>OX465174.1:25163677-26489677 GCA_949987655.1 Polymixis flavicincta | reverse complement strand
ATTTTCAATGATCGTAAGTAAACATTTTAGAGTTCGCATTGCACCTTCGACCTGACCATTGACTCTACTTGAGTCAGTGCCGATGAAGTGAAGGTCAATGTGATGTTCTGCACAAAATTTCTTAAATTCACTGCTAATATAGCAGCGACCCTGATCTGCTACAATCCATTTAGGAGACCCGAACAAACACACAGCTTTCTTCAGCGCCATAATGGCACTGGCCGCATCTTAAGAGGTGGTGTGTTCTAAGAGGACGTATTTTGTGAACGAATCAATGATGACAGAACAGTATTCTTTTTGGTCACTCTTACCCGTCAATTTCCCAGTGAAATCTATGTGCAGCGTGTGCCAAGGTGTTGAAACTTTAGGGATGGGATGAAGTCTTACTGGTTGGGCAACTGAGGGACCTTTCGAAGCTTTACATATTATGCATGAGTCGACAAACCGGCGAACAGTTTTCGACATTCACATTCGGCTCATCAATTTTGTCCAGAGTCTTATCGGGACCTAAATGTTGAATTTCTGAATGAATGTGATTGATTAGTGTCCATACTAACGAGCGAGGTACTATTGGTAGTTAGGAAACAGTTTTATTGCGGTTAATTTTCCGGTATAGAATACCATTCCGAACGTCATAAGTTTGTGCAATATTCTCCGGTAAGTCACCGTCCGAAAATTTATTTATAATGTTCTATGGATGTAATCTCAGGTTGGTGATTTCGCGACAAATAATCGGCGTATTCCATGCCTTTCCCCTCACGATATACTATGTCAAAGTCGTAGGCTTGAAGCATGGCTTACCACCTATGAACACGGGGTGTCAAATCGACCTTTGATTTAGGCGCCTTTAACGAGTTGCAGTCTGTATAAACTGTGAATTTCCGGCCGTGCAGAAAATGACGGAAATGTGCAACCGCTCGTACGACTGCCAGAATCTCCAGTTCATACGAATGATAACGAGACTCAACCTCAGTCGTGCGGCGGCTGAAATAAGCCACTACGTGTGGCACATTGTTCTTTCTTTGAATAACTATGGCTCCGTATCCCACCAAACTGGCATCGCAATGGAGCTCTACTGGCAGTTTAGGGTCAAAAATTGTCAAGACCGGCTCTGACGTGAGAATATGAACCACGTTTTGTCTGATTTCTTCGTATTTTTCCGTCCACTTAATGCCTCTTTTTGGCTTTGTAAGAGGGTACAACGGACTAACAATCCGAGTATAGTTAGGGATAAACGTCCTAAGATACGAAGACATAGTTTATTTAATCAAAGAACAAGAGGAGCCACTATCAAAAAGGAAACGGATATGCTCACCAGATGACGTCGTGAGTTTACCTCTCGAAGTTTACCGCTCGCAACTGTTGACCTCCCTCACCACTGCTCTGCTTCTTTTCTCAGGGCACGTCGTAGACACGTGGCCGGATTTCCCGCACGTGAAACAGGTTGTTGGTGCCGATTTGTCCTTGACCTGATCCATGTTGGAACTATCAGCTCAGTTAGCAGGATCATCACGTCGCTTTTAACAGTCCGCTATTTTATGTCCAGGAACTCCACACCGATGACACTTTCCATTGAACTTTGAGTCTGACAGACGAGGTCTTTTTGCCTTATTGTCATTTCTATCATTATCTTCAGCTCGGCGCTTTAAGGAAATCCCGCCAAGGATCCGGAAGAGTTGAGCACGAGTTGTGATAGCATAGGAGTTCAGTTCACGACGAATCATGTGGTCTTTGGAGCTTAGAACAGAAACAACAAACCCAACGATTGCCTCTTCTAGCATGTCGACTTTAGGGATTTTTTCGATCAGTGCCCATAAACGCATAGCTGATTCACCAGCTGTCTCCTTTGCTCCGATCTGAAAGCGCAATACATCATCAAAATAGTCCTGTATCAATTTGGGCTCTGTAAATTTCGCCAGCAATGTTTGCTTCACAATTTCCCAGGTTAAGTCTTCCAAACGCAACTTAGTCAAGACAGATGCCGCTCGTCCTTTTAGTGCAGTTGTCAGAGCAACTAAAAGATCCACGCCACTCAGTTTCTTGCTGTTAACAATCAACTCGGAAACAGGGCACCAGCCCTTAACATCAGCAGCTTCATCATCAGGGTCGAACTTGATCAACTGAATCGCGTTAGTGTTTGCTACAGACTGCAGTGTTTGCTGCGGCATCGGTAACAAACGGGTTAACAGGGCTTCCATATTGTTGAGCAGTCCGCTATTGCTAGGTTGATTATGCGGCTGAGTATCTTTATCTGAGTGTCGCTCGCATCCCACTTCTGATATAGGCACGTGGGTATCTGTATCAGAATCACTCATCTTAAAGTGGGTAATCGTGCGAGGTATTCTAGAAATAAGTTGGCAGGTCTTCGATCAGCAGCCTTATAATCAGGGTCCTCAATTTGAGCTACAAAAATATCACAAGTACACTCGGATGAAAATCGATTAAGATTCAGGACGTAAGCGATCCGTCGTGACCGTCTAAACCACGCCACCGTTTTTGTTAAAAAACTGCCCGAGTCCGTCAGATGGCTGCTTGACGTTCATGACGTTCCGCTAGAGTGACACTGACACCACCGTTGTCACTCTCGTCCGCACAATGTTCATTCATAGATGTCAATGCCAAAATAAGGTCTTCAATTGATCCAACTAGATGGCGCTAGGGACGCGCCTTCATATATATCACACATAATAATTACACATGTATATATCACACTCATTGATACAAAAAGCATCCCACAACTCATCTCTAAAAGAAACTAGCATCTTCGGAAATTCACATAACTAAAGCCAATTTAATTGTTCCAGGCAATGTTATTCTACGCTCCCCGTTGGCTGTGGAAGTCCTGGGAGGGGGGCAAGATCCGGGCGCTGATGATGGACCTGGACGTGGGCGTGTGCACCGAGATCGAGAAGAAGACGAAGAAAAAGCTGATCCTGGACTACCTGTGGGAGAACCTGAGGTACCACAACTGGTGGGCCTACCGGTACTACCTGTGCGAGGGGCTTGCTCTTATCAATGTTATAGGTGAGTGACTGATTGTTATACTAGGTGATAGAATAAGAAAAAAATACCTACTGATTGAGACCAGGGCTAACTAGCCATTTAGAGGACACGCAAAGGAAGAATTTCTGAGTCTTCATTTTCACTTTAAAGAAAAGTAGGTATACAATTTATTAATTGTGCCTTGGAAAAATCCTCGCTTCATTACTTTCATACATTTTCAATGAACCAAGGCACACTTATACATACAGGCGGGCTTCGACACAATTTGTCTATACTAATATAACAGGAAAAGTTTTTATCCAGTGCGCAAACTTTAACCATGAATTCAGCATATCATTGTAGACCCCCCAGCGCAGTTATTTTTCGTCCGTTTAAAAAAAAACCGGTCAAGTGCGAGTTGGACTCGCGCACCGAGGGTTCCGTACAAACCTGTGGGTATATAAGTAAAAGTTCAAAATTGTCAAAAATTTTTTTTTTTATATGACGAAACTAAAAATTTACGGTTTTCGTAATTTTTCCTATATCTGTACTATAAGACGTGACTTCGTACAAAATTTCAAGATTCTAAGTTCACGGGAAGTACCCTGTAGGTTTTGATTCCCGTGCGAGTTTCGAAAATTTGCGGAATATTGCGGCCTAGATGGCTGTATCTTTTGATTGCGTTGACTTAGAAGGTTGATTTTTCTACAGCTTCCAGGGACAGTAGAACTAAGTATCATATAGAAATTTCAGTTTGATACCTCCACGCGTTCCTGAGAAAAACGGTCTTGACAGACGGACGGACGGACGGACGGACGGACGGACAACAAAGTGATCTTATAAGGGTTCCGTTTTTTCCTTTAGAGGTACGGAACCCTAAAACGTCTGCTGTTTCATAGAAAAGTGCAATACCTACGCGGTCAAAATGTATGGAACAGCTGATTTTTAACCGACTTCAAAAAGAAGGAGGTTATCAATTCGACATGTTTATATTTTTTTTTTTTTTTTTTTATGTATGTTCGGGCATAACTCCGTCGTATATAGACGGATTTGGAAAATTATTTTTTTGTTCGAAAGGGGTTTATTCCGAAATGGTCCCATATAAATTTCATATAGATCTGATGATGCGTTTCGGAGACAGACAACGGAACTCTTCAAAACATAACAGCAAATCAACCGCGAATGCTGCTATTGCATAAATATGCATTGTATTGACCCCAAGAATGATGAAATTTCGAAATGGTGTGGGGTAGGTAACTAAAAAGTGAAAAATAAAAACTTTTTTCAAAAAAATAACAACCGACTTCCAAAAAAACACTACAAAGTGAAAAATAACTTTAATTTCGGAAGGCGGTGACAAATAAATAAAATGCCGACACTTCCAAAGTCACCGACTTCCGAAATTAAAGTTATTTTTCACTTTGTAGTGTTTTTTTGGAAGTCGGTTGTTATTTTTTTGAAAAAAGTTTTTTTTTTTATAATCGGCGAAAAATTATAAAAAAGAGGAAAGATTTGATTGTTTGTAAATAATCTATCCTATAATATCATAAAGAGGAAAAATGTGATTGGTTTTTTGTTTGCTTCGAATAGGCTCCGAAACTACTGAACCGATTTGAAAAATTATTTCACTGTTGGGAAGCTACACTATCCCCGGGTGACATAGGCTATATTTTATCCCCGTATTCCCACGGGAACGGGAACTACGCGGGTGAACCCGCGGAGCGCTGCTAGTCCTTAATATAATATAATGGTGGAAGTTTTTTGCTGAATCATGGATTTTAGTTTGACTTTTATTTTCCTGTATACAAATAGTGTACCTAATTTCTATCTAAATATATCTAAACGAACCATTGACTCGATCGTAGTATGTAATAAAAATTCGTTGTGAAGCAGTCCGTTGCGGTAGTAATGTGCAGTTTGACGTCGGTTGGTAAAGTCCAGATACTGCTAAATACGGAAAAATTACTGAAACCTTTCTCCAAAGCAAGAAATGTTCTCATGCAGTTGAATGTACCTTTTCATGTGTTTTTTCCTCCCAAACATCAATTGGCTTAGGCACGCTACCACGCTACCTTAAGCTTTTAGTTTCCAAAAGTGCCATCAAACCCTGTTTAGCATACTCTCAAGAAGTCGAGACTGATTGGGATCGATACCAGCCACTTGTCTCTAAATACGGATTTATATTAACCTACTTGGAATACTAAAAGCCTTTTGGAAATCTGTCAAGTGGACTCTCCGTTATCTCGAACATGATGCGTACTGATCGAATCCAGCCACTTTAACTTACTTCGCTTTGCAAATAAGCTTTAAGTTTTCATAAACACAACACATTTAGCATCCTGAAAGCCCTGTCGATAGCATTTTTGTAGTACGTCGTCGATTCTGAAATTATTTCGGAAAGAGATGTGAGACAATAATTTGAGTGGTTGAAAAATATTAACTAAAATTTACAAGCACTTTATGACGAAAGCTAATTTTGTTTCTCTTGTTTTGTAAGGGGGACTTGTGCCTGGAGAGAAAGCAACAATTTAACTTTAGACTGTCACACCAATCAAAAACTAAACAATTTTCAAAGAAGCTCTTAAGTAAGGTGATATCAAAAAGCTCATTAAAATCTGTCAGGAAGTATTGATCAATATCCTTTCGGTTGTAATTCTAAACCTATAATGGCTATTTACTTTCGCTTCCTGTCGCGTTTCCAATAACAAAAACTAAGTAGGCCGCGAGGGAAATAATGCTGTGCGCGCGATCTCGCCGAAGTCGGGGCCATGAAAACTGCGGTGACACGTCTAGATGTACAAGAACGAACTTTAAAAACAAAGGTACTCCCAGTAAAATTTGTATGTACCTACCTAACTGTTTGTGTTCTATTGGTATAACTTATATTATCCAACGACCCTAGTTACTTATCTGTTTTGACTGTACAACGTTTTAGAGACCAGAGGACATAAACAAATTGATATAACAGCGATAACGATGATGGAGAAGTCAAAAAAGTATTGGATTGACATTAGCTACCAACAAACTTATGTCAATCCTGTTGAACGTCATTGTAGAAATTCCACTTGACAAAAAAGACAATCCAATTTCTCCCTTCAACGATTGACATTGTTTTTATGAACATGGATCTCAATACTTTTGGAGTCCAATTCCTAACCAATAGAAATTGTATGAAATGTGAGCAAAGTATAATAAATAAACGTTTACGAACCGCTTTCGTGACTTGAAAATACACTGAAAAGATTTATGTAACACAATATTGTTCGGTGTTAGCATTTTGGCAAGAGTCGCGGTGCTGGGGGCCCGCGCGGGACCTAAACATGTCCTAACTGATATATCAGACGCACATCTGTCGCGCGCACGATCTGAATTGTGAACCAACCGGTGACACCGACGGATATTGGTAGAAGGCTCACTTTGGCTTTTTTTTATCATCTTACTTTTGGAGAAGTATTACCAGCTGCACGGGTCACGGTAAGCTACGGTTGTCATCCATCCATTCATCACCATCTTTATATAACCTTCCGAGGCACGGAGGGGCCGTGCCTCGGAAGGCACGTTATGCCGTTTGGTCCCGGTTTTCATTCGTCTAAAGATCTTTGACAGTCGTTACGGGTCGTCAGAAGCCCGAAAGTCTGACAACCAGTCTTACCAAGGGGTATCGTATTACCCAGTAACTGGGTTGTGAAGGTCAGATAGGCAGTCGCTCCATGTAAAATACTATTACTCACCGGCATCCGGTCAGGCTGGAAGCTGACCCTAACACAGGCAGATGATGATGACTTTTGAAGACACATAACACCAAGCCTTTGTTTCGTGAACGGGAAGGCAGAGGTGTGTGTCGTTAAGCGAACTAATTGCCTTTTAACTGACACACGTACAGACTTCAGGCTGCTTGCTTTTCCTTTCACACTTTTGCCCGAACCGACCAACAAATCCAGAAGTTTCTGAAGAAACGATAACCGGCGATAAACCAGTGCGTGGTACTTTTACCTGCTACGTCTCGCAAAGCGAATTATGGGTTTCGTTTTATTGGATCTGGTCTGCTTGTCTCTCAAGCTCTAAATCGAGCAATGGATGTAGGTACTATAAACGTTTATTACAAATTAAAAGGAGTTTCAATTCTTGTCCTGTAGGGCTATTATGAAAATACACTATATCTTCTGCTTCTTACTTGCATGACGCCGTAGGGTCCTACCGCGCCGATTGTAAATCATAACATATTGAATTAAAACGAACATAAACCAAGTTTTACAGCACGCTGCGGGTTTTATGCCCGAATGTTGACCTGTGCCCGAACTATGCAATAAAAAAACACCATGAGTCGATTCTTTTAGGCTCAGTTTAGAATTTAGATGTGGTGTAGCTCGTGGGTCGTTGTTAACTATATTTATACAATTCATTTTGATAAAGTGTCTCGTACTAAATTTTATAAGAATTTGAACGCGATTCTTATCTTCTTCATCTTTCATAATAGAGGGAAGCGTAATAAGGATAATCAAAAAGGGTCTTCCTTTCATGCGTGTTAATTAACCTATATTCCTCGTAAACTTTTAGCAATATTCAAGCCCTTGTGAAAAATATTAATTTGTAATCGTTTATACCTACGTGATCTCGAGTAGAGATAGATGTTGTAGATTAACATACGTTTTTTGGGAAGCTAATAAAGAGACATTGCACCGACCACACGTAAATTAGATAAAGTCAGGGTATAGTATCATTACCTATACTTGATTTTGTAGTCATAGTTCAAATTGAAATGTACGTTGTATGCATTGATGATGTTAATGTTTTCAGGGCAAATGTTCCTCATGAACCGTTTCTTCGACGGAGAGTTCATGACCTTCGGGCTGGACGTCATCGCGTATATGGAGTCAGATCAGGAGGATCGCATCGACCCCATGATCTACATATTTCCAAGGTAAATACAACTGTTACTCTATCACGGTCTACGGAGGAAAGAGAAAGCTAGCAATTTGGTATTCATTTTCATAGCTTTATTTGCATTCCATAATGTTGAAAGGTCTTACAATTGGCTTAAAGATTAGGTAGACATCACTCCAAGACAAGTAGATAATAGTAACTTTATAAACGCTTCATAGTCCCAATGCAATAGATCCATTTTCTTCTATCTACTATGTTCATTTACTAAACAAGGCTAGCTTACCACCTATTCAATAGTTTACTCCTCCATTGCCCGATAGCATCTGTCGGAAGGCGGTGACATATAATTAAATAGGTACATATCCAAAGTCACCGACTTCCGAACTTAGTTATTGGGGTTGGACAAAGCTAGTTTATTATTTTTTACTTTTCGGTTTTTCGGCGGTTTAATTTTTTTATTAAAAAGTTTTTATTTTATAATTTTTTGTGGCTATAATCTACTAATTACTACATGCTTAATTTTTGATTTAATACACAACTCAGTATTAAAATCTGTGAGTAAACAATCAATCATCCCCTGTATTCTTACCCTTAGGGTTGAAATTTATATGGGACCAACTTCGAGGTATACCCTTTCCAATAAAAAAAGAATTATCAAAATCGGACTACTCTGGAAAAAGTTATGCGTGGTCATACATAAAAAATAAAAAAAATATACGCGTCGAATTGAGTAACCTCCTCCGTTTTTTCGTCGGTTCAAAAATGATCATCCTCTTCATTCTAGAATATATCAAATAACATAAGCCATGTAAATTTCAGGATGGTGAAGTGCACACTGTTCAACAAGTTCGGCTCGTCGGGCGAAGTGGAGCGTCACGATGCGCTCTGCATCCTACCGCTGAACGTCGTCAACGAGAAGATCTACGTCTTCCTCTGGTTCTGGTTCGTCATCCTCGGCATCCTCACGTTCATCACCCTTGTCTACCGCTTCGTCATCATATTCTCACCACGCATGCGCGTGTACATGATGCGCATGCGCTTCCGGCTCGTCCGTCGCGACAACGTCGACACCATCGTGCGGCGCAGCAAGATGGGCGACTGGTACCTCCTCTACATCCTCGGGGAGAACCTCGACTCGGTGATATTCCGGGACATCATGCACGAGTTTGCGAACAAGCTGAACCACAACTACCAGCACCACATCCACGGCGTCCCGGACGCGTGACCTCCGGTGCCGGGGTGGGTGTTCCACACGTGACTCACGTCGCTGCAGCGCGACCTGCCGCCCGCCTGAACTCCGCGCGACGAGCGGGCCTGCGATGTCGCCCTGCAGTACCCCAAGCATGTTCTCGACTTCTGGACAATACTAACGAGTGTAAAGACTACTTTTATCGATACTTTTTAATCGAAATCGTAACAGTGCAATTCTAAACATGCAATAATAGTTTGTACTTAATCTTTAAGAACGTGATCTCAGGACGAATCCTATCGAAGGCCTTCTAATAGTTAACATCGACGGCTACCCCGTTAGTACTAGTATACTTTTTAGAACTATTTTTACTCATAATTTCGCTGCTCGTAGTAATCTGTTAATCGACGCTTCGTTTGTTTTCTACTTTAGCTGTTGTAATGTACAGGTACACGGTGAGCACACAGACACGATATACATTTTTACACATTTCACTTGCCAAGGATTTGATAGACCAAGAAAATTTGAAGCAATAATTAATCAAGCAATTAAGTATTATAGTGTAGTTGTAATTGAGGATATTACTAGTAGAACGAACAGTTCTTTAGAGGATCGAAGTAAATACCCGTGAGTAGGATCACCGCGACTTGACGTAGCTTTTGCGTGTCAAAAGACATATTTACGTTAATTGCAGATTTGACGAACGAACCACTGAACATTTATCGCAATAAATAATTTGTCATCATTTGTTTCTTAACCCTATGCATAAATTAGCAGCATTAATCGCTACAACTTCAACAGCCATTTCATTTGAAGAAACTTTTATCTGAATACTTCCAATTTATTTTCCAGCTTCTTTAAGTTCACTGGTAGAATGAATTCCCAAAAGTGACTCCTGTATTCACAGAACAATTAAAACGCCACATGTATCTAGCGCTCAAATGATGAAACTTCGTTATGACGAGACCCACACTGCCAACGAAAACACACACATCAACACACACACACACACACATAATCTAAATGTGTATCTTCACTCAGATGTGTTTAAAAGATTTGTTGTATCTATTAACATAATGATTTGTAAAGGAGCGACTGAATTCTTATAATTTCTTCGATTACTAGAAAATATTATTGATATTTTAATTGAAGAAATCTGATCCATATTTTGACAAATTCGAAGAGGTAGAAAGCGAGAACTTTCGTAGTAAGTAGATTTCGAAATGTTGATTTGATTTCTTCAATCGAAACTTTTAGACGTAAGTTTGCAGATTCAAAGCATTCTATAAGTAGACAAGAGATATTGTAAGATGAGTAGGTAATTATGTACCTTACCGGGTAAGTATTGTTAAATTAGATGACAATAATATTGTCTTTAAATGTTAATGCCGAGATGTAGAATGCATTGAAATTGTAAGCATATGAAGCTATTTAGAGAAATTTATTTGCCTAGAAGTAGGCTGAAAATTATTATTGTTACAAACAATTGTTGTGTTCGTGAGGATATTAGAAAATTGTGTCGGCGTCGCTGGGCTGGGGTGATTGATCTCCAAAGGTTTTAATTGTTGAAGATTTCTGATGATAAACTGTTTTAGGATCTGATGAAGGGATATCGCACATTAATGTTAGCATACCTAATGGCCAGCAGATGTACCTAGAAATTTCTTAAGGATTCCGTTTTGAGATCGGAAATAACTTCCAAGTAGGTATTTCCATAACTATCTGACATAAAAGAGTCAAATACACTTTTGGAGATCACATTCCACGTCACGATAGACACGTAAATATTGTAAATGTAAAGGTTGTCTGGTTGTAAAGATGTAAATTGTAACGATTTATGTTTGCTGACGCGTTTGGACACAGCCTGAAGGCTACATCATTATAAATCAAACTTAGTGCCTAGCGCCCGTATTCGGTTGGAATCAAAGAAAACAAGACAATATTGGTACCTAATGGAAGAATCAATATATCTATTATAGTACCTACTTATTACAATTATGTAAACATCGTAAAATAATCTTATCTAATGTTAGTGAATAATGATGCCAAGTGGTCTTGCGCAAAGCCAAATTCAAATGTGCAATGAAGTTTTTTCTTAATATTAAAATATCTACGTAAATAAAATGGCAATAAAACTTGATCTATAGTTAGGAAACATGTTGCGCGTGTAACTTGTTACGCAACGAGTTCGCCGAATGCAGCTCCGAATACGGGCGTCACAGCAACACGATACTGCAACTTATTGAACCATGCCAAATATAGTGCCAAAAGATATAATTTATAGCAAAGTGTTACGACAGACGAAAGTTACCATGGGAGATATCGAATAAATACTTTTGAAAAATGATTTTGTATTTTTACTTACAAACGGCGAAGAGCCTGTTATCTCAATGAAAAAGACGGTCAGTGCCTCAGTGGTCAGTGGGACAGGTAACTATTGACTTGATGAGCTTTTTATGCCAATGGAGGCTCTGAATTTATCGTTGTGTCCGTTTCAATGGCGCGGCCACGACGATTTTAAAAATAAAAATTACCAAGATTTTGTAAAAAAATAAAAAGTTTATTCCCAAAACATGCCCAAAACCATACATTTTTCAAAGTTCTGGTTTTAAGGGTTTGATCGTCGCCGCGCTATTAAAATGCGGAGAAACACACGCAGCCACGGAGATCTTTAAAACTAAGCGTTGTCTGCCACGCTGACCTGAAATTGAGGTAAGTAAATGATAGATTGAGTTTTGTAAAAAAAAAATAACTATAGAAAAAAGTCCTAGATTTTATTTTATTTTAGGAGCTGTAAGACTATAAAATCCAGGGCCGCGCCATTGAAACGATGAAAAACACGTTATCACCGATATCTCGTTGAAAAAGTCCAATTCGAATTTTTCAAAATTGGTAAAAGTTCAACAAAAAACCCTTGGTTAAAATTTCAGGAGCAAACCCCATGGGTTTTTTTGCCTAGGGTATTTTTATGTTTTTCACCAGTCATGGGGCTGCGCCATTGAAACGGTGAAAAACACATTTTCGCCGATACCTCGCTGAAAAGCATCGCAGAGGTCTGAAGTTTTTTGTAAAACCTAGATTTGAGTTTGTCAATATTTCAGGAGCTACGGTACTGTATTGCGATACGTTTTAAACGTTTCGATAGGCTGGCTATGGCTTAGACAAGCCTCGTGGCATCTTTATTAGTAAATTTACTTACTGATGAAGATACCACGAGGCTTGTCTATTTTAGTTACCTACTTTTATACATAGGGCGCATTCTGTATTAGAAAAATAGCGCTGTGAGCGCTCACATCGATATTTTGCGTTCCGAGTTAGATATCACGATTCTGACAATTAAGAACCGTCATTTTTGTCATCAATACGGAACGCTCGTGATCGCGATAAAAGTGCTCACTCAACGTTAAAACATATTTTCACCATATTAGACTTGTATGCACCACACATTTCTTCTTCTTAGATAGAAGCACTATTTCAAATAAATCAAAGTTGGTTAAAGATACGATGCGAATCAAAACAAAACAGCCCAACTGTCATTTCTGACAGCGCTCACGGTGATATTAGTAAATTGCATGGTCGACGTTATCGCATGATGGCGAATGTCATGACGTCATCTATGAAGTTTCGTGAGAAATCGTTATCGCGCTCACGCCAATTCGGAACGTGTGAGCGCGCTCAAATCGATATTATCGTATCTCGGAACGTAGGGATATCATGTCTTACGGTATTTTACTACTGGGACGGGCTGCAGCCATCGACACTATTTTTATTCTGCAGTAAACAACAATCAGAGTCATTTATTATAATCCCGGCATGACGGTACCGTCAATATATCTTTGAAAACATTTAAGTAGGTAAGAAAATCTACATTTTTTCATACTGGAAGCCGACCCCAAAATAGTTGTTAAAAGCCTAGGCAGATTGATTGATATTATGTAAATATTATTATTGATGTGACGGTGCAGGTGGGAAGAGAGGCGTACCATCCTCTAAGTCTAAGCTATTTCCTAATTCAGGGATATTGAATAAAAACCAAACATTTAAAAGAATAATATTTGTATAATTCATCTGAAAATGAAACATCGCGTCTTCTAACAGCTACTTATAAACAATTACAGTTTACAAGGTCTAAATTAAATCATCACGGTACGTAGGTATTTCATGCAGCTTCGAGCAGTTATGGAAGTAACAAGTTTGATAAAATACATTTTGAAGGCGAAGAATAAAATCTTACGCGTATAAAATAGATAATAAAATCAATATTGATTATTATGATTATCTTCGCGAACGGCACAGAACACTCTTATTGTGAAAGAAGAAAGATAATATAAGGATTAAACTCTGCCGCTCATAAATTTGAATGTTTTGTATTTAAATCCTGAGTAGCTTTACATAAAAATTTAATATATTTATCTCTCAAGACACTTCAGACAAATAAAAATAACTAGTTTCTAAACTAATAACTTATAAAAATAATGTCTTAATTCGAGAACGTATCATACAGAGTATATAAATATTAACACAAGGTTTAAACTAAGTGTAATAAATGCTGGATCGTTACAAATAATATTAAAATTAAACTATTGTGATGTTAATTTCAATATCACATCACTTTGCATGACACTAATTAAAAAAAGTCAAAATATTAATTCGCGCCAATAATGGAAGGTGTTGCCGCTTTATAAAACACACATTTTAATATAATAATCGTATCATCATGAGGTTTGCCACTACATAAAATAAAACAGTAATAATTTATGATACATTGACATAACATGTAAACACAAAACAGCGAGATCAGAATGAGTTAGCTCTAAAAATTGATAATGAAATCATTTCAGATAAGTTACAAGTTGCTGAGACTCTAGAAAATTTCTTTACCAACATCCCAATAGAAGTTACGAAATCTCTCCCCTCATCATCTGTATTAGCTGAATCTCTTCTTAAAGAAAACTTCAGCAAGGACATTCCAAGTTTTGAATTCAAACCCATTTCTATTGCCACAATTAAAACAGCATTTAAAAGTCTTAACATAAAAAACACTGAAGACTTATGGGGGATTTCCGTTAAGGTTCTCGAAAATATCATTGACACAATTGCCCCTGTCCTAACAGGCATATTTAATCAATGTTTAGACAACGGTACGTTTCCTGACTTAATGAAACATAGTAAAGTAGTACCTATTTTCAAATCAGGTAGTAAGAGTGATCCCTCTAATTATAGACCTATATCTGTGCTTCCAGCATTGAGCAAAATTTATGAAAAAATCATGCTAGACCAGATGTTGTCACATTTTAACTCAAATGGTATTTTACATAGTCGACAGTTTGGTTTCACGAAAGGTCGGTCGACGACTGACGCAGGAGTAAAACTCATCAGTCACATTTTGGAATCCTGGGAGAATTCCCAGGACGCGATTGGCATTTTCTGTGACCTCTCAAAAGCGTTTGACTGCGTTGACCACAATACACTTATCTGTAAATTACACCACTATGGAATTCGTGGACAGGCTGCTAATCTTGTACTTTCCTACTTATCAAACAGGCAGCAAAAAGTAAACGTTAATGGGGCGACGTCCTCGGGGTCTCTAGTTAAGATGGGCGTGCCTCAAGGTTCAATTCTTGGCCCTTTTTTATTTCTAGTTTATATTAATGACCTTCCTTACCTGATGGCTAACTTCTCGGATATAATTTTATTCGCTGATGACACTTCTCTTATTTTTAGAATAGATAGAAAAGATACAGATGTCTTACATGTCAATGATAGTCTAGCTGTTCTTTCGAAATGGTTTGCCGCTAATAATCTTTTACTCAATGCGAACAAAACTAAATGTCTTAAGTTCTCGTTACCAAATGTACCCCAATTAGGTCTAAACTTAAAACTTGATGGGAAGAAACTAGATGCTATTTCGGAAACTGTATTTTTGGGAATTACTTTAGATTCAAAATTGCAATGGGGTGCTCACATTAGAGCTCTTTCAAGTAGATTAAGCTCAGCTGCTTACGCAGTAAGAAAGATAAGGCAGTTGACGGATGTAGCCACAGCTAGGTTAGTTTACTTTGCTTATTTTCACAGTATTATGTCTTATGGCGTTCTGTTGTGGGGATCGGCAGCTGACGTAGATTCAATTTTCATTTTACAAAAGAGGGCAATCCGCGCAATCTATAAAATGGGGCCTCGCGAGTCTCTTAGAAACAAATTCAGCGAAATTGATATTCTAACTCTGCCGTCTCTTTATATCCTAGAAAATATCTTGTACGTTCGCAAAAACTTAGGCCTTTTCAAAAAACGATGTGATTTCCATAATCTGAATACACGTAGTAAAGATGAAATTGTGATTCCAAAATTTAGATTGACTAAAACTAGCAAGTCATTTCTAATAAACAGTATCCGCTTCTATAACAAGTTGCCAAAGTCAGTTACAGAACTTAGCGATGGAAAGTTTAAAACGCACATCAAACGTATCCTTATCAAAAAAGCATATTATAAGATAAAAGACTACGTTGAAGACAGGGAAGTTTGGCATTAATTCCTTCTGCACATGTGGCTTCCCTGGTACCTCATTAACAGCATATCTATGTGAAAGTCTATTAACTGCTCTCAATGTTCTTTTTATTTTTACAATGCTGACATATTCTCGTCATTATTTGACATTATACATCAATTTTAATATCAACTATTTTTTAGTGATTGTCATGTTAATCATGTCACTATGTTTAATTAGGTTCATTTTATTTATGTAGATTATTTTACATATTGTGAATGGGAGAACGTTGTAGGCCTTACAGACTGTAGATTTGTAGACGATTTTCTATTCTGGATTCGTCTAAGTACCTGGTACTTATTTACAGGCCTGCACTGTCCTCCCATACATTTTTTTTTACCTGAAAACATTGTTAAAGCCAATCATTTTTAAAAGAGTAACCGTGGAGTTTCTTGCCGGCTCTTCTCCATAGGAAACAACATTTTGGAACCGTGCACCTAGCTTCTGACGTTTCATAAGTGCCCATGCAGGTTTATATGAAATAAAAATATTTTGATTTGAAAAAATATTTTGATTTGATTTGATCAAGTCAGAATTTTACAAACAGCGGCAACCTCATTCCAAGGCGCGAAATAATAATTGTCCTCTTTCAAAACATAATATGTGCTAAAATTGAACTAAAATTAATCGTCTGTTAGGAACATACGTATAACTTCTAAATTCACTACATACATCCTGTCTTTAATTGCAATATTTTTTGTCATACACCGAAAAACACTTGACATTGAGTGTGTCGAAAATGAGTTGTTAAGTCATTCTAAAATAGGTTTTAATCTCGAACTGCGGCCTTTGCGTAATAACGGTGCATGACATTTAAAAAAAGACTTACAGGTGTAAAAGTCACTAAAAATGGAAAATGCCGACGAAACGAACGCAACCTCTGTAGAAATAATAATTGTAATTTATATTAAATATTATACAAATAATATAGATTTTGTGATTCATTATAGATATTTGTAACATTTTATGGCATTATTCTTGAGCGCGTTTTGTGGTTAGGCGTTGCTTATCAATATTATGAATTTGTACATTAGTAATTTGATGAACTTGCGATTGTAACATCATCACGACTGTATTTTTAGCGTTTAACAAAACGAAAATGACAGCTGTCAGTTTCGCCTGTTTTTTAGTCTTTCAAATTAAAAATCAGAGTTTATTTAGTGCATTTTTTGATGACTTTAGTTCATTGGTTTGTGTGTTAATTTTATTGAATGGTTAACACTACGTAATGTAATTAAATGAAAAGCTTATTGTAGCGAAGGTAAACTTCTAAAAACTACCTTCAAGTAAAAATAAAAATTGTAATGTTCTATAAACGAGGGGCTATAATGTTGCTCCATGTTAATAGGGAAGTTGCAGCATGGAGGTTTGACCCAGTGCTTTTCTAGAGAGGAAAACCTTCCCCACAACAAGTAAAAAATGATATCATTATTAAAACTTAACAATTCATCTAAAAAGTCAACTTTCAACGCACAAAAGAGCGAAAATGCTAAAAAACACTCCAATATAACGGAGTTTATAATTTTATTAGAAAAATGAACACTGACAGTCAAATGATCACAACACTCGTTACGATTTGGATGCGAGCCGCGAGAGGGCGACACCGTCACTTTAGAAAAAACTAAAATGGTATTTTTATAATTTCGTTTCACATAAAGATTTGTATAACTAGTTCTATCATAATATAAATACACAAATGATACAATATATCACTGACTACGTTCAAATATAAAGTTGGAAATATCCAAATACAAAGGCTGTAAAACATGACCGTCACACAACACTTACTTATTTAAGATAATTATAACAGTTACGCATGCGAGTTTAGTCAAAGTTTTCAAAAACCGCAATTTCCATGCAAGTCCAGACATTTCATACAACACTACTAGTTAAGGCCATACATTTCCAGTCCATCTGATCATGTCAGTGCTTGTCAGTACTAAAATATAACGGCTTTATACATAATGGATTAAACAGAACCAAATTGGAGCATAAAATGGCCCAAAAACACAAGTTCTATACATTTTCAAAGACATTTGAGATTGCTATTGTAAAAATGTTGCCATACTAAAAATTGTAAAAACCATTTGTGCTAATATACGGTTGAGATTATTTTGAGACATGGATACAAAACATATTTTAAACCATCACAAGATAAATGGCCTTTAACTAACCTTAAAAAAACAACTGTCGGAGTATATTAGAACATTAAAATATTCGTAAAGAAACTTATAAAAAGAAATAACTACATGATATGCATTAAAACTGTTTAGAAAAATGTCTTTTTACTCAGATCAGGGGAATTAATACAGATCCATATTTCTTACTTTATTATACATTGAGCTGTTATAAAAAGCCTATACTTTTTATAATCATCAATTTAGAGCAAAATAAGAAAATAAATCTTGTTAACCGTGTCCCCAATTTATCAGATCTAACTAAAGATTCTAATTCGAAGTAAAAGTGAGGTTCAGAAACATTTTAATTAAAAAATTAAGAGCTGTTGGTGGCACAAATTGTGCGTGTTTTGTGATGTTTAATACCTTTCAAGATAAATAATTTAATTGTGTAACTGTGGTGTGGCTGACGTAGAATAGGCAATCGAATCACGAAATATTTGTCTATTTTTTGTAATTCGAGCAAATTGGGTCCAAATGGGGCAGTGGTGGCCCAACGGTACCGGCCCCGGTACTTCCCGTAGTCCGAATAGGCAGTTTTCTTTGTTTATTTTTTTTTTCCAACACTGCTCAAAGTGGATGTTGACATCGTGAGAAAACGGGCAAAAGTTCGAAGACATCAATGCGCACTCGGCCCCAAAAAACAATTCCTTGATTTCATAAAAATATTCACGAGTTTGTATTGCGCAAACAGTTACTTACTAATTAAATTATTTCCTTGTGTTTTTTGTTCCCAAATAAAAAAGTAACATACACATTGTTTGAAATAAAAATGGCAGTGATTACAATAATGACTACGGAATAGAATACCTTTAAATACAACCAAATGTTTAGTTAAAGGTGCAGATTTCGTTGTACAAATGGACAGTTTTTATCTAAAGTCATATTAAAAATAAAGAAAAAATATGAAATAGATTTTGTGAGCTTAAAAATATACAAATAATTCAGATTTCTAGTAGAGATTTTACACTTTGAGAATATATTTCGAATTTTACGGACGCTATCGTTAGTAATATCCGATAATTTCCGAAAAAAACGGTAATTAAAAAAAATAACTAACAGTGCTATTAAAAATTATGGCCATAAACCTTTTAAAAAGAATCTCTTATTACATATATATTTTGACGATTAGCATCTATTGCGAATTCTTAAGTAGAGTATTTTACGCTACGCTTATTGTATTTCACGACGACAAAAACCATTGCAATTTGAATCTTACTTCATCGACATAAGGTAACGTCATCGGAAAATATAATAACTTTTTGAATAGCGACATTGGGCAAGTAATTGACTATTGTCGACTACAGCTGAAAAAATACTACATTTAATATATTTGTACAATACAGCCAGTGAATCTTGGTCTCTCCGAACTCTCGCGCATGTTCTCTCATTCACATTCGCCTTATGTCACTATTTGGTGCCTAAAAAATGTTATTGCGCAGCCTTCTGCGCGAAGTTCGGAGTGGTCTATGGTTCATTGGCCGTACTGTATTTCTATTGCTATGTGATCACATAATTGATAACAGAATAATGTCACGACACCTCTTTAATATGTTGTTGTTAGCCATAGGTTAGGTCCGAGGTGTTTACCCGGTAATTTTAAATAATTTCCAAACAACTGGACCAACTTTCAAGTTTGTTTAAAATAAATTAATAGGCTGTACTGAGCTTTATATACTTCGAGGAAATGCATTACTTACTGGGAAGCCAACTGAAACTTGCTTTGCTCATGTTGAAGGCTTCAAATGACTGCTCTCTACAAACTGAAACCAAGTTGAGACCGTCCGTAAAAGCATATAATTTGAGATCAGAAATATATAGTGACGAATTTTTTTAGCTGACGTTTCTTCTTGTATTCAGAATCTTAGATAATTTACATTAGTTACTACTCAACATCTACCTTAGTATTCTGTATTATAAGTTCATTTTGAATCACCATTTTTTTATGTACTAATTTTTGCAGTGGAATTTGAACTTTATCTTGTGTGCCATTGAGTCTTCAGTTCCAAAACATGATAATTATCTGAGATTGTGAATACATATAAAGGTCCGTTACGGAGGTTGTTTTTAGCTGATGTTGTTTCAGTTGTCCTTCAAAGTTGTCCAGTAGAGGCTGCGTGTGTGCGTGTGTCAGACGCCGAGCACGGCCACGCTGGGCGCCGGGCGTCACGCGCGCGCGCCGCCCTTCTCGCCCATGCGCTTGGCTAGCTCCGTGATCAGCTCCCTGGGGATACAAAATAGGATTTTGGTTAAACTTACCATATAAGATCGCTAGTTATTTTACACAATACATGCTAATAAAGTTTATAAATTAAATAATTAGGGAAAGTTATTTCTAGTTCTAACAAAATGACAATTCAGAATCTGGTTTTTTACACACTGCTGCATAATATGGGTTGCTTAGATTACCATAATGAGTTATAAAGGGTGACTATTTAGTGACCTGAAGCCGTCAAGGGGGTGATTATATACGTCAGTCTAAACGTTCCCAAAGTGGACGATAACGCCCTCTTGTGGGCGCTGAAGGCTTAAAAGGGGGGGGGGGGGCGGTAAGAGACCCGCTAATTCCGCTCATTCTCCACTAATATAGCTCACAATAGTAAATTTTTTTATTTTTTTTCAAAGTGGTCAGTAGACAAAATAAGTTTGGGAACCCCTGGTCTAAACAACTTTAGATTTGAGACCCATTATTATAAAAAAAACAATACATGCATCAAAATAGTATGTCTATTGTTGAGAATTAGATTTTTGAAATGTATACCATCGAGCAAAACCACCAAGCATCAAGTTAAGCCTCGGAACTTTTCCCGGAAGTTTTCAAACTCTGCTGTATTAATTCGGTTTAAAGAATTTATTTCTCATAAGAACTTACAGTCCACTTATAATGAGATACGGAGTAGTAAGTATGATAATACAGTACAATACAATTTCCTCTAGAAGTTATAAGTACATACATGTTTCTTAAGTTTGTTTTTGAATGTATTTCCGTTATCGCATTCTTTTATATCGTCCGGCAATTCATTGAACAGCTGTGCTCCTTCGAACAATATGGTATTTTTATTGTAATTGGTGAATGCTACTTGGTAAGTACCTGTATATGAGCGGGTCCATGTTCCGGGCCAGCATGTACAGCAGCCACCAGTCGCCGATGTCGGTGCGGCGCGACACCAGCACGGCCGTCTCCATGGCCAGCGTGCGCGAGCGTGCGTGCAGCAGGCGCGGCCGGACCGATGGCACGAAGATTATCACCAGGCTGGAATGGAGAACGGTTAGGTTATTATTTTTAACAATATAATTAATGTAAAACCTCACACATCCCAATTAGAGTAAAGAATTAAAAGCGTAATAATAATAACGTTATACTTAATACAAAGGCCAAAACTTTTTTTTAGAGCTTACTATTATTAAGTATCTCGTTTATTTTTTTATGGTTATACTTATTACGTAAATGTTTAAAATTTAAACGTACGGACAGTACGTCTTCGATTTTTTGTCCTCACGAGGTCACCATACCTCACCATACCAGACCACTACTGTCAAAGAAATCATTATTTCACCGTTTTGAGAGCAGTGATGATGAAATAGTTTACACAAAGTAAAGCGTCAATCTAGGTCCGAACCTAAGAAATAGAATTCGTAAGTCGCGACCGCTACCACCGGTACCGTGTGGTGCCGGACGTAAAGAATAGCACCATCCCATTTCTTCCCGTGGGTGTCGTAGGAGGCGACTAAGGGACTTACTAGAGAATGGGCAGCAGCGTTCTCTATGCATTTTACCACCATACTGCGATCGCCAACCCGCCTGCCAAGCGTGGCGATTATGGCAAGCCCCCCAAATTGGGGGAGGCCTATGTCCAGCAGTGGACGTCTTTCGGCTGAAATGATGATGATGAACCGCTACCACTGGGCTTTACTAACAAATACTATTAATTTGCAATTCGTTGCCATTTTGAATTTATGTCCTAACACAGTCAACAGGCTCCACACCAAACCACCATAGTTGACCACCACATTTTAATCTGTCTAAAGTCCCATATTAAAAATAGCAAGGTGACATAAACCTAGAGTGACAGGGCACTTAACCACGTAGCATTATCATAATTAGGCTATACGCCGCTATCGGCGCCTCGTTATGCAGGTACCATGTGGCGCTGTTAACACTGATAAGCCACGAACTGTCGCATTATGATGTATTGATTGTTTGTTTAAGTTCGGTCTAATAAGAGGTGATTTGTGGAATGGCACGGCTATCCTTGAATATTCTATGTAGGGGAAGCTTTCGTCGCTAAGCCGTGAACCTCCACTGCGGGCCTCTAATCAGCTGCAATACCTTCCCACTATTCGTGGAGCGCTGCCTAACCAAGTATCGGCACAACTTTGAGCTCTAAGCACAATCATCCTATATTGTCCCCACTGCTAGATCATAGACCTCCTCTGTGAGAGGGAGTGGGCCATAATCTACCACATGGCTCACCACATGTCTGTGTTTTTTTTTTAAGGACATGCCGCTTTCCTCACGATGTTTTCCTTCACCTTTTGGGAACAGTGGCAATGAAATCAAATACATAAACTGCCTTCCTGGGTTCGAACTCGCGACTTACTACTCGTCAGTTGGGGCCTATACCCACCTATACAACCACTGCTGTCACGAGCAATACTTCGGGCTATGGCGTAGTGTTTTTTTGCGAAACTCTTAATTTCTGTTCATGTTGGATTTTCATGTTTTTTTTTTGTTTAACCCTCGTCACCACGCTTGAAGAACGGATTTACTACAGCAGTTTCTTGTTCGCAGACAAAAATATCGGCTAGTTCTACTACCCGTCCGTTTGACGCAATCCTACAGGGTACTTTACGACACAAAGAACTGGTAGAATTTATATGCCTACAATTTGCACAAATATATCCTCTACGAGTAACAATATTTAGGTGAATTCACCTGAAGAATTCCGGGCAATCAGCGCAGAGCCCAAAGAATTGTCCTCAGGTGACATAAGAATTTGGACTTACCGGTAAATAATAAGCAGGGTGAGCACAACCGCCAGTATGATATACCAGAACCACAGGAAGATGTAGGTCTTCTCGTTTACGATGTTCAGCGGTAGTATACACAAGCTGTCGTGCGTCTGTATACTGCCTGACGCACCGAACTTGTGGAACGTACACTTTGTGATTCGAGGGAAGATGTAGATCATTGGGTCGTATCTGGAATGAGAAATTGGTCAAATGAATGGCAAGCTGGGAGCCGAAGACTTTGAGGAGAAGGCTTTATTTATAAAGAAGTCCAGAAGAGTCCGTTGGGCTATCTCCAGGTACATGAGACCTATCAGCTTTGTATCCGAGATGGCAATGCTCTGGCGATGTTAAGATTTTGCAGATGTCCGTATGCGGCGCGGCGGTGACAACTGACCACCAGATGATAAAGATAATTTATTTGTCAAACATGCGTTTACATACAAATCGAGCATGCAAGATCTTAAATATAGGTAAAAAGTCCGTACATGTTTTGCCTGACGAGGAGTACAATTTTTTTTATATAACATACAAATAATTAATTTAATAGACTAAATATACTGTTTCACTAAAATTCATTATTACATTTTTATGACAATTATAATAACTTATAAACAATAATATTAAATTCAAGCATGTCAAAAGGTATCTGTCAAAAAGTTATTAATATTGTAATAGCATTTGTCTGTTCATCTTTCGAATCTTGTTTTTAAATTCATTTGCTATCATAGCCCTATAAGACTGTGGTATTTTGTTGTATATTTTCGGAGCCATACAGAAAAAGCTTTTCCCCATGAGGGCAGTTTTTGTTTAGTGCAAGCAAAGTTGGCTATTGTCACGTCTGTTGCGCGGAAACGTGTCAGAAAGTCTTGGAAAGAGATGGGGACTTTACAAACGTTGCAATACGTTGCAACTTCAAAAATATATAATAGTGATGGTAAAGTTAATAAGTATTTTTTTAAACAACGGTCTGCAGCTTTCTGTCATTTCTAACTTAAACATAGCACGAATACACCTCTTTTGGGCTTTAAAAGCTTTTTCGTTGTCCGTAGAAGTTACCCCAAAATATGATACCATGATGCCTGCTTGTTGTCCACCAAAAGCTTGACATTATTTTAAGAAAAAATAATTAACCTTGGCCAGTCTTCGTTGATGACATAACTCCTACTCCCATTTTACCAAAACCTGCTGCTTGCTCTGTCCATAAAATAATATGTTATGTGTTTAAAGACTTCATTTCCAAGTTAGCTCTACTGCCGTACCTTTCTTCCTGCGGCACCTCGCTGTACCCCAGGACCCTGGTGCCGTACGAGAAGAACTCTCCGTTGAAAAAGCTGTCCATCATCCAGAGCTGCAGCACTATGTTGACCAGGCAGAGTAACTCGCAACCCCAGTAGCGTAGCGCGTACAGTTTGTGCGTCTGAAAGGAGATAATAGGAGTTGAAGATTTTGGTAGAATTTTCCATGGAACAAGTACTCGAGTAGTAAGGTCGCTAGAGCGACTGTTGACCATGATTCTGGGTCGATTCCCATGTAGGGTAAAGTGTTCTTGGGGATTTTCACTGGGAATTTCTCAGTACCAACCCGGAGTCTGGTGCCCCATAATCAGCCTATAATGTTCCTACTGCTGGGCCTCCTCTCTATGAGAAGGAATGGGCCATAATCCACCACGCGGGCCCAGTGCGGATTGGTGGATGTCACATATCTTCGAATTTTTGTTTCTGGGACATGCCAGTTTCCTCACGATGTTTTCTTTCACCGTTTTGAGAGCAGTGGTGATGAAATTATTTACACAAAGTAAAGTGCGCGCCTGGGTTTGAACTCACGACCTACAAATCGTAAGACGACACCGATACCACCGGGCCACCACTGCCCTGCCGCCCGGCCTACAGTCTGGTGCCCGGTTGATGGGAATAGACTCGCCCCTATTATATGGGACTTAAACATAACAGGCATAAAGTGCCTCTACCTTAACCTTCGGGAATCACAGGCGTGATGTTAATTTGTCATTTGAATACTGAGATTAGCATGTATTCGATGACGAGTATCAATAATATCCATGTGAGCAAATGATGATGTTTTGGCAAGATTTCGTAAAATCAACGGCCATTTTAAATGTCGCCAAAATTGAAACGTCCAGCGCAGCGTTTCAATTTTGGCGACATTTAAAATGGTCGAAGCTCGGCGTTTTCCCCATTTGTTTTAGGTGTTATCACAGTTTCCAACCACTATGATAGGTATGACGGTTAAAATATGATTGGGCACATTCAACTATCTGTAGGTAGTTGAGATTATTCACGAGTGTCCCTGAATTGGTTCATGTTAGTCCGGAAGTGATAATGACAATGTCCACTTATCCATTGGAATCAAAACACCAGAATGCCCCATTTCCACTGAAATAGCCCATTGTTGTTTGCTATTTACATTGTTGGCAACACTTGTTAGTGCTGTACTTCACAACATTGATAAACCTGATACATGGCCATGACAAAACTAACATCACAAATACGGAAATATCCATGTCTGAAGTTAAATGTAAACCTAATTCAAAATGGACAAATATCTTCGCTCTCTAACCAACCCCCTTATTCATAAACGTTGGTTAAAGTTAAGTAACGATAAAGCGTCTATTTAACCATACAATTTTGACGTTTAAACATCATTTAACTTTTATCATCGTTTATGAATATGGCCCATAATGATTATAAGCTCCAAAAGTGTGCAACTTATCATAGATGCTCAGTCCTCTTGATGTAAAACTTCCCAGCAACACACTCACGGTGCAATTCAATAGAAAGCATTCCTCAAGAGATTATTAATAAAGCCGACCAACTTAAAAAATGCTCGCCACTCGTATGAGATACCTAAGTGTATGAAGACATAAAGGCGTCGGTGGTATATTCACATTCCTTTGGAGTGAACAACCGTTTAATGAAGATAGCACTGTCTCCGGGCGACAATTGTACTGCCACGTACCTACTCAGTTCAACATAATGAGAGTTTTATACGAGAAGAGTAGAATTTAAGTATTGCTACGGGTTTATAACAAACAATTAATCTTACTTGCAAACATTTGCTTTACTTCTGTACTCAAACCTTAGGATCGCTGGTAAGATTTGGATAAGACTAGCACAGAACATGTGCCCTTCTGTCCTGCAGGCCTAGACAAAACACGACGAAAGGACACGACGTAACCTTTCCGCAGATAATGTCATTCCCATACATTTTGGCGTAGCGTTTGGCGTGAACGCTAACAGAAATGTGTTTTGTCTCTAGGCCCTGTTCTCAGAAAAGAAAGGACAACCTTCACTCAGGAGTCAAGTAGAAGGTAGAACCAAGGTGGTGAAGGGAAGGCTAGATTGAATACATGACTTCATAACTGTCTGGGGTTTTGAGTATTTTGTATAAGGCCTACGCAAATGTCCTGTGGGTCTGGTAGCATCTTATGACGGGTGGTTGAGTTAAAAGGCAAGCCTTTTATGCCTTGACTGCAATGATAAATGGTCGACAAGGAATATTACATAAAATATAGTAGACGTATTGGCGATCTCAGAAAGCCGTCATAGCAGACAGGAAGACGCTTATGAATTCTAATATGACTTATTGCAATATATAGCACGTAGCAAGTCCACATCAATACAGACTCGCACATAAACATGTTAACTTCTTGGAAATCTCTTATTCCACCAAATAATGACTCCACATTCTGTCTCAATGTTCTATTAACATTTTTGTGTGACATAATCTCGCTAAAACACTCAACCGCTCTTGAAAACGAGTGTATGTATATCATTATGTAATTTTATCTCGAGTAGATATTAGCGTACTGTTGACCGATGTATTACTGTAAGAGGTATTTAACCGAGAAAGATACGTGATGGTCATTTTTCATTTAAATATTATTATTTTTTTAACTTATTTGTTGCGGTTATTCATGAAAGAGGCTGTTGTTTTCCTCTACGAGCTGTGTCATTTGAATAGTTAGGTACCTACCTAAGTTATTATTTCAGGATTATTTGTCATGGTAACTTTTAGGTAAATTCAATTTGTACATGCAATCAAAGTCAGTAATTTATTTCAATTACTCAATTATGCACATAAAAGAAACTTTTAGCATAATTAGCCTATAATGTTTCCGCTGCTGAGACACAGCCCACAGGTCTCTTTAAAAAGGGAGTGGGCCAAGATCCACCCCGCGGGCCCAGTGCGGAATGGTGGATGTAACATGTCTTCGAATTTTTGGTTATAAGACATGCCGTTTTCCTCAAGATGTTTTTAAGATCAGTGGTGATCAAATAAAATACCCAAAGTAAAGTGCCTAGCCAGTTTCGAAATCACGACCTACAAACTAGTAAGTCAGGGTCAATAAGGACCAGAAAATTGAATTGATTCTAATTGCCACTTCAAAAAGGTAGTTACTTCTTTAAAAATGCAATATACAATGATTACAATATATTACAATAATATTCAATTTGCATGAATGCAACCTTATTGTTCGTTCATGCCTTTAGCAACATACAACGCTTTGTTACTTACAAACTATAGGTACCTAATCGCGTCTTCCTGTTCAGGACTAACCTTCCACACCCTATCATCACAGGCCCGATTACCCAGAAGTGCCCAGAACCGTTGCAACTGGTACAAAATCAAAGAAGTATTCATAGTCGACCAACGCGGGTGGCTGTGACTCTGTTTGGGTTATCACAGGCATATCAACCGCTCGATGTTTACAAACGAACCTTGTCACCGGAGTCGTTACGATTATCTCTTCAATGGCCCGATTGAGACGAACACTGGACAGCTATTGGAGATATAGCCCAGATAACAGAGCTATGAGCTTATGAAATAGCTCTTTGTTGTGTAATAGGGATGAAAGGGAAACGGAATGTGGCAGATGGTCGCGTTGTGTAAGCTGAGCGTGCTCTATTGTGTTTATAATCCATTATTATAACAGTGAATAAGAATTTTTGTAAACACAACTGGACAAATGGGTGGATTATAGATTAGTCCGACACCCAATTTGAGTGCAGTACTGTCCAAAACATGACCCACTTTCTGGCACGTCCCAAGTGTCCATTTAGTATAGCAGCACCCTTTTTTTATGAGGATGAGAAGTTATCAAATAACTTCTCCCGCTCTGGGTGGAGCAGGAGGGCGTGTCACACTTTTACTGACTAAAACCCACCCGTGTTCCCTCAGTTACCTTTGTGCCAGGGGCGACGGTATCTCTTTCGAACAACCCGCACCCCTGGCAGATACCAGCACCCTTGAAGATCTATTGAACGCCACTGACGGAATAATAATAGACGGAATTTTTTACGTGGCTACCTACTGGGCTGAGGAGTACCATAGACGCGAAAAGAAGAAGGATATATTCTTCTATTTATAAAATTTTATCGGAACCTTCATTAACAACAACTAGTAATAAATATTCATCATTGACATTGAATACTTCCCTTTGTTTTTCCAATGGTAAAAAAAAACCTGACTAATTTAGCAATGCTTACTGAGTAAGTTTGATGTTAATTATATTATTTATCAAACCACGTCGTAAATGTGTCCATATTTATTTTTACTAAGACAAGATGTGCGATATGCATATACATTTATACAAGTCGGAAGTGATGAATACTCTGCCATTTGTGATGTGTCAAGGTGGGCTATAAAATAGCTTGCTCATTCTAACTGTTACTTAATGGCTAAACGGCGGGCATTAAAATACCAAGTGTTTAATTGATATAAGTTTTGTTTAACAGTCATAAATTTATTCAATAGCAAACTTTTCAATATATTCTTGAGACAATTTGGTCCCGGCTCACGACATAAGCAATACTATCCTACTAATAATAAGCTTATGAAAGTTTGGATGTTAGGGTGTTTGTCACGCAAAAACGCAAAAACGGCCCAACGGATTCGGATGAAATTAGGCACACAGATAAGTTTATAACCTGGATTTAAAAATAGAATAGGTTTTGTCCCGGTAGCACGTTCCCGTGAGATAATTTCCGCACTCCACGCGGGCAAACCGCTGGCAAACAATCAAAAGATTTTCTGTGTAGACATGTTGTAGATTGGCCTTCAAAAAGGTCGTTGAGTACCTACACGCATGTAGCATATAAATTACAATATGTGAGCACGTGGCGTCTACCTTAAGCTTTTCTTACGCACGAAGTTCGATTGCCCGACAACCAACATCAGAATATTTCATCACGAATAATGTATAACTTGAAATGAACGTCTTATTCGCACAAACTTGCTCGTCAGCAGTGATGTGCCGTTCCCGGGAATGTTCCCAAAGTGGGAATGTTCCCAAAAGAATCTTTCCAGTGCCCGGGAATATTCCCAATTGCTGGGAACGTGTCGGTGAAACCACATAGAATTATAATGAAAGTAAAAATATAATAACATACAAAGTTACTGGTAAGATTGAGTAACTAAGTAGATTTGACATGTAATGAGTACTCATTTAGTAACTTGTCGCTCATTGTATTAATTTTAGAAAGAGGTAAATAAAAATTTCGAATGTAGGAGTCTAGGAGGTTTAGAGATTTATCATCATCATCGTCATTTCAGCCGAAAGACGTACACTGCTGGACATAGGCCTCCCGCAAGCTCCGCCACTTCGACCGCTTCTGTGCTTCCCGCATCCAGCGCTCCTGCGGCCCTCACAAGGTCATCGGTCCACCTTGTGGGAGGCCTTCCAACTTTACGTCTTCCGGTACGCGGTCGCCACTCCAGAACTTTTCAGCCCCGTCGGCCATCTGTTCTGCGAGCAATGTGCCCTGCCCACTGCCACTTAAGTTTGGCAATTCTTCGGGCTATGTCGGTTACCTTGGTTCTCCTGCGGATCTCTTCATTCCTGATTCGATCACGCAGGGAAACTCCATGTAAAGCCCTCTCCATCACCCTTTAGGTGACTTTAAACCTTTTATGAGGCCCATTGTGAGCGACTACGTTTCGGTTTCATATGTCATCACTGGCATCGCGCACTGGTCAAAGACTTTCATGTTGAGACATAGCGGTATTTGGGACGAGAAGATATTGCGAAGCTTCCCGAATGCTGCCCAGCCGAGTCGGATTCGACGATTGACCTCTTTCTGGAAGTTGGACTTACCTAACTGGACAGTTTGTCCTAGGTAAACGTACTCGTCCACAACTTTCAGTGCAGCTCCTCCGACCGTAACGAGAGTGGGTGTTACATGGGCATTGGAAATGACCTTTGTCTTGTCCATGTTCATCCTCCATGGTCTCAGCCATGACAACTATATCATCGGCAAACCGAAGGTGAGTGATGTACTCGCCATTGATGTTGATGTCAGCCCCTTTTCAGTCCAGAACCTTGAAGACCCCTCCAGTGCAGCGGTGAAGAGTTTCGGAGAGATAACGTCTCCCTGTCTTACACCTCGCTGCAGAAGGATGGGTTTCGAGGTCCGGTCCTGGAGTCGGACTGACATGGTGGCGTTTTCCTACAGACACTTCAACACCGCCATGTACCGATAGTCGATCTGGTACCGTTGGAGGGACTGCAGTACAGCCCACGTCGCGATCGAATCAAAGGCTTTTTAGTAGTCCACAATAAACAGAGAGGCAGATTATACTCTTCGGTCTTCTGTATAACCTGCCGCAGCGTATGTGTGTGGTCTACTGTGCTCAAGCCTTTACGGAACCCTGCTTGTTCGGGAGGCTGGAAGTCGTCAAACCTGCGCTCTAGACGATTTGTGATGACTTCGGAGAACAGCTTGTAGACATGGCAAAGAAGTGAGATGGGCCTATAATTCTTAAGAAGGGCATTGTCACCCTTCTTAAAGAAAAGTACCACCACACCTCTGTTCCATGCCTGTGGCGTTTTGCCCTCGAGTATGACGGAATCAAACAGCTTCTGGAGGGCCTTAAGAACGGGTTTCCCGCCGGCCACAAGGAGTTCAGCTGTGATTCTGTCATCACCCTGCGCCTTGTTGTTTTTAAAGCTGCTTCAGAGCCATCCTAATCTCGTACAAGCTGGCGTCCGGGATGTCTTCAGTATACTGTCGGGTCAATCCAGCTCTTGGGTCGTTTGCCAGATTCGTAACGGGGTTTCTTGTTGACTTGTATAACTGTCCATAGAATCTCGCAATCTCTCTCAACAGCTCAGGCTTGGTGGATACGATCCTGCCTTCAGCGGTCTTCAGTTTCGTAAGCTGACTCTGCCCAATAGACAGATCCCTAGCAAAGACCTTGGAGCCTTTATTCCGTTCTATTGCGTCTTTAATACATTCTGTATTAAAGCGGCGGAGGTCGCTTTTCAAGGACTTAGAGATCTGTCTGTTAAACTGCCGGTACTCAAGCGCATCGTCTGAAGACTGCAGGACCATCTCGCGCCTCTCCTTCATGAGCTGCAAAGTAGGATCAGAGAGCCTCTTATTTTTACTGATACGATGGGCCCTGAAATACTTAGACCCGACCGTATGGACAGTTTCCACGAACCCATCGTTACCTGCAACTCGTCGTTCAGAAATTATGTACAATGTTTTGAAACGTTATTTAAATAGACTGGTAGAATACATTATTCTTTTTTTTTTTGTTTTATCTTGCAATCAATTTTTAAAAACTGTGAGCAGATGTGTTGTAGGAAGGTCTGGCAGGGAAGAGTTATTCCTCATCAGGAGCAACTTTCATATGAATAACGAAGCTTTTTCCAAGTTATCTAATTGTAGGATGTTGCGTCTTTTAAGTCTGCTGACACAAGCTGGTATTGTGAGTTGAGCGGCCAATTTGTTGGGATGTCTCTACAGTCTGGATTGTTTGTTACGCCGACCCCCTACCGACCCCTACCAAACCAATTATGATCAATCGTAAGTTACGCAATTAGGGTGCCGGTTAGTTGGAGCCATAAATCATGCACAAAGGATAAGTAAATAACATTTCTCAAAATTAGCATCACACCTGCACAGTTAAAAGGATAATTTTTTGTTATCAGTTTAACTCTCCAACTACATCAATTAACTGCTGAAAATTCTCAGTAACACATTGTGGGTGTAAAAGAAATGCATTTATTTCTATCTTTTATTATTTTAAACATGCGATAAGAAACCTAATCTAAAAGTTAAAAAAAGAAAAAAATCTTTAACTTTTGTGTTAGTGTTCCCACTAACTGGGAATGTTCCCGGGCACATGGGAACATTCCCGGGAACATTCCCGTTGGGAAGTTACTGGGAACGGGAATGTTCCCACGGCACATCACTACTCGTCAGAGTCCAGCGAATCGTTTTTTTTTTTTTTGTAATTATATTCCATAGGTAACTCGCACGAAAATAAAGGTATTTATGGGCGAATCGGGAATTCCAGAAATACTCAGGTAATTGGCGTGTTTTGACCTTTTTTGAAGCTATTAGGTAAATTTTATGCAGTAAAGTAAAAAAAAATATGCACGGGGGAGTAAATTCGTTCGAAACGATTAATAAACCATGGACACTGCTAGCTCCACGTGTCATGACTAGGGGATTTAGTACGCAGCTGTGCCATGACTCTATAGCCGAGATGTAAAAACGTCACTTAGCACGTGCTTTCGCTTAGATTTATCCCCTTCTCTATCATTCACTAGTACTTTGACAGTTCTGCGACTGTGATAGGAATAACGCTTAGCCAAACTATGTGTAGTAAATAACGTTTATAGATCTGTGCCTTAGACTCTGTGAGGTAGCCGCTAGCTGCGGTAGCTCTTACATCAAGTTGCGTCACGTTTGCATCACTGTCGAGGCAATGGTGTTTGCGACAGCTGCCTATCAACTATCAAGCTGTCATTATAAGACAATGCTGTTTCTACAGAACCAGAGATCAGTGATTTATAGAAAAGTTGATTGGTATTTTACGACCACTATTCCGCCAACTGCTTTTTTTAGCACATTTTCAACATCCTTTTCAGTTTTTATCTTACAATATTATATTAATTTAACACATCCTTTAGGATGTCCATTATTCAGTTTTTCGGTAAAAACTGTCAGTCGAATAGGTCTGAAACATAACATAACGCCTGTAAGTTCCGAAAGGGTTAAGCAGAGGTGTACCTAAAGTACACCCACATTACGACAGTTTTGTTTAAGTCTCATGTATAGGTGTGAAGAGGGATGCCCGATTTTTTGCTTTGAATCGATCTTTTGGATCGTTATGGATCGTAACCTCGTGAATCGATTCACGATCTTAATCGTATTGCATTGAATCGCTCTTTTCGATCTCGGAAGATCGTATCGTAATTTTATAAAAACAATGAAAAACACATTATGAATTCAAAATAATTTATTTTAACTTAATCTACATAATATAGATCTATGTGCCACAAACGCCTTCGTGATAGATGGCCGTAATAAGTCATCCAGCCAGTGAGTGTGTCCAAATTATTATTTTTGAAAAGTATAAAACATTATTTACTTTACAGCCAACCAACTGTCTACATTTAAACTTTAAAAAAATACTTAATAATTTAGACAGACGCACTGGATCTATCCTATTACGACTATCTGTCAAAGTATTTCCAGCTAGAGAAAACAGACATTCTGAAGGAACCGAAGTTACAACAATTGTCAGATCAGTAGCATAGTGCTTACGTAATCACAAAGCCCAACAAATCGCTGTAACATATAAAACTCCACCTTATGATGATGTCTTATACTAGCTTCTTCGGTGTTAAATGTTTTCTTTTTTGAAGTTTCGTTAATTCATCTTAAGCTGAAACACCGTGTTTAAAAAATGTCACTATAATTTTGACTTTATTTATCAATCTCCTCCACAGCTCTTTGCACATCTAAATTAAAAGTATGTGCAAAGTAAGTGTTTATTTTTGTTTCACGGTATCACCTACCACGGTATCACCTTCATATTTCATACAGTACCGCTTTTGATTAATGCAACTTGAAACAGTCGAAACTAATCTCATTCAATGTTTATGTAGGTAATCTTAATTTGTTATAGTTCGTAACTTTGTACGGTACAGACGCAAGCACATCAAGTAACCCCAATCTGTCAAATTTCTTTGATAGATTTTAAACTTTATCACATCAGCATAAGCTTCATGTTCAAGTGGAAAAAAATACAGTGATGTCAGTACATCACTGTATTTTTGACCTAATTTTGACCTATTTTTGACTGATTCGATTTCGGTTTTAGCTGATTCGATTTTTTCATACGATCTTATAGGCGCATACGATTCGATCCGGGCGAATCGCATCCTGTTGAATCGATTCAAAAAATCGGTAGATCGTATGGCCCTGAATCGATCTTCGATTCAGATCGGGCATTCCTGTGAAGCCTATTGCCATCAACCGGGCAGAAATCCAGACCCCAGGCTTCTTTCTACTGAGAAATGTCAGATGGAAAACATCGAGAGTACTTAGATGATGCAATTTAAGATATCGTACCGATAAATTGATGTATGTACCTACATAGGAATTCGTTCGTCAAAATTAATGATCACAAAAACATAGCATTCTCTCCATTCTTACACACTTTCAATCATGTTTTGCTCGTGCGAATTTCCCCGCTTAACAAGTACAATGCTCAATGAGCGGCATCGCCCTTGTAGGGTGACAACAACGGTAAGGGTCGCGAGAGGGGCTGCCCGGCAGATGCACGCTATGAGAATAACCAGCACCTGGCACTTTTTGTGTTGCCGCACAATTATACTGATAGTAGTCAAACCAGACATTTGCTCTATTAAATGACAGCGTTTATTACTGTTTTTTTTATGTTGTAAATGTGCGTGTGTTACTACTTTTGTATGATTTACAAATATGCTTAGATCATTAAAATTGTATCATAGTTATTATAAAAAACTGCAAAAATACGGGTTTGTTAAACTAATATTGGCTTGATAATGCCCATTTTCGCTAACACTACGCGACATCTAGATGAGTGCCTCAATAAAAAGGTCACTGTTGGTTATTCAACGCTCGGCGTACGGCTCAATTCAGTCCATCAACGAGGATACGAACGAGCCTTTTTTCAACTTTTCAGACGGGCTTTTCGGGGCGTAGGGTGTGTAGGTACCACTATCAAATCGTGTTGTCATTCATTCTTATTTCGAAAACTGAACTAATCTAATGTCCCTATCCGGTGTAGGTAACGCCAGGAACTTCGGCCGAAACTACAGACTTTGTGCTGGGGGAGTAGACCCCAACATCATCGTCGGAAGTTGAATAACCAACAGCCCATTTAGGTCTCGTCTAGTGTTAGTGAGGACGGGTCTTAGTGTCCTAGAAACATGATAACTGGGATGATAATGATAATCATAGAAAAATACATGACATGACTGATACCATTGCATTATGTAGGTACTAATGAAAATGTCCCCCGAATCGTAAATGGAAACAGACTATGTCCTTGTGGGAGGTACCTTTAGAATACAACGGACATTCAAGTACCTAGCACATAAACAGCGTAATGTTGATTGATGAAGTAAATTATAACCTTTGGACTTACCACGTGCCTGCCACACGTGGCCCAAGTGGCGTCAACTAATACAAATTTATTTATTTAAATGAGTGTACAGGAACACTTGTAGATGTTTTACTTTACCTACCACCGGAATGTGACGGAATTTAGAAAATAAGTAGGTATCTATTAAAACATAAACTGACGACTTTTTCCAAGGATGGTGAAGAAATTAGATGACAGTGCTTTGGTTCAGAGGAGCAATAATAAACAATCTATTCAAATATATTGAATTATAAATAAAATCAAGAAGAACATAAACAAGTAGGTTTCAAATTTATAATACACTGTACAGTCGCCAGCAGGTCAAGCTATCCCAAACTGTCAAATTTTCCCAATTGAACATAAACCTTATTCCTTTGCAATAAAGTTGAAACTCTATCAAAGAAATTTGACAGATTGGGCTAGCTTGATGTGATGGCCTCTGTACATCATCTTCCTAGCCTTTTCCCAACTATGTTGGGGTCGGCTTCCAGGCTAACCGGATGTAGCTGAATACCAGTTTTCTTTTACTCACACACACATATGTACTTACTTAAGTACATTTTTACTGTAATACCTCTCTCCCTTGAATACATACAAATTCAAGGGATAGAGGTGTCAAGACGTCTGACCATAGAAGACATTTCCCTTAGTCTTTTTATTTCACGTTCACACATCTAGTCAAACACGCTCACCAATTAAAACTAATAAGCTCCTGACCATTAAAAAAATACACGATTCTTGAACGATGTCAACCGACACAATATAATCACGTGAGTCCTAGCCAGCTAGCCCTCCATAGCAGTTAATAACAAACAATCGAGTAACTCGGCTCGTCTTACTAATTAGTCGGCACCGTACTACTTATGGTTTCACATCACTGGCCCATTGTTGCTGCATGCTGAATTGCTGACATACATGAGACCGACGATCAAGCGAGGAGTATCATTACAATTTCATAATTTCCATGGTGAGGCAATGTGGTGGTTAGTTGTCGTACTGACAGAGCATTTACCTGCAAAGTTTGAAACTGCCCTGCAAGTTATACCTAACTTGCAGGGCACCTTGAAGTACCCTCCAAGTCACATATTTTATTTCAAATAGCATAAAAGGCACTTTTGAACGTCAACATTTAAATAGAATTGATTCTCGTTGCCCCTTTGGGAGTATTGTGTGGAGAAGAAAGTGCAAGAAACTCCACAGTTACTCTTTCAAAATGGTTTTATATTCTCTTGTATATTCATTATACAGGGCGACAGGACCTTCCAAAAAAAAATGCTATACCATACATTTTGACCGCGTAGGTAATTACACTTGTCTATGAAACAGCAGATTTTTAGATAACCGACGAAAAATGTCTACTGTAGGAATCGAGAATCATGTGCTGAATTCATGGTTGCAGTCTGCGCGTTCTAGTCCCCCTGCCTCCCTGTATATGTAATTGTAAGCACTGCATCATAACTATGTATTACCTTCTTACCTACATACCTATAAAGTTTTAGAAAGAGTCTTCAATCACAACACTCGAGAGCACTCGTGCATCTCAATCTATAATCGACTATCGATCGAGTCAATGGTTCGTTTAGATATATTCAGAATACTAAAATGAGGTACCTACACTATTTGTATACAGGAAAATAGCAAGCAAAGCTAACTACATAGAATATTACATAAAGCGGTCATCGCTCCATCACCTGCCATTAATAAAATATTAATCTGTCTGTACGTTGATCTGGCTATTGATCCTGGCAAAAAACTGCCTATTATGAAGTAGTACGAATATCCAGCAAAAAGTTTTACATACGAATTACGACCCGCGATGATTTAGTTGAAAATATTATTATCCTGTTACATTTGTATACTCTTGAGGCTACTTACACCATAAAAACAATGCACTCTTAAGAGAAGTAATAACAACTCTTTAACCACTGTCTCACAATAAAGATTTTTGACTTTGACCTTGACTTTGACTTTGACTTTGAAGTAGGCAATATTCTAATAGTGCCATGGCGTCTGATGCAACACCATGTTTTATTTACAACTAGGGACCCACCCTAGCTTCGCACGCACGCGGGACCAATGTACTGATGTAGCGAAATGTCGAAACATCGATATTTCGATGTTTATACAGGGTAAGTTTTTATCCAGTGCGCAAACTGTAACCATGAATTCAGCATATCATTTTAGACTACCGCAGACATTTTTCGCCGGTTATACAAAAAAAATCAGCTGTTCCATACATTTTGACCGCGTAAGTATTGCACTTTTCTATGAAACAGCTGATTTTTATTTTTATAACCGGCGAAAAGTTTCTGCGGTAAGGGGTCTAGAATGATATGCTGAATTCATGGTTACAGTTTGCGCACTGAATAAAAACTTTTCCTGTATGACTAATATTATATTTGTTTGTAGACAGATAGATAGAGTACCTAAGTCTTTAGTTTACTTAAACATGGTATAAAGTTTACAGACTGGATTTGATATACGGCTCCCGCAGACAGGAGAAACGCTACTATGGTAGCGTCGCATCCACGCTTCGCACCTGTCTGTGGAAGGAAGCCTATTTATTATGCCCACAGGTTGTTAATGGTGGTACCTGTTTGTTTCGATGTTTGTTACTTAATCACGCAAAAACGGCTGAACGGATGGATGTGGACGAAATTAGGCACACACATCTATACTTCTATACTAATAATAATAATCTATACTAATATTATACAGAGGAAAGATTTCATTGATTGTTTGTTTGCATTGAATAGGCTCCGAAACTACTGAACCGATTTGAAAAATTATTTCACTGTTGGGAAGCTACACTATCCCCGGGTGACATAGGCTATATTTTATCCCCGTATTCCCACTGGAACGGTAACTACGCGGGTGAAACCGCGGAACGCTGCTAGTATTTTATAATCAGGATTAACACCTAAGTGTACTTTTCATCCCAATATTCTCACGGGACTGCGACTTATGTTGATGAAAATAATAAGATGGCCGATTTTTGGCACCCTAGAGTGTCTTCAAAAATTTTTTTTTTCTTAAACCCTATTGAGTAGGGTATCAAAATAAAGGGTTTCATAAATAGGTCTTATTATCGTCAAAAATAATTATATTAAGTAAACACTGTGTTTTTTTTTTATAATTTACGAAATCAAACAACCCGACTGCCTTAAAGTGAAATTTAATTAAAAAAGATTGAAACAAGAAACTGTTTTTAAAAGGATGACTATTAGACTGAATACTATAAGCAATCTCATGGAGTCGGAGGCAATGAAGGTCTTTATTGTTAAATATATATGATGATTTGATGATGCCTCCGACTGCATGAGATTGCTTATAGTATTCAGTCTAATAGTCATTCTTTTAAAAACAGTTTCTTGTTATCATTTCGTTTCTATTGTTTCTTGATCATTATTCCCATATTTATTTTGTTAGTCGTAAATTCAAATATTTTATTTCGGAATAAACATCCATATAATGTTAGTAGTAGTGTAACTTAGCCTAATGTTAGTATTAAATAATATCTAATAGACAACCAATGAAACCATTGAACTGTTCGTCCAATGGTACACAAGATTATTTGGACACGTGTGTGTGGACATTTACCCATCTTCGTAAGAGGGGAGAGTCCCACCGGTGAGTCTGAAAACACAATCAGGATGCCATTGGTGGAGGAGCGCAGGCGCGCCATCATTGAAGCGCAACGCTTCCGCATAATCGCGGCGAACCCGTCGACGCACGCTTCCGCGAACATCCCTGACGCACTACAACGCCACGGCAGCCCCAGAAGCACCCTGAATGCGTTATTATACTGTACACGCAGGTCGCTGTATGCCCGCAGGGTATACTTGGTCTACAGGCTGCACGTGTAAAGCGACTGGCAGAAGGCCTTCAAAAGCGTTATCTTTACAGAATGAGTACAGCGTGCAAACCTGCGGGCCAGCATGTTGCCACGGACAGCCAGCGACCTGCGCTCCCTGTCTATGTCTACATTGTCTTTTAATCTGAGAATTTAGGTGTCTTCTTGTAAAGACACCTAAATTCTCAGATTACTCCGGATGCCATTGGTCTCAACTGGACACGCAAAATCTGCTCGCCATATGTTTTCGCCCCCAGCTAAGTTTTTGCGTACTAATTAGCAAGCTCACGATAAAAATTGTTCTTTAACACGTTCAGAATAGAATCACATTTTGTGAAACAAGAGTCAAGTTGGCCTACAAAGCAAGATTCAAACATCGGCGATCTCTTTAAAATCAATTTTAAGCGGAGTTGGTAGGAAATGAAGTAACGCAGTACAAAGCCAGCAAATTTTGACTTTATTGCAAGGGGAAATGTTTCCACAAAATGATTCCATTTACCTTTCAATTCATATTTTATTTAGAGAATCAAAGATTTGTCGCTAGTCCCCACAACACTCACATAAGTAAGTAAAGTGCACCGCATGTTAAAGGGGTAAAGTGTTTTTTTGTTTGGAGATGCAGAATCGGCGTCTTATTTTCGATATCCCTAATAACAGGGGTCGGTGATTGCTGCAGATTATCCTCCTTGAAGTTGAGCGGAAGTAGGGAAGGGACCCCAAATTAGGGGAAAGAATGTGTATACAGTGCAGGAACAATGTTCAAACAAAGTTACAGCGTATTGTTGTAGACTGTGAATGAGATGAGAAACTTTTTCGCAAAAAGTTCAAGTTCATTCACTGTTTCTCCTAACCCTTTTGAAAGTAGGAGAGGTAAATTCATACAAAGACATCGTAAGCAGTTTCTTAAAGTAATCATTTGAGTATTTCAAGTCGACTCCTGGAATGACTCAGAAGTAGTAGGTACACAGGGTAATTTTTTAACCAGTGCGCAAACTGTAACCATGAATTCAGCATAATATCATTCTAGACCGGGGTAGCGAAGAAATTTTTTGTCGGTTATACAAAAAAAAATCTGCTGTTTCATAGAAAAGTGCAATACCTACGCGGACAAAATGTATGGAACAGCTGATTCTCGGGAAATACCTGATTGAGACTCGCGCGGACCAGGAAAGCATGGCTGAAGAGAAAGGATTGCCACTCAATAGTAAGTGGAACAAAACCCAACGATAATAATGAGTTAATGACGGACTATGTCTGTAAATATTCCTATCCTACTATTCTTACCATCCTATTCCTACTATTCCTATTCCTACTAATATTATAAATGTGAAATTTTGTGTTTGGATGTTTGTTACTCAATCACGCAAAAACGGCAAACAGATTAGGATGAAATTTGGCACACAGATAGATTATAACCTAGATTCACACATAGGATAGGTACTTTTTATCCCGGCGGTTGTACCTACCCGTGGGATAATTTTGGTCCACCATGCGGGCGAAGCAGCTGGCAAAAGCTAGTAATACCAGCCAGTATAGATCTCAAAGGCCAATTATACTAATTTTAAGAACGTTCACAGTCTGATCTCAGTGTCAATCTGTCAAAAATTCCTCGATTTTTCATACATTTTTGACACGTTTTTGACATTTGCTTGTCGCCGAGATGAGACTGCGACTACATTTAATTACGAGAATTGGCCACCTGGTCATCGTCAAGGCAAACTGTCCAGTTGTAATGACATCTGACAACTGCAATGAGTCCCATTTAATGGGCATGACGTTCCCTTGCCTTTCATCATCATCATCAGCCTATAATGTTCCCACTGCTGGGACACAGGCCTCCTCTCGGTGAGAGGGATTGGGCCGTAATCCACCACGCGGGCCCAGTGCGGGTTGGTAGATGTCACATGTCTTCGAATTTTTGGTTCTAGGACATGCCGGTTTCCTCACGATGTTTTCCTTCACCGTTTTGAGAGCAGTGGTGATGAAATAATTTACACAAAGTAACGCGCCTAGCTGGGTTCGAACTCACGACCTACAACTCGTAAGTCGCGGCCGTTACCACTTGGCCACCACCGCTCGCACCACTGCTCAATACCTACATATTTACCATTCACTAGCTTCAATTTTATTTACTCAGCATCAAATAAAAAATAAATTGAAGAAAAACAGATTATTTCTCTCCATCAAAATGAGACTTAATTATACAGTACATGACAAGTATTTCAACATTTTTGTGGTGATCATAACATGGTGCACAGAGTATTGACCCTAACCCCTGACTTAGGCGGGAACCTGTATCTCAGGGGATAGTGTTCAGCTATTGAACATTCTAAGATTTATCTTGAGTCACTACTATGCAGGATAACATTTTACCCAGTGCGCAAACTGTAACCATGAATTTAGCATATCATTTTAGACCCACTAGCATAATAATGCTTGTATTGATTTTTTTCTTTGCTTGAATTCATGGTTACAGTTCACGCACTGGTTAAAATTGTATCCTGTGTCTAATTCGTCTTTGAAAGTACCATTACATTGATTAAATTCAAAAAGATTTAATCAATCCGATTGGGAGTTCCAGAGCTTAGCGCTTTCAAACAAACCAACTTTAATATATGCTTACATGAATTGTAATGATAATGTACAAGCTGTTCCACTCTGGGTTTTGCGGTGCATGTCGCATTAATTAAATTGTGGTTTATAAAAAAGGATATTCAGTGACGTAAATAAGCCCTTATAAGGATTTCATTAATTGTTTTACCGTAATAACTATGATTCATAATTCTTACTAAGAGAAAAACGAGGAGAAAAATATTATTGGTTTACATAAAGTAGGTACGTTAACTGTCCCATCTGTCTACTTAATTTGTCTACGTACCCTAATTGCGTAAAACAGTTTCAATCACAATGTAAACGATTTTGAAAGATATTGCTAATCCATTGGTTCATAATGTTCGAAACATTTGTCTAGTCAAAAGCGTAATTAACGCAATTAATGTTGTTGAACTGTCAAATGAAAGCGATTGCGTGTGTGTTACGAAATTACCCCGTAGTATAAACTCTAATTTATTTGAAGTCACAAAATGGCTGCCTATTTTAAAATGAGAAAAATACTGTCAGCAATACAAGACCCCCAAATTATCTACAACAGCTGCAATTAGCACCAAACATAAGAATAACTTCTCAAGAAAAACATGGCCGATTAGGCTTTTTAAAAACACATCAGGACAAGTGGTTCCCTTCTTATCTTCTTAGAAAAAGGGCTCCTAGCTCCCACCGACTCCTGCGCATTATATATTATAACCGCGTCGTCGCACGGTAGCCGTCTTCAAGTACCGTTAGCACGAAAAGTGTCGCCAGACCAGTCGCGGTTGACAGCAACCAAAAAAAACGAGTTGCTATTGGAAAGTTCTGTCGCGTTGTGGACAGAGACTACTGATTTCGTTAGGGTATACTTAATTTTATAATCATAAATGCTGGTTAAGTTAGTAGGGGCTTGTGGCTAAATAACAATAGCTGCACGGGTCGATCGACTAGGTTAAGCTACGCTTGCCGCGGTTGGTCCGTGGATGGGTGACCATCTTTACATACCAAGACCCCTCCGTGCCTCGGAAAGCACGTTAAGCCGTTGGTCCCGGCTGTCATTTGTGGATCTTTGACAGTTGTCACGGGTCGTCAGAAGCCCGAAAGTCTGACAACCAGTCTTACCAAAGGGTATCGTAGTACCCAGTAACTGGGTTGTGAAGGTCAGATAGGCAGTCGCTTCCTGTAAAATACTGGTATTCAGCTGCACCCGGTTAGACTGGAAGCCGACCGCAACATAGTTGGCAAAAAGCTAGGCAGATGATGATACTGGTTAAGTTAGGTTTAGGTTTCCAGGTCCTTTTAAAAGCATTGGTGGCCCAGTGGTAACGGCCAGGCCTTACAAGATGTAGGTCGTAGGTTCGAACCCAGACAGGCGCTTTAGTTTGTGTAAATTATTTAATCACCAATTATTCTTAGTTTGGGCCCCAAATTAATCATAGGTCTGTATGTGATACGAAGTAGGAAACGCCCATAACTTCGACCGAAATTATGGATGTCGTGCTTAGAGAGAGCCCCCCCTGAGCCTTAGTAATAGGTTTTCATTGCCTTTGCCACACAAGACATGGGACATTTACCAACCCGCATTGTGCCCGCGTGGTGGATTACGGCCCGCTACCTCTCACAGAGTGGAGGCCTTAGTTGGGAGAAAGCTCGGCAAATAAAATTCCGAGCAACGAGCATCAAACTATTATAGTTAGCAATAACTTCAAACATCTGATTGACAAATTTTAGTGTGGTACATATTACGCGATGTTCATTTACGAGTAGAATAGTAACCATCGTGAAATACTCAACATCGGAATTTTATCACAATCACATGGCATTCATTGTGCGAACTATTCATTTAGTAGTACATACATAATAGTTGCTATATGATTATATAATTCATGAATGAAATCTTCATACTCCACTGCACACGTTTGCCTGAATCTTAAATACATAATTAATGTCCCACACAGGTACATGGTGTATAAGTAATTATTATACACATGAGAAGAATGTGTACTTAAAATTCCGAGGTTGAACATGATAAAATACCATCATTTCGTAGAATCATAATAATCTTCATTAGCAATGCTAATCAATTCATCTGTTTTCTTTGGATTTTTTTACCAAGATTTAACTAACCAAAACCAAACGCTGTGTTTCAAAATATCAAACCGCGAAAACTAAGGCGAAGTGGGCTTATGTCTTTGCACCTACGAGTATATCCCTAGATTGGCACTATTCTTCTTTTCAAATCTTAAATAGTTTATTGCAATCTTTAGCGTATCGATAGAAAAAAGGTTAAACATCTACCCCCTTATTACAAAATTTTTCTTTAGGTATGGTTTAAACCGTCGAGCCTGTTTTTTAAATGAGAACCTAACTGAAATCGAAATACAGCTCCTTTTACAAAACTGACAATTTAGCACTGGACTAACTTGTCAGTTTTGTAAAAGGAGCTGTATTTCGATTTCAGTTAGGTTCTCATTTAAAAAACAGGCTCGACGGTTTAAACCATACCTAAAGAAAAACCTTGTTCTGTAATAAGGGGGCTATGGTCTAAATTCAGCTACGCGAACTCCGCTCACTGACGCAGCCATAAGATTAGCAAATGCACGGGTGACAGTGTATTGACACTATTGACAGACAGCTCGCTTACTGCTTACTTCACTTAACTTTTCAAGAGTGAGCTTTTTACAGAATAGATAAGATAATATAATATTGTTTCTTACCGCAACAAACAACTGAGTTGCTATAAAAACTTAATGTAAAAATGAAACATACAGGATGCTAAAGTTACTTTAATGCTAAGTAAAAACAAAGATGCTGAGATTACTTAAATACACCAATATAACCCAAAATTAAAGATAACCATCCGAAAAGTTAGCTGAAGCAAAAAGTTAGGTACTCGTAAACATTGAGCAAGGTTGCACAAGTCTAATATTAATACACAGATAATGACGATATTATAGAAAAAAAACTTTAAGGAAATAATAAAGACTACTTAAATGTATTGTACAAGTATGTTTATGCATTCGTCATCGTTTTGCGAGAATATGTTGAATTACTTATTGTGCGAAGGAATTAGTCTCAGTGGGTAAACTCAACAGTATGCAAATTCAAACATCTGTTTTGGATATTACGGTTTTCCCAAATACAAAACAGATAAGACTATGGAAATAAAAGAAGGACAAAGTGTTCCAAACCTATAAGGCTATAATAAGTGATACATTTTTGAAGAAGTGTTTTGCTGGAGGGTTTTACAACAAGAGTGTAGTGTGAGTTTCTTATAACCATCTCGATCTAACGCATCTATCGAAGCGCCTAACGCGCTCCATGCATTCGATCGAGCACTAGGACCACGGTTGAAAATGACGACGAATGAACGACCAGGGTCGAACATGTATGAGCAGCACCCTAATTGCGTAATTCACTTCACATGTTCGAAAAATGTGTCTGCTCAGCAATGTAAATGACGCAATGAATATTGTTGAACTGTCAAATTGAAACGGATTATGATTAATCGGGAGTTACACAATTAGGGTGCTGTTTGGCTTTGCACAGGGCACAATCTATACGTAGGTTCAGACCTACGTATAGATTGAATAAAAATATTATTTATTCAATTCCCGATCGTCTCACCGACGACCACAGTGGGACGAACGAGAATACACGTGATAATGAATATGGGGTCTGTGTTCCCTTCTTAGATGAGGCTGAAGTAGCTAAGGCTCGGATCTTGATTGTTATAGCGTTTCATCCGAATCGTATCTGAGGCTCAGTTTCAAACAAATTCGCCGATTCACAAACTTAAATGTTTAAATCTTCTAGTAAATTATTTAGCTTCAGGAGGAAACAGGCCAAAAATAAAAAGCGCGTACGTGCTCAGAGTCAGAACGGCTCTTATTCGTATGTGATAAAAATATGAAGGCACCGTTTACTTCTCCAGGCCGATTTCCGGCCACCGTAGGCATGGGCTTGCGGACGGCGAGTAATGGGTAGCTCGCTGTCCGGTAAGGACCAAGCCCAAGTCGACGGCGCGTTGTGTTCCACGCGCGCCTCAAAGAGATGTCAGCACAAAAAATGATGGGACCCGCAAGGGTCGATGCCTGCCAGGGGTGCGGGTTTGTTCGAAAGAGACACCACAGCCCCTGGCTTAAGGGCTACTGAAGGAACACGGGTGGGTTTTAGTCAGTAAAAGTCTGACACGCCCTCCTGCTCCACCCAGAGCGGGAGAAGTTATTTGATGATTTCCCACCCAAAAAAAAAAAAAAAAAAAAAAAAAAAAAAAAAACCGTTTACTTCTCTGAACTAGAATAGTAGCCACCTGAGTCACAACTTGTGGAACATGATGTAACTTGTGAACCGCCTTACATGCAAATATAATTTTAAACCTGGATTTTCCCCCTTGAGTCTGGTCTGCGATTACCGGAACAATTAAACAGTGAGTGGCTACCTTTTTCCTTTTCATATAAAGTCGTTAACAGGTCCTCAAACTTGAATGCAGGTATTTTTTTAATTTGAACCAATAAAAGACTTCCGGGAAATAAAATTAATAATGTGATTCGATTTAGAGTAACGTAGCTTATTTCAAAAGAGTGTTCGAGATTGTTAGGCTTCCGTTTTATTTCCTAGACACCAATAATAAATTAATAGGATTTAGGTTTTTGCTTGTTATTCTTGCTATTGGAGACACTAAAGAACCACCACCCTAATGGCGTATCATACTGTATAATCACAATCTGAATCACTTTTAAATAAATAAATATTTCTAATCCATTGCTTCATGTGTTCGATAAATTCGTCAGCTCAATAATGTAAATAACGCAATGAATGTTGTTGAACTGTCAAAATTTGAGCCAATCCTACTGTTCGTGTTACATAACTACCCCGCTAGGTACCGGTCGGTAAATGGTCTCGTGAAATACATTAACACTTTGTGGAAAAGTACATATTAAAAAAAAAAATAGAACTAAAATATTTATTTCGCATAAAACCGCCTCCGTCTGTCTACCTTTGTACCTTTTTGTGTGAGAAAAGTTTAAATAAATAAATAAATCACCATGGGCAAGTTTGAAACGTCAGAAGCTAAGTGCACGGTTTCAATGGTTGTTTCATAAGGAGTAGAGCCGGCAAGAAACTCTACGGTTACTTTTTTATGAAAAAAGGCTAAAATAAGTTAAAATAAACAGTGAAGCATAGAAACAAGTTAACAGTGCCATATAAGACATAAGCCAGTAGCCACTCAGTAAACGTGTTGACAGTCGCCAACACACAGCTACCTAAGTATGAGGTGTAAGTAAACGCCATTATTGGCAGCGTAGAGCCACACCTGTGACCTGTGCAAGGCGAGAACATCCGCCAGATGACAGGAAGCGGTCGCACTTGACACCCACACCAAGTTCAAATACTGGGCTTGTATGGTTTTATTTTAATGGGGATTCAATGGGGAAAGAATTATATTCCAATTCAAATTACACGCAGTCAAAAAAAAATGTCGTATTTGAAATGATGGATTAAGTAAGAGGTATACGTGCTTTTGCATCACTATGACTGATTAGTGATTACGTTTTCTTGAAAGTCAAACGAAAGCATGACAACGATTTCATTGGTCAAACTCAAAAACTCAAACTCAAAGGATGTATTTAGATTTAAATCACTTTTGCACAGTTGAAAGTGTAGTAGATTCCTAGGTATGTAGAAGAATGGGCAAGAAACTCCAGGGCCAAAACGACTTCTGCCTCTTCCGAGAAAGGCGACACGAAGTTTGTAGATCATACCACAAATTTCATTACTTTTTTCCTGCACCTTAATTTCGTATCATCAGAATCTCAATCAAAATCAAAATATTTTATTTCACATAAACCTGCATGGGCACAAGAAACGTCAGAAGCACGGTTCCAAAATGTTGTTTCCTATGGAGAAGACCCGGCAAGAAACTCCACGGTTACTCTTTTGAAAAATAATTGGCTTTAACAATGTTTCCAAATTACAGAGATAAAATGTATGGGAGGACAGTGCAGGCCTGTCAATAAGTACCAGGTACTTAGACGAATACAGAATAGAAAATCGTCTACAAATCTACAATCTGTAAGGCCTACAACGTTCTCTCATTCACAATATGTAAAATAATCTACATAAATAAAATGAACCTATTTAAATATTTGGAAGTGATCCATTACTTTATTATGTTAAAACAAACTGTCAGCAATTAATGTTGTTCAATTGTCAAAATGAAAGTCATTCCTATAGGTGTGTTTACGAGTTACGAGTACGCAATAACCCCGCTGTTCCCATTTCAACTGTACCAATTTATTTTTACGTTTTTGTAGTGCCTCAGAAATGTTTGCGGTAAACCATACCGATGGATTTCATGCCATAGTCCGTAAAAAAACGGCCTCACTACTGACCAGATTAAGAGGCAGTCACAATAGCCTCCTGAAGTCTGTGGCGGCAAACAATTATTCCATCATAATAAGCCATTATGGAGAAGACCTTAGTGGCCATCTGTCGATATGTCTTCTCAGTCATTTGTCTTTAGATGAAGTTACTAACAATAGTGTTTTAAGAAAATCTGTTATTAACAATTTATGGATTTTAGTTGTCCGAAATAAAATGAAGTGATCTAATTCGATTTGAAAAATATTACGATACCAGTTCCGGCAGTTCCACATTTCACATAATACGTGTTCACTTCAGTTAATATGATTCTGTGTCAATTATTTCGCCGAAATTGGCCTCGGAGCATACAGGTTAAATAATTTCGATGAAAACTTATTAGTCAGGCTTTATTACTTATTTATTAATAACAGGAAATCACCAAGGTAACCAACAAGAGGTGTTATAGTCATTTGAAACCACAGACAGTTAATGATGTATTGAGTCTTGGTCTGGCAGACTTACATCACAAGTATTGTAATACAATCTCAACATACCGATTTTTTTACAGGTAACTTCTGATCGAGTTCTGACTGAATTGGTCAACCCATCTATCTCTGTTGACCAAATTTCGATTCGAGACGATTTGACGACAAAATTGGGCTGATGAAATCGTCAAAGTGGCGGGAAACACCAGGTTGAGGGACGACCAGAACTGGGAAGTATGGCAGAAAAAAGCGGAAGAAGTACATAGGTGATTTGGAGCTGAAATGACGATGATAATGATGATGAATAAAATTCACACTTCGATATTAAATATCCTATGCCAATTTATAACGAAAAATGTTTGAGAATTAAAAATTGTTACAGACAGACTACTAGTATTAAGGTACATGCGGCTGATGCTCAAAATCTATGTATTTAATACCCATCATTTAATTAGGTAAGCTACCGAACTTAAAACTTTCATAACAAAAATACTGCAACAAACTAAACGCTTTAATAACTAAGTACACGACTCTAAACCGGAAAAGTAACTTCGGAGATGGTATCGAACGCAAAAAAACTGTTCACAATCTATTACTGGCGTAACACTAACTCATAATATAAAACTACGAACCCAGCCGTCAATGTATAGAAGACAGTGAAGGTAAAGATTGCGTAACCACGAGCAATGAACGAGGTATGGCCAATGACCGCATAGAAAAAATTGGTTGAATCGGTTTGTCGCTGGCCTGATCGACTGTCACGATCTGAAGCCACGACACGGTCCATTGCAGACAAGAAAGCGACAAGAACTACACAATAGGGCGAGTAACAGGCGAAGAAATTAAATTGTGAAGTCATAAAGGGTGACTCGTGTACGTAAGAGAAAAAACGGAGCTGCATATTGAAATAGCATGTTATAATATAAGAGTAGTTCGGAAGATGCTAGGGAAATAATGAAAAAGGAAACCGCCATAGATTTTCTTACTTAGTTTATCTGCGGCGTAGTCCAACAACATTAATTACGTTATTTACGTTGTTGAGCAGACGAATTTTTCGAATATAATCAGCAATGGATTAGCAATATGCTTCAAATTGATTCAGATATTGATTGAAAATGTGTTACGCCATTAGTGTTGTTATCAGTACAGACAGCCTAAAACCAAACAACATGCAGTTGGGTATATTATGATCGTTAAAACTAAACTAGTGTCTTATCCTAACTATCGTCAATGCAATCGAAGAACCAAACTAGTACCTGTAGTAGAAGATAAAGAGGAAGAAGTAGCAGTTACTAATCATTCGGTGTATGGAACGATGTTAATTGAAAACTTGACATAACTGACCAGATTTATAAGGCACAAGGAAATAAAAGATGGTCAACGTTAATAGTACATGTAAACATGACGATCTAGGTCACGATGATTAGCATGTCTATAAATGAATTAAACATTATATCCGAAAAAGTAGTTGTAAATTGTATGAAATAACAAAGGTAGTTGTGACTAATTTAATGAGCCGTCTAGACGAGTTTACGGAAATGTCAGCAACGATATATCAATTAACACAATTATTTGAATATATCGTTAAGGTCTTGATAAATTTTAAATGTTTACTATTAGAGAAAATTCGCTTTTACGTATGGCCACACTGTATTGCGTTTTTGCATATCTACAATGAGTACATAATTTCACAAAACCATATGAAAAAAGTGGCGATTCATAATGTGTGGTAAAAAATCTTATTGAGCGATGGAAAACGTTTCTTGAATGTCTAATTCACTGTCGTTAGTGGCAGGGTGGCCATGAGGATCGTGTGTGCATTTACTTTATATTTATTTATTTGAGTAACACACTAATGTCTCTTCAATTTTAGTTAAAGTATTTCCATTCCTGTAGCCAACCTTCTCGTAGAAGACGTCATAGTTTTATATACCCTGATACTGTTGATAATTATGAAAACTGGGGTTAGAGCAGAGATGTCACATCGCTCGGGCCCTACCAGAATACCAGCGCTGCGACACTTTTTAAATGTCGCAGCATTATGCTGAGGTAGGAGCCTTTTGGCCTCGTGCAGGACTTTCTGTTTTATTTTTAATAGTTTTTACTCTCAAGTTTGTTTGTTTTTTTTTTTTTATAATTTTTGTACTAGTTTATTTTATTTTGTGATGTTCCTGTGCGAGTCACAATAAATAAATACTTTTTCTCTCTTTCTCTAGATGGTTAACTTGTTCACCAATAATTTTAGAGACAGGACGATGATGTCATCAGACAGAAATCACTACGACAGCGATAAAGCTGCACTAGCAGTGCAGCAAACTTCTAAGCTGATAGTCCGCCTCTGTACATTTTTGTGCGTGTGTATTAAATAAATAAATAATTACAAAAAGGTAAACACGATTTGACCGGAACCGGACCCCACAATAGTTGGGAAAAGACTAGGTAGATGATATGATGTTCTCAGGTTTGACTAAGTATGCATCCTAGAAGAAAATGGACAGGTCCCTTGAGGTGTATGCTTCATGGAACAAATTGATGTCCCCCCCCCCCCCCCCCTCCAGGCCATTTGGATAAAGAAATGGTTCATAACATTTATATCGTGGTTTCCATACGCCTTAAGTCCATGGCCACAAGAAAGTCCCCCGCGACTCACGCGCATCACCCCGCGCATCGAATGCCAATTAGAAGTGGCCCGGGAATGCATTGTGCATACAGAACACGGAGCGGCTGGAACAAGGTTCGTTTCCCAGAGGCGAGCAGAAGCCGTTGGTCGTGAATATTAATCGGATTTGGAACTGCAAGTTTTTGATTAGTGATTTTTTATCAGTCTTTGATATATTCGATGAATCGTTCATGTCGAAGTTAGTTTGCAACCAATATTTCACAAAACATAACATGTGAGACAGATTCCAGGGTATCATTATCTGAAGAGAATTGCACAAAGAAGTACTCTACTCAGTGCTAAAGTACACTCGCAAAATTTGGCGCGTTAAACTACATAATATGTCAATTTTCAAATTTAAAATCATCCACAGTTAGTTGCATTGCTAAGGCAAAAACTAATTCAACTAGCCTAGAGTGACTTAACAAATTCATTTATAGGTAGGTACCCCTGTTCTGACTTCTGACTCATTCCACAAAAGCCACAAAGTGTGTACCCTACTAGGAAGAAGCTACGTTACGTTGCGTAAGCTACATTTTGTGCACAGTCATGCAAATATACCAAAACCAAGTTACAATGTTAGAACTTGAAAGTCGCCGTCCGCGTCGGCATGGTCCTGTACTTTGATCCACGTGTGTACTTTGTTATTGCGTCATATTTATACATTGTTTAAATAAAGCAATCACGATTCATGATTATGTCGTTGAATCAGTAGGTCTTATAAAGGTCAGGGAAGGACAGGAGTTTAGCGTGATGGAGTGGTGGTGAAAATAATTAAAAATCAACAGTGCATTTTGTCACTAATCCAGGCCCTTGGGAGAAAGCATTTCTTTGGATCCCATAGGGTTCTAAGAGAAGTACTGGAGTGACGAAATTTTGCAGTCGTTAGTCCTATGGAAACTTAGCAGTAAACAAAAGCGCATGAAGACCAATAATGATGTCTGCTGCTTGCTACAATACATCGTGTGTTAAACCCAAATCTCCCAAAATAAAATGGTCGTATAACAGTATTTTACGAGTTATCATTCCAATCAGTTCATGGTACAGCTTTTTTCTACTACATACCCTCTCGTGCCTGATGAGGTACTCTATAAGGACGTCCTTCTTCTTCTCCTTCTCGTCAGGATGGCAAATTCCGATGTTGAGCCCCATCACGATGGTCCTCAGCAGACCACCCTCGAACGCGTCCCATAGGAACTTGGGTGTGTAGCACATTATTGCCTGAAAGAGAATACGATGTGAAAATGTGTATTTTATGTACTTACATATCTTTATCTTATTGGTGTTCGTTGAATATAATTCAGTTTACATTTTACGGAAATTAATCGGAAGAAAACTCAAGAACTCTCACAATTTAAGGAACGTCAACAAAACTGATTGATTATATTAAAAAGTAGCATTTAAAAAAAGAGCGTTGCAAGAATCAAAAAATTTCAGATTGATTAAAAAGATTTTCAATTACATACAATTTGTGGTATTGACTATACATGTCTGAAACAGAGGCCAGATACGACATAAAAAAGTAGTCCAAGAGAGCAACACCCCCTATATTGACTGATCACGATTCTGTGATCGATGTCTACAAACAAATATTTTTAATATTTGACGTATCAATTGACACTACGTCACATGTTATATTCATGGACGAGAAAATTGCGGTTCCCACGAACGTTAGTGCAGTCATCTCAACAATGTTCATTGTAATGTCATAATGTGTCACGGTATATAGGTGAGAAGAATTGCACTTGGGTTGTGATTAAATAATATATACATGTAATAACCGGGACCATCCTGTAGAATATCACACAAATTGAATTCAATAAAAAAAAAACTTGAAAAAAGCGTTGCCAAATTTTTGTTGCCGTAAATTGCCGTTGACAAACATTCAAACTCACATACAGCCAGACCCAGAACAACTACTTGTAGGTCATACAAATATTTGTTCCGTGCGGGAATCGAACCCGCGACACGCAGCGCAGCAGACAGTCGCTTTAAAAATTCAACATCTACGTTTACGTTTTTTATATTTATTTATACTAATAATATATATATCTATACTAATATTATAAAGAGGAAAGATTTGATTGTTTGTTTGATTGTTTGCATTGAATAGACTCAGAAACTCCTGAACCGATTTGAAAAATTATTTCACTGTTAGGAAGCTACACTATCCCCGGGTGACACAGGCTATATTTTATCCCCGTATTCCCACGGGAACGGGAACTACGCGGGTGAAACCGCGGAGCGCTTCTAGTGGTTTAATAAATGCTTTGAGCACTGAGTTTGAGTGAATGTAATGTGACTGCAGTAGATAGACAATCGATCAATTTGTATAGTTATTTGCTAATTAGTTTTTACGTTTGTATAAAAGCATTGCCGTTTACAATTTACATACAAGTGTAAACAAAGAGATTTAAAGAAATAATTTAATGTTGTTGTATGTATATTTTTCATAGTAAGATGATGTTATTGATCTTAAGTATAATTTATGAATATTACTATATCGGTGAGGTTTTACATTAAACATGAATACATAGTACGCAGAAGAACTTTATTATCATTCCACTGTTAACAATGAATAACGTTCAGGCAGCCACATCTGTACACAGCGTCCGTATCCGTCCTGTCACACCTGGTAAGTACAGTTATCCAATCGATCTTGGAACAAAACAACGTACAAAGTCCAAGCCTATTGTAGAACAAAGATTAGCTCGCTGAATCTCATAGCACAGGAAAGGGTAGTCATTGTATTTCCGATTTTCCCAGCTTCGTTTGTAAAAACATAAATAGCATAATATCACACCTGTGATCCCAGAAGGGTTAGGCAGAGGTTTGTTTACCTTTAGCACTCCCACATTTCGCACCAGTTATGTTTTTGTTTTTTTTTTTTTTGGGTGGGAAATCATCAAATGACTTCTCCTGCTGAGTAGAGCAGGGGGCGTGTCAGACTTTTACTGACTAAAACCCACCCGTGTTCCCTCAGTAGCCCGTATGCCAGGGGCTGTGGTATCTCTTTCGAACAAACCCGCACCCCTGGCAGGCATCGGCCCTTGCGGACTTGCCCACCAGTGTTTGCTGACATCTTTGACGGCGCGCGTGTGGAACACAACGCGCCGTCCCGTCTACCACTTTTCGGCCGCAGGGGATAGGGAGAGCGGCTGACGCTATACCGACACTCCTCTTCCCCTGCGGCCCCACCGCGTCCGCCATCAAACGGTGGCAGCCCCGTCCAGGCCACGGAAGGGAAGAGCGCTGCTCCGAAGCACCGGCACTCCTCCTCTACCGCAGCCCGTAACCCTCAGCCGCGATGCCTCCCATTCGACATCGCGGCCCACCTCAGTTGCGGTGCACCTCACCGCAACCTACTTTTTGGCCGCTACGTCAATGGCTTGAAGGCAAAAGCCCTGACGAGCGGCCCCACCGTTGGGTTCCTCTTGGCTTCACCGTGGATGGGAGACCACGGTTACTAAGCCCCCCCGCAACGACAATGCGGGAACCCACTCGGGGGGGATTCCAGAAGGGTTAGGCAGAGGTTTATATTATAGGGTGCGACCCTATTGCCATCAACCAGGCACAAATTCAGACCCGGACTACTACTGAGAAATTCGGAGAAAGGTCGGGACCTTGGAATCGAACCCGGCAGTAGCGCTTGCGACCGACCCCTAGTTTAGACAAGTAAAAACTAGTGTGAGCATACCTACTAGTTTTTAACCCCGACGCAAAAAGGGGGATGTTATAATATTTGACCGCTATATGGGTGTCTGTGGTGCCACCGTAGCACTTAAACGGGTGAACCAATTTGGGTGCGGTTTTTTTTAAAATAGGTTCTTGTAAAGGGCGAAGAGTTGAATCCCGAAGATACCACAGTATATAGGCATACGTTTGGATGCCAAGCTCCCCATTAGAGCTTGGCATCCACAGTTATATAGATAGATAAAATCCTAATAGCCCGACCTGGGAATCAGATCCAGGACCGCATGCTCGGCATCAGCGCCTGCGAGCACTACACCAACGAGACTGCGTTTGTATGACACTATTTATAGGTACTTTCTTGATCGATTTATTATCAATCTCCACAGACGGAATCAGACAATTTCCTTACTAAGAATAGTTAAAAGTCCAATTAACTACTCGGCCAGCACCTTCACAGACTATGGCCATGAATTGATCTTCTGGAAGATCGATTCAGATCGGGCATCCCTAATATAGATAAAATCCTAATAGCCCGACCTAGGAATCAAACCCAAGAGCTCATGCTCGGCATCAGCGCTTGCGAGCACTACACCAATGAGGCTGCATTTGTAGGCCACTCTTTATAGGTACTTTCTTGATCGATTTATTATTATCAGTCTCCACAGCCGGAATCGGACAATTTCCTTACTAAGAATTGTTAATAGTCCAATTAACTACTCGGCCAGCACCTTCACAGACTATTAATTACCTTGTTTCTCCAATTAAACCATCACATAAATTATGCAATTTGCCATTTTCCTTGATTACAGTAAAGAGTTTTGCCAAGTTTAGAGCACGTGTTATGTAACGTTTATTGGTCTCGGCCTCGAATTATTATTTCACTGGAATAAACTGACAGGTAATGTTGACAAATGTTACTTAGTTAAATAATTATAGGTACTTATTTTATTATTTTAAGGCCTAAAATACTTACTTATGTACATTGTTTCTTATACAGATAAGTACATTAGGTACTAACTTGGAAGGAATTTGTGGCTACGTCATAATAGCTGCACGGATCGATCGATCAGGTTAAGCTACGCTTGCCGCGGTTGGTCCGTGGATGGGTGACCATCTCCACATACCAAGACTCCTCCGTGCCTCAGAAGCCCGAAAGTAAGACAACCAGTCTTACCAAGGAGTATCATAATTACCCAATAACTGGGTTGTGGAGGTCAAATAGGCAGTCGCTCCATGTTCATGGTATTCAGCTGCATCCGGTTAGGCTGGAAGCTGACCCCAACATAGTTGGGAAAAGGCTAGACAGATCATGACATTACACGTTTTACAGGCTTTAAACTCAACTAACTAAAAAATTAACAGTATTAGCACCTGTCAGTTAATTCCAGTGAAAAATAATTCGAGTATAGTGATACCGTTACCAGACGAGTTGTATGAGGACATTCCGTTGTCACGCCGTGATTGAGCTATTAGATACATTTGGACAGTCGGCGGCCGTATTTGGGTGTGTATTGTGGGTTTCCATAAACTCAGCCAGTAGGTCATAGCCGGTCATAGGCCTTGCTCCGATTTGTTGCTAATTAAGAGCCTTAGAACAGAGACATGCATGACGTGACTTTGTAAATAGTGTTTGTTAGCTGGGAAAGACGCAGTAAACCTTCACAGAAATTCTGCTGTTACAATTATTTTTATTTTTATCCGACTTCAAAAGAAGGAGGTTATCAATTCGACATGTTTATATATTTTTTTTTTTATGTATGTTCGGGCATAACTATACGGATAGACGGATTTGCAAAATTGTTTTTTTGTTCGAAGGGCTTTACTCCGAAATGGTCCCATTAAAATTTGATATAGATCTGATGATGCGTTTCGGAGACAGACAACGGAACTCTTCAAAAAATTACAGCAAATCAACCGCGAATGTTGCTATCGCATAAAAATATGCATTGTTTTGACCCCAAGGATGATGAAATTTCGAATAAGTGTGGTAGGTAACTAAAAAGTGAAAAATAAAACTTTTTTCAAAAAATAACAACCGTCTTCCAAAAACATACACACACATTCCGAAATTAAAGTTATTTTGAGCTTTGTAGTGTTGTTTTTGGAAGTCGGTTGTAATTTTTGTGAAAAAAGTTTTTATTAAAGGAACAATTTAAATAATTGACTCCCTCGTTGGTCTAGTGGTACCAAGCGCTAGTGCTGGGCTAGAGGTCTTAAGTTCCATTCTCAGGTCGGGCTGTGTTAGTCAGATTTTCCATCAGCAATTTCTTAGTAACAGTCCGGATTCTGGATTTGAGCCCGTTTGATGGCAATAGGCTCGCCCCCTCATCATTCAGCCGTAAGACGTCCACTGCTGGTCATAGGCCTTCCCCAAAAGGGGGGCTTTGCCTTAATCGCCACGCTTGGCAGGCGGGTTGGCGATCGCAGTATGGTGGTAAAATGCATAGATAACGCCCATTCTCTCGTAAGTCCCTTAGTCGCCCCCTATTACAAGGGATTTAAAAATAACTGGCGAAATATGGGTGTACTATACCTAGGTATACCTCTGCTCAACCCTTCGGGGATCACAGGCGTGATGTTATAGTATGTTCATACACGAAACATTGTTTTCTTGTTACATCTTATCTTTTATATATAAATAGCCACTGAGATAAATAACACAACAAGAAAAAATGACAACAAACTAACACGCAGCCGCTGAGAGAAAGTTAGTCATAAAATAAATATAAAACATATTGTTTCTATTTTTATAGCGTGAGTAATGGAGCAAGGATTAAAGTGAGTAGGTAATCAACGCGTTCATTGAGTAAATACAAGATAGAGTTAATTAACTGCACTTGGATTACGACGCATAGTAATTATTTGAAGTGTGACGTAACTAGGAGATCGATGGCTTCATGGGACTGTTTTAGTGATTTTAGAAGAAGCTATCGTCAAAACTATCACCAAAAGTGCATCTTAAAAAATTCTTCTTGCAGTGCGTCAGCGATGTTTGCAGAATCACAAGTGGATGGCTATTACGCCATATTTAGAAAAAGAGCAGCAGTTGATGCGAAGAATGAGAGACAGTTCCAATGGCTACGTGAGGGTCATTGGTGAACATATTGAGAGTCCTATCTGGAGGCACTGAATTCGCCTACATATAGGATAATTCTCAGATTATAAAACAATGGCAGATAGACCGCGCGGAACACCAAAGTGAAGCCAAAAAACCAAATATAAAGCGTCGCATTGTATATAATGCGAGGCTTTAGTATTTGTTTTTTTGACTATTGGGTGTTCCGCGTGATCTACCTTTGTTTTATAACCTAAACCAAAAAAAAAAAATACTAAAGCGTCGCATTGTATGTTACATAAAATGCGACGCTTTAGTATTTGTTTTTTTGACTATTGGGTGTTCCGCGTGATCTACCTTTGTTTTATAACCTAAACCAAAAAAAAAAAATACTAAAGCGTCGCATTGTATGTTACATAAAATGCGACGCTTTAGTATTTGGTTTTTTGGCCTCTCTCTTGGTGTTCCGCGCGGTCTATCTGCCTTTGTTTTATAATCTGAGGGATAATTATAATAGTTTTCTTTTGTATGTGTGTAGTACTAACAAAGTTCTTAAGTTTCAGTGTATTACTAACACTCTATGGACAACCTAGTCTGAAATAAATAATAAGTGTAAAAAAAAATACTTAGAGGTTGAGTGTACGTGGTTTACGAAGTATAGTAATAATTTGAACTGTGACGTAGCAAAGAGATCAATAACTATGACTTTCATGGCTAATTTATTTATTTAATATTCAGGCAACCATGGATCCATTAAATTTACATTTATATTGTTAGTATGAACTTAAAAACTATGTTAGTACTTAATAACTAAAAGAGACTTAGTCCTCTGTGTGAGGCTCCACACCAGTGGGCTGTCTAACTTATTGACTATAACTTTCAGGATGCTGTTACTGCTCCCACGCAATCTGCTTAGCAGTGAGGCTGTCTTTTTGCGCCAGGTAGCATCAAAGCCGTCTGTGCGCGACTCAGCAAACATTGTTGACGCACTGCAGAAGCGCGGCAGACGTAACAGCGCCCTGTAGGCATTGTTAAACTGGATGCGCAAAGAATTGTAAGCCCTTTGGGTATATCTGAACCACAGGCTCGCTGAGTACAGAGATGTGCAATACGCTTTGAATAAAGTTACTTTCACCGCGTCTGTACATCGAGCGAACCTGCGGGCCAGCATGTTCGCCCGGACTGACAATGCCCTGCGCTCCCTCTCCATGTCTACATCATCTCCAAGATTTTCAGTAACCACATGCCCAAGATACTTGAATTGGTATACTCTTCTAAGAGGAATACCATTGAGTAACAGTGGTGGAACAACAGTTGGGCACTTTGTACCCGCCTTGAAGATCATGCACTCTGACTTTTTAACATTATAACGTAGACCGTGTGTGGCAGCATACTTTTCACATACAGCAAGCAACTTCCGCAATGCACAAATCGAGGGAGCCAGCAGCACCATATCGTCGGCATAACTAAGGTTGTTTACACTGACACCATCCACGTAGCACCCTACGGGCATTTGACTGAGTTCCTCGATCAGTGCATTTACATATAAGTTAAAAAGCAAGGGCGAGCTCAACCCCCCCTGCCTCACTCCGCATTCCAGTCTGTATTCACTCGACAATTCGCCTGCCCACTTTACATTATTTTCCTGATTAAGGTACCAATACCTAAAAAGTGACGTCAGCTCTGGCGGTAGGCCCGTTTCCTTTAGCTTCTGCCATAACATATCATAAGACACCAGGTCAAATGCCTTCGAGAGGTCTAGAAAGCAAGCATAAACCGGGGTTTGTCTGTCAGTGTAATATTTCACAGTGTGCTTAAGGCTAAGAATAGCAGTCTCAGCCGACAAGCCAGGACGAAAGCCGAACTGAGCGTCATGTAACTTAACATGCTTGTTCAAATATGAGTTAAGCACACTATCAAATACTTTCGCTGCAATCGTGGCTAGCGAAATGGGTCTATAGTTAGATTTTTCAGACACATCCCCCAATGGCCTCATGGGACGGTTTTAGTGATATCCAAAATAGCTACCGTAAAAACGATCACCAAAGGCCATCTGCTACTAGCTCCTGTCCGCGACTTCACCCGCGTGGATTAAATATCCTATGAAACTCGGCAATACTCTAGCTTACCAGTAGTTAAAGAATTTTTGGAATCGGATCTCTCGTTCCGAAGATTATCCCATTTATTCAAACTTCTCATTTACCTCTTTATTATGTATGTGTGTATGTTTATTTATAATAAAGTGAATTTACGAAACCGTGATTTTGGGCAATGATATCGTAACTAAACCGATATCATTTTTTCTGGGCGCCCAATGACTGTCAATCTATAAAGAGCGCACTTACTAAAATGAGTTTCCTAAGTTTCTAGGATGCCATTTGCAGGGTCCATAAGTGAAGAATGATATCACACCACTACATCCACATCAAGGTTCCGAGCAATTACTCAACTCGTCCTTTTAATTATTTTATTGTAATCTTCCACCTGACGTCACCGTGACGTAATGATAGCAGCTGTTAGTTTTAGATAGAAGACCCATAACAATCAAGTAATGGGTTGTTTTAGACGGTAAAGGAGAAAACTAAACATTTGCGAATTCGTTCACATCGTTTGGGCACAAGAAGCTAGTTCAAAATATAACAAAATGATATACCTACTGTGTAGCGTACATATATTTATTATAATAATTAATTAATCTATTATCATTATAACAATTAAGTATCTTGACTTGGCTCGCGAGGTTGTCGACATGTGGGATGTGGACTCAGCGATCATTGTGCCGATAGTTGTTACAGCCAATGGTTTGATAGCAAAGAGCCTCGACCAACACCTAAGGAGGCTCTCGTTGGGCAGCTGGGTCAAGGCCTTGATCCAGAAAGCAGTACTCCTGGACACGGCTCGTATTGTCAGGAGGTTCCTCTCTCTGGAGCCCTGACCGCCGGTAGCTTGGACCCTGTTCCTGATACCGGTGGGTAACTGTTTTTTATATTTTTAAATATTCCTATATTTTTTTTATTAATATTTGAAAATGTAATTAATATGTATTCATTGAAATGAATCTATAATAATATTATAAAGAGGTAAAGATGAGGTCGTAAGGGGGAAATCTCTGGATCTACTAAACCGAAAAATTTATTTTACCAATAGAAAGTCACGTTATTTGTGAGTGTCATAGGCTATATAATAACCCGATAAATTAATAGACTTTTTCGTGGTAGTCGGATTTGCAATGTAGGTCGGAGAAAAAACGGTCGAACTAAACGTTTCTTACGAACATTGAAAAAAGTTGTAGAGCTTAATAATACAAAAAAGACAGCGACAGCTTATGTTTAACTTTTATATTTAAGTCACACAGAGCAGTTTTTATTTAAAAAAAAAAAATGTTAGGTCATGTTTATTGGTCATAATTATGATCAACAATTATGATTTATTATCAAAATAAGTAAATTTGTCGTCTCAGGTGTTTAAAAACAAAAGACTTTTCCCTTTTACTGCATATAATTTGGACGAATGGTTATTGAGATAATACCTACGACATAGCTGTGGAACCGCGACCGCGTCGTAATCTATCGAGTGATATTTCTGTTAGGCAGTTTTTTCATGTAAAATACGTCAGTCTATCTATTTAGAAATAAATTGCTTCATCAACAAAGACATTTTATTTAGATTAAATTCTTTTTTTACAGTATGGATGATTTAAAATATCAAGTACGCGAGACATGTTCGGCCAACGCGACGGCGCGCGATGGCGTCGTCAGTCACTGTGGGAGAAGGGGTGCTTACCGCCCTACGAATTGGCCACGGGTCATCTAGTATAACATTACAAAAGAGTTTACAGTTGTCGCTTGTTGGTAAAACCCGACACCCAAAATGACCTATACACACCACCGGCCAAATTAGAGGGCACAAAAAAAGGTGCTGTTTTTTTTACTTTTGTGCTTCTCGAAAAGCGAATGAAGCGAAAACAACAAAAAATAAAGATATTAAATCTCAAAACGAATGCAATTTTTTTTGTGTTTCTCTAATTTCGCCGGTGTGTGTGTTTAGGCAGCAGACTTTTACTGGTTGCGTGAAAGATGGGTCTCATTTGCTGCCGCTGTGAAATAAATAATGATGCAACACTTTGTATTTTTAAATTTAATTGTGTTTGTTAAAACAAGGGTAATACGGTATTATTCATTTTATAAGTGCACTTCCGTAAAAAAACGGCCTCACTACTGACCAGAATAAGAGGCAGTCACAACAGCATCCTGAAGGCTATGGCGGCAGACAATTCTTCCACCATAAAAGCCGGAGTGGTAACGGCCGCGCCTCACGAGTTGTAGGTCGTTAGTTCGAACCCAGACAGGCGCTTTACTTTGTGTAAATTATTTCATCACCACTGCTCTCAAAACGGTGAAGGAAAACATCGTGAGGAAACCGGCATGTCATAGAACCAAAAATTCGAAGACATGTGACATCTACCAACCCGCACTGGGCCCGCGTGGTGGATTACGGCCCAATCCCTCTCACCGAGAGGAGGCCTGTGTCCCAGCAGTGGGAACATTATAGGCTGATGATGATGAAGTGCACTTATTTACTTACCATCCTCATTTACAAATCTCTCTCTCGTAAAATGACCCATATAGGCAGACATATCTTTTATTACTGTCTTGTGTGAAAGATGTCTTATTTGTTGCCGCTGTGAAATAATGATGCAACACTTTTAAAACAAGGGTAATACTTTTCGTTCACTGGGTAATACGGTATTTTTTTTTTTTTTATGTGCAGTTATTTATCATACTCATTTACAAATCTCTTATCTTGAGGTTTGTTTGCCATTAGAGAAACCAATTATGGGTTTTTTATACATTAAATGACCTATATAGGCCACAGACTTTTATTACTTGCGTGAAAGATGTCTCATTTGTTGCCGCTATGAAAATTAAATGATGATGCAACACTTTGTTTTTTGAATTAAGTTGTATTTGTCAAAACAAGGGTAATACGGTATTATTTATTTTGTAAGTGCACTTATTTACCATCCTCATTTACAAATCTCTCTATCGCACTGAGGTTTGTTTGCCATTAAAGAAACCAATTCTGTGTATTTTATACATGTAAAATGACCCATATAGGCAGCAGACTTTTATTACTGTCTTGTGTGAAAGATGTCATTGCCGCTGTGAAATAATGATGCAACACTTTGTTTTTTAAATTAAGTTGTATTTGTCAAAACAAGGGTAATACTTTTCTTTCACTGGATAATACGGTATTATTAATTTTGTGTGTGCAGATATTTATCATACTCATTTACAAATCTCTTTTCGCACTGAGGTTTGTTTGCCATTAGAGAAACCAATTCTAGGTTTTTTATACATTAAATTACCTATAAAGGCAGCAGACTTTTATTACTTGCGTGAAAGATATGTCTCATTTGTTGCCGCTATGAAAATTAAATGATGATGCAACACTTTGTTTTTTGAATTAAGTTGTATTTGTCAAAACAATGGTAATGGGGTATTATTTATTTTTAGATGTGCACTTATTTACCATCCTCGTTTACACATCTCTATATCGCACTGAGGTTTGCTGTTAAAGAACAAAATTCTAGGCTTTTTATACGTGTAATGTTATCACATTGTTTTTGTAAATTATGTGTAAAATAAAGAATAAGGATATGGGACCTTTTAAATCGAGTTATAAGCATGGTTGCAAATTACCAGAAAGGATCGAGTTATCTAGGCAAGGAATGTCTGAAAGATTTTGTAGCTATGGACAATTTATGCCCCAAAATGAACGCGTTCTAGAATTGTTGTGCTTAGTTACGTTTACGTCATAATTTTACATACTGTCGCAATACAAACAGCAGTATTAACAAAACTAATTACATTTTTCCGATAGGCATCTAAGTAGTTTAAAAAATACGTGCTGACAGCATTTACTAATGTGGTTAAAGAATGCAACAATGCGCGTTAATGACAACCATTTGTATACCTATTGACCCGACAACCTCCACGGATTATACACTTAACTTAAAAGTAATTAATACTTGTTTACATAGTCTGAACTCTGAACCATATTTTTTTACCAGATCTTTACTGAATCATAGATAAACACTAAACAGATTATGTGGTGATACGTTTTTAGGGTTCCGTACCTCTAAAGGAAAAAACGGAACCCTTATAAGATCACTTTGTTGTCCGTCCGTCCGTCTGTCAAGACCGTTTTTCTCAGGAACGCGTGGAGGTATCAAACTAAAATTTCTATATGATACTTAGTTCTACTGTCCCTGGAAGCTGTAGAAAAATCAACCTTCTAAGTCAACGCAATCAAAAGATACAGCCATTTAGGCCGCAAAATTCCGCAAATTTTCGAAACTCGCACGGGAATCAAAACCTACAGGGTACTTCCCGTGAACTTAGAATCTTGAAATTTTGTACGAAGTCACGTCTTATAGTACAGATATAGGAAAAATTACGAAAACCGAAAATTTTTAGTTTCGTCATATAAAAAAAATATTTTTGACAATTTTGAGCTTTTACTTATATACCCACAGGTTTGTACGGAACCCTCGGTGCGCGAGTCCAACTCGCACTTGACCGGTTTTTTTATGATTGGTTCTACGACCGCACACAATAGATTCACCTATTAGGAATTTTCTTAGTTATCTGTGTTAAAATGTTATGTGTTCTCGATTCGATTTTTGTCTCTATTACCTTCCACCGAACCGCACTTACCAACATTTTGTTACGGCGCGATAAGTGGAATAGTTTAGTTAGGTGCTATTCGGTCAAGTGCCGTAGAAATCAATGCTGTGAGTGGAATACCTCAAGGGGATGTATCATTTTGATGATTATAACTATCTAAGTTACAATCATCAAAAACTGGAGCACTGTGGATAAAGGAACTTTCATTTAAGATAAACTGGTTACCTGAAAGAACAGCACGAAGCACACCCACTGGTAGTACGTATAGTACTTCTTCTCTTGCGTGCTGTCGTACTCGTTCGCTATGCCCGGATGCGCCACCTCTTTGCCAACCTGTAATCAACAACACTCGTGAGTTTCGCAAATATTTGCATGTGGCCTAAAAGTCCAGGTGCTTTTGGAAAACAAATTAGATACTCGTGACCGCTTTATAGGAAGAAAGGGGTTAGATTGGGCGCTATGTGTTCTGCCATTTCTTTTTCATGAACCATGAATCAAAACGGTGAAGGAAAACATCGTGAAATGTGAAACCGACACATCCGAGAAATTAAAAAATCTAAGACATTACTGTGTCATCTACCAACCCACCTATGCTATACCATATATCATTCATCTCTTTTCAAATATTCTATGCAGTTCTGAATACCAGTTTCACTCCTCAATATGGATGTAATAAGCACTTGGTATGATCACCAGAATTATGTTATAATTAGCATAAACATAATCAGCCTTTAGTGTTTCCAATGCTGGGACCCAGGTCTCCTCTCGGTGAGAGGGAGTGGACCGTAATCCACCACGCGGGCCCACTGCGGGTTGGTAGATGTCACATGTCTTCGAATTTTTTGTTTTAGGACATGCCGGTGTCCACAAGATGTTTTCCTTTACAGTTTTGAGAGCAGTGGTGATGAAATAATTGATGGTTTATCGTCTGTCTGGGTTTTAACCTACAACTCATTAGTCGCGGGCGTTACCTCTGGGCCACTGGACCTCTCTGCTCAATGCGTTAATCACTATGCTGAAAGTCGAATGGATTGCAGTAGGTAACAACCTACGATAACATTAGGACACAGTGAGGATGCAGCCTACACTTCTAACATAAACAAAAATAAGTGAAATTTTAATCTTTTCATTGCTATTCTAACTTTTCCAATTGGTAAGTACAAGTTATGTCTAAGTTTCAACCAGTCGTTATGAGGGCACGTGTTTAAAGTGAATTTATAAAATTTGGACCCCAGCTGAACAAAACACATTCAAATACAAAATCCTAATACATACATATATCAAACGTTGGAATTATTACCCCTTTCAGTTTGATATACGGAAAATACAGTAACAGAGCATAAACTATGATGAACAATACATATGTAATGAATGTAAACGGAATCTAGAAACGATGAAGATATGAATTTCAAATTAAGCGATGTGGAAATCATGAAAATAGTGTTTAATGGAAAATGTAAAATGGTTGTTTTGAAAGCCAAATCCAGAGTTTCCAGTGTTTTGTGTCACATCAATTGTATTTAAGAGGAAAAATAAAACCCAAAACAAGCCTCAAGGTTAGCACAAGAGATTCGTATGTATTTTATGTACATACTTTAGGCTTTCTGTTTGCTTCTGCTGTACCTACTTTTTAAAAGCAAAAATCCTCGAATGAAATCAAATCAATCCTGAAAGATTAATAGCCTTCATGCATTATTTAAAGCTCATTTTTGGCTCATGTTTCAATGTAGAAACGTGGTAGTACATTATGTTCAAGCGAATGGTTTGCCGTTTATCTAAATGTATCAGTGGCCCTAGTGTGTTTCTTTTAACTTCTCCCGCTCTGGGTGGAGCAGGCGTGTCAGACTTTTATTGACTAAAACCCACCCGTGTTCCCTCAGTTGCCTGTGTGCCAGGAGCCACGGTATCTCTTTCGAACAACCCGCACCCCTGACAGGCATCGGCCCTTGTGGACCCCACCAGTTGGTGCTGACATTTCTTTGAGGCGCGCATGAAACACAAGGCAGTGTCGACCAGGGCTTGGTCCTATCCTAACCGGACAGCGAGCTACCCATTACTTGCCATACGCAAGCCCGCGCCTACGGTGGCTGGGAATCAGCCTGGGATTCCCGACGCTCAGGCGTCTCCTGCGGAGGCTAGGACCGTGAGGGTGCATATACTGCCTCTCCCGCACGTGCGCCGCCTCCCTCTTCGCGACAGTGTTGCCAGCCGGGTCTTCTAAAAAGTTACCTGACATGGATAAAAAAATAACCTTTTATTGTGAAAAATAACCTTTCATTTTTTCCACCATAACATTAAAAGTGGATACACAGAAACTTACAAAAATAGTTCATTTTGTAATATTCCATTTTTATGTTTGCATTTACAAGCTATTTAGTGTGATTTGCAAGTGGCAGAAAAAGGATAGAAATATACCTAACCTACCGATTAAAAAACTTCTTTCAAAGAATCATTTTAAAATGTTTTGTATTTAAATGTACCTACATCAATAGGTAGATACCTGCGCCTCCCCCATCCTTATTATTTTTAATTTCAGTTTTGACCAATGAGCGAGCGCTAAAGCACGGACGAACTTGAAGAAGAACGAATCTGTAAAATTGAGCGAGCGAGTAACCGAAAAGTGTTATTGGAATACATTAGTGCGAGAGAGCCGGACTCGTTTTTTTGGTATTAAGAGTTGCACTCAGGAGTTTTACTAGCCAACATTGGCAATATTGCGTTCCGTTTCAAGTAAAGTGGAGTTAAAAATCACCTAAAAGGTTACAAAAGTAACCTTTTGGCAACGCTGCTTCGCGAGCATTACTGCTTCGCAGATGGAAGTGACGGCTACCAATGCACTGTCACTCCGTACCATGGCCTGGATTAAGACGCGAGAGATTGCCGCCGCCGATCGCCTCCACAACGACACGGCGGTGTTCCGTCCAAGCCGGGTAGACCTCCACCGTATGCTCCGTCCACCGTGTCCTCACGGCGATTTGCGCACGCGCTCGTTACGGTAGATCGAGATGATTAAAATGAAACTAACACTAGTCTCGATGAAATTGAGGTTTCTCACTTTATCGTGTAAACGTTATTTCAGATAATTTCAGAGCTACTTTCAGGAATTATGCAGAATTGGCGATTCTCTTATACATATTTTGTTTTATTAAATATTGCTGAATGGGCGCTCGTGACCTCGATCAAGCCTGATGGAAAGCGATTAATGAGGTCTAAGATGATCGAGCATGCCCAGAAGATGCACGTTCACTCTTGCTTTGAAAGCAGACGGGCTAAATGTGGAAGGAAACACACTCTGGCAGAGAGTTCTACACTTTGGCGGTGCGCATAATGAATGTGGAGGAGAAGCACGGTTGGTGGTACCCTGCAGTACGTCTTCCATCTTCTATGCGGTAGTAAAAGGGCGATGATGGTATAATAATCGTTTTCTGCAAAGTGGATGTTATATGATGCGTTAACCGCATCACAGTTTGAATTTCAGCTATTTTGCCGAACAAAACGAAAGCCAGAAAAATTCACAACACAACTTTTATATATGTGTGTAACCAAAATAAATAAACTCGATCCCCGCCGATGTACACAATAACAATTTATCAGTCAAACGTAACAATAAGAGCGAGACAAGTGGACGCTGACCTTAACCAACACACCCACCTGGGGCGACAGTGTGTGATTTGCGAACCTCTGTAACGACTATACTAGGGCTGCGTGATTTCTTAATCTTCATCCTAGACTAGACTTTTCCCATAATTATGAATATATGGTTTCTATACTATGTATTTTGGGGTCGAGTTCTAGTCCAACCGGATGCATCTGGCCCCCAGAACTCAATTACTGGGTAATACGATTCCCCTTAGTAAGGCTGGTTAACCGGATCTGGCCCCCAAAACTCAGTTACTGGGTAATACGATTCCTCTTAGTGAAGCTGGTTTTCAGACTTTCGGACTTCTGATGGCAAATGACAGCCGGGAGTCCGAGACCAACTGCTTAACGTGCTTTCCGAGGCACAGAGGAGCCTTGGTATGTTTAGTTTGTCACCTATCCACGGAGCAACCGTTGTAAACCAGGCTTAACCTGATCAATCAACTCGTGCGGCTGGTATTACATAGCGACAAGGCCCTCCTCATCTTCTTCTGAATAATCGTATGTTTCATATGGTGTAGGCAATCAAATCATATCAAATAACAATTAAATGGTAATGATCAAAGTCGAAGACCGGGCGAAGTGGAGGAGCCTAGGGGAGGCCTATGTCCAGCAGTGGACGTCGAAAATCGTCTCAAGTGTTTAAAACAAAATAGTTTTCCCTTTTACTGCATCGAATGGTGAAATAGATAATACGACATAGGTATGGAACCGCGACCGTGTCGTAATCTATTTAGTGATATAAAAATGTTTACCGCCCAACGAAGTGGGCACGGGTCCGCTAGTCGTCAATAATTACCTACCCAATTGGGTACCATTTGACCCCGAGTCGATGTTTTTGAATTACCGAAACGAAACTGGTTACATCATCTCTCACATTTGGCTAGGAACCTGTGCCCACTGGTCAATGAGGATAACACATCATTAATTAACCTCGCGACCTTTAATAGGTTATTACGTGGGCGATGACCTATTGCAAACCGGGAATAGGTTGACCAATTATTTTACCATTGACCCAAAAATTAAGGAAATTAGGGAAAACTGGAAGTTTTAATGGTTGATAAATACAACGTTTTGTGGAAGCTAAAAGAATAGTACCTGAGTTAGAAAAAGGTAGAACTGAGTATGAACGAAACGAGAAGATCGTAACAGCTTAGACAATTTCCAAAGTAATATATTGGCACAGGTTTAACCTAATTCGTCTTATTTACACAACGCGATCTAACAAAGAACTGCACTTTTATACATATTGGGTTTTTCATTCAAAAACTGGCTTGGTGGTTTAAACCGGATCTAAATAAAAACCTGGTTTTGTAACAAGGGAGAATAGGAACAAAATGTAGAAGGAGGAACAAGTGCATAGTATGAAGAAGACCCTTATAAGACCGTCCCAGAAATCATTAGCAATCCCGAAAATAGCCTGGTTTAACCATATGTTCGTATCACAAATCTGCCATTCACCAACCCTAGTTTACTCGTGCCCAATCCGCGCAACACAAGAGAGGAAGCGGGCAGTTACGGGGATCTGCGCACGCGCAATTGACAGCACCAACCCAACTAATAGACGGTGATTTGTACTCCAATCTTCTTCTTAGCGTGTCGATGGCAAAGATAAGATAATGCAGCCATTAGGTCCTCACGTGTGCAGGTAATAATGCGGTGCAAGATGGGTGGTGAGCCATTGTCTGTGGAGAAACGCCGCACACACACCGGAGATCTGACCCATCCATGAATCCCCACTTGTAGAGGTTGTCCTTGCTGCGACCTACTTGGGTTCGAAGTCTATTTAAGGTTTTCCAAGTAGGCCACGGTAGCTTGTGACTGGATGGTAGGCTCTCTGATGGTTCCACGAAGAAATCAGGAGGCTTTAATATTTCTTGCCAAAGATCACGTCTTCCTGTGGAGGGGTTGCCATAGGCTGGACTCACGCATCCAAGAAAATTTCTGCGGCTTTTAAGCCTCTGTGGCACTGGACTAGAGTTGTGCATTGGGTGGCGTGGGTCGTCCAGTAGCTTCGCAATCTCGATGCGGCTGGCCATAGTCCTACGAATTTCTGGAGGCGCAATCCCTGTCAGTGGATATAGCATTCGTAACGGGGTCGGTTTCAAGCAACCAGTGATAAGCCGGCATGTCTCATTGAGAGCGGTGTCCACTAACTTCGAGTGGACAGATCGGCTCCATACTGGACAGGCATATTCACCTGCTGAGAAGCAAAGCGCCATACCAGTTGTTCGCAGGACTTGAGGAGATGCTCCCCATCCAGTGGATGTTAGGCGACGAAGTAGGTTGTTTCTGGTATGCACTTTCTGTTTGACATTTTCGCAATTTCTCCGGAAGTTAGGGGACCTATCCAAAGTTATGCCGAGATACTTTGGGTGAGTACTGTGGATGATTGGAACCCCTTGCCACGAGATATTTAGTGTTCGACTCGCTTGTCTGTTACGTAGGTGGAAAGCGCATGACTGCGTTTTTGAGGGATTTGGTTTTAGGGCGTTATCAGCGTAATAATTGCTTAGATATGAAAGGGCGTTGGAAAGGTTGACTTCAATCTCCTCAAAGGTAGTGGCTTGGCAAGTTAATGCCAGGTCGTCTGCGTACAGAAAGCGGGTTGTATATGGGCTCACCGGTTGATCATTAGTGTAGATGTTAAACAACAGAGGGGCCAGTACACTTCCCTGACGCAAGCCGTTCTTTTGGGTTCGCCACCGACTTTTATCATCGAGAAGGTTTACTTGAAATCGACGGTTGCTGAGGAGTTCTCGCAGAATTCGAGTAAACTTTGGATCCTCGTTAGGTTGGTAACTTTCCACAACAAGCGCTGACGGTGTCGTAGGCCGCCGACAAGTCCACAAATACTGCTCCCGTCACTTTTCTCGTTTCAAAGCCATCCTCAATATGTTGTGTTAGATTAAGGACCTGGCCACAGCAAGACTTGCCTGGTCTAAATCCAGCTTGTTCCGGAATAAGTTTTGGGTCTACGAGGTTTGTGAGTCGAGCTAGCAATAGTCTCTCGAATAATTTGTAGGTATGGCAAAGGAGGGATATAGGGCGGAAGTCGTACTCCAATGAAGATGGAGTAGTGTTTAGCGATGGTAATAGTGACAAAGATATAAGTACCTACTCATATTATGATAAAGAATAAACTATGACATGACAGACGACCATGTTTTCCTAATTCTTAGTCCTCGTAGGTTTTAGAGTACATATTGGTAGCCATGTAGAAGGACGATAGATACTGCTTGATGCTATAGAAAGATTTCAGTAGCTATAGGTAGATGATCACATTATCCTTACTGTAAACACTTCTTACCCCTTTTACGAAAGTTACGTGGACGGCGGAGTAAGAATTTTGGCACAGTTGAAGTTTATATTTATTATTATATTATATAGAGTGCAGAAAGCTAATCTAAAGGATAAGTTTTTATCCAGTGCGCAAACTGTAACCATGAATTCAGCATGTCATTGTAGACCCGACATTTTTCATGGTTTTACAAAAAAAATCAGCTGTTCCATACATTTTTACCGCGTAGGTATTGCACTTTTCTATGAAACAACAGTTTTTTTTTTTTTTTGTAAAACTGACGAAAAATTTCTGAGTTGGGGGGTCTAGAATGATATGCAGAATTCATGGTTAAAGTTTGCGCACTGAATAAAAACTTTTCCTGTATACAAATAAAAAGAAAAGTCCTGACTGACTGACTGACTCATCAACGCCCAGCCCGAACCCTTGGACCTAGAAACCTGAGAGTTTGCACAGAGGTTCCCTTTATAAGGTAGACAAGGAGTAAGGAAGGATTTTTCGAAATTCAACCCCTAAAGGATTTAAATAGGGGATGAAAACTCCGCAGGAGCGATGCCGCTGGCAAAAGCTAGTATGTTATTTATTAATGCATTAGAAATACGTTCAGTTTTAAGTTAATTATGGTCGAATTCCGATCACTGAGCAACCACTAGTAATAATGAAATCGTCTTCCTGTCTTTCTGTGACGAGACGAAACACTAGAGAAAAATAAGTGCAAAAGAAGCCATTTTAGGGGCAGACGCATTCGCTGCATACTTACTAACGAGATGTGACATAATGTTGGTTGCTTGACCCAAAAAATAAAGTTCAAGAAACTAAAAGTGATTTGCGTTACATTGTGTGGCTAATAAAAGAAGTAATTAGTACATAATATACAACTGATTGTTTCTGCATTATTTATAGCTTGTTTACGTAACAGGTACATTGGCCTACTCATGTAATCATTCTTTATGACTAGTATAATTCCGTTCACTAAGTAATAACGATGTGATGACGAAACTTCAACAGATTCCATGGAAGTAAACCTACATCTACCAACCTGTTAAAGCAGGTTGTAAAATTCGTTTAGTCCACTCTCGGCCCCTCGACCCCCAATAAATAATGTGTCCACTGGACCGCTGACTATTACATTGTTCATTCTCGACCCGGGGGTCGAGAGTGGATTTTGTTTTCCAGCCAAGTTTTAGTTTTCTCTCGACCCCCAAAGTAGTCTGTACCTTACTGTAAATACCAAAATATTAATTTTAGGTACTTACCGAAATAGGGGTCGAAAATGGACGAGGTATACCTGTCTTTTGTATGAAAATTCAGTCTCACCCCCTGGGGATCGAGTGTGAACTATGTTTAAGGGTTGAGAAGAAACAAATAAACAAATCTTTTTTAGGGGTCGACCGTCGAGGACCTGAGAGTGCTAAAGTATCTTGTAAGATGTAGTGATTGTTTTACCAAAATTACTTCTTAAACTAAATTATACGTAAAAATTGCCTACGAATACTATAGCTAAAATGGAATTGGGCAGGATACTTGTCTAGAATTGTAGACGTGGTGATGGCAAATGGACCGAAGCCCTAACGGAATGGTTGCCAAAAGACGGTAGAAAGTGCGTTCGCAGAACAATAGCCAGGGGGTTGGATGACCTACAGAAGATCGCGGAGAGGACCCGAATGAACATCGCACAGACCAGGAAAACACGGCACAAAATGAAGGAGGCAGATACCGAACAGTGTGTGGAACCACAGAACAGATAAAAGAGGTTTTATCTGTTCTGTGGGTGGAACAGGCTGGTGCCAATAATGGTGAAGATAATGCTATAGCAGCCTGTAACCCAATACAAGAGAGTTTTTGGCGGGATCGCGTTCGAACATATGTCGCACAAATTTTCATTTTCATGAAATTTCGTGAAATAGCGAATTAAATTGTGTAATTTTGGTAGTGAATTATGCAATTTAGTTACGTGTGAGTGCACAAGTGTAGTAAAGGTGAAAATAAGTGACTAACGTGGACTTTTCGTGTTCCCACCAAAACTCCTAGTTAGGTTGTTGTAAAGTTACTTTGACTTGACTGACTATGACATTTTTGTAACTTCGTGCCTATAACGGGCCATTTACTTGATCGAAAATTTTAAAATTACTTGTCATTGGCTAAATGCACAAACCGTGCGAAGCCAAAATCAAAAAAAAAAAAAAGAAAAAGAAACCAATACAATCTCAAATATTTCAAATGAGCCCTTCTAAAGTTAAACTTCAAGATACGTCTTGGGAGAACAGAAACAACCAAATAAAGATTAAAAGTCACCATGACGTTAGGATTCAGGTGTCAGTATTAAAACAATTAAATCAATAATAAAGACAGCCGTACACGAGTGGAAGCGATGAAGTAATCGGAAGCTCCGCCTAATTCGCGGAGGTGTTGGCTCGATGCCGATATTGTGTTACAAATGTTATCATTCTAATTAATTCGCGGCAAAACGTGACAAGATACCTTCATGGGCGGCCTACAAATGTTTCTGCCGTAAAGGCGGGGGACGGCTAATGAAAATGCTAGGCCTCTGTTTGGCGTTTTCATTGACCGTCCCCCGACTTCACAATGCTTTGATCAAAATTGTACCTTCAACTTAAAAGGCCTATAAATATTTTATTTTTTAGAGTTTTTGTTAGGGTCGGGGGTTTTTTAAATTTATAATTTAATTTTTATTTCCTGCTTTTTAAACTTAATGTCTCGCTCGCTTAAATCTGCGCATCGTTGCGTATTTTTCCCACAGTGAAGTTTGATACTAATTTATCCTCATTCCTCGTCCTGATCACTATTTATCTATAATCTATTCATTGAGACCTTTTCAATGAGCCCAAACACGATACTTTTGCTGTTTGTTGGTGAGTAACTTGAGCATCCTGGAAATTCCAGGTGTTGCTCCAGCATCATTTCAAGGTTACTTTGTTCATCTAATATCATTGAAGTAATAGAATACCAAATTTCGAGTTGATCAGACCCGTGGAACATGCTCAAATCCCTTCATCAACCAGAAAAGGGCTGATAATCTTCAAACGGCTGAACCGATTTTGATGAAACATGTCTAAGAACACTCACGCACGCACGCACGCACGCACGCACGCACGCACGCACGCACGCACGCACGCACGCACGCAAAGCCTAATATAACCATAAAGGACTGCAAACATATAGACATTTATTAGCCCATTGAAACATGTGAATTTGTTAAGGGGAGCCGCGACTGTCTCATAAATGTTACGAACCAGTACACGGTTAGGGCACTTACAACAGAAGAAAAGGGTACCGAAGGGCACCAATTAGTCTGAGGACCCTTGACTTAAAGTGGAAGACTGAGTCTGAGCTGTTGGAGGACTAATGCGGAACGCTGCCAAGTGGCAATCGAGTTACTGTGTGTTAGACAAAAACAATGACAATACCTTAGGACGAATAAGCGAACATGTTATTAAGTTGACATGGCTATAATACTGATACGACTGGTAGACTGGTGTGACTGGTGTCCTTTGTAGAAGATGTGCAATCGAATCGTATCTAACTCAGTCCATACGACTGCTTGCCTACCGATTAATGGCAGTTACTCCTCAAAAAGAATTCAGGTAAAGTGCATAGACATATCATTAATATTAATAGCAGTAAGACCTGCGAGGTGACTCCTTGCTTAATGGCGTTGTTGAGCAGACAATTTTGTCGAATATATGAAGCAGTGGATTAGCAAAAACCTTCAAAATTATTCTGATTAATAGTGTGTTACGCAATTAGGTTGTGCGGTAAGACTCGCACAGACCAGAAAAGCAAGGCATAAAAGAAGATACGGAATAAGGTTTACCGCTTTTCTACAGTAGCTGGAATAAGGCTGTCAATGGTGATGATAGTGTAGTTATAAATAGAATAGCAGACACAACAATCTTACCTCTCTCGCAAAGGCATCAGGCATGGTGAACGTCGACGTGATCCAACAGAACGTGTTAACCACATTGACGGGTAACCCACTCACGATGCACTGTATCGGCTGCCCCACATACTGGGTAGCCGTGATGATCATGGAGCATGTCAGTAACAACACTGTCGTGAACACATTGTGCAGCCGAAACACCGCATTGTCAGTCCTAATCGGCTGGAACTTGAAGTAAACACTTAATCCTCCTAATAACTTAAACATCTTGCCTTATTTCGGCCTCGTGCTATCTATACATGGATAGGAATGTGTGGTACTACTCAAAATCAGTCTTGTAGTAATTGCTACGACGCGCAGTGGATCGCGTGCGTTATTGTCGGGGTTACAACATCTGAAACAAAAGATACATAGGTTTAATATCAGGAAGAAGATAGATGAAAAAACATTTTAGAACCATTATCTATTCTTAAATTATAAAGGAGTAATATGACTTTGTATGTAGGGGGTAATCTTCGGAAGCTCTGATCCGATTCCGAAAATTCTTTCACTAATGAGAAGCTACAACAGTATTGCCGAGACAAAATAACAAGAAACAAGAAATTTTACGCGAACGAAGTCGAGAGAATGTCTATCTATATGTATATCTATAAAAGTTATTATAGTATTAAATGATTCTATCATATAGACTAGAACTGAATAAGCTAACTGCCAGAGTTACCAGCACGAATTATTCTACCTCGTACATAAACAGCTATTTATATACAAACATTATTATGAAATGTATTGGTTATACTCTGCTATGTATAAATTCAAAGTATTCAAAGCCTGTTTCTCTTTCCAATATATTACATGACTAACAATATTTGAAAGACAATAATATTTTAATATTTAAATTAAAATGTACCTACCTCATCAACACGTAATACGTTTAAAATAAAGGAGTACTAATTAACAACTTAATATCTAGAAGGAAAAATGGGCTTAGCTTTTCACAATATATTGGTTTCCCATATTATTTTATAATCATTTTTGGTATAATTATTCATATTTACGTTTTTCCTCCTGATTCATAATACTCGTCACATGAAGTAGCAGAAACAATAGTTTCTTTCTGAAGCAGTTGCGTAACATTTATTGTACAAAATCAAATTCTTCTAACTTAGCCGACTGCTACTGGGGAGTTTGTTGCGCCCTCAGTTAAAACACTAGGAAGTGGTTAAAGAGACTCTCTTGTGTTATTTTGACGTTCATAACGCGCTGATTATTACTATGTTACATATTTGAAAAATTACTTTTGATTTTTAGTTTAAAAATTCAGACGAGTAATTTGTAGTTACAACTAAGAAAAGAATAAACATACCGGATGCAACAATAAGTCGAAATATTTTAACTCCATAACACGAATGCCCTTAATAACAACCAGTTGACTAGCACGCGTTGTCCGTTTTCCGAAAGCTTCTAGAATGTTCTAGATGCAACATGAGGCATCTCCGCCAGAAGCATGCGGATTGTGGCAAGAGCGGTTGAAAAAGGGCTCGTGTTATAGTGCTTTTTAAATAGCGTTTGACCAGTATCCCTCCCTAAATGAACCTAGTTTACACCTGTCAGGTTAGAGGTGCTATGAAAACCACTAATCGATCAGGTGGCACTGGCACTCAACACGCGATTGATGCGCGTTTATCGTTAACTGTGACTTCGCGTGACAGCTTAATACTAGCACATACTGCACATAGTAATAACCTATTAACACAGGATATATGCACGTAACACTAGTAGGCTGATGATATGGTGAGCACATGCTACGGGATGCTATGGACACAGGTGAGTAAATACACACTTGGTTACTACTCTAGTGAGTGAGTGAATATAACCTTCGTAATTCACAAAGCCTCCACGAGTAGTGATATATTTAAATTTACATATTGAGTAGCCACCTTCAACTTACTGAGTTATCACGAAAGAAGATGTAAATCAACAAGTCTACAAAGATATAATCTGCAAATGAGTTCAATGCGCTTGACAGCATCTACTTGCAGTTGGAATTCAGAGCTTACAAGCAAGTACGAGTATATGGGTACAAATCGTTGTGTATTTGAATGCCGAATACGCACCAACTGCACGAAAGCAAGCAAAAGCTTAGGATAGGAGGTGTTGATCAGCCAAACGAAAGCAAGTGAAGCCTGGGCATAGGAAATTGGGAATATTTGAGTTTCGCTTACAAGAAATGCAGTTTTGTAGATTAGAGCAGTTACATTTTCATAAACAAGCCTGTTACGGAATTGTGGGCGTGTAATTGGTGTTACCACTACTTACATGAAAGCTAGTACGAACAGGGTTATAGACCGTACTATATCGTAGATAGCTTATTTCTAAAAGTCTGTTGTCGTATATTAGACATAGTTACCGATCCCGGATGAACCGCCTCGCTTGTTAAAGTCACTTAGGTAATTCAATTTTATTGCAATGACGTCGAATCGTATATTACCTATATAGCCACATACGACATACAAGCGGGGGCGTGGTTCTGAATAAATGAGCATCGTAATTTATCAGATTACAATCTAAATGGGCAAATAATCTTTCAACATTAACTTGCGCTCTACAACATTTATAAATAAGTGGTCTATTTCTTCAAAGGATGCACTTACAACCTGTACATAAAACACCAGACAATCGCGCGCTATGCCCTGCGTTAGCGCATGTGCTAAGTATTTGAACCGACCCGTAAAAACAGAAGCTGTTTACTCTTACTACAAAGAAAGTTCAACAGCCTCTGTTATCGCGAGAGTTTAACTACAGTAGTATAAATAACTGCACCTCGTTAAGATTACCTACGATTAATTTACTATGCATCAGGTACAGCTAATGAAAGATTAAAGGAAAGGAAATTAAAGAGCTTCTAGAAAAGCCATATAGTAATAACGACACGAAAGTGTAAATGACATAATTTTTTTGCAATACTTAGAAACTTCGCAACGCCATTCTTCGTCTAAGACCCCTTTGAGCGAAAAGATGTGGTCGTTTGTTGATTTATTATTTTAAGTAGCTTGGTAGTTGGCCGATTCTGCAACCCGTATTGCAAACCGATAAGATTCGGCGATATTCATTGGCATCTTTAGGGGTATTGTTTTTCGGAACTGATACATGCACGGTCTCCAGCCACATGTCGGGCGTTTCGTTCCGTCTCCAGGCTTTATTCATGTTTGGTAACGGCTTTTTAGTTCGGCGAGCTTCGCTTGTCGTATTTCTGTAGAAACAAAATCTGGTTTTGGAAATAGGAAACTTATTCAAGGCAGTTTTGGGAAGTCGGTAAAATGTTACAAAAATAAAAGAATGAAAACCAAAATCAGGGCGCTACCGTATTTTGTGCTATAATAATAGCTTAATAATATTAATCTATCTTATTGTATTATTTCGCGCTATTACACCACTTTCTCCGATAGCAATAATTTTTAAATGATGTGGAATGCACATCATTTAAAAATTATTACATACATACATCTTCGAAAGATACGGAAATATCTCACCAGGTTGGCGCGCAATGGGCCAGTGTATGTCGCCCCTCGGCCAGCAATCAGTCTCGGCCGCAGGCTAGAGTTCAGGAACGCACGTATGCCTCATTTGCACCGTTTTAAATAATTTTAATTTACGACAGGGAGACACAACCTCAACAAACCAAACAAAAAAAAAACACCGGTCGATTTCGAACTCCAACTAGTAAACCCGCACCACGTGTTGTATATATATACGTTGCAACAAGCAAAAACAAAGTCGGGTACGTCCACGGAGTAATGAAAGAAAGGTACGTCCGTCCCGTTCAGCGGTCAGTATCAGAATCCACAATAAATGTTATGGCAAAAGAAACAATATTTCAAATTCATCTATCAATCAGCGAACTAAGTCTATCGCAGTACGCATGAACACACACAGACACCCCACAACATAATAAAAGGCATACTGTATCAAAAATAAAGATGGTTCGCTTGACATTTGGAACCCCTATGTGCTCCCCTTCCTTGTTACAGCTTTATTATACGAAACCATGGCTGTGTAGTAGAAACAGTATCGTCTTTATTTTTTTCTTCAAATTCTAAATAGCCTTATTGTCAGTAATACGTGAGGGCTTAGTCTTTATAGGATCCTGGATCTTTATAGGTTCCCTCACATTATAACGGACGTCATGAAAATCGGTAATTTTCACCAGTATTTAACATTACTAAGCTGTCAAGACGCTCTGTATTTGGACAGCCGTTATTGTGTCTTTCACCTCTTTTTAAGGAAATCAAAGCTTGAGACAAAGTGACATTCTATCAGCGACAATGATGATGATACAAAGGTCGAAAAGCTCTTGTCAATCCTGTTGAATTCGTTGTAAAAATTCGAAACGCTTTGGTAATAGCTCACGTGAATACTCTACGGTGGATGACTGATTAGGTACGTACTACGATTATAAACATGAGCGATCTAGTTGTACAATACGTTGTTTCATAAACAAAGTTAATAGTTGCAATAACAATAAAATTTACCGATACTAAACGATGTTGGAAATCAATTCTCAATTTGATTTGATTTATAGTCCGTCAATTTTGTCCCTTCAAAGGGGCGGAGAGCTGAGGGCGATGTTATGACTCCGGGATCTACCGTGAGCTTTTCACTTTTATGGTCTACAATGTCCGCTATTTTTATTCTTAACTGACCATGTTCTACAGCCAATCTTTCTTCCATCAGGCGTATCACAGTCATCTCTTAGATATAAGTCACCAGCAGCTGATCTGATGCCCACGCTATTAATGCATGAATCTTTCTTGAATTAGCTGACTACCACTCACCCACAGAATACAACGTAATATTTTTTCTCTACGTGTCTATCGCAAATATTCTTCACGTCGATAAACATTCTACACACATTTTTATAATTAATCTTCTATAACAATGTGTCGTAGGGAAATTTGCTTACCTAAGATAAGTGCATGAGCAATACATAAATCTACATGATTCACATTTCCTGGTTTTGATTACTCACTTAGTTATTAGATCAATTTATAATGAGCTTCATCTTAAAAGATGCCGTCATGCATCATATGCACCGGCTTCAGTTTATTGCAGATCGATATGAAGAATACTCATTACCATGGCAAATAACAGATATACACAGATGATACGGTTCGGTACGGTACGACGACGGGAAAGCGAATGGGTGGATGGAGGAAACATGTTCCTCATCTACTTCGTCTTTCATTTTTCCATTCTAACCATTGCACTGTTTCCAATAATCAGGGTACGCGGGTAACACGCAGGTACGCAGGTCACAGCTGTACAAATAACGCGTATTGCTCAACTGGCGATTGTTCAGCGTGGTACCCACTTTGTTTTGGTTGTTACCTCTTTGTACTGCGTGTGAACGCAGCACCGCTATTGACAGCTTGGAATTTGATGCATTTGGAACGTGTTTCGTTTAGGTAAAGTTTGTGGCAGTAACAATAACCGATAAGACGAGACCGTCTGACTTACAAGCTTAAATTAACTTGAGGGCAATACTTTCAAGGCTTTTCGTATTTCTACAACGAGTTTCAATAGGATTGACATAAGCTTTTCGGTAGCTAATGTCAATCCAATATATTTTTTACCCATGGTTATCGCTGATATAATGCCACTTTGTCTAGGCGCCTTCTGAACCTACTGCGAGTGATTTATGCCAATCGACTAACTCTTCTGTCACGAACCGTCTTTATATTTTGACGAAAAACCTGTCACGTCTCCGGGAGACCCCTTATTTTTTACAGCGAAAGCTGATATACTGTTGATTATGCGCAAGCACCACGACCAACTCACACAATCATTACTCTCCTGCCCTTATCCCAATGTATTTGGGATCGGCGTAACTCGGTAGTCCCCCTTCTAACTAAATTACCTTTCACATACTCCATCCAGCTTTTCATACTCAAAACTTTCCTCTCGACATTTTCCTCATTCCTCCGCATCACATGCCCATACCATGATAACCGATTCCCAGACAACTTTTCTGTCACCGGTGCCACTTTCAGACATCCTCTTACGTACTCACTCCTCATTCTATCTATTCACGTAACACCACACCTCCCTCTTAGCATTCCCATCTAAGCTGCGTGCCAATTGCCTTTCATTAAGTTTAAGGATAATGCGAGCAACGCAGATTGTTTCCGTGACCTGCAGCCTTTTCAGTGTTAATATAAGGTTGAGAGACCACTAATAAATAATCACATATTGCCATATGGATAAGTACAGCATAATCTAACAATTTATTAAAACCACAGCTACAGTCCACCATTTGTCACAAAAGTACAGTTAGATGAGCCATATTCCGTTGTTACTGATGTCGAAATGTCAAGCTAGTTAACAGACCAGAGAAAGGCTTAAATGTAAATTACAGTGCTTATTTGTCACTTTTAAACCAAATATAGAAACGAAATGTTGAAGGTTAGAGTGATAACAAGAAGACCACACCACTTTTAAAATTAGTAACTCTATTAAGACGCGGAAAGTGTCAACCTGAGCCAAATAATTTCATTTAGTACTATTTAGCGAAAAATCTGTCGCAAATGTTAAAATGTCACCAAATGGAGTCGTGAGGGAATATTTAGCGATACTTTCTAGCTACATGGAATACTAATTAACATTAGGAAAGAAAATGTTTGAGCAATCCTTACGTGCTTAGAAAATAATACGAATATCGAGACAAATAGAGTGCGATCTAAGGTGATAAATGAACAAGACTAGAAAGTAGAGGTGAAGCCATTACAACTAAACAAAAACTATAAAATAATGTATTGAATATGAAATTGAGATTTAAAACCCATCGACATCATTTAAGTTGTGCCACCTGAAGTAATATTGGTAGCCCACATAACAGCGATATAAATATTGTTCAAATAATAGCTTTACGTTATTGTTATGTAAAATTGATTAAATAAGAATTTAAATAAAACAAATACCTAATTAGGCTATGCTAATTACCTGTTTTATTTAAATCCTTATCATAGCAATATTGCTATTGTGACAGATGTAAAACAAAAATGTCATTAAAACATGGCTGATGAGAGCACGCAAACTATTCTGAATTATGTTGTTCTGGGTGTGGCATATATTAATGCAATTAAAATACAAAAACTGCCAACAGTCGGTGTACATAAGCCAGCTATGGTTAACCTAAACGATATGATTTCACTGCAAGTAGCAGTGAAATCATCCGCCGAACACACAAGCCATTTGGGCCTTATTTTAACTAAATATGTGCCAGTGATTGTCGATTTTTTGCCCATAACATTACATTTTGATCAATAATTACCATGATTCAGTGATGAATTATTAAAAACAAACAAAAGAGTCACTACGTCAAGCATTGTCACAAATTCAGGAGTTTCCGCAAAGGTTAGTGTCCATAATAGATTCATTACGCTTTTAACGTACCTTCATGATAAAATAAAGCCATCAGGCCAATTAAAAGCAATGGCGCCAAACAACCGCACAATTGCACCTAAATATTTGAAAATGGCGTCGACGACCACAAAACTGTTGAGAAAATTAACGCTTGAATGGCATGAAAATTGTTGAAACAGTAAATAAACGCTGGGAATTTTTAATGGATACTTTAGGAGACACATATTATTGTTTAGCTTGGACAGTGATTATGGTTATTATAATACTAGCTTCTGTAGTAGCCTATGTCCTTCCCCATGATGCTATCTATCTCAAAGCCAAATATTATCGAAGTCCGTTCAGTGGTTTAGGTGTGAAAGGTTGGTTACTTTCGAATTTATAATATAAGTGCGAATACTGTATTTGTTTTACAATCGATCATCTCTTCTCAACCTTCAATTGGATGCAACGCTTTGGAAATATGTACTTTGAATTTAAGAGAAGACTGTCCGAAGTTTAAATACCAGATCTATATCAGAGAAAAGGAATCCGATTTCAATTAAAACGACCCTATCACGAAACGTGATGCCGAAACCCACCGTGGGATCAGCAGTGTAAAAATCACACGATATTCTAACTAAGAGGAATTACGGTGTGAATAAGGTGCTAAAGGAATTAGTGATAGAGATTATAGAAACATCAAAGCACTTATTGATTTTAGAGAAGTTATAGCAACTTTTAATCCCAGACTAAAGCGAGGAATCCGCGGAAAATAACGCCTTTTAAGTGAGCAAAACAGTGCAGGAAACAAGGAATATAAACATACCCATTAGTTATGGACTCGCCTCCACATTATTTAACCGAATGTAGGTAGCTGGATTTCATAACACTTTTTAAAATTGAAATCCAACATTTGATAAACCCCTTGGACAAGAGCCAAGAAATTCTTCGAAAAATGAAGCTCTTAATACAGAAACAAGTGAAATGTATGAATAATAGAATTTAAGCGTTATTACTGGATAATGTATGGGTTCGGTTAGGATAATGGCCAAGCGAGCTGGTGGCTTTACGAGCACTGTAAAGTCATGCCCATGGACGGAGGGAGCTATTTCGGTACGGGCTAATAAAAGGGATATAGTACCGTTGTACTTCTTAGAATAATGGATATTTAGATTGAACAATACAACAAAAGGGCAAACATCCGGCAGTAGAAGTATTATTTATTGAATGAAAAGCAGTACGTCATCATTCTAAGCAAACAACTGAAGGCCAATTCTCGTAATTACAAACGATCAAAATCTAGTCGCAGTCTCAACTCGGCAATAATCAAATGTCAAAATCTTGTCAAAAATGTATGGAAAATCTTGGTATTTTTGACAGATTGAGACTGAGATCAGACTGACGTTCTTAAAATTACGGGAATTGTCCCTCTGATTTCATAAAAGAAAATATTTCGCTATGAGGAGGCAATTATTCAGTGCCGAGATAATGAATCAGTTGATTTTCTTTAGAAGTTGTTGTATAGAAAATCCGATAGACATATTCAACCTTATATTTCGTCACCGGTTGCTTCCAGTTGTTGAGGTGGTGGTTGACCTGAACAACTTTAACTGGCTTTCTGAAGAAGAGTTCAGCAACAAATTGATTCAAGTTGGAAACTCAAAGCCAGTTTACATTCCCTCAGGCCGATATTGATTTTTGACCTATTTTATATTACTATTATCTGCCTAGCCTTTTCCCAACTATGTTAGGGTCGGATTTCAGTCTAACCGGATGCAGCTGAATACAGCTCGATTTAAATTTTATGGCAGCTCAGAACACGAGGCGAGTCGCTGCGCAGTAACACATTCATGCCAGGGGTGCGGGTTTGTTTGAAAGAGATACCACAGCCCCTGGCATACGGGCTACTGAAGGAACACGGGTGGGTTTTAGTCAGTAGAAGTCTGACACGCCCTCCTGCTCCACCCAGAGCGGGAGAAGTTATTTGATGATTTCCCACCCAAAAAAAAAAAAAAATGGGTCAGTGGGGTTGAGGGGTGGGGTACTGCGCAGCGAGTAGCTCACTTCAGAGCCGCAATAAAGTTTCACGCGAAAATGTACCAGTAATTTACATGAAGCGACTGCCTATCGGACGTTGACAACCCAGTTACAGGGTAATACGATACCCTTTGGTAAGACTCGTTTTCAGACTTTAGGGCTTCGGACGACCCGTAACGACTGTCATTCGCCGATCTTTGGTAGTCGTTGTGCTTTCGAAGCACGGGTCTTGCTATATAAAGATGTCATGCATCCACGGATCGATTCATCTCTGCTGGTGTAATTACTAAGTCACAAGCCCCAATGAAATTTTTACCTATTTTACTGTATGTTGTGATCAAGTTCTACCTTCATAATTAAAGGACTTTACCATTTTAATTACATAAACGCTTATTAGAACCATATTAAATACATTCATTTATCTGTAATGACTGCTACACCCGAATTTAATCACGTAATTTTAATAGAATGTACATTCAAATCAAAGGTAATACTGTATGTTGTGATCAAGTTCTACCTTCATAATTAAAGGACTTTACCATTTTAATTACATAAACGCTTATTAGAACCATATTAAATACATTCATTTATCTGTAATTACTGCTACACCCGAATTTAATCACGTAATTTTAATAGATTGTACATTCAAATCAAAGGTAACAATAGGAAATAATTATCTTCGGTAAATAAAATTATACGAAATATAATTTCCTTATCGACATTTATTATCCAGCTACATTAGCACTAAAGTAATGGAATTTAACACTGAACCTACTGATAAACTCCAATTCATACAAGGCGAAGAGGAAAGTAATGATTTCGTATGCAAAATCATATCGTATGCAAGGTGCTTTCTTACTTAAGCACCGGATTTACTTTAGATCTATTTTAGATGATTTATCTGCATATTTTACTATGTACACTGGGTAATACGGATGTATATACACAATAAAGAAAACTTTGTAATCGCAAGATCATGAAGATTTCTAAAGCTTAGTATTAAACGAACATGGCCAGAGAACGCACAAGACAAAACAAGACAGGGAGGATTGGAAAGAAAAAGAGGAAGCGTTGCCCAGCACTGGCAAACAAAATAGGCTAAAAAGAAAGGATAAAGCGAGGAAGTTAATGATAATGACTTTGTAAAACATGTAGGGAACGCCTTCGACGCGCAGGGGACGTCCAAAGGCAGGTATGATGATGAGGTTAATCCACTCAGAACCCTTAAACATAATCACCTGACATATGAGGTAACTAAACCACAATTCATGTCACTAAATACAATAACAAAGGAATCATTTACAAACATTTGCTTGGTCACGTACAGGACGATAGGTACAGACGGATTATAGGAAAATACATAAATGTAGGTACAGTGAGGTAAACGTGACATTTTATCCGTGTATATATTAATACATCAAGGAAAAACTGTATCCCCTTTGACGAAAATTACGGAGGAGTGTGAAATTTGGCACGGTTAAAGTTTGGAAGAGAAGTGCAGAAAGCTAATATTTTTATTTAATAATGCATTAGAAAATACATTGAGTTTAAAATGAATTATGGTCGAATTTCGACTACTGGGCGACCACTAATTAAATTAAATACCTAGTACAAAATTCAACTAAGCGAACTAAGTACACTTGTGGTAAATTACGTAAATTAGGTATGTACACTATTAATGTAATTGGTAGCCAAGGACCGAGCTGTGTTGCCAGCATTCCCGTCTTTTTACATGAAAGAGTTACATCAATGGAACCATGAAAAGCTACTTCTGCAGTGGCTGTAGAAAACGGATCGGAGCGTTTTCAAGTGGCAAGAACTGATGAAAGTAAAAACACCTTACAGTAAACAATGGAACTGTAATAGCAGTAATCAGAACAGTTGCAGTCGTGAATGTAATTAAATTCGCGGACATTACCGAGGGCACGGGTCAACTGCCAATTGTGGCGCTCGTGATATCGACCCCAACATATTATTAGTCAACTTTGAAGATTCCATTACTAATGCGGGTGTGATTGCAGTGGTGCTTCTTAAAACCATTGCTGTTAGAGAAACGAAATAACAAGAGGAACGAATTACGAGAAGCTTTGGGCAGGTTGGATGATGTATTTTCCTGAATGTTAGGTCCGAATCAAGAAAAAACATCATCTTTCTCATCCATCTCACTCAGACCGTAAAATTGTTCCCAATTTCAAGTACATAATTTGTTCTTTGTATTTTTATCTGTAAAACTTTTTGTCTTACTAGCACATGAATCCAGTTTTATTTATACGCCTGTTTTTTTTTATGTATTCCACTTTTCAATAAAGTACCTATTTCATACTATGAGGCTGTTTTAATTAATTCTCACATTATTTACAGAATTTAATTAATACAGCAAGTAGCTCACACAAATTAGTGTTACATGTTTAGAACAATAAATTCTATTTTGAAAGTTTTCACACACAAAAAGTGAATGTAGTATTCGCTAAAACTCAGAAGTTAATGTAAAATGCAGTTACAAATACAACTACTAGTTGCTAACAAGAACTCTTACAGGAGGAACAGGATATTTGCAAAATCCATCCTGTATTCAAAAATTCAAAGTAACGATCTTACCAAACCTCATCCGAATCAAACCAATTCCAAGCTAGATTGCGGAATAAAGAACTCAAAGGCAAATCGTGGAAGTGAAACCACAAGATGCGTTTCTTTAACAAGCCGCTCAATGCCAACAAAGGGTACAACACCGTATGCATTTATGATTGTCAAGCCTATTGTAGGTCCGTGGCCCGATCGCCGAGGCCGGACCAAATTGGCCAATTGTCGGTGTCGCTCCCAATTGACATGATCGGGCAATGAATGCAGCAGCTTGTGACACAATGCAACAAGTACCAGGAGTGTGATCATCCGATATGGGATGAATCGGGCGTAATAGGCGTTTAGAACGTTTGGTGGAGTTAGGTCAGGACTCAAAAGTTGAACAATTTGTAAAGTTTTGCGTAGGCGCCCTTAAGATACCATTAACAAAACTACTACAGGAACAAGCTCTATCTTCATGAAATGATTAAGACACTCGGATCAGTGTCCCAACTTACACAAGACAATAACGATTCCAGAGAAATCTACATCAACCGTGAGCTTTGAGAAACCCCGTTAAGATTTTACAACGTCGTTCGCAATTTCTCTATCCGATTGTCAATCTTCATAAAGTCTAAATGCTCGTAAAACGCTAATATCTTTGAATAAGGAAGCACACGTTTAGGTCAGATTTACATTAGATCACAGCTTTGAAAGCAGTGACACTAATAGGTTTTCTAGAAATCTGCAGTTTATTGTCTGAGCTAAGTGTTGTTTCAATTGATGAAGTCATTTCAAAACAAGTTATAATATGCAGTTAAATAAGCGTTACAGGAAGCCTGACAACCAATGGCATAATTGACAAATAAAATGTTAAATAGAACTAATCAATTAGTTTAATACTAAGCGTTTGTTAGCCAAATAATGCCAGTGAATGATCGAGTGTATTAATATTCATGATGAGAGGAAATTTTGTTGTGTAAACAATAATGGACAATACAAATAACTGGCTTGTTTGCCACAACAACAAACAAAGAGTATTTACAAATGCTCTGATAATGTAAACAGTGTTATGATTATGATAAGTCAACTCAAAATTCTGTTAAGCTTGACCACAGATCATAGAATTTATGATCTATGAGCTTGACTAGTCAAGTCTAATAGACCCATAGGATTTGAGAGACATCAAAGTATTATAGGTTGAAGATATGATTGCAAGTCAAACATACTACCTATAACGGACCAGTCAAAAGTTAACGAGTATCATATCAAGATTGATAACCTTAGTGTCAAGGAGCCAGTTATAAAAAAACAACCGCGAAAAAGACAAACAACATCATTGTGACGTACGAGTATACTCTGCAACACATATATTTTTACATTTGATAAAATTATAAGAAAATAAGGAGAGTTCTTCTTAGGGCTTGGCGAGGCCTTTGCCCAGCAGTGGGACAGAATAGGCTTAAAAAAAAGAGAATGCTAAGATCGCCTTAAATGGCGCGGTGGTGAAAAACTAAGACCTTTCACTAACACAGACGCAGGGTCTAGTCAATATTTTCAGCTGATTGTAGAATCTCTAAAAAACATCTGTACACTCCCACAGGCTAGATTACTTAAGAGAAAAAACAGTAAACAAAAATGATTGATTAAAATAAATACAAGCAATCGATTGTTCTATTGGCAATTAATGTTAACTATGGAGCAATGGTGTGATTGGTAGATAGTTGACACTGAATATTGCCTGATTGACTGAAGACCTTATAGGTCTTCAGGCTGATAGCTGCTATCAGCAGCAAAATAAATAATAATGAGTACTCGTTTAAAACAAACAGTACTACTTCAATAAGACATAATATAAAGGAGTAGAAAATAAACAGTTTGTAATCTGGGAATGAATTAATGAAATGTGTTCACGAAGGGAACAGCAATGTCATATTTTCAGCTAAAAATCGATGGTACTTAAACATAACACTTCTAATAACTATGAGGAAGTAGATAACAATCATCATCATCATCATCATTTCAGCCGAAAGACGTCCTCTGCTGGACATATGCCTCCCCCAGGCTCCTCCGCTTCGACCGGTCTTGTGCTTCCCACATCCAGCGGATACCCGCGGGCTTCACAAGGTCATCGGTCCACCTTGTGGGAGGCCTTCCCACTCTACGTCTTCCTGTACGCGGTCGCCACTCCAGAACCTTTCGGCCACATCGGCCATCTGTTCTGCGAGCAATGTGCCCTGCCCACTGCCACTTAAGTTTGGCAATTCGGGCTATGTCGGTTGCCTTGGTTCTCCTGCGGATCTCTTCATTTCTGATTCGATCGTGTAGGGAAACTCCGAGCATAGCCCTCTCCATTGACCTTTGGGTGATTTTAAGCCTTCTGATAAGGCCCATTATGAGCGACCACGATAGGTCATCACTGGCAACACACACTGGTCAAAGACTTTCGTCTTGAGACACTGTGGTATTTGGGACGAGAAGATATTGCGAACAGACAACAATAATCAGCTTACAAAATGGCAAATTGACAGTTTATTCAGCACAAACATATTTTATAGCTTAGTTAAGCTACCAGGCATGCATAAAACAAAAGTATCAAAATTTAAATAATTATTTTCAGAAACTCGCACGCCTTACCGAATGGAAGCAGAACAATCGCGAGTTCCAAATAGTTTACATCAGCACAGTGTTACAATGGTGAGATATATGCCACTATACTGGTGAGTCGGACTTACTAACGGTAAAAGTGACCTCAGACCGTCCCACGTGCTGCGAAGGATTGAAGATACAAATACAAGCCTACTTCTGGTTATGATTCAATTTTACTGGAAAACAGACAAACTCCTAATTGAAGGAAATTGAATTCTAAATATTAGATGTATTTTCTAAGGGCTATATTATATTCTAACACTTTGGTCCGACCGTATCCTAAAACGCTTACGAAGCTTGGTCATCTCAATTTACCTATACCTATATAGGGATCTCAAGATATAACTTCAAGTTCAAAAGTATCTTAAGCCAAAGATTTCTGTTGGAGCATAATTTTGTTATAACAAAGCATTTTACGGAGGCGTCATTGGCAATTTACTGAGGTCATTTCCCTGTATGTACTTAGCTATGAATCCAGCAATAGACAATCCATTTGAACTCCCTGTACACCAGTCAACGTTTCAACAAAAACATTATGTTTTTTGATATGTCAAATGCCACTAATAGGTAGGACATACATCACTTAAACATTCGTAGATGGACGAAATGATCATGAATTAAGTGATGACAGCGGCGTGACCCAAAAATATAATTGAAGCAATTGCCACATGTTGGCCGTGATTGAGGGTGATGTCAGTAAGGTCATAGATAGTAGGCGACCTCTCTGATACGTTAGTTTTTGTAAAATCGCATTATTGTATGTTATTGAGTAATCTTTAGATTAATCAATTAGATTTGGCATAACATTACTCGTTTGCGCAGAGGTGCTGATAAATCTAATAGTTGGTTAAATTCCGTGTTTAAATAAAGATCACGCCAACGTTCAATACAACTTTTTCTGTCTACATTTTATTTGAAAAAAAAATGCCTTCCTTTAGGCCTCAGAGCCGCAGGGAAAAACCGAGCAGGCCTATAATTTAATATATTTTATTTGAAGCCGTGTTATTAAAACGTGTGCTAAATGATAATTGTTAAACACCGGACGAGATGAAGGACGCTAAACGCTCTATACACCGGCCGGCCGTGGGATGAGTCCCATCTCACCATTATAAATGTATAACATTTGTAAGTGTTAACAAACGAGTGTAATCAAAATAACTTGTGTGGATAAAGCCATATGATTGTAGGCTAAATAAGTTTCTCATGATAAATAAAATATTATGATTACGCAAATAGGTGGTTGCGGGAAATTTCAAAGGTCTAATGCAGCACCATGTTTTCTTCGTTCATACTTATCTTTTAGTCTTCTTCTCGATAAACTAGTCAGCTTCTCGGCACATCATCTTTTACACAATCCATCAATCGTTTCTTTGGGCCCCATTCTTATAGCCAAAATTTTCCTACCAACTTTCTTTCAAGCGCCTATAGCTTTAAAAAAAATTAAACAATTTGTATGTCACAAGATTTCATCAAGATCATCTCAGCCCGGAATTACCAACTGCTAGGCTATTGTAGGCCTCCCCCTATTACCAAAATTTGTCACAAGATTTACCAATATCAATTCAATTCAAAACCCTATTCAGTTCATTCATGACCAAAAACTTATTGGACCACATACGACTCGACTGTCAAGGCTGTTTCCTGCCCCAGTATTTTCATTACCGCGTTGACATCACAGCCCTCATACAGATACCATCTGGCATAGAAAACAGCTTATATCGCACGCAGTATAACAGGTCTGTTTCGCGGTCAAGGCGAACCTGCACAGGCACAAGGTGCAACATAGTATCGCGTTGCATCCACTTAGCACAGGTAATAGGAACCTGCTTCTACGAAAAATGAAGACTTTTACTCTCTGAGATGCAGACTGTCCTCGCTAGTCCAAGAATTCGTTGTAATTATCCATTGGGCAAAGGCAATATTCCAAATAGTATTCCTTGCCTTACGTGAGCCAAGTAACATTGAAAGAATATTTATGATTGTTATTAACTCACTATTCTGATGTCCTGAAAATTCAGGACATCAGTAACGTTAAAAGCAACCCGCAAAGAAGATCTTTAAGTCGATAGTGACTAAGTGTGATAGTGTTTTTTTTAGGTTACTTCTATGCAAGCTCCATCGTTGAATTCGTCGACCACATCATAACTTGCGATAAGCTGCGGTAGTAGTCAAACGCAAGCCAATAAATTAATAAAAAACGTTATCTGACTTTGTGAGGAAAAACCATGACACCGCGGTTTATTAAAATCTTTATAACTTAAATGCTTTTTAGATTTAGACCTAAGATATATTCATTACTTGGCAGCTTTCTAAAAATGAATGATGGCAAATTTAAGAAAAATGGTATCTTCTGTATGTATCCATTAATTCTAATAAGTTAACAATTTATGGTATAAATCGATCGTGACAATTACAATTTGTACAGAATCGTTAAAGTTACAACAGCTCGATAACAATGGAATTTGTATTTATCTGGATCGAAGGTGAAGATATTCTAGAATCTAGATGAATTATTGATGCAAAAGAGTGTAGACGTAAAAAATAGAAATTTCAAAGCGACATGAACGGACATTTAACAAATTTATGGAAGACCACAGTACCGTTGGATGGACTGTGAGAAAGATGACATGGCCAGAGATGGCGACTAATAAAGAAGTATGTAAGGAGAAGAAATGTTGTGGCGACCCCAAATAAATTGGGATGAGGCCCTCATCCCAATTTATTTGGGGTCGCCCTCATCATGAGGGCCAGAGCATGATGATGATGACTTACTAAGTATATTGAACATCGGAATTTGTTAAATGGGTATACCATAACTTCTACCTGTAGTGAACGTGGCCATCTACTGGGCCCAAACAGTATAAGCAACATTGATGTACCGCCGAAGCGAAGAGAAGAAAATGTAGTAGTCACAAAATAATGAATCTTTGTGTTCCAAGGAATACTGTCACGGAAAATGTATTTACTGTTCAGGACTGGGTTTTACCTGTTCAGAAAGGGAACCAGAACGGGGTTCCGTGCAACGACGTTTCCCTTAGTCAAGTTGCTAACGAAAACGAGACGCAATATTTGCATGTCTACTTTGGTTTTTGCCGTTCTCTTCAATTTCTAGTCTTTTGGCATGGGACAAAAAAAAAGCAACGTTTTGAAAATTCTGGACAAATAGAGAGGTTTAGGAAGATGCCTAAGCCAAGAACAACCATTCGACAGGCTATCATATCAAAGTGACATATTTCGAAAACCCACACAGCTGTCGGAAGGAATTGAAACTGACAACATTTTCGGGTTATGGATTTGTGAGCAGCGTTTATAGGACTCCTATGATAACATTCGTTGATTTCGATTTGTACGGAGGTGTATCGAATCGTTGTGCATAGCTATGCTGGAAAAAAGACGAAGATATTACCCTTGGTGACAAAAACCCAACCCACCAAAGAAAACCATCCGAAAACTAACCTAATAAAGATAATAAATTGCATTTGTGTCTTAAATCCATGCCATGGATTATTCTAACACCACGAATTCCCGTCCTTATACGACTTGAAAAACAAAAACAAATTGATAACTTAAAAGCTTACAGGCAGCTCCAAAGCAATTTATTCTAGATCGAATACACATCTGGCATTTTAAACAGTACGAACTTAAGTCGGGGATCACGACCGCCAAACTACATAGAAAGACCTTTCTTATTCCTTACTCCGAGAGGTGGTTGATATGAAATTATCCAAGTTATTCGGTCTTGGTTCACTGGTCGGTAAGACTAAACTAGACAAGTTTGGCTATAAATCACCCTGCCCCGCCCCCGGCGATGTACCATTAAAGGTGATTAAAGTGTGCGCGAGAGCAGGATGGTCCAAATTATACGGTTTGGCCTCAGTTGCCCACAAAAATGTGGTCCGGTCATTATCCCGGATGAAGCGTAGCTCGAGAGCACGTGCGCTTGGCCACATGTTGGAATGGGCACAACGCATGCCTCGTCCAAATGACATTGGGAGTTTACTTTTTATGAAAACGAAGACCTTATCCTTTGGAGGTATCCTTGATCGTCTTTTGTTTTTGACTCGATTTTTAAACAGCAATGTTTGGCGTGGTTTGGCGATTCAATACTACTACTGGCTGCATGGTTACTTGTACAGTCGGTCACTTTGATACCGCCTTAATTACGCAGCAATAAGGTTAGTTTTCGTGGTTCAAATGCAATACTACTAACGTGCAGATAACCATACTTATCTAAATATGTAGTAGGTAGAGACTTCGTAGGCACTTCAAGCTACCCCAATCTTTCAAATTTCTTTGATAGATTTTAAGGTTCATGTACAATTGGGAAAATTTATCAGTTTGGGGTAGCTTGATGTGCTGGCGTCTGTACATGGGCCATAAGTAAAATTACATTTGCATAAACAATATTGAGTTTGACTTAGCAATTCTATGTATATCTAACTGAGCTAGCTTTCACAGTAAACAGTGCTCTTTTATTGTCGGACTAAAACTGGTATAGAAAGTTTCCAGCACACTTTATGGCACTGTAGAACGGTTTCAAAAAGGGGCTTGTGGCTAAATAACAATAGCTGCACGGGTCGATCGGCCAGGTTAAGCTACGCTTGCCGCGGTTGGTCCGTGGATGGGTGACCATCTTTACATACCAAGACCCCTCCGTGCCTCGGAAAGCACGTTAAGCCGTTGGTCCCGGCTGTCATTTGTGGATCTTTGACAGTCGTTACGGGTCGTCAGAAGCCCGAAAGTCTGACAACCAGTCTTACCAAGGGGTATCGTATTACCCAGTAACTGGGTTGTGGAGGTCAGATAGGCAGTCGCTCCATGTAAAATACTGGTATTCAGCTGCATCCGGTTAGACTGGAAGCCGACCCCAACATAGTTGGGAAAAGGCTAGGCAGATGATGAGAACGGTTTCATAAAATATTTTTGGATTTGTCTAAAAGACAAAAGGAGGCAAAAGGGTAAAGGATTATAGCAGGTGGCGTTCTGTAGTTTCTGCCAGTCCCAATGTAAAGATGGCGTGAATGTATGTAAAACTTAGTTTAAAAAATGTTATAGATCAGGCTTCAAAGCTATATTTTGGGATCAGGCTTGGCAGACAAAATATAATAAATCACATGGAAAATACATTTTTTGTTTTTGTGGCAATTTGTTTGTATGTATTTCTATTAGGTCTTTACCTATGAAATTGCCGTTCTGCAGTACTGGCCATTTCAAATCAAAATAATTTTTGTTTGGCTAAGAATTCTAATTTCAAATTAATTTTATTTTAAAAACATGGATTTTTTTTTCTAAAAGTAGTCATTTCTTTATTGATTAGTGTTACATTTTCATCGCATTTCAATCTTTTTCGTCATCATGGATACGTTAAAAATTCGAGTAATTATGGAATATGAGTACCGTCGTGGGGCTTATTCCACAAATCCCCCCTGAAAATCCCCCTTAGGGGGAAAAGTGGAATCTATGAAAAGAAAGTGTCGAATTCCCCCCTGATAATCCCCCCTAGGGGGGGAAACTGGAATCGAAAAAAATAGTTATTCCACAAATCCCCCCTGAAAGTGCCGTTGAGGGGGAAAACTGGAATAAAAAAAAATAAAGTCTCGAATTCCCCCCTGATAATCCCCCTTAGGGGGGAAAACGGGACTCTGAAAAAATCAACGTCCAGAAATCCCCCTGACGTCCTTACAATTTAAGAACGCTTAAGGCGTGCTTCTGCTACTACCAGCGCTGGGCACCGACTTGTTCGTCGGTGCTGGTTGCTAAAATATTAACCGCGGGCGCCGGCAGATATTTAACTTAGAATGCAGGAGCGAGCGAAGCGAGCTTGAAAAAAATTTTTAACCATTCAAAGTAAACACTAATAGAAGCACCGCCAAGCGGGCCTTCGTCGACATAGTCAATAAGCTAATATTAAAATGTACACCTATTGAATTATTTTATCTTAATCGAGTTTAAATACTTTAAATATGCAGTAATGTTGTTGTTCTTTATTTATTAATAACTAGTTGCGCCCCGAGGTTAACCCCGCAGTCTCGCTCGATCCTGTAGGCATATCGGGATCAATTATCCTATGTTTTTATCCAGGTCATGGTTTACCCATGGCCCAATTTTATCCAAGTCCGTTCAGCCGTTTTAGCGTGAAAGCATATAAAAAAAACTTACTTTCGCATTTAAAATATTAGCAAGGATTCTACTCTACAACTATAATATTTTAAAGGCGAAAGTGCGTTTGTTTGTTTATTTGATTTGATTTCTCTTCACGCTGTCGCAACAATGGCCCAATCGATTTTTATGAAACTTGGTTTGGAGATTCGAAAACACATAGAATACTTTTGTTTCAAAATTTTAAACTACATAGATACGTTAAAATTCCCTAGGGAACCCAATGTAACCGAAGACACAAGCAACAAAATTAATTAATTGAAAAACTTGATAATTGTTTAACTGATGTTATTTAGGAAAACTTTCACTTTTTATGCTAAATAATTTAGTTTTCTAGGTAAGTCGTGTGTACTTTGTTTTAAACTGTTTTAATTATTATTTTTTAAAAATCAACCGATTTCCCTCATCCCTGTTTGTTTGTGATTGTTTTTACTCTTCATCATATTTTATTTTAACAAAATTCTGTGAAAAAAAGACTGATTAATGCAAATATAGTCAGTCGTTTTTTTGTTTATCACATTGTATCAGATCACAATTTTTTTTATTTACTTTAAGAGCGTAGAAATCAAAACAAAATTCTGTGAAAAAAAAAGACTGAATAATGATTACTTACATATAATAATGTCGTTTTTTTGTTACTTACATTTTATCTAAATCACTATTTTTTTATTTACTTTATGAGGGAATAATGAGGGGGGAAAAGTGGAATGATCCAAATTGAAAAGGGGGATTTCTGGACTTTTTTTATATTCGGGTTCAGTTTTCCCCCTTGAGAAAGATTCTCTCAGGGGGGAATAGTGGAATAACTTAAAATGATAAGGGGGCTTTCTGGATTGATTTTATATTAGAGTGCAGTTTTCCCCCCTGAGGGGGATTCTCTCAGGGGGGAATAGTGGAATAAGCCCGTCGTGGCAGCAACGCGGCACAAGCGGCACGCAACATCAACGACGTTTACGGAGCTAACACTACAAACCAACGCACCACCTGTTATTGGTTTGCTCGCTTCCGTTCTGGAAATTTCGACCTGAAAAATGAACCTCGCGGTCGTCCGAAAACTTTGGTCGACAATGACGAATTAAAGGCGATTGTGGAAGCTGATGATACACAATCTACGGCTGAATTAGCAGCAGCTTTCGACGTTAGCGTCAAAACAATATTGGTCCATTTGCGTCAAATTGGCAAGGTAAAAAAGCTTGACAAATGGGTGCCCCACGAACTCAATGATCGCCAGCGCGAAGTACGCGTCGAGACGTGCCTTGCACTGCTCAACAGACACACAAATGAAGGAATTTTGAACCGCATTGTTACCTGCGATGAAAAATGGATTCTGTTTGATAACCGTAAGCGCTCAGCAAGTTGGTTGGATCCTGGTTCAGCACCTAAACAATGCCCTAAACGAAAACTTACCCCTAGAAAAGTGATTGTCACTGTTTGGTGGTCTAGCGCCGGTGTGATTCATCACAGCTTCTTACCAAACGGGGTGAGCATTACTGCAGATGTGTACTGTGAAGAACTGAACACAATGATGGAGAAGCTGGCGCATCTCCAACCAGCATTGGTCAATCGCTCGTCTCCGCTGCTCCTGCACGACAACGCGCGACCTCATACTGCACAGCAGACGGTCTCCAAGTTGCAAGAACTGGGGTTGGAAGCTGTCCGTCATCCGCCCTACTCACCAGACCTTGCGCCTACAGACTACTACTTTTTCCAGAATTTGGATAACTTCTTGGCGGGAAAAAAATTTAATACCCGAGAGGCAGTACAAAATGCCTTTGAAGAATTTGTTGCCTCCCGTCCAGCTGATTTCTTTAAGAAGGGCATCAGTAAACTGCCACTGCGATGGCAAAGATGCATTGATTGCATGGGTGATTACTTCGATTAATACAAATAAAAAATTCATGAAAAAAATTCGTTTAAATTTTTTCATACAAAACGGCAATTTCATAGGTAAAGACCTATTATTAAAAAGGGGTTTCCTTTCGTTGTTGTAAAAATGAATATGTATGTAATGTTATTATTACAAAAAAACTTTTTTCAAAAAAATACAACCGACTTCCAAAAAAACACCACAAAGTGCAAAATAACTTTAATTTCGGAAGTCGGTGACTTTGGATGTGTATTTTAATTATTTGTCACCGCCTTCCGAAATTAAAAGTTATTTTGCACTTTGTAATGTTTTTTTGGAAGTCGGTTGTATTTTTTTGAAAAAAGTTTTTATTCACACCAATTCGAAATTTCATCATCGTTGGCGTCAAAACAATGCATATTATGCGATGGTAACATTCGCGGTTGGTTTGCTGTACTAAATTTTTTGAAGAGTTCCGTTGTCTGTCTCCGAAACGCATCATCAGATCTATGTGAAATTTCAATGGGACCATTTCGGAGTTTTCCTTTCGAACAAAAAAAGATTTTTGGAAATCCGTCTATATACGACGGAGTTATGCCCGAACATACATAAAAAATATATATATAAACATGTCGAATTGATAACCTCCTTCTTTTTGAAGTCGGTTAAAAACAAATGAGTCTGCAATGTAAATACATCTTATTAAGTAATTCATTACCAATATTTAGTCATGTTTCAAAAATTTATAACTGGGTACCTAATTAGTTAAGTACCTAGGCACTTAATTAAAAATAATTATCCTGAGTATTCATTTCAAAAGTTAATCAAACAATTATACTTATGGTTCTACTAAGCTGATATCAATTGAATAATTATGACATTTCATGACTAAATAGTATTTTCCTTTTTATTATTTCATTAGTTGATAACACTGATTATAATAAAAATTATTCAATCAAATATTTAAATATGTTTTTCGTAGTCAAGCTTTAATTTAAAAATTACCAGAGAATAGCTGTATGACTACATAATTTTGTTGTTTGTGACAATAACTTACATTTCAAGAGTGTAAGTCAGGACACTAGGTATAGGCATACAAGTACCTACATTAACTGAATACATTGGTACCTATTTTCCTGTTGTTTAAGTATTTATTCTAATTTTATTATGTACCTAATTGATAGCTTTGTTATTTCAGGGGAAAAATTTGGTTAACTGGTCAGAATTGTTTGCCTATTAAAAATATGAAATACCTGTTTTTTTTTTATGGTTGGCACTTACACATAGCTGACAAAATGTGGGTGTACCATAAGTACCTACACCTCTGCCTGACCCTCCGGGGAGTACAGGCGTGATGTTGTGTGTTGTATTTTTACCTACATAACACACAGTACAATCCTAGTTTCTAGAAAATAATTCAATTCCATATCTCGTACCTACTTACCTAATTAGTTTTTGTTTATTTCGATAACAGCTTTTTTTTTATTTTGTACTATCTGTGCATTTAGCCCATGACACATATAGTTTTTTAGTTCAAAGACAACAACTTACGAAAGGATATATAAATAGGATCAGTATAAAGTATAATGGTGATACCATAGTGAATGTTGAGCAAATTACAACTGAATATTAATAGGGTCAGGTCACATAGTATTACAACAGCAAAACATAATATTTGACCGCATATTTACTAATCAGAGACTGATCGTCTTTAGGATAGAAAATTGAATGGATGATTATGAAGATAAAAAGAAGAGTACTTCTGTAAGTGATAAGACATTGACACCTTTGGCAAAACAGAGTTGGTTGTTTTTTGTCATTTTGTTGTAGTAAGCCTTGTAAGAGTCCCATATTTAGCGCAGATCCTTCTAAATCAGCTAGGCCTTTGACGACAATGTTATGAACATATATTGCCTGATCGTTTTATTTGCCATGTCCACAACAACGTAGGTGTAGTTAGTAGCTCAATTAATTCTAATGAACATGATACAGTTTTTACATAGTGGTTGTATTGGTACCAATAATTAGTAAGGAAACTGGTTCAATCTATGTGCTTCTGCTTACCCTGCAATGGTATAGTTCAGTAGTTATTTAACTTATCTATGTGCAAGGAACAGGGCTGACCAGTAATTGAGGCTTGATGGTTGTTAACAACATGGTTAGCGTAGTATGAAAAGAGTATTGGAACTTACAGGGGTCTAGGGTACTACCTGAGAAAACTTATCAGCTAAATCATTCCAATTCGCATTGGATTACTTCAACAGTTTTACAATAAAAAACTACATGATACACATAAATTGAAAATCGAACATGTAGTGGCCTACTTAAAATTTTGTTTTGAATTTATTCCAATGATACTGCACAACCTACTGGCTGAATATAAAACAAAATAGATAAAATGGGGTTCTATTAAAACTTATTTGTCTTAAAACTGAGTGTAGAAGCTATTTTCATCAAACAATACTGACCCAGAACACTCAGCTGTGTTTAGTAGCTACTCAAAAAATTGTCGTGCGTAAAAATGTTACACGACCGACTTAGACATAAAAAATATTTTACTTACCAATTTTGATTATTCTTTGCCTCCATACACACTTTCAAGTCAGTCCTTTGTTTTTTGTAAATATTTTTCGCGGAAAATAGATCGTTTTCGAAATAATCGTTTACAAATAGAATTTCATGGAATTGGCAATATAAAATCTCGCATTATATACACTCATTAAACATTTCAAAGTCCACCTTATCCTTACGATAATATTGTTCCATTGAATACCAATATTTTCTTTTATAAATCACGAAAGTAAACGCAAAACACTTGCACCACAAAACGGAACCATGCAACGTCAAAGAAAAGTACTCCGTTTCACGGCTAACCCGGCTCTCACAATTTATTTTGTTTTACATCACACGCATTGAAAGAAAATTATTATCTGTTGCGATAACAGAGATAGCGGTATATTTCTTCATTTGCTAGAAAAAGACAACCATACAAGTGAGAGCGCGTCTCGGAGCGCGCGCTGACGCCATTTTGATTCTTGCCAGAGTACAAAAAGTGCGTTTCAATCTACGCACTACATACGAATTCATAATAAAATTGTAATTAAAAAAAACTTTTTTTTTAAATAATTTAAGTATGTACAAAATATTCCTTTTGCATAAAATAGTACAAATAATAATTTCAAAGATGCGATAATTTAAACAATTTCACTTGGACGTGTTACGGACAGCAGAGGCAAGTAATGTGCGAAATACCTAACTAGAAACATGCCAGACAAGCAGTGCGCGAATTTCAAAAGTTACAAGATATTGAAAAATAACTTATAAGTGGCTGTTACTTTCAAATTGTTTAAATTATATAGATACCTATGGACATTACTTCATTTGTAATTCAATTAGTATTATTTTATTTTCAACTAGCTTTTGCCAGCGGCTTCGCCCGCGCTGAACTTTTATCCACTATTTAACTCCCTTATGGGTTGAATTTCGAAATATCCTTTCTTATTCCTTGCCTACATTATAAAGGGAACCTCTGTGCAAAATTTCAGCTTTCTAGGTCCAAGGGATTGGGCTGGGCGTTGATGAGTCAGTCAGTCAGGACTTCTCTTTTCATTTATAGGTATATATAGATCAGACTGGGAATGCACCGGCTTTTTAATATGTACGTAAGTAATAAAATTAATTTAATTTAAAATGCTGCTCATCCAGTTTGGTTTATATAATTATGCTCCCAAGGAAAGAGAGTTGGTAATATTTATGTAAGCCTACTTTCTCACTAACTTTATGGATGGACTGGCCTGACTGCTGCATTTGTGAAACTTACGAGATCCGGAACGTTTTCACAATATTTTGCACGTTTCACTCCGCCCGCCCTGCTAAGACGACCCACTGACCGAGTACCTAAGTAGGTACCTAGGTCTATTGGGGCTGATTCAGTTAGTGGAAGAATGGCGAACGATCTTCAGCGACTTTAGCCTGAAAATCGATCGCTGCTACTCTACCTCGTGACTTTGTTCTCGTGAACGAAGACGAGTTTTGGTTTAGTCAGGTTTCCGTTAACCTGTCCTAGATGGCAGAACGTTCTCCTACAAAGAATCTCTTTTTACTTAGATAAGTAGGTATATCAATAAAAAATAAATGTTTTTGGTTGGTAAGCGCATCATTTGAGAACGGCCTGACCGATTTGGCTATTGTAGTTATTTTAGTCCTAGTAAGTAGGTGATTGGACATAGACATCAAATTATTTGTAATAGGTAAATCTCTTTGGAATTGGTTATCCCGAAAAAAAAAACGTGGGAAATGATTAAACTCGGGAAAAACTTAACATGAACATTTTTGTATAGGACAACGTCCGTCGAGTCAGCAAGTAAGTAATGGTAAAGCTAATAACAAACAGGTAGGTACCTTAAACCACAATGATACAGATATTTAAAATTACGTAAGAAAATACCATTCGGTGTGAAACCACGTGACCCCAATGGCGAGCGTGGTGGATGTGTGTGTAAGATCCCCCGCAGCCTGCCCGCTACCTGCCACCGAAATTCCGGGAATCAGGATTGAGTGCTTCGGGATGTAGGTTCTAAGTAGAATATTTTTATTAAGTTTTTCATTATCCTATTTTAGGCTCAGATTATAGAATAATTTTAGGTACTTATCTAAATTTAAAATATCTCCAAACAGCTGTACATAGTCCCCATTTAATGTATTCTAAACACGGTATGTAGCAACAATAGCCGGTAACTTTGTGGTGGTAACATGATAATAACATAGACCTCAAAGTTAAACATAACATCCGTACCGTATCATGAACAATATTATAATACATACCTGTCTATGAAAAAATAAACACTTTCGTAAAAGGAGAATGTTTATAGTAAACGAGAAAAAATTATAACAATAAACCAGTGTGCCTGACTCTTAATTACTCATTAGTTTTATCTTGAACTATTTTATTGTGTGGTCTCTCAGGCGCCGCGCCTGGCGTTCCTTATCATATAACCTACCCCAACTACATTGATCCATTATTGCATAGGATGACACATAAAGATATCGGCACCGAGTTGCCGAGTGGCCATACCGCTGTTAAACCCGCGATGGTTTGTGTGGTATGTTTTAACAAGTACCTATATGTTGTAAGTTTTTAAGTTGTTTAATAAAATAAAAAATATATTTGAGAACTCACTTGGTAGAAATAGTACGGCTGTGGTTTTCATATTTTTTCAGGAATTTAGAAATAGTGGCCACCGAGTCGAGAGCAATGGTGGTCCAGTGGTAATGGCCGCCACTCACGATTTGTAGATCTTAGGTTCGAACCCACGCTACTTGCTGTAAATTATTTTATCGCCACTGCTGCACTGTTCTCAATTCGGTGAAGGAAAACACCGTGAGAAAACGGGCATGTTCTAGAACCAAAATAATCCGTAGAAATGTGAAATCGAAGCCACACTGGAGCGCATGGTGGATGATGGCTAATCTCTTTCACCGAATGGAGGCCTGTGTCCCAGCAGTGGGAGGGTTATAGGCTGATTATGCTGCCAGCCTAGCCTGCCTTTAATTAAGCTTTGGTTTCCTATAGCTGTCTCGTTAACGAACGGCCGTCATATAAAAATCGCTTTGTATTTGGACAGCCGTTATTAAGGTGAAACAAGTCCACATTTTTTTCCATTCAAACTTCGGGAGGGTTTCACTCCACTGTTTGACAGTGTACATCAAAACTTAAACATGGTATGCCTTTGTCTCATTATTAATATTGTCGGAACGGAAACAGAATACTAAAATAAAAAGCCATTAAAAAGTTATGAGCCAACAAAGATTAGTTTTTCCTGCTAATTTAACCTAACTTTGGGCGTGTTGAAGTAATAAAAGAAATATAATATAAAATCTCCAAAACCAAGTCGGTACCGACAAAGTTCAATTATCCGTTAGTTAGTATTTTATTGATCATTGATTTATGCCGTGGTTTTTTCATAAAACCCGATCTTCCGAAGGACTTTTCTTAATTTTTTCACGAATGTTTTGCTATAAATGCTCCTGCATCTCACTCAATAACGTTGTGCGTGTAGACTAGCGTGTAACTGCTCATCACTGATACTATCTGTTGGATACGAAGCCTGGTGAGACAGTGTGATTTTTTGCCAGGCCCACCAGTGAGTTCGAGGCTTCGAGCCCGCGAAAAGTGTTCACCGCTTCCTTAGGAAAGTAAAACTAATGTCCAGTGCAGTCTTTGTCAGATGCTACGGAAAATCGATGATATCAAATTCATGGGACTGGTATCAGAGCTATGATCATCACCACTGTTGTGGAGATTTTTCGTCCCTTAAATGGAATTCGATAGGCTGAATACAAATGAATGAGACCTTTGAACTGATTCGACATGAAAAAAAGTTTCACGCAATTATGTTTTATATTGTTTATAAAAGCTCATAAAATACATGAGACTGACTCGCATCAATTAAATTCAAGGAAATCCTTTTTTCTTAAGAATTAAGCAGTACTTCTTATTATTTTATTTAACTGTGTGTAATAATTATTTACAGACGCCAGCACATCAAGCTACCCCAATCTGTCAAATTTCTTTGATAGATTTTCATCTTTATCACATAAATTTAAGGTTCATGTTCAATTGAGAAAATTTATTTGTTTGATAGATTTTCAACTATATCATGAATGAATAAGTTTTATGTTCAATTGGGAAAAAATTGACAAATGGCCCAGTTGGGGTAGCTTGATGTGTTGGCGTCTGTACCTACATAAATAAATAGTAAAATATTTAAATAACTGAAACTGATGCTCTGTGCAAAGGTACCTAGTTAGTTATTGCAGGCACATAACATTGTTTATTATTGTACTAACCATCTTTCTTAAATCTATGGTACTAACAATTCAACATTCTAATAAAATAGTTAACGATAGATTTATAATGGCTTTTGCTCATATCTAAGGGCAAGGGCCAGTTTACAAAAATATTTCACAATGTTATAGACTGTGTTAGGTATAATGTTTGCGTACAAACGGTTTTCCCTAAACTGATAACAATACAAATAAAGTAAGAAGTGTTAGCTCTATATAGGTATTTAGAGTACCAACTATTAATTGAAACCACTTTGTACTTTTAACAATATAATAACTTCGTACTATATAATAAAGATACAGAATGACAAGGGAAATATTTAACACATGAATGAAACGACTGCTTCTTACAGCGGTCTCTAAAGAAGTCCCTACGCTGCTGTTGTTTCTGTTCCCATACTGAATTTTGACCTTATCTTGAGGATGTTTACGTCTGGCTCGGGATACTGCAGCACAAGCACCTCGTCTGTTGGAGGCCACCATGCCGCTCCGCTGATGTCACTCTTTACATAGTAAAGAGAGCGCGGCAATCGCCAACACGGCTGTCCTGCCAGGTGCCTGTCCCACCAGCACCCTAATTGCGTAACTCACGATTCATCATAATCTGTATCGTTTTGAAACGGATTGTTAAACCATTGCTTCATATGTTCGAAAAATGTGTCTGTTCGACAACATAAATAACGCAATGAATATTGTTTAACTGTGAAGACGAAACCAATTATGATCAATCGTGAGTTACGCAATTAGGGTGCAGGTACCCCACGCGTTCAGATAAAGTGCTGAAACACAAATTGATAATTTACCAGTTTGCCTGTTGCACATGAATTGGTTGTCTATCGAATGTTCAGGATTATAACTGCCATATTTCATTACACATTATTTCATCAGTGTATCCGAGTGTAGGCTCCGATTAAAATAACTCATGTGTGCTTAAAGCAACATGAACTCAAAGATCGTTAAGACCACTTGCACTTAAAGGGCCTTAAGCCTCACTTAAGAGTACCAAGTTCGTACCAGAAATGCTTTAAGTTAGAACGTATGTTTATTCATCTCCCAATCGTCACTCAATCAATGTGTATCAATGGTTTCATGTTCTCGGCAGTGGTTAAGCCTGTGCACTTTGTAGTGCTCCTTCCTCTGCCTTTTACATTCGTCACCTCATATCTATAATTCCGCAATACCTTATTCATATGAAAGGGGCAATGTCCGTCATTGTTCTGGCTTAGTATTTTAGTGAGTACCATCTCCTTCGACGTAACTCGTGCTTTTGTACGGTTTCTATCAAATCGCTGTTTTGGGTGATTTCGCATTGGACTTATTATTTATCTCTGTCCTCTCACGTAATTCAGTTACATCAAACTATCACTATCTCCTGTATATTAGCACCTACAATTTTAGTGCTTCTAGAGTAGTCTTTTTTTTTTTGTAAACGCTCAACCTGGCTACTAAAACAGATGCAATTTTAAGTATACAATGTAAACTTCATATAACGTCACTCGATTTAACGACAAACTCCCCAAAGCGTCGAAATCACTCGGCTTTAGTTGGTTTAGCTTGTCTTACATACAATGATACACTCTATATAGCATTACACCCACTCTTAATAACGACAACAATTAAATGGCTGTGTACGTTCTTTGTCACTTTTTATCCTAGCCTGTAATAAACTCGACTGTCGGTATTATACACACCAAACTTTCTAAGAAATCCGTTCTTTTGTTTACAAATTGGGATTGCTTGCACGTGTAAACTGTTGTTGGTAGGAGTCATGGATTATATATCTATACGTTATCATTATCACACACTTACTCACAAACTTTTGATTGTAATTACTAATACTAGTCTGAAATAAACTTTTTATTTTTCTAATACAGATTTTTCTTCTCTCCATTTAACGACAACTCGTGTCGTAACATAAGGTATTTTTTTATGATATGTCGCGTTCTAGGAAAATAATACAGGGCCTCAAGTCTGCTATTGCAATAGTGTCAGAATGGTCGATCATTGATTTCATAATTGTTGATTTTGACAAGTTTTGTAGTCTACTAATATAATGGCGTCATTATGAATTTCCAGTGGTCAGCCAATGACACTCCATTGAAAGAAATGGCGTTTATAGGTAATCTCGTACATAATGGCAAATGAATGACTAATTGCTAAAAAAAATACAGTTCCTAAAATAATATGTAAAAAAATAAAAAAAATACACAAATATACATATAAATGAATTCTGGCATGAATAAATGTTCAAATTTAGTAGTATTTTTTCGAAAATCAATTCTACAAACGGGTTTTATAATAATGGCAATACGACAATGCCATTATAACACAATTCTGTTACGAGACCATTGACCGACCACTGATCGACCATCATGAATTTAGCAGATTACGAACTTTTAGCAAAATGACGATGGGATCGTGTTGGAATGACGAATTTATAAAATAGCAGACTAAGGCCCCTGATGGCTTACTCGTTCTACAGTTTTATCAACCGCCCGAGGTCGTCATGGTTACATTTAATTATTTGCTAAATACGTTTCTTTGGGACCACCCACCGGCGACCTCGGGTTGTTCTTTTGTAAACTTTGCCATCGAGGACTACATATAATATCTGTTTTTAAACATCTTCATTTATTTATTGCATTTCACATTGTAAAAAAAGATGTGATTAGCTTCGGCCTCTCCTGATTCTATGTATAATTGTTCTATTACGTTGTGACTCGGAATCTTGTAGTTGTACGGAAAGCAACCAATCCGCTTCCGTTATTGACATTATAATCTCGATATCAGTTTTTTTTTTTTTTTTTGGAGTTTAGTACGTTTACTTTATTAGCTGTGTTTAGCTGTGGGCGGGTATCGCGTGTCACTTCTGATGTTAGCTCTATAGGTATTTAGAGTACCAACTATTAATTGAAACCACTTTGTACTTTTAACAATATAATAACTTCGAACTATATAATAAAGATACAGAATGACAAGGGAAATATTTAACACATGAAACGACTGCCTCTTACAGCTGTCTCTAAAGAAGTCCCAACGCTGCTGTTGTTTCTGTTCCCATACTGAATTTTGACCCTATCTTGAGGATGTTTACGTCTGGCTCGGGATACTGCAGCACAAGCACCTCGTCTGTTGGAGGCCACCATGCCGCTCCGCTGATGTCACTCTTTACATAGTAAAGAGAGCGCGGCAATCGCCAACAGAAGGCAAAATCCAGTAATTATGTAGATGGCGCTTGTTATTGTGAACGAGAATGTGAGAGTTTGGTCATAGAATTTACACTGTGGCTTCAGTCTATATTCCACAATTGTTTTAAATTTTTTTTTTAATGATCATTAAACATTAAAGTTACATTATTTCGAATACGCCATTATAAAAATATAATGTACACGTAATTACAGCCATACTTGCTATATTTACCGACTAGCTATTTATTTATATTTCACAGAACGTAACATTCGAACCTCATGAACTCATGACCTCTTTTGAGTAAGTTGAGAAGTCGACATCCCGCAGCATTCGGCCGGGTCAACAATCTTTCGTAGATGCTATAAGGGTGAAAGCTTAAATGAAAAATACAGACTCTATGGCGCTTTGCCATGGGCATGGGTCTTCCTTACGTGGTCATACGTTTGTTAATTATTATCTTTGTTACAAATACAAAGATAATAATTAAGAAAAATAACAATTATTAATATTTTTTTGAAAAAAATATTTATCATAAACTATAAATTCCAGTGGCATATGCTGAAACCCAATTGTGCCCAAGATAGAGAGGTATACGAGGCTAGTTTGTCAAGCTAGGATAGTAAGCTAGTGTAAGTTTTCTTCCATATCCTGCAATAGTCCAACACAAACTGGGGGTTGTCCTTGGGTGCACTTGCACAGCGCGTACAGAGATAATCGTAGGTTGGTGCCTCATTCCATCTAAAATGTCTAAGGGGCCTCTAAGAGTTGGATTTGGCCCCTCGTGCGCCTTCCCAAGGCCCGGAATCCCAGGGTCCCGAGCTATGATAACATATTTAAAAGAAAATAATCATAAGGCATCAAAAAATACGTCCCCATCGTTGTCAATGGGACAAGTGCCCAAAAGGCTGGCAGCATTGCCACGTTGTATGACAATACTGATACTTTGGCCCAAAAATAGGCCAGCCCTTTGATCACGTGATAAGTCAACCAACCGCTTGGAAATGTCTTGGAAAACGAAGTGGGCACTCGGACCCCATGGCCCTAAGTTTCAACCCCAAACGGCTCGAACATTGGCTCTGCATCTGCATTGGCTCTGCATCGCTGCTAATGCGGTGAAGGTGTCGACTGCCTCGGACACCATGGCTTATCCTGCAGTAGGAGCGCAGGCCGAATAGCACGCCACGCCAGCATCAATGGCATCAACCGTCGTGCCACCGTCGTTGTCACCGCCGGGGTGGCAGCTGTTCTAGAACCTAATACCTTGGCACGCGACGATTTGAAGAGACCAGACGAAATAACCATAATGCCTTGGAAGTTAGGTCGGCCTTTGGTGTGGGATGCAACATGTGTCGACACACTTGCGCCATCCCATCTTTCTAGTACGGCGGGTTGTGCTGGGGCGCCTGCTGCAGGTGCGGAAAACCTCAAACGGCACAAATATTTCAATCTTATTGGAACCTATATGTTGATAACTTACATACATACATTTATTTCATTTTTTATATGTAGGTATATGGCCTTTTATATAAGCTGAAGTAATATGAAACACTCGGTGACAGCTATTAATTATTATGTTATGTTTATGTACATATTTTGATTTTTGAGCTAAATATTCAATGATATTTTTGGAGTGCGCTAATTATCTGAATCACTACACTGTTTGGTTTTATTTACCCATGATTTGTGTTTGTGTAACCTGTTAGGCGTGATTAGAGTCCTACCTAAATCTTCAAGGCTTGACAGATGCCAAGAAAATGTGCCCACGCTTTTTTATTTTATGGATTCAAGGATCAGTAGCAATATCTGACTTAAAGGTCGGTATCTAAATAGATACCTAACAGGTAGGGGAGCGGCTAGTTTTAACAATTTTTCGTTTTTTCGATGGGGAAGATAAAATATTGAGTGTTTTCATGATCCGAAATGAGGGTAGACTCAGTACGGAGACAAGGAGTTCACCGTTCTCACTCGAGAAAACGCATTGGTTGTCTGGTTTTTAGAAAATTATATTCCTTGAAACATAATTATTTATAATATTCCAGTTTTTAACGCTTTCACAGAATGTGTGTCTATCCATGCAAAAGTAACGCAAGTAAATGAAGCCACGTTTGTGGTTATATGCTTCCATAATTTGATATACGAATGCAAGGGGAAAGGAGGCAAGGGTTTTTAGCCTACGTATTTAACTTTTAATTCACATTTAAAACAAACAAAAAAGTAAAAAAAAAAACACTTTTATTCACATAAACTTTAAAAAAAACAACAAAACATTTAAGGACTAGACAATTTATACAACATAGCAATTATGGAAAAACAATATTTACAAAAAAGTTCCACAGGTTTTCCTGTAAAATTGATGGTATTTACTTATAAAATATATTTTTTAACATCACTGGGAAGCCTATTTCTAATACTGTCCATCTATAGCTAAACTGAAAACTTACATTTTGATTATTTTAAGCTTTGATAAGCGTTAAAATATATCTAAAGTTTATTTGAGCAAAAACTATAGTGTCAACTTCAACTATAGAAAAATAAATAATTCAGTAATTTGTTCCAACATTGTGTACCTTTAATGGCATGACGTATATTCAATAATATACATTAAACATTTCCAAACTTCTTATGTTCTTACAACATATTATATAATAATCAATTTGAAACCTTAAACCTAAAATTATTACCCTGTAAATGTTTGGTAAATCTTAGGAAAAGTCAATAAAATTTTTGATGACCCTAAACTTTGCGAAAGTCAGATAGCAATTTGATGTTCTCATGTAATTTTGTACATAGCTTACGATAACAGGGATCATAACTATATTAACGTTTTAAATGAAATAAGAGAAACTCATATCATTTTATTGAACTCCATAACATATCAATGGAGTATCCTTTCAAAGCTTGCTTCCATAACAAGAATACTTAATTCATTCTTGTATTCAAACATTAAAGTTAGGCACTATTTAATTAGGTCGAGTCCTTGCTACGTGGATTTCTTGTCAGGCTTCAGCGGTAGTGTTTCATCGTCGTAAGAGAGATGCCCTAATAGAATGGGCTCGGCTCCCTTCTTCTCATTATCATCGTCGTTATTATCGGGCATGTCTCGTCGCCCTAACTCTTCCGCAAGACGAGTGAATAGCTCCCTGAAAATGATACAGGCAATATTTACCAAAGGCATATTTCAGGTCGTAATTAGAGTCACTTTAAAAAATATCGTTGCACAATAGGGTATTTTCCAATTTTTCAAAAACTATTCTAATTTGAAGATTCGGACGATATATTTAACAGAAAAATAAAAATAAATTTATTTATATCCATTTTCACCATTAAAAACGAATAAAATCAAATTTATTTTTCGTTATTTTGAATTTACCGCCAAAACGCTTCTTACGATGACTTTTTATCACGTGACGTCAACTTTGTGTAAACTAAAGTAGTTAGCAAGTAAAAAGTGAATGTCGAGTTTATAATTAACAAGATTTTTAATGGATATAAAGTGATATTACTAGCGTGCGGTGCCTCTGTGCAAAAATACTTCTAAAACGGCGCCAAACTAAGTATTTGTACCGGTGCCGTATAAACAAAGTTGACGTCACATGTCACGTGATAAAAAGTCATCGTAAGGAGCGTTTTGGCGGTAAATTCAAAACAACGAAAAATAAATTTGATTTTATTCGTTTTTAATGGTGAAAATGGATATAAATAAATTTATTTTTATTTTTCTGTTAAATATATCGTCCCAATCTTCAAATTAAAATAGTTTTCATAAAATCGGAAAATACCCTATTGTGGATGAATGAAGTCAATTATAGTAAAACGATAGTCATGATATCAATTACTAATACTCACTTAATGATATGGCTAAAAAGGGAATGACTATTGAGATTAGGGCTAATAGAGACGTTTGAAAGAAGGGATACTGCAATGACCCTAAATGAATTCGAGATATAAGGCTGATGCTAATAAATACTAATACTCACTTAAAGACGACGCCTTGCATGTTCTTAGCAAGATAGTAGAGGAACAACCAGTCAGCGAACTGGCAACCATTGACGACTTCAATGACGTTGTAGGGATCGAACTTAGCGTCGTTCTTGGTCGCTCGCTGGAACATCAACATGTTGAACCGTGGGGAGCGACGGTACAGGAAGAAGGAGACGAAACGCCAGACCACAGCTGAAATAAAAATCGTGTTAGCAGCTCAAGTGAAGACAAATAGTTTCTTTATCGTGGCCAACTACTGGGCCCAACTAAACTTAGAAGTACCATAGACAAGAAAAAACAAGCAAAAAGTACGAAAATTGGTAAGATATTACAATGGATTAAATAAATTAAACCAAATCAATGGCCTTTCGAATGGAGCAATCATAATAATATTCATTCACTTAAAAAATATTTTTAAATAAATGCAGAAACGTACGAATGTGAATCTTTATCTTACCGAGGACCGAGATGATGAAGAGGATGAGGAACCAGAACCAGAGCACGGTGTAAATCTTCTCGTGGATGATGTTGAGCGCCATTACACAGAGCGCATCGTGCTGCTGGATGGAGCCGCTTGGACCGTACTTGTGGAAGATGCACTTCGTCACCTGGACACATACACAGGATAAATGAAAAAATAATTCAATTTTATTTGTTTTATTCGAATCACCTTTGAAACCTTTTCAGCAGGTTTCATCACCAGACTATATTATACTATAAAACGCAAAGGGATTGATTTTTTTTTTTTTTTTTTTGGGTGGGAAATCATCAAATGACTTCTCCTGCTGAGTAGAGCAGGAGGGCGTGTCAGACTTTTACTGACTAAAACCCACCCGTGTTCCCTCAGTAGCCCGTATGCCAGGGGCCGTGGTATCTCTTTCGAACAAACCCGCACCCCTGGCAGGCATCGGCCCTTGCGGACCCCACCAGTGGTTGCTGACATCTTTGACGGCGCGCGTGAGGAACACAACGCGCCGTCCCGTCTACCACTTTTCGGCCGCAGAGGATAGGGAGAGCGGCTGACGCTATACCGACACTCCTCTTCCCCTGCGGCCCCACCGCGTCCGCCATCAAACGGTGGCGGCCCCGTCCAGGCCACGGAAGGGAAGAGCGCTGCTCAGAAGCACCGGCACTCCTCCTCTACCGCAGCCTGTAACCCTCAGCCGCGATGCCTCCCATTCGACATCGCGGCCCACCTCAGTTGCGGTGCACCTCACCGCAACCTACTTTTTGGCCGCTACGTCGTCGGCTTTGAGGCAAAAGCCCTGACGAGCGGCCCCACCGTTGGGTTCCTCTTGGCTTCACCGTGGATGGGAGACCACGGTTACTAAGCCCCCCCGCAACGACAATGCGGGAACCCACTCGGGGGGGAAACGCAAAGGGATTGATTGATTTCACAGACATTCTCACAATAGAGAGACAGCCTAGGCGTTCTGTAAAAATATACTCGGTATTATCCATTGCAGATAATAGGAACTATGGAAATGCAGCGTAAATATAGAAACGGAAAAAATAGTGTTTGCCTTATCAATCCTACTAATGTGTGTTCAGATGTTTGTTACTCAATCACGCAAAAACGGCAAAACGGATTTGAAAAAAAAGCAACCTCCAAACAGGCGAAGCCGCTAGCAAAAGATAGTTGAACATCAAAAACCCGTCACAATATTGACTCATGCTCAGTTTCTATAAACAAAAACGGATAGTTTTGCTTACCAATGGCTTACCGTGGCATTTTTTATTTCCAAACTGGACAACTGAATAGTTTCGTAAGCTAATTTTACCTATGATAGCTACTTCCAGATAGAGGTCTATTATGCGAAGGTGCTTGTCATTTGGGGGGGGGGGGGGGGGTTGCCATAATCGCCACGCTTGGCAGGCGGGTTGGCGATCGCAGTAAGGTGGTAAAATGCATAGAGAAGGAGTCCGCTGGATGCGGGAAGCACAGAACCGGTCGAAGTGGCGGAGCTTGGGGGAGGTCTATGTCCAGCAGTGGACGTCTTTCGGCTGAAATGATGATGATGATGCGAAGGTATTAAGGTCTTTGCTTCATTACACAACCTACGACTGTCCGTAAATCGGCGATTACCCAGTTTAAGTATACTATTACTGTTCTGCATTTGAAAAAGACAAACCAGAAGGCCAATTCTCGTAATTAAAAACGTTCGCAGTGTCATCTCAGCGACAACCGAATTTCAAAAATTTGTCAGAAATGTATGGAAACTCGAGGAATTTTTGACAGATTGACACTGAGATTGGACTGTGAACGTTCTTAAAATTAGCAGAATTGCCCCTCTGGAGAGCTACAACAATACTCCATTGCTATCTGTGGAGGCTCTTCGTAAATTACCTTACTACTACTTTTGTACTGATAGCTGTAAGCCACCCAAACACAATAAAATAAAACAAAATAAATAAAATAAGACAATCATAATAATATTTTAAATCCGAAAGTAACTCAGTTTGTCTATCTGTCTGTTTTCTTTTCACGCCTACACTACTGAACCAATCGTTACAAAAATTGACAGTTAGATAAGCTGGAACTTGGAGGACATAGGCTTCTTTTTATCCTGGATCGAAGTCGCGAACAAAAGCTGTATTTATACATCATGCTTACCTTAGGGAAGACAGTCTCCAGTGGGTCAGCAATTTGGTTCCAGTCATTGAAATTGAGGACACTGGGGCCCAGGCCTATGAAATGTCCGTTGAGGAACTTGTTGATGATCCAGATCTCAAAAATCACGTGGAGTAAATTCACCACCTCCATGGACACCAGCCAGACAGACCACGTACGAGATATACGCAACCTAGACGAGGAAAGGAGATAAAATAAGGTAACCATACACAGGGAGATTGGTAGCAGCCTAGTACGACTGTGTGTGAAAAATAAACTGACTGTCTTTTTTATTTTGACCTTAGATGCTTTACCTGGGGGACAGTTACTGTTCTTAGCTCACTCACTGGGATACAGACAGCCGAGCGTTGGAAAAGACCGTGTAGTTGCCTTTGATCAAGATAGGACTGGAAATCGAAATATGAATCTATTTATGTTTTGTGTTGCACTATGTAAATTATTTTCCATACTTATATTATAGATTCAAGTTTCTCCAACTGAGAAGATAGCTGTTCTGCTTTTTTGCGCTACTACTTCTTCTCCCCAGTTAAAGCACTAGGAAGTGCTGGAGAGCGGGCGCTCAGTGGGACTGATCTATGTAATTTGGACGTTCGGAAAGTTCTGATTCTCAGCCTTTTTTAATTACACTTATGACTTTTGATTTCGATTAATTCAGAAAGTCAGATTGCACCTACTCTTCAGAAGAACATACTCGTAAATACGTATACATATCTGTCTTGCCGATTTAAACGAAATCCTGTACTGGTCATTAAGTGATTACGATTGCCCTATCATGGTCTCTTTATAAGGTTGCTTGAAATTTTAGACCAGCTACGTCACACTTACCTCAGCTTAATATCTCTCCTGATGATGTCAATTCGCTTGCTTAGCGTCTCCTTAGAAGGCAGGTCCATGCCAGCGACGGACATGTCATCCTGCGTTAGAGCGAGGCTTGCGTACTGCAAGCCGTCCACTAATGCTTTTATTCGACCACCTGCAGGAGACATTATAAAAATATGAGATTTTCACAACCTTTTTAAAACATAGCATGCTTTCCCTGTAAGGTGTACTGGTGAATAGTGCCCCGCACAATTAGCCAGTTGTGTTTAAGTTCCAATATCTGGCGGGCTGTTGTCAGTAGGCATATATCCAAATTCCGTGCGGATACGGATTTTTTTTTTGTTAATGGTAAACCCGATTTATCATCAGCAGTCGTCACGATAACCACAGCCAGACAAACGAGGTAAACTTTAGTTAATAGTTTAGGTACCCAAATTATTTTTTCCGCATAAAAGTAGTTTTATTTCTCAGTAAACACAGTTATCGTACATTCTTTGTCATCGAACGGGACTCATCACCGCAATATTGATGTGACACACATTTCTACGAAAGATCTAACCTGGATTCCTAAGATAAGATAAAGTGTGAAATCACAAAAATACACAAAGTGCAATTTTAATAAAAACATAATTGAAGCTAATCACTGTGAAAATATTTACACTATCATAACAGTGGATCAAACTTTAGAATGGAGCCAGTTGATTAGACATAGACAATCGGCAGTATAATTTCGTGCGTTAAAAACTACTTTTCAGAAACTTTTCCGTCCAGGGTTATGTTTATCTGTCTATGAAACCCACCTTCCTTCTTCTTCCAGATATAATGTGGCATGTAGAAGGCCATAGATTGTATAAACAGCACGAAAGGCACCCACTGGTAGTAAGTGTGGTTGAGATATTCATCCGACTCTGAGATGGGACCCACTCCGGGGTGCGGCAGGAACCCCCCTTGCAGGAGGCTCTCGTTGTAATGTCGGACCTGCAATAAGATCACCAGTTTGATTAAGGATAAGTATCACAAACTCAATGATATTTGAAGCTTAACTTCTTCTTTGCTTGCTTTTTATCTTTATCCACTTGATGCTTACTTGGTGAAGGGCGGGCGTTTTGGGAAACTCGTAGGTAATTTTGACGTCCAAAAAGTGCTGTCTCTCAGCCTAGTTTCAATAAATGACTTTTGATTATGATCTTGTTCTTGGAAAAAGTGTTAATTAGGTAAAATCTCAGTATTACAGCACCACTGCGATTGATGGTCTGTGCACCTATATATCCGTCGCGATGTTTCGCGATTACATTTTGGTCGGATGCATATAATTTCGGTCGAGTTGTAGAACGAATAACGATTATATGATTCTTCTTTGTAAGCTGAAGCGACCGCCGAAATTGCAGCAAAACTTACAAGGCTACATCGAAAAATTATTCAACAAAACTTACAATAGTAAATGTAGCCATGAAGAAGCAGTATTTCTCTATCAGTGGTGTTGGTATGCCGGCATCAGCCATGCACCTAATGCTCTCTCCGATGTAGTCCCTCGCACATACTAGGATTACAGCAGCCAGCAGCAGGGTCACTGTGAGCTGGTAGTGCAGCTTGAAGGCAAAATTCTCTATAATGGGTTTGCGCAGGGCGATCCGCATGCGCGGCCCCAGCAAGTTCGACACGGTCGCTGCTAACATCATCTTGAAGTCCTGGTGTTTTCATACGTGCATTAGAACAACCTGAAAGATGAAAGAAAATAATTCTGTTTAGTGCTCTTTCATGAAGTTATTAAATGAAGTAATTCTTTAACAAAACAACCAATAAAATTGCCCTTATATTCAAAGTATTCAAACCACGTGGAAAAGACGTGGCCCTACACGGCGACGTCGTTTTTCGTCACGTTTCCACACAAGACAAGCCCCTGCTTGTTGCTAAGTAATAACAGCAACACGAGTGACGAGACTATCGATCACGTACAACATAAAAGCAGCATGAAATAGATGAATGACCATTTTTACTTATCAAGATCCCTCCGAGCCTCGGAGAGCAAGTTAAGCTTAAGCCGTTGGTCTCGGTTGTCATTGGCAGTCGTTACGAATCGTTGTAAGCCCGAAAGTCTGACAACCAGTCTTACCCTGTAACTGGATTGTGGAGATCATAATCCAGTTACATGAGCCATAGGCAGAGGCATGTGGCATAGGCAAGATCGCTTCATGTAAAATACTGTTATGCAGTTGCATCGTGTGAATGGAATAAAGACGTTAGTTTAAGAATGAATGACGTATTTGATATACCTACTATGAATAATTGAAGAACAATGACCTACATGTAGTTCTTTACATATCTGTGGAAACAAATCTTAGGTACAACTAACATACATTAATTTTGATAACAATAGTTATATGGCGGTATTCTTTTCTGTGTCTTTTATGGCATGAACATTAAATGTTGCGACAATCATGTATTTTAAGATTGCTATACAACATTAAAGGCAAGTCTCATAATGTCATCAACTGTCTAGACTTTTCCCAACTGTGTGGGGGTCGGCTTCCAGTTAGACCGCATGCAGCTGAATACCAGCTATTTTACATGGAGCGACTGCCGATTTAACCTCCACAACCCACACCCAGATACTGGGTAATACGCCCTTGGTAAGACTGGTTGTCAGACTTCCCGGCGGTCGACCCGTAACGACTCTCAAAGATGTGCATCTGACAGTCGAGACCAACAGCTTAACGTGCTTTCTCCGAGGCACGGATGGGTCTTGATATGTTAAGATGATCACCCATCCACAGACCTACCGTGGCAAGCGTAGCGTAACTTGATACATCAACACGTGTGGCACTGATAAATTCCTAAGTCCGTAATAGAAAAACCCAAGCTACAATTTTTGGCCAACCATGGATAAATTTGAGGTTAGCCAAAAATTGTCGCGTTCAGTTCTATATTGATTAGATAAATTCAGTTCCGATAATAATTTTTGGGTTGGTTTCTTACAATGCAATCTCATTTAAAAGATCTACAATGAACTTATAATCAATGTTAATTATAGTCACCGTGAAATGGAAAAGGAATTGAAACAAACCTTGATGCTCTTTTATGAAAACGTGTGGATTACGTACGGTAAGAAGAAATCTTTTTATGAGTTCCGTACACAGAGGGTGCCCTCGAGACCCTAGTACTAAAGCCGTTGCCGCTCATCCGTCAGTCCGTGCGCCCAGCCTGTCCGTTACAGACCTGCCTCTTTTGAACCGTAATAGATGGTCACTTACAATTATCTACCTAGTAACGCGGTTTGTATTACAGTCTAATTAATCCCTTTCGTAAGAGAGGAGGCCAGTGTCCCAGCAGTGGAAAAATTATAGGCTGGGAATATAGGTATATTACTCGTATGTGCGTACAACTATGGCCACTAAGTATAATAACTATATTAATGTAAGTGTTGAATATTGTAAGGTGGTACGAAAACCCTTCCTTTGCGTGTCCAACTCTCATTCGCGCGCTTTTCTTGTGTCATAGAGTTCAGGCCGAAACTTCTTGCATCACCCTTCCGTGATCTTATAACTTGGTAAGAAAGTCTTTCCATTTGATTTTCATCCATTGTGAACACTGCACTTTTCAATTTAGGCCATTGCAGAAAGTAAGTGCCTTTTGTAACTGAACCTTATCTTCAGATAAAAAACTGAACTGACTAAACTGATAATGGCTGTTAAGAAAACTGTTATCATAAAGCATATAACACGTGCATTTTTGTGGAGAATAAGCTTGTATTGACGTCTCATGGTGTCACTGAGTGAATTGGGACAAGAAAACTAAAAAGATACAGATTGACAGTATATTCCTGTGTTTAAACACAACATAAGGTGTGTATCACCAGGGGTGTGGGTTGTTCGAAAGGGATACCGTGGACCCTGGCACACAGGCAACTGAAGGAACACGGGTGGGTTTTAGACAGTAAAAGTCTGACACGCCCGCCCACTCCGCGCAGAGCGGGAGAAGTTATTTGATGATTTCTCATCCTCAAAAAAAAGGTGTGTATCAGGCACGTGTCGTCAATTGTAGGGTGTGGTGCAGACCATCAAACTTTACTATACTTTCTCCATAGAACCTATATCATTATCGCGAATAAATTATCAACCGTCCTCTAAATCATCATCATCATCATCATTTCAGCCGAAAGACGTCCACTGCTGGACACAGGCCTCCCCCAAAAGGGGGGGTTTGCCATAATCGCCACGCTTGGCAGGCGGGTTGGCGATCGCAGTATGGTGGTAAAATGCATAGAGAACGCTGCTGCCCATTCTCTAGTAAGTCCCTCAGTCGCCTCCTACGACACCCACTGGAAGAAATGGGATGGTGCTATTCTTTTACGCCCGGACACCACACGGGACACGGTCCTCTAAATAAACTTCAATAACTGATCGACCCAAACGATGCCATACAACACGCAGAGGGAATTGTTGGGAACCAAGCAAACAACGACGCAGCAAGCCCAGGAGTAGAGGCCGAGGAAAAATTGGCGTTGTTTAAAGATTGGCCTGGTAGTAACCACGATTAGGATAAGTAGAAGGTCGGAAAGAACGCTTTTGCCCTGGCGGAAACTTGAAACAAAGGACATAAAGAAAATGTGACTTCACATTTCACATTTAAGGGAAACTACTATCCACGGCTGCTATCCACTGAATATCAGTTGGTTTTAGTATATTTGAACCTCTAATTAAATGAACACAATAACTTTTAAATTATTTGATGTCTAATACGTACTTATATTAGCCACAAAAAGCCTGAAAAGGCAGTTTCAGCGAAAGACTTGAATTAAAGTGAAACCAGAAAGCACTTTGCAAAGTTCAACACCATTCTTGTTTACAACTAACCGCCAGTTTTTCCCTAAACAGCTGTTTTAGCCCTCAATTAATAGCCTTTTGGGGGTCAATGGTCTCGAGGAAAGTCAGTATTTGTTAGACTGTTCTAAATTGACGCCCGTTCAGATGTACCTTAGGACCTTAGCCCGTAAAAGGGCGGTAAATTGGAGATGTGAAGTATTGTGAGCTTGCACACATCAAGTAATAGGAAGAGTTTACACCTGAACCACAAAGCGACACACAGCATAAGCACCTACTTGGCCAATTAGTAGACTAATTAGCCTACAAACAAAGAAAATCACTTACACTCTCACTAATCTCGTCCGTTCGTCACTCACTCACAGCACTCGTATTACTTTTCCAACACAATCCACCGACGTACGCGTAAGGCTGGTCGCATACTGACGTGCCCAACTTCACCGTCCGTGTGTCACTGCCAGATAGCGCCTGATAACGATAAGATAACTGTGATCAAGTGTTTTAATGTATCGCTTGAAGTTATTGGAAAAATATTGACTTCATCAACAATTGTTATGAGTCTTTAATCGTTAACAAAGGAAAGAGGATACACTACCGGGAAGAATGACTTGAAAGAGACCTACACTCAACATTCTTATCAAAACTCGGATGGGTACGGTTTGAAGAAGAGTGGATGGCACAAAACACGAGGAACTGCAATGGTCCATCTCGGTGTATTTCCCGGTCGAGTATCCTTGGAGTTTCTTGCCCGTTCTTCTCCATAGAAACTGACAATGGACTATATAGCTTCATCTTTCTAACTGATCGACCACTTTTTTTTTGAGGGATGGGAAATCATCGAATATCTTTTCTCGCTCTGGGTGGAGCAGGAGGGCGTGTCAGACTTTTACTGACTAAAACCCACCCGTGTTCCCTCAGTTGCCTGTGTGCCAAGGGCAACGGTATCTCTTTCAAACAACCCGTACCCCTGTCAGACATCGGCCGACACTACAAAACTTCTCTAAATGGTATAATTGAAATAAATGCTTTGAGTTTGGGAGCAGCGGTAGCTCAGTGGTATACATATGAGTACATACGTCATACGAGTTGTAGGAATTGGAACCCGTGCAGGCACTTTACTTTGTGTATTGAATTCATCACCACTGCTCTCGAAACAGGGAAGGAAAACATCGTGAGGAAACCGAGATTTAGAACATCAAAAGTTCAACAAGACATGTGACATCCATCAAGCCGGACTGGGCCCGCCTGATGCATAGCCCAAACGCTCTCACAGAGAGGAGGCCTGTGTCCCAGCAGTGGGAACATAATACGTTGTATATGATTTGAGTTTCCATCATCATCATCAGCATACAGGAGTCAACTGCTGTACATATACTTAGCTCTCCAATCGCATGGCAAAATCCTAAGCTATTCTCATTTAGCTGCAACTACCCCGCAAAGATCTTCGCTCCACTTAGCCTGAGGGCGTCCTACCTTAAGTTTTCTGATTCGTGGTCAGGAACACGTTAATTTTTCAACTCATGAAGTATCGATAGGCTGTGTCAATGAGATTTTCATTTCTATCTACCTATATATAAATAAAAAGAGAAGTCCTGACTCACTGACTGACTCATCAACGCCCAACCCAAAACCTTGGACTTAGAAAGCTGAAATTTTGCACAGAGGTTCCCTTAATAATGTAGACAAGGAATAAGGAAGGATACTTCGAAATTCAACCCCGAAGGGAGTTAAATAGGGGATGAAAGTTCCGCGCGGGCGTAGCCGCTGGCAAGCTTTTACTAAAGCTGGCAAATTCTGAAAAGCAAAGCAGCTGTTCTGAGAGCTCGAAGGCCTCATTATACTTAATATTATATTTTCCGTAATTCCTTATTACAGGTGCGAAAAATCAAAAACAAGGTGCAAAAGGTCGAAGACAAAAGTTGAACAACTTTGATTTTGTATATTTTTTTTGCCCTTTTACCAGATTTCCCTGTAACATTCATAGTCTTAAATAATGAATGACCATGTAGGTACGTGTATTGGCGTACCTACTTTAAATGGATAAGTAATTAAATTATTTTATTAATAATTTTCCTTACATTGCCCACTATTCTAATAAAGTCGTATCAGAAATAACTTGGATTCTTGGAATAATGCTCAGAGCAATTCAGAGCATGAAACTTTTGCTACGGGCTACGGCGCACGTAGCACGTATGTGTATGTATTACGTAGCACGCGGTAGCCCTCGCGATAGTAGTGTAGTAAATTCTTTTTTTTTTCTTTTTTTTGACGTTTGAAAAGTGCTGACTCTCAGCCTAGTTTGAATAAATGACTTTTGATTTTGATTTTGCATCAATCGCTGATTGAATGAACATAGATCTCGTAGCGCAGGGCCCGCGTGGTGGATTATGGCCCACTCCCTCTCACAGAGAGGAGGCCTGTGTCCCAGCTGTGGGTACTTTATAGGTTAATTCGTAATCATCATCATCATCTCAGCCTGAATGACCCACTGCTAGGTATAGGGGGAGGCCCTTTACCAACATACTTCTCGGTTCCGTGCGTCTCTCATCCAGGTGTTTTCGGCGACTTTGACGATATTATCATCCCAACGCGCTTTTGGACGGCCCTGGTTTCTTTGGCCTTATAGCCTTGGCCACCATTCGGTCACAGCTTTACTCCATCGCACATCGCCCTGTCCCCGACGTCAAAGACTTTCGACTGACGAAGGATTTCGGTGTTAGCACTCAGTCTAGTAGAGTTATGCTAAGCATGGCTCACTCCATGGCACTTTGTGATAGGCAGGTTTTTATTATATAAAATTCAAAATATGCTTTCAAATCTCACTAATTCGCAAGTGCTATAAATATCAGTAAACACGAAAACTTTATCGTACAATAGAATACGCGTTAGTTAATCCAAATAATCCGTTATAATTATATCTGCTACTCAAACTAAACCTATGATAAACATAGCTAGGATTTGATTTAACTGATAGCTGTTATCATTACAGTCTAAGCTAGGGCTACATGCTACTAGGTTGATCGATCGGTCTGCGAGGTTAAGAACCTGGTAAGCCATGGTAAGGTAGGTTCAGGATAATCCTTACAGTAGCATTATTTCTTTTTACGAAAACATGTTATGAATTTAGTAAGTAATGTTTTAAATTAACCAACACAATATTATAAGATGCAGCAGCAATATTAATGATGCTAATATTGATAACTTAGACAACAATAAATTACAAATTAACAATACGTTCGGAAACTAGGACGCCAAAGACTGACAAATATACAAAATGAGAAAGCCTTCAAACTTATAACCATCCTTTTAATACATCGGCGGTTAAAAAGCAGTGTTGCCAACTCCCAGAAATTCGAGTCGCTAGACTCAATAGCAAAAGTCGCCAGAAAGTCGCTAAAACTGATTCTATCAGGAGCGGACTCAGGTATTTGTTCTGGGACGAGGCATAAGAGGGTAAAATAAAAAAAAAAAAGGTTTTTTTTTAAATAGCTGAAGCTACAGCAATGTGTACGAGTCCAACTTTAATTTAATTAAGTATCAATTTGGCGTACCAACGCGTATGCGTTTTACATTATATCTCTTGGCACTATATAATTCTGTGTCGAGTTAACAAAAAAATTATTTATTACAAGCCCTAAAATTGATTTGAGTTGTACTCCAAACGTCGTCAGATAAGTCGCTAAAACATTTTTGTCGTCAAATCTTATTTTTTGTCGCTATGACTTATACGAAAGTCGTCAGTTCTAGCGACAAAGTCGCTAAACTGGCAACACTGTTAAAAAGGCGAGCTAGCAGTGTATCGGTCGCGACTTAAGTGTTGTAGATCATAGATTCGAATCCAAACAGGTACTTTACTATGTGTATTTAATTTCAACATCACTGCTCTCAAAATGGTGAAGGAAAACATCGTGAGGAAACCTGCATGTCCTAGAACCAAAACATCGCCACTTCTACCAACCCACACTGGGCCTGCGTGGTGGATTACGGCCGTCTCCCTCTCACATAAAGGAGGCATGTGTCCCAGCAGTAAAAATATTATAAGCTGATTATGTATGGAAAGAAAGGCACTGTGACACATTGACAGTGTTGCTCACGATATCTTGGCACTTGGCAGACGCAGATCGAACCGAAACCAAAATAGAATGCATGGAATCGGCATCCTAACAACTTTGGTTTAATTCCTATACTTACCGACCGTGTCACAATACAAAGAGCCACAGAAGTTTGACACAACGAACAATAACAAAGGAATAGGCAGTCTCGCGAGACTTATCCTATCTAGACAATTATCCTAGTCAGATTCTGTCTGATTACACCATAAGACCTATGTATGGGTACGGTTTTCGAATATTATTCAGCCGTGTAACTGACTTTGTAGTTCAGAAACTACAGGTAAATTAGCTTTCGGTATAAAAGTAAGAAAAGAATAAAACGCTCTAATTCAAAACATGCTAGCATATTCTGTAAAATTCACAAACGTTTAATAAACCTAAAACATGTTTAAACTGTGCTAGAGTTAATCAAAATGAAAATGATCGCATTGGATTTTTGGTCGCGTACTGCATTACTTTACTACGGGTCGTGTTCCTTGGACTTCGTGGCTTTGTCAGATGATCTTCCACTTCGTTCAGTTCTCGACTTTTCTCATGGCGGTCGTCTTTAGTCAACAGAGACTCCAGTGAGGGCGGTTACTTGGTCGGACCAGCGGTTAGATGACCGGCTGAAGGTCTTTTCCCATCTACCTTGCCCATCACCACCAAGTTTTCAAGGTTATCTGGTTCCCGACGGGCAATGTGACCAAAGTAACCGAGAATCCTTCGGTAATGGATCGTAGATAGTTCAAAGATAGATTAAGATTAGGCATCGCATTTCATATTGCAAATTGGCTCAATAAGTTAACAAAACAATAACTTACTTTTGAAATTAAGATTACATTATAACCGAGAATTCATGGCAATTAATTGAGTGATTGTGTTCATAATACAATCATTACAGTGGGTTATTTGGGTTATCGGCAGTTATCGCAAGTATGCTTGTTATCGAACTAAAGGTATATTGTACAGTACAGTACAGCTGCGAGCTTGCGCACCTTTATTTTATTTTTTTCATTTATTGATTATGTTTGAACCATTCCCAAGTCTTTTCCCAACTTTGTTGGGGTCGGCTTCCAGTTAGACCGGACGAGCTGCATACCAGAATTTTACTTCGAGCGACTGCCTATCTGACCTCCACAACCCAGTTACTGGGTAATACGATGCTCCTTAGCACAGGTTGTCAGACTTCTGGGCTTCTACTGCCCGTACCGACAGCCAAATATTTACGAATGCCAGCCACCCACTAACGGCTTATTTTAACGTGTTTTTCGAAGCCCACAGGATATTTACTGGATGGTCATCCACGAAAAGACCGCGGCATCAAAATATCAATCATCATCATCATTTCAGCCAAAAGACGTCCACTACTGGACATAGACCAATCACCATCACTTCGACCGGTTCTGTGCTTCTTGTATTCATAGGTATTTCATCTAAATAAATCAAATTAATTTCCGTAAAATGACAATCAATTTTTTACGACACAAATCGCCTGCGCATTCTTGTCAAAATCACACGAGTCCACATGAATTGCATCTTCAAGTCAGTAATCTGACACTGAGCTGAGGCCATGATGTCATATTGTCACACAATACAACGATTTTATCAGAACCTGTAACTCAATCACGATATTTACACAGAAATATGGCTGACCAAACTGCCGACGATTTCTTATTAAACACGAATTAGAAGCGCATGTCATTTTTAGTATAACAATCAACGATGAATTGAATACAGTTTCAGTAAAAAAAATCCTCGTCAGCGTGATCTAAGTATGAGAATAGCTCATTTATGTTCTGTACTTAATTGTGTATCACACTATTATGTTATTGCTAATCCATTCTTTGACTTGATTGATTGACTAAAACTAGCAAGTCATTTCTAATAAACAGTATCCGCTTCTATAACAAGTTGCCAAAGTCAGTTACAGAACTTAGCGATGGAAAGTTTAAAACGCACATCAAACGTGTCCTTATCAAAAATGCATATTATAAGATAAAAGACTACGTTGAAGACAGGGAAGTTTGGCATTAATTCCTTCTGCACATGTGGCTTCCCTGGTAAATCATTGACAGCATAACAATATGAAAGTCTATTAACTGCTCTCAAATACAAAGTTCTTTTTTATTCTTTTATTTTAAAATGCTGACATATTCTCGTCATTATGACATAATACATCAATTTTAATATCGACTATTTTTAGTGATTGTCACGGAAATCATGTCACTATGTTTAAATAAGTTCATTTTATTTATGTAGATTCTTTTAAATATTGTGAATGAGAGAACGTTGTAGGCCTTACAGACTAGATTTGTAGACGATTTTCTATTCTGTATTCGTCTAAGTACCTGGTACTTATTGAAAGGCCTGCACTGTCCTCCCATAAATTTTATCTCTGCAATTTGGAGACATTGATAAAGCCAATTATTTTTTAAAGAGTAACCGTGGAGTTTCTTGCCGGCTCTTCTCCATAAGAAACAGCAATTTGAAACCGTGCACCTAGCTTCTGACGTTTCATAAGTGCCCATGCAGGTTTATGTGAAATAAAAATATTATGATTTTGATTTTGATAAGTTCGAAAAGATTGTCTGCTTAGCAACGTAAAATAACGCCATTAATGATATAGAACTGTCATAATGACAGCGATTCCTACTGAGTATACTGACAGTGTATTACGCAATTACCCCTCGGATGGAAATATTAGCCGCACTCCAAACGGTAAAGGAAACCAGCGTGAGGAAACCGGAATCACGAAGTATTTGTCTATTTGTAATTCGGGCACATAGGGTCCTGATGGGGCAGTGGTGGCCCAGTGGTTCGAACCCGACTTATGAGTTGTCGTGAGTCCGAACAGACACTTTTCTTCGTGTATTTAAATTCATCACCACTGCTCTCAAAATCATGAGGAAATCGGCATGTCTTAGAACCAAAAATTCGAAGGCAGATCTACCAACCCACTCTGGACCCACGTGGTAGATACTGCCCACTCCCTCTCGAAGAGAGGTCTGATCCCATCAGTGGAAACATTATAGGCTGATTACGCTTGGTGGTAGGTATATACTTCCGTGGCTGGAAGCAGCTTAATATCTTAGAAGGCATACCTTGGGGCATAGCCGGCGAAATGAGGGTATACTATGGGTATACCTCTGCCTAACCCGCCAGGGAACACTGTCGTGATATCCTCTGGGGTTACAGATTTCTCTCACTCATCAAGAAGGTCACCAGCCTGATGGCCATTTGCAGAGACTACGGGTGTTCAGCTGTCTTAAAAGGGTGGTGGGACATGGGGATAAACACCGTTTACTATGGGACCAACTTTGAAATCATAATAATGAAATCAACAGATCCATACTTACTATATTTTTGCAAAACTAAGTCCATAAACTAAGACCAACTACTGAATAATCATGCTCTAACGAGAAAATATTCTCACCTGGAAGCCGCACTTTGCTCTAAAGCTTATTACTGTTAGAATGTATTTTAAGGTGGCAAACAACCTCTGCGTTCAGGTGAGAATATTTTCTTGTTTCTTAGATACTTTTTAGAGTGTAATATTTCAGTACTCGGGTTTCAGTTTTTGAACTTACTTTTTAAGGATTAAAACGATAAAAATAATAGAATAAAAAAACACGCTTTAAAACCGAACTAAAAAAACAGAAAATAATTTAAAAAACGCGTGGGGTGCTTTTTGAGGTATTTTTATCATCAATTATATCAAGCACCCCACGCTTATTCTAATTATTTTCTGTTTTTTAGTTTGGCTTTTAAAGTTTAATAATAATAATAAACCATTTATTTCAGATTAAAATCCATAATTACATACACACACATTTAAAAAAACGAATTGACAGCAAAAATAAGATAAAACATAAAACATCACATAAAAATAAAAACAGTTAGAAACACAGTTACACACATTAGGACCGGGAGGAACTGACCACTGCTCACAGTGCAGTATGCAAACGTATCCAGTGGCGCAGCAGTGGTGAGTCCCACCTGTCGGCGAACACGCTTATCAAACTGTTGCTACTGGACCTAACACGACTTAGCAGCGACGCACACTGCTTCCTTATAATAGCATGGAACCCATCATTGTGCGCTTCTGCGAACATAATCGAAGCACTGCAGAATCGTGGTAGCCCCAGCAGCACCCTAAACGCGTTGTTGTATTGAACACGTAGGGCGTTGTATGACCCAAGTGTGTAGTTAACCCACAGGCTGCACGTGTATAGTGTTGGGCAGTAAGACTTAAAAAGAGTCACTTTCAAAGCGTGTTTTTTCAGTTTAAAAAAAAATTCAATTATATATTTTCTAATTCTGCTAACTACAAAAGCGTGATTCTTCAGTGTATTTTATTATTCAATTGTCATTGGTCTTCGATAAGTCTACAAAGTTTAAAGGTTTGATGTGGGTTAAAATCAAGTCCAAAGGTGTCGGCTACAATCAAACAAACATACAGGTAAAGCCAATATAAACAAGCGTGTTAAAAATAAAAGCGTGTTAAAAATGTAACGGTGTATAGTAGTCACAAAGTTTTTTCTGAGTTTTCCATGTAGGGAAATTAGGCTGAAGCAATTAACACACAATTGACAAAATAATAGGTCAATGAAGGAAACAATTGAATAGGTCATTAAAATGGATGAATTAATATTACTAGGTTTGGTAACATTTTAATTTCATTACGTTAAATTAGTTTGCAGAACCAACATTGCCAAGGAGCTTCCCTATCGAATTCGGGTAAACTAGAAGTACGGAACTTTAAAATCAATTATATGACAATACAAATTGATAACTACGGAAGTATGACAATTGAATGTGATATTTAACAGTTCACAGTGACGTATTATTTGTCAAATAATTGTTACATCACAGTTATTAATAGCAAGTCGTGACTGACTTGACTCCGATATTGTATCAATATTGTGGGTATTTGATCAGAGATAATGGTAAATCATTGGCCAGATAAGTCTTTAGTTTTCATGTGGTTATCTAATAGAAAATGATGAAGATATTTTCTGTTCAAGGTAATTTAATCATTATTAGACTGGTTAATATAAAAAAAAAACACGTTTTTATTTTTCACTTTTTAGTTATAGTACCTACCTACCCCACACCATTTCGAAATTTCATCATCCTTGGGGTCAAAACAATGCATATTTATGTTATAGCAGCAATCTCGGTTAATTTGCTGTCATTTTTCGAAGAGTTCCGTTGTCTGTCTCCGAAACGCAACCTCCGATCTATATGAAATTTAAATTCTTTTTTTGTTCGAAAGGGGTTTATTTCGAAATGGTCCCACATTTGGAAATAAACCCCTTTCGAACAAAAAAAGAATTTTGCAAATCCGTTTATATATCACGGACACGGAGTTATACCGGCCGGAACATACATTAAAAAACAAATATAAACATGTCGAATTGATAACCTACATCTTAAAAAAAAAATACATGCAGTGTAACATTTAACCTCCTCCTTATTTGGAAGTCGGTTAACGAGCTTTCATCATTTCTGAGTATTATTTAATACACGTAATAGCATTGTATATTTACACAACTTAACTTAAAATAACACCACGCCTGTAATCGTCGAAGGGTTAGGCAGAGGTGTGCTCTATAGTACAGATGCCAGCATTTCAAGCTACCCCAATCTGTCAAATTTCTTTGATAGATTTTCAACTTTCGTACACAAGCATAACATTCATGTTCAATTGGGATAATTTGACAGTGTGGGGTAGCTTGATGTGCTGGCGTCTGTACATCCACATTTCGCCAATTATGTTTAGGTTCCATGTAATAGGGGGTGAGCTTATTGCCATCAACCGGGCATCAATCCAAACTCCGGGTTGTTACTGAGAAATTCCAAATGGAACAACCCAATAAAAATTAGCTTGACCCGGGAATCGAACCCAGGACTGCTTAGCAGTAGCACTTACAACTGCTAGAACAACGAAGCACGTCTTTTATATTTGTCAGGATATCCGTCATGGGCTCATGGCCCCATCAATTTCTTTCCAAAAAAAACTGTGGCACTCCGGGAGTGCCGTCAGAAGTGAAAACTTGAACAATTTATGTATTTTTTTATTCGTCAATACAGGATTTCACATTGGGTCCTTGGGTCCTGATTGCTCTCGGTAAAAAATATTAAACGAGCGATCGACTTCAGCCATTAAGGCGCAGACAGACGACTTTTAAGGACTTTTTATTGAAGATCACGTCTAAACGGCTGGTCTTACGTATTTGAAAAAAATATATGTGAAACTAGACAATTTTCTCCGTCATTTGATATGTGAATATTTTAAATAGTATTTTTATAACATAATATAATTAATTGGTAAAATAATGTCTATCGCGGACATAAAAACGATAATCACGCAAAAACTATCGGGTGTATTTCTATGAAACTTTCACCATATAAAAGACAATTTAATCACCCAAAATTTAGTACCTATACGGTTTTTCTTTGAATTGTGTTTGATAAATCAACATGGGTTGTTTTTCGAAAAACTTGATGCGCGCTGAGGCTGCTTGCGAGCGACCGCGACGGGCGGCAGTGCATCGCAGTAGGTAGCTGTCATCTATCGTCGCCTTAAAAGTAACAGCACAGATTTTTAAGATAAAAATACAAAGGGAAAGAAAGGGATAAAATAATTAGAATTTCCTATTGAAAGAAAGGGACTTTTCCAAAAGACATCAACGCGCGACTTATCCGTGTGCTCGTTCACCTATACATACACACATGAAAGCGTTCGGTGTCGATGACGCGATTTCCATGATTTTGATTCACCCAACAAGTGCAATAAGGGTGTAGAAGGCTGATGACCGGGGCCAACATAAGCGGTGGCATATCAGCGCTGGTTAATCCGTTATCAGCTTTCTACGTAAATACCCCCTTTTATAATTTGATGGGAACAACGCTGGTAGTCAACGTCGGTTGACGCAGGCAGTTTCAATTTTTTTGACTAATCGGCGTAGCAAAACCGGCGCCGACTAATTCCGATGGGACCTGGGTGCTTACTCTCGAATCTAATTCCGATAGATCGTCGTTGGAATTGTTAGATAAACGTCAGGGATTGGCTAGACTCAGTGAGTCCAGCCAATCCCTGATGTTGCACCCTGGTCGGCGTTTATCGACGCGGCCCGCCTCCAGTTACACACCAAGACATTTCAGCTTTATATCTTGGAATGCATATCTTGGAGCATACCCGGCGAAATGAGGGTGTACTATGGGTATACCTCAGCCTAACCCGCCGGGGAATACTGGTGTTACAGATTTCTCCCACTCATCAAGATCACCAGCTTGATGGCCATTTGCTGGGACTTCTGGTGTCCAGGTGTACTATTCATTTTCGACATAAGACATGACGGGCCATGTTTATCGGAGGCTGGTAGACCAGACGAGTTGTGCAGTATAGCGTATCAGCAAGAGTACCAAGCCTTAAAAGGGTGGTGGGACAGACTAGATCTGGAAAGCAGAGGACAGGGTGTTATGGCGAAGCCTGGGAGGTGCCTATATCCAGCAGTGGACATCGATAGGTTGAGTTGATTAATACGGCGAAACTCCGAATCTATAAATATTCCTCTGTCTGTTTGCCTATGGCAAAAGCCGTTACTTATACGTATACTTCCAATATCTATATTATTACATAGTAGTTGCGTTTGCAAGCTATTATTTACCAATTTATCCTTAACAAATCTTATTATAATATTCCCCATTTACCTCGTTACGATTTGCATCGAACGTTTAAATCTAGTTATTATGTATTATTATTACATAAGACTATGTGCCGTATTCTGTAACCTGTTTGGTCATGTCTCGCGTGTAAAAAATTGCAAATGTATTGTGTGTGGACACTACACACTAACACAGGCACACTTGTGTGTTGAGGTACCATGAGTGTAAAGCTCGTGTGGTTCTCACTCTGTTATCACTCGATTGGTTATGGTTCTTAAAAGTTAATGGACATTAAGCTATATAAGTTTCTACTTGGATGTCACTTTGAAAACCCTGATTAAATGTACCAATCAGCTTCGGTCTGCGGTCACTAGTTTGGAACAGTTTAACTTCTAAGAGGAAGGCAATCCTATCGTTTGTTATAAGGAAAGAGGATTTTTTTTGTCGGGCCGTGATTATCGTGGAACAGCCACGTTAATTTAAAATTATCCAGTTTTTATCCTTTTTAGAAGGGCCTTTCAGTCAGAAAATAATAAAATACTTTATTAGGCCATATTTACGAATGTTACTTGAAGATGTTTTAATTCGGTCTCAAAAAGTCATTACAGAATACAAATCATTTATCAGATTTTAGGTCACAAATATTTTAATTAAGAAACAAACCATTTCCCGGCAAGTTATTTTGTTTAAAAAAAAAGATATTTTCTAATGGTCTTTATAACTCTTACACCGACGAATACCCTGAAAAGTCCCCGTAGGACGGACTCGATAGTCGATAACAGCGTGACTTCGCGACCCATAGTAAACCTATCAAACACACACAAGAGTCCTGTCTGCATGCAGTGTTGGTTTGTTTATGTGTGTGTGTGTCTAGTTCTGAGCCCGCAAGACTGCATTCCTGTCCACGGCGACAGTGAACAAAGAGGAAACTGACATTTTTAATTTTAAAGATCTGGGAAAAGAAGTTTTGCAATATTTTTATGTTATTTGAATGGCTTTTGGAATAAGGATAATACTTGTATGAGGTATATATCTCTTGGATACAATGGGCATTATTCTGGTTTATCGATTGTCGTTATAATAACATACGATTAGGACCTAATTGATTATCAAAAATTGCATTGAATTATGAGTAGGCTATTATCTGCGCTATAGTTTATTGTTCGTTCATATTAGGTAATGAGAATGAACAATAAATACCCATTTATTTATTAATATTGTCAGTCTATCTTTAATTGCTAAATTCAGAACTCAATTAAAAATAGTATTGGCTCTTGTCGTAGTTTAAAGAAACTTTACTTCAAATAGAGCTGTGTACAAGATAAATTATCTATATAAATAAAAAGAAAAGTCCTGACTGACTGACTGACTCATCAACGCCCAGCCCAAACCCTTGGACCTAGAAAGCTGACATTTTGCACAGAGGTTCCCTTTATAATGTAGACAAGGAATAAGGATTTTTTTTTTTTCGAAATTCAACGCCTAAGGGAGTTAAATAGGGGATGAAAGTTCCGCGCGGACGAAGCCGCTGGCAAAAGCTAGTTAACTATATAATTAAACGAATAAGTACTATTAAAGCTTCGTTCTTTCATAACATTGCAATTTTTATCAACAAGTTATCATCTTCTTATCCGTAACCTGCGGGGTTATTGCGTCACACTTTCAGTAAGTATCAATCGTTTTCATTTAGACAGTTCAACCATATTCATTACGCTATTTACGTTCCTAACCAGATAAATTTTTCGAACATATAAAGCAGTGGATTAGCAATATTGTGTTTTTATACAATTAGGGTGCTGGTCATTTATTATTTGCAAATTGTGAGACAACTTACAAAAAAAAAATTACTGATTTACTTATGTGATTTTATTATAATATTTGCTTATCCAAAATTGTATCTTACATAATAATTCTAGCAGAAATATTTTGACATTTTAACAAAGTAAAGCACGATTATCTAATGACTTACATAATCAAACAAAGAAATGTCAGTAATTAGTGTGTCAAATACCAATGATGTAATCTGGGGACATTACTAGTTTTGGGCCCTTAACCAATAGCATACGAGATTTTTATGGTTGCCACGGTTTGTCCCAGGATGGGTGACCATCTTTACATGTACCGAAACTCCTCTGTGAATCGGAAAGCACGTGTCGCGGCTGTCATTCGTGGATCTTTGACAGTCGTACCGTGTCGTCACCAACCCAAAACTCTGACTATCAATCTAAACGAGGGAAAACACTGTGAAAGCTCCTAAATCAAATTTCCTTACGTTTATTGCAATTTGCAGTGTCAAGCTGAACTTCGCGGACTACGCTGGAGCTTTCACTTAAGCCCCGGCTGTCATTCATAGATCGTCAGACTCCCAAAAATGTGACAACCAGTCTAAGGTAAGCCAAGAGGTATCGTATTACCACACAGTAACTGGGTTGTGGACGTCCGATAGCCAGACATACATGTAAAATACTGGTAATCCCAACAAACACCCCAACATAGTTGAGAAAAGGCTGTGCAGATGATGATGCGAGTATTCTTCTACCTTTATTTGTAAAAATAACACGTGCATCAATCTTTAATATAATGATCTGTGAAATATAGTAATCATTTTTTTTTGTTCACATCACATCAACTAATAATACACCATTTAATTTGACACAAAAAAACTAAACATGCTCAGCAAAACATAAATGATAATTGCATCAAAACTGCTGATGCTTCGCTATAATTGGCGACGTAGTGACGTAACTTAATACGATTAATGCCAAGTCTCTTAGAGGACTAATTCTCAACCTGGCCACCATTTGACCTGTGACTTACATACACACACAGACAGACAGACAAACAAGAACAAACGTCTATAAGTGACGTATGTCATGTATGCGCATGTGGTAGATCGACTCACGCGCACAGGAACGAAGACCGGCTCCGGAGGACGGTGAGAACGGCGTTAGTGCACATTTTAAGGATTTTAAATTGTATGAGATTTTTTAGTTAATCGGTAAATCTAGTTAAATGTTAACAAAAAATTGTGGAACATAACTAGATAGGTATTGTAACGTTACAAAATCAACAAGAATCAAAATATTTGATTTCACATAAACCTTCATGGGTACTTATGAAACGTCAGAAGCTAGGTACACGGTTTCAATTACAAATGTAGATACACATTTGCATAACCAAAAACTATGTTTTTTTTTTATTTTTTCACAGAAACGTCAAAGCATTTAAAGGATATTTCTAATTAATTGCTTCTTAAGTTCGAAAAAGTTGTGGAACTTTGACAGTCTTTACGGGTCGTCAGAAGTCCGAAAGTCTGACAACCAGTCTTACCAAGGGGTATCGTTTTACCCAGTTACTGGGTTGTGGAGGTCAGATAGGCAGTCGCTCCATGTAAAATACTGGTATTCAGCTGCATCCGGTTAGACTGGAAGCCGACCCCAACATGGTTGGGAAAAGGCTAGGCAGATGATGATAATATGTTCGAAAAAGTTGTCTATTCAACAACGTAACTTACGTTAAAAAATGTAGTTGAACCGTCGAAATTAGCGCCATTCCTACTGTTAGTGTGCTAGAGACTACTCACACTTATTCAGATCTGTTCAGCTTTTGCCCATTGAAAACAACGATTTTCTATAGTGTCCGTTCAGCTTTCCGCGGCTGAACGAATGCGTACGCATCTCATACTAAAGGACTACTCACACTTATTCAGCTCTGTTCAGCTTTTGCTCATAGAAAACAACGATTTTGTATAGAGTCCGTTCAGCTTTCCACGGGTGGACAAATGCGTAGGCATCTCATACTAAGGGACAACTCACACTTAAAAAATCGTTGTTTTCTGTGCTGAACAGAGCTGAATAAGTGTGAGTAAGCCCAAAATCGTCGTTTTCTATAAGTAGTTCTTCGTGTGAGTAGTCCCTTAGCAACGACCCCGCTAGTCACACACGCACGCCGCTTGCGTCTATTAGATACGCACTTGACCTTTCTGAAGAACATCACTAATCTCTTCTTCGTCGTATCGTTGATTCCTTTTGTTGGTTTTAAAAAAAATTCGACCAGAATTGAGCCACTTCGACAGCGATATCGTTGGCCTCACAACGGTATTTAATAGTGCAATAGGTGTAAGTTGCACAGAGAGCACGACAAGAGATGTCTACGATGTGGCTCCACAGTCGCACTGCGGCTCATCGGAGTAGCCCCACCTGACTAAGTGACATCACCAATAAGGTCCAATTTGACAGTTCAACAATATTCATTAACAACAATATTACGTTGTTGAGCAGACACATTTTTCGAACGATGGTTTAACAATCTGCACCCTAATTGCGTAACTCACGATTCATCATAATCTGTATCGTTTTGAAACGGATTGTTAAACCATTGCTTCATATGTTCGAAAAATGTGTATGTTCGACAATATAAATAACGCAATGAATATTGTTTAACTGTGAAGACGAAACCAATTATGATCAATCGTGAGTTACGCAATTAGGGTGCTGTTTCCAAAAGAAAATGATTATGATTAATCGTGAGTTACGCAATTGGAGTGCAGTGATAAATTGTTATTTTTGTATCAAGAACTTTACCCAAATAGAAGAAAAGTTGGTAATGCCAAAACTGACTTAGAGTATTAATTTAGAACTAAAGTTAGTTCGCGTTTTGTAATAAGACGGTATTATGTCCTCTATAGGCGTACCCGGCGTTTTTTTAAGCTATTGCATAGCTTCTATCGCGGGCCTTGAGCGTGGAGGCCGAATCCAGAAATTCCGTAACGAAAATAACCTAACACCCCGACCGGAAAGCAGTCAAAATTGCAATTTTAACATGTCATTCCTCCGTTGGTATGCAACAGTCCAACCTGTTGCTAAGGGCCGAATTAAGTCACGCCCGATTCTCGAAAAAAATACATAATTATTAAAAATAATTAAAACTTTGCTATAACACTTAAATAGGAGGTAATTTAATGTAGTTTCTGGAATAGTTTTCACATTTGCAATCGATTAAGCAATTGATAAGAAAAAACCCGAACACGTGACGCATACAGCGTCACGTGTTCTTTCGTTGTTGTAAACAAGTGTAACTTGAATTAATGTCAAAGAAAAGAAAATACTGAATAAATAAAAATAAAAAATGCATAAGTTGATAAAAAATGCTATGCAATAGCTTTACCGCGGCAGTCCCTGAGTGCCACACGTTTTTTTTTTTTTTTTTAATTTTGTATCTCTTATTACCACACCTTGTCCTATCTTGATCTCATAAATATAAAATATAAAGATATTAATAGAACCATTGTCGTTATCTACATGAAGTGGGACAATGACAAATGGCACCCGCCATGATAACTAACATCAATTAGTAGTATTTGAACAAGATTAATCTATTTTAAATGGTGTCTTCTGACTATTAGACGCCACATTCTACACATTCGTGTGTCTACGGACTTGTTATCAAAGTAGATTTGTATCATGAAGGTCGACAGTAGATGGTAATCAACAATGTAGCGAAGCGACACGTCTCCTCCAAAGACGTAGATATTATATTATTGAACAAATTAATATCATAAAACCGCGTCTAACCGGATGCAGCTGAATGCCATTATTTTACATGGAGTGACTGCCTATCTGACCTCCACAACCCAGTTACTGGGTAACACAATACTCCTGGGTAAGACTGGTCGTGTTTTCGTGCTTCTGACGACCCGTAACGACTGTCAAATATTCACGGATGACAGCTGAGACCAACGGCTTAACGTGCTTTTCGAGGCACGGAGGAGTCTCGGTATGTAAAGACGGTCACCCATCCACAGACGAACCCCGGTAAGCGTAGCTTAACCTGATGGTCTGAGCCGTGCAAATGTTATTATTTAGCCACGAGTCCATAACACACTAACAGTAGTGTTGGCGATTGCCGCGCTCTCTTTACAATGTAAAGAGTGACATCAGCGGAGCGGCATGGTGGCTTCCAACAGACGAGGTGCTTGTGCTGCAGTATCCCGAGCCAGACGTAAACATCCTCAAGATAGGGTCAAAATTCAGTATGGGAACAAAAACAACAGCAGCGTTCTCAGGAGTTTCATAGAGACTATGAGGGACTTCTTTTAGAGACCGCTGTAAGAGGCAGTCGTTTCATGTGTTAAATATTTCCCTTGTCATTCTGTATCTTTATTATATAGTTCGAAGTTATTATATTGTAAAAAGTACAAAGTGGTTTCAATTAATAGTTGGTGCTCTAAATACCTATAGAGCTAACATCAGAAGTGGGATGCGATACCCGCCCACAGCTATGGGTAAATAAAGTAAACAAAACGCATACGTTCAAGCTCAAGTTCTAGCAGCAGCAGTAGTAGTGCCAGGACCTGGCACCTCCGCCAAAACACAGGAAACAGGTATCATGTAAGGCTGATACCTCAACTGTGAGTACAAATCATACTTTGAATATCATTATACCCGAGTTCGATCCGGTGAGAGACGACGTGAACGCTTGGCTTAGTATTATCAGGTCCTAGGCCTAAAATTTAAAAGGACTGATGAAATGACTCGTTATCAAGCTCTTTACAAACTAAAGGGATCGCAAATCTGTGGTATGACTCAATATTACGATCGGACAGATGGATCAGAATGAATGGCCTACGTGGAAGTGGATGGACTGGATACGTAAGTTGGCTTCCAGTTTCCAAATCCGTCGGAATATGTACGATCTCTTAAGTGATATTAAGTAATAATAAAAGCTGTTAGAAAATCAGTCGGTTTACGAGTTCTATTTTGAAGAACACTGTAAAATAGATCGTTTAAGGTGAATCTAGTCGACCTTTTTTCGTACAAACATTGGGAGTGTATTATTAAACAGTTCGACAATGTACATCAAAATTAAACAAGATATAGTTTTGTCTCATTTTATTAATATTGTCGGTACGGTAACAGAAAAAATGGTTTTTCTTGCAAATTTAACCAAACTTTGGGCGTATTTATGTAATAAAAGAAGTATAGTATCTTGAAAATCAAGGCGGTAACAAAAAAGCTCAAATATCGAAAGTTCAATAAAATTTATTGGTCATTGATCTATGCAGTGGTTTTCTCAAAAAACCCGATCTTTCGAAGGACTTTTCTTAATTTTTTACGCGACTAGATTTCGTAACAAGATATTTTTTGCTATTATTGTCGGCACTAAAGGAGTGGTATAGGCGCATCAATTGAAAAGAACAATTTTGTGACATACCCACGACGGTTTAGCTAGTTTACTACCTGATCGAACGTTTACATCCAAAATTGCGAAATAGATAGGTGCAAACACACGCGCTGGCCAGATAAAACTGATCTGACTGACCGCTAGCAATAATTAAGACGTGAACCAGGCACATGGTCGGAAACAGATCAAGTGTTAGGTATCTATGCGACGGTAACCATAAACGAAGTCAGTGTGATACAAATAAATGTGATTACTGTGGCAAGCGCGGTCATTTAGATTCGACATATAACATGTAGATTCATACCAGATTAACAAAAAACAAAAAGTGTTTCAACCCCTGACCAGCGAAACAAATTTGTGAAATTATTGTGTAAGATATTCAATAGAAAATATTGTGCTGGCTGCGCCAGTTCCGTTTCAAGGTTTCTCAAAAGAAAGTTCTAAGTTTGTAACCTACAAGATTAACAGCTGATCTCAAAGTTGATTCGGTGTCTGTGTCTAACTCAGGTTGATTGACTGATATTCTCACGAGTGGGTGACAGATTTTAATTTGACTATGCGAATACATATTCAGAGTTTTGTAACACAATTACTAGTTTCGAGTTCGGTAACAATTCGCATCAGAATGAATTATGAACACTTTTTCAAAAATATGATGACGGTGTGCCGTCGAATATCGAAGAACTAGGAAAGTTAAACAGCCCTAAATGATAGCTAACGTAAATAGTTTTCCAAATCTTTAGGGAAGTCGGGCTTACGTAGAATTTAAAGAAACATTTGTTCAAAATTGAAATCGAATTTATAGGCTTCAAAATCAAACTGGATAATATGTGATGCCAAATCAGCGCAAACTGGACGCTGTTCAAAATTACCCCACTCCCTAAACAGTAAACCAACTTCAACAGTTTCTTGGCATTGTGAGCTACCTACTTTAGAAAATTGATTAAGAGCTGCACCATGATTACTGCTCCACTCTCAAATCTGTTGAAGAACGACTCGGTCTGGGTATGGAGTAAGGTTCATAAAAACGTATTTCAATAATTTAAGAATAAATGAACGTCTGAAAGTGTGTGATAGTAGAGATGGTGTTGCTGGTATACTTATGTAAATCACTGATGAAGGTGAGAAACCAGTCCATTATAATAACAGACAAATTACGGAAGACGAGAAAAAGTACCGCTCGTTTGAAATGGAGTTATTGACGATTGTTAGTTCGCTTAGGAAGTTCCGATTATACCTATTCGTATCATCCCTTAAAATAGTGACCGATTGCAACGCCGTACGTTACACATTAACAAAAAAGAAGAGATTGATAAATGATAAATGATTTATTTCTGTAAGTAGGTTTGTACAAACACTTTTACACGTCAATCATATTTTTTTAAACTAGATGAGGTCGGTGTTTCCTATCTGACTACTATGAGAAGAAAGGCCGAAACAAACTCAGAGGTCGCAGTCTCTTTTAAAGTCCAGACATAATCTTGGTCAGATCGTGTGAAGACCATGTGGATTGGTGTCTGAAATGGTCTTTTGAGGAAAGAACCACACCTGTTGAGTGGACCTGTCCATTCAGTGCACGTGTTAGATTGTTCATTTTGATAATCTATTATTGTTTGGTAGATAATGTCATTTGTCACGTTGACGAAGCCTTGAACAAGTGCAGAAGTACCTAATTTGACTAGTTTACAAAAACAACGGTCCCAATTTGTGAAAATAACTTGGATATTGTTACTATAAATGATTACGTAGTATTTAATTACACTTGTAATATATTTGGGTTTTCTAGTATTACTTAAAATAATAAATAGACTGATTCAATTGACTAGCACAATACTGGCAGTTCATATTGATACTTTTAAGTGTCTTAAATTACGAATCAGTTCTTATTAAATTGCTTAATTACCATAAAATGTTTTCTAACGGTTTTACCACATAACCTTTGTTTATTAATCTGTGTTAGAAGTTATTAAGCCAAATGAGTGACGTTCTGTAGCTTGTTCAAAATGGAGGTAGTTGTTTAATGTAAATTGACATTGGGAAGTTATAAAAAGGATTAAAAATAACGTTATTGGGTCAGTTGCTTGATAGATGTTCAGGAGGTTAGTCCTAGTGCCGTTGTTGTGTGGAATAAATCAACCAGATGTCATGTAAGTTAAGTAATTTGATATTATATAATAATTATTGCTTATTATAAAAATGTTGTTGTACAAGTTATATTATAGTCGGTTTTCCTAATGTTTTAAATCATAACAATCATATTCATGTTCTATTCCTAGCTATTGTAATAATGTAATAGCAATGTTATAATAATTCTAAGTTCTCTTGGACAATGGTCCAAGAGTTGAAATTAAATGTATGTAGGAAAATAATAATTCATAGTAATGTAAGATATGTGTTGATGAAATACTAAAATACTGTTTCCATGGAGTTTCTTGTCCTTCTTCTCCATGAAGACCTAGTTTTGGAACGGACGACTAGCTTTCTGATTCAATATTGACAAGCCTAACTGAAATAAATGTCTGGTCTTGTCTTTCTGTGCTTTACTTCATGAAATCCTTTCCCTACAAACAATATTCATAAGAACCTGCAGATACAGTAAATAAGCAGTAACCATTCTGTTATTCAAAGCTTGATATTTGTTTTAAATGTACACACTTATAAATGTATATATCCCCCCGATTCTGACACACGCATGTATCAGTAATCATACGGCTCAACTCATTATTATTATTCCTCGGATCGCGCGTTGGGTTTTATTCGAGAAATCTCGTTTGATATCGTAGATACACATAGACGCTTTGAGTCGACTCGTAAGTCGTAACCCAATGCACTCTGAAAAAAAAACAAAAAAAACAGACATCGAGATTATTATGTCAATAACGAAGGCGGATTGGTTGCTTTCGGTACAACTACAAGATTCCGAGTCACAATGTAGTAGAATAATTATACATAGAATCAGGAGAGGCCGAAGCTAATCACATCTTTTTTTTACAATGTGGAATGCAATAAATAAATGAAGATGTTTAAAAACATATATATGTAATCCTCGACGGGAAAGTTTACAAAAGAACAACCCGAGGTCGCCAGTGGGTGGTCCCAAAGAAACGTATTTAGCAAATAATTAAATGTAACCATGACGACCTCGGGCGGTTGATAAAACTGTAAAACGAGTAAGCCATCTGTATTGTATTGTTTTCCTAGAACGCGACAAATCATAAAAAAATACCTTATGTAACGACACTGAAGGAATTGCGCACTTTACGGCGTTATTGAGAGTTGTCGTTAAATGGAGAGAAGAAAAATGTATATTAGAAAAATAAAAAGGTTATTTCAGACTGGTATTAGTACTTAATTACAATCAAAAGTTTGTGAGTAAGTGTGTGATGATAACGTATAGATATATTATAATCCATGACTCCTGCCAACAACAGTTTACACGTGCAAGCAATCCCAATTTGTAAACAAAAGAACGGATTTCTTAGAAAGTTCGGTGTGTATAATACCGACAATCGAGTTTATTACGGGCTAGGATGAAAAGTGACAAAGAACGTACACAGCCATTTAATTGTTGTCGTTATTAAGAGTGGGTGTAATGCTATATAGAGTGTATCATTGTATGTAAGACAAGCTAAACCAACTAAAACCGAGTGATTTCGACGCTTTAGGGAGTTTGTCGTTAAATCGAGTGACGTTATACGTATATGACGGATGAAGTTTGAACATTGTATAATTAAAATTGCATCTGTTTTAGTAGCCAGGTCGAGCGTTTAAAAAAAAAAGAGACTACTCTAGAAGTACTAAAAATAGTAGGTGCTAATATACAGCAGATACTGGTAGTTTGATGTAACTGAATTACGTGAGAGGACAGAGATAAATAATAAGTCCAATGCGAAATCACCCAAAACAGCGATTTGATAGAAACCGTACAAAAGCACGAGTTACGTCGAAGGAGATCTGGTACTCACTAAAATACTAAGCCAGAACAATGACGGCCATTGCCCCTTTCATATGAATAAGGTATTGCGAAATAATAGATATGAGGTGACGAATGTAAAAGGCAGAGGAAGGAGCACTGCAAAGTGCACAGGCTTAACCACTGCCGAGAACATGAAACCATTGATACACATTGATTGAGTGACGATTGGGAGATGAATAAACATACGTTCTAACTTAAAGCATTTCTGCCCGTGTTGGCGATGGTAATTTGAAATGTATCGTAGGTGTATGTGCGAGTCAAGATAAAATGTTTTAAGGAATAATAAATGTTCCATATCGTAAATTACACATTAAAGAACGATGCCGAGTGGTAGGTTCAAATGGAAAACGAACGGTCAAGTTGGGAATTCCCTTTGAGTGCAGGTGGTTCTGGGACGAACTTGGTACGCTTAAGTGAGGATATAGGCCCTTTGAGTGCAAGTGGTTCTGGGACGAACTTGGTACGCTTAAGTGAGGATATTATGCCCTTTGACAGCAAGTGGTTCTGGGACGAACTTGGTAAATGATAAATGATAAATGATTTTATTTCTGTAAGTAGGTTTGTACAAACACTTTTACACGTCAATCATATTTTTTTAAACTAGATGAGGTCGGCGTTTCCTATCTGACTACTCTGAGAAGAAAGGCCGAAACAAACTCAGAGGTCACAGTCTCTTTTAAAGTCCAGGCATAATCTTGGTCAGATCATGTGAAGACCATGTGGATTGGTGTCTGAAATGGTCTTTTGAGGAAAGAACCACACAGGTTGAGTGGACCTGTCCATTCAGTGCACGCATGTATCAGTAATCATACGGCTCAACTCAGAACTTGAGGAGCTCAACGATTTGACGAACAATACCAAAGAAAGGACATTTGGGTAGGCCGCATAAAGTACTCAAACTGCCAGATTAACATTAAAAACGAACTGAGAAAGAGACGAAATACAAAAACAAAAATACCACATAGTTCTCACATTCACAATAATTAAAACAAAAATAATATTATACTTCTCAAAGTAAATATTCATGTCAAAGTGTATATAATAATAATCAAATGTCAAAGTGTATATAATAATAATCAAATGTCAAAGAGCAAAACAAAGAAAAAACAACATTCAGTATACAAAATTGGAGCAGGTCAATCCCAAGCTTTTTTGTCCTCAATATAATCTTTAACGGTATAAAAGGCTTTCAGGCACAACTTACGTTTAATGAATGATTTAAATTTATTGAGACTTAGACCTTGAACATGGCTTGGAAGTTTATTATAAAAGCGTATACATTGACATCTGAATGACCCACCTATTTTCTTGAGCCTTGTTGATGGTACAACAAATTTGTGTTTGTTCCTAGTATTTATACTATGGATATCACTGTATTTTTTAAACAATTTAATATTTTTATGAGCATAAAAAAGATTTTCATAAATATACTGTGAAGGCACAGTCATTACATTTATCTCCTTAAATTTATCTCTGAGAGAGTGTCTCGGACTTAATTTATAAATTGATCGGACAGCTCTTTTCTGCAAGACAAAAATAGTCTGAATGTCGGCGGCATTTCCCCACAATAGAATACCATACGACATTACACTATGAAAATAGCTAAAGTACACTAAGCGGGCTGTCTCTACATCAGTTAAATTACGAATTTTTCTAACAGCGTATGCTGCAGAGCTTAGCTTTTTCGACAATTTAGCTATATGTGGGCCCCACTGAAGCTTGGCATCCAAAGTTAAGCCCAAGAATACAGTGCTATCTTCAGGATTCAATTCTTCGCCCTTTATCAACACATTAGTTTTCACCTGCTTAACGTGAGGTAGCGTAAACTTAATGCATTTGGTCTTTTTTTCATTAAGAAGCAAATTATTAACATTGAACCAGTGAACTACTTTTGAGATTGCGCTATTTACATCGTCATTAACAAGTTGCTGACGTTTAAGTTTAAACAAAAATGAAGTGTCATCCGCAAACAACACTATATCATGATTATCCTTTATGAGGTAAGGCAAGTCATTAATATAAATAAGAAACAAGAAAGGACCAAGAATTGAGCCCTGTGGGACTCCCATTGATACTACGGATCCCGGAGATCTTTTTCCGTTTACATCAACACACTGAATCCTATTACACAAGTATGAAATAAGAAGATCCAGAGCGGTGTTCCGGATCCCGTAGTGGCGGAGTTTCCTGATTAGAGTTTCATGAAGCACGCAATCGAAAGCTTTAGATAAATCGCAAAAGATGCCCAAGGCATCGTATTTATTTTCCCATGCATTGTAAATATACCCTAAGAGTTCAACACCGGCATCGGTAGTTGAACGACCCCTTGTGAAACCGAACTGTTTGCTATGTAATAAATTATGTTTATTAAAAAATCTTTGCAATTGGTCTAAAATTAATTTCTCAAAAATTTTACTAAAGGTAGGTAGTACTGAAATAGGTCTATAATTAGTGGGGTCTGATGTACTACCTGATTTAAACAAAGGTATTATTTTACTATTCTTCATTAGGTCAGGAAACTCCCCACAGTCTATACAATTATTAAATAAAAGAGCTAAAGTAGGTGCTACAATGTCAATAATAGACTTAGCAACTTCTACAGAATTACCCCACAGATCTGCAGTCTTTTTTACATTTAAAGTGTGAAAGGTTTTAATTATATCTCTACAGCTAATATGTTCAAAATGAAATTCTGAATCACAAACATTAACATTTTCCTTAAGCAAAGACTCAGCAACTGAAGGTGATGAGTTTAGTGATTTTGTAGTTGAAACGGGAATATCTGTAAAGAAATTTTCAAAAGCCGCGGCAACTTGCGAGTCCGATGTGATTATGTTGTCATTGATAGACAGGCTGTAGTCATTATTTCGGTTGCTAGACCTTCCCGTTTCACTATTAATAATATTCCAAGTCGTTTTAATTACATTACTACTGTTTTTAATCTTTGAACTCAAATAACGCGACTTGGCCATCCAACAAACTTTTTTAAATAATTTGGAATAATTCCTAACATATAAATTAAATTCAGCAGTGTTTACAGAAGTCCTTTCATCGTATAGCTCATAAAGTCGTGCTCTACTTTTATGAATACCAATGGTAGCCCAATCACTGAAAGAGACGTTACTATTAATCGAGATAGTCTTGGGAATAAAAGTGGAATTAAATTGTTTACAATATATCTTAAAAAAATCATCATATAGATGATTAGGATCAGCATTTGCAGACAAAACTGGTAATTTATTTTCGAGTTTAATTTTAAAGGCCTCTAGTGGTACACTTAAGTGAGGATATAGGCCCTTTGAGTGCAAGTGGTCCTGGGACGAACTTGGTAGGCTTAAGTGAGGCTACATGCCCTTTAAGCGCAAGTGACAATAAGACGAACTTGGTACTCTTAAGTGAGGCTAAAAGCCCTTTAAGTGCAAGTGGTCTTATCGATTTTTGAGTTCATTCGAAGCTTACCCTCGGATACACTGATGAAATAATAATGAAATATGGCAGTTATAATCCTGAACATTCGATAGACAACCAATTCATGCGCAACAGGCAAACTGGTAAATTATTAATAATTTGTGTTTCAGCATTTTATCTGAACTCGTGGGGTACCTGGTGGGACAGGCACCTGGCAGGACAGCCGTGTTGACGATTGCCGCGCTCTCTTTACAATGTAAAGAGTGACATCAGCGGAGCGGCATGGTGGCTTCCAACAGACGAGGTGCTTGTGCTGCAGTATCCCGAGCCAGACGTAAACATCCTCAAGATAGGGTCAAAATTCAGTATGGGAACAAAAACAACAGCAGCGTTCTCAGGAGTTTCATAGAGACTATGAGGGACTTCTTTTAGAGACCGCTGTAAGAGGCAGTCGTTTCATGTGTTAAATATTTCCCTTGTCATTCTGTATCTTTATTATATAGTTCGAAGTTATTATATTGTAAAAAGTACAAAGTGGTTTCAATTAATAGTTGGTGCTCTAAATACCTATAGAGCTAACAGTAGGAATGCCTTAAATTTTGACAGTTCACTCGTACAATATTCATTGCTTTATTTACGTTGTCGAGTAGATCAATTTTTCGAACATATGACGCAATGAATTAGTGAAATACTTCAAAATAAGATCAGATTCTGTTTGAAAGTGTGTTACGAAATTAGGGTACTGGTTTATATGAAACGTCATATCCTAATAATGTTAGTAGAATATGACTTTCAGATTGCCTCTCTTGTTAAAGTTCATATAGTGACGGGTTTTTTATTTTTTTTGTTATTTTGGTTCTGGCAACTTTAATAAAATGTAATCTTTTTCAAATGAGTAAGAAATGTTGGTGGTTACTGATGGTGCTGATGGTATCTCCTGGTGTGGCTCACCTTCTACACGCAACAACTGGATGCAAATTCTGATCCCACAATTCTAGGCAAAAATGATGTCTAATGCTATCTTTTTTTTCATGTTGTCAGTATCTTTGAGTTTTTAACCGACCCAAGCCAGCACAGCTTTGGGATACGCGTTTGGAATTTGGCCAAGAGATTCTTATCGTCCTGGTATCCAATATTTTTACAAAGGCTTCGAGTTATGTACCTAAAACTTCCCTTTATTACGAAACAAGATTTTTCTACAGATATTGTTTAAACAACCACCGAGCCCGTTATTGAACTAAGAACAGAAATTCAGTTTTTTATACAAACATGACAGGTTAGTTCGGTACCAAGTTGTCATTTTAGTACTAAACACGTCTTAATCGAAATAAAGTTCGTAATACAAAGATTTAAGCTCGTTTAAGGAAAACATCGTGAGAAAACGGTGTGTTAAAGAACCAAAATTCGAAGACTTGTGACATCCACCATCCCGCACTGGGCCTGCGACGTGGATAATGGCCCACTCCCTCTCACAGAGAGGAGGCCTGTGTCCCATGGAAACATTATAGGCCGATTATGCTGTTAGTTAAGTGTCGTCATGGCCCAATGGTTAAGCTACTCGATCATGACACCTGATGATAACTAAATTAAGATTTTGTTTTGTAATAAGATGGTCTGAAGCTGAGTCTTAACACACCGCATTCTTACTTGCGGTGGCAAAGTCTCTTTATTGCAACTTGAGCCAGGTTTTTATCTTTGAGTAAACGGTAAATATTCATACCCAGATTTCATAAAATGTAGAAGAGAAAACTAAGCAGGATACATGATTATTTTCCCAAACTACTACTACTTATTACCTCTCCCAAATAAATCTTCATAGAGCGTGCGTTAAAAAAACGTAAATCTGTGCAGAAATCCTCAGCGGAATGCAGGCATAACGCGCGTCAGATCTCAGCCAGGCTGAAACCTGTTCAGTCACCTCCGTCGACCTTACTCGTCCAGTCAGATCCGTTGCCAAGCGACCACGGTCCACCATTCATCGATTCGAATAATCGGTTGGTAAATATCGATTTAGGTGAGGTTGTTAATCGGTGGTGTTAAATTAGTGGTTAAATTTAAATTATAGATATAAGTGGAATGGACATGGAACTACAAATTGTTGTGGTAAAAAAAACTAGGCACATTTATGTCATTACTTGCTTTTGCAGCTTCACCCGAGGTTGAAAATTGTCCCACGGGAACGTACTACCGGGATAAAAAGTAACCTATACGTTAATCCAGGTTATAAAATATATCTGTGCCAAATTTCATCAGAATCCGTTTGGCCGTTTTTGCGTGATTGAGTAACAACATTCAAACTTCTAAACTTTCACATTTATGTAATATCTCTTGCCCTTCTCCCAATTTAATAAGTCAAAGTCGAAGTATTTATTTCATATGAGCACTTAAAAAGCATTTTTGAGCGTCAACATTTACATTAAAATAGACTTGGTGTAGGGATCAGCACATTTATAATTATTTTTCGACGACGAGACGTCAATCTCGACATCACCAATTTTTTTAGCCAATACATTTTTCACACAATCCATCAATAATTTTCTTTAGCACATTTACGTTGGTACCTATTATTTATCAGGGGTTTGTGGTGGTGGTGGTGTGAATAATCAGACGCATAGGTCGATCGATGACGTAAAGCTACGCTTGCCGTTGTTCGTCCGTGGATGGGTGACCATCTTTACACACCCTCCCTTTGACAGTCGTAACGGGTCCTTAGAAGTCCGAAAGTTTGACAGCCAGTAACTGAGTTGTTGAGGTCGCAACTGATATGGCATGACAGACTGGCAGCTGACCACGACATGGTTAGGTAAAGGCTACACAGATGTTGACCTATTAATTATTTATCGAAGTGTAAAATTTTAAATCATATCTACTTCTCTTCAATATTAGTTTTGTAGACAAGCTGTGCCACCTACGTGCCATATACCAAGTAGATAGATTGTGTATTGAGCACAAGTGCTTGTGTATTCCCCATTTTATTAAACACGTTGCTCTACATTCTACGGGTACAATCTGCATTGCGCTCTAATCGATTTGAACGTGCTCACACCGTTCCCGAATTACGATAACGAGGTCCCGTGAATCGTCATAGACGACATCATAGCATGCGCCATCTTGCGATAGCCTGAGCGTTGTCAAAATGGGTTGCATCATATCTTTAAACTAACGTGTCATTTCCGAAATTGTGTTTCTGGCTACATTCGCCAAATAACCAAAGAAGAACCTTCACGGGCGTATCTAATTGCTGACACCTGTCAACTGTCTGATTCGGAACGCAAATGTTTGATGTGAGTGCTGTGAGCGATTAGGGCATAATTCGGAATGTACCCTTTGTCTGATGTGTCTGTCGGTGCGTGTCACTTGACACGTGTCTACTTCACGACATGGGCTAATAAGAGATTAATTACCTTGACGGCTTATTGTTACCTCTGCAGGCATACACAGCACTGCTCTAGAAAGACTAAAGTATTTCGGCTACTATGTCATTAAGTCGCATAATCAATACTCCACTATGTCTGACGTTTTGGTTGATGTTAATTTGGTTGATCAATAAGAACTCTCATGGGATTTACTGAATTAGTTTAATTAATAGGCTTTCCTTCCCGGTTCCTAATTCATTTCTAAGCAGCCCCGTAATTTACACGAAGAGTTAGGACAAAAAGACTAGCAGACTTGCATAACACAATAACAGTGGGAATGGTTATTTTTTGATAGTTCAACAATATTCATTGCGTTATTTAGTTCTAGCTTCCGCCCGCGGCTTGGCCCGCGTAGAAGTCGGAAATTATCCCACATTTTTTTAACGTGGTCTAAGGATATTGTCACTTTCTGGAATCTTATACAGACACCATTTATTTCACTTACAAGTTCGTGACAGTGTCCTTGTAAAGTTCAGTGGCCTTTCGTCCTACAGTGCCGTTAAACTTAAAATTACCATAGAAAACTCTACATACATAATTCATAAGCACATAAATTAGTATGTGACCGACTTGCATGTACTGCCGCGTACTTACAAAGAGAGCATTCCTGTACGTCGAAGCGAACTAACAGCGTATGGAATCAGAAACTCTTCATCACCATTCAAGAATACACAATTAAGGGCCCTTATCAAAGTACGTTCCCACCTTTTTTTGCTTAATCTTTACAGTAGCCAGGTAGGTCAGAAGGTTAATCCGTAAAATTTTGCTACGAAACATTTAGATCAAGTAACTCAGCCTTTTCCAAAAGGATATGGACAGACTTAGGCCCGTATTACAGAACCTCACTCAAGACTCAGTCATTACTTAAAACTAGTTTAGAGCCATTTGATTGGTTGAAACTAGTTTTAAGTAAAGCTTGAGTCTTGAGTGAGGTTCTGTAATACGAGACTTAGTCGACGTAAGAAAATCGCGGCGGAATTTTATCGAACACTGCATTTTGAACTCTGTGTGTTGAATCGACCATTTAGAATCCAACAGAGTGCAGCGCAAAAGAGTCCCAGCGCGTCGAACAAACACAATGTTCGATTTTCGACAGTCGACAGTGAAGAAAAAAAGAAAAATGCGTTTATTGGCATTATAACCTTAAAAAACCTTAATACGTCAAGAAGAACAAGAAGATCGTTAAAGATCCAGTGAGCGAAAAATCTCGCCGCGATTGTATTACGTGAGTGGGAATGTGGGTTACACTCAGTTTTTCTAAAATATTAAATATTCGCTAAGAGACTATAAAACTCTGTATTGTATTGGTCATTGATTTATGCAGAGGTTTCTTCATAAAACCCAATCTTCTGAAGGACTTTTCTTAATTTTTACCCGCCTATGTTACTATAAATGATCCTGCATCTCACTCACTATCGTCGTGCGTGTAGACTAGCGTCTAACTGCTCATCACTGATACTAACTCTGTTGGACACGATGCCTGGTGAGACAGCGTGCTTTTTAGTCAGATCCACCAGTGAGTTCGACCCCTCGACTAGATTCCTCTTAAGGTTCGTCTGCCTGCACAGTTAGGTATGTCACCATTTCCCTTGTCCCAGTTTGTTAGGAATCGGCACATTCGTCTTCTTCTTCTACAGACATTATCTCGGCAGTCACCCTTTTTCTAGCTATATCATTTTTCACACAATCCATCCATCATTTTTTTGACACAATTATGTAACCTGGTTAAGCTGTCGGCAACTTCCTCGGCAGATCTGCAAGATGACATCATCATGAACATAATTAGCCTTTAACGTTCCCACTGCTTGGGCACGCCACGATTGCGGCGGTAAGTCCCCTCTTTGAGGAATGGTTTGAGAGGCGGCATGGCATCCTCACCTTCCGCCTGACGCAGGTCCTCACCGGACACGGTTGTTTCGGGAGGTTCCTGTTTCGGATAGGGCGGGAGGAAACGCCCGGGTGTTTCCACTGCGAAGATCGCCCCGAGGACACGGTGGAGCACACGGTGGCGTCTGCCCTGCTTGGGCGGAGCACCGCCGTGTCCTCGTGAAGGCGATCGGCTGCGTTGAAGCGGCTCTTGCCCAATCTAGGGGGGCCAAACGCCTCCTGCCGGAGGCTCTACGCGGGGATCGTGCGGGTCATGGCCCTATACGGGGCGCCGGTGTGGGCGCCTACATTGAGGCGCCAACCAGCTCGCCGGTTGAGGGCGTCCCATAGGGTCATGGCGATCAGAATGATCCGAGGATATCGCACGATATCCGGCGAGGCGGCGGGCCTCCTTGCCGGATTACCGCCATGGGATCTGGAGGCAAAGGTCCTCGCGCAAATGTGGGAGTGGCGCGAGGAGGCCAAACGCCGGGGCGTAACTGCTGCGGGAAATCGCGGCACAGCGGACAGAGCTCCGGCGGGATCTCATGGTGACATGGAGAGAGCGATTGTCGCAACCCAGTGCTGGGCACGCCACGATTGCGGCGGTAAGTCCCCTCTTTGAGGAATGGTTTGAGAGGCGGCATGGCATCCTCACCTTCCGCCTGACGCAAGTCCTCACCGGACACGGTTGTTTCGGGAGGTTCCTGTTTCGGATAGGGCGGGAGGAAACGCCCGGGTGTTTCCACTGCGAAGATCGCCCCGAGGACACGGTGGAGCACACGGTGGCGTCTGCCCTGCTTGGGCGGAGCACCGCCGTGTCCTCGTGAAGGCGATCGGCGGCGGCGATCTCTCGCGTCCGGCCCTGGTCCAGGCCATGGTACGGAGCGAGAGGGCATGGGGAGCCGTCACCTCCTTCAGCGAAGCAGTGATGCTCGCGAAGAGGGAGGCGGTGCACGTGAGGGAGAGGCAGCATATGCGCCCTCGCGACTCCAGCCGCCGCAGGATACGGAGACGCCCTGGGCGTCGGGAATCCCAGGCCGATTTCCGGCCACCGTAGGCATGGGCTTGCGGACGGCGAGTAATGGGTAGCTCGCTGTCCGGTAAGGACCAAGCCCAAGTCGACGGCGCGTTGTGTTCCACGCGCGCCTCAAAGAGATGTCAGCACAAAAATGATGGGGCCCGCAAGGGCCGATGCCTGTCAGGGGTGCGGGTTCGTTTGAAAGAGATACCACAGCCCCTGGCATACGGGCTAATGAAGGAACACGGGTGGGTTTTAGTCAGTAAAAGTCTGACACGCCCTCCTGCTCCACTCAGAGCGGGAGAAGTTATTTGATGATTTCCCACCAAAAAAAAAAAACCTTCCCACTGCTGGGACACAGACCTCCTCTCTGTGAGAGGCAGTGGGTCGTAATCCACCAAGCGGGTCCAGTGCGGGTTGGTAGATGTCACATATCTTCGAATTTTTGGTTCTAGGACATCCCGTTTTTCTCACGATGTTTTCTTTCACCGTTTTCAGAGTAGTGATGATGAATGATGTCCCGTGTGGTGCCGGACGTAAAAGAATAGCACCATCCCATTTCTTCCAGTGGGTGTCGTAGAAGGCGACTAAGGGACTTACTAGAGAATGCGCAGCAGCATTTTCTATGCATTTTACCACCAATGCGATCGCCAACCCGCCTGCCAAGCGTGGCGATTTACAGTAATTTTATCTCTGATTTTGCATCACTGTCCAAATCAACGATCTATAAACTCCTTGTGATAAGGTTGCTGTTTTGGTTGCTGCTACTGATAAGTCCGTCAAAATCAGAATGATCTTTATTCTCGTTCTCATAAGGTTGCTGTTGGGTTGCTGCAATTAGAGGTAAAAAAAGTGAGATAGGACTGAATTTTATTAAGATTCGTATTTAAATGTTATTGTTTTTCATGACAATATTATGCGCCAGGTCACGTCAGGCATCGCATGAAACCTATCCTTTTTCATCAACATAACTGCGTAAGCAAGAATGAATGTATCACATAACAATTACCTACAACACAATACACGCGCATGATTCAATTCATAAAATTCTCATAACGTTTAGAAATACTGAGAAAACAACACAAAATCAGCATGTATTCATTTCGTTATCTTGCGAGTTTAGTTTTCCTTAATCAGTCAGTTAAAACTATGATTAAAGAGCATAAACATTCGTATCTATTTTATTGCTTAGTTCGTTATCATCATAAAAAGCTGCCTTGTTCCATTCCATCCACTGCTGAGATCCGCCCCTCCGCACTTGCTGCTTTGGCTTGCCGCCTTGGCTACTTTGCTGCCTCCTCCCTTTTGTTCCATGCTTCCCTGGTCTGTGCGAGAGTCATCCAGTTCATCACTTCTTCTGTAGTTCAACCACCCGCTTGCTCTGCCCATCGCTTCTTCTATCATCTCTCGGCAACCACTCCGTTAGGGCTCTGCTCCACCATCACCACCTCTAGCCAAGAGTCTTGATCTCCATTTCAGAGCCGCTACCTGTAGTCCTACGTCCTGAAACTTAGTCCTACGTCAGATCTCTGAGTTACGGACTCGGTCTTAAAAGGATAGACCTAATTTAACGCGCTCCAAAAGCCTTTACTCAGCTTGGACTTTGTTGTTTGTTTGTGATGGCACGTAATATGCTCGTTATTTCCGCTGTTAGATCATTGTATATCTTAGAGAGATTATGAGTCTTAGCAGCTGTAAAATTACCTGAGATGGTATAATTGTCTAATAGTACAGTTAACTCTAATCCTCAGATAAGGCAGTCGTAATGTTGATTTAGTGATGTGATGCATCAACAGTTTAATGACTGCCGTATGACTTAGCCATTTTGATTAGTTCAGCTATCTACAGATCGTTTAATTTACCATTAGTAGGTAACTTGTGGCTATATATTTTCGACTGAATAGACATTTATGCCTGCAATGTTGTTTTACAGAACTCCACCTGCAACAATCATTTCATTCTCCTGCATGGTTAGATAAAACCTACGATTCTACATGTGAGTTAGGTCATATTCGATAGATCATATTTTGTGTTGCCAATACATAATAAAAAAATGATTCCGTTTAAGGGGATTCTTAACAGGTTTTTAACTTAACTTAGATGATTTCAAAAATATCTACGTGATATCTACTCCTAATAGGTCAATCATGTTCAAACCTGTACTTCTGCCTCATATCTGCATAACCTTTTTATACATAGTTATTTGGGTTACACCTACGCTAAAAGAAGACAGAAGATGCTTCCGGTAAGAGTGACAGAGAGGGAAGAGGACCCGTTAAGAATAAGAAAGTAGTTTAGACTACTACCTTTACGCGTAAACGCTGATGATTTGTGTTGATGTGATCAATAGGTGCCTTACCACAGTGATGTATCATTGGGCCGTAATGGTCTTCGAGTGTGGGAAACAAACGAGTAGGTATATATTAGGATAATAGACGAAGATTCGTTGATAACTTACTTATTTAACAATCGGAATGGGTATCCACAAAATGTATCACGTTTTTTTGTAATGAATGCAACAATTTCTAATAAATAACTCAAAGCATTTATTTCAATAAAACCATTTAGAGGCTCTTTTGAACAGTCAAAAAGTCGGTCAGTTAGTCAAAAATCTCTGATGAGAAGCACGGGCAAGAAACTCCTAGGACACTCACTTAAATCACGATATTACAAATATACATAGACACATATTTTTACAGTGCCTAATTAGCATCATGATTAGTTTGTGTCAAAGAATATCTTGTACGGCGAAAGAATGGTCATCGTGGTTTCAAACGTGAAAAATCTGAAGGTTAAACTGCAAAATAAGAGCACGTATGGGTCAGCAATTAAAATGAATGTTTAAGTCAATCATTTCAAAAAAATTAAACAAGCTCAGACAACATGATTCTCCGCTATTATCACCGAAGTCACAGGAAACACCTGGATGAGGGATGCCGCACAATACCGGGAAGTATAGCAAAAACCAAAGAAAGGTATACCCATCAGTGGATGCTTCCAGGTGAACGATAATAATGATATTCTCTATAACATGAGTAGATAATGACTGCGTCAGCGAACGGTATATGCATTGCTGATTTTTGGGCAAACCTAATTTAAAAAACATATGTTTTGTCATAGCCATGCTAAAAATAATTAATCAAATCAAGCATACCTATATCTAGAGAGACAGACAAATCCTGTACCGTACTAACTCCGTTTGACAAGCTAACGATTGCCAATTGCCACGGTGGTAGCAGCCTACAGCAGCAGCTTAACCTTCTGTATCCATTCTTTCTACAGTCAGTCACGAAAAACAAACGGGTAAGTTACCTGACGAACAGATCCGGGTGAGTCAGTACGTTCATCTGTCAGTGCTACCTGCTTCGTGCATTGTGTGTACCGGACGAGACAGCCGCGGCTTTTGTGTTAGTCACAGAGTGTGAGACCAGTTTCTGTAATGATTTATTTGCGAAACTTTATTACCCGACTACATCGAAGCAAAAAGGAGGGTTATGATTTTAACCGGTATCTATGTGGGTATGTATGTTCATCTGTTCCCTGATAACTTTTAAAATGCATATCAAAATTTGAATAATGAGGTATCTTTAGAAGCGTCTTGATCGTACCCTAGTTAAAGGCTATGTGACATCACATTAAATGGACTTGGCACCTCTAGAGGACATAAAGTGTCACCGAAAGCCGTGGACGTATGCCACCAAAACATTCTAAACGTAGTAAGCGATCATGTGCTTATGGGGATGTGGCAAACGACCCCGGCTAGCAGATGAGAATATTTTCTAGTTTTTGAGTACCTCAGTGACGTATCGAAATTCAGATGGCCTAGTAGGTAGGAGATCGATCGAATGATATACACCTCAGTCAAAAATCAAGAAGAGGCTGAAAGGCATCTACACATTATAAACGGGTGTATGTATCTAACACGTTACCAAAAGCTGAAAAAGGTAACAATTTACTGACGGCAAGATGGCTCACAACAATGTTAAAAGCAACCATTGTTGAGTTTGCCTACCACAACATACAATTTGACTAAGTAGATACTTATACAATAGACAATTCAAACAATAAAGCTAAATATAAATGCCCACAACGTTAACAGAAGGATATAGCTTATTGTCGTCTTGAATACCGACTATCATTTGCCTTTTGCGAAGCTACCAGCTACAGCTAGTATATAGCACATGCATACTCGTATGTTCTATTGTAAGAACATATGCATGTGCACAATTACGATCAATAAAAAACACGTGTCATCTGCATTGTGGAGTCGCAAGTCTTCTCACAGTAGACTTGTCGACTCCACAATACAGATGACACTATAAATCATTTTATTTCTGAGGTTTGTAGAAACACTTTTACACGCCAATTATATTTTCGGCGTTATTGTCTGCGTTTCTATCTGACCACTGTGAGAAGAACGGTCGAATCAAACTCAGTGGTCAATAATTTTTTTAGGTGGGTTTCTAATCATCAAAAACTACTCCCGCTCTGGGTGGAGCGGGAAAGCGCGTGTCAGACTTTTACTGACTAAAACCCACCCGTGTTCCTTCAGTTGCATGTATGCCAGGGGCCACGGTATCTCTTTCAAACAACCCGCACCCCCAAAGTATCTTTTAAACTCCAGACTTAATCTTGGTCAGATCATGTAAAGACCATGTAGCTATTGTAGATTAGTGTCTGAAATAATCTTTTGAGGATTTAACCACACAGATATTTATCATATTCACATCTTTATTTGCATAGATGGAGTGTACCACCCAGCGGACGCCTCTATCTGTAATCATGCAGGTCAACTCAACGATTCAATGAACAATACTTACCAATGAAAGGACATATTTTGTGTAGGCCGCATCATCATCTGCCTAGCCTTTTCCCAACTATGTTGGGGTCAGCTTCCAGTCTAACCGGATGCAGCTGAATACCAGTATTTTACATGGAGCGACTGCCTATCTGACCTCCACTACCCAGTAACTGGGTAATACGATGCCCCTAGGAAAGATTGGTTGTCAGACTTTCGGAATTCTGACGACCCGTAATGACTGCCGACTGTGTAGGCCGCATAAAATTTTAAATATAGGGTGACTGGTAATTAGTGACCGAAATTTATCACATGACTGTACTCATCATTATGAACAACTTTTACTATGGGACCAAACTCGAAATCGCGAAAAAAAAATCAGCCTTTCCCTACATTTTGACGAGATAGGCGAACATAAATGTAGGGAACAGCTGTTCTTTTTTTCACGATTTCAGGTTTGGTCCCATAGTAAAAGTTGATCATAATAATGAGTACAATCATGTGTTTAAATGTAGGTCACTAATTACCAGTCACCCTATATACATAATTATACAAAATTGTAGTTGTGAACTTCAGACAAACACTGATTTACTTAGGTGACTCGTGTAGGAAATTAAAATAGAATACTTTGAACCACAGGCCGATGGATAGTATTGTAGTAAAGTGTACATTTGTAATCAATATCATTGATCGATAGAGGTGCGTTATGTAAGTACGAGTAGTAGCATCCATGTTGAAGTCAATTTGTCTACAGTTTCATACAGAGGCATTCTACCATTTACCAGTGGTCTCTCTTGTAGTGCATATGGACTATTTTCAGCCGACTACAAAAAGGAGGAGGGAACATCAGCATAATCAGCCTATAACGTTCCCACTGCTGGGACACAGAAATCCTTTCTGTGAGAGGGAATGGGCCGTTATCCACCACGCGGGCACAGGACGGATTCGTGGATATCACATGTCTTCGAGCGTTCGGTTCTAGGACATGCCGGTTTCCTCACGATGTTTGTCTTCACCTTTTTTGTGAGCAGTGGTGATGAAATTAATTACACAAATTAAAGTTGCTGCTTTGGGTTTGAACCCACGACGTAGTACTCGTAAATAGAGGCCGGTACCACTAGGGTACCACTGCTCTAGGTGGTACGATTAACATAACTCCGCCGAATATACTTGCACCTATTTGGATGGTACTTTTGGAAAATTAATCCGAAATTATACAATTAAGCGTATCGATAGCAAAAGAAAAAAAAAACAAACATCTTTGGCCCAAAATTCGGCTACGCGAACTCCGCTCGCTGACGCAGTCATAAGATCGTCAAATGCACAAGTAACAGGGCATGCGGCGCAGGATGGTAGGTGAACCATTGTCTGGGGACGTGCCGCACACGCACTTGAGATCTGAGCCATCTGTGAACCCCCATCTGTGCTAAATTACCACCAAATAGTGACCACAAAGCCTGCATATTAGTTCTGCCAGGGTTGCGGGTTTCGAACAAAAGAGATACCGTGGGCCCTAGCCCACAGGCAACTGAGGGAACACGGGTGGGTTTTAGTCAGTAAAAGTCTGACGCGCCCTCCTGTTCCACACAGAGAGGGAGATGTTATTTGATGATTTCCCAACTTCAAAAAAGCGGTTATTAGTTAGCTATACCTACATGTCTTATTTTGCAAGTCGTCAAGGAGTTTACGAAACTCAAAAAAAAAAACTGCACCCGAATTACGTAAATATCGTCTGCTCAACAACGTAAATAACAGAAAATACGTTTATGAACTGTCATGTTGAAAGATATTGCCATTGTAAGAGCGTTACGCTATAACCCGGCTGATTCGCTGTCCCAAACAAAGTTGACTACCTAATGACAAATAGATGCATTAGATTGATAGTAACAAGGAAAACCGCTATTAAAACTGCATGCAGGGGGTCGCAAATCATCTCCCACAGGCCACGGCCACTCCATACGGATACGGACATAAACAAACCAACATACATACACACGAGTGGTCACATAACAGTACAAGTAATTGCGCCCGCGCATCCCGAAGGAAGCGGGGCCGTCGATTGGTTCGGCCTTGCACACCCACACGCGCGCAGCTCTTGTATCTTCTACGATATCTGTCGTTGTAACAATAGGGATTAATTTTTCCAGTTGATCTTTAGTTTATGCGTATTGTTTTCAGTGTCACATGACCGACTCCTGCGCATATCTGAGTAGGTTTGAGAGATATTTTTGAAATGGGTCCTACACATATGATATACACAAGTGCAAGAACACGGCTTTACAGGAGAGCGATTTGGAGATTACAGTCTGCAACTTTTTAATGAAATGGTATCTAAAAAAAATTTTTAACGGCTTCAAAAAGAAGTAGGTTATCATCAATTCGATATGTTTACTCGTATATTGGTTTTTAATGTATGCTCCCGGCATAACTCCGTGATATATTTAATAAAAGGATTTGCAAAATTCTTTTTTTTTTTGTTCGAAAGGGGTTTATCCCGATATGGTCCCATTTAAATTTCATATAGATCTGATGATGCGATTTCGGAGACAGACAACGGAACTCTTCAAAAAATGACAGCAAATCAACCGCGATTGCTGCTATCCCATAAATATGCATTGTTTTTACCCCAAGAATGATGAAATTTCAAATTGCTGTGGGGTAGGTACTTACTATAACAAAAAACTGAAAAATATTATGTTAAAAAAAAAAAACATTTCTGTTTTTTTTTTTTATGTTTTTCTGTTACGCGCTCATGAATACAATTTTTAAACTCTTATTCACTTTAATCTCAGCACAGGCTTTTTATGTATATTTATTGTTCACTAGCAGCGCTCCGCGATTTCACCCGCGTAGTTCCCGTTCCCGTGGAAATACCGGGATAAACTATAGCCCATGTCACTAATAGTGTAGCTTCCCAACAGTGAAATAATTTTTCAAATCGGTTCAGTATTTTCGGAGCCTATTCAATGCAAACAAACAAACAATCAAATCTTTCCTCTTTCTATAAAGTATATACATATACAGGGTAAGTTTTTATCCAGTGCGCAAATTGTAACCATGAATTCAGCATATCATTCTGGAACCCCTAGCACAGAAATTATAAGCCGGTTATACAAAAAAAAAACAGCTGTTTCATAGAAAAGTGCAATACCTACGCGGTGAAAATGTATGGAACAGCTGTTTATTTTTTGTATATCCGGCGAAAAATTTCTGCGCTAGGGGTTCTAGAATGATATGCTGAATTCATGGTTAAAATTTGCGCACTGGATAAAAACTTATCCTGTATAGTATAGATGAAATCATGAAGAATATTTATACACTCGTATTTGTATATTATCAGTTGTTCGTTTGCGCATTTATGTGCACATAAACAACAGCTATATAAATAAATAGGCGTGTTAGCATGGACACCTATGTCACGATAGGACTATTATCCTCGTTTCGTATATACGTCGTTAATAGGTTATACATAAAGGGAGTAATGTTTTGTTTGTTAACTTCAGTATGTATGGTTGCGTTTATATTTATACATGCACATGAGATATTACAACTTTGTCTCCAGCACGGCACGGCATCCCAATTGCCGTGTATATTGAAGATCAATTCTCGTGATTAAAAACGTTCAAAAACTTGTGATTCCCCTGATCTTGTTTCCACCCGAAGCAACATTCGCATAACTTTCGGGGGGAAACAAGAACAGGCGGAATCAGTACCAACCCCTTAAAATTACAGAAATTGCTCCTCTGATTTTCGTAGATGGCGACGACCACTGTCTATGTACGTCGCCTGCTTATATGCCACCCATCAACTTCTTCCTGCTCTCATCCCAATTTGCGTCCGGCGCAGCATGTCATCTTCTTCTAATAGCCGGTCATCTCAGTAGTCATCTCCTTTCGTTTCTTAGGTCTTTTCTACTTTGCCACCTTTTTTTTTAACGTGAAACCGACTTTTCGCTTAGTGTACTGGTGGTAAGTTCAATATTTCTGACTGACAAAAAACATGTAAAACTACAACAGCTAATAACTACGAGTCTTTGAAAGCTAGGGATATGGTTGAGTATTCAAAAGATAGGTCATATTTATATTTATTACTAGCTGACCCGGCAAACGTCGTTTTGCCTTAACCCTTAACACTTAGGGGTATGGAAAATAGATAGTAGCCGATTCTCAGACCTACTGAATACGCATATAAAATTTGGTAAAAATCGGTAAAGCCGTTTCGGAGGAGTACGGTAACTAACATTGTGACATGGAAATTTTATATATAAGATAATAAAAAAACTGAAATTTTACGCTTTTGAAGTTAGCAGAAATACAAATAGACAATAAATTCTAGATAAAAAAATACCTACTAAAAATCACGCTTTAAAAACCAAACTAAAAAGCAGAAATTAATTGATTATAACAATACCTCAAAAAGCACCCCAATCAATCAATCAATCAACTCAGCCTATCGCAGTCCACTGCTGGACATAGGCCTCAAAAAGCACCACGCTTTTTTGATATTATGTTCTGGTTTTTTAGTTTGGTTTTAAAGTGTGTTTTTTAGTTTTTTTTTAAATCTATTATTTATTTCGTGGAGAAAGCCTTATGGATACCTTCCATCTAGGGAGAACCAAGGGTCGGACTCGTACAGACTAACTAAACTTAGTGTAACATAACATCACGGCTGTAATCCCCACAGGGTTATGCACAGGTGTTCCTATAACTACACCCACATTTCGCCAGTTATGTTTAAGTCCCATATAAATGGAGGGTGGCGGGGTGGCCTTTGACCGTCAATCAGGCACAAATACTACGGGCTACTGAGAAATTTCTAATGAAAAACCCTAATAACACTCTGCCCGACCTAGGAATCGAACCCAGGGACTTCATGCTCTGCAACAGCGCTTGCGACCACTAGACTAACAGTGTACGTCAAAGGGAAAGTACAAAGTCCCTCTTTTTGTGTAGAACAAAGACTGTCGGCATCGTTCTCCGTAAGTGAATCAACAAATAAGGTATGAAAAACACAAGAATTGCATCGGCATGCATTTGTCACTGGATTAATGATGCATTATTCATTCATTACTTTCCATTTTTTTCCTGTTTACTAAGCAAATTTTTATGCAGTAGCTACACCAAGGATAGGCAAAAATGGTAGGTGGAGGGAAGATTATACAGGCACGCAATTTGACAGGTTCGACTGAATATCAACATTAATTTATTGATTGTCAGAAACAACACGGAAATAGTTATGTAAATGCTGCCTATTTCTCCTTGGTCAATTAACTGCCTTTGATTTAAGTAAGACAATACCTCAAAAATAATGTAAACCGATCTACATTTACTGGGCCGCATAGAACTGTCTTTGACATATGCAGGCATCTTCTGGGAACGCTCGTTCCGTCATACACCTCATCAATCGCTTGCCAACAAACGTGATCGCAGCCAAGAGCGGGACGTTCAGTAATAATAAAAATAAAAACTATTTGTCGGCTTGGAAGATGGGTAGGCCTCTGGAGTGGGACGCAGCCTGTGTCGACAGTCGACACCCTTGCGCCATCTCATGTTCCTAGCACGGCGGGATGTGCTGGTACCGCTGCTGCGGCTAATGAGACCTTCAACCAGCGCAAATACTGCTACCTCGTGGGTAACTACAGTTTTGAGCCATTTTGGGTCGAAACGCTCGGGTTATGGAGCCCGAATACGCGTCCTGTCTACATTTGACGTGACCAGAGAGCTGGATCATTCTTTGGCCAAAGAATTATACTACACTGCCATTCAATGTGGCAATACTGCCAGTCTTCTGGGCACGTTTCCAGATGACAGCGATGCTAACGAGTACTTCCACGTCTGAGTAACCAAAAAACAGAAGGATTTTTGTGTTTATTTTACACCGATATCGTTTATCTATGAAAGTGTGCTGTAGAACACCCTATTCTACAGCTCAATTCATAGATAAACGAAAGACGTGACCCTCTCGGATGCTCATAGTTCAACATAAATTAATTTAACTGCCACCAACTCTCTAACAAACTTGTCTAAAATGAAGTCCCGTTTCAGTTAAACCTGCTAAATGATGCCAGTGCATGTCCATTAACATATTTCGACGATACCGGTTCTCTTCAAACTCCACCATGTCCAAATAGTGTGCTCCGTCTGCGTAAACTACATGTATAAAAATGAAACACGGTTGTACAGTCACCAAAAGAGCTAATTAACCAGCCAGTTTATTTTGTAACTAGCTTCTGCCCGCAACTTCGTATGCGTCAAACTTGCTCCCCGACCCACCCCGTCGCATCGAATCGCCTGGCCCTAGCCTGATGTTATATAGCTCAGCTTCTTCACCTTAGCGTATCAATGGCAAAAAGTTCATGTTTCCCGCAATCCCCGAAGGGTAAGGAACTAAGTTAACCTAAGGTTTACGTCCTATATAATAGGGGGCGTCCCATGTAATATGATGTTTTGCCCAAAATTCAGCTAAGTACTTACGCGAAATATTAATAATTTGCTGATATCCCACAGCATTATCTTCTCCAAAATATGAGTTACTTCTTTCCCAGCTACTTCATACAGCACTTTTAAAATACGACCTCGATATTGATTAAATACTCATCAATGATCACTTTTAGGCCGCGGGCCATATCAATGGGTCCCGTTCATTTGACCTGTTGAACGAGCGTTCGTCGCTTGCGCAACTCGCATTCCAATAAAATCGTCGCCATATTGGGACACTATTATGCAGCATGCTGTGGTATTTACCTTGTTTACAAAAGAGTTATATGTCAGAGCAATAAGCGATTCTTATGATGTTGTTGGTACTTCTAAGGTTATAGATTCGTAAGTGAACAGAGGTACTGTACAAAAAACACCCGTTCCTATAGTCTCTCTCTTTATTTACGATCACGAAGAAGATACTGTTTATTATATTCTAGTTCGATCACTCATTGACCAGCTAAATCAAAGACGTAGGATTAGAACTGAATGAAACAAGAACGGCGGGACTTGTTTCCACACGAAAATACAAATATTAATCCAGTATTATCAGACGAAAAACCCTCGGGGGGAAACAAGAACTTGGGGAATCAGTACTAACCCCAGGAGTGATAGGTCTGACATCAATACTAATGTCAGACTTATTACTTTTGGTCAAGGGCAAATATAGATTTAGGATTTTAGGGATTTTTTTAGCAAACTTCATCACATATGCACGACTTAAGTGTAGGGAATCCATCTTGGACAAGGGTATATGTGCATTGGTCGCAAGAACGATCGCCTCTGGTGATAATTAAGTTACCATTGCCGATAAAACCTCCTTGAATACATGTCGCCCTGGTAGTATTTTCTCAGCGTCGCCGTACTTGGCGTGTTTCTTACTTCTCAGGGCGTTATACTCAAGAGCGTGTTTGGATTTCAATATTATCGTGTGAATTCATTATGTTGGAAATATATTCAGACGATCCTCTTTATTATCATACAATTTCATCCCGGAATCTTTCAGTAAGAGCTATTTGAAGGAGAAGGCGAGGGAGAACTCCATCTCACCATTTTCTAACGTCAAAAAGCGTTTCTGGTGTGAAGGAAGTGGGAGTTATTGCAATAAGAGACATTTATCAACTTTTTCTCCGGGATAGCAATGCTTCTGTGATGCCTCTGATGATGGTCTCACATTTGCCTATAGCTATTCATCATCGAAGCCTATGGCTATCCACCTTGTAAAGACCACAGGAATTCGCTGGATGCGGGAAGCACAGAACGGGTTGAAGTGGCGGAGCTTGGGGGCTTTAGTCAAGCAGTGGACGTCTTTCAGCTGAAGTGATGATGATGAGTTACCATCGAGGCTCCCGCAGACAATTTTCATTGAGTATTCATAGGATTTTTTCCACCAGAGTTACGTCGCGCCTGTCTGTGGGTGCTTTAAGGTTTGAATTCCATTCCAACCAGTATACATTCATTTAACTCATGCTATTGACATCGCTGTGAAGGGCTCAGATATAAAGCATACAATACAGGGTAAGTTTTTATCCAGTGCGCAAATTATAACCATGAATTCAGCATGTCATTCTAGAACCCCTAGCGCAGAAATTTTTCGCCGGTTGTACAAAAAAAATCTGCTGTTTCATAGAAAAGTGCAATACCTACGCGGTCAAAATGTATGGAACAGCTGATTTTTTTTTTGTGTATCCGGCGAAAAATTTCTGCGCTAGGGGATCTAGAATGATATGCTGAATTCATGGTTACAATTTGCGCACTGGATAAAAACTTTTCCTGTATAGCGTATAAAGCGCATATATCGCGCATAGTATACAGCGTTCTTAAGAGGCCATAATTAATCGGCACGCGCTCGAGATAGTTCCCACGACAATCGCTCACTGTCCTCCGGTAGGTATCATCGCTAAATACAAGCTGTCTGTTGTGGCATGAGCAGAGGTGTAAGGTCGGGGCGGTCGATCGTCGAATGTTTACTAATGCATGCCATTCGCTTTCTTAGCTGTGACTTAAGATATTCTCTATTAGTTATGATCTAGTTTAGGGTATTCTCTATTCAATCGATTTTCGCCATTAAAATATAGAGCATAGGTTTTCGTACTAATTCAGAAATTGTCCGTACCCAGAGAATCATGTGCTGTATTGTCACCGGAAGATTGTGAACACCGTTAGTTTATAATCTATCTAGCGAGATTTATATTTATATTATATTATATTCATATTTTATTTATATTTTTTTTTTTATATTTATGGTCTAGTTACCTATCTAGTCTGATTAGCACATATGTATGGCATATCTAGAGTATTTTATAAGTCTAACTAACATAACACTGCTTTAAAAGGGTAGGCTGGTTACTAGTGCAGGCTCATATGGTGCAATCAATATTTTATTACACTAGATAGGTACTAATGTGATTCAGTTAAAATTCCAAAAACCAATGTGAACTTAAAAGGAAAAATTATGGCTATATTGGTAGGTATAACTCGATTTAATACACCTACCTGTAGCATGTTGGTTGGCATTGCTACTAACTACCTACTTAGAAATATAAAAAACAACCAATATGCGTCGCGCTACGAAATCGAAGTACCTATTAATTTCGGGCATATATTTTTCCTATACATGATGTTAAAAAATATTTTTCAAACCGCCTCAACACACGGTATATCTGTCTTATCACATCGCCATATCTTCAGACGGTCACCACATTTGTCATGTTATCAGAACACATCTGTTAGTCCCAGGATCTAGGTCACCATGACGACAATAGGTTTGTTTAACACAAATAGTTAATACTTTTTAATTGTTATGTAAATAAAGATTTATATCATCATTTAATTTCAGCATTTTATTTGGTTTCGTTGTTTCTTTTGGCAGCATAATTTAGATTTAATCTTGACGAACAAACACTCGAAATATTTAGTACAATCCCTGAAAATTTCGACTTAACTACCACTTTCTCCACCTCAGACCGGAGTCCCAGCAGTGGGAAGAATATATAGGCTGATTATTTACCATTTTCCAACATTCAATGAACTTCTGGCCGGTAGCTATGATCGCCAGAATGGGATACTATTAACCCATAACTATTAATGGCCAATGCTGTCATAATTCGAAAATCTTTGACCAGTGCGTGTTGCCAGTGATGACATATGGTACTGAAACGTGGTCGGTCACAATGAGCCTCATAAGAAGGCTGAAATTCACAGGGCAATGGAGGGGGCTATACTTGGAGTTTCCATACGCGATCGAATCAGAAATGAAGAGATTCGTAGGAGAACCAAGGTAACCGACATAACCCGAAGAATTGCCAAACTTAAGTGGCAGTGGGCATTGCTCGCAGAACAGATGGCCGGTGGGGTCGAAAGGTTTTGGAGTGGCGACCGCGTACTGAAAGACATAGCGTTGGAAGGGCTCCCACAAGATGTACCGATGACCAGGTGAAGGCCGCAGGAATCCGCTGGATGCGAGAAGCACAGAACCGGTCGAAATGGCGGTGCTTGGGGGAGGCCTATGTCCAGCAGTGGACGACTTTCGGCTGAAATGATGATGATGATGCTGATGATGTGATCTTGGACACCTAGAACCCTAGTACCACCTATGTATATTCAAACTTCATCTTCTTCTGTTTCTATCTCCATTATCTTCTTCAGTAAGGTGAGGATATCTGCAAAACAAACAAAACGTTCACGGATCAGTCCTCTTTATTAATTAAATTAAGATTATTTCAAGAATAGTCGCGATTACCGGTGCATTTGGCTCGTCGCCAGTGCATGACTTGTGCAAAATATTTACAAAACAGTGCGTGAGAACGACACAAGACTGTATCACTTGAATGTCATTGTTCGAAGAGGAATCAGCTATGAGAAATGTCGTGGTTTCCTCAATGTGGTATCTGTAGTAAGAGTGATGCATTGTCAATGTCAACATCATGCATGACTGTGATAAAATTATTTCAAGAATTATCTCGAACTTTTCTCATCATCATCAAATTCAGCCTATACGTAATGTTTGCACTGCTGCAACATAGGCCGCCTCTCGGTGAAAGAAAATGGCTCGGCTGAAATGATCTTGATGATTGATAAATACTTTTAGGTACCTGTAGCAATTAATTTTAATAAATAATCATAATTAGCCCATAATGCTGTGACACAGACCTCCTCTCGGTGAGAGGGCGTGTGCGGTATCCACCACACAGGCCCATAGCAGGTTGGTAGATTTTACATATTTTCGAATTTTTGGTTCAAAAACATGCCGGTTTCCTCAAGATGTTGTCCTTCATCGTTTTGAGAGCCGTAATGAAGTAATTTTCTCAAAGCAAACCCAAGACCGTCCCGTACCGTTAGTCACGGCCGTTACCACTGGGTCACCACTGCTCAACTCTTTAGTTTTAGATAAAGCTAAAATATCAAGTACGGTAATGCATGCAGCGCTTATTTGCCAGGCTAATTGCGGCCCCAGATCTGCCATGGAAGAGTTCTACGAAGATTATTTGAATAGAATGTTAAGGACACACTGTTTAACTGTGATATTAAAGAACTGGCCGCAGATATTACCTGCCTGTTGTCAAAAATGCAGAATACTCAAAAATAGATGTTCCGGACCGTTGACTACCTTGTCAGTCTAGTGGTCGCAAGCGTAGCGCTTGAGCATGAGGTCCTGGGTTCGATGCCCGAGTCATGCAAAGTGATATTGGGTACTTTTCATCTGGAATTTCTCAGTAGGAGCCCGAATTTGTGCCCGGTTGATGGCAATAGGGTCGCCCTTTTTAAAAGGGACTAACTTGCGAAATGTGTGTGTACTATAGGTACAGCTCTGCCCAAAGCTTCGGGGATACAAGGCGTGATGTTATGTCATGTTAAAAACTTAGAGCCAGACACGAACCTTCGATTGTTTGCGAATTCAATTGGTCTCAAGTTTCAGCAAGAATTGCGACTCAAGTAACCTGACCGTATACGTCTAAAGTCAGGACTTTTCAAGTACAAGTAGGTACAATACCTACCTGTGTGGCTTGTCGTGGGCGTCTTGTATCTGCCGACATTAACCGAGTTATAAGTGCATAAGTAGGGCTCTGTGACTGGCAACAGACTATCAGTCCCATGGTTAGCGAATGCTTACTCGGCTTTATGGCACCAGATAACTGCTGGGCGGTGTCAGGCGGGATAGGGTTGCCAGCCATCCATAGTTAAATGTACACAGGATAAGTTTTTAACCAGTGCGCAAACTAAAACCATGCCCCAGCGCAGAAAATTTCGTCGGATATACAAAAAAAATATCAGCTGTTCCATACATTTTGACTGCGTAGATATTGCACTTTTCTATGAAACAGCTGATTTCTTTTTTGTATCATCATCATCATTTCAGCCCAAATACGTCCACTGCTGGACATAGGCCTCTCCCAGAAGGAGGGTTTTGCCATAATCGCCACGCTTGGCAGGCGGGTTGGCGATCGCAGTATGGTGGTAAAATGCATAGAGAACGCTGCTGCCCATTTTCTAGTAAGTTCCTTAGTCGCCTTCTAAGACACCCACGGGAAGAAATGGGATGGTGCTATTCTTTTACGTCCGGCACCACACGGAACTTTATTTAATTTTATTTTTTGTGGAACCGACGAAAAATGTCTACGCTAGAGGGGTCTAGACTGATATGCCGAACTTTTATTTATACATATAGAACATATAGAACTTTTATAGGTTACAGTTTGCGCACTGGTTTTAAAAACTTATCCTGTATTATAAATGCGAAAGTTACTCTGTCTGTCTGTCTATTAGCTTTTCACGTCTATATGGCTGAATGGATTTGGATGAAATTATTATTCACTAGCTTTTGCCAGCGGCTTCGCCCGCGTGTAGGTCGGAGATTATCCCACGGGAACGTTCTACCGGGATAAAAAGTATCCTATGTGTTAATCTAGGTTATAGACTATCTTTGTGCCAAATTTCATACAAATCCGTTCAGCCGTTATTTGCCCTCAGGCTAGGTGGAGCGACGATCTTCGCAGGGTGGCTGGTAGCAGCTGGAGGAGAGTTGCAGAGAATAGAGCTGAATGGAGTGCAATAGGAGAGGCCTTTGTCCAGCTGTGGACTGCTGTAGGCTGATGATGATGGTTTATTATTATCTGTAGCCTGGAATTGAATGACCACGCATTAAGCTTCTTTCTTAGAAATGTTGATTGGTTTTTGCACAATCACTGTATAATCATCGTCATGATTTCAGCCAAAAGACGTCCATTTCTAGACGGATAACATTGTTACATTGTAAATTAACTCAGTCGATGAAATAACCTTATATTTATTAGCTTAGCAGGATGAAGTAGACACAAATATTGGTAGCAATTCCACATAAGAACCTAAAAGGTGAACGCAGTCATCGTGATATTTCAATGGTAGGATAAGCAAACCTATTGGCATATAGATTTACTTATGATATAGAGGCATTAGAAAAACCTTTAAACCAACACCTGCTAGACTAACATACGAACCGTGACAAAACCCTGTCGACCTTTCATCTCGCGCCGAAACGAGACATCAATATGTTTACGTATGGTCATGTCCGACAAAACTTTGTCGCGATCGCTTCTCAGCCCGATTGGTTTGGGCGTGGTCCAATCACAAGTATAGAATATTAACAAAAACTTGCACAAACCAGTAATCAGCCGTCAAATGGCTAAAGTCAACGAACCTGTTGTATAATGTCATTTTATTTATAACTATTACGAGTAAGCGCTAACGAACTGTGCATTAATTGAGTAGATAGTCGACAGAGACAGAACTTTGGTTAATCTTTGGTGGAGTGTTCGTGATGGGTCACTAATGTTCACGTGAGCTGTCCATGGACAAAGCGGCTGTTGATCCCGTATTTCATTTGATTATGTGACTACACTGGGTCATACTCATCACCTCAACCTTACGTACACGTTCGCTGCACTCCATTCGTGTTCGTGGTGAACTGACAGTTGACATTAGTGACAGTTAGCTCACTTCTGATGTGCATCAGATAAATCTAAGAAAAATTCACTACTTCATCCATGTTTAGTCTGTGGTAGGTCAACGTGAACGCACATCTACAAAATTGTCCTCCTGACGTTGTTCTTTACTTGGGATCGCAGTAACTAGTTATTCTCCCAGGATTTCCCTTTTAGCTGTCATCTACTGCAATTCATACATTTTATATTCCAGCTTTTTTGAAGCTGTATCTCTGTTGGATATTATTTCATCCTGCGACATGCACACGGCAGAATTATCAGACGATTGTAGGTTTTTTGCTTTGCCAATCTTGCTTTTCTGGTTTGGATAAGTTGACAGGTCAAAAAGTTGCTTCGAAACCATATATTAAAACAAATAGGTAAGTACGAATCTGTTTGGCAAAGAGTTGATGAATTGTGCGATAGACCCAGGCGGAAATGGCGGGACGCGCTTCACGCGTATACAGTTGACGGGATTGGTCCAGATTGGCGCTGGATCGTGTTTAGGAGAAAAAGGAATGGGAGGCCTTGGCACACCAGTGGGACAACTGAAGCTAATTTATATACTTTGTTTTTAACTGACTTGAAAAAGGTCCTCAATCCGTCAGTTTTTTTTTTTTTTTGATGTATGTTTGCGAGATCTTCCACAATTTGTGGATCTATTTCGACGATATATTTTACGGTATGCCTGAGCGGTGGTCCCATATACTATACATTTTATTAACTTTTCTGGGTTTGGTTTTGCATTAGCTTCGATACACTTAGTGTACATTGTTGAGGTTGTAAGACTTCCTGTCGCTGTTTCTTACAAAGCAAGTAGTGGTATACGAATTGTTATTTGGTATGTATGTACCATAAATAAATAAATAAACTGTAAAATAAAACATTTTAACAGTAAAAAACAACCGACTTCCAAAAAAAAAACACTACAAAGTGAAAAATAACTTTAATTTCGGAAGACAGTCACAGAAAATTAAAATACTAGTTCTTTTTCAATTTATAAGTGTTGTTCCTTTCGGAAGTCGGTTGTTTTTTAAAATCTTTATAATTATGATAATTTAAAATTAGAACTGGGGGTTTAAATAAATAAAAATCAAAACACTCAATTTGTAAGTGGCCCCTCCAAATTGCCATCCACAGGTACGTGTAATAAACATTTGTTTACATTTTCAACGTTGACAACCCACGTCATACTTTTTCCGAGAATTTTCTTTACTGAAACGCAATAGCAGATACATTATTAAGTAAAGCCAGACAACCCTACAAAGTTAGGTCATTCCCGGTGGTCCCTGGCCGTTGACCACAAACCAATACTTGTAAGCAACTTATTAATCATGCTCAGTACTTTACATTCTACATTTTGAAAGCACGTTTATGGTCCATTGTCCTGCTGCGTTCCTTAGTCAGCTTCAGATGTTAATACCTTTTTCCTTATGAAAATAGAGAACGTGTTTTTCGTCGGGGTTTTGATAGAAAAGGTCTTTGACCGCTAATTAATATGGAATAAGGGTAGAAAGACGCTGAGTTATATATGCCAAAAAATTAAGAACAAAATGATAACAATAAAATTTAGGATCTTGCAGTCTGGTGCACGGTGACGATAGCCTGGCAAGCTGCAGCCTTACCATAGAGCATACGCATAGTAAAGCATAATAATCAGCCAATAACGTTCCCACTGCTGGGACACAGGACTCCTTTCTGTGAGAGGAGCTATCTGTAAGTTATGTAATACCTACCTACGAATGATTGCCCACTAGCCGAAATTCGACCATAATTAAAAAAATATTAGCTTTGTGCACTCCTTCTCCATAAAAACATGAACTGTGCCAAATTTCATACTCCTTCGTTCGCGTAATTTTCGTAAAAAAGGGGTACAAAATTTTAGACTCAAACATAGTTCACATTACATGGAAAAAAACATTTATTAGATTTTTTAAAGAAGAATAGATAATTCATAAAGTTCCGACCCTAGGAAAATATACCTACTCAAATACAAAAGACAAGTATCCATAATATATAAGTATTTACTTCTTCGTGCCAAAAACATTTTCTATTTTTAAAATTGCAAGGTGTCTAATCTTTAAAATAGAAAACAAACGTTGCCACGTATAGGGTAAACAACCCAATAATAGGCCAGTTACTAATCCGACGTGGATGGATGGTCATACTGGTTTTTTCGTCGAGCATTTTTTGTGGTCATTTTTTAATACGGCCCGTGGGACCGGACTTTGGTCATAAAAATGCAATGCGCGTACCAAGTCGTGAACACAACGAGCTAAGTCGATTTGTAAAGTTCGAACTAAAAGCTTTCGTTGTTGGAATTTTAAAGAAATAACTGTCGAAAATATATAATCTCCGATTAACTGTGTACTTGTTTAGATAGAAGAGAATATTTTAAAGTGTCTACAATGGACCTCGTGAAAACGAGTTACTACTTGTTCGGCAGAACGGGTTATTGTAGAGGTTTCACTGCGATTTTATGTAAATAGAGTTCATTTGCAATTTTTACTTTGTACATACCGTCAATTTTAATAATGTAGACTATAAAATGTAGGTACTTCTTTCATTTTCATGTGGGTCTGACAAAAAACAGCCGGATGCTAATAAAAACTTTTAAAACACCTGCAAGTTTTTTATTTTATTTGAAAGTCTGTTACATCATCTTGTACTACGACAGATCAGATGACAATATAAAAACAGGAATTAAACACACCCGAGATCTGAAATTATTAAAGAATCGATCGTCAATAAACACCAACTAGTTTTTATTGCTTTCAAATCAAGACAACTTAATTTCCTTAACAAAAAAAGATGAAAGAACACTGTTCAGCCTAACGACAGCATTTTACAATTCTGAGAAACTCCAAACTTGAACATGTCTTGTGCATTACCCGCCTAAATACTTTAAAAGACATAAATTACCATTAGAGGTTTGGCAAACATCAACCGTACACCTTCGAGATAACGTTTAGTTTTGTTTACATAAAATATACATAAACTGCAAAGCAATACAATCCTTATGTCAAACAGCAATAGCGTGGTTTCATTATTGAAATGAATATTTAAACCTTTTTTAGTTGAAAAGCGGTTGTAAAAGGAATAGAAGGTAATCTCTAACACTGCACTTTTGTGACAAACAACAATGAATTATTTCTCCTAAACAACAGGGTTTAAAGTTGCTTGTGAGTGGGTTTGTAAGAAGGCATTTCGCGAGAGAGGCAGAGGGGATCTCGGCATCTTCGGCTGCAGGTTTGACAGGTTCCGTGTTACCCACAGCCTCCCCCTGCGCCCGCACTGCCCCGCGTCTCCCCCCTGTCCGTCTGCGCCAGCGCAAGCTGCGAGGCTACCCGTCTAGAAGCAATTATGTATGTGTATTAAAGCCATGCGTACTGACATTTTGTGGTATAATGTGGGCTTTTGCGGTTAGTTGGCCTTTTATATTAATTACGTTGCGTATATTTAGCCGTTTCACTATGGCTATTGCTATAGTACAACACTACACCTATTTCCAATATTAGGAAAAGAATATTATCAGTATTTATAATATTGATGTTTCAAATTAATTACTGTTATATGGTAATTGAAAATGACACTATATTCTTCATAGCACAAGGTAGGTAACCATTTAACACACAAACAGATAAAAGCCCTGACAGCTGCCAAGTGGATCTATATAGATCCACTTGGCAGCTGTCAGGGCTTTTACCGGATCCAAAAAAAAAAACAACACTTGTACTTACAGCTTTTATCCTGTTTACATTAAACTTAGTCGTTGGATTGATTTGAGGAACAGACAGGTAGACTTAATAATAATTTAGTGTTCAAGAATAACCAAAATCAATCCAAATTCGATGTTCCAGTTTTGGGGCAGCTACCCTGCGACACCGCGCCAATTTATGACAACCTTTTCTACAAAACATTGTCTATGAAATATAAAGAAACCTCTTTTCATTTGGCTTCCTTTTTTTCTGAAACTTTATTGCCAACATCAATGTGGATTTCCAGTTTTGAATCATGAAATGGTCTTGCGCATGTTAAATATTTTAATGAATCGAGTAGCAATCGCCCGGCATGAAGTATGCACTGAAATTCACAAAAGTAGTTGAAATTTCTCTAAATATAAACTGCCTCATTGCAAGCCGCTGGTAGGCTGCCTCGTTGATCTAGTGGGCACAAGCGCTACTGCTATTCCTAGGTCATCAAAGTGTTATTGGGTTTTTCTATCTAGAAATTTCTCAATAGCAGCTCGAAGTATAGATTTGTACCCAGTTGATGATGGCAATGGGCTCTCCCCCTATTACATGGGACTAGGGCATCGGAACCGGTTTTTCCCGGTTCCAAAAGAACCGGGAATTCCCGGTTCTTTGGGTCCTTAAAAGAACCGGTTCTGTAAATCGGAGAACCGGTCTTTTCAGTTCTTTCGGTTCCTTCTTAAAATAAATTTAGAATTCATCTCTTTATGCTAAATATCAAGTTATTATCATATCATGATATTGTTTTCACTTGCCTCTCCCATATAATGACATAAACTGTTTCCAAAAGTGTGGAGCCAGCCACATTTGGGGAATCAGTTTCAACATCGCATTATACCAATCAACAATGTGTTTATTTTTGGCACTATAAAATACACCAAAATTATCGTTAAATCACTGTTAAGTTAATAAATAACGTTATAATTTTAATGTTTAGAAAATAACGATTTTTTTAAGGGATTCGGCAACGTTAACCTCTGGTTGTTAACACTGGCAGACTACAGTTTGGCACTTGGTTGGAACATGCGATGCGTGTTACATTAAACTACTTATTGCTTAATAGGTAGATATGAACTAAATAAGCATATAAAATAACAGCGTCACTTGTGAATATATTAAACTAGTAATGTAAATGGGCAGTGTTAATATTATGTGATCGTGCCGATTTTTGGACTATTGGACGTGCCAGTTACCTCACAATGTTTTCACAACTTTTTGATAAGAAGTTCGATTGCAAGACGCTTGGCCACCAAGTGCTCAAAGATTTGACCAACTTGTCTGATGTCAATAAGTTAACTAAGAAAGTTCATTGAATTTCAGACGCATCCTTCGGTTGACTGTGTGATGCTGCACAAAATACAAAAGAATGGATTTCGAAGAGGCGATTAATAAGGCAGGAGACAACGCCTCCGTTTGGCATCACTTTCTACGAAAAGACTGATTTTAAAGAATTGGTTCTTGCTAAATAATACTTAAAAACGATTTTGTAATTTTGAGTAAGTATAAAAATAATAAATAGGTAATGTGTAAAGTGTGTTTTAGTAAGATCCATTCTCCTTAATTCGTTTTGATAGTAGAAAATCTATATAAAAGATAGCATAGTTTATCAACTAGAATTTATCAAAAGAACCGAAAGAACCGAAAAAACCGGGTACCCGGTTCCGGCTTGAGTTTGGAACCGAAAGAACCGGTTCCTAAAATAGGGCCGGTTCTCGATGCCCTACATGGGACACACCTACCCGGCGAAATGCGGTTGTACTATAATACAGGAAAAGTTTCTATCCAGTGCGCAAATTTTAACCATGATTTCAGCATATCATTCTAGACCCCTACCTCAGAAATTTTCCGCAGGCTATTAACAAAAAAAAATCTGCTGTTCCATACATTTTGACCGCGTAGGTATTGCACTTTTCTATGAAACAGCTGTTTTATTTTTGTATAACCGGCGAAAAAATTCTGCGCTAGGGGCTCTAGAATGATATGCTGAATTCATGGTTAAAATTTGCGCACTGGATAAAAACTTATCCTGTATAAGTAAGTGCACCACTGCTTACCCTTCAGGAAAATACAGTCGTGATTTTATGTCATGTTATTAGTATGATCCAATGTGCGCTATATTCCGTGAGTCTCGTGAGTGGCATGAATACAATTCATCAATTCCCGAGACTCGCGGAATGCATTACCTTTGCGGTTGTCAGAAAATTCGGAAACTTATCGCAATCAAAATCTTAAACATGTTTAAATGTCAATAAGCAATTTAGTGATTCATTTCCAGTAGTTCATTCTTATAAGGCTAGTCATTGAAGGTACAGGATTTGATTTGAGGTGACAAACTACCTTATAGAGTCCCGCAGACAGGCGCAACGCGTAGACCTGCACCCTAATTGCGTAACTCACGATTAATCATAATCGGTTTCAATTTGACAGTTCAACAGTATTCGTTGCGTTATTTACGTTGTTGAATAGACATACATATGTAGTTTTTTTTTTTTCTTTTCGCGTTTCTGTTTACGCGTCGTTGTCTCTGCCGCGCTGTATAATTACGACTATGTATGTATGTAGTTGGGAAACCTTTAAACATGTAAATAAATAATTTAACATTGGCCTGCATTCAGCAGAACTAGAAATCTAATCTCCAAGTCCATGGCCTGATGATTCTACATCCAGCTTAACGAAATCAGGCCACAGTTCATCATCTGTCATGCTGATGCATCCCAACTTGTGCGAAGTACCTAGCAGTCAAAAAATTATCTGAGTTATATTATCTTGAAGACACATCGATAAGCCTACCTTCAATGTTGCCGACATCGACACTCGGCAGTAAGTCGTGTTAAGGATGATTTCCACCAAACGACTCGCATCGCATCGGATCGAAACGGATTTTACAATCTTTGAACAATATTATATCGTGCACAGTCGTTACATCGTGTAGTAGTTAGTCTATGTTACCAAGCCGCGCACAGCAGCTTGACCGGGGGCGCGGCGTCTTCTGCGACATGCGATCGTAAACGAAAGTATGCTGCGACGCGCGATCGGCTCCGTGCGCCCTGTCGTCGTATCCGATCGGATCATTTCGGCTATCGTCATTTATTCGTCTACCATTTTCAAAAATTCGAATACGTCAACACGGTAGGAATAAAACTATTTTACTAGGCGCAAAAACGGATACGTTCGCAGGCGACAGCACAGAGCCGATCGTATGCAGATCGATGCAATGCGAGCCGTTTGGTGGAAATCATCTTTAGTCAGTTTCCCAATACCTCGGTGAATATGTACTACACTATTTTATCTTTATCGATAACAGCTTAGAAGTACGTACTTGTCGTCGACTTGTTCTAATTTAGAGGACGTCTTCAAGGTCCTCAAATAAATAATGAATCAATAAGCTTGTACGAGGGGCTTGCGGCTAAGTAATAAGAGCCACACGGTTTGATCGATCAGGTTTAGCTATGCTTGCCGCGGTTAGTCTGTGGATGGGTGACCATCTTTACAATGAAGACGCCTCCGTGCCTCGAAAAGCACGTAAAGCCGCTGGATCCGGCTGTCATTTGTGGATTTAAGACGGTCTTTTACTGGTCGTCAGAAGCCCGATAGTTTGTCAACCAGTCTTACCAAGGGGTATTTCCCAATATCTGATGAAGTCGATCTCAACATAATTGGGGAAAAGCTAGCCGATGATAATAAGTTATTCACAACGCTGAAAAAAATACCTCATCGTATCATCCGAAAGGCAGGCGGATTGGCGATCGCAGTATGGTGGTAAAATGTATAGAGAACGCTGCTGCCCATTCTCTAGTACTCGTAAGTCCCTTAGTCGCCTCCTACGACACCCATGGGCAAAATAAGGGATAGTGCTATTCTTTTACGTCCGGCACCACACGGAAAAAAATACCTAGGTAGGTATAATTAGACGGATCAGAGCCCATTCGTCCCCTAAAATTCGTCCCCCAGCATAAAAGTTGTAGATTCGGCCCCTATATAGGTGCCCATTGGTCTCCTGGTAGGGGACCAATTAATATTTTAATAAAAAATATTATTTTTAAGGTACCCATTCGTCCCCTCTAATAGTATATACAATATAAGTTAAAGATTCGGCACCTATTCAGGTGCCTATTGGTCCCCTGAGATAAAATTAGCTATATTTTACATAAGAAACGGTTAACATAGTACACTTGTGAACAGATTATTAACGGAATTAATTTAATAAATCATAACAGATCATTGAAAAAAGAGCTATGATGAATGATAATCCGTCATGATAATAATATAACCTGTCGATAGCCTTACGATGCAAAATTGTCTCACTACGAATGGCTTGTTAAAAAAACGGGTTACAAAGAAAATGAATTACCATATTTTTTATTTTAGCCTTTTCTGCGCGACTGTACCAGGACTACCAAGCTGCAGTATACACATATAGGTACATGTACTTATATTAGAAGAATTAATAAAAATAAATATTCTTCAGGGGACGAATGGGCCCCTCAAAAGTTCCAGGGGACGAGTGGGCCCAGGGTGCGAATCTTAGGGGACGAATGGGCTCGGACCCAATTAGACTGGCCATAGAAATAACTTGTAGGTACCTATTTTAAACTGTGGTTACAAGACGTGGTGGTTTCAGTCATATTTAAACATCGTCACCTAAATTCTGACCTACCTTCCTATTCTACGGAGACAAAAGTCACCGTCAGCATCTAGGTACAGACGCCAGCACATCAAGCTACCCCAATCTGTTATATTTCTTTGATAGATTTTCAACTTTATTACATGCGTAAGGTTAATGTTCAATTGACTAAATTTGACAGTTTGGGGTAGCTTGATGTGCTGGCGTCTGTACATGGACAGACAGACCGCATCTATTAGTGACAAATATCTAGATAACGACGATACTGGACCTAGGTAGTTACCTAGCAGACACCAAAACAGACTTAACACTAGATTGAACAGTACAGTCAGGGACATTAATTATTAAGCAAATTAATATAACACGGCATGCTGATATAAGGTACATCAATTTACCGCGTGATATCTATTGCTTACTATAGCTTCCGCCCGCAGCTTCGCCCGCGTGGAAGTTAATCTAGGTTATAATCTATCTGTGTGCCAAATTTCATCCAAATCCATTCAGTAGTTTTTGCGTAAAAGAGTAACAAACATCCATACATCCAAATATAAGTTTATAATCAGTATTAGTAAGGTTCGGATATAACTGCCAGAGGTGGTCTTTGAATAAGTATAGAGATAAGTGCGGACAATTATTTTGGCAGTAGGTACATTTCACTGGCGTGATGGTTGACTTTTTTTTTTTAAACTAGCAAAACAAAGAATTGCGTGGAAAGGAGAGGGACGCCCTTACCCAGTAGGACAATGCAGCGTATTCGATTAAATAGACTAGATAGAAGTCAGGGAAATTTATTCCATTAAAAGCAACCGACTTCCAAAAAACACAAGAAAGTGAAAAATAACTTTAATTTCGGAAGTCGGTGACTTTGAATATGTATTTTATTAATTTATTGTCATCGCCTTCCAAATTAAAGTTATTTTTCACTTTCTAGCGTTTTTTTTTTAACTTTTTGTTATAGTAGGTACCCACTCCACACCAATTCATCATCCTTGTGGTCAAAACAATGCATATTTATGCGATAGCAGCAATCACGGTTGATTTGTTGTCATTTTTTAAAGAGTTCCGTTGTCTGTTTCCGAAACGCATCATCAGATCTATATGAAATTTAAATGATCCATTTCGAAACAAAACCCTTTCTAAAAAAAGAATTTTGAAAATCAGTCTATAAATGACGGAGTTATGCCCGAATCTGCACCTAACTCCTAAGTTAAAGAGTTGTATCTTCCTTCATCAGCTCAGCGTCATGAGATAATGATGACCATAAGCAAATGTCTCAATAGCTTTAGAAAACATATGAAAAACATTGTTAATCCCTATAAGATTTGAGGGTTGCCCTCGATTTCCCTGGGATTCCATCATCAGATCCTGACTTGGTGCCAATGGGACCACCTCAGGTGTATACTCTTTCAAATAATAAAAGAATTTTGAGAATCGGTCCACAAATGGGGAGAAATCGAGGAACATAAATAAAAAAATACATACAGTGGAACATATAACCTCCTCCTTTTTTGGAAGTCGGTTAAAAACCCAAACGTGTCCTTTGCGCAGATATTTCGGTTTTCCCCCATAAAACCGTAGAATGATTTCTGTCAAATGATTCAACGTTTGCTGAAAGGATTTCACAATGTAGCTGCGTACTAAGTAAATATTATTATTTATTTAATTATACATACAACAATGACAGTTTGAAATAAGTATGGAAAATCAATTGAACATTGTAAATGTTTCTGACATACAATAACTAAATAGTTCCAGAATTTTTGTCTGCAAAGTAAACAGGATAAATCTATCTTTCGTCTTTGAAACCCATGAGTTACTTTTAGAGGAAGAGCGAATAGTTATTATTTTGTATACCTATTACACATAGGCATCTTCTGGCTCCATTCGTTCCAACATCTAGGTCAAAACGGACCCCAATTTTATTGAACCAAAAATACGAAAACGTGATATTCTTCTACCCGCGCTGAGCCCGCATAGTGGATTATGGCCCACTCCCACTCACTGAGAGGAAGCCTGTGTCCCAGCAGTGGGAACTTTATAGGCTGAGTATGCTTCTGTTCTGCTTAGGTACTGTTATACTGAATATACACCAGTCCATGCGTTGGTTACCGAAGTCATTGGTGGATCTTAGGCAATCGTTACGGGTTGTCAGAAGCACGAAAGTGGCAACTATGCTTGTTGTATTTGGGACCAGGGCCTGAATTCACTATGTCTACTTAACGATTCCTTAGGTACTCGTAACCACGTCAGTCACACACGAAAGCTAATATCGTAGGTATTAACAATATCGACAAGTTGTCTTGATATGTACAGACGCCAGCACATCAAGCTACCCCAATCTGTCAAATTTTCCCAATTGAACATGAACCTTATGCGTATGTAAGTAATAAAGTTGAAAATCTATCAAAGAAATTTGACAGATTGGGGTAGCTTGATGTGCTGGCGTCTGTACATACAGATTTCAATTCACATTTCATTTCGATTCCTTACCGTTACTTTGGTTTCTAAACAAACACGATATTGACGTAGATAGTTTATGATGGATATGATACAGTATTGGGACTCAGAGGGGTCTGCGTAACAGCCGAAATGACTTTAATTTTGACAGTTCAACAACATTCGAATTATGTACGTTATTTACGTTGTTGAACAAACACATTTCCCGACAATATAAAGCAATTAAAATCCTTCACTATAATAGAGGGGCCACGGCGTGTCCAGCAGTGGGAAACAATATTGACTGATTATGCTGCAAAATTATTGAGGTTCTGATTGATAGTATATTACGCAATATTATGGTGCTGGCTAGGCAGATAATGATGCGAAGAGCAATGTCCAAGTAGCTACTATTGCGAACTATTAGTTAATAAATTAATTAATAAGTCATCTTCACTATTTAGATCAATTGTCAAATGTAGGTCATTGGTAATTGTTTAATTGGAATTATATGTACATAGTTGGATATTTTAGCAAAACAAAAAACTACTAATTATAACTCAAGTTGAAAACACTTCTGCGTCTATTTTTACAATAATGAATGACGAAATTGAAATTATGTAAAACCACATTAAATAAGAACTCAAGTTTTTTTCCGAAGCCATAATTTAACAGTATTAGAAAAACAATAAAGAAAGCATGGTTAACATATCTTACTAAACGGGAGATTAAAACAATATACAGGAGGCAGATATAGTCCTAAAAGAAAACGTAAGATCATACATACATAACACATACAATAATCTCGTTTCTCAAAACCCTCGTCACCTTAGATGCTACTAATACTAAAGTCATAAATAAAAAAATTATGAATAGTCAAATTCTAAACAAAAAATCACACATTAACCATCCAACTCAAATACCTACAGAAACAAATCGTACTCAGTGTCAGCTCAAGATTCGTAAAAGTCATCATCTTTAAGCGTGATTATGTCATCACTATAGATAATAGGGTGATTAACAGTCTTTAAGTAGTCGTCGTTACAGCCAATAAGTATTTTTACGACCTAAAAGTGATAAGAACTCGATAACTTTTAACTATGTATTTGTATTTTTCACCTTCCAAGTTTAAGATATCACTCGGTAAAGAAGTGTTTTAATTTTGGTTGGAATTGTGTCAATGCTTATTGCTGTCAGTCACTGCTTATTTTTTCGCTTGCCCACGTTATGAGAAACCTGCATGGTGTCTAAAATTGTGTTATTGGATTAATGCAAAGGCCAAATCAAAGGCTTTATTATTAGAGTTTATGATTTTAACAACATCTGACTCTTTCCTTTTATTAGCATCGTCATATATAGCTTCTTCATGTTCATTCTTACCTTCAGACTATTCCAAACATTGCTGTCCCATAGATGAATAAGATTATTCATACCCACTATTATGGATCTTCCACAATATTCATTCTCGTATCTATAGTTGCTAAAAGTTCATTCGTTTGATCGGTATCTTTCTTTCTATTCATAGTTTTTATACATATTTTAGGCTGCCCGCATCACCACGGACTTTTTCTTACCAATTCATTCCACCCACTTCAAAGAGGATCTTGGAAGTCTCTATGATTTCAAAACCTGTTTTTCATGAAGGAAAACAAACAGTATTAATTCAAAGAATTCGTTGTACGCTTAATAATAAGACCTGCACCCTAATTGCGTAACACACGATTAATCATAATCGGTTTCATTTTGACAGTTCAACAATATTCATTTCGTTATTAACGTTGCTGAATAGACACATTTTTCGAACATATGTAGCAATGGTTTAGCAATCTGTTTCAAAACGAAACAGATTATAATTAATCGTGAGTTACTCCATTAGGGTGCTGTGGACCCTGTGATCGTAACAGCTATAGCTGATAAGTGTAGGCACCTACATTTTTACTTTGGCATAAAAGGCTTGCACTCTATCTAAGGACTTCTGCAGTTTATCTGGCACAAGGTTTCATTCTCAATTCTTGTTGGTAAATCAATCGGCGCCATAGAGTCAGAAATATACTTATTTGTTACAAAAATCTTTTGCAAACTAACAGGAAATCTAGATTACCTAAACCCTCCTTTGTTACAACAGATGACGAGTCTACGTTTGAAGTAGGAAATGGTACGCAAGCACATTATCAAAAATCAAACACATTAAATGCATTCAGGCTATCGCGATGACACTAATGTTGCAAAAAGCTATTCAATTATAACTGCAGTACGAGGAAAATACCTATTAGCGACAAACTGACAATCATTAACTAATCACAGGCAGAGATATCAATTCTGAAACAATTCCAATCAAATATAGATATATATAGCCACACCTTTTCAACAAGGTTATCAAAAATACAGGCGATTATTGAGAAAGGTGCGGCGCTCATCGATAACGTTATCACAAACGGATAAAATAATAATGAACTATGTAATTGCACGAAATTGATTAGCTAATCAACAATAAAAAAGTACAGTAATTGGCGCAAAGTAGAACACTGATAAAACATGGGCGCGTGGTGCGAATCGCATGTAGTGTACATATGTATATTATATGGTCATGGTGAACTGATATAAGAATCGAGTAACTTTAACTGATGATTCGATAAGATATTAGAAGTATACCGAATTTACTATGAAATATTAAGTCATAGGATCAGTAAGTTACAAGTCATCGTATTCATGAAAATTCGGCACACCTGCTTACACACCATTACGTATCAAACAATATCTGCTTTGATTACTATAATATGTATAATGATTAAACTACACAACCAAATCAACTAACTAGGCTACTACTACTATTCTACTACTACTAGCTACTATTCTGTCTAATAAACAGTGGAACATTTTATTAGATGTCTGATCATCATTCGTCAGCTTATAATTATTATTGATGATGATGATTGTGTAAAGTTTACATAATCGTCATCATCAATTCCTCATCCTGTTTCTTTTATCCTTAATTTAGACATTTTCGTAGATACAGCCATTGTTGCATTGTTATTGGTCGAATTGGTTACGAACAAAAAAAAAATCACTGGGATCACAGTAGGTATGTAATTATGATTCGTCACATTAAAACTATTTGAAATATTTAGTTGTAACATTGTCAAAGCCAATTATTTTCAAAAGAGTAACCGTGGAGTTTCTTACCGGCTCTTCTCCATAGGAAGCGACAATTTGGAACCGTGCACCTAGCTTCTGACGTTTCATAAGTGCCCATGCAGGTTTATATGAAATAAAAATATTTTGATTTTGTTTTTTTGATATGAAGTCGCGACATTTCTACATTAAAAAACTTCTTTTTTAACCCCCCACGCAAAAACGACGGGTGCTATAAGCTTGACGTGTCTGTGTGTGTGCAGTGTGTATGTCTGTCTGTCTGTCTGTCTGAAGCAACATAGCTCCCGAACGAATGAACCAATTTTGATTTTTCTGTTTGTAAGGTGAATTAGGGAGTGTTCTTGGACATGTTTCATCAAAATCGGTTCAGCCGTTTGAAGATTATCAGCTCGTTTCTGGTTGATGAAGGGATTAGAGCATCTTTCACGGGTCTGATCAAGACGAAATTTGGTAGGTATTCTTTTACTTCAATGATATTAGACGAACAAAGTAACCTTGGAGCTGGAGCAACACCTGGAATTTCCAGGATACCCAAGTTACTCACCAACAAACAGCACAAGTATCGTGTATGGGCTCATTGAAAAGGTCTCAATGAATAGGTTATGGATACATGGTGATCAGCACGAGGCTTTAGGATAAATTAGTAACAAACTTCACTGTGGAAAACATACGCAACGCTACGCAGATTTAAGCGAGACATTAAGTTTAAAAAGCAGGAAATAAAAGTTAAATTTAAAAAACCCCGACACAGACAAAAAATTATATAAATTGGCCTTTTAAGTTGTAGGTAATATTTTGATCAACGCATTGTCAAGTCGGGGGACGGTCAATGAAAACGCCAGACAGAAGAGGCCTAGCACTTTCATTATTATTATTTGTTTTCCTTTTATAATCAGTAGTAACAATATCCCTCAGGAGGCTCCAACATCAACAGTAGTCTGCAAGCATGGTTGGCTCCCATCGACCCTGATAACGCTTCATGTTTGTTGGTTTACTCTGAAATTTCTTCATGAAATCATTCACTGTGTTCATTACTTACTAAACCCATGTTATTAATAAGAAACTTAAGAGTGTGAGAGAGTTATGTTGCTTCCCTGGTACCTCATCAGTTTAGTTACTCATGTGACCTCATTAACAGCATAACTATGTGAAAGTCTATTAACTGCTCTCAAATACAATGATATTTTTTATTATTACAATGCTGACATACATCAATTTTAATATCGACTATTTTAGTGATTGTCATGGAAATCATGTCACTATGTTTAAATAGGTTCATTTTATTTATGTAGATTATTTTACATATTGTGAATGGAAGAACGTTGTAGGCCTTACAGACTGTAGATTTGTAGACGATTTTCTATTCTGTATTCGTCTAAGTACCTGGTGCTTATTGACAGGCCTGCACTGTCCTCCCATACATTTTATCTCTGTAATTTGAAAACATTGTTATAGCCAATTATTTTTAAAAGAATAACAGTGGAGTTTCTTGCCAACAACTATTTGGAACCGTGCACCTAGCTTCTGACGTTTCATAAGTGCCCATGCAGGTTTATATGAAATAAAATATTTTGATTTTGATTTTGAGTGAAAAATAAGCCGATTCTGAGACTCTTGGCACACCTCTGCCTACCCTTCCGGTAAACTAGGCGTGATGTTATGTTTTGTTAATTTCAATAAGCAGGTGACCGGGACCGGCAGATGAGGACTACAATATTGTAGGTAGGTAAACACCTGGCTGGTAAGTAAACAGGTAAAAGGTGAATCGAAATTCTTAGAATTATTATAAATCACAATGCAATTAACTGGTCTAACCCCCGTTCGAGCTTCCAATCACATGACTCCAGCGGGGTGATTGCGTAACTTACAATAGGAATGGCTTTTAGTTTGATAGTTCAACAATATTCATTTTTACAGTTCGAAATATTTTTATTCAGACTTGATTTTAATCGTATTATTTATTTAAACCGGAATACATCCTTAGCATAGCCGATCGTGGTTTTAAACTACTATTATGTGCAAGCCGTGTCGGTCATCTGCCAGCCGTTGCGCGTTGTACAGATTCGGATTTCATTAGGCTAGCAGCATAAGGCTCGTAGGCAAACTTATCATTCCAATTTATTTATAAGTATTCATTTAATTTATCATTTTTCACTAAAATCTTGTCATTATTTTAGTATTGCACATCAATATCAATACCACCAATACCTAGACTCAACTTGAACCCCTTGAGGAAAAACCACAAAATGCATCACATCACATCACTTACGCATTCGGAAATTTTGCAATTTAAATACTGTTACAAGTAAATGAGGTAAATAGACAGAGGTATTATTGAACTCTGAACAAAATAGGTACCTGCACCACACTACCGGTATAATCGCCTGATTAAAACAGTCAATTTTCCTTATAACAGTACGATTTTAAAAGGTACCGACATGCGCCAGTTTAATGCTTCGAAACCATCTTCTTTAACTAATCTATAATTGGTCAAATGTGGTTCCGTGTGGTGCCGGACGTAAAGAATAGCATCATCCCATCTCTTCCCGTGGGTGTCGTAGGAGGCGACTAAGGGACTTACTATCTCGTTCTCTATGCAGTTTTCCACCATATCACGATCGCCAACCCGCCTGCCAAGCGAGGCGATTATGGCAACCCCCCCCCCCCCCCTCCCCAAATTGGGGGAGGCCTATGTCCAGCAGTGGACATCTTTCGGCTGAAATGATGATGATGATTGGTCAAATGAAGTGATCTGAACCAAAGAGCCGACATAGGTCACAGAAGAAGCAAGCTGAAGTAGCAATGGGCCGGCCAAAATTAGCCATAAACCCGCTGACCGTTGTGGTAGACGTATTCTTGAGTAGAGTCCACGAATCGGCAAATGTAAGGTAGCATACCCTCAGGCTAGGTGGAGCGACAATCTTCGGGTGGCTAGTAGGAGCTGGATGAGAGTTGCCGAGAATCCACTAGCGACCAATTGGAGACGCCTTTGTCCAACAGTGACCTACTTTAGGCTGATCCATCAAATTAAGTTTTAGTACTGATTCTAGTACCTCTTACTAATATAGGTATGCTTTTTTTTTGGGTGGGAAATCATCAAATAACTTCTCCCGCTCTGGGTGGAGCAGGAGGGCGTAAGACTTTTACTGACTAAAACCCACCTGTGTTCCCTCAGTAGCCCGTATGCCAGGGACTCTGGTATCTCTTTCGAACACACCCGCACCCCTGGCAGGCATCGACCCTTGCGGGCCCCATCATTTTGTGCTGACATCTCTTTGAGGCGCGCGTAGAACACAATGCGCCGTCGACTTGGGCTTGGTCCTTACCGGACAGCGACCTACCCATTACTCATCGTCCGCAAGCTCATGCCTACGGTGGCCGAAAATCGGCCTAGGATTCCCGACGCCCAGAGCGTTTCCGTATCCTGCGGCGGCTAGGGTCGCGAGGGCGCATAGACTGCCTCTCCCTCACGTGCGCCGCCTCCCTCTTCGCGAGCATTACTGCTTCGCTGAAGGAGGTGACGGCTACCCATGCACTCTCGCTCCGTACCGTGGCCTGGACCAGGGCCGGACGCGAGAGATCACCGCCGCCGATCGCCTCCACGAGGACACGGCGGTGCTCCGCCCAAGCCGGGCAGACAGCCACCATGTGCTCTAACGTGTCCTCAGGGCGATCTTTGCAGTGGAAACACCCGGGCGTTTCCTCCCGCCTTATCCGAAACAGGAACCTCCCGAAACAACCGTGTCCGGTGAGGACCTGCGTCAGGCGGAAGGTGAGGACGCCATGCCGTCTCTCAAGCCACTCCTCAAAGAGGGGGACTTACCGCCGCAATTGTGGCGTGCCCAATAGACCTAGGTATGCTTCAGTGCTTTCGTGTTATTGGAAGCCATTTCGATGTCATTATCAACCATAACGTCAAAAATGAGATTTGTTAGCCTCACTAAGATTATAACGCAAACATTCTTAAAAATACCTACGAGAATCTGTCCCACTGCTCTAACATGAACTCAAGAAACTTAAAAGGAAAAGCCAATACACTAGGTCAGGGGAAAGTCCCAGTGAAGTGATTCATTCATTTATAAGTCCTTAAGAATGTTTAGAAATTATTCATTCGCGTAATAACATGTATTTCTTTTTTATTCTTTCATAATTTATTTCTTCTTTTAAGTTACAATTGTAGCCTACTATGCTAACTACCTTCTACTTGCAGTCTAGTAACTATCACATTGTAATAATCTTTTGTATTTCTTTGCATATTTCAAATAAATACAAAAGATTATTTCTCACAGCACCTAAAGTAACAGAAATGAACATAAGTTAAGAAAATCCAAAAAATATACCAAAAGGCATTTATTCAAATTAGGCTGAGAATCAGCACTTTTCGAACGTCAAAACATAAGACCGTCCACCAAGAACACCCGTTAAAGTCCAATAAATCGAGACAAACACTAATGACGAATTGACTACCAGCAAATATCTATCACTTAAAATAACAATTAGACATAAGATCAAATAGACCGCCCAACATAAACCGCCGACTGCCAAACGCGGTGAAAACTGATAAAAAGCAATATATTTGTGGATTAACTACATGTATTGGCAACAAAAATTTATGAGGGCTAAGATAAAACATAAGCATAGTGTAGAATAAGACAAGTTAATGCCTTCTGATGCCGATCAAGAGTCGTAAATGGCAGGTCTGTTCGATAAACTATTGATGTTAGATATGAATGAAGCAACTGCTGTTATTGAAGGTCTTCGAAGATAAGCCTTGGATGTAGAATGTCGTGCAAGGACACATGATTGCCAATCCTACTATCCAACTAATCCGTATTACCTAATATTATAAATGCGAAAGTAACTCTGTCGTCTGTGTGCTACACTTTCACGCCTAAACCGCTGAACCGATCGTCATGAAATTTAGCAGAGATATAGCCTGAGATATGGAGAAGAACATAGGCTTTTTTTACGCGATAGCCGACATCAACGCGGGCGAAGCCGTGGGCAAAAGCTAGTATTATATAAATAAAAGTTTGTATGTTTAGCTGTTTGGATGTTTGTTACTCAACCACGCAAAAACAGCTGAACGGAATTGGATGACATTTGGCACACAGATAGTTCGTAACCTGGAATAACACACAGGATACTTTTTATCCCGAAAGTACATTCACGTGGGATAAATTTCGACATCCAAGCGGGCGAAGCCACTGGCAAAAGTTGATCTATTTATAAAAGACTGGTAAAGAAAAGAGATGGCATCTAAAAGCTACAAAGATCTCAAACTAGAAAAAATACTGAATCGAAGGGTTGTCGATAAGAAGAGGGTCGTGGCTAGTTATTGAAAATTCGTCTAACATATAATTATATTCATTCAATAAAATCTTTATTGACGTAAGATATAACATATTCCTTGTTTTCCCGAAGGGTTATGCAAAGGTTTAATTTTCATACACCCACATTTCGTTAGGTATGTATTACTAGTAATAGGCAGCCGTGTGGTGCCGGACGTAAAGAGTAGCACCATCCCATCTCTTCCCGTGGGTGTCATAGAAGGCGACTAAGGGACTTACTAGAGAATGGGCAGCAGCGTTCTCTATGCATTTTACCATCATACTGCGATCGCCAACCCGCCTGCCAAGCGTGGCGATTATGGCAAACCCTCCCATATTGGGGGAGGCCTAAGTCAGTGGACGTCATTCGGCTGAAATGATGATGAATGATGAATAGGGAGCGAGCTTTTTGCCATTAAGCAAGCTCAAATTGAGAAATTCTACATGGAAAAACTTAATAACACTTCGCTCGACCTGAGAATCGAACCCAAGCTCAGCAATAGACTTTAGATATTCGGTTTAAAAGATGTGGTGCTGGAGGAAAATGCTCCGCATACTGTGGACCGCGAAGAGAACGAACAAATCTATCCTCGAACAACTACGCATAAGAGATAGACTTCCCACGATCTGTTACCAAAGGATTCTCGATTACTTTGGTCACATTGCCCGTTAACCTTGTAAAGTTGTTGGTGATGGGCAAGGTGGACGGGAGAAGACCTCGCGGCCGGTCACCTTACCGTTGGTCCGATCAAGTAACCGTCCTCACTGGACTCTCTGTAACGACCACCATGAGAGAAGTCCTGACTGACTGATTGACTGACTCATCAACGCCCAGCCCAAACCCTTGGACCTAGAAATCTGAAAGTTTGTACAGAGGTTTCCTTTATAACGTAGACAAGGAATAAGGAATGTTTTTTCGAAATTAAACCCCTGAGGGAGTTAAATAGGGGATGAAAGTTCCGCGCGGGCGAAGCCGCTGGCAAAAGCTAGTAATACATAAAGCCACGAAGGCCTTTCAGGGACACGACCTTCAGTAATGAAGTACGCGACCAAGAAGAGATTCGGTTTAATCACTACATAATTATAAAACAAAGTCCTCCGCCGCGTCCGTCTGCTGTTCGCGATAAACACAAAAACTACGAAACGGATTTTCCTGCAGTTTTCACCAATTGACAGAGTGATTCACGAGGAAGATTTAGATGTATAATTTGTTTTGTGTAAATTAGCCAACGCGGGCGAAGCCGGCAAAAGCTAGTTCCTATTCCTAATAAACTAGAAACATTAACTTGATCATCAGTAAATAAATCGCGCAAAATTCTGACTACACACCAAAAGCATGAATTAACATGAAACCTAAATACACATTAACATTTCAACAGCGCACACAAGAAAACCATTGTATTAAAACAATCTAGAACAGTTTTGCACCTCGCAGCTAACTCAAGCATGATACTCACGTAGAAAAAGCGTTTTTTTTTTTTACGAACATGCACTTATTATTCAAAGAAGCGACATTTCTTTGTGTTGCTTGTAAAAAGCGGTTGAAATACCGGTGTGCATGCTAATGTACTTAACTTTATGAGGTAGATAGATATGGAAACGGGTTTTGAGAAGCTTCGTCGCTAAGAATAGCCTAAGATTATATGGATGACTTCTTAGTTGTTGCTATGTCATCTTTATTTAGAGACTGTGTCTATAGGCTGAGACTTGAGTTGCTTAATTGCCTTTGAAAATGGCCGTGGTTGTGAGTCTAAGGCTGAGTAAGATGTATTTTGGCTAAGCGACATTTTCCTGTGGTTGTCTTACAACTGTCAAAAAATTAGTGCAAGAATGAGACGTGAACCTGTCTTAACCAAAGCATTTGCTAAGTAACGTTTATAGATCTTGGCCATAGTAAAGATCATAAAGGTAGGGGACTCAACTAATGCCTCTGAATTGAATAGGAAGACTTTGGGGCAATAGCGAATACATTCGAATAAGTACTAGATAAGAGCATAGTAGTAGGCGAGGCACTTGTGGCTAAGAAATATTGTTATCGAACGGTGCGGTTGTCCGCACCGTTCGATCGATTTTCCGTGTTTGGTCCTGGGATTGGTTGACCATCCTTACCCCTAAAACCCCTCCGGGCCACGGAGAGCGCGTTAAGCCGTTGGTCCCGGCTTTCATTCTTTCTTTGACAGTCGTTACAGGTAATCAGAAGACCGAAAGACTGACAACCAAGGGGTATCGTATTACCCAAAAACTGGGTTGTTGATAGGCAGTCGCTCTATGTAAAATACTGGTATTTGGCTGAATCCGGTTAGACTGGCAGCCGACCCCAGTTGGGAAAAGGCTAGGCAGATGATGAAGTACTCTAGATGAGAGTAGTCGACGTTATATCGAGTTAAATAACATGTGATTAGAGGCTTATGTTATATCTTATATCCAGCTGGAGACTGGGACCTACGCTGATGATGATGAAGGACTCCAAAAAAAAATCAAAAATCTCAACTAGCTTACATTGCAAGGTATCCCAACCTAAACTAGTCGAGGTTTTTCTTGTGAAACAATGAACACTTTTCAGACACCTTACGAATTTATCCTGTTTTCCTTCGGCTTAAAATTGGATGATTGTAGTCATATTGAACTGTGCCGTTTATTACCTACTCGGTCGCAAAATTAGGACAAACCACAAAAGATAGGGCAAAAAGTAAGACCACAAAACATAGAGCTATATTAAAAAAAATTACCAATAGACCACAAAACTTAGCAAATAATTGCTTAAATCCACATACCTACCTAATGAAATGCTATCATACATTTATTGAATGACACAAAATATCTAATACTGATGTAAAATAATCATGTGGAATGAGTTTTTTTTTTTTTTTGGGTGGGAAATCATCAAATAACTTCTCCCGCTCTGGGTGGAGCAGGAGGGCGTGTCAGACTTTTACTGACTAAAACCCACCCGTGTTCCTTCAGTAACCCGTATGCCAGGGGCTGTGGTGTCTCTTTCGAACAAACCCGCACCCCTGGCAGGCATCAGCCCTTGCGGGCCCCATCATTTTTTGTGCTGACATCTCTTTGAGGCGCGCGTGGAACACAACGCTCCGTCGACTTGGGCTTGGTCCTAACCGGACAGCGAGCTATCCATTACTCGCCGTCCGCAAGCCCATGTGGAATGAGGTTGCGAGATGACTTGCACGCGCACCATGAGGGCTGGGGGTCTACTATCTAAGCACGAAATCCGTAGTTCCGGCCGAAGTAACGGGCGTTTCCTACTCCTTGTTACCTAAGGAAAAAAGATTACTTTGGGCCCCGAACTAAGAATAAATGACAACACCATTTGAAATTTTTCGAAAAAGTACAATAATTTTCATTCCGATGTTTCGAATTACATATTTTTGGATGGGCCCATATCATCGTTGACGGACAATGAGAGTAGGACTTCTGGTTCGAGGCGGCGGGAGAACCTGAACGACTTAGGAGACGTCTTTTGCCTTGCAGTGGGACAGTATAGACTAGTTCAAAAATGGGTCGAGAGACAGGAGGAGCATGCATATTTCGTACTAAAAAAACATAAATACTGTGAGACTGTGAGGCAACACGCGTCTGCCGACAGTCACGTAGGACTCTGCAGAAATTGAGTCATTTACCTGTATTCGACCCAGTAAAATCCACTGCATAGTAAATTGGTAATGTATTTTCCTCATTAAATTAATGAATTAAAGCTTTGATGATCTATACCGTACATACACAGCCTATAATGTTTCCACTGCTGGGACACACGCCTCCTCTCCGTGAGAGGGATTGGGCCGTAATCCACCACGCCGGCCCAGTGCGGGTTGGTAGATGTCACATGTCTATGACGATCTATAACGTAACCGCAAGCCATATCACAATAAGCCTATAAGGTTCCTATTGGAACACAGTCTAGGCGCCCTCTTTGCAAGAGGGAGTGGGCAGTACTTATTGCCTGGGCACGGGTTGGTACGCACGGCTATACATCAAGCTATAAATCTCCAGTTTAATAAGCTGATCTCGTATTGTATAGGATTTCCGTACACTGCGAGATCAGCGTAAACTGGAAATGTATAGCTTGATGTGTAGCTGTGTGTACATATCACCATGCCTTGGTTCTGCCGGTTTCCTCACGATGTTTCCTTCACCGTTTTTAGAGCACCTGTGTTCAAACCCACCACCCACGTGACGACACGTATCTAAGTTTGGGCCACCACTTGATGGCTTTTGTAAACTATGTCCTGCACCCTAATTGCGTAACTCACGATTGATCATAATTGGTTTCGTCTTCACAGTTAAACAATATTCATTGCGTTATTTATGTTGTCGAACAGACACATTTTTCGAACATATGAAGCAATGGTTTAACAATCCGTTTCAAAACGATACAGAATATGATGAATCGTGAGTTACGCAATTAGGGGGCTGGTTTAAAAAAATACATTAGGTTATCATGGTGGTATTAGCAGTTAGGTTAGGTTGGACTCAAACAAGGTCAAATGTGTAGATGTTTTAAGAAGAACAATGAAACTACGCCACAATGTTGAAAATCTGTAGGAAAAAAATCCCAAAAGGTTTTTTTTTTTATGAAGCAACAATCGTCCCAACGAAAAACCCATTTCTTGTTCGGTTGTCGAGTGTAAAAAGTTGGCGAATGTTATTTGTCGTCAATTACGTGTAGACTGTTGATGTAATATAGTTTATTTAAGCTTCAGTTATTGAATCACGCAGTGATATGTTGTTTTATATTTATTTATTTATTAAAACTGAATGCACAAGTAAAAAATACTGTACAAAGACGGACATAATACCTGAGGCATTTTCTACCAGTCTAGTGGCAGTCATAGTCGTCATATTATGTCTTGCTTTTAGTTTTAAATCTAACTTTAATAAAAAGAAAAACCGAGAAACACCATCACACAAATAATTGCGACTCAGTTACAAAACCTGGGTGTGAAAACAGACCCCTAAAACAGAAAAAACAAAACTCGTTCAAAGTATTTTCCTCCTTCAAACAGACTCCTTTAATAGTTATTTGTGCAACAAGAGAGCAAAGTCGTTTTTTGCTGCGAGTGCTGATTTTGAATCTTGAGCAAGCGAAGGATTCAACGATTGAATCAAGAGCGTAGCGAGTGATTCTAAAGTTGAATCCTGAGTGTGGCGAGGGATTCAAAGGCACGAGATGCAAAAAACTTTGCTCTCGTGTAACACACATAACTTTTCACTTCAGCAGCGAGAACACTTTAGCAGATAAAATAATAAACAGGAATAGATTGAAATAACTATTTATTGTGAATCAAAATAATTATCATTGTAGGTAGAGGTACCAATTCAATCAAATGGAACATTTTAAAAGTTAAAACTTATTCAACTCTTTACGATAGCCACGAAATTTTATTCCCGCTCTTTTATTTAAATTAAGGCGTGTTCGGAAATAGCACCCATGATATTTTATTATTCAAAATATGTTACGTAACATTATTGAAACTAGAAATAAATATTTACAGGTTAAATATCAGTTTTATTTGCAGTAAATACTTAATAAATACAACAACAAATTATTGTTTGTCTTTGAGGTCGAACTCAAAATCGGAACTTCGAAAGGGCTGGTCTTTGTCTCTCTCTCTTTCTAATGGCGGGAAAGAGATAGAGTGTTAATGTTTCGAATTGTAAGATTAACCCAAAGCTGAATAAGAAGTTCGCGGCTTTCTGAAAACAAAAATTAAAAAGTTACTTTGTCTCACTCAGTGATCAGTGAGCAAAATCGCATTTTGCTCACTGATTTCAGGCAGCAAAACCTACATGTTTGAGCTACTGAAGTGAAAATTATTTTTCACTATTCGTCATAGTTTCGGATTTCGGCATCCACGAACTTGTAAAAATTCAGACTGTAGGTATTGGTAGGTATATATTAATATAAGTTGAATTGAATAAAGATATCATATTAAACCAATAAGTGATACTTGTACAGTGCGTACCGCATTATGAGTGGGTCAAGGTGCTTATTGGCAACGTAACCTACAACAACGTAATCTCGCTCAATTTGAGAGCATGGTCGCCGCCGTGTCACGCGCCTTACTTGACTTTAATATTAATACACGCCTTATTTGTTTGATGACCGTGTATTATTGTGTTGTAACCATTGAGGTGACGGGACTTCCTCAATGGTTAGCGGTTTTCTAAAATCCCGGATTTGCAATCATCACAACATCCTGGAATCCCCGAAAGGTTAGCCAAAGGTGTATCTACAGTACCTACGCCTACATTTCGCCAGTTATGTTTAAGTCCAATGGGGCGAGCCTATTGCCATCAACCGGGCGCAAATCCAGACTCCGGAGTGCTACTGTGAAATTCCAGATGGGAAAAAAGACGAAGGACATTTGTACCTATAGGAAAGAGCATTGGTTAGCACTAGCGGTCTTCCCAAATTCTAGCATTCCGATCAGTTTAGCGGTTTATAATTCTGAATGAAGTTTTTGTTGCTATACAAGGAAAGTTTTTATCCAGTGCGCAAACTGAAACCATGAATTCAGCATATCATTCTAGAACCCCCAGCGCAGAAATTTTTCGCCTGTTATACAAAAAAAATATCAGCTGTTTCATAGAAAAGTGCAATACCTACGCGGTCAAAATGTATGGCTACTGCATTTTAATTTACCATTTTATTTTATTTATCAACTTTTTATGCGCATGTTATAAAACAGTGCGAGGAAACCGGCTTGTTCTAGAACCAAAAATTAGGAGACATGTGACATCTACCAACCCGAGCTGGGCCCGCGTGGTGGATTATGTCCGACTCCCTCTTACAGAGAGAAGGCCCGTGTCCCAGCAGTGGGAACATCCATATTATGATGCCCATGCTATACGAAAGAGACTCCACCCCATCTCACTATTATCGTGCGTTGTGCTAAATGTTATACAGTTTTCCAGGTAGTGTATTGCACTCATTTTCACAACTCAGATTGTGGAATTGTTTACGTTTGATTAGCTGTTTTATCGTCCACTTAAACAATAGGTTCACTTTTGTTTTCATTGAAACAGCCATCTTTCTTTGCACCTAGCTTCTGACGTTTCATAAGTGCCCATGTAGGTTTATATGAAATAAAAATATTTTGATTTTGATTTTTATTTTTTTTTGGTGGGAAATCATCAAATAACTTCTCCCGCTCTGGGTGGAGCAGGAGGGCGTGTCAGACTTTAACTGACTAAAACCCACCCGTGTTCCCTCGGTAGCCCGTATGCCAGGGGCTGTGGTATCTCTTTCGAACAAACCCGCACCCCTGGCAGGCATCGGCCCTTGCGGGCCCAATCATTTTTGTGCTGACATCTCTTTGAGGTGCGCGTGGAACACAACGCGCCGTCGACTTGGGCTTGGTCCTTACCGGACAGCGAGCTACCCATTACTCGCCGTACGCAAGCTCATGCCTACGGTGGCCGGAAATCGGCCTGGGATTCCCGATGCCCAGGGCGTCTCCGTCTCCTGCGGCGGCTAGGGTCGCGAGGGCGCATAGACTGCCTCTCCCTGACGTGCGCCGCCTCCCTCTTCGCGAGCATCACTGCTTCGCTGAAGGAGGTGACGGCTACCCATGCACTCTCGCTCCGTACCATGGCCTGGACCAGGGCCGGACGCGAGAGATCGCCGCCGCCGATCGCCTCCACGAGGATACGGCGGTGCTCCACCCAAGCCGGGCAGACTGCCACCGTGTGCTCCACTGTGTCCCCAGGGCGAGCTTCACAGTGGAAACACCGGGCGTTTCCTGCCGCCCTATCCGAAACAGGAACCTACTGAAACAACCGTGTCCGGTGAGGACCTGCGTCAGGCGGAAGGTGAGGACGCCATGCCACCTCTCAAGCCACTCCTCAAAGAGGGGACTTACCGCCGCAATAGTGACGTGCCCAGTCCTGTTCAGAGCTTAGCTGACAACATAACGTAGCATTGAGCTTATGAGATCTCTTCGTTCTGTGCTTCTCGTATCATCAGAAATCTCTCACGATAAATATGTTAGCCAAATAACAAAACAAACCTTATTTACGTCCCAGTGTTTCAAAAAAGTTCAAAATAATTTAAATAAAAAGTTAAAAAACATTAAGTAAATAATACTTTATTTTATTTTTAAACAGCTACACGTATGCCCAATTTGACTCTGACAAAGTAGTGTAGATATAGGCACACACCAAGCTGCGAAAAATAGACTTAAAATATGTATGTCGTTTTTTTTAAAACCTATTTACCTGTTGTTGTCTTGGGCGTGGAACCGGTGGAACTGAATAAATCATTACCTAAAACAAATAATAAAAACACAACGTCACTTTTACTTTTTCCCACCTGAAATTCATTAATTCACTTCATCCCCTTAAGGGGTTTGGGCCCACGGTTTGTTTATTTATAAGTAATCTTGCGGCTAAGTAATAACATCCGCTCGGGTTTATCTATCAGGTTAAGCAACGCTTGCCGCGGTTGACCCACGGATGGGTGACCATCTTTACATCCCAACAAGGGCTCATCTTGGTCGTGCCTCTGAAAGCACGTTAAGCCGTTGGTCCCGGCTGTTATTTGTGGATCTTTTACAGTCGTTTTACGGGTCGTCAGAAGCCCGAAAGTCTGGCAACCAGTATTTCCAAGAGGTATCGTATTACCCAGTAACTGGGTTGTGGAGGTTAGATAGGCAGTCGCTCCAGGTAAAATACTGGTATTTAGCTGCATCCGGTTAGACTGGAAGTCGACCCCAACATAGGTATTAAGGAAAAGGTTAATACCTATATGGAAGTCGACCCCAACATGAATACCTAGCATCGTTACTCCTCTATCCAGACAAGGAAGAGAAGATTGGTTCATAAACTATGACGTCATAGCCAATCATCTCGACAGGCACAGATTCACCGACACAATCACCAGATATTATTTTTATGCCTAGCTTTATCAATCTATACGCAAATGATGGTATCTTTAAGATGTAGGTAGTATCACTGCTTTCTTCTTAGAATTATCTCTTGATTGACTTCTAACATGACAAGTCTCCGATAAATATACAAAAATAAGGTAAATCTACACTCAAAAATGACAAAATATTGCGGTATTTTATTCCATGCCTTTTCTTTAACAATACTTTGAAAAAACATTGGGGAAAATCATTTTAATAAAGCGATAGCGCCAGGGTTTCAATGAATACTTGGTGATCTAAATACCTATAGAGCTATCACTTCTACCTCCATAATACCTCAATAAGTCAATTCCGCTCATTAAACCAAATTGTACATATTTTCTAGCTGCAAGATTACTACGTTAACAATGCTTTTCAAACCTATGTATAAGTAAGCTGTAGGTACCCACAGACATGCTGAATGTGCACTACCTAAGTAAAGCACCCACTGTCCAGTGTAACTTGACACTTGACGACTACGCTGAATGCAAGACACCGCTGCTTGCAAAAGGAGAAAATCAAATTCAATATATTAGGTCTTTACCTATGAAATTGCCGTTCTGCAGTACTGGCCATTTCAAATCAAAATAATTTTTGTTTGGCTAAGAATTCTAATTTCAAATTAATTTTATTTTAAAAACATGGTTTTTTTTTTCTAAAAGTAGTCATTTCTTTATTGATTAGTGTTACATTTTCATCGCATTTCAATCTTTTTCGTCATCATGGATACGTTAAAAATTCGAGTAATTATGGAATATGAGTAACGTCGTGGCAGCAACGCGGCACAAGCGGCACGCAACATCAACGACGTTTACGGAGCTAACACTACAAACCAACGCACCACCTGTTATTGGTTTGCTCGCTTCCGTTCTGGAAATTTCGACCTGAAAAATGAACCTCGCGGTCGTCCGAAGACTTTGGTCGACAATGACGAATTAAAGGCGATTGTGGAAGCTGATGATACACAATCTACGGCTGAATTAGCAGCAGCTTTCGACGTTAGCGTCAAAACAATATTGGTCCATTTGCGTCAAATTGGCAAGGTAAAAAAGCTTGACAAATGGGTGCCCCACGAACTCAATGATCGCCAGCGCGAAGTACGCGTCGAGACGTGCCTTGCACTGCTCAACAGACACACAAATGAAGGAATTTTGAACCGCATTGTTACCTGCGATGAAAAATGGATTCTGTTTGATAACCGTAAGCGCTCAGCAAGTTGGTTGGATCCTGGTTCAGCACCTAAACAATGCCCTAAACGAAAACTTACCCCTAGAAAAGTGATGGTCACTGTTTGGTGGTCTAGCGCCGGTGTGATTCATCACAGCTTCTTACCAAACGGGGTGAGCATTACTGCAGATGTGTACTGTGAAGAACTGAACACAATGATGGAGAAGCTGGCGCATCTCCAACCAGCATTGGTCAATCGCTCGTCTCCGCTGCTCCTGCACGACAACGCGCGACCTCATACTGCACAGCAGACGGTCTCCAAGTTGCAAGAACTGGGGTTGGAAGCTCTCCGTCATCCGCCCTACTCACCAGACCTTGCGCCTACAGACTACTACTTTTTCCAGAATTTGGATAACTTCTTGGCGGGAAAAAAATTTAATACCCGAGAGGCAGTACAAAATGCCTTTGAAGAATTTGTTGCCTCCCGTCCAGCTGATTTCTTTAAGAAGGGCATCAATAAACTGCCACTGCGATGGCAAAGATGCATTGATTGCATGGGTGATTACTTCGATTAATACAAATAAAAAATTCATGAAAAAAATTCGTTTACATTTTTTCATACAAAACGGCAATTTCATAGGTAAAGACCTATTATTTTATTAGTTCCTTAATACGCCGCGTCTCAGCAAGTACTTACGTCCAGCAGTTGGAGTTTGTATTGAAGATCACGTCTAAACGGCTTGTCTTATGTATTTGAAAAACTTACTTATATGTTAACTAGACAATTTTTTTCGTCATTTGATATGTGAATATTTTAAATCCTATTTTATAACATAATGTAATTAATTGGTAAAGTAATGTCTGTCGCGGACATAAAAACGATAATCACACAAAAACTATCGGGCGTATTTCCATGAAACTTTCACCATCTAAAAGACAATTTAATCACCCAAATTTTAGTATACGGCTTTTCTTTGAATTGTGTTTGATATTTCAACGTGGGTTGTTTTTCTAAAAACTTGATGCGGGTTGAGGCGGGGTCTCTTGCGGGCGGCGCGGCGGGCGGCAGTGCATCGCTGTAGGTAGCTGTCATCTATTGTCGCCTTAATAGATCTTTAACAGTCGTCACAGCTAGTTGGAAGCCCAAAATTTGATGAACAGTCTTTTCAAAAGGTATCGCCTTATCTAGTAACTGGGTTGTGGAGGTCAGATAGGCAGTCGCTCCATGTAAAATACTGGTATACAGCTGCATCCAGTTAGACTGGAAGCTGACCCCAACATTAGAAAGCTATGCAGATTGATTTACGCCGCCCCTCAAGAAAACCTGGTCAGTCTGTATCGTAACTTGATATGTTATTATTGCACGTGGTGTAAAACACAAAGGGAGTACATGAATTACTAATTCGTATACCTAGTTCTTATCTTGTAAGGACAATCATAATAAATAACAACCACTCACGATATAATGAGCGATATCCTGCGCGATTCGATTAATTAACTGTATCACACATTAACTGCTTTGTTCCTATATGATAAGAATTGAATAGAATTATTCAATGAATATCGAAAAACACAGTATAATTTGTACCTATACTGTGCTAATAGAGACCAAATTAGGTATTTGCAATTTGTCCCGATCGACCATCGCACTGATCGGAAATGAAGCGATCCGCAGGAGAACCAAGTTAACCGACATAGCTTGAAGAATTGCCAAACTTAAGTGACAGTGGGCAGGGCACATTGCTCGCAGAACAGATGGCCGATGGGGCCGAAAGGTTCCGGAGTGGCGACCGCGGACTGGAAGATGTAGCGTCGGAAGGCATTCCACGAGGTGGTCTGCGGCGAGGGCCTTGTGAAAGCCGCAGCAATCCGCTGAATACGGGAAGCACACAGCTGGTGGAAGTGGCGGTGGTTGGGAGAGACCTAAATATGTCCAGCAGTGGACGCCTTTAGGCTGAAATGATCACTAGCGCATAATAATTACAAATGAAAAGATTAAATACCGAACAGTATAAAGTATTGTCGTTACGGAAAAATCTGGTCAAGAGGACTATTAAAGACGTTTGTTGTTTCGTATATATGTATAGTACCTAGTACTTTGACTTTTAATTGCCAATCTATTTATGATTTTAGTCAATTTTTGAATTATTTTTATGTGATTTTAGGTAACGAAACAACCCTTAATTAACAGCAAATGAGATTTGGTAGATTTACTGGCAGTAGTCAAATCAAATAAGATTAGTGGCAGCAGACTATTTGAATGATTCACCCTGGATTCTGATTATTTAATCAATAAATTATTTTATCGTGTTAACTTGCTTGTATTTGGTCAAATAATCACAACAGGAACTGCAAGAACTTAGTCAGATGAGGTTAGGTTATCTGATGAGTCACAATCACTAATGTGACTGGGGACATGACAAACGATGCCCACCTCCTGTCCTTTGTGCAATACCTTCTGCAGTTGTCCTCATTTAGCCAGACTAAGATTATGAAACTTTCAAATAGACTGTAACCTCTGAGTTTGTTTCGGTCTTTCTTCTCAGAGTACTCAATCAGGAAACAACTAACTCATCTAGTTTTAAAACCTAGGTTATTTTGAACCAATTTACAGAAATAAATATCATTTATCATCACTATGAAACCGGTTTTTGGCCCCTGTTTTTAAATTCTGCAACTAGTGGAATCTTTGAAACCACGAAGGTTCTTAACATAAGATTTGATAGTAATACTGACTCAAGCACTTGATTATGTTACGGAATGTAACTACATATGATTGATAATAAGTGTATGCATATCTTTTTATTTAAATACTTATTAAATTTTTGCTATTGCTGTAGGCTACTTGTATTTGCATCACCCAAAGGTTGACTGGTAGAAAATGCCTCTGGCGTTAAGTCCACCTCAGGAGGACTACTCTGTAACTCCGTCAACGACGAAACGGGCCCGTCCGAAATTAGTTCGAAACTTCGTAGTGAATCCTTCAGACGATTAATACCTTTCTGGGCTGGGAAAACAAACCGATAGTAGAAGCAACTGTCAAATCATGTGTCATGTTATTCATTCATAGGTCGGGCTCTAAACAAATCTGTGAGACGGATTACGGATACCCCGTAACTATGGCCGAAACTACGGACTAAGTGCTAAAGTAGGTGGCCCATATTTACAAAGTAATCAATAATTCAATAAATCCACCATGGAACAGTCTACGGGACACTTAGCAAAATGATTCAATAAGTTTTCAGAACCTTATTTATCTTTTCCATTTAATTTTCTGAGTAAAAATTATATTTTACTGTGTCGCATTTGGAGCGTATATTTTGCAAGAAACACAATCTTATCTTACGGATATCGATGATAACTAAATTCGAGGATACCGTGCGATACATCTACGTAGGTACTTAGTGTGGGTACAATAGTATCACTTGATATCCCAGGTGTCACAAATTTTATCATTCCCAATTTCTCATTTAAAATGTAATGGAACGACATAACAGTTCAATATTATTGTATTTAGTAGACATGTGGGCATTTGAGATAAGAGTATTCGGAATTGAATGAGTCATTTTTTCTGAATCTATCCTTTACACCCCAGCAGGCCTAGACAAAACACATTTCTGTTAGCGTTCACGCCAAACGCTACGCCAAAATGTATGGGAATGACATTACCTGTGGAAAGGACACGACATAAACTTTCCGCAGGTAATGTCATTCCCATACATTTTGGAGTAGCGTTTGGCGTGAATGCTAACAGAAACGTATTTTGTCTCTAGGCCCTGAACACTTAACGCAAATCATTGCATTTAATTGCTATTTTAATAGGTCATTCGAATAATATATTTTCAATTAAGTACTTACTGATTGTAAAATAATTTATTTATTTATAAATATCACAGAGGGGAGGCCTGTGTCGCAACAGTAGGATTGAAACGAATTAGGTATAACGATTTTTTTTTTCTGTGGTTTCAAAAATATGTAAGTACTTACAACTTACATAAATAATGTAAATGTTTGCATGCCGAATGGTAAAATATGGCTGACCTTTAATGTATATTAACAACTATTGTGTACTACCCATATTTGCAAAATAAAATCCTATTCTATTCTATTCTATTATAGTCTGGTTCTGCTAATACTATAATTATCTAGGAATAACAAAATTATAATTAAAATTACCTGGCGAAATTTGAGTGTTTATTACACCCCTGCCTAACCCGCCTAACCCATCGGAGGATTACACGGCATGATGTTTTCTTACTAATATTATAAATGTGAAAGTTTTGTTGTTTGAATGTTTGTTACTCACTCACTCCAAAACGGTTGAACGGATTTAGATGAAATTTCCTATTGTGTTATTCAAGATTATAAACTGTCTATGTACCAAATTTCATCTAAATTCATGTAGCCATTTTTGCGTGATTGAGTAACAAACACTGAAACATCTAAATATTAGAACATACAACATTTTACATTTATACCTAATATTAGCAGGATAGTAGGATAATGAACTGTTTTGTATATTTTGACCAAAATCCTTGAAAGATTTTCCCATAAAGATACCACAAGATAATTATCAAAGGTTCTCCTTCGCAGTGAGATTGAAAATATCGCTAAACATAAAAGCTAAACGATCATTTAATTGCGTGTGAACATTCCTCACTTGACAAAGGCAAAGATAACATCTGGGAACATTATTATGACGGAAATTGAGAAATATGTAATGTGCATAATTCAATAAAACAAATTGTTATGGATGGAATCTTTTTAGTAAACTCCCATTCGCTAGGTAAAGACGATTAGGAAGTTTTATTTTAACGGGCAGATAGATACAAAATGCCAAAAGTCACAAGATAAAAAAAAATGTCCCTTGCATCATTGAATGTTTTAAAGTTCCTACTTTGCAGCGGCTAAGCTATAATTTCTAAGCCCACACTAACAGTTAAGTACTTGCATTAAAAATGTATAATGTAATGAAATAAAATAGGTAACTGCATTGACAACCCAACAGCTGACTACAACAGTCTCTCATTCATCACACTAGCGGACACTAGAAACTACTAAGCAGTAAAAAGTGTTAATATTTTTTTCTTTTTTTACCCACTTTCTCAAATAACCGAGTCGTATGACTAAACCCGCGTGCATGGCAGCACGTAAACACTCACTCAGAACGATATGAGATGGCGAGAGAGGCTTATCTTATATGATACATATTTTTGAATATTACGTTATGAACAAATACATAAATTGGTTGTCGGAACATCATGCATAACGTTTCCTAAACACTTACATTAAATTCTATTCATCAATCATGCATTCTTGTGCAAATATTGTGCAATGTTGGCAAATTAAGCACCACAAACACATAGCACGTGCGATTTTTCGGAGTTACAAAAAGGGAAGGCCTTTCGTGGCCTATACACTATACACGATAGTAAAACTGTAATTTTAGGTTATATTACGGTTTCATACAGTAATTTAATGCTGTCAGAATGATGACATTAATTACACTTGAACTATTAGCCTCTGACCGACTTATCGTCATCAGCCAAGTGTCCTCCCACGCTCATGTTACCAATAACATTATTTATGTGATCATTGCCGAGACTTCTTTGGAGTACCTAATCACTGAAGAAAATAATGCTTCTTCAACAGTGTCGAGAGACATTAAATCAGTTAAGGTATTAAGCGGTCCGCGCGAGAGGGGCCACGGCCGTCGCGTGGCCATTTCCCGTTACATTGCATACTTGATTACCATTTCACGGACATGCACTCTCCTAAACTAAGTGATGCAATCCGTAGACATGGATTTAATTAAGCGGCACTGCGGCGCACCGTGAACATTATCACTTGCTGACAACGCTGAGAGATGCATAGCCCCTGGGTACGGCGTCACTGCTACCAGATGACGCCACGGAGGTAGTAAAAAGGGGTCAGAGCTGTGTCGTTGATCCGAGAGTCTGCGGCGACTGCGCGGTGCGGTGAGGAGGGGCCCGCGGCCCCCCTCACACACCCCACTGCACACCGGCCCAGCAGGCCTGCGCCCTACTCAAGTGACGGTGCGCCCCACCGACGATCAGCATTCCGCACTCGACGCGAGGGCGAAACGCACGCCCTGCTTTAAACGATCGCGTACGACGCGCCGCGCGCTCGCGGCTAGACGACCGCCATGTTTGACGTTTTCGGCTCCGTGAAGGGGCTTCTCAAGCTCGACTCTGTGTGTATTGACAACAATGTGTTCCGGCTACATTACAAAGCCACCGTGATCATACTGATTGCGTTTTCGCTGCTCGTCACGTCGCGGCAATACATCGGCGACCCCATTGACTGCATCGTCGACGAGATCCCGCTCGCCGTCATGGACACCTACTGCTGGATCTACTCAACTTTCACAATTCCCAACCGGCTTGTGGGACGCGTCGGCAAGGATGTGGTGCAGGCTGGCGTCGCCTCGCACGTCGAGGGCGACGAGGTGAAGTACCACAAGTACTACCAGTGGGTGTGTTTTGTGTTGTTCTTCCAAGCCATTTTGTTTTATGTGCCGCGATACCTGTGGAAAACATGGGAAGGGGGCCGCATCAAGATGTTAGTGCTCGACCTAAACTGCCCTGTGGTGGGAGATGAATGCAAGGAGAGTCGCAAAAAGTTACTTGTCGACTACTTCCACACAAACCTGCACACGCAAAACTTCTACGCGTTCCGTTTCTTCATCTGCGAGGTGTTGAATTTCATCAACGTCGTCGGCCAGATCTTCTTCATGGACTTCTTCCTGGACGGAGAGTTTTCCACGTATGGCAGTGACGTGGTGAGCTTCACCGAGATGGAGCCGGAGGAGCGCGTGGATCCGATGGCTCGAGTGTTCCCTAAAGTGACCAAGTGCACCTTCCACAAATACGGTCCTTCGGGAACCGTGCAGAAGTTCGACGGCCTATGCGTGCTACCACTGAACATCGTCAATGAGAAGATCTACGTGTTCCTGTGGTTCTGGTTCATGATCCTGTCGATCCTGAGCGGAATCTCGTTGATTTACCGCATGGCCGTGGTAGCGGGTCCGCGCGTGCGCCTGTACCTGCTGCGCGCGCGTAGCCGCCTTGCCCCGCAGACGCAGGTGGAAACTGTGGCGCGCGAGCTGCAGATCGGGGACTGGTTCGTGCTCTACCAGCTCGGGAAAAACATCGACCCCCTGATCTACAAGGAGTTGATGGGCGACCTGGCCGAGAAGTTCGAAGGGAAGGACAGTGTGTAGTCTGTCGGGGCGTGTGAAGCGGCTAGTGGACTTTGGGTCGTCCGTGTGACGTGTTAATAGTGATCGAAGGCCCGGTCCGCGTGGCCGGCGCGCGGCTACCTGCGCCCGCGCCGCGGACCGGGCGGGGCGCGGCGCACAAAGAGCGCCAGGAGCGGCTGCACGCCGACATTCCATTACCCACGGCCGGCGCGGGGAACGACCTCCGCCGAGCCGCACTTGTTGTATTCCAGAACCGCTTTGAAACATTGTAACGCTACCGAAATTTAAGTAGGTGATATGACTCTTCCAAACGCAACACTTTGACTGAGTCGCGCCACATCGGGCGCGCGTGCATTTAGCGTAACGTTATTGGGGCATGTTTATACTAGTAGTCGTAGATGTAGTTAGATCTCGTGCCTTCGTTTTTGTATTTTGTATTATTTGTGTGCGAGTGTATCATGTTGAAGGAACGTCTCATTGTGATATGTAATTATTATTAATCTAAATTAAGTGACTAGCGTGTACGAAATAGAACGTGTGGACGGCTACACGATACGATATTGTATAAAGCAATAATAAAGCTAAACTGTAATAAAACGTAACTGAACTATTAATTTTAAGATAAAGGCTAAGTATACAAAATGAAAGTCGACAATATTATACATATACCTACATAAGTAATTCGTACTGATTTGTATTAAACTTTTTTACATTGATAAAATCGATAAATACCTGCGACCATGGTTGATATTTTCTGAATATATTTACTGCCACATATAATTTTGTATCATTTCGATAAGAACTCCTCGTTATAAATGATGATTCAACTAATCTTGAAGATAACAATAACAAACTGCTTTGTTCAGTAGCCCCGACTTGACAAAGCAACAATCTGTACCACTAACGCCATCTCGTATAGTCGTAAGAAACTTCATTATCGTTGAGGTAATAGATGGCGCTGTTCCCAAATATGATTAAGTTCTACCCTAAAACCAAAAGGGCATTACTGCCACAGTTAATTTTCAGCCAAACAGATTTAGCAGTTTGTACTTGACTAGCCATACCTGTAATTGGTTATGGTATAACAGCATTCAAATGTTAATTTACATTCAATTTCGAGCTAAACAATCTGAACCTGTAGGTACGTACACTTACCCTCATATTTATAAACGTTGCTTAAATTTATGCACGTTCAGTTTTGACGGTTAATTAAACGTGTCTCAAATTTAATGCAACCTTTATAATTAAGAGGGTTGCGTTCTATTTCGCTAGATCAGTAAGTAGTGGTAGACATAACCAACCAAGGTTATTCTAGTGGTTTTCCGCTATTCAATTCAAAATCATAACTATAAGTTCCTTAATTTGTCAATTAAATAATTAATAAATTAAACTATTGTGTAATAATTAGAATGACTCATTAGGAAAGTATAGTCACTAAATACCAATAATCATATAATCAATGACAGCGACAACGTAAATGAAATGGGAAATAGGTAGATACATGACGTATTTACCAGTACCTACGTTACGTTTATCCTGATAGTCAAGATTCGTCATATAATCGTCACAAGGGTGACGTATTGATATGTCCGTCTGACGTAACGTATAAAGATGGGTTACCAACTACGAAGCTATACGTATAGCAAGTAGCAATTTGTTACACAACAACAGCTCATTTTACATAATAGGTACCGTTGTGTTGGTCCACCACACCACAACACAAAATATAAATTATATGGGTACTTTCATAAAATATAGTACTATTAGTATAGGATATTATTATGTGGCCTGTCGTAGGATCGGGAAACCACCACTATAATAATAGCACAGATCTCAATGTCAATAATAATTAATAATGTTAGGTCATTTTTATGTCCGTATGTGTACGTTGGTGGTTTTCATTTGTTTCTATATAAAATCCCCTCGTTTTGAAAAGGGATACGAGTACGTTTCCTTTCCTCAGATAGACGTGACGCGTTTTGCGATGCGACTCTAGTATAATATTAATAGAACAATTTCTATGAAAACATGAAATTGGAAATTGTTCCACCAGAACCACGCCGTACCGACGTCGTGACACGCTTGTCTGCGGGAGCCTTTTAATACAGGAAAAGTTTTTATCAAGTGCGCAAATTGTAACCATGAATTCAGCATATCATTCTAGACCCCCTGGCGCAGAAACTTTTCGTCGGTTGTACAAAAAAAAATCAGCTGTTTCATAGAAAAGTGCAATACCTACGCGGTCAAAATGTACGGTGTGTGGTTACCCTGTATAGGCATTTCGCATTAAACAATGCACAGTCTTTTGAAAATTAGCAATGCTTTTGTAACTATAAATCTCACATACACTTTAGACTGGGAACTATAACTTTTTGTAGGTAATTTTATTGTTTTTTTTCCGTGCAGGAATTAATCACGGAACAAAACGCTCGCGATTTGACTTTGTTCTACCACATTATTATGACTAGAGATCGGATAATCGGATGCATATAATTACCTAAAGTTAATTTTTAGTTATGAAAGTCTGGAAGGCCACTTCCAGACTTTCATAAGTAAAAAATTTTTTTTTTTATATCCCGGGGTTCCAGGAACACCGGGAATTCATAAAGCTTTCTAGTCAAGTGTATAGTATGGAAGCGACTTCTAAATTATTATGATTGCATTCAGATGCATTTTTATTTAAAATTATATAGATTAACCCCGATGCAAGTAATATTTATGTGTATGTAGAGTGTAAGTCTGTAAGAGAAGGGGTGGTGTGAGTTAGTTATTTTTTTTTCCAATAAAATAAGACTTTTTCGATAAAAAAGCGCGTTCTATATTAGCCAACACCTTAGCTTTAGGTGAATATTGTCCTCCATGGTGAATATGCATCCGAATATCCGATCTCTGATTATGACATCCACTAACCAGCACCTTAATTGTGTAACACACTTTCCATCACAATCTGAACAATTTTGAAGGTTATTGCTTATTCATTGCTTCTTTCGAAATAAAAATCTGCTCGACAACATACCTAAATAACGCAATGAATGTTGTTGAACGTCAAAATGAAAGCCTTTCCATTCCTACTGCTATTGTGTTATGCAAGCTCCCCAGATAGGAAATGTCGACTCTATCTAGACTTTTGAAGTGAAAACTTCTTTAGGCGCGTTTAGCACTTTTTGGGTGAACAAAAATCATGGAACTCGCGTCACCGTCACCGAACGCTTTCCATAAGCTATAAGCTGTGTATACCTATATGTATATGGGTGAACGAGCACACGGATGAAGCGCGTTGATGTCTTTTGGTAAAGTCCCTTTCTTTAACCGACTTCAAAAAAGCAGGAGGTTATAATTATGTTCCACTGTATGTATTTTTTTTAATGTATGTTCACCGATTTCTCCCTCATTTGTGGACCGATTCTCAAAATTCTTTTTTTATTTGAAAGAGTATACTCTTGAGGTAGTCCTATTGGCACCAAGTCAGAATCTGATGATGGAATCCCAGGGAAATCGAGGGCAACCCTCAAATATTATAGGTATCCAGTGTTTTTCATCTATTTTCTAAAGGTATTGAGACATTTGCGCATGGTCATATTCATCTCATGACGCTGAGCTGATGAAGAAAGGTACAACTCTTTAACGGTTAGGAGTTAGGTGGAGGTTTAACTCTGTCTTAAACAGGAAAAGTTTTTATCCAGTGCGCAAATTGTAACCATGAATTCAGCATATCATTCTAGACCCCCTAGCGCAGAAATTTTTCACCGGATACACTAAATAAAATCAGCTGTTCCATACATTTTGACCACGTAGGTATTGCACTTTTCTATGAAACAGCTGATTTTTTTTTGTACAACCGGTGAATAATTTCTACGCTAGGGGTTCTAGAATGATATGCTGAATTCATGGTTACAATTAGCGCATTGGATAAAAACTTACCCTGTCTATAACGATTTGCAAAATTCTATTTTTTTTTCGAAAGAGGTTTATTCCGAAATGGTCCCATTTAAATTTCATATAGATCTGATGAATTTCGGAGACAGACAACGGAACTCTTCAAAAAATGACAGCAAATCAACCGCGATTGCTGCTACCGCATAAATATGCATTGTTTTGTCCTAAAGGATGCTGACATTTCGAATTGGTGTGGGGTAGGTACTATAGCTAAAAAGTGAAAAATAAAAACTTTTTCAAAAGAGAAACAACCGACTTCCGGAAAACACTACAAAGTGAAAAATAACCTTAATTTCGGAAGGTGATGACAAGTAATTAAAAAAATACAAATCCAAAATCACTCACACAATGCTTTTTTTTAATTTTCATTAGGAAATTCTAATTCTTTTATCGCTTTCTTTCCCTTTGTATTTTATCATTAAAATCTGTGCTGTTACCTTTAATGGGTGAAGTCGATCACTTGTTTATCATTTTTTACCGAGAGCAATGAGGACCCAAGGCCCAATGTGAAATCCTGTATTGAAGATTTAAAAAATACACACGTAATTATTGTTCAAGTTTTTACTTCTGTCGGCACTCCTGGAGTGCCACTGTTTTTTGTGTGACGTGTCAAAGCGATTCCGATATCCTAATTAAAATAATACAAACAATTTCATTTCTTGACTCAAATTTTAATTACCCAACAAAATAAGATGGTGTAGCGGCACTACAAAATAAAAATGCTTCGCAACAAAAATCGAAAAAAGAAAAGTGGCGCCTTCTACAATGCCTCCTTTTCAATAGAGGATGAGCGTGAGGTTAAATTAAAATTTTCATTCACAATTGTTTACTTAATATCTATTACGTCTTTAGAACAATAATTAAGAAAGACACAGACTATGTATCTAAACAAAGAAGGAACGTGTGAAATATTTCACTGAGCCATCAGTGTTTGTGTCGGTCGTGATGTTTGCCTGCGCCGGCGCGCGACGCAGCGTTCCGGGAAGTCCTCGTTTACCTGGCTAGAACAAACTATGGGACCACCTTTGTTCGAATGGACACGCTACACAATATATTCCTTACTTGTATTGCTTTTTATGTAGACTGATAAGATAAGTGAGCTCAAAGATCTAACAGCATCTTCAAATTAAATCTTATTAATTGGCCTTCAAAAAGTTTATACAGGATAAGTTTTTAACCAGTGCTCAAACTGTAACCATGAATTCTGCATATAATTCTAGACCACCCAGCGCAGAAATGTTACGGTGGTTATGTTGCACTTTTCTATGAAACAGCAGATTTTTTTTTTGTATAACCGACGAAAAATGTATGCGCAGTTTGCGCACTGGTTAAAAATGTATCCTGTAGCTTTATTTACCTACCTACTATCTTTTGTAAGTATAGAATGCCCTTCATTATAATTTATATTTCATCCAAATTCTGTCAGCCGTTTAGGCACGAAAAAATAACAGAGTTACTACACCATTAATTATATTGGTAGCTTTTTCCAGCGACTTCGCCTATTTGGAGGTCTAAAATTATTCCACGGGAACGTACTTCTGGGATAAAAAATATCATATGTGTTATAAACTATTTGTGTACCAAATTTCATCCAAATCCATTCAGTAGTTCTTGCGTGACAGATTAACAAACCATCCATCCACCCTACCACTAGGGTTGCCACCCGTACTTTATAATAAAGTATTGTACGTTATTTCAGGTAATTGTACTCTATACTTTATGAAAACAATAAAGTTCACCAAAATACTTTATTTCACATGATTTGATTTCTTTGAGATTTTGAAAAGTGGAGAAAAAATACTTATTTTTTCTCCAAACGAAAGAAGGATGGCGAATTTGGACCCACATTATTTGTAAATTAATGAAGTGTCGTTCACTTGCAAGATAATATTTACTATATTAAAGAGGTTGTAAGAGGATTATATAAAAAAATGGAGTCACTAGGTGATGGGAATTAAAAGTTAAAAATATTTTAAATTAGGTACTTAAAAATAAGTCATCATGCAGTTATTAAACGCACCGTGTTTCGTTTTACATTCCAACCTACTCGTTACATGATTTACTTTCTTACACTTGACGTTTACGCTTGTCAATTTTATGTTTTAATAAACAAAACTTGTTACATATAAGAAAAACATACAAATAAATAATAAAAATGCATTCACATTTTTCTACAAAACTGTACAATATCACAATATTATTAATCTATTTTCTTTCATACATTTTTAAATATTTTGACAAAACTCGTACAAAAACATTTAAAAATATAAATAATTGTGGCCCATCGGCATCAGAAGCAGGGTCCAAGATGTCGGTGGTCAGGGCTCGTTATAATTATTATTAATTAATATTTCCAACTCAAAATATATAAATCTCCACGCAAGTTCCATGAACCGACACAAAACATAAAATTTACAGTAAACTCCATTTATTTAAACAAAGACTACATTACTTCTTGTAATATACCTATATTACTCATTGTTTTACGTAGTTTAGCGTTATTTTTGATAATAAACTATACCTAGTGGAAATGAGAAAATTCCGGTCAGGTTGAGTCACACACACTCACGCGCATACTACGTCAAAAGATACCGTTAACTGGACTGAATTGACCGCGACATACTTGTCTATGGGAAAAAGCTTGGATCTTCATAACTTCAGTCGTTCATCAATACTGTGAAAAAAAGATAAATGCGTTTATTGGCAATACAGCATAAAAAACCTTAAAACAATAAAAAAAATATTAAAGATAAAAGGGCCTCAGCTCTGTTGTGTATGCTGTGATACCTAAGCACACCTTGGATAAACAGACGTCACATACACAAAGGCAATGCTTGTCATTTTGACAGTTCAACAATATTCATTGCGTTATTTACTTAGTTGAGCAGACAATTTTCAAAGCTATAAAGCAATAGCCAATTTATTAAAAAAAACTGTTCTAATTGGGATTGGGACGAAATATGTAACAGAAAAATAAAAGTAAATTGATTTATAGCCATTTTCTCAATTAAAAACGATTTGAACCAAATTTATTTTCGTTGTTTTGAATTTACCGCCGAAATGCCAAAAATTATTTTTCAACACATTTGCTCAAAAACTGCATTTACGAAGCCTGTATACATGGTTCGAAAGTTAAAAATTACGCACTAATACAACGGAACGTGCGGTAAAATAGGTACTCTCACCTAAGTACCTATTTTACCGCATACCTCGTTGTATGGCACCGTGCGTATTCTTTACGGTTTTTTTTTTTAATTTCCATAAAATATTACAAGAATTTCGTCCAAGGAGTTTCACATTACGAGAGTAAATAAGCTGACTGATCGAACCTCCTTGGAAGCGATTTTGCTCAATAGGTACGTTTGTCTCACTTTAATAATAAAGAGTAAATGAGATGAAAGATGTAGTTCTAATATTCACCACGGGCATGTGGCGCCATTTGTAAATTCGCGCCATTTTCATATTAGAAACGTCAAAGATTGTTGCGAGTTTCCGACTGATATTTAAAAACGAAACTTTTATTATGAGTTCAAGCGAGGAAACTGATATTAATATGGAATCTACTCTACCTGATATTTTGAATGAGGTGCAAATTGCAGGAAACGGTCTCTTGCCGCCAAAATTGGAGAGCTTGTATGACACACGTGCAGAAATTGGTTTTTACAAACTCGTGACTATGGTAAGCCCTCGACTTCGTCTCGGGCTTACATTCGTCTACTCGTTTGTAAAAACCAACTTACCGCACTAGTATCATAAATAACTATTAATGATAAAAGGGCCTCAGCTTTGTTGTGTATGCTGTGATACCTAAGCACACCTTGGATAAACAGACGTCACATACACAATGGCAATGCTTGTCATTTTGACAGTTCAACAATATTCATTGCGTTATTTACTTCTAATTGAGCAGACAATTTTCAAAGCTATAAAGCAATAGCCAATTTATTAAAAACTATTCTAATTGGGATTGGGACGAAATATGTTACAGAAAAATAAAAGTAAATTTATTTATATTCATTTTCTCAATTAAAAACGATTTAAACCAAAATTATTTTCGTTGTTTTGAATTTACCGCCAAAACGCTGTTTACGATGACTTTTTATCACGTCAACTTTGTGAAACTAAAGTAGTAAGACAAGTGAGTGTCGTGTTTATAATTTACAAGATTTTTTATGGATAGAAAGTGAAAGCACAGGTGTGTGGTGCCTCTGTGCACAAATACTTCTAAAACTGCGACAAACTAAGTATTTGTACTGGTGCTGTTTACACAAAGCTGACGTCACGATGTCACGTTGTGTCAACATGTGAAGCATGTTAGAAAATTTTCTAATCTCAATAACGTAGTAATAACGCAATGAATATGGTCGAACTGCCAGAAAAGTCAAAATAAAAACCATTCCCATTGTTAGAGTACCTATTGCAAATATCGCAGTTACCAAGCTGCTACCAACCTTGCTGATGGGATGGGCTTATGTTAACATCGTCCGTGAGAAGATGGACTCAACCTTGTTTTAAGCAAATAGGTAATCGAATTTTAATTTGAATACCATAGATTACAAACGAATAGTAATAGGCTAAACAATATGTGTCTCTGTTTTACGGGAGGACACTGGCTCCTGCAACATAGTTATATAACTAGCGCAGGAGCCAGGGAAATCTACAACTTGGTGTGCATTCTTGGTTGCAAATAAATAAATTTTGTATTTGTATTTTTAATCTTAACGAAATTCCTGAAACGATAATACCTGTCTGTGTCATACTTACTTAGCAAACTTGAATAAATGTGTACTTAAAATCTACCTTCAATAACTGTGTTCTCGGTAGCAGTCTGGATTAGAACCTGCACCCTAATTGCGTAACTCACGATTGACCATAATTGGTTTCGTCTTCACAGTTAAACAATATCCATTGCGTTATTTATGTTGTCGAACAGACACATTATTCGAACATATGAAGCAATGGTTTAACAATCCGTTTCAAAACGATACAGATTATGATGAATCGTGAGTTACGCAATTAGGGTGCTGGTTGATGGCAATAGGCTCGCCCTCTATTACATGAGAATTACACAACTGGCGAAATGTGTGTGTACTCTGCCAAATCCTTCGGGGAAACAAAACAAGGCGTGATTTTATGTTAAGAATGTAATCTTTAAAAAAATCCTAAGTCAATAAAAAAATCATAAGAAGTATACATAATAGGATTTTTTGTTTTGCCAAACTAACCATGAGTGGCATGCCATAAGCACTCGATCATTAATTAGGCACACGACCTTGGTACCACATTGTAACTTCCTTTAACAATTGTTTCCATTGTCGACCATGATAACCGAGCTATTAGACAGTTTAATTATGTAAATGAGAATAATTATCCGTTTACTTAATTAAAATGTAAGTACATAGGTAGGAGCTGTAGGAGCAGCTCCTGACTTTTTTGTTTTTACATCACATTTTAACATAACATGATAAGTAATAATAGCTGCAGTGGTCAACCCATCCAGGTCAAGCTTCACTTCCTGTGGTCAGTCCGTGGATGGGTGACCATATCTACATAGTACAAGTACGTAAAGTACAATCTATAAGTACCTAAAGCCGTTAGTGGTTCTATCAACGGGTATCGTATTATCGAGAAACTGAATTGTGGAGGTCAGATAGACAGTAGCTCCTGTAAAATACTGTTATTCAGCTGCATCCGGTTGGCCTGTATTTCCGAAAAGGTTAGGCAGAGGTATAGGTACCTATGGTATGTACACTTACATTTCGCCAGTCAGTCTCGTGTACAGAGGCCAGCACATCAAGCAACCCCAATCTGTCAAATTTCTTTGATAGTTTTTCAACTTTATTACAAAGGAATAAGGTTTATGTTCAATTGGGAAAATTTGACAGTTTGGGATAGGTTGACCTGCTGGCGACTGTACCTATAAAATGTTTAAGTTTTTAGACACTTGTATTATTCTTTTCGCGTCGATACCAAGATGGTACTTTAATTCACTATGCTTTGATACAGGCTACCTTTTTTTTTGCCACCCTGTTATATTAAAGCAAAGGACCATCTTGGCATCGATGCGCAAACTCAAAAGTTGGTGATCAAAAAAAAAAAGTAGCTGTTCCATACATTTCGACCGCATAGTCACTTTTCTACGAAACAGATTTTTTTTTACTCTAGGTGGTCTAGAATCACATGCTGAATTTATGGTGTCAGTTGCAGCTAGTTGATGTCCCTGCCCGCCACCCTCTATAATTTGAGCCCGGTAGATGAACACGTCGATTACGACTTTCGTTAGATAATCAAAGGTGCAACTGAGCGGGCACTTCTCCAGCAAGTGGTGACACATAGCCAGCCTCAAGTCTGCTATTAAAATAGTGTTAGAATGGTCGATCATTGATTTCATAATTGTTGATTTTGACAAGTTTGGTAATCTACTAAGATAATGGCGTCATTATGACTTTCCAATGGTCATAAAAATTATTGAATAGAAAGGTTCGAATTTCAAAAACTCCACGCTAGCGGGTAAAATACACTTTGGCATGCAGATTTCAAATGACAAACAGAATCTTTCAGAGGTTGTGAGGTGAAAAGGGTATTTACAAGACAGATGTGAGTGGAAACGCCAGGAGGCGACACTCTATGAGATCAATAGTGACATTATTGATGATGTTCTTTAGAAATGTACGCACCTGATGTATAAACGTAAACGAAGCAAAAGGAGTAGATATGTAAGGATTGTAGCAGGTAGCGTTCTATATTTTCTGCCTACCCCTATGGGAAAAAGGCGTGTGTGTTTATGTATGTATGTATAACTGGCCTCACAAGATAAAGCAATCGTGAACAGAAAGTGGCCATATCAGTGGCATGCGTTCTGCAACAGTTGCTACGTGCAGATTGCATAAACAACCCGGAGTTGACCTGTTCGTGCGCAAGCGCAGCGGCTGAGTTGACATAACATCGTAATTCTAGCTGCGATAGGATGAAATCGTGGAATAATCCCAGACTATTGATGACCGAGACTGTTAATAGTATTTTTGCATTGATCTACAATTATTTGTTGGAAAAAAAAAACACCCATTCGAAATTCATCCTTGATTGATCCTTGGGGTCAAATCAATGCATATTCATTCGATAGCAGCAATCGCGATTGATTTGCTGTCATTTTTTTAAGAGTTCCGTTGTCTGTCTCCGAAACGCATCATCAGATCTAAGTATATGAAATTAAATGGGACCATTCCGGAATAAACCACTTATGAACAAAAAAAAGAATTTTGCAAATCCGTCTATACATATATGACAGAGTTATGCCCGAACATACATGTGAACACAATTGACAACCTCCTTCTTTTTGAAGTCGGCTAAAATTATACAAATGTGTTTTTTTTTTGTGTATTATTAGTATTACATGACTGTAGATTAAGTCAATAATTATTAATGTATCAAACTATCGTATTTACTAGATAATATTTTATATTTTATTCTGCGACCGAGTTTTTGTGTTAGATATTCTTTTAATTTTCTGTAAAATTTCTTGAATATGGGTTCTTATTTAATTTACACCGGTAATTTGTTTAAAAACAATTACTGCCATGTAATATGGGCTATAAAACCATTTTTATCCGAGAGGGTGGAAGATTTTATCTATTTTTATAGCGTTCTTTTGTTTTTCGAAAAATGTTGCCATTTTATTTAAATAGTTACAACGCGACCAAAGTCACTACAGATAAATGCGGAAGTAACTCTGTCTGTTACTTTTCCAATGAATTTCTACAGGCTCACAGGTAGACTAGACCACCTATAATTAGTATTGGTTCCTACTTGGAACACTTGGTCTCACAAAAAAGGAACATAGGAGGCTTTAATTCTGTTCCAGTAGATTCCTACGTTCCCGTGGGATAATTTCCGACATTCACGCGGGTGAATCCATGGGAAAAGCTAGTTTACATTCCATAAAGCTAAAGTTTCCCCAAAAACTATTATGTAAGTTATAGTACCACTGTGTACATTCTTTGTATCTATCAGTTATTTACACCGGCGCAGGCGGCGACACGCGTAACGACAGTAGTCATTTAACGAGAGTAAACAATGCCAACGATAACGTATCGGTAATTGGGTAAGTAGCACGTACAGTTACTGCGGGCAGTGTAGATACCAGAATCAAGAAAACAACATCCTCATAATACCGATCACATTCTGAAAAAATTTGAACGACATTGCTAGATAATCCATTGCTTCATATCTTGGTAAAATAATTCTGCCCAACAATGTATGTAACTCAATGAATGTTGTTGAACTGTCAAAATGAAAGCCGTTCCCACTGTTAGTGTGCTACGCAATTCCCCGCAGAACTGTCCATTGATTTACAAATCATTAAACAGACTAGAAAAGGTGTGAATATTAAAATGACTGCTCATAGAGAGATGCAAGGATGGACGAAGATATAATCTGGGCGGTTGCAAATTATATTAGAAAGAAAGAAAAAACGTTTATTTGCGGTAAACATGACGCAAAAATAAACAGGTGTAAGTATACAAAAATAAGAAAAGGTTGAGGGGAACATGCGTCACATACTCACATCCACGCAAAACGAGTATCGCTCAGCATTTAGCTGCGAACCTATGCAAGACAGAGCCCAGCGCTGGTTTTCAGCGACCGCCGGCTTTGACGTAAAGACGTCGCCCGGTGCATCAAACAATAATTAGGACACCGTACTGGTACAGCGAATATTAGGTTATGTAGAAGCGACAGGGTACTGGGCAGCTCGCGAAATGTCATTTTTCTTACGTTTTTTGCAATTTGCAGTCGCAGTGTCAGGCTATAAGTTGAAAAAACGATTGCGGCGGTAAGTCCCCTCTTTGAGGAGTGGCTTGAGAGACGGCATGGCGTCCTCACCTTCCGCCTGACGCAGGTCCTCACCGGACACGGTTGTTTCGGGACGTTCCTGTTTCGGATAGGGCGGGAGGAAACGCCCGGGTGTTTCCACTGCGAAGATCGCCCTGAGGACACGGTGGAGCACACGGTGGCGGTGCCCTGCTTGGGCGGAGCACCGCCGTGTCCTCGTGTAGGCGATCGGCGGCGGCAATCTCTCGCGTCCGGCCCTGGCCCAGGCCATGGTACGGAGCGAGAGGGCATGGGGAGCCGTCACCTCCTTCAGCGAAGCAGTAATGCTCGCGAAGAGGGAGGCGGCGCACGTGAGGGAGAGGCAGCATATGCGCCCTCGCGACCCTAGCCGCCGCAGGATGCGGAGACGCCCTGGGCGTCGGGAATCCCAGGCCGATTTCCGGCCACCGTAGGCATGGGCTTCCGGACGGCGAGTAATGGGTAGCTCGCTGTCCGGTAAGGACCAAGCCCAAGTCGACGCGCGACGGCGCGTTATGTTCCACGCGCGCCTCGAAGAGATGTCAGCACAAAAAATGATGGGGCCCGCAAGGGCCGATGCCTGCCAGGGGTGCGGGTTTGTTCGAAAGAGACACCACAGCCCCCGGCATACGGGCTACTGAAGGAACACGGGTGGGTTTTAGTCAGTAAAAGTCTGACACGCCCTCCTGCTCCACCCAGAGCGGGAGAAGTTATTTGATGATTTCCCACCCAAAAAAAAAACAAAAAAAAAGCATATCATTCTAGAACCCCTAGCGCAGAAATTTTTCGCCGGTTATACAAAAAAAAAAACAGCTGTTTCATAGAAAAGTGCAATACCTACGCGGTCAAAATGTATGCAACGTCTGATTTTTTTTTTATTAAGGGCACTGGATAAAAACTTATCCTATATAAAAAATTGTATAATTTTAAACAATTATTGAAATACACTTATTAGGTACCTATACTATATTTATATTACATATTATATTATATTTATATTTTAATCAACATACAGTCTGATACTGACCTGCAAATTGCAAAAAACGAAAAAGAAAATTTCAATTTCGCAGGTAAACATTTCACATCTAACTTAAAATCAAGTTGCACAGTCCCGAAATAATTTGGATTAGGGGCAGGAGGATTATGAACGTCAAAAAAACATGACATTTCGATAGGTGATCGCAGCACCTATAACTGTGCAGACGCCAGCACATCAAGCTACCCCAATCTGTCAAATTTCTTTGATAGATTTTCATCTTTATTACGTAAACCTAAGGTTCATGTTCAATTGGCAAAATTTGACAGTTTGGGGTAGCTTGATGTGCTTGCGCGTGTACAAAGATCTTTTGGTGCGTGGAAAATATCGGAACTAACATCGCCATTTTGTTTTTCAATACAATTTCACACAAAAATGTTTACAAAGAACGTCTCAATGCGTTTGCTTTCATTCAAGCAACGAAAGATCCTAGCATTAGGTATGCATCTGTTATTAGTAAGTTATGGCCAAACGCATAGAATACAGCCAGCAAGAGAAGTGACCATAAGTGCGTGTCCATACTCTAACATCTCGTTTTATCTCATCCTCACTATACTATTTAATCTATAAATATGAATCACTACCAGTTGATGTATCTCAGCTGTTGAAACTAATTAAAAGGTATTTTACGCCTGTTTAACGAGCCGCCGCCGAGCCGAGCAATGTTGATACAACATCACAGCATGCGTGTCACAAACGTGCACATAATCACTGATTTTATTACTCAGATCAGTGGCGTAGCTACCGGAGGGCTAGACGAGGCAGTGCCCCGGGGCCCCCAAGCTCAGGGGGCCCCTCGGACTCTGACTTACAAGCGAAGTATAAATTGAACTAGTGAAAATTTCTTCCACATTCGGAATATAAATAAAACAGATTCCAGGAAACTTATTTGAAAAAATACCATTGCCAACAAGTCTCGAACATCTTTGTTTGAAACTTGCGGGGCACTCTCCTGTATTCATAGGCTGGTTTCACAGCTAGCTACTAGTGTTTCTACAAGCGCGCGCTTTTCTTTTATTTTCATAAAATAGTTTTAATATTCTTCATTAAAATAAGTTCCAATTTGTATTTGGTTTTTAATTTTATTATGGAGTCGACTGTATAACGACAAATCTGGAGTTCGTCGAATTCGGAACACGACGAATACGGAACAGACGATTAATTGGGGCCCTAGTTTATTTTTTGCCCCAGGACCTTTGGTTACCTAGCTACGCCACTGACTCAGATATTCTACTATATCTACGGGACGGTACAGTCGCCAGCAGGTCAAGATATCCCAAACTGTCAAATTTTCCCAATTGAACATTAACCTTATTCCTTTGTGTTAAAGTTGAAAAACTATCAAAGAAATTTGACAGATTGGGGTAGCTTGATGTACTGGCCTCTGTAATGGCATAATAAGGCTAAATCAAGTACTTATTCAGCATCTGCCTAACCTTTTCCCAACTACGTTAATATGCTTCCAGTCTATTCGGATGCTGCTGAATACCAGTTCCGTGTGATGCCGGACGTAAAAGAATAGCACCATCCCATTTCTTCCCGTGGATGTCGTAGAAGGCGACTAATGGACTTACTAGAGAATGTGCAGCAGCGATCTCTATGCATTTTACCACCATACTGCGATCGCCAACCCGCCTGCCAAGCGTGGTGATTATGGCAAACCCCCCTTTTGGGGTAGGCCTATGTCCAGCGGTGGACGTCTTTTGGCTGAAATGATGATGATGATGAATACCAGTAGGTATCTACTTCACATGGAGCGTCTGCCTATCTGACCACTACAATCCAGTTACTGGGTTACACGATACTGGCTGTGAGACTTCCAGGCTTTCGACGACCCGAAACGACTGTAAAAGTTCAACGAGTGACAGCTGAGACCAGCGGCTTATCGTGCTGTCCGAGGCACGGAGGGGTCTCGTTATCTAAAGATTGTCAAACTATCCATGGTGTGACCTAGGCAAGCGATTACTTAGCCACGAGCCACCACCTAAATATCAGAAATCTAGTAAGAATAAGTCGATAATATTATTATTATTGTTAAGTACTGATAGCCTGGAACAGTCATTCCGAGAGCAACAAAAAATACGGAATCAATTGCTGTATTGCAACACACATGTATGAAAGTTCTTGACATAACAGAATTACGTGCATTGTGAGCGTTGATCTGGGTCAAAGAAATAAATTTTCTTCCTATCTTTCTTAGGTTGAATTGAAATCAGAAGTCCTCACTCTTTTAAACGGGATCAAACTTCATGTTTCCATGGTTCCATAACCAACACCGCAGCTTAAAATCGAACTAGGTAAATGCATACCTAATGTACAGAGGCCAGCACATCAAGCTACCCCAATCTGTCAAATTTCTTTGATAGTTTTTCAACTTTATTACAAAGGAATAAGGTTTATGTTCTATTGGGAAAATTTGACAGTTTGTGATAGCTTGACCTGGCTGGCGACTGTACCTGAAAATAGTAAGTAGCTCGACTTCAGTAGTTAAGAAGGTGAATACGTGGTGTTGTTAGGCAGCGGACAATCGATAAGAATAACCAGACGGATAGTAGCTAGCTTGATAAGGCTTCTTTAAACAGGTGCGAGGCGATTCTCGTAGAACAATTTCTATGAACACTTCATGGAAATTGTTTTACAAGTGTCGCGTTGCGCCTGTTTGAAGGGAAATCGACCTCTTTGATCTCTAGGTTTGTTGTTGAAACCACAAATTGTGCTTTTCAGTAGACAAGGAATTTCCATGACAAATAGTAAACGTTTCTTTACACTACTCTATCTGGTAGCACAGCGGAAAACTTTTGGATGTAAACTACCAGTGCACTAAATATCCACAAGATGGATTTAATTTATTTTGTAGACAAAAACACCATTATCAATAGCAAACTGTAACAGTTTCTCCAACAATCATTGTCTCTGGTAGCTACAATCCTCAGTAGGTATGTACAAACGCCAGCAGGTCAACCTACCTCAAACTGTCAAATTTTCCCAATTGAACATGAACCTTATGCTTACGGTATAAAGTTGAAAATCTATCAAATAAATTTGACAGTTTGGAGTGTCCGTACAGTCGCCAGCAGGTCAAGCTATCCCAAACTCAAATTTTCCCAATTGAACATAAACCTTATTCCTTTGCAATAAAGTTGAAAAACTATCAAAGAAATTTGACAGATTGGGGTAGCTTGATGTGCTGGCCTCTGTACATACAATCAGCGGATACATTTTGAGTGAAAATTACCAGCTCACCAAATACTACTCCAGCCTAATTTTATAAGAATTCAATTAAAGCACAAGCAAGTCAAACCAACAAAAAGTCTATGCCGTATTGCCGTTATAATAATTCGTCCTAGATAAGGGTACGTGTCGAACAGCGGACATCGCCCTTATGTGCCGGATTCATGCATGTTGATCATGATACAAAGATGACATCGATTGCGAATTGACGTCTATCCTGATAATGTCTGACCTTGGCGTAATCGTAACATCGGGTAAGTATCGCGTTTACTATCGTAATTTTATTGTTCTTATCAATAGTATTTCGTTAAAACTCCCCCAATAAATAGTAAATCCGACTGCGATCGTTGAATGAAACTTCATGTGGATGAAACCCCTAAAGCTCCTGACAAGAGTGATAAACAATTTAAAACATAATAAATCATAAACGCGGTGGGGCGGTCCATCTGTACTTATCAGACCATATTTTCTTCTCTAAAACTGTTCTATGCCGGGCGCGTGTTGGTCAAACTTCGCAAGAATGCAGTATAACACAGTGGTAATCTTGTTTTTTACGTCCATGGTGGTAATAAATTCAATCAAGTCATTTTTTGGCAATGGTAATACCGAACACTAAAGTCAATGTCAAACAAAACAATCATTCAATTTCTTGTCATCGCTCCTGTTCAAAAGTTCAGTCCACAGAGTACAACATGATCTGTTCTGTGGTTCAGTCGATGTTGCTAGACCTACGGATTTCTCGAACTTACGGAGAATGGACTGATGGACTAGAACTGGATAATTAAATATATCAATTAAGAAAACTATCTAATAAGAAAACTAGAAACCAACTGTAATGTATGTATAAAAAGAAAACTTTAACGTTTGTACCTAAAAAACACAAAAAACCAATCTTTCATTTCTTCTTGTCTTGGAATTGACAAAAGTTATACAGACTTGAAGGCTGGTAACATCCACTACCAACACGCACTTGGCCAGCGTGGTGGATTAACGCCCACTCTCTCTCACACACACAGACAACCGGAGAATACAACAGGCATGTGTGTGGCCCAGTAGTAATAACATTACTTAATGGGTGGCGCGTGAAACGAAGACCAAAGCAAAATTTTAGGAAGATATGAGCCAGTGATCATTATTTTTAGGTTCTAGGCGTCTTATAATATTTTTTGGAAATTATCCCCACACTTAAGACTTTTTTCTTTTTTTCTTTCTGTGTATGTACCTACCATTTTTTTTTTACTATTCGGGGCATTCATTGAAGAAATTCTAGCAGTGGCAGTGGTTCTAGTGGTGGTTCTACCAGTGGTCGGTGGCATTTTTCCTCAGCCCGTCTTTTATTAGTGCTACAATCGTCGCATAAATATTTATCAAGTTTTCTTAATTTATGATCCTAGTAAACATAAACAAAACAATGATGGATTCTGCATGTGGGACAGTGTTAGACCCTGGATCTATGACGAGCTGAGCTTTGAATTTTGAACCCTGTTATCAGCAGGAATAAATTACGGTACGATTTTGTAGATTTTCATTTTACAGACAAGCTGTTCGTAAAAATCAAAAACCGAAAAATCGGTTCTAGCAACACTGCCATTCCATGTTCATTCATGATTTTTTGACATTTCATCGTGTCTCTCTCTCTCTCTCTCTCTCTGTCTGCGGTTTCATTCATTTTACCTCATTCAATTCATTATAATTATTATTATACCATGATTCAATTCAATTCAATTTCGTCATTCGTCACATCATGTTTGCCATGCATCAGCCGATATTTCTCTAAAAGTTCTTCAATTCTATTGAGTATTTGCTTGGATTTTTAAAATAAATGGAAATCTATGACTGTTAGCAACACATTTCCTATGGAATAACAAGAGATTCCTCATTACGTATGTAAAACTCAAGATGGAAACCGATGAAATCCAACGTGTCCGCGACAACGGCGATGTTTTCATTCATCGCCTGAAGGATCTGACTGATGAAGAAAAACTTCGTCTTGAGGCACAAAACTCGCGAATAATACCTGAAGCCAAAGCTGCGCGGCTGGAGAAAGAAGCAAAGCGTCACTGGGACATATTTTACAAGAGAAATGAGACAAAATTCTTCAAGGACCGGCATTGGACTACACGTGAGTTTCAAGAGCTTATAAACTTTGAAGCGGACGAGAAAATCACTTTTCTTGAGCTTGGGTGTGGCGTGGGTAACATGATATTCCCGCTGGTCGAAGAAGGTTTCCCAAACTTTCATTTCTACGCATGTGATTTTTCACCACGTGCGGTCGAGTTCGTGAAATCCAACAAGCTGTTTGACGAGACTCGTATGAAGGCATTTTGCGCTGACCTGACTACTGATGACTTATTCGAGAACATGGATGAAGGTATCGTGGACATAGCGAGTTTGATCTTCGTGTTGTCTGCGATCCACCCTGAAGCGTGGTCGCAGGTGGCGAGGGTAGCGTACCGGGCGCTCTGCCCCGGAGGAGTGCTATTGTTCCGCGACTACGGACGGTACGACATGGCGCAGCTGCGGTTCAAACCTGGACACAAGATTGCTGATAATTTTTACATGAGACAAGATGGCACCAGGTAAGATTCTATAGATTTTTATCCATTTGTGTGTACACTCATAATAAACCAGAACTCATAATATAATAACCACATTTCCAAAGCACTGCCATTTTAATCTAAGTTACCACATGGTACCATACAACAGCTATTTCAACTCACCATATTTTTAACATGTTCTTTCTTTCTTTCTTTGCAGAAGCTACTACTTCACTGAAGAAGAGCTCCACAAGCTTTTCACTGAAGCTGGCTTCGAGATCCTCATGAACACTTACGTGCAGCGCCGGACTGTCAACTTCAAGGAAGGAATAGATGTTCCTCGCATATTTGTGCAGGGGAAATATCGGAAACCTGCTGCTGATGGTAAGAAATCACTAGAAACATAAAAGGATTCCTCAATTGTTGTGTAAGCCTTAGTCTTTATAATCCCAGTTGCAATCAAATGTTGAAAACAAATTGGGAGTAAGTAAAGGTATATTTTGCCATAGCCACAATCTCTTAAAACTACAAATTTACATGATGAAAAGTGCTAACCATTGAAAAACCATGATCTTGCATGTATATTAGCTCTATCTGAACACACTAAAGCACACATATCAAATTAAAATGTTTGAATAAAGCTATTCTGACATACATTTCATGTTGTTTTAGGTTGAAAGAGTATCCAAGAGCATTGAAACTGCAATGGAGTTCATTTTGGTAAGTTTTTTAGTTAAGTTCCTGGGGTGATTTGCACATCATGCATAGCTATTCCATATCATATTGTGGGTGTTTACTAGGGATGCATCCGATACCGATACCGATGCCGATATATCGGCGACACTCGAAGTTTACCGAAATATCGGAATCTGCGATATTTTTATGGCCGATTCGACGATACTTTTCAAATTTTGCGCTTTAAAAATGTAATGTAAACGCCCGTGTTATCTCGTTTATTTCGTTGCAAACGAGGCACGAACTAACCACCCAAAAAAACCATACTAAAATATACTATTATCGAATCTCAACCTGTCTATAGTTTTAAACGGTTTATTTAGTATGTCCTGTTAAATGTCATTTTTATGTTATTTAAAAAAATAACCTGACTTGTGTATTATTTATTTTACCTTCATTTTTTAATTCAATAATCGTATCGGTATCGCCGATATTTTTATAAGAGCATCGGTATCGTATCGGCAAAAAGGCGTATCGAGGCATTCCTAGTGTTTACCTTCATAAAACAACCAAGAAAATTAGATGCTTGCTAGTGGCTAAATAAAAACCACACAGGTTGATCGAAGGTTAAGCTATGCGCGCTGCAGTTGATCTGTGGATTGGTGAACAATAACAAGAGTTGCAGAAAATATGTTAAGAGCCCTGTCACAAAATTGCGTTCTCACAGATTAGGTATATTGCAGCACGGCGACGACTCGCTCGGTGTCACGTGTTCACGACGCTGTACTGTAGCTACGACAAACGACTTTGATACTTTTTCTATTATTGAGTTATTTGTTATTGTTTTTCTTATTGTTTAATATATATATATTACTTCAAATACTGTTAATATTGAAAAGTAAATGAATAATAAGATGAGGGACTAAAACTGTTAGGTAGCTCAAAAGATCAATAGATTTAGAAACGTAATTTAGGCATACATTTTTAGTTTTGTAAAAACATACCTACGTTTTCTAATTATAATGTGTATGTTGCTGTCTACCAACTTTTAGCCCGCGGCTTCTCTTACGTATTTCGTATTATTAGTATTGTTGTTTTTTTTCGATCCAAATTGTTTTATAACTTCGTAAATGTCTGTTGACGTTTTTTTTAATAAATAAGTAGGAAAATACTTCCATCAAAAACAATTCAATAAAAAAGATGTGATATTTATTTTAGGCATAGTATTTATTATCTCTATGTAACAATAACATGAATAAAAATTAATTAGAAAACTATGTGCCTCAGTGGCATCGATCTGGCTTTTCGAGAGTCGATTATTTCTGGGAGCATACATTCATGGTAAAAACGCGTCAACTTGGGTAACATTTCGGTTTTCCAAAAATTGTCGTCTCTATGAACCCTCACTACTTTCACTGTAAAATCCGGACCTGTCCAAACTGCAAATAAGCAGATATTCTTATTTACAATATGAAGTTGACCTTGGACTTGGTAAAACCAATCGTGTTTTTCATTCATAACAAGTACGCCGGAATGGTTCCTTTTGAAACATTTAATTCTTTTTCTTGCAATCGCTTCTTCTGGGTCGATACCGAATGAGGAAAAGGGACATTTAATCTCAACTAGTCCTTCTTCACAAATGCCGTCAGGAGAAGCTCCCAGAAAACAGTACTCATCATCGATAAATAGCCCACATTTTTCGATTTGAATATTTTCTTGTACACCCAGCTGTTCCAAGGCCTTGACTTCATTTTCTGTTCCGTGTCTGACGGAAGGAACATGACTTAAATTATAGCTATACAAAAAAGATTTCACCAATGGGGCAGAATTTTGGTTTGCACGTCTCTTGCAGATTTTTGAAAACTTTGATGCCGTCAAAATGCATCTCCGAAGTTCGACCCATAATGCACTTTCTGCTTGCAGAATAGTATTGCGCTCGATCTCAAAACGGTTTAATGTCTGTTGCTTAATGTTGTCTAAAAATAGTTTCTTTGCATTGTCAAAATCATTTTGTTTCATATCTGGACGTTGACATTCACTGCCATAATGTTTATCAGTTTTATCAAAATTTAGTTTTGTTTTACAGCGCTTTGGACGAGTTGTATAGTATGTTCTTTGGGCATGTCGTTTGCGTTCTAGTTCCTTTATAGACTTTCCTGGGCTCTTGCCCCACAATGTCTTGTACAATGTGTATTGCGGTTTACCGCTATTGAAAGCGACTACTGCTGCGTAGCAGCGTGCTTTGTATGAACCTTTTAAAGAATAATTGATTCTCTTGCCACCCACCATTTTCGCTACCATACTATTAAATTGTTCGGCACGATTGTTAGTGAAATTTTGCAGGAGACTCCTGGAATTAAATGCCAACTGAGATGCGTTCTTTCGTAATTTCAACATTAAAGTTGGTAATATCGGAACCAGATTTTGTTCTGCTTTCCTTTCCGGTGTGCAGTAATAATCTTCACATTCGGCGTGATCTCCAAAAACATGACGTGTACTATTTAGTATATCTTTTTGCAAATTAAGTATTTTTGTCTCTGTAGAAAGATTTTGTCCATTTCTAAACTTACTTGCAGAGCGAATAGCAGTACGTAGCCTAGTAAGCCGATCTCCAGTTAAAAGTTTACGTTCACTTAGAGGGATCGTAGTATCTTTTTGCATGTTCATATTTTTGCCATTGTAGTTCCGCAACAAATGGTTGGTACACTCTATTTTTTGTACAGCTACGTCTGGATATGGCCTGCTTTCGAGAATGCTCTTGTATGTGCATGAGTCACCGTCAGCGATTAACACATTGTATATAAGATTTCTTTCTTCTATTGAACACTTAAAACCTTCAACCAGAATTGCTTGCTCCATGCTGGTGGATGACCCAAAATGGTTTTTCGTGCAATCGTGCGTTCCTGGTGATACGCCTTTAGAAAAAGCACGAGCGCAGATAACGCAATATTTGTTACGGACTCCAATGTGCAGAACCTTTCCCGTATGTTCCCCAATGATTGCTGCACATCCAGATAAAGCTGAATAATTCGTTCTATATGATCGTTTGCTCCAACATGCATCAGCTACTACTGGTATCATTGCTATTCCAGCACTATTGACGTCACCACGAGATACCGCAGCCTCTCTTTCTTCTTTGGCCGCCTCTTGCATTGACTTTTCAGCAGTAATTCGCCAAATCTCGGCAACGTCATCATGTGTAGAGTTAAATAAACGAAATGGAATCGATGGTAAATCCATGGAGGCATTGAGTTCGTTGAGACTTGATAATCCAATTCCTGTTAGAATAGCTCCTGATACCGCTCCAGCATTGACGTCAAATTTCGGATCAGTATCGTTGCACGTTTTTAAATTAAAAATAGAACCGCACATACGACAGTTAAAATGAAATGTTGATATCAGTCCATTTTGTTTTTCTTTAATTAATTTCAAATTACTCAGTTTGCAACCAAATTTCTCACCATGTTTCTCAATATCAAACAATTGATTTAAAAAGAACTGAACATCTATTATTCTCCGTCCCTGAACTACGTAATCTGCTTCCTGAAACAAATATTATTACTTTAATAATAGAAGACATGAATAATCACTTTTTTTTAAGCTATTATAAAAATCAATAGAATTTTTCTTACGACACTGTTCTCGGATTGCATTTCTATCGTCATCGTCATATCTATCTCGTCAAGTGCTGAGATTGGCGGTTCGTCTGTTAAATTTGAATTATTTTTAGATGACGTAGGAACTTCGCAGGTAGATATCTAAAATAAAAAATACGTCATAAAATTACAATACTTATAATTTATTAACAAAATTTATATTATGTGCTAAAAGGAAAAAGTTTGTTACCTCATCCTCTGGGTCGATGTTTTCTATATTTACCGGAGATGGAAATGATTTTTTGGCGGAATCGTTATTTTTTCTGAAACATTCCCATAAATTAATACATAAATGGCTGAAAACTAATACAAGAAAATAAAAATGTTATAAGTTCATAGAGGACTGCTGTAGGTACCTTGCTTCATTTGCTTTTCTTAACGTAGATGCATATCTTTTGCTTTTTACACATCTATATACAGAACCTTTTCGACCCATGCTAGAAATAAACATAACAGTCAGTAAGTAACCATTCGTATTTAAAATAAAATTATAACGAGTCAACAATAAACTTTTCCATATAAAATAATTGTTCAATATAACAAGAGTTACAAAGAATACTTACATGATCAAAATAGGTAGTCGCACTATACGGTTTGTGCTCGATCGTTTGCCGCGAAAAATTTCGGCACAAGTCCAACCTCAACTAGCGCTCGCGCGGTACTGAGTTCGAGCAGTCGATACATTATATTATAAAGCGATTTGGCAGGTTGTAATTACGTTTATTTTTGAGTTTTACATATTTTATTTTTTATTTTTATTATGAAATCTTAATTTCTTATGAACTAACGTATATTCTGGTATAAAATTTACGTAATAATAATAATGTAGTAAGGAGAAATTCACAGTTAATTCTGAGCGTTTTTATTAAGTTTATGTTTTTGAATTTGATTTTTTTTATAGTTATTCTATACATGTTTCAAAATTCTGAGGCCGCTATGTACTAAACCACTTTTTAAGAGATATTATAATATATTTTTTATTTCATTTGCTTTTACGCAATAGTTCGATCCACGAGCTCGAAAAAGCGCCGTCGCGCATTTTATGAAAAACTTGCTTCGGGATTTTGGCTTTATTTAAATAGATTTAAAAAAAAAACAAAAAGCGAGGCCGCTATGAACTATAATAATAACTATTCTCCACCACTCAATAAGTCATACTTGTAGAAGTCTTTCAGTTTCTTAGAATGAGAACGCCAAAGTTGTCCATTTAACGTAAAAATCACGGTCAAAATGTAATATGCCTCTTAAACCATTAGCACTGGCTGTTATTTGTACATATTTGACAGTTGTTATGGGTAGTCAGAAAGTCTGACAACCAGTCTTTTCAAGCGGTATCGTTTTACCCAGTAACTGGGTTGTGCAGTTCAGATAAACAATCACCAGAACCAGTATTTTGCATGGAGCGATCCATGTAAAGTACTGGTATACAGCTGCATCCGATTAGACTGGAAGCTGATCCCAACACAGTTAGGAAAGGCCTTTATTCATCTTGCCAGAGATTCACAAATGCACTCATGTAATGTTTATCTAATTTTAAACAAAGTTTTGTTGACTAATAATAATTTATCTAATTAACTTGGTTGGCTAGTATTCCAATCACTTCCCATCCCTTTTTAACAGCATGATGACAGCGCAGTGCAGCTGAAAACCTTCAGTTGCCTCACAACGGCTAGTTGAAGAATAGGGAACTTTTCATTCAATTTAGTCGTTAATTAATAATTTATATAGCTGATACTTATCAGCTATTTGTTTATTTTTATTAAATGGTAGCATAGGGCAGCCAGTTGTGAGGTCTGATGCACAAACAAATGCTTTAAAGCATACTGACTCTATGCTTTAATTGTTTTAAAGTATTTTTGCTGTTAGAATGGAATTTTAATTAATATTTTTTTGTTAAAGGTACAAATCTACCTGAGTTCTACACGGAATTATTTTACGGTAAGTTACATACACAATGCAAAGAATATCATTGATTTACAACATTTTATTTTATTATTAAATGATGACCACATAGTTCATCTGAACACTTTTGATGTACAACTTTTGCAATGTCTTTCGCTCCTATCTGATGACCCCACTATAAAAATACTAACACAGGAGAGCTACACATACAAACTAACAAATCTCTATATTTTACAGTAAGAAGAACAAGAAATCATAGATGTGGCGCTGCCATATTACGACAAGGTAAGAGTCATTGAAATAATAATCAAAACATATTCATACTAAACCAATTTCTGGATAGCTTGATTGATAGCAGAAAATGTTAAAATTGTCAAAATGGCTATCATATTATAATGCATTTGATATAGTTAAAAATGCTATAATAACTGCAATATTTACAATCTGCCAAACTATTACACAATCCTGTAATGGTATGAATTTTGTTTATAGATTTTCATTTAAAATCTTTATACATAAGTAGATGAAAAAAAAAACATATCTTAATACATAAATGATGACCACATAGTTCATCTGAACTCTTTGATGTACACAATTGCAATGTCTTTCGCTCCTATCTGATTCCATCACTTATTTATAGAATATCAATAAAACTATACAGGAAAACTGACACGTTTTTACTCTTTACAGACACACCAAGAAAAGACTAGTCGCCAAAAGACGAATTACTCAAACAAGGTAAGAATACAACCTACTATTCACTACCACCATACCAGTTTTTGCACTGCCCGAGTTCGCGTCTATTGTTATAAATTAAACCTTATGTCAATGATGTTAAAGTCACAAGACGCGAGATCGTGTTTTGCAACAACTACCTTAAATAAGATAGTTATTTAAATGATGACCACATAGTTCATCTGAACTCTTTGATGTACACAATTGCAATGTCTTTCGCTCCTATCTGATTATATTATCAGTTTAAGACTACCAAAGCTTGGCAAGAATATTTTTACTAAATAATCAAATTTTTTCAGGGTCAATCGAAGAATTATGTGATTGGAAAATGCTGCTTTAATTGCAAGGTAAGGTACGTTTTACAATTAAAGCCACAATTCAAATTATTTATTTCACACTAAAATGATGATTTCAGATAGGGACATCTGATTATAATGCTGTTACCATAACTATCCATACTGATACAACTAGATAATACTACATAATTAAATCATTACGTTTTTCTTTTTAGTAAAAATCTATTTCCTTGTCAACAGGTACAGAAGTAACATTGTGGTCATTAATTCAAGAAAACTGCTTTAGCTGTGAGTAAAATACCATGAATTTTAAATGTTGTATGTAATACAGTGACCCTACATAGGAAAGCAGATGCCTTTTTTTTCTCAATTTTTTTTTGATGAAAAATAGCATATGTGTTTCCCCAAGATGCCATCTTATCTCCTTGCCAAATTTTATCACAATCCATTCAGTGGTTTAGGTGTGCAAAGATAATATACGGATAGACAGCATTACTTTCGAATTAATAATATTACTGCAAATGTAATATCAAATCAATCAAAATCAATCAAAATATTTTTATTTCATATAAACCTGCATGGGCACTTATGAAACGTCAGAAGCTAGGTGCACGGTTCCAAATTGTTGTTTCCTATGGAGAAGAGCCGGCAAGAAACTCCACGGTTACTCTTTTAAAAATAATTGGCTTTAACAATATTTTCAAATTACAGAGATTAAATGTATGGGAGGACAGCGCAGGCCTATCAATAAGTACCAGGTACTTAGACGAATACAGAATAGAAAATCGTCTACAAATCTACAGTCAGTAAGGCCTACAACGTTCTCTCATTCACAATATGTAAAATAATCTACATAAATAAAATGAATATAATGAATAACAGGCCAGCCACTGTATAGACATACAGGATGGCCTAGTATAGAGTATCAAAAATCGAATCTATGTTTACAATGATGACTTGACCTTCAGGTCTCCCTCAACAGAGCGAACCCATATCACCATGTTGACCACCTTACGCGTCTGAGTAATTAAACTAGAATAATATTCCATTTAACTATAGCTAACAACATACTCATACGTATATTTCTTATTTTACAGTGTTTTCTTTGGTGTCGTAGTTTCAAATGCTGTAGCACGAAAAAAGGTAAGAATCGTGCGAAAATAAACTTATAAAATTAATAAAAAGTTGCATGCTCTTTGAAATATTCAATCTTTCAAATGATGAATCCAGATAGGGACATCTGACATATAATGCTGTTAATATAACTATCCTCACTGATATTAAATTCCAATAAAAACAGAAGTTTTACCTTTTTAGTAAGATATTCATAGGATTTTTCTTTTGCAGGCTAGTCAATCGAAACCTGTAGTGTAGATGATGCGCTGATCATGGGTTTTTGTCAGTACCCTAAACAAGAAAGATATAATCATGAAGAAAAATAGCAGAGGTATGTTTTTCTTTCTATGTCAATACTTATTTATCTGTGTATTTTGTCCGTAATGATGAACACACTGAGCTGTACAATTTTGATGAGCATCGTGTTCCGCTGTCTGAAGCTCTGAAATAATCTCTAAACATGAGTTTTACCCTAAAATTATTAATATCATTTCATTCTTTGTAGATTGCTATCAAACTGGGTTCGGGATTTCAAGAAACTTCTAAGGTAAGATATCACAGTATTGGTGAAATTTTATAAAAAAAAAAAAAAAAAAATTTGCAATGATGACTTGACCTTCAGGTCTCCCTCAACAGAGCGAACCCATATCACCATGTTGACCACCTTACGCGTCTGAGTAATTAATTAACCCACTAATAATAATACTCACGATAATATGATCGAAATATTAATTTAACAAATGCTTTCATCGTTCTCAGGTATCCAGCGGAGAATCGCAAGGAGAAGCTAATCCAAACAAGTCTGACTAGGTGAGTTGATAATTTAACTATTGTCTACTTTATGGACAATTAAAGTGTTAAACATGAATTTGTTAATGTCCATGGCAGCTGCGGTCGTGGAACGCCGGGGCGAGAAGTCACGAGACTTATGCCGGTTGCAGACCTAGAGCCAGGCTATTCTAGCTTACCTCACGAAGCTGGGGTAATTTTTCGTACTTGTGTGCAGACAGCAAACTATGAACGCAAGTATGAAAACTTACCTCAGATAAGCAAGCTAATATAAACTAACTCTTGGTCTGCTTGTCCATCGGCTTTTTAGAAAACTATATCATGGGAATGTTTAAATTCTTTGAAATCATAGTTACCTATGTATTTGGCTATAAAAGAATGACAGTATCAATATTTTCCACAAGATTTACAATGATGACTTGACCTTCAGGTCTCCCTCAACAGAGCGAACCCATATCACCATGTTGACCACCTTACGCGTCTGAGTAATTATTATAACAAGTACAAACATTAATATGTTATATGAGGCAGTTATTTTAACAGTGCAATCATTGTTTCAGGAATCCAGATCTATTGTGGAAGGAAAGATCAATTCTACTCTATGTACATTTTGATGTTTAAAAACTTTAATGGCCTACTTGAAATAAATCATTTGTCTTTGGATGATATAAGCTCATCCAACCAGGTCTTGACTAGGTAAGTTAATAACATAAAACCATTTTGTCTTGTTAAAATGTCGTCTAAAAATCTTGATAGTGCAGCCTCAGATTATAAAGCAGATACACCACGCGAAACACCAAGAGTGAAGCTAAAAAACCAAATACTAATTAAAAACTCAAGTTAGTACGCCACGAAGCGTCGCATTGTATGTTACATACAATGCTACGCTTTCGTATTTGGTTTTTTGGCCTCACTCTTGGTGTTCCGCGCGGTCTATCTTCCTTTGTTTTATAATCTGAGAGTGCAACATTTAAAATGACTACTCCCTCACCAAAATAATAGCAGGTATAAGGTTAGATAATTGCCATAAACAGGCAATTTCTCTAATTATTTGGCTATTGTATTGAAGTAGCAGGATCTACTACACAAGAATATCATATTTTACAATTTATTTACTACTAGTGTTTAGCCCCGCGATTTCTCCCGCGTCGAATATCCTATGACACTGGGCGATATTGTAACATCCATTAGTGAAAGAATTTTCAGAATCAGATCAGTAGTTCCAAAGATTACCCCTACATACATACTCACAAATTTTACTTCAAAATCTGTCTTAGATTCGGAGATCAGCCGGAAAATTTTGGTTGTTAATAATATGTTATTTTTACATTACAAACAGTTGCATTTTATTTATTTTTATGCATAGATTATTATAGAAAAGATTTACAATGATGACTTGACCTTCAGGTCTCCCTCAACAGAGCGAACCCATATCACCATGTTGACCACCTTACACGTCTGAGTATTACAACCATGCATAAATATACAAAGATCTATGCTTATATGTGTTTAATGGATTTTATTTTTTGTTTTAGGTCCTTGAACAACTAACTGCAAGGGAGAACTAGGGAGTATGAGGTGAGATTCACTTTTTATTATTACATATTTAGTTATGCTACTTATTTAAAGCTGCGGTCACGATGTCACGTGATAAAAAGTCATCGTAAGGAGCGTTTTGGCCGTAAATTGAAAACAACGAAAAAGAATTTTGGTTTAAATCGTTTTTAATTGAGAAAATGGATATAAATCAATTTACTTTTATTTTTCTCTTAAATATTTCGTTCCGATCTTCAATTTAGAATAGTTTTTAGTACATTGGAAAATACCCTATTCCTCACAACAATACAACAAGTTTCAAAAGTAGTTTATCGCATGACCAATATTAATATATTAAGGGAAGAGGTACGCGGCAATACTGAATGTCAATCATTCATTATCCTAGTTATGTTGTCAATTAGGAGTAATCTGTTAAATTGGTTTCGATTGTTATAAACTGCACCCTAATTGCGTAACTCACGATTCATCATAATCTGTATGATTTTGAAACGGATTGTTAAACCATTGCTTCATATGTTCGAAAAATGTGTCTGTTCGACAACATAAATAACGCAATGAATATTGTTTAACTGTGAAGACGAAACCAATTATGATCAATCGTGAGTTACGCAATTAGGGTGCTGTTCAAATTACTGCGGCGTGGGACTGGCGAGGCATTCATGATGCAATCGATTTAAAGAATAGTTTTTTTTTTTTTTTTCTGAAAATGTAGCTGTTTTTTCTTTTACATAAAATCATTACGGTTATAAAGCTTCAAAATATTGGCAAACGTCAATTATTTTGTTTTCCATTTATCTTTAGTTTCTATTTGATTGCTTTATGTGCATTACTGTCTCATCCTATGAGAATGCGATCTCATAAAGTAGCGTTCTGTAAATTGAGACACAGAGTACCGTGGTTAAAACTGCCCGGATGACTCCTCGTCGCCACCTGGGTTATATCGACACACAACATTATATAATTACACCAGCAAAGTATAAAATTAAAGTGGGTGGTGTTAAGAATAATTATAATCATTGGAGACTAAACGAAAATTATTTTTCTTACAGGTTGAGCTGAAATGAAGGTTACGTGGCAAGAAACTACGAAACAGGCTTTGAAGTAAAACATAAACATTGGATGTTTTGATATTTCTGCGATTGTATTTTCGAAATTCTTAATAGTATTTTTGTTATTTTTTATTTCTTACCATATTCTAATGTGAAATGGAACAACATTAAACTTTTTTTAAAAGAAATTACTCTATTTTTTTAAATTCCAATTAGAAACCACAGCGTAATCCCGGGATAGCCTCGACATCCCAGATTACGCATCCAAAAACTCGTCATTCCTGGATTGAAAAACATGCGCAGGATTGAATTATCTAGCTCTGACCCACTTATGTCATAAACTATTCCCCTCAGAAGAGGCAAAACCTAAGACCCTGCGCTCGTATGCGCTGCACACTCTGCACCATTGGAAAAGTCTGCTCTGCTGAAATATATTATGTACCGTGAAGGATTGCACAATTGTCTGTCGGGCATGCCAGCGTCCAGGAGAATCATGCTAGAAGTGTATTATTATACACCCATTAGACTATCGTCATTTAGCCGACAGATGTCCACCCTCGATCAAATAACTGCAAGCGGCCGTTTTTTAATCTATTTGATCCAACAGCTGGGCAAAGAAAATACAAGACTCACTATCCTCCAAATAAAAAATCGTTGCGCTTACAAAATACTTTATTCCTATTACACATAACATAACCGCCTATAAGAAGAACTTCCTCCTGGAGGTCTCCAGCTGGTGCCTCCTGCCTGCGATGATCCACTCGAAATCTCCTCGCTTCGAGTCGAAGGTGCCTTGCTGCAGGGAGATCAGCTTCAGGGTGAAGCGGGGGCCTAGTTCGCGCAGCTTGGCGCGCTTGCCGTCTGAGGTGAACTCGTATCTGGAATGAATGAAGGCCTTTATTTGCCAGAAGCACGGTACATAAAGGAATCAATTACCTAGTTTCTATATATACCTATTGCTTCAATATATGAACCATGAGCATATTGAGCATACTTCATCGCACAGTAAGTAACCTAACCTTTTGACCGCCAGTCGTAGGTGACAAACCAAAATGTGCCATCACGCTACGGTCACGACTACATGACCGAATTTTACGCAAATAAAGTCGCTTGGCGCCGACGGCACGTTTTTGCTTTTTTAGTCACGTCAAAAAAAGGTTAAATAGTTCTGCTTTGTGCTCTACAATAGTCGTCACCAAAGACATTAAATGAATCTCTTGTTCGTCGACTATATGACGAACACATTCCCCCTAACTACAGAACAAAGTTTTTCTTTAGGCATGGTTTAAACCATCGAGGCTGTTTTGCAAATAAGAACCTAACCAAAATCGAAATACAGCTCCTTTTACAAAACTTACAATTTAGTCCAGTACTAAATTGTCAGTTTTGTAAAAGGAGCTGTATTTCAGTTCCAAGTTCTTATTTCAAAAACAGCCTCGATGGTTTAAACCATACCTAAAGAAAACCCTTGTTTTGTAATAAGGGGAAGTGTGTCGGAGTCAAAAATTTCTGGCGAAAACTTAATCATGAAGTAGGTACAAAAACATACCGATGATGTCTAAAGAATATGTAGTCACGTTGATTATGGAAGGTGACGGCGCGCCTGCCGCGGAACTGTGGCTCGTAGTGGAACAGCGCGCCTAGCATGCGGCCCACCGTCATACCCAGCCGAGTGCTGAAGTTGTTCAGGATCACCTGAAAACATACATTATTTATACAAGGTGTAACAGAATTACAGAATATACGCAAAACCTAAAAGTAGTTTGTTCCAAATTGACTAGTGAAACGATTTCAGTTACTTGTAACATAGCGACGGGGAAGTGCTAACAACTCCTAACTTACATTTTTTACGAAAACGACTTTTAAATGCAGTTCGATAGAGAATGAATTGCGCGTCTACTGATATATGAATTAAGTTGAAATTCGCAATATTGACGTAGCAAGGCACCGAAGAAACATCTCCTATATTAAGGTCCATCACAACCTGATTAATTTTGGCAGGAAATATATTCTAACTTACAAATGGAAACATCTCGTAACTTCATTTCAAATAAATTTAGAGCTAATATCTCCTACCTTTATGCGCTAGTACAGTGTTCCCCGCTCTAGAGCGAGACAAAAACGGTGCGTATCTCGAGTATATCTTCGAATATGGTTTAAAACTTCAACGAGAAATGATAATATTCAATGACTTGACTGTTACTTTTTTGAAGTACCTATGGAAATTACTCCTATTTACAAATTTTCAGCCACACCAGCTTGGTGATACCTCCTATCTTACATTATCTTGCCAAATACTTATTCCAAACAAATTTTGATTATTCCCTTACAAGCGGGTCCATTTAAGTATAAAATTGACATTTACACATTTTTTCTTAAACTTGTGGGAAAAATAAAAAACGGTTTTTTCGCCTCCTGTAAAATTTGGTTTTTGTAAGTTAGGAGTTGTTAGCACTTCCCCGTCGATAGGGTTTTTTTTCTTTCAACAATTGTTTTTGCCATACCTACCACTGATTGAGCCAAAGAAAATTGAATCTTATTTCAAAGCAATAAGACTTAATTTTAAATGCCAATTGTCAACACGTTTTTCTTAATACTAACAGTTAGCTTTACAAAAATAGTAATTTTATAATGCTTGTTCGCGACGATGCGTCACTATTACCCAGTTTCTGAATTGAGAATTTGAATTTGAGAACGTCGTGATCTGTACTTAAGGATAACTCAATCATTTTTTCGTTTCTGAATTAAGTATTTTTAAACTCTAATCAAAATTTGAGTATTTTACACCCAGTTTCTGATTTGAGAAAAGTAGCAAATCTCAACTGATTATTGTCAAATACATAAGTATATGCTTAAGTTTTTTGCGTTACACAAGTTAAAATTGAATTACGTCAAACAATAATCAACTGATCATATACTTAAGAATTCCTGATCAAAGCTGACACGTTCCATTTTACATTCTAAAAACCGGTACTTTTCAAAAACTCAAATATTAAATCATTTTAATGTTATAAATTTAAAACAGACTTACAAAGTACTTTAATTTTAAATAACGTTATTAATTTCAACAAATTTATGTTATTCACAAATTTATAGCAACTCTTTAATGCATATTTTACCAATTTCATATTTGACGTGTTTGACGGATCAACCGAAACGTGAATGTCAAATCTGTAAGTAAATAAACACAAGTTTTATTGGAATTCTGTTAGTATTTTACGTAAACTACCTATAATTGTACCAATTAAAATGGATAGCGATGAGAAAAAGAGATCACCTAACTGTACTATATAGGAGTAAGAAAATATTCATTCAATAATAACAAAGTAAGTACATAATAACCTAGGTACATTGTTTACCATAATATAATTTTACCACATTCGCTATTTAGATGTTTGTGATTATTATTGCTTCAGATACGGAAGTGTAATAGAGTGCAAAAGGACAGGGACATACTACATATATTCAGTTCACATCCAGAACAAAAACTATTATGAAATTTAGTTTGATATATTTTTCTTACATCAAATCTGCAATAACTTCGGAACCCGTGGTCCGATTTATATAATTCCAACTGGAAAAATGTTTTTGTATATAGATCTATTGTTTATTATAAAAATAATCAAAATCTGTTCATAAATGAGAAATTTCATTTTCAACTTACGTAATTATACGACATTATTTTCAAATATTTTTGTGAATGCATAAATCAGTTTAACTAGATTCTAGTAGATACTAGTAATGAAATCAAGTTAAATTAAATAACAAGAAACATATCCATTAGGATAGAGCGAAATCTCTTAAAAATTCTAGTCTATTTTCAAAGGATTTCTTTGACTTACGACTTTAAGTAAAAAATGCTATCGCACCACGCTACAGTCACCGTCTCTACCACGCGGCACACCGTCGCTTTCCCGGCTTGGGCGGAGCACCGCCGTGTCCTTGTGGAGGCGATCGGCGGGGCGATCTCTCGCGTCCGGCCCTGGTTCAGGCCATGGTTCAAAGCGAGAGTGCATGGGTAGCCGTCACCTCCTTCTGCGATGCAGTAAGGAAGAGGGAGGCGGCACACGTGAGGGAAAGGCAATATATGCGCCCTCACGGCCTTAGCCTCCGCAGGAGATGCCCTGGGCGCCGGGAATCCCAGTCTGATTCTCGGCCACCGTAGGCTCGGGTTTGTGGACGGCGAGTAATGGGTAGCTCGCTGTCCGGTAAGGACCAGCACCCTAATTGCGTAACTCACGATTGATCATAATTGGTTTCGTCTTCACAGTTAAACAATATTCATTGCGTTATTTATGTTGTCGAACAGACACATTTTTCGAACGTATGAAGCAATGGTTTAACAATCCGTTTCAAAGCGAAACAGATTATGATGAATCGTGAGTTACGCAATTAGGGTGCAGACCCGGTTCGACGGCGCGTTGTGTCCCACGCGCGCCTCAAAGAGATGTTAGCACCAACTGAAGGGGGCAAGGGCCGATGCCTGCCATGGACGCGGGTTGTTCGAAAGAGATACCGTGGCCCCTGTCACACAGGCAACTGGTGGGTTTTAGTCAGTAAAAGTCTGATATATATATAAGATATCTTAAGGTCCGACGTCCGTAAAATAACTAAATTGCGTTTCTGTAATAAAGACATTTTATTGTTAACAAAAAGTTGTTTTCATAAAGTAGGTAAGAACTTACTACTTTACAAAATATTAATTTACCTGTAATAAAGAAACAACATTCAAAGCTATTATGTTCACGAATATCGTCTCCTTTACATCCTTGTGGTATTTTCTATTTCATAGGTTTTTCTTAACCTCACAATCAGAATGACATGCACCACATTGTCATTGTCGCACGTCAGTTCTCACTCGGTCACTCAAATTAGAGAAATGATAGGTATGTGTCATTTCCTTACATCCCCCCCCTTCGGGGAGAGAATTGTATCACAAAACCTCACTAAATGTTCTTTAAGCTGTCGTCTTCAAATGCGGGAGCTGGGACAAGTTTGGTGATGTGGAAGAGATTTGATTCTGATTTTCTATGTCCTGTATTTATTCTGTATATTGAGTTGGAAAGTTTCTCTATTATTTCATAAGGTCCTATCTTCAACTCATCCAGTTTTCTTCTGTTTAATTTATTGCCATTTTCTGCATATACCATGTCTCCTACATTAAACTCATAATATTTTCTATTTCTATCAGATAGATTTTTATTGTAGTTGTGTGATTTTATACTGTTTTTCAGTGCCAATTTTCTATCTCTCAATAATTCATTTTCTGTTCTCTCTTCTTTTAGTTCTCTTGGTGTTAATGTAATATCTTTTCCTTGTAACAAGTACACAGGTGCAAATCCTGTAACAGTGTGTTCAGTTTCATTGTACTTTTCCACGCATTTATGTGCTATCGTTGTCCATGCTATTTTTTTATTTTCTTCATTTATTTTGCACCTTATTTTATTGACCAGGGTTTGGTTAAGTCTTTCATTAATTCCATTTGAAAAAGGTGCATTTACTGCTGTGAAAATAATTGGAATATTATTTTTTTCTAGGAAAATTTTAAAATCCTTTGAATTTATTCCTGGGTACTGATCTGTTAAGATCATACCAATATTATTATCTTCTGTGACATTTTTGATAAGTTTTATAAAGTCATTTGAATTCTGTGTTTTTGAATTGACAATGTATGCAAATCTGGTAAAATGATCCACTAAGAGGTGCATGTATTTCTTTGTTGATCTTGAGCCCCCAAATCCACCAATTGTATCAATGGACATTATTTCAAAAGGATGTGTGGCTGGTCCTAGATGAGACATTAGTCCAAATTTATCCTGCCCTCTTGATTTGTTCATAATGCAAATTTCACATCTTTTACATGTTTTCTTTATATTCTGTCTTAAATTCTTAGCCGTGTAATACGGTGTTATTTTATTTTGCATTTGTTTAATCCCAATGTGACAGTATTCTTTATGTATTTGTTTGATGAAACTTATACTGAAGTCTTCTGATAAGACAATTTTATTTTTATTCTTGATTTTCCTGTAGTATATGGAATGCTTTAATATTAATCTGTTTTTTTCTTTTTGTACATCTTCATTGTTTTCTTGATCAACAATAATATCTTCCAGTTTTATCCAATTGACTACTTTTAATTGTTCCTCTTCATTTTCATGTGCTTCTAATACAGGATTCCTACTTAGACAGTCAGCTTCAAGATTATTTTTTCCTGGTGAATATTTTATCTCAAAGTCATATTGAGAAAGGTAATAGGTCAAGTCTCCAAGTTCTTCATCTGTTCTTGATTTAATGTTCATTTTTTCCAGTGGTTTATGATCAGAAAAAACTATAAATCGTTTACCTATGAGCCAGTGCTGCCAATATTTAACTGCTTCTTTGATTGCTAGACATTCTAAATAAATTGCTTTTTTCCTTTTCTGTACTTCATTTAGTTTCTTGGAAAAATATGCAACTGGTTTTTCTTTTGTGTTTTGTTGTCTCTGTTTCAATACTGCTCCTACACCTAGTATACTTGCATCTGTGTAAATTAGTATAGGTAGGTCTGGGTCAAATATCTCTAAAATAGGTTCAGAACATAGCAGTTGTTTCATTTTTTCAAAGGACTTTTGACATTCTTCTGTCCAGATGAATTTTTGATTCTTTCTTAGTAAGTTGTGTAATGGATCCAATGTTATTGCAATATTTGGTATGTATTCGTTGTAGAAATTTATTTTTCCCAAGAACTGTCTCACATTTTTTTGATTTTGTGGTACTGGGAATTTTTTTATTGATATTAGATTATCTTTTATTGGGCGTACTGAATTATTATGAATAATATGCCCTAAATATTTCACTGTATCCGATGCGAATGTGCATTTAGAAAATTTCAGTCTAAAGCCTTCCTTCTTTATTGCTTCTAATAATTTTGTTAAATGGCTCATGTGTTCCGTAAAGGATTTTGAGAAAACCAATATGTCATCTATGTAATTTACTGTAAATTCTGTAAGTTTGTGTTTTCTTATAATATTACTCAATATTCTTTGAAATATTGCTGGTGATGTTTTTAGTCCAAATGGTAAACAGGTCCACTGAAAATGGCTGTCTTGCGTTACAAAAGCTGTTTTTCTTCGGTCTTCGATTCGTAATGGTATAGACCAAAATGCTGAATTTAAATCCAGTGTAGAAAAATATTTGCAATTTCTTGTTTTTACCATCAGATCTTCAATAAGCGGAAAAGGTTGCGACTGTGGGATAATAAGTTTATTCAAATCGCGAAAGTCAATACAAAGTCTTGATCTTCTATTGTCTTCCTTTTTGTATGCCAACGTTACGGGAGCAGCAAATGGACTGTATGATTCCTCAATTAGATTTTTCTCCAATAATTTTGATACTTGACTCTCTATTTCTTTCTTATCCTCAATATTACATCTATAAGGTCTTTTACTGCAATATTTATCGACCATTAAATCAATTCTGGCTTCATAATCCCTGACTGTTCCAATATCATATTTGTCTTTTGCGAAGATGGATTTGTATTTTTCAATTAGTTCATTTATTTCTACTTCTTGTTTATATCCAAGCTGGTTTATTGTAATTTTATATTTTGTTTCATCAACGTCTTCGTTAAAGTTTACTGTAAACTTGTCACAGCTTATTGTTTTATCTCTCCCTCCATCCATTTCTGCACTTCTATTTATTTCTTGTGTTTTTTGTGTAATTTCTAGCTTTTCATTTTGGATCAATTTAAACTGTTTTATCATATCCAATCCAATTAAAAAGTCGTAATCAAAATTGTTCTTGTTAATTACAAACACATTCACTTCTTCTTCTATTTCATAGATTTTTATTTTCAATTTTACTATTCCATTTGTTTTTTTCACACCATTAATCGTATTTAACTTCACAGTCTGTGCATTATTTATTTCTTCATCTCTTAACTTCAGCAATTTTGAATTAATTAATGAGATATTTGAACCGGAATCATATATTCCGTATGCATCAAACGTGTTATTTAATGTTAATTTGACTTTAATTAATGGTGGCACTACTAGTTTTTTTGATCCATATTATTTAATTCTGTTTCTACTTCTGAATTGTTAACAAAATTGATAACATTTTCTTTTTCTTTAATGCCTTCATACGTTTTAAACCAGCATGAGTCTTCTGGGTGATATCTATTTCCTTTATTTAGTTTTCTACAAATCTTGCATGGTTCTTTAACCTCTTTTGTTTTCACTGCAGAATTTGTTATTTTCCTTTTATCAAAACTTTTTTTGTTAACTAAATGTTCCAAGCTTTTCACTTCATTAAAAAGATCTTTAGTCTCATTTATTTTCTTTCTATCAATTCTGTCTGTTATGAAACTAGGTAGACCTACTGCAATCAGATCAATTAGAGTACTTTTGTTTATTGTACTGTCCATTTCTAACAATATTTTCTCTTTTCTTATTGCATATTCTAATAGTGATCCTGTTTTGTATTTAAATTCTATTGCATATCTTATTGGTGTCCAACCTTTATTCTCATAAGTATCACAAAAATCTTCCTTCCATTGTTTCCATTCTGAACTAAGTGTAAGTCTTATTAGCATAGAACTGTACCAATTCAAACATGATTTATCCAAAAACAGTCTAAATATCTCAATTTTTTTTTCATCCTCAACGATTTCGAATCTAGCACATTCTTTTTCAAAAATGGCCATCCATTGAGTAACATTTGTGTTTTCACCGGTGAATTTTTCAATTACAAATTTGTCTGAGATTTTTTTTAAATTAGTCTGCTTCGGTAATTGTGGATTCATATTTGCAATTTTTTCTAGGATTCTTGACAGTGATTCTTCAGATATACCCTCATTTATTATAGGTTGTGTGACTCCAGTTGTACTTACAACTTCTTCCAGGAAATAATTCTTGAATTGGATATTTTCATCATCATCCATGTAAGTCTTTCTTAGTTCCTCTGATAAAGTTATCCATAAACACCTTTTATCGTGTCTTTTTTGTAATGTATTTTTTAATATTTTATAAGTCTCAGTTTCCATCAATTTTCCATGGTATTTTATTGGCTGCAGTTCTTGTGGTATAAGATAGATTTTACCTTCTTTTGTGGTTATTGAGGTTACTGCCAGCACATTGGTTTTTTGATCATCGAAACTTTTAATTGTAAACTCAAATTTTAGTTTGCTCATTTTTGCAAGATATCCTTTGCAAAGAATGTTGTTTTATAAGATATCTTAAGGTCCGACGTCCGTAAAATAACTAAATTGCGTTTCTGTAATAAAGACATTTTATTGTTAACAAAAAGTTGTTTTCATAAAGTAGGTAAGAACTTACTACTTTACAAAATATTAATTTACCTGTAATAAAGAAACAACATTCAAAGCTATTATGTTCACGAATATCGTCTCCTTTACATCCTTGTGGTATTTTCTATTTCATAGGTTTTTCTTAACCTCACAATCAGAATGACATGCACCACATTGTCATTGTCGCACGTCAGTTCTCACTCGGTCACTCAAATTAGAGAAATGATAGGTATGTGTCATTTCCTTACATATATATATATATATATATTCTCCTGCTCCACCCAGAGCGGGAGAAGAGAAGTTATTTGATGATTTCCCACCCTCAAAAAAGGAAACCACCGTCACCTTGCTCACATTCACGGTGTCCCCCAACACAGCTTGAAAGCTACCAGTCGCGTTATACCTAAGACCTATCAGTAGCTGCATGGGAGAAATGCAGTCCCGCCGTTGAATACGACAGGTCAGTTTAGGCTTCATTCTGTTAAAACAGCGTGATGAACCGGTAAGGCTAATGTCCTGCTATTCTTCTGCATGGTTGTCTACGTCGAGGCATCTCCAAAGATGATAGGGAAGTATCGTCGTCACTTATTATGATCAAAATCCCTTACAAAATCTCTAGTTGCTACAACTGATTACAGTTTGAGTAGCTGAAATTGGTTTGTCAACTTTCAACTACTTAACTTGACGTTGATTATGCTTTGAGTATTGTCAAACACGTTTTTTTTAGTTCAGAAACGCAACCGACGACCTTAAGTATGAGTTGAGCACGCTTTCTGTCAAATTTAAGTAAATGAGGTTAAAATACTCAAATTTTGATTAGAGTTTAAAAATACTTAATTCAGAAACGAAAAAATGATTGAGTTATACTTAAGTACAGATCACGACGTTCTCAAATTCAAATTCTCAATTCAGAAACTGGGTATTAACCTCATTTACTTAAATTTGACAGAAAGCGTGCTCAACTCATACTTAAGGTCGTCGGTTGCGTTTCTGAACTAAAAAAAACGTGTTTGACAATACTCAAAGCATAATCAACGTCAAGTTAAGTAGTTGAAAGTTGACAAACCAATTTCAGCTACTCAAACTGTAATCAGTTGTAGCAACTAGAGATTTTGTAAGGGATTTTGATCATAATAAGTGATACTTCCCTATCATCTTTGGAGATGCCTCAACGTAGACAACCATGCAGAAGAATAGCAGGACTTGTTCATCACGCTGTTTTAACAGAATGAAGCCTAAACTGACCTGTCGTATTCAACGGCGGGACTGCATTTCTCCCATGCAGCTACTAATAGGTCTTAGGTATAACGCGACTGGTAGCTTTCAAGCTGTGTTGGGGGACACCGTGAATGTGAGCAAGGTGACGGTGGTTTCCTTTTTTGAGGGTGGGAAATCATCAAATAACTTCTCTTCTCCCGCTCTGGGTGGAGCAGGAGAATATATATATATATCAGACTTTTACTGACTAAAACCCACCAGTTGCCTGTGTGACAGGGGCCACGGTATCTCTTTCGAACAACCCGCGTCCATGGCAGGCATCGGCCCTTGCCCCCTTCAGTTGGTGCTAACATCTCTTTGAGGCGCGCGTGGGACACAACGCGCCGTCGAACCGGGTCTGGTCCTTACCGGACAGCGAGCTACCCATTACTCGCCGTCCACAAACCCGCGCCTACGGTGGCCGAGAATCAGCCTGGGATTCCCGGCGCCCAGGGCATCTCCTGCGGAGGCTAAGGCCGTGAGGGCGCATATATTGCCTTTCCCTCACGTGTGCCGCCTCCCTCTTCCTTACTGCATCGCAGAAGGAGGTGACGGCTACCCATGCACTCTCGCTTTGAACCATGGCCTGAACCAGGGCCGGACGCGAGACATCGCCGCCGCCGATCGCCTCCACAAGGACACGGCGGGCGGTGCTCCGCCCAAGCCGGGAAATGGGCGGTGTGCCGCGTGGTAGAGACGGTGACTGTAGCGTGGTGCGATAGCATTTTTTACTTAAAGTTGTAAGTCAAAGAAATCCTTTGAAAATAGATTAGAATTTTTAAGAGATTTCGCTTTGATTTTCGCTATCTTAATGGATATGTTTCTTGTTATTTAATTTAACTTGATTTCATTACTAGTATCTACTAGAATCTAGTTAGACTGATTTATGCATTCACAAAAATATTTGAAAATAATCCCTACTAATATTATAAATGCGAAAGTAACTCTGTCTGTCTGTCTGTCTGTCTGTTACGCTTTCACGCCTTAACCGCTGAACCGATCGTCATGAAATTTGGCCGAGATATAGCCTGGGATATGGGTAAGGACATAGGCTACTTTTTTACGCGATAACCGACATCCACGCGGGCGGAGCCGCGGGCAAAAGCTAGTGTCGTATAATTACGTAAGTTGAAAATGAAATTTCTCATTTATGAACAGATTTTGATTATTTTTATAATAAACAAAAGATCTATATACAAAAACATTTTTCCAGTTGGAATTATATAAATCGGACCACGGGTTCCGAAGTTATTGCAGATTTGATGTAAGAAAAATATATCAAACTAAATTTCATAATAGTTTTTGTTCTGGATGTGAACTGAATATAGTATGTCCCTGTCCTTTTGCACTCTATTACTAATGTTTTGTATGCTATATTCCATTGTATCGATAGACAAAAATAGAATAAATAAAAGTTAAAACAGGAAGCAATTTGCGGCCCTCGTTACGGTAAAGTTTCGAGGCACCTCAGAAAATGTAAATTTAAACCAATTCGTAGTCATCGGCAAGATAAATTTCTTATTTTAAACTTAAATTAATTAACATGTAGTACAAGTAAAAGTTCTAAATTGCTTACTGAAGATTAAATCAAAATGTGTGTTATTTAATCAGGTAAAGTACCCCTTCCCAGAGGTGTCTCAAAAACAACCCCTTCCTAGACGAAAGTCTGGAACCTGTTTCTCTGTCAGTCGTCAAAACGTTGGTAACGTCGTGAAGAACGGAAGATAGTAGCCGCCCCTGAAGATATCTGGAACCTATAGGTGCAGGACGTCAGCGCCGCGTGGACTGGGAGACCTACATACACACTGGGATAAAACCTGGATAGGAATACACCCTCCCTACACACCCTTCGTGTCCAAGCGATCACGCCCGTCCGGTACAATGCTTTTAACTCAATACTCTAATTGGAGTGTATGAGGATTTGCGTATTTAACGTTACACGTTGTATATTAATATGTGAAGCAAAAACCTTGTACTCCTTTTTACGAAAATTACGAGGATGGAGGAGTATCTTTGGCACAGTTAATAATAAACAAATTTTTATTGACATATAGAAGGTGTGACAATTAATTGAAGCCCTGACTCCTGAGCTAGGTGGTACCTGTGTCACAGGAGTCAGTCTTCACCCGTTTGTGTTACAGTTAAAGTTCATATGAAAACGGGAGTGCAGGAAGCTAATATGATTGATTATTACTGATTAGTCATCATCTGCCTAGCCTTTTCCCAACTATGTTAGGGTCAGCTTCCAGTCTAACCGGATGCAGCTGAATACCAGTATTTTATATGGAGCGACTGCCTATCTGACCTCCAGAACCCAGTGACTGGGTAATACGATACCCCTTCTTGATAAGACTGGCTGTCAGTTTCGGGCTTCTGACGACCCGTAACGACTGTCAAAGATCCACAAATGACAGCCGGGACCAACGGCTTAACGTGCTTTCCGAGGGACGGAGGGGTCTTGGTATGTAAAGATGGTCACCGATCCACGGACTAACCACGGCAAGCGTAGCTTAACCTGATCGGTCTACCCGTGCAGCTATTATTACTTAGCTACAAGCCCCGATTAGTATTCAAATGAATTATAGTCGAATTTCAACAACTGGGTGATCACTATTTAATGTAGATACTTCAAGTTGTGTTAGGCTTTGAGTTTTAGTTTTTAACTGTAAATAGTAGCATGGTTTATCAGCAGTACAAAAACCAAAAAAGACCATGTTAAGCTTCAACCTTCGATAGCTTGATCATCTATATAAATAAAGAGAGAAGTCCTGACTGACCGACTGACTCATCAACGCCCAGCCCAAACCCTTGGACCTAGAAAGCTGAAATTTTGCACAGAGGTTCCCTTTATAATGTAGACAAGGAATAAGGAAGGATTTTTAGAAATTCAACCCCTAAGGGAGTTAAATAGGGGATGGAAGTTCCGCGCGGGCGAAGCCGCTGGCAAAAGCTAGTTATTTATAAAAAGTAAAAATACCCACAGACCGCTTTAGATGTGTCACTGAGTTTGACACTAGCCAAAGGGTGTACTTATCTTTGCAGCAAAAAATGAATACTAATGATTCATGTCAACTTATGATATTGTTCACTGGAAAATATGACCAGTCCATTGACTCTTTGACATAGATTAGGTATATTTTATACCATCCACAAATGTGATGAAAAACACTTAGCACTTCAACAGTGGAGATTTCAAATATTATAAGGGATAACATCCCTTGTTACATTTGAAATTTCCTCAGTTGACATGTATACTTTTCTTGCAGTTTACATGAGTACCCTTACCTCAGGTCTATGGTTGGTAATCTCTTTATAATCTTTCCGGAGCTCTGGAGTGATCTTACAGCTAGAGAGGCGAAAGTGTGCAGTTGGTCCGTTGGGTAGGTGGATCAGGAGGAAACCATTGGGCTGCTTTTGATTCTCGTTTACAACTATCACATCAGTTACTTTCTCACGGAGGGCTGACTGGACTATGCGTTTTACTGATGATCTGAAAGTAGAAAAATTATATTCTTTAATAAGAATTCGCATCTTTGGTGTTGCTATGCAGTATTGAATGAAAGACTAAATAATTGTGTGTATCCACCAAATTGCTAAAGCCCCTGCTAAGCAAAAAAGTTTTAGAACAGAGCTTACTGGGGCTGACTGCAAATGGTGAGGCACTGCAAGAAAAAGATTCAATAGCCAGTTGCCAGGTACTTTTCTATAAATCATAATCAGCTTGTAATGTTCCCACTGCTGGGATAAAGGCCTCCTCTCTGTGAGAGGTCATAATCTACCATGTGGGCCCAGTGCAAGTTGGTAGATATCAGTCTTCAAATTTTTGGTTCTAGGACATGCCAGTTTCTTCACCATTTTGCAGGATTTTAATGAAATTATTTACACAAAGTAAAGCAACTGTCTGGGTTTTAACCAAGACCTACCACTAGTAAGTTGTGGCCGTTACAACTGGGCCATTACTGCTTTTCTATACATATACAAAAAGCAATTATAAATTTTGTTTTATTGATTGGATCTCCCACATAGGCTATGCTAATGAGCTAAAAATAGAGAGGAGATTGGAATGGTTAAATGTAAAAATGGCAAAATACGCTAGTCAAAGGACCTCAAAAATCAAAAGAATAATTAGACATTTGCCTGCGCCTAGCGTTGCCAGTCAGGCTTTTTGGTTGCGTGTCCGGCCAAATTATATGGAGTCCGGCCTGTCTGGCTTTTTAAATTTGACAGTTTTTTTACATTTGCCATGTGTTGGTTTCAGCTTCGCCTGCTTATCCTTGTATCGCTAGTGCAACCGAGCAGTGTAGCACTGTCCATATCAAACAAAACTGATTATTTAAATTTTGTTGCTTTTTCATTCGATTTTATGGTAAATGATAAAAAAGCCATTAAAAAAAAAATTGTTGTGTTGTTTTTTAAACTGTGAGTTTTTACCCAAATGTCCAGTTAAACAGACTGGTCTATCTGGCTTTTCCATTTTAGGACAACTTCTGGCTATGTAAAACAACTTGAAACATATCCTTACCTTTGCCTATACCTGGATATAGAGTTAGGTATCATTCTACAGAGCTCCTTGCCAAATATCCTAGTCTTGTTGTGTGGGTTGTCCGAGTATGTGATCAGTACTTTAGGCTCATATGAATTCTCGTAGTATGTTGATAGTTCATCTAATTCCATGTCTTTCTGTGCCTGGAAATATAAATATATTTTTTTAGTTATGGAGTAAAACAAGAGTTTCAAAATTATTAAGTATGAAAGTTTACCCTAAAACTAAATGATGAGTTAATAACTCTATCTCAAACTTATGTTAGTTTAAAAAGAGAGATTTATACAATAGTTGGACATGAACAAGAACACATTAACAACACTGCTGTTTGCATAGATTCATGGAAACCAAATTAATAGTGGTTTCGTTAATTAATATTTTGTTGTTTGTAATGAAGTAAGTTGTTTTTTTGTACAATTTCAAAACATGTAAATTCACAGTATACTTTGAATTACAAAAATAACAGTTTCTAACCTCCAATTTCTCTTCATCGTCAACATTAGCGAGCATAGTCTCATCTTTCTCTCGGAGGGACTCCAACGTGTGAGGAACTTGCTTCGGGACATCATCACCTTCTTGTTTTTTGTCCAACTTACGCCTAAAACACCACGATGTTAGCCTCAACTTTGTAAATACAGAAAACAACTTGCAATTGAGTAGTACATAACCAAACTTACTGTTTCTTGTCTTTGCCGCGAGCCATTTTCCTTTATATGTGTATGAGGTCGACGTAAATCAACGCTTTTCACTTTCAAATCTTATGCTGGATATAATATTTCGATTTTATCTTTAATTTGTAAACGAAAAGTGGAAGTAGTGGAACATGCTTTTCGCTGTTTTGACAGATTGTGAAAGTGAGTGACAACTGACAGTTGTTGACGATGCGTTTACGAAGCTAGTGAGCGTCATAGGGATGTGAAAAAATAATCGATTTAGAATCGATTTTTGTTCACTGCAAAAATTTTTCACCTGGAACAGACGCAACATAGCTTTAGATGGGAGCGCAAAACGCTAATTTTCTTGTGACTTTTGCAATTTGCGGGTCAGTGTCAGGTTTTATCGTGATCAAAATATTATTCGCGACAATAACAAATATGTATACAAGATGTTGATTTGCATCCTAGTCAAATTCAAGGACGTAACTATGCTAATGATTCTCGACCCAAATCAACAATAAAATGGGTAGGTTATTTTTTTAAATATTTTTTCCTGTTCACTAAAATCCGTAAGTGTGAACCAGCCGTATTTAAACGCGGCCCGTCTGATACTAGCCTAACCGCGCTTTCACACACAAACGCAAACAATACATCCATTCACAACGCATGCGCGATCGTTCGTTCGACTGCCGCGTGCGCGGCCCCCCGCCCCCGAACCAACAGTGTGCACAGAGTACATTTTTATATAGGGTATAGAGTCGTCACTCGCGTCATTTTGCGGAATGTATAGCGTATGGCGCCATCTGGTGCTTTGTGCAAGGTACTTTCACAGTAGCCTTGCTATATAGGTACTTTAAAGGTACTATTTTTAAATATTTCAATTGGAAATTTAAATAAAACGAAATAGATACAAACAAAAATCTGTTTTTATTTCTTTAATCTTTTCGTACAGTATATAAGTGCTAATTTTTGAATTTCATCGTTTTCATCATAATCAGTTCTGGACCCTGATAATAACTTATTTGCGTTTTTGCACCAGTTATACACAAAGAAATTTAGAGTAATTTGCTCAATTTTTACAATTACCTCTTCTTTGTGCTCATTACATTTTATAAAACTGTAGTCAATTACTATTGACAATATAGTTTTCATGTATTGCATTACATTATTTAAATCGGATTTTTTTCTTAATATACCCATGACCACATCTTGAATATTGGAAAAACACTTTATCAATGTAAGTGATGGATATGTGAGGCAAGTTTTATTTTTAAAATATTCCCTAACCTTTATTGCACTATCACAAATGTCTTTATTATATAATGACTCCCTACATAAACTGCACTTTATTTGTAACTTGCGCAGCACATATCCAGTCACATAATCTATTTGTGCTCTTATTTTTGGATCGCTCCTTTTAATTCCTAAATCTTTAAAGATGTGATCACTATCAACGTCTTCAAAATCTACTTCCGTTGTACAAGCTGACCTCTCACTTGTCTTAAAAAACAAGATCTTTAAAGATTTAAATATCATGCAAGAATCCACTTCACAATTGGACCCTGGTGAATGTACACTACTCATATTATTAATTAGCAGCGAGGCAAAAGCTGCTTCGAAGGAAGCACAAGAAGGAGAATTATTTCGGTACCCATGGCTTCTTATGCTTCCAAAAAAGTTTTCTAAAGGGTCCTGGTTGAAGTGGCGCATCCAAAGAGATGTCAGCTTATATTTTTTTTGTAATACATCTACTAGATATTCCATATTATCAATAGTGTGTAACCAGTTTTTAATAGAGGGTACAGTTACTGATTTTCCATTTTTTTTTTGAAAACTCATAGAAGACAAAACTTTTTTAGCTTGAGCCCATATTTTTTTATGGTTCGATCTTGGCGATACTGGGCCCAGCAGTAGTTTTCCTCTTCTCTTTTTAAAGTTATCAAAACTACCATTCATAGAGTCAAACAATTCATCAAAAAACTTGAGCAGTGCAGCTGTTTCCTCACATTCTTGGGGGAGCACTCCTTGACCTGAAATAACATAGCTGTTGTTAAAATTATTTAATGTAATGGCTAAAGTAAATAGCCCATTCAGCTACTAACCGTCGCCTAATAAGCGACGGTTAGAGAAAGGTATTCAATAGAAGTTGTAACTGTTATAACGCACAACCTCTTAATGGGTATATGGGGTATATAATGTATATTCTACACATCATTATGAACAACTTTTGCTATAGGACCAAAACTGAAATTGGGAAAAACAATCTACTTTTTCTTACATTTTGAAAAGTATGCATACATAAATGTAGGGAAAAGCAGATTTTTTTGCGATTTCCAAAAACCAGCCAGAATTCGCAAAAAAAACCAACAATACCAAAACACACAACCTCTTAAGTAAAAGTTACTACTAACTTTTACTTAAGATGTGTGTTATTTAAGTTACACCTTGTTTACATATAAATAAAAGATATTATACTCACATGCTAATGATCCTAAGTGACCAGCTACAGTCCGGCTGAATATTTGAGTAGCACATTTGACTTTCATTTTGGAAATTTTATGTGGGATCACATGTCTGTCTGTTAATTTATGTATTAGCCTAATGCCATCATATATGCCATCCTTCCGATATAATTCGACTATGTGATCCCACTTTCCAGTAACATTTCTCCCATTTAAATTCGCTTTCAAATCTGCCTGTAATAAATTATTCCTTATTCCTTTTATGAGGTGAGGCGGATCATATAAGGGCACTACTTCATTGCCATCTATTTCAAAAAATTTGTATTTTATTTCTTTACTTTTTCTTAAATAGCTCGTTCTTGTTTCATTTATTAGCCAGTTTATGGCACTAACATTCGTTGCACCTTGGTCACAAACCGTGGCCAATACTTCTAAGCCTATGGACTTTAGTTTTCTGATAATTGTTTTTAATTGAGTCACTATTTCCATGGCTGATGTTGTGGATGCACAAAATGTATATGCCAAAGGCTGTTTATAATTTCTGAAGATCCCCCTAATCATAAAAACTAATGCATGGTCAGCTATCTTTCTCTTCCTATTTTCCCCATCATCTACAAATCCAGTTATACAGTCACGTCTCTTACTGTAGTCGAAGTGTGGTGAAAGTGCTACTTCATCAAAAAGTAGGATGCATAATTTGTCATTATCCTTCATTTTATCCACTTTGCTCTTTAGCTGTCGAAATAAATCTTCATTCATCCCTGGCTTGAGTGCTGCTCTCGTAATCATACGACTTAGTGTTAACGGTGAAGGTAAAACAAAAAATTTTCTAAGCCAGCGATATGATCTCGGACCCTGTTTGTAAAGGGCTAAGGCCATAACTTTTTCATTTTTGGTGAATCGCCTCCCCAATTTCTTCTTCCCAATTTCTCTAAATTGAAGTTGAGTAAATATTGTTGCTGCAGGCGTAAAATCCTTTATGGCCTTTTGAAAAGAAGTATTTTCAGACAATATTAATGCCTTTTTCAACTTTTCTGCCATTGTGACTTTGGACTTTTGAAGATTTTTTATTTTCTTGTTCAGTGCAACCACCTCAGGATTATACAAAGTAGTCCTCTTCAATTTACCTGAAAAAATATTTAAGAACACTAAGTGAAAGTCTAAAATTCAGGGTGCCATCTTGAGCACTCTGGGAAGTCAACCTCACTATGATCCCACTGACTGGCTTATCTCTACAATACAGCATGAGCAATTTCCATGTGAAAATACAATGTATTATTTCATTCATTGGCAAAACTTCTCAGATTCAGAGTGAAGATTCATAATTTCCAGTACTTAAAAATATTTTTTCTAGTTTTATTATCATTAGATATAGACACCAATTACATCTGTCAAATTTATTTTGCCTGTGCCAACATGAAATACGTTCAAAATGAAGAAGATGAAGTTACCCCCAAATAAATGTAGAATTAAATCTATTTTGTAGTATCATCCAACACCCAGTGCAAGTGTGGTGCTTCTGACCACACCATGCTCCACTTGCTGGAGTGCCCTAAGTGTCCGTTCACCTGCACCTTGGATGATCTAATTGAGGCCACTGATGCTGCATTAAACGTGGCTACCTACTGGGCTCAATCCATATAAAAACAAGTGTACAAATACCATCAACACAAAAAGAAGAAGAAGAATTGAACAGTGAATAGAATATCAGTTTGGACTTGTTTCATTAGTCACTCACTGTTATGAATATTTTGAATAACTATGTACTTACGCCTTGGCAAAGAAGTCATGACTTTGGATGTTGATAGAGCCTGTTGATCAGACAATCCAGATGTCGATGGTAAATATATGTTGTCAGTTGATGTTGATGGTAGACTGCTAGACGTTGATGGTTGAGCGGTTGTTGGTGCGGTTGATGTGGACAATTGAGTTTGAGAGTAATCCTGGTTGGATATTACTTGCAAAGGAGTTCTCGTTATAGAACTTCGAAAACCTGCAATGCATAAAGATCACCTTAGTTCTTCATGTACAACAACATACTATCATGCCTTTATTTCCCATAAGGTGTACTACTGCACAGCCCAAAGTTAGAGGGTATGTTTTAGTATAATGCCATTCTTCTTCTTTACATGGTTTTTTACATACTTATGTATAATTATGATGACTATTACTCAAAATACCACACAGAAAAACCCAATAATACTGTGCTCAATCTGGGAATCTCACACAAGACCTCGACACACACAAGGCGACGAAGAGTGGCGACTCTTGGGACCAATGAGGCAGATTATTTACCTTGTGTTATAAAGAAGACTATGAAAGATTAAAGAGAATATTATTATTACCTCGTAAGTTTAATGTAGGTACTGCATTAGGGCTGAGTCTCTTACTCCAGGTGCGGTGCTTCTCATCAAAGTGTTCATGGCACACTCGATAATAATCAAAAATTGCTTGATCTTTTATTAAAAAAAGATCACCACCAATAGCGTTAACCCATAATTTAAACCTGTTTTGTTCCTTGTTTGGGTTAGGAAATACATGCAGGATAACATTATCTGCCCCTGTAAAGTGAAAAGAATTTTCAGTAAATATGTGTATGTGACGCATGTTAATAACACACACATTAATATATTCGTTATAATTTTATTTTCGTTTATTTTCTTTAATACATATTCAGTATATTTTTAAATATTTTTACAAAAATAATTTAAAAAAACATTTAAAAATATAAAAAATAGTAGCCCACCGGTATCGGGAACAGGGTCCAAGCTACCGGTGGTCAGGGCTGCTGAGAGAGGAACCTCCTCACTATACGCGCCGTGTCCAGTATAACTGCTCTCTGGATCAAGCCCTTGATCCAGCTGCCTAACGAGAGCCTCCTGAGGTGTTGGTCGAGGCTCTTGGCTATAATGCTATTGGCCGTCACGACTATCGGCACAATGACTGCTGTATCCACATCCCACATGTCGACAACCTCGCGTGCCAGGTCAAGATACTTGATTTTTTTTATCTTGCTCAGCTTTCACGAGGTTCTCGTCATGTGGGATTTTTATTTTATGCGTCCCCTAAGACGACTCACTGACCAAAGATTTTAAATGCACTTACGGGTTTTCCTGCAGGCACAACATCTTTTCATAGGCATGGTCGACAAAATCCAAATCACAAAGCAAAACAATAAAGTCCAAATTCTCAGGCACAGGTTAATCAATGATAGCGGTAAAATCGGAATCCAAGTAAAAGCCAGGTTGGTCGGGAATAGGAACAGTGTAACAAGCCGGGTCGTCTTTGAAAATTTACAAAATACAATAATCGCGAAATAGCATCCGTTCATCTCAGAAGAAAATCAACGGATGGTGCGATTTGAAAACAAACAGTAAATGTCATTAAAATAACGTTTCATTCCCGAACGAATGGCAGTATTTATTCAGTAATAATAGTCAGTAAGTAATAATCTAATATTATTATAATATTACTTACTGCCTAATATTGAATAGAAAATGTTAATTAATTATGCTTATAACAGTCAAATTTCTTTTTGTTTGCAAATTTTAAGTGTCTGCTAAGGAAAAAGTGTCATCAATTTCTGCGTGAAATGAAATAAACATTTGACAACAATGCTGTATTGTAGCCATACCAAAAAAAAAACCAGTAATACCAGTGTAATAAAAATATTTTCATTTAAATTTGTAAATAGCACCATCTAGTGTTAAGTGCAACAAACTTTTTGAAGGTTCAATCACGTTGTTTGAAGTTATGACACCATGACAGTGTGTTTGATGTCGCCGAAATGTGCGTGCGCGCTTCTCAGTTCTCGGTAAATTGTTGAGACGTAATTCGATACAAAGTGCAAGATGACGGACAATTACACTAATGTCGTGTTGGTGGAGATGGTCCGCCTGTATGCCATCAGTGGAGACAGTCTACGTGGAGCCATCCGGATGTTCACGGAAATGTTTCCCGATCGGGAACCCCCATCACAGAGCGTCATACTGGCTGCTACGCAGAGACTGCGGGATCATCGGCAGTTTGACGTTCCCCGGCATGCTCAAGCTCGCGGCAGCGTAGGCCTGCCTGTCGCCGTGCTGGAAGACATCCTGGAATTCCAGCGAGAACCACGGGCAAGCACGCGGGAGGCTGGTCGACGCTTTGGAGTGCACCACACCACAGTGTACGTGCAAGGATCATTAGTGCTTTCGACACTTTAAAAACGAATGTGTTAGTGTCACGTAAACTAAAGGAAAACCAGCTACCTACGTCGTGCTCGATTGTGCCAAGAGTGTGATGGTGGCAACTTTGAACAACTCCTCCGGGTAACTTAAGTAGGTAATTTATTTATTTGTACATTTTGTAAATACGTTGTTAGCTTAATCAATTTTGTTAGTGTAAATAAGTTGATTTCAAATTTTTTACTACGCCAATAATACCTAAGAGTCGAAAGTATCACCACCTACTTAACTAGCAAATCTTTCCATTTCCATCAAACCTAAAAAACATTTTTAAACTTAGTAGATCGGTACCTACATCAACTAAGGTAGGTAGGTATTATTGCCGGTCCTAAGCCCGATAAGTAGGAAGGAAAATTTCAAATCAACCAATTTAATCCACAAATAAAAACAAAATCATTACGAAAAGTTTAGGCTGAACGATAGCATTAGAGCAAAACGAACATTTTATTAATCATCTGATACGAACTTTTCTTTAGCGCACTAGTATTACTGTCGTTAGTAAGATTTCCGTATTCTAATGATGCTTAAAATGAGTTAATTATCAAACTAAATTTATGCCAATAATGTAGTTGATTTTCGAAATAAAATTAGGTAAAATTATTGCTACCGGTCGCTAAGGTCATTCATTGCTCGCCGCTCGGTCTCGCACGCTTGAATTTGGTTCGTAGGTAAGACGTCGACACTCACGTACGTACACAGCTGCATTGTCGCTGTGTGCATAGTCGGGTGATTCTCTTTTATTTGTATTGAATTAAGGGTTAATTCTGAAATACTGTTAAATTTCAACAACAAAAAAAAAGCAGCGCTTATTAGTTATTGCCCGGTACTGTACTTTCAATTGATTATTTATGTCTTTTCTGACAACTACCTGTTTGACGAGGATGCAAAACAACATCTTGTATAAGATCTTTCTTAGATTTGTTCTATTTTGATCCAAGAAAATTTTAATTTCGCGGGCTACTACTACACCACATTCACCTTAAAAAAATTCTTCCTGCGAAAGCAGATTTTTTTTTTTGTGTGATATTTAAATTAAATGTTCATCTTGTTGATTACTAGATTAATAAAACTGAGCTGTGATAGAGTGATTATCGATATTTCAAGCGTTTCATTTAATCTATCAAAAAATTACGAACAAAACATTTACCGTTTATCAATAAAAGCAACAAAAGTCTGAACTTGAAAATGCCATACCATAAGGTATTTGAGCAACGCCAATGCAATCAACTCTAGTAGCAGCTAATCTAACTTCGTACACGCACTTGGCGGGCTGGAGAAAAAGAGGGCAGTTAAATACTCTACTTCGAATAATGTAACACTGGAACACAATTATCCGGAATCGCGGAAAAAATAAATAATACGATATTTGTATTGAATATTCTATATTTAATTAATTTAATTCAACTGCACGTCTTGCCGCGCGAGCTCCAACAACATAGGGTCGTCGAAGAACTTGTTGATGGAGACGTCTTCACTGAGGCCCTTGCGACGCCGCGTCTTGATCATGAACTCGCGAGCTAAGTGCGTAGCAGGCTGTGGTTCCAGGGGCCTGGTGAATAAATAAAATCACATAAAAATTGGTATACATAACACCACGCCGAAGTGTACAACCATATTTCGCCAGTAATTTTTTATCTGTGGAGTGAAGATTTAAATCGTTTGATTTAAAGTTGAACCTATTGCGACAAACCGGTACTCCATGGTCAGTCGTCCATGCCATTTTAGAAATATTAACGACAAGGTGACACGTTATAAAGCTAACTTTTTACAGCGTTACTTCGACTGGAGTCTATATGATGCTTTTTTTATCATTAGTCTGTGGCTCAGTGGTCTTTTTCCTTCGTATGTAAGTAGATGCTGTACCTGATAATGATGCTCTTATCAAGCGGGTCGCCTGGCACAATCTGCCAATGATGGAACACTTGCAGGCAGAAGGCCTGACCCTGCGTGTGAGTTCGTAGATCTGTCTCGAAGCCGAACGAATCGATCGCGGGCACGAATGCTTTGATCGTGTAGAGGGGAGACCCCGGGACGGGCGCGTCTTGTGTTACGTGTCCTGGGGAAAAAATATATTAGTTGGTTGTAGGGATTTATTCTAAAAATAGGTCAGAAAATAGAGCCAGTGTCTTAAAAGCAACTAACATGACACTCATGTCGTGGGCTGTTTCTTCTTAATGTGGTTTCTTCTTAACGGGAATACTGAGGCAACAAACAAAATAAAAAAACAAAACCAAACCCTTTTTTAAAGTCTAACCGACTTTAAAAAAGGGTTTGGTTCTCGATTCGGTTTATTTTTTATTTTGTTTGTTGCCTCAGAACTCCCGTCATTTATAAACCGATTTGAAAAACTCTTTTTTGGTTTCAGAGAGTATACTTACAGGGTGATACCTAAGGAATTTGGTCAAGATCTAATAAGTGGTTTTGAGTTAGCTTCAATAATTACGTACGTATTTTTTCCATTTAGTTTATGCTCAATCATTTCCTGTGACTGTTATATTTAGCCAGTGAAGGTATACGAATTTGTTTGGAGTAGGTACCACAGCAAAAAGTGAAAAAAGAAAAAAGTTTTTCGGAAGTCGATTGTTTTTTTTTTACTTATATTAGTTATTGTATTAGTTTCTATAGAAACTAATGCCCAGTGTTACATGTCGTCGGCCTAATTCGTTAACCTGCTAAGTCCATTTTTTGGCAAAATTTACTTTTTATGCCAGTTAAAACGTTCAATCTAATATCTACCGTATCATTTAAGGAATAAGTGCGATATGAGCCAAAAATGGTGACAAATGCTATGCCCGAAAAACTGCTTTCTGAACAACAGTCAATCTCCACAATGAAAACCTGCTAAATCCTGTTGGGACCTCAGTTTTGTACTTTTTCAGACTGATTTCTAAATATTGTTAATTTCAGTTTTTTGGAAAATTGTTTCTGTTTTATTATTATATTTAATTTTCTTTTACGATATATTCACCTGCAAGCCTAATAAATTTTTCAGATCTTTCAATAAGCTTATGCATATCATCAAAAAACAAAAAAAATGTCCTTAAAATACGCTAAAACTGCGTCCTTCACTTGAAAATTTCTTGCCACGAAGTTCTTTTTTCATGTTTGAGAACAGATAATAATCGCGGGGGCCAGGTCTGGACTGGTAGGTGGTTAATTATTTCGAAGCCAGACTTGTGTAGGGCAGCCAGGGCAACACCGCACTTGTGAACAGGCGCATTGTCGTGCGAGAGCAAGACGCCTTTGTCAATTTTTCTCTTTGATAGCTTCCCTCAAACGCTCCAAAATTGACGCACAGTATTCTCCAGTTATATTAAACCCTTGTCCTTATAATGTATCAGCAGGATTCCTTCAGTATCCCAGAAAAGTCGCCATGAGTTTTCCGGCCGACTGCGACACATAATGATGAACCCAAGTTTCATCTCCAGTCACAATTCGACTCAAGGACTCTTGGTCTTCGTTACAGAGGTCCAAAAATGCACGTGCACTCTCAACGCGCTATTGCTTTTGTGGCGGTGAGAGCATTCTCAGCACCCATCTTGCACTGACCTTAGTCATACCGAGATGGTTATGAAGAATTTGTAAAAATGGTTTTATCGGATACTTCAACCATTTCTGCAAGCTGTTCCATTTCTGCTAACCTAACTTCTTAAGACGAGCGTCTTCCATTATCATTTTTTCGACTTTAGCGATAATTTCTGGTGTCGTCACTTCGATGGGGCACCCAGGCCGATGATCGTCTTCAAGTGATTCTCGTCCTTGCTTGAATAGACGATGCCACTTGTAAATCATGGTTTTACTAGGGCACGAGTCTCCATACACGGAGAACATCTCTTTCGTAATGGTTTGGACGTTTTTCCTTGCTTGGTAAGGAAGTTTATAACGGCGCGTTGCTCGATTTTTTCCATTGTGAATGCTGCCTTCCCGATTAAGTTGGTTGATGGTAGTTCATTGTAATAATATTCGGTATTTATACTAATAGTGAATCACTCAACTCGTTGACGTACGTACCAATGAGACGCCTCTTCAACCCCGCCATTCCGCGAACTTAAAAACGCACCCTCGTAGTAAAACAATATTAAATGGCTGTCATTAATAATTATAAAAAAATACTTAGGAGTATCCTGTCAATATGTGTTGGTTTTGTAGTATTACGAACACGTAACAACAGTACAACACGTAATACTACAAAACCAACACATAATAACGTATATTAAAACTATTACAGATTGTTTATGAAAAGAGTATTTATCTTAGATATTTTAGCCCTGTTTCCTATTAAAGAAGACTGATTGTTTAATTTTTAGTAATAATTTTGTTGATTAGGTACTGATTGAATTCGTTTTACTGCACAATTCATTAATCTATACACCATTCTGAATTTATTTAATTTAGAAAACTGCTAAGTCCTCAAGCAAATTGAAACTTCACCTCGACAAACTGCTAAATAATTGTTTTACTAAATTTTATAAAACGTGTATAAGTTATGCTGCTACATTTATTGTTAAAATATCAAGAAAAATAATAGAAACCAACGGGATTTTCAGAATTTTGATTGATAAATTAATACAGATATAATTCAGATTTTTCTTTACCCTGAAAACTATGTCAAAATGAACTTAGCAGGTTAACGAATTAGGCCGACGATGTTGTATATTGGTGCGGAGTTTGTTGCGCTACAACTTCACAGCATACACATTAGAAAGTAGTGAAGGCTAGGCGATTAAGAGGGTACCTACCTTTTGAACTTATCTTTTGACAGTTAATTTTTAATAATATCGTTATCGCCGATCTGACGCTCGTGGCTAAGTATTAACAGCCGCACGGGTCGATCGATTAGGTTAAGCTACACTTGCCGCGGTCGGTCCGTGGATGGGTGACCAGCTTTACATACCGAGACCCCTCCGTGCCTCGGAAACCACGTTAAGCTGTTAGTCCCAGCTGTCACTTTTGCATCTTTGGCAGTCGTTACGGGTCTTCGAAGAGGAGCAGCAACGTAGAAGTCCGAAAGTCTGACAACCAGTCTTACCAAGGGGTGTCGTGTTACCCAATAACTGGTATGTGATGGTCAGATAGACCGTCGCTCCATGTAAAATACTGGTATTCAGCTGCATCCGGTTAGACTGGAAGCTGACCCCAATATAGTTGGGAAAAGGCTATGCAGATGATTATATCGCCAATTTATCATACTTAGTCAAAGACGTAGTATGACAAAATATAGAGACGTTACCTCTCCTCTTAGCCAGTACAGTGTAGACAGCGGACACACAGTCGGCCGGCGCCTGCACCTCCACAAACAAGTAGGGCTCCATCAGTCGAGGCGTCGCCATCAAGAACGCAGAGTACGCCACCTATTCAAATAATAATTGTAGTTTTTGATGATATTTGTCATAATTGTATTCAGCATATAGCAGATAGTGGTGGAAGTGATGGCCCAGCGGTAACGGCCGCGAGTTGTAGATTGTGGGTTCGAACTCAAGCAGGAAACTTTACTTTGTGTGAATTATTTCATTACCACTGCTCTTGCAAACGGTGAAGGAAAACCACGTGAGGCAACCGGCATGCCTTAGAACCTAACATTCGAACCTAAGACTCGTGTCATCCGCCAAAAGGGTATTTTCCAATTTATTAAAACCTATTCTAATTTGAAGATCGGGACGAATTATGTAACAGAAAAATAAAAGTAAATTTATCTATTCTATTTTCTCAATTAAAAACGATAAAAATTAAATTTATTTTTCGTTGTTTTGAATTTACCGCCAAAACGCTCCTTACGATGACTTTTTATCACGTGATGTCAACTTTGTGTAAACTAAAATAGTTATTATGTAAACAAGTGAATGTCGAGTTTAGAATTAACAAGATTTTTAATGCATAGAAAGTGAAATTACTGGTGTGCGGTGCCTCTGTGTAAAAATGCTTCTAAAACTGCGCCAAACTAATTATTTGTACCGGTGCCGTTTACACAAAGCTGACGTCACGTTGTCACGTGATAAAAAAGTCATCGTGAGGAGCATTTTGGCGGTAAATTCAAACCAACGAAAAAAAAATTTTTATTTAATAGTTTTTAATCGAGAAAATGGATATAAATAAATTTATTTTTATTTTTCTGTTAAATGTATCGTCCCAATCTTCAAATTAAAACAGATTTTATTAAAATGGAAAATACCCTATTCACACTGGGCCCGCGTGGTGGATTATGGCCCACTCCTCACAGAGAGGAGGCCTGTGTCCCAGCAGTGGGAACATTATTGGCTGATCTGATATAGCTTTAACACTGCTGGTACTCAGGTCTTAAACTCAAACTCAAAGCATTTATTTCAAATAAACCAATTACAGGCACTTTTGAACTGTCTCGTCTATGTGAGATGGAGTTATCCATCATACGCGTCCAATGCGGGTTGGCGGAAAACTCTTCAAAAATGTCTTCGAATTGTTAGTTCAAGGACACGCCTACTTCGTCATGATATTCCTTCGCTCTTTTTTAAAAGCAGGGGCATAAAATGAATTTCAATTGACATTCTATAAATTAATTTAACCCTGTTGCATTATGAGAAAATCCGAGAATCCGTACGATGTTTTGTCCTCAGTCTATTTAAGAGCGTTTGTTCTGAAAGTTGGCAACGTCGCAAATAGCTGTCAAATATTTACGAGAAATAATGCGTTTTCATTAATTTGGCAATATTACTGTATGAAGATAAGATAAGATAAGATAAGATTTATTTATTTGTCTAAACATTGTATACATACAAGAGCATGCAAGATATTAGAAAACATCGTTTGAGTCCATTCATGTTTAGCCGTTAGTATCGGCGTACAAATATTTCCTTAACATTAAAGAATTAACCAATCAGAAAAGATCAACAAAAAAAATATAGGTAACTGTAATAGGCATTTACATGGTTTATAATATAGAAACTTATAAATTAGAAATTATTTTATGTTAATATGTCAAAAATCCTAATTCAAATAAATTTAAAATTAGTGTCAGGAAAAGATAAAATTATTTAATCAAACAATAAGTTAACTATCTAAAATATGAATAATGATTTGCAATTATAACACTGAATTAGATATTGTAACCGTTTTAGGTGTAAAAAAGGCATTTGGAAAGTTTCCAAGTTCTTTTTTTACATCTAAAACTAAATATTCGATGTTAAAACATTAATTATTGCATTTCATAATCTGTATTTTAGATAGTTAGTTAGCGATATTTCATATTTTCATACAGTAATATTGCCAAATTAATCAGAACACGTAATTTCACGTAAATATTTGACAGCTATTTGCGACGTTGCCAACTTTCAGAACAAACGCTCTTAAAGCTCAGTGAACTATTTACTTTTTAGTAGCCGATACAGCCCTGGCGTTATACAAGGTGTAACAGAATTAACGCAAGACGTCATAAACCCCAATTAGAGTGTTGAATTAAAAGCATAATACAATGACCAATCATTTTTTTAAGCAAACCGTTAATATTTAAAAAAACTTATTGACACTAGCATTACATTATGCATTCAAAATTGAGTCTTACTGCCTCGAAATAAGGATTGAATTTTCTTTGGCTCAATCTGCTGTAGATTTGGCAAAAATACATAATTTTTTAATAAAATACCCATACATACTTGCAAAAACTTGCCGAAATCGATTCAGTAGTAAATTAGAAACAATACTTTCGAAGGAATCTTTAAATAAAATAAATATATAATCTACGTACCCTTCTAGCTGTGGGTATGATTTGTCCGCCTCCTCTGTGCAGGGGCTCCTGCGCTATGACCGCGTCCAGGATCTTGAACTTCACGTTTCGAATCGGCTCCTCACATAGTGGACCTTCTCGCGTGCCCCATTGGAAACCTGATAAAATTAATTGAAGAAGTTTAAATCTTAAACACAATATACAACGTGTAACGGAAAGGGTATTTACATACCAAGGGCACAGCTTCTTTGGATTATATCAAACGATATTGGAAGGGTCTTTTAAAACTATCTCTACATGTTCATATGTTATCAGAATTTTTAATACATTGATATCAGAAACCAAATCATCAAATTGAAATAAACACATCACTCGGAAGAGATTTATCGTGATATTGGCAAGTAACGTGGAAAGTTATTGACCTATGTAGTGCGGTGACACGTTTTTTATGATTTGAATTTAAGAAACGTATGAAACCAAAAATTTGGTATCAATTCTTAGTGTATTTTATTTTGAGCTGAAACTATTTGTAGTGATTCTTTATCAGCTGGTATCTTTAGTGCTTTAAGGATAGCAATAGGGTTTCTGTTACACCTTGTATGAAGTGAATTTTTGAATGAACAAGAAAATAGATTTTGGACAAATGTAGAAAACAAAAGTTTGGGCGGGAATGCACACTACACTGTATGATGGAATTGCTTACTGATTATCAGATGCTTTTTAGTAATATGCCTGTCCATGTCAGAAAGGAAGTTTTCTTTACAAGATCGGCAGCTAACATTCCCGAGTTAGCATTCAAAATCGGCTCTCACTGAAAACCATCAACCATCATTATACTGAGCGATAGCCGTTTTTCGCGGATGTGCGTTTATCCCAGTTCTTTTTATTGTATTATTCGGTGCAACTAAAAGTATTACTATGCCCCACCTCTTGTCGTGCTCTCTTGCCAATAATATCTGCACTATGGAAGACCTTTGCGAGGCCAACGATAACGCTGTCGAAGTGGTAGAATTATTTCTGGTCGATGCTTGTTTATTACCAAGAATTAGAATCATATTAAGAAGAACAACGAATTTTTTTTTTTTTCTAAAATCGGACATTTAGAAACCTTGTATAAGTTTGTCGAGTCTCACCTTGTACTATACTGTCTTTGACGGACGCTAGGAGGTGTTTGTCGACCTCGGAGGGCAGTGTGTCGTCCACCAGAATGTTAGGACCCGTAGAGTCAGGACCGAACGCCCAAATCGAACGTGCAGCTAGCAAATCCCAGTCGTATCTGATCAACAAAAAAAAAAATCTTATGTATTGTTACGAGCTAGGGGTTCGTGACAATTAAAAACTACCGATATGAATGACCAAAAATAACACTATTATAAACACACTAATAACACAACACAATAGCACTACGGATCACTCTTAAGTCGCACTTGAAGATCGCTTTAGATGTTCTCGCATGTATCGCTTCCAATGAACTACCCCGAGACGCGCTCCGTTCCCGCTTATATAGGGCCCTCGGATAGTTCCAGAACCTTCTACCGTAGAAGCATCTAGAATGTTCGAGTACATATCGGCCCTGACCGAACACATGTCGATAGTTCCAGAAAGTTCTAGCATCGAACTTTCTAGAAAGCTCCTGACCATTAATTCCGCTATTCGATAAGAGATGGCGCTAGTGGCAACCAAACATTAATTGTGCGGCGCAACAGTATTTATTACTTATACATTAACACATTACATTTTTATTGACACAAAATCTGATATGAGGAAAAGTCCGAAAGTCTGACAACCAGTCTTACCAAGGGGTCCATACCCCTTGGTAAGACTGGTTGTTTCGTTACTGGCTAACACCCATGTGTTACCCAGAAACTGGGTTGAGGAGCTCGGATAGACAGTCGCTCCATGTAAAATATTGGTATTCAGCTGCATCAGTTTAGACTGGAAGCCGACCCCAATACAGTTGGGAAAGGGCTAGGCATGACGATGAATCATGATTCAACATGATTAATAGTAGCGAATAAGGTATTTACCAATTTATTATTAATTTAAAGATTGGGACGAAATATGTAGCAGAAAAATAAAAATAGATTGATTTTATCCATTTTCTCAATTAAAACGATAAAAAAACTCATTTATTTTTCGATGTTTCGAATTTACCGCCAAAACGCTTCTTACGATGACTTTTTATCACGTGACCACACGTGACGACTGGTTCTGTCACAAGTCTAGTGCTTAACAGAAACATAATAAAGAGCCTATAATGTTCCCACTGCTGGGACAAAGGCCTCTTTTCTGTGAGCTGAACGGACCGTAATCTACCAAGCGGGCCCTGTGCGGGTTTGTAGATGTCACATTTCTTCGAATTTATGCCTCGAGAACATGCCAAAGTTTCTTCACGATATTTTTCGTTACAATATACGAGTATACTCACTTGGTTTGGAAGAACTCGCCCAGCCTCTTCCTGTCCCAGGTGACGCACACGGCGCCTGCCTCTATGTCCTCAGCCAGGCCTCGCTCCAACGGCTCCGCTATCATGGTGAGTTTGTTCCGTTTGTTCGGCGTCTCGGCGAAGCATTTGAGGGATGATGTCTCGACTACCGTCTCACAGAAGGAGACTACGGGGTCTGCCACTGTTGAAGGTAGACACGATTTTGTCTTAGTAGGTGTTTTGATTAATTTTGAATGGCTTTGGATTAAACGATTAACACCAGAACCAGTTAAGGAGATAATAATAATTATAATTAAGTACTAAATACGTAATAGGTAATAGGTAAAACGGGCTGTTGTCCGCAACTCCACGTCAAAGCGCGTATTTTGCGTCCTACTAAATACCTACTAAATACGTAAAAAAAATAAAGTTTGAATTTCCTCCGAAATAAAACTATTATAATTTCCGATTTTATTAACTCAGCCAGATCTCAAATACTACTCGATAATTATTGAAAGTGTTATTGCCGATCATGATAATTAGATATCTGGATGTACATGTACTGCAGTTTACCGGCCTGCATTTTAGGTCCCGTTTTTCCTTATATCGTGCTAATATTCTCTGCTTGATGACGTCACGACGGACACTGTTGTGTGTAATTTTGTTTGTGGCCACCATTGATACGCAAAAAAACCCAAGACACACAATCAGCGTCTCAAAAACGTCCGCATAAATAGGGCGCAATGTGCGCAGGTGTCACATAGTATCGTCAGTTATCTTTCAGTCTTTTTAGACATTGCTTTGTAAAAACCACTTTAAGTCCTGCCTGTAAGGTTGAATTTGCAAAAAAATATGTTTTTATCATAACTACGTATATAAACACTGACGTATAATTGGGGACAAATTTGAGTTTTACTTCTATTCGAGAATGTGCATGTTTTTTGTATATCAAGGGTAGCAACTATCCTGCCAGGGGTGCGGGTTTGTTCGAAAGAGATACCGCCGCCCCTGGCACAGGCTACTGAGGGAATACGTGTGGGTTTTATTTAGTCAGTAAAACTCTGACACGCCCTCCTGCTCCACCCACAGCGGGAGAAGTTATTTGAAGATTTCCCGCCCAAAAAAAGGGGGTTCGCAGCTATTATAATTCTTAAGTACCAACTAACCTAAATAAGGATCTTGTTGTCCGAAATAGATTCATTATTGTAATAAATGTCGTGTTACCTTTGATATCAATCTCGGAGTACATATTCCTTAAGTCGTGCATGACACAGTCGAGGTACAGCTCCCCGGTGCCCAAGATCACGTGCTCGCCGGACTCCTCCACTCGTGTTGATAGCAAGGGATATGATTTGTTCACCTACAATAGTAGTTTCTTATAGTTTTGAACAAATGAACCAGGCGATAAGCTGCAAACTGATTGCAACAAAACTTACCACCAATTTCTGAATACCTGAACCTGAATCAATTACAACCAAATAAGAGCAGTAGACTTTACTGATCCGGATTATTATTAATTTAGACAATATAGGACACTATACCCTTTACATTGATATACAGGGTTATTGGAAAAACTCCAACAACCTCTTAAGAGGTCATTGTACTCAATAGGGTATTTTCCAATTTACTAAAAACTATTCTAAATTGAAGATTAGGATGAAATACGTAACAGAAAAATAAAAGTAAATTGATTTATATCCATTTTCTCAATTAAAAACGATATAAACCAAATTTATTTTTCGTTGTTTTGAATTTACTGCCAAAACGCTCCTTACGATGACTTTTTATCACGTGACGTCAACTTTGTGTAAACTAAAGTAGTTAGTAAGTAAAAAAGTGAGTGTCGTGTTTATAATTTTTCAATTTTTTTTATGGATTGAAAGTGAAATCACTGGTGTGCGGTGCCTCTGTGCACAAATACTTCTAAAACTGCGCCAAACTAAGTATTTGTACTGGTGCTATTTACACAAAGCTGACGTCACGATGTCACGTGATAAAAAGTTATTGTAAGGAGCGTTTTGGCGGTAAATTCAAAACAACGAAAAGTAAATTTGATTTTAATCGTTTTTAATGGAGAAAATGGATATAAATAAATTTATTTTTATTTTTCTGTTCAATATATCGTCCCAATCTTCAAATTAAAATAGTTTTTATCAAATTGGAAAATACCCTATTGTACTGAAATCGCGGAAAAAAAATCTGCTGTTCCCTACATTTTGATAAGTTTTACGAACATAAATGTAAGGCACAGCAATTTCAAAGAGTAACAAACATCCATACATACAAACTTTCGCGTTTATTATTTTAGTAAGGATATTTTGAAATATTAGAATATAAAATAATAAAACATTAAAAAATAGTAGCCCACCAGTATCGGGAACAGGGTCTAAGCTACCGGCGCTCAAGGCTCCAGAAAGAAGAACCACCTAACAATGCGAGCCGTGTCTATAAGTACAGTAGCCCCCACTAATGGTGCCCCAATCTCAAAAAGCAATAGATTGACACTTCGCTTTAACTTACGACCTTCTTATAATAAGCAATTTCTATAGGCTATAATACTATAGACACACACACTCTCATACATTTACAAATGAATGTATTTCCTAAATTCAACCGATATAGCAAATGGCATGATAGCTGAGCGGTTACCGCACTTGATTATCGCGTTTGAGCGCAGCGAGTCGCGGTTTCGAATCCCACTCGCTGTGTGATAGTCTTTTTATTGTTTTAAAAATCACTTTTGAGTATAGTTTCTTGTTCTGTTCGTCGTATTCACTAAACTCGTAAAACTTTATCATTATACCCACAGAAACCTAAATAAATTTAAATGATTTACGACTCATTCACCGCGACTTATAGAACGGTGTTGGTTGATATTGTGTGCTAGTGACGTGTGTTTCATCTATTAGCGTTCTTCTAATTCATTTTAAAATGTAAGCAAATTTAAATATAGAAATGAAAGCGAATATTATTGCGCTGCATAAAAGTGGACTTAATACCTATATCACAAATACCTATGTGATGAAACCGGACTGAGTGTGAGTATTATGATTTAAATATTTTATTAAACATTTATTTAATTAAAGTATAACTGCTGATCCTTGTAGTTATTTTAAAACGTTTTATAAATATCATAATGTCTAAATAGAATAAAAATATAAAATTTCGATGTAAATTTATTTCCTAGATTATAGAACGATGAAAATAACATTATACTTAATATTTATGTGAAATTGCCCTTTTAAATAATTTTGTTTCTAAATAGTAGGTAATACATAAAGTGTGTATTTTGCTTAGTAGCCTAACAGTACCCCTTTTTTGTTTTAGTGAAATACTGTGAGTCGGTGGGTGAAAAGATACGAGGAAGGCGGTAGCCTTGCCCGTGGAAAGCAAAGTGGAAGACCCCAGCTCCTATAACAGGCACACGTTCAGTGAATTTGAAACAAGTGGTTTCAAAACGACAAGACATTTTGCCGAATTATTCGACACATCTTTACGAACCGTGCGCCGTGCACTCAACGCAGAAGGTTCAAGGCATCATCGAAAACCAGCTCGAGAATCTGCTTAAAAACATAGTAATATAGAAAAAACATTAACATTAAGTTATAAATTACAAATATTTATTTATTTTAGTAATATTCAAATAATATTTTGTCTTATCCGTAATCTGGATTATTTTGAGGTTTAGTTTCAATCTTCTTTTCGGAATGAAAATGAACACTTAAGCTATAACCTCTTTAAGTCCTATTAAATACGATTTGTTAACTTTGATGTTTGAGTTAGAACGAACTCACTCACAGTAGAATAAAAGTAGTACTACTGAGTCATTTAATTGTATTGTGACAACTTGTCTGCATTTGTTACTTTTACGTGGGTAGATTTTTGTAGAATATTGTGATTTATTTAGAGTACCGACACACAGTAGTAATCAGCACAACATTATTATATTACTAAGATACAATAGCCTGATTATCATGGTTCACCAACTAGCTTATTTACTTCAATAAATTGTTCTTTAAGACAAAATAAACTGTTTTAACAAGAAGTTATTATTAGTTATTTTTATACATTCTTCATGAAGTTATAACGAATAAACATTTTGTAATCATTTATTATTGTTAAACCTTTATTTAAATAACAATACGAGTAATAAAAAAAATTGTTACATTATTATTCTGGTATATTAATAAATCGAATAATAAAAGAACAGATGAAGATGATTGTTGAAAAGAAAAATTAAAGGTTCATCGCGAGATTTGAACCCAGACCTATGAGTTTCTTAATCCAAGACGATACGCTGCACGCTACCGGAACCCTAATTATACAAGTTAATTTTAGCAATGGTATGAACCGACCAAGGTCATGTCTGTGCGTCGCCGACGGTATGTATAAAATACAGAACGCTTATGTGTGAGTGCAGCGGTGAGTTAGGCGTTCTGTGTTAATACATCACTTATACACACAGCTGTAGGTACGGCCTGGACCGCCACTTCATAGCAATATAGCCCTTAGTATGCGACTGCTATTGTGAATCTTGATTGTACCGCTTTCTGAATCAAGCCATCTTGATCCAGCTGCCCTACGAGAGCATCCTCAGGTGTTAGTCGAGGCTCTTGGCTATCAAGCTCTTGGCAGTTACGACAATCGGCACAATGCTTGCTGAGTCCACATCACATGTCGACAACCTCGCGAGCCAAGTCAAGATACATGATTTGATATGATATCTTTCTCGACTTTCACGATTTCACAATTACAAGTCTTCTTTCTAGCAATACGAAGATCTGAATTTACTCCACATCATTCATCCACATCCACATAACTCACCTTCCTCAAGCCATCCAACATCTTGGGCAGTTCCGACGGATTGACGGGCTCCACAGCAATCTTCACGACCGCCTGCGTGTTGAAGCGCAGCGGTGTGAAGGTGTGTAGCTCTGCATCCTCGTCTGCTGCCACCACGGTGCAGGTCTTCACGATCGGCTGGTCGATGCCCTCGATGAGAGCCCAGCAGCCTGCTGGCACGCGGTTTAATTCCACCTGGATGGGAAATGTGGATTTTTTATACAGTTATTACAATAAAATCTAAGTTTCGCGGCAGTCCGGTCATAAAATGTGTGAGTAGGACGGTGAATATTAAGTGCGGGGTTGGCAAGACTTCTGTAAACTCTTTAGAAATAAATAATAATATTCATAGAATATTTTGAAACACTGAGTCTAGTTTCGTCTAGCCCACACGTTTTACGACCGCGCCTACTAGCAAACAGTCGCGCTAGCCTGCACTGGCTAATCTATTTTGACCTATGTAACAAGGGGACGCCCCTACAAAACGGTGCGGGACAAAATCCGCCCGTGGGCTCCCCCGCTGACGCAGAGTCTCCGGCCTCATCTCGTGCATGACGTGGTGAGCGCTCTGTTCCCCTCGCGAGGCGAGCACGCTCCCCCGCCTATGGCTCCGCCTCCTGCGGTGCCCGATGCGGACCACACCGACGACGACGACGACTCTCCAGAGGTGACCGAGGTAGACCTGAGAGTGGCGGTACGTAGGCTGAATGTCAAAAATACCGCCCCAGGACCCGACGGCTTGCCCGGAAAAGCCTGGGTCCTGGCCTTGCAGGCTCTCGGGCCTCGACTAAGAGCGCTCCTAAGCGCATGCTTGGAGGAGGGCCAGTTCCCACTTCGCTGGAAGACGGGGAAACTGGTCCTCATTAAGAAGCCGGGGCGCCCAGCGGACTCTCCGTCCGCTTACCGGCCCATTGAGCTGCTCGACGAGGTGGGCAAGCTCTTTGAGAGAGTAATTGCAGACCGCCTCGTCGGGCGGCTGGTGCGGGTGGGGCCGGATTTGGCGGAGAGCCAGTTTGGTTTCCGCAGGGGGCGCTCCACGGTGGATGCCATCATGCGCGTGCGAGCCCTCACGACGGGGGATGCTGTGGCCCGGGGTGGGGTCGTCTTGGCGGTGTCATTAGACATCGCCAATGCCTTCAACACCCTGCCCTGGAGTTGCATAAGGGAGGCACTCCGGTATCACCGGATGCCGACCTACCTCTGTCGTGTGGTCGAGGCCTATTTGACGGACAGGGCCGTCATCTACCCCGGTCACCTCGGAGAGTGGAACCGGCGAGAGATGTCGTGCGGTGTCCCACAGGGATCGGTCCTGGGGCCGCACCTGTGGGACATCGGGTACGACTGGGTGCTGCGCGCCGACCTCCCTAGCGGCGTCAGTGTAGTTTGCTACGCTGACGACACGCTGGTCCTGGCGCAAGGGAGGTCGTACCAGGCGGCGGCCGACTTAGCGACACAAGGGGTTGCGACAATCGTCGATAGGATCCGGCAACTGGGACTCGAGGTGGCATTGCACAAGTCCGAGGCCATGTGGTTTCATGGTCCTCGGAATGCGCCACCGACGGGTTCCCAGATAACGGTGGGAGGGGTTCACATCGGCGTCGAGTCGACGATGAAGTACTTGGGACTCGTCCTCGACAGCCGGTGGAACTTCGCGGAGCATTTCCGCCGTTTGGCTCCCAGACTGGAGCGGGCCGGGGCTGCGCTAAAGCGGCTCCTGCCCAATCTAGGGGGGCCAGACGCCTCCTGCCGGAGGCTCTACGCGGGGATCGTGCGGTCCATGGCCCTATATGGGGCGCCGGTGTGGGCGCCTACATTGAGGCGCCAACCAGCTCGCAAGCTGAGGGCGTCCCATAGGGTCATGGCGATCAGGATGATCCGAGGATATCGCACGATATCCGGCGAGGCGGCGGGCCTCCTTGCCGGATTACCGCCATGGGATCTGGAGGCAAAGGTCCTCGCGCAAATGTGGGAGTGGCGCGAGGAGGCCAAACGCCGGGGCGTAAGTCCGCTGCCGCAGGAAATCGCGGCACAGCGGACAGAGATCCGGCGGGATCTCATGGTGACATGGAGAGAGCGATTGTCGCAACCCAGTGCTGGGCACGCCACGATTGCGGCGGTAAGTCCCCTCTTTGAGGAGTGGTTTGAGAGGCGGCATGGCGTCCTCACCTTCCGCCTGACGCAGGTCCTCACCGGACACGGTGTTTCGGGAGGTTCCTGTTTCGGATAGGGCGGGAGGAAACGCCCGGGTGTTTCCACTGCGAAGATCGCCCTGAGGACACGGTGGAGCACACGGTGGCGGTCTGCCCTGCTTGGGCGGAGCACCGCCGTGTCCTCGTGGAGGCGATCGGCGGCGGCGATCTCTCGCGTCCGGCCCTGGTCCAGGCCATGGTACGGAGCGAGAGGGCATGGGGAGCCGTCACCTCCTTCAGCGAAGCAGTGATGCACGCGAAGAGGGAGGCGGCGCACGTGAGGGAGAGGCAGCATATGCGCCCTCGCGACCCCAGCCGCCGCAGGATACGGAGACGCCCTGGGCGTCGGGAATCCCAGGCCGATTTCCGGCCACCGTAGGCATGGGCTTGCGGACGGCGAGTAATGGGTAGCTCGCTGTCCGGTAAGGACCAAGCCCAAGTCGACGGCGCGTTGTGTTCCACGCGCGCCTCAAAGAGATGTCAGCACAAAAATGATGGGGCCCGTAAGGGCCGATGCCTGTCAGGGGTGCGGGTTTGTTCGAAAGAGACACCACAGCCCCTGGCTTAAGGGCTACTGAAGGAACACGGGTGGGTTTTAGTCAGTAAAAGTCTGACACGCCCTCCTGCTCCACCCAGAGCGGGAGAAGTTATTTGATGATTTCCCACCCAAAAAAAAAAAAAAAAAAAAAAAAACCTATGTAACAAGATTTTTATCCAAAACAAATGATTTCTTGTGCCAAAATACCCGAAAGCATGAAAAATTATACAACATTATTATTAGTGTATGTGAAACCCGAAATACGTGTCCAGTATTTTTATGTAAAGAATCAATGTACAAAATTTTAATATGGTTTCAATTTAAAACTTTTTTCAAATTATGGAAAAATAATTAGTTTAGACTGTAGAGGAAAGTAAGCTAGTAACAGACTCATTACAAAGAACCCTTACCTTATATCTCGCCTCGTATATCCAGAGGCGGCCCACGTTCATGATCCTGGAGTCCTCTTCATCTTGTGTGCTGTAGTTCTCCCCCAACACTCGCACTGTCTGGCCGGCGTAGAGCGTGCCTGACATTATGCGGGCTAACACCTGGCAGACAAGAGATTGACAACAATATTGAGAGCCAAATTTCAGAACGAGAAGCCAAAGGCGCCAGTGCTAATTTTATTAATTTACAGCAGTAAATGAATACCAATGTCAGTGCTAGAACATGGGTATTAGTATACTGACACATAAAAAAAAATGACTGACATATTGTTTATGCCTGTACACATTTAAGAGAATCAAGTTTCACGACATTTATTTAGGGAACTTTTTTGTATTGTTTTTGTGTTTTGTTAAGTGTTATTGGGTAGGAATGTTCCTAGTGGCAACCCGGACTCTGTATTTGATAGGCTCTAATAGAAAATCTGTCAAAACCTCACAATGGAGAGACTATTTTAACGTTTGGAAATAATTAGTCGGCCTCTAAAGGTATTCACAATGGTTTAAGACGTAATTTCTAAAAAAAAAACATTGGGCATTTCTCCACTCACCAAGAAGAAGGTGCAGTCATCTGTGGGGTACATCTTGGTGGTGTGCGCGACCAGGCGGCCCGACTGGTCGCAGGCCAGCATGTCGGCGTGCAGCGGGCCCGCCGCGCCGCGGTACGTGTGCGCCACCTTGCGGGGCGCCGCGTCCAGGGGAGACGGCACGTGACGGACTAACATCTCCACGAAACCACTGTAATAGGTAAATTATTTATTTGTGTAAAGTCTATTTATAAATAAAAATATATGCTGTTCGTTGGTAAGTGTATCACTTTAGAACCATTTGTTTTTTTTAAATGTTGGTATCTGTATGAATAAGGATTTTAGGGAAAGATCTTAAAGTATTACTTTCTATGGAATATTTGTATGAATGATTACAATTAAGACAGGACTACGTCTGTCGGTAGCTCTAACGGAAAGTATAATTAAAATATTGTAAATTATCATATTTTAAATAGGTATTTAACGATAAAGAATAAATGTCACTTGAACAAGTAAGCTTACCAGAAATCTCCAAAGAACCGGCTGCAGACGAGTCTAAGCAGGGGTCGCACGTTTAGCTTGGCCTCCTGCTTCGTCAGCTTGATGCCGAGCTCCGACAGAACTGCTGGCAGTGTATCGTCGACATCACCTACAACCTGCACGCAATTTTTTTTTTTAATTCCGTATAGGTATGAGAAGGCGGGTACCGCTGGATGTGGGAAGCACAAGACCGGTCGAAGTGGAGGAGCCTGGGGGAGGCCTATGTCCAGCAGTGGACGTCTTTCGGCTGAAATGATGATGATGATGATGAGAAGGCAGTTTTATCAGGCAGGATTCAGAATTAGATTGACTATAAAAAAACATTAAGTTTTTTACTCATTATTCTACTATTCGCTTTGGAAAAGTAACAAGACTTCTTGATTTTTTTTGGACAAACTGATACACTTGACAATTAATTATTTTTATTTATTGTTTATTTATTGAAAGCTTACAGTATCTTTCAAGGTATAGTAAAGGAATTGTTAGTAAAGTCAAATTCATGACGTTATTACGCTATTCAGAAAATACCTATCTTTAGCAACAAACTTCTACAATAGGAGTCAGGTCAGACAGATCGAAAAAATCCTCGCGCCTTCTCTGGCCGCAATGTAAACCGCTAGGAACCGGGTCGAGTCGATTCTGTCGATATTCTTGCAACTTTCTAATTTAAGCTATGGTAATATCGATGGTCTAGAAGACAAACGTGCTAATTACACATCTAACAATTATTCAGGAGGACAGTTTTAGTTATTTTTTGTTTGAAAAGCTAAAACTCAAATCTGTTTAAAGGTAGAGTGTATATTATAGTGAATATATTTAGTTGAGTATTATCTGTGTACTCATTGATCATAAATTGAAACGTCCGTTTTCAGAATAAAGTGAAAAAAATCAGTTTTATAAAAAAAGCGTCACTTAGTATTATTGTACACTGAAGTGATTTGTAAATGATTACTTAGGATTATTGTGTATTGTCTATTAATAACAAAAAAATAAAGGATTTAATAAAAACAACAATAACTATTTTTATCAACTTAAACATTTTTGTATAATCACTTACATACTCGTACATAGGGTTGTGAAGACCTGAATGAAATTTAAAAAAAAATTAAAAAACCCCCGACCCACACAAAAACTCCAAAAAGTAAAAAATAATATTTATAGGCCTTTTAATTTTAACGTAATATTTTGATCAGGGCATTGTCAAGTCGGGGGACGGTCAATGAAAACGCCAAACAGAGGCCTAGCCGTCCCCCGACTTGACAATGCCCTGATCAAAATATTACGTTCAAATTAAAAGGCCTATAAATATTATTATTTACTTTTTAGAGTTTTGTTTGGGTCGGGGGTTTTTTAAATTTTATTTCATTAGTTCTTGTGGTTAGTCGGTATCATCAGATCCTGAACAATCGTTAATTATGTTTTCTTCATCAACATTTGATATGTTAGTGTAATAATCATCATAGTCTTGTGGAATCACTCCATCCTTCAGCAAGTCATCAAAACCTTCTTTTTTGCCTTAGATATGGTATTTGGGACTTGTACACTTTTTTAAGGGTTTATACAAATGACCAACACCTGATAAAACTGAACCAATTTCAGGCATCGGCCCTTGCGGGCCCCATCTGTTTATGCTGACGTCTCTTTGAGGCGCGCGTGGAATACATCACGCCGTCACATTGGGCTTGGTTCTTACCGGACAGCGAGCTTCCAATTACTCGCCGTCCGCAACGCAAGCCCACGCCTACGGTGGCCGGGAATCAGCCTGGCATTCCCGACGCCCAGGGCGTCCCTTAAGGCGTGTCTCCCCAGGGCGACTAAGGCCGTGAGGGCGCGTATACTGGCTCTCCCTCACGTGCGCTGCCTCCCCCTTCGCGAGCATCACTGCTTCGCAGAAGGAGGTGACGGCTACCCATGCACTCTCACTCCGTACCATGACCTGGACCAGGGCCGCCACGAGGGTTCGCCGCCGCCGATTGCCTCCACGATGACACGGCGGTGCTCTGCCCAAGCTGGGCAGACCTCCACCGTGTTCTCAGGGCGATCTTCGTAGTGAAAACACCCGGGTGTTTCCTCCCGCCTTATGCGAAACAGGAACCTCCCGAAACAGCCGTTTCCGGTGAGGACCTGCGTCAGGCGGAAGGTGACGACGCCATGCCGCCTCTCAAGCCACTCCTCAAAAAGGGGACTTACTGCCGCAATCGTGGCGCGCCCAGTCATAATCTCTTTGGTAATCAGTTTTGTCTTCAGCATATTTATATACATTACATTTCGTGCACTGAGCAAAATTCCTGTCTGTGTAATTTATATTATCATCATCATCATCATCATTTCAGCCGAAAGACGTCCACTATTGGACATAGGCCTCCCCCAAGCTCCACCACTTTGACCGGTTTTGTGCTTCCCGCATCCAGCGGCCCCAAGGTCATCTGTCCACCTTGTGGCTGGCCTTCCAACTTTACGTCTTCCGGTACGCGGTCGCTACTCCAGAACTTTTCGGCCCAATCGGCCGTCTGTTCTGCGAGCAATGGTCCCGGCCCACTGCCTCTTAAGTTTGGCAATTCTTCGGGTTATGTCGGTTACTTTGGTTCTCCTACGGATGTCTTCATTCCTGATTCGATCACATAGGGAAACTCCAAGCATAGCCCTCTCCACCGCCCTTGGGGTGTCTTTAAGCCTTTTTATTTCGAGGCCTGGTCCTGAAGTCGGACTGACATAGTGGCGTTTTCATACAGACACTTCAACACCTCGATGTACCGATAGTGAATCGGGCACCGTTGGAGGGACTGCAGTACAGCCCATTTCTCGATCGAATCAAAGGCTTTTTCGTAGTCCACAAACGCTAAACAGAGAGGCAGATTATACTCTTCGGTCTTCTGTATAACCTGCCGCAGCGTATGTATGTGATCTACTGTGCTAAAGCCTTTACGGAACCCGGCTTGTTTGGGAGGCTGGAAGTCGTCAAACCTGCGCGCTAGAAGGTTCGTGAAGACTCTGGAGAACAGCTTGTAGACATGGCACAGAAGTGAGATGGGCCTATAATTCTTAAGAAGAGCATTGTCACCCTTAAAGAAAAGTACCACCACACCTCTGTTCTATTCCTGTGGCGTTTTGCCCTCGAGTATGGAATCAAACAGCTTCTGGAGGGCCTTAAGAACGAGTTTCCCGCCGGCCTAATTAGGAGGATAATTTATGTATGTGAACCATATTAAGGTCACTCTCCAAATATATTTTTCTCGAGTCTTTTCTACAGTAGTGAGACTCGATTCTTGGAAACATGTCAGTGTGTTGTTTTACATAATTTTTGACCTCTTCGGTTATTTTATTGCCAGGAATAAGACGTTTTCGTTTATCATCAGCCATGTAAACGCAATTCGGCCCCAAATGTTTTGTACAAGTATCAATCACACTTGTACTGATATTAAAAGTATTGCAAAGTCATTTTTGGCAAACTCTTATTTTACCTTTGATATACTAAAATTTTGATTTAAAATTCATTTAAAAACCTTTATAAACCATTTTTAATGTATTGTTGTTGTGTATTATTGTTATTGAATAATTCACATCAATTGTCTACATTTTATTTTTAGTGGTGTAATGATCTTATAGCACTAATCCTTTTTCTGACTGAGTGGCCAGCTATAACAATATCACTTAAACTATTTGTTCATCGTACTCTTTAAGACTATTATCACTAAAGACAACTGAGAACTGAATTTTATAGAATGCCACAAATTGTAAATATATTTAGATTTTTCGTGTATCGCGATACATACAAGTAAAATACTTGAGAATCAGTTAACGTGTTTTGTTATTTTAACGATGGTAATTAACTGTCATTAACTTGTTATAAGTTCCAGTTGATGTCACTTAATACAAATGTACACTCACAATTTAGGCTGAAAGAGGTGGAATTTTGTTATTTTAACGAGAGCAAACTGTAGAGCATGCTTATTTAGTACACTTGGCATGAAAATGTAAAAATTGAAAATTTTGCACTTAGCACGTTTGTCTTCTAGACCATCGATATACGGTCCTATTTTCAATGAAGACGACTCTACGGAGGAAATTGGTACAGCATACACAGAATACCTACTAGAAAGATTTAAAAACATTAATATTAACTAATTATATTTACTTGTATGTATTTTTTTATCGACTTTGTTTTTAACTATATTCGCAATTTTATAATATTACTTTCTTTATAACATTGGTATGTTAGTCTGTAAGCCATCTTTAAAACATAATATATAAATTACTAAATGAAAAAAGATCTGTACTAAATCACGACAAAATCTTACCTGAGCAAAAATCTTATACAGTGGCTCCAAAATGAACTCGACGAAGCTCCTCTGTGCGGAAGCATGAGGCTGCTTCTTGGTGAACCGTCTGGTCTTGGCGTTAAAGTACACGTCGCCCCACAGCCACGCTGACATGTCTGCCCCGCGGAGTCCTGAGGCAGGGTGTGCCGCCGCGTACATGGCCGCGAAGGATTCGACGGAGAAACACACGTCGTAGAGAGACGAGGCGAAACAGACGTTCCCTGTGGATTAATGTTTAATATTAATTAATTTCGTTATTTGATTTATTATTTATTTTGATGATTCATAATTAAAACAACAGTAAATACAGGTTTCTTCTCTTTATCAATTTCATCATCGTTAATTTATTGGTAATTGCTGTTATTAAAAAGTTTAAGAACTAACTGGGTTTCTGTAAAAACTCGAACAGAATATGGCACAGACACCCCGAAAATTTTATTGTTTTTGTCAATACTTGAGTTTAGTTTTTATGTTATGAACAGAATACACAATGATCTTATTATTAATAATTATTATTAATTATACCAATATTATAACTGGGAAATAAACTCTGTATGTGTCGTCTGTAAACTTTTCGCGCCTTTATGGCTGAACAGATTTCATGGAAATTTTGCACACAGTTCGACTACGACCTCGGTTAGAACATGGGATACTTTTTTATCTCAGTAGGTAATTCCAGTAGGATCATTTCCGACCACCATACGGGCTATTATAATATAATTTCTTTATTTCTGTCTTACACACATTTCTAAAATTTTACTAACTAACTAAGAAGAGTTCAAATTCAGTAACAACATACCCAACAAAGGCGAGAACACAATAGCAGGCTCATCCGGATTATCTTGGGGCTGGTGGGTCTCACACATAGAATTCAGCTCATCAATGATATGCCTCAACTTGTAGTAGGCGTCTGCGGGAGGCAGCTTCAGTTCCAGGATCAAGCGGTCAATCTTGTTGATGCAGAGGGTCAGGGGAACCCGCTCTTGGACCGCATGACGGAGCAAGCGCTCTGTGTTCAACATTATGCCTTCTGCGGCGTCCACGAAGAGGACAGCACCTGTGATAAGTGATGAGGGAAACAGTTTTTAGTGTGATGTACGACAATAAATGCCTAAAAATTATTAATGGGACTTATGAGTTTGATGGAAATGTTCAAAGAAAATCACATATTTTTGTGAAATTGCTAGATCTGAATGATAAACTTGCAACCAACAGACCCTGCTGAAATTATAAATGTTTTCTGTCGATTTTATTTATTTATATAAATAAAGCCTTACTTCAGAGTAAGTTTTAAGAAATTCTAAATAGATATATCATCCTTTTGCACTTTTGTAATGCTTCATGTGCCCTTTCTGCAATTTCCAAAACTAGTCTAATGACTGCACCAGCTTTCAACTTACCATCCGAGATCCTCAAAGCAGCAGTAACTTCATCACTAAAGTTAACATGCCCCGGTGTATCCATAATATTCAGCAGATGTGACTTCCCCTTGATATTCTTCAACAGTAGCGTGACCGGCATGGACTTGATGGAGACTCCGCGTTCTTGCTCCACAAACAGAGTGTCCGTGTACCGCATGGGTATTGTGGTGTCTGTGTTTATTGTGCTGGGATGGGTCTGTCTGATTAGACAGTCTACAAATGAGGTTTTGCCTGGAAAAGAAGGAAAGGGTTAAAAAATAATATGCAACTAAATCTAGTAAGTAGAACATAGTTAAGAATATTTTTTTATTTCTTGGCCACATTATTACCATTTGTTGGTAGCAGGAATGTAAAGGGTCCCTGGTCAAAGGACAGTTGAAACTCATTTTATAACCATGACGTAATTGATATTCTATCTGATTATAATTGTGTTACTCGGAACAAACTATGTGGCCTTTGACTATAGATATATGTGAAGGTCATTCCATATTGGGTAGTGAACTCTTAAGCAACAACAAAGTACAACTTGACATGTTGATTGCCCTGTCTATTTTGGATAATTTTGTGGTATGTCCAATGTTTTTTTTTTATTTTATAAACTGCTTTCTTTTATGATTCTAAGGAGCTGATATGATGATGACTGTGTAATACAGGCCAGAATTTCACCATGAATTACATGCACAAACATCACAGCCAGACAAAAAGTCATTAAATAATGCATGGACAGTCAACACATTAACTTCAAGTTAATGATTTAATTTTAAGCCACCTAGTTGTGCATTTGGCAACATCAGCATAGTAATATTTTATCCATCCATGGTTAGTAGAATAACGGATGAATTATTGTAGCAATAATCAAAATAAACTCGCCATTATGTAAATGCCCCATCAGCGTAACATTTCTCATGAGGTTAGTATTGTCCAGCATATCCGCCATGTACTCCATATCATACTTTGTCTCCGGCAGCTGCTGTTCTTGGACCTGGAACTTCTTATGCTTGATTGGCTCCACCAGTGGCTTATCTAAGGCCTGTGTGTCTTCCTCTTGGACCACTGTTTCCACATCTGGCCCATACACTTCAACTGCCTGAGGATAGTATCTGTTGATAATGTTAGTAAGAAACCATATAAGATGTAGAGGCAAACATTTTGAGGTTTTTGTAAAAAAAAAAATTTTTTTGTATATTTATTTATGTACAATCAGCCTTTTGGCTATAAGCAAATGTGGTGTTTGATTCATGACTGTGAAGATATACAACCTTCATATCGATGATGGGTTGCTTAGCAACGTTGGTTATAACTGTCTTGTCACTTATATGAAAAAATATATTCCTTCTACATATTAAAACAAAGTTTTATTAATAAAGTTTAATTCTACATCTACGGCAACTAAGCTTAAAGTATATAATTAAAGCTTAACATGGTAGCAGAGCGAAAAATGTAAGTTTGTAGAATATAAACAAAAATTTAATTTTTCGAAATGTCAATTGTAAAAGTCCAACCTTTAGGAAAAGAAAACTACGATACATGGTGTATACATGCAAAAGCATACTTAGTTAAAAATAAACTATGGGCATGTGTAAAAGAATATCCTAAGGTAGATGCGTCACAAAAAGATCTTGAAGATGACGAAATGGCGAAATCGGAGCTGATATTGTTGATAGCGCCTTCAGAACTGAAACAGGTAAAAAACTGTAAATTTGCCAGAGATGTGTGGACGACTCTTGAATCAATCTATGCTAGTAAGGGTCCAGCCAGAAAGGCTACCCTACTGAAGCAACTTATATTAGCTAAACTAGAAGAAGGTTCAGATACACGCGAGCATTTAAAGAAATTCATGGATACAGTTGATAAATTAAAAGATATGGATATTCATATCAATAGTGATCTATTGTCAATCATGATGCTCTACAGCCTTTCTTCGGAATACGAAAATTTCAGGACTGCAATTGAATCTCAAGAATCGCTTCCAGATCCTGAAAAGCTAAAGATTAAAATTATAGAAGAGAGTGATGCACGTCGTCGTGACATCCCTAGTACTAGCATAAAAAATGACGCTGAAGAAAGTTTCTACACTTTTTGCAAGATTTGTAAAAAAAAAGGTCATGACACGTCCAAATGCTGGTCTAAAAATAAGAGTAAATGCAAGAAAAATAATAAGAACCCTAAGAACAGCTACACCAAAAAGGACGGTAAAGAAACCAACCTTTTCAGTAGCTACTTCTTAAATGTCAAAGCCCAAAAATCCTGGATACTTGACAGTGGATGTACGTCACATATGACATTTTCGGATAAGCCTTTTATTGAGATGAAGAAAATTTCAAAAACTCTTAAACTTGCTTCAAAGGACAAAACTGCAGAGATAAAAGGTTCAGGGCCTGCAGAAATAGAAATTGAAGAAGGAAAAATTGGAATAACTGATGCACTTTATGTACCAAGCTTGTGTGCTAATCTTCTATCTGTTGGAAAAATGACTGATGTAGGACTCACTATACTATTCACTAAGAAGAAGGCAATAATTAATGATCACAAGCGAGGAGTACAAATGCAAGCATTGAGGGAAGACGATGGACTATATTATCTCCAAACCAAAAATAATAATGTTGACAGACATAAAGCCAATGCTACAGAATGTAGTTATGACGTAGCAAAAGAAGTGGAGTCAGATGCTATTAAACAATGGCACTGTAAAATGGGACACATGAGCGAAAGGGACTTGAAGCTCGCCTTAAAGAATGAAAGCCTGATTGGATTAGATTTCAACCGTAATAGTTCTTTAGGTGAATGCGAAATATGCATACAAGGAAAATTGAGCAGAGTGCCTAGCAAGAAGTGTGACAAAAATAGGTCACGTACGAGTCAGCGTCTTGAGATCGTACACAGTGACGTCTGTGGACCACTTAAACAACCTTCACTGAATGGCAACAGGTATTTTGTAAGTTTCATTGATGACTACAGTAGATACTGCCGAGTATACTTTATTAAAAATAAAAACGAAGTATTACAAAAATTTATAGACTTCAAGGTAGAAGTAGAGAACTTCACAGGAAACAAAATTAAATGCCTACAGACCGATAACGGTACGGAATATAGAAATTTGAAATTTGACTCATATCTGAAGCAAAATGGTATAGCAAGAAGATTGACAGCACCATACACTCCACATCAGAATGGAATCGCTGAAAGGAAAAATAGAACCCTTATAGAAAAAGCAAGATGCATGATGTTGGAATCAAAAGCGCCTATGTGTTTATGGGCAGAAACGGTTTATACTGCAAATTACTTGTCAAACCGTAGCGTTAACCAGAGTATTGAAAACCAAACACCATTTGAAAGATGGGTAGGTAGAAAACCCTGCGTTAATCATTTATATGTATTTGGTGCTAAAACATTCATCCTAAAGAAAGGAAAACATGAACACAAATTTGCTTCCAAGGTAATTCCTGGTATGTTCGCTGGTTACTCGGAAGTTTCAAAAGCGTTTAGAATATACGTCCCATCGAAGAAACGCATTCTTGTTTCCAAGGATGTTCGAATTTTAAAGAAAATGTTCTACGAAGATGGTAAAAATGTTAATTCTGTTCTTTTTCAAGAATTAAATGATCACAAGAAATCAAACGAGACTGACAGTGAACTGGATGAAGTAGAAATATATTTTAAAGGTACTAAAAAAGAAAATGCTAGTAGACAGCAAACAGTACAAGAAAATGTTATTGCAAGCTCTAACGAGGTACCTATTCAAAATTAAAATAACGAGTTGTATTTTGACACTCTCGGGTCTGATGACGGCAGTGAAACAGCTGGTCAACTAAATGAAGACGACATGGATGTCGATGCATCCGTTCTTGTCCCAGAAGAACGGAGGTCATACAATCTTCGTGATAGATCACAGATTGTCAGACCTAAAATATTTCAGGATTATATTATGGCAGCCATGGATATGGATAATGAAACAGAACCTCAAACGTTTAAAGATGCTGTGAATAGCAAGGATAAGGTCAAATGGTTAGAGGCTATGCAAAATGAAATGGAATCATTGAAAGAAATGAAGACTTGGGAATTAGTCGACCCTCCGAAAAATCGTAAGCCATTGCCATGTAAATGGGTTTACAAAATAAAGAACAATCCAGATGGTACAATTGAGCGACATAAGGCCAGATTAGTAGTAAAAGGTTTTTCACAAAAACCTGGCGTTGATTATCAGAAGACTTTCAGTCCGGTAGCCCGCCTCAGTACTATAAGAGCTGTCTTAGGAATAGCTGCTCGAGAAAACTTGGTACTTCAACAGTTCGATGTATCGACTGCGTTTCTAAACGGAGCTGTAAAAGAGGAAATCTTTATGAAGCAGCCAGAGGGATTCAACGATGGCACTAAGAAAGTGTGCAAACTTAATCGCAGCCTTTACGGGCTGAAACAAGCTCCTCTATGCTGGAATGTCTGCATTTCAGAGTATCTTATAAATTCAGGCTTCAAGCAAAGCACAAAAGATCCTTGTCTTTACTTTCGTAAACAAGTGTTAATTGCGCTTTACGTAGATGACGGTTTAGTGGCTTCAACTAGTGAAAATGCTGGAAGGAAATTTATTGAAGAGCTGAAAAATAGGTTTAAAATAACCACAAAACCGGCATCTTATTTCCTTGGTAAAACCAAAGATGGTTGTATTACCTTAAACCAAAAGTCTTATTCTAAAAAGATACTTGAAAAGTTTGGAATGACTGACTGCAAAATTGCTGCAACGCCGGCAGTAAAAATTGGCATAGGTGAAGAAGAAGATGATGAATCAAATTCATCATTTCCCTATCGTCAAGCTGTGGGAGCCCTAGCATACCTCATGGTCGCAACAAGGCCAGATATCAGCTACGCTGTGAGTGTTGCGTCAAGGCATCTAGAAAATCCTACTAAGTTTGATGTGATGAGAGTCAAGCGAATTTTTAGATACCTTAAGGGTACTATAGACAAAGGACTTGTCTTCGCTAAAAGCCGGGAGAAGAGGCTGATATGTTTCAGTGACGCTGATTTTGGTGGTGACACAACGACTGGCCATTCGACGTCAGGGATGATTCTCCTATTCTCCGGTCCCATCATGTGGAAAAGCCAAAAACAACCAAGAGTAGCAATCTCCTCAACGGAGGCTGAACTCGTAGCCATGACAGAAACTGCGAGAGAAGCCTTATGGCTAAAAGAACTCCTAGAGGAATTAACGGACTTAACAGACCTGAATGAAAAACCGACAATTTACGTTGATAATGAGTCTGCTATAAGGTTGTCTGAGAACCCACCTTATGAGTTCCATAGGAGAACCAAACATATCAAGATAAAACATTTCTTCATTCGAGAATGTATTCAGAATGGAGACTTCGCTGTCAAACAAGTCGCTACAGAATTGCAATTAGCGGACATGTTTACGAAGCCATTGTTTGGACCAAGACTGAACATGCTAAGCTATAGAATTGGACTTCAAGATTTGTCCAAGCTCTAAAAAGTATCGTGGATGTGAAGATATACAACCTTCATATCGATGATGGGTTGCTTAGCAACGTTGGTTATAACTGTCTTGTCACTTATATGAAAAAATATATTCCTTCTACATATTAAAACAAAGTTTTATTAATAAAGTTTAATTCTACATCTACGGCAACTAAGCTTAAAGTATATAATTAAAGCTTAACAATGACGTGCTTATGCAGTGCTCCAGTGAGCAGCACACAAATGATAATTATTTATTCAGCTCTAGGATGTGGTGCCTTTTGAGGAGCTTGGTGAGATGTGGTTGAAGCAGGTCTATGGCTAACTGATTTGGATGGTTTTTAAGTCTGTCCTTGTACACATTTTCTATCGTAATTATATTTTCCTTTACTGTGTTTACTCTTAATTGGTCATGGATTTCGGCATTGGTGATGAACCATGGCGCATTAGAAATTGACTTCAAAATTGAGTTTTGTAATCGCTGCAATATGTTGATATTTGAGTCAGAGGCAGTACCCCACAGCTGCATCCCGTAGGTCCATATTGGCTTTATCACAGCTTTGTAAACCAGTATCTTGTTCTCGAGTGAGAGTTTAGACTTTCTTCCCAGCAACCAGTACAGATTCCTAAATGTTATATTAGTTTGGTCTCTTTTGGCCTTGATGTGGGTTTTCCAAGTTAGTCGCCTGTCCAAGTGCGTACCCAGGTACTTCACAACGTCTTTGTGTGGATTTGTAAATTATTAATGAAAGTTTTGTGTGGACTTGGTTTTTAATATTTTCTGCGGCTTACAAACATTAATTCCTACATAAATTTGATGAAAAATTTGAAGTTTCTGTTCAGTTTTTTTTTTTTATGAAAACAATGAATAACCTCAGTTTGTAAACAATCATAGACCATAACCTAACTAAGTTTGTCTCCGGGATGTTAATTTGTTTACGTACCGTTTATCTTCGTGCAGCACGACGGACATGGGCGCCACCTCTGGCTCCGCATCCCCATCTTCATCTTCCTCCATAGCATCTTCGTCCGCGTCTCTATTATCGGCGTACACACTCTGTTCATCATCCGAGTCAGATTCAAGGTCCGGCCCGATATAGTTACCAAACTCATCATACAAATCACCGTCCATTATCAAAGTTTGCAGGAAATATGATTAGTAAATTCAAGATAAATATTTTTCAAAACAAATGCAACCGCTAACTCGTCAGCACATTTGACACATAACCTCAAACTTGTCAAAGTCAATCAGTTAATCAGTTTGTTTATGTCCATAGAGCAGAGCAGAATCGTTAGAACCCGTAGACAGAAGAACCACAGAGGCACAGACTACACCATCATTCATACTTCTCTATTCTATTAGTCGTCACCTTTGTAGAAACCTCAGTCTACGGTAGAAACCCACTTTCTTGCCATTCTATTTTCATCTTACACCACAATTCATCCATTTTTTCTTTGGTCTTCCCTTTTTTTATAGCCATCATTCATTGAGTCTGGCCAACAGAAACTTACTCCAACTATTTATTCAATGAAAATATTCGCGAACGCATCGTAATCGCAACATTTTGTTTTTTTTACAAATTCTGATGTTGCCTTTCCGTTCTTCTGTCTGACAAATTCTTTTCAATACAAAAATGGCTGCTGTGCAACCAAATTTATCAAAAATGATTTCGGCGCAGCTACGCAACAAAGCTAATGAGTTTTTGAATTCTAGGAAACATGCTAATAATCTTGCCGATATACTACAGATGTTCGAGGTAAGCACAAGCGCGATAGGATGGTAAAAATTGCGTTAATAAAACTGCGTCATAGGTTACGTTTTGTATTCTTGGTTATTTATTATATTTCAGGCTGACACGGACAATTATACGCCTTTACTGCTTACTGTGGAAGTGATATTTACTGAACTGTTGCGACGAGGCGATTTGATAGAAGGAATCGTCCCCCTAAAACCAGCAGGTAAGTGTCAAAGTGGTGTACCATGATATAGATTATTTTTGTTGGAATATTATTGATTTTGCTTGTATCCAGACACAGTAGTCGAGTATATCCTCTGTTGCTTGCCATGTTTTTAAGGGCTAGTGCGCAGCAAGGATATCGAGTGGGATGTGTCCTGTTTAGTCACATTTTGCGACATGTGACGTTATTTGCTTATGTAAACGATTGATTCGCCCGCAGAGCCGCACTCTTGTGTAATTGTACTTGTTACAAGCTACTTTATGTACAGAGGCTTAATATAAATAAGTTTTACATCAAGTCAAAGTATGAACAATGTTGGCCTTTGGCTCTGACTTGTGGCTGCCAGCATTGTTCTGTGCTATTGGTCACTGTCTCAAGGTCATCAACATGTAGTGATTGTGTACCTACTCACATGTTTCATTATAGGTTGGATACTAAATGTTTATATCTTTGTTTACTTGGAAACTACTCACTTACTTCCTACTAAAAGGACATCTGTATCACTATGTATGATAAAAGTCATCAAGACATCAATGACATCTGTATAAATATTACCCAAGGCAAAAGTAAAAAAACCTAATGAAATTCCATTTTATGGGCTAATCACAAATAATTTGTCAAGATCAAAATGTTGTTGCAATCAAAACCATTCTGAATTTGTATAAATGTTCACATTATTTTGCTAGATTTCATAGTCCCATCCTTAAAATGTAAATATCTACATAATTGGCCAAACTTAAAACCAAGAAAGTGTTATTCTTGATCCTCTAATTTGATATCACACCTGTATTCCCCAAAGGATTTGGCAGAATTGCACCACACATGTACACCCATATTTTGCTAGTTATTTTTAAGTACCCTGTCATTGAGGACGAGGCAAGGAGACTTAAAATTAATATGTTGATTTATATAATAGATGTAAAAACCTCTAAAATAAATCAATGTGTTTAAAAAAAAAACACTTTATCCTTATAACAGTGACAAGCACATATGAAAAACAACAAAACATTTAAAAACCAGCTTTCAGACGGCACATCATTGCTATAAATAGAATATCAATTGCCTTTGAAAGTGATCTTTACAAGGATAGTGTAATCATTCAGGATTGACATTCAAGTTTACCAAGGACACTACACAAACATGATACATTGATATGTCTGTACTATCAGTGACTTGCTCTGTTCCATGTAATTTTAGTAGATATAAAGTTAAATGTAAGATAATTATGATAATCTTCAGCCAAATAATCTGTAGAAGAAAGTAGTTTAAAAAAGTGTTTTTTAAAGTTTTTGGTTTTCAATCGCTTTTTTGCCATAGGTTCTTAAATCTAGCTACACACAAAAATATATTAAAATGAATGAATCTACATTATCAATTATTTTACTGATGGGAAATAATTTTGCCAAAATAATAAATTAAAACTGACATAGCTTATTCCTATCAGTATGTTTCAAATGCCAACAACATGGTACTCAAGCATAGACAGTATAGGCACACCCAAGTCACCTCATAATCATGTTCATGCAATAGCCACTATTACAACCTTTATGATGTTAAAATAACCATAGACAACTTGACCAACCTATAATGTTCCAACTGCTGGGACACAGGACTTGTCTCTTTGGGAGGAGATCAGTGGTGGCCCTGACTTACGAGTTGTAGGTCATGGGTTTAAATCCAGGCAGGCTTTACTTTGTATTATTTATATCATCACCAGTGCTCTTAAAAATGTTGAAGGTAAATCGTGAGGAAAATTCAAACATATGTGACATCCACCCAAATCCGCACTGACCCCACATGGTATATTACGGCCCATTCTCTATTAAAAGAGAGAAGGCCCATCTTCCATTTCACTGCTAATGTTATCCAACCTCCACAGACCAAAGTCCCGAGGCAGAATATACGCGATGGCTGCGCGAGTGTTTCGAGGCGGCTCAGACCCGAGCCCTAGAGTGCATCCGTCGCGGTCGCACCAGCTCGCGACTACAGGCTCTTGTTACTTCCTGCAAGCTGATGCAGGCTGAGGGCAAGCATCCCTTAGAAGGCTCAACTGGGTATTACTTCCCTTCGCTTAGACTAAAAGTAAGTTATTTATGTTGGAGAGTGAATTCTTGTCTTATCAATATTGTCTTATGTCCTTCAAGAAAAATATTCTTGATAAGCTGATCAAATTGTGTCAAATGTCATATTATCTTTAGATTTTTACAACACATCATAATTTAAGCATTCACAAATTCGCAACCAAGGATTAGTATCCTTACAAATACACTTGAGTCAATACTTGGCTGGTTTCTACTCTACATAATTGTAATGTGTAGAAACGAACTAAATATTGGTTTTTCTTCTCCCTGAATCAAAGAAAAGTGTCTTTGTGTATCTTCTTTCTAATTTGTGTATTATTTTTAGAACATATTCAGCGTTTTGTTGGACCCTGAGATGTCGATGTCAGCGCCGATAGCTCGCTTCCAGGAGTTCACAGAGTACAGGGATGTGCAGCAGTATGGCCTCAAAGTACTATCCACATTGGCTTATCGCAAGTAAGAGAGTTTTAAGGAAAACTAAACTGATAAATTCATGATTTGAGTGTAATCATTTTAAGAACGTACCTCGTACGTCATCTTTTAAATCAGAATCTTTATTTTCATTTCATTGATATTATGCTGGGAATCTCTAGAACAAAAGACAGCCCCCCAAATGCACCCTGCGCCACTTTGTGTGCACATATTTCCCGCGAACTTTTTGGAAACCACATAAATTTTTGGCCCTCAAGTTTCAGTAACTATGCTTCATTTTAAGGTCACCAACCTCAATATACATGCAGAACTACTTGGAGTTGCTGGACAAGCTGCTGGTGTGTGAGATCGCCACTGAGACCAAGGGGAAAGTCAAGGAGAGGGACAATGAGGAAAAAGAGGAGAAACTACTGTGTGGGACAGAAGGTGAGTGTTAATCATGTGATGACTGTGGAATGTGTGTAAGTAGAATTAATGCATTAGGTGTATTCAAGGGTTATGTTGCGTGTGGACAAGGCATTGTTCTTCCTACACTGCAACATCACTGTTGAGGATCGGAACCACAACACTTGGGTCCAAGGCATGTTGTCCCGAAGTTAGGATCGCCTTACTAAATGCACACTGTTCCGAAAAAGCTGACGAAGCCAGCATAAATGTGTTCTTTTTTTCTTGAAATGGGACTTAACTTTATTTATTTCCACAGACAAGGCTCCTTTCCCCTACAACCCGGGCGTATGCCGGCGCTACGCCAACCGCTGCTGGGGCTTCGCGTGCCAGTGGCCGCTGTGTGAAGACTCGCGCACACACCGCCGCGCGCTCCTATTGCTGGTGGAGAGACTCATGCCTCTGCTCAGCCGCCCGCACCTCGCCACTGATATGCTGTGTGATAGTCTGGATGCCGGTGAGTGTAGTAGCCACTGTGCGGAGACTCATCAGTTCTATAGGACTGCATTGGACTAAGAATGCACAGCAGAGGTGCAACTCCCACGCAGTGTTGACCTCAAAACCAGTCATAATATCGATGATTGATAGTAGAACAGCTGCCAACACTATCGATAATATCATTCTATAGGTCTAGTCTCTCGTTTTATAGGAGTTGTACATTTGTACTCTTTGTAAAAAATCGTATTGGTCATGTATTTGATATATTTACATCACAATATGTTTTTGATTTTTCATAAAATGCAAATAGTTACCCAAATAGGGAAAATCGATAGTATTAACAGCTACCAATATTGTGGACCTTGATTGATTTTCGAGATAAAGATGCTAAGAATCAGCGCACGACTATCAACCAGCTGTCGCACTTCGCACGCGTTTTACTTACTGTTAAATCTGTTCCCCACAGGTGGTCCAATCAGCATGCTCGCGCTCCAAGGTGTGCTCGAACTAGTGCGGCGCCACAACATCGACTACCCAGACATGTACGACCGCCTCTACGCCATGTTCGAGCCCGAGATGTTCGCCACGCGATACAAACGGCGGCTCATGCATCTCGCTGATATATTCCTTAGCTCCACGTGAGTATATGACTTATATCTCTGCTACTATCAGCATGGTAAAGCAGTCAAGGCGTATTAGAACGAGCGTGGCGCCACATCATCGACGATCCAATGTATTTGGACCCAATATCGTAACGTCCTTAGTCAATTTAGATCCTGATGAGTTTATGCTGTTGAAAACAGTGCAACTGACGCCGGTGTAATCCCAATACAAAGATTTTTACTGCCTGCGAATAAGCACAGTTTTCTATTGGAACCTTTTGCAACCTCTCGTAAGGCGTTCGATTGCGTAAACCATGTGACGCTTTTAATGAAACTGGAACACTATGGGATGAGAAGTACAGCTCTTGATTTACTGAAATCATCCTAAAATATAGACCAGTTTAAGTTGAATTAACGAAAGAAAGTAATGTAAAATTTGTTGGAGTATTAAATTCTCAACCACCTTACTACTGTACTGGCCAAATTGACACAAGCCTAGAATTATTGGGTTCTTCTCTATTATCACCAGATTTGAATAATGGAACTACTTGTTTCATTTGATCTGGAAAGACACACTGGTGTTAAATATGAAAACGAAGCAATAGGCACTAAGTGCGGAAACCAAACAAAGTAGAACTAGGGTGCAATAGGTATTAAGGTAATAGGGTGCAACCAGGCCCTGGGTGCTTACTCTCGAATATAATTCCGATAGATCGACATTGGAATTGTCAGTCAAACTTCAGGGATTGGCTAGACTCAGTGAGTCCAGCCAATCCCTGACGTTTAACTGATAATTCCAATGTCGATCTATCGGAATTATATTCCAGAGTAAGCACCCAGGTCGATGGTGCGTTACGTTTTCACGCGCGCCTTAAAGAGATGTCAGCAATCATTGAAGGGGTCCACTAGGACCGATGCCTGCCAGGGTCGCAGATTTGTTCGAAAGAGTTACTGTGGCCCTGGCACAGGCAGCTAAGGGATTACGGGTGGGTTTTAGTTGGGGGCTTATATTTTGAAACTTAAACTCCAAAGGAAAAATCGCCTTTACCATTATTTTTAAGTAAGGTAGCAGATAGCGCGGATGAGAAATTCAAAGCTTCATTACCTAGTTTAAAGGGGATAAGTACCAATTTTTTTTTTCCAAATTCCTGAGCCATATGCACCTGATTTCATGGGGCCATGTGTAGTCGTATCCGTGCGCATGTGTCTTGTAGCCGGTCAGTTGCGTTTGGCTACAACCCCTAGCGCTCGAGTGTCGTCGCTGTCGTGCAAGTTGAAACAGTTGAGTACGACGCGTCAGCACTATTGGTCGCGTCCCGGGCGGACACAGTAGGCTTCCGCCGTTTGTGACCGGCCCGTGGAAATAGTTCTTTTTTTTAGAACATGGTATTTTTATACTGGGCATGTCCAGCAATGGTTGTCATTCGACTGCGACGCTAATGATGATGTCTGTTCTTCCGCAGTCACTTGCCCGAAAGTCTAGTAGCTGCATTCGCGAAGCGCCTGTCTCGGCTGTCGCTGGTGGCGTCTCCCGAAGACGCGGTGGGCCTGCTGCAGCTGGTCGCCAACCTGCTGCTGCGCCACCCCGCGCTCAAGCGTATGATCTGCCTAGAGGACACGCCGCACATCAGTGAGTATCGTCACTATAGGACAAAAAGTATATGTACACTTTACGTCACTTGGGCGATTTTAATTGGTTAAAAGTGATCATCGATTAAAGTATTTAAAAAATAGGTGCTGTCTAGTGCACATAGCATTTCCTCGGTATGGCGTCCTACTTCATTTCCCACAAACTTAAGGTGGCGTAGTATGGTAGAAAAAAATCAAGTTTCACCCGCGCCTCGTTGCCTGTCCCTCTTCTTCATACACGACGAAAACAAAACACAATCCCTTCCCGCCAGCAGAAACTTTTCGCCCGGCATTTAAACCAAGAATTAAAACAAAGTTCACCCCCGCTACCCTTACTTACTCCTTTTATGAAACGAATTTCAAAAAACGCCTCCACAAATTTTTTCGCCTTGTGATGATACAAGTAATCATCAAATTTTTATCCCATTAGTCATTAGCATATTATGTACAAATTGAAACTACGAGAAAATGAGAGGTAACTTCGTGATGATTTTTTATCGAGAAAATTTCAATGTATCGTGTTTCTGTTCCACAAAAAATTTGAAAATATCATGTAATTACTCGTAATATTTTTATTTTATACCTAAGTCTTATAAATTTCATGAAAAATCAAATTTAAGATAGGCAAATTTGGTTTATCGCCCTCATAGATTGGATTGAATTTCGATTTTTGTAGATTTTTTTTTAATGACTGCTTTTATTGAAATATTTGGATCACATGTTGTGTTTTCGCACTTTAGTCGGACCAAATGTATTACTTAAAATATTTGATGATGTCCTTTAACTCTCCCTTTATAACGATAACGTCGCCGCGCAGTGTCCAACGACCCGTACGTGATGGAGGAGACGTGCGCGCGTGCGTCGCGCGCGCTGGGCGCGTCGCTGTGGGAGCTGTGCGCGCTGCGGCGGCACGCGGCGCCGGCGCTGGCGGGTGCGGCGGCGCGCGTGCTGGCCGCGTTGCAGCCCGTCGCGCTGGCGCCGCCCGGCCTGGCCGCGGTAACTATGCTACTTCTTTAAGCTTTATATGTACTATGCTCCATAAAAGATAGCTTGATCTCTGCGACATAAGTCAAACTGACATTCCTAGGGTTGTCAGGATATACAAAATTGTCGATAGAAATTATCGACGTTTCTTACTATCATCGATGCTAATGTAACATGTCATTGGGTTTAATTTAATTACAAACATTACTAAATTAAACGAATATTTTAATATAAAATACATTTATTCTCTTAAAGGAATACACCCCAAATCCATATCTGAATCAGTTTCTGAATCGCTAGAACAATCTTGTTTTATCATAAACTCTTGTTCGCAAATATGATCAAATCGGACGAGATGGCAGAGTGTCTTTTCTTTGAGTTTATGGCTTGGTAGGTTACATGAGTAGGTGAGAAATTGGATTTTATTTACCCACTATTATTTTAGATCAAGTATGCACAAATGTAAATAATGTTATGACATTAAAATTTACAGTAAAATTAAAAGATAAATTAATTTTAAATTACGTTTTATTTAAAATATCGATAGTTTATAGAGTGTGGTCACGATGATTCATCGCCCATCACTAATTAGCTCGGCATGCCCATAAAGTATGACATTGACAGGTACTGTCTGTACTATTATGAAATTCAGGACTTCATAGGCGTGATTTTACTGACAGCTGTCGCAGAGATCAAGCTATCTTTTATGAAGTATAGTAGCGTGTATCGTGGGCTAATGCTGTGTATGTATTTAGTTGGTAAATCTTCATTAAATAAATATCGTCACTACAGAATAACTTGGCCACCCTACGTCTACTCTGAATGAGTAGACATAGTGTAATGTTTCTCCAGAATTGGGCTATCGAGTCCAAAAGATTTTTTACTTGATGAAACAAAATCTCGCTCAAAACTTGTTAAACTGTAACTTTTAAGTTTACAAAGTTCATCGAGAAATTTCCTCCACAGTCATTCGACGCCGAACTAAAGAAGAGGTTCAAAACCATAGAGATGAATTTCGTGCGGCCACAGGGCATGACAACGCCATCTGGCGAGCGAGTGATGCAGTACTGGGAGCTGATGGCCTGAATACCCCACACACACACCACACAGTAAGAATAACAACACCCTGTTAACTCGCATTTACAACCTACGTGTGAGAGGACCTCGCCGACAAATGGTGCCGACCAAATCATACACGATTCGGTCAGTACCCAGTCGGTCGGACCAAATCCTGTCGCCTGTAGGGATAACAGTATAACACATTAATTTCAGTAATAGCCCAGGTGCCATTCTTATAGCAATATGTGTCAAGCGATTTTGTACCATGTGTGTATTTATTAAATACCATCTTGACTTACCCTGCTAATAGTTGGGCCCCTGGTCGCTTGCGAATTTTGTTGATTTCAGAGTTGTACTAGTAGATTAATATTAGATAATATTATTGTGTATGGTTACTTGAAGTATTTTATTGATATTGTTTTACAACTCTGTTGGAATTCGAGCTTTTGAGATGTTTGTATTTATATACTCCTGGACTATGTTGTTTCTTATCTTGTTAGGACATACATGGTCCTTATATCCTTCTATACTTATCGGTAAATTCCAAAGAATTCGCCAACAAAATTCCTAGAAAAATATCTCTGTATTCCCGCAACCGCAGTCAAAATTGCATGATCGACACTTCCATTGATCATTCAATTTCGATATAAACGTGATATGAAGCACACAGTATCACAGCTGTTTATAGCAGAATGTATGTCAGCCATAGGATACGGATGTAACCGTATTGAACATTAGGCCTAGCACAGTAGCCATTTTTCCCGCTTGACTCTTGTTTTAAAAAACAAGTAACTGTTGATGATTATGTCTAAAATGTAGGAATTTATGCTTTTCTTTCATACAGTTAGGCTGTTTTCACACGTCTGGGCTGTTGGTTAGCTAGCGCGAATGTAGAATAAATCGGATGAAATCTGCCTGCATGTGTGGATGCAGCCTTTATTTATAATTTATAAAAAAAATAAAACAAGAATCCTATTTCGATATGGTAGCGTTTTAATGGTATTGCCAGTGAAGTAAATTCACTTCCTAAACTAAAGATTACACAAGATTATGATATAATATTATAAAGTCGGTAATTGTAAGGTTTTGAATAAATTTTGCACTGTAATGTTAACGTTGTAGCAGGTGGAGTTTGTTGAACTTTTATTATAATTTTATTTTTTTACGAACGACTTGTACGTCTGTGATCGTTGGCCTGGCGTCGGTGGTGAGCTTTAAGTTTAACAAAGTTTATTTATTTTAACGTAAATTTAGTCAAGTATTTAAATAAGTTAAAATCTGTAAGGATATAGACCACCTACTCTTAGATGGAGGGGTGATTAGTAATGTGTAAACGCTACTACTAATCTTATTAATAAGTAAATTATGTCTGATATTCTTTGTTTGTAAGTATTAATGTAACTTATTGTATGTGCAATTGAGCTAAAAGCTTACTACCGACATTTGGGTGCGTCTGCGCCGTACGAGAGACTTGTTAACTCTGTGCGGGACAGCGCATAGTTTGTTATAGAATAGCTCGTGAATGTCGCGTGTCAGTGTGAAAATTCAGACCAAAATATAGGTAACAAATGACCCGCAATAGGGTATTTTCTAATTTGATAAAAACGATTTTAATTTGAAGATTGGGAAGATATATTTAACAGAAAAATAAAAATAAATTTATTTATATCCATTTTTCCATAAAAAGCGATTAAAATCAAATTTCTTTCTCGTTGTTTTCAATTTACCTCCAAAACGCTCCTTTCGTGAACTTTTTATCTTTTTAACTTTAATAAATTCTCTAAATTATGGCGGAAACTGCATCAAAATCTACTGTGCAGTTTAAAAGAACTTAGCAGTCACACAGACACATGAAAAGCGACTTTATTTTATACTGTTTATAGATGTATTTCCAAAATTGCAATTCCCATGACAAAAGACAAATTAATTAATCTGAGAATTTAAATTATCAATGCAAATTATTGGCTTGAATGAAGGACACTGAACAAGACAATATAAGTTTTGTTATAACAATGTCTGAAGGTGTTTAGTGTCCCGCAACTTGTAAATAATTAATTAGTTTGTTTCAACCCGTAATATACAAAGTCATTATCACCTTGTATTCAAGGTAAAAACACACTTGACACGCGCATGTCACTTGGTTCGAGTATGATGTAAGGTCCGTTAGTTATCTGTGTTACAGTAACCGACCATAAATATGGCACTTGGAGCTCTTGGCAAAGTTCGGCGTTGTAGAGCATTGTCTCTGTCACTCATACCCCTGTTACTGTCTCTTTCTGGATGGGGCCATGTTTACTGTCGGGTACTTAAGTAGGATGCAATAACATAGCCCGCGAAATACAATTTTTCTAGAAAATTTGTCAGTTTCAGGTTGTATGGTAATTAAAATATGATTAAAATCATTAACAATACCCTCTTAAGAATCCTACGACCGAAGCTCGCAACTAGGATTCGGGCGGAGACAATAATTCGTCTGAAAATTGCTATCGTTGCGCTAGTGTTAGTACCTGTTGAGGATACATACCTACAGTGAGTAGTACGATCACACACACATTGACAATGTCTTGACGCGATAGCGCTACTAGCTACTGACCATTTATGATGAATTTGGATGTGTTCCGTAATACCAAAAATGATGAATGAAAACTTATTGTATTTTAATATTTTTTTCGACATTTTACAACTTGATAATATGAGCTATGCTTCTGAGACAACAATATTACGGAAATTGTTGGTTATAATACAAAAAAAACAGTGAGAAAACATGTCATTTACGTTGTAAAAATGTGCGAAATGCAATTCGCTTAAACTTCATTTCAGGTAAGTATTTTGGAAAAAAAAAACCCCTACGAGCCTAGATAAATACTGTCTGAATCCGAATATCATCATAATATGATGGAAATATGCTCAAGTTGCAAATGATTTAGGTATTACGTATGTATGGACAGTTCATTGTACGTAGGCCTCTTTTTTTTTTTTTTTTTTTTTTTTTTTTTTTTTGGGCTAAAAAGGCTGCAGAACAAGGCATGATTGGCATGGCAGTAACGAACACGTCACCTTTCCTTGCACCTCCCAGAAGTAAACAGCCGGCACTGGGCACTAATCCTTTGTCAGTAGTTGCGCCAGGCTCAGATAATGAAATCTTCTATCTTGATATACGTAGGCCTCTTAAGGTCATTTTATCCTATTTAATGACTATTCCATGTGAAATAAAAACACGTAAGTAAATTTGAATTTCGCGGGTTACCCGTTAGCTAAGGTTTCCTAAGGTTCAGCTCATATCTAAGAACGGAAAACGGAAAATTACTGGCTCCATTGAAAATAGGACCGTATTTCTATAGCATAAAGTAGAAAATTGTATGAATCGACACAGTCGGCTCGCGCATGCTCGCGACTCGGTTGCTAGCGGTTAGAATTGCGGGCAGTGCAAGGCTCGAGCTCGCGCGAGGACTTTTACTTGTTTTGACTGACCCTATTGCGGTGGCCGCTGTATAATTGTCCTCAATATACCCTCGAATGACGTCACGAAAACTTTGTTTATGAAAGTAAGTTGGTGTGTTTCTCTAGAGAGCGCTTTTTGACACCGTACAATTAAATTAAGTCGCCATCATTTGAATGCGGACGTTATGTGGCGGCCACCGCTGTCGTAGGAAACCGCAGCTTTGGGTCCACGTTCCCACGGACGTAAAATAATCGCGGCGGGATTTTTTCGCTCAAAGGATTTTCAACGGTCTGCTTAGCGCCGAGAGCAGAAAATCGAACAGTAAAACAGACTATTAGATTTTCGATGCGCCAAGGTGCACTTTGTTGAATTCTCAATGGTTAACACCGAGGTTTAAAAATCCAACGCGCGAAAAAATCCCGCTATGATTTTATTAAGTCCGTGTGAATGTCGACTTACCGGCATTATCGCCCGTCTTCCCACTCTAACATACCTTAGTTAGTTTCATTCCAAGCGAATATTTCTTCCTAGTTGTTGACTAAAGTTTCGTGTAAATTAAGAATTTATTTTGTTCTATTGTATAGGTTTTTAATGACAGCTCTCTCTTCTCGATGTAGTGTTGCATGGTCATTTTTATATTGGTCGTTTTAAATCAGATAAATCAATGTGTATGAGAAACTTGTTATAAATATATCAGGATTTCTAAATTACATAGATGTAATTAAAAGTCATAGATACACACAGTAAAAATGTTGGACAGTTTATATACCTTTTATGGTACTGGTCTAACGTATAAGTGCCCATGTAGGTGTATGTGAAAAAATATATTTTGATTTTGAAAAATAGCAGAATAGACGGTTTAAACTTCCAAGTACCATGCTACGCTACAGGAGATGGGGTGATCACCACATTGTCCTGTATCATGTTATTACGATCAATGTATCAGGTATTGTGACAAGCAACCGCCATATTTATTTAACTTTATTGTTATGATTGTTTGGAGAAGCCTCGCAGACTTGGGCGCGGTCGGCCATCAGATAATCAATGACAGATGCCCAAATGTGTTAGTTAATGTTTTATACAAATGTAACATGCATTTTATATCGTCAATGATAATGCTAGAAAATATGTAGGCGCGTTTCAAAAACCCGGGATTTTTTCGTACATACGGGTTGAGTAGGTAATGAAGTTTTGTATGGGACTACTGATTTTTGAACATAATTTTGGTCCCATTGTAAACGTGGTTTAATTTGAAGGTCTGTACCACATCTGTAATTTTGAACACACCTTCACACGCTGAATAGATAAAATTAAGAAAACTTAACACATAAGTGTCGCTTGACACATCATCATCTACACAGCATTTTCCCCGCCTATGTTGGGGTCGGCTTGAAGTCTTACTAATAAAAGAATCCAACAAATTTGTATGGACCGACACATGCAAAACTATAATGTATCTGGGAGATCGCACCTGCCAGCTGATTGTTGTCGAATTTCTTTACTCAATCAATGACGATATAGCTGCATCGTCTTCAGCACCAAGCCATCTGTACTTTCAATTCCCGTCAATAAGATTGACAAACACAATGACTATTGTTTCTGCTATTGAAACAGTAATACAAGCAAAAATATCGGCCAGTGATTATTATAATAAGAAATATACACAAAGTGCAATATTGTTCGGAACATTTTCTAGGTTTTATAAACAATATTCTAGTCTGGCGTATGTAAAAGTAAGGAATATACCGAAAAATGGCTTCGGATAGTATAATGTCCAATATCTTCTGAAAGGTTTTGCAGGATTATTTCACTGTTTTATATTTTCTAACTTTGTTCTCTTATTCTGTTTGTCTGTTGACTAATTAAGTAATTATGAAAAGTTTATAATCATCAGGCAGTGAAATGCTTCAAAAATATATAGACTACTTTTCGCTTTCAAATAAATCTTAAAAGGCAGAACTTGCACAAAACATCAAAGTTCTTTTATTTTATTGTGAAACATGTTTCAACCAAATCTTTGTTAAACGCGACACTTTAGATTTATATTTAAAATAACATGTAAAACTTTTATACCACTTTTATTGTGAATATTACGTGTCTAATTATGTTTATTGTAAGAATTCACACTTTTATGTAAGCTAAAGTTGATTCTTGTACACAATGGTAACTATGGTAAGACACATTTTTAATTGAAACAATAATGTATGTAAAATCTTTAGCGTTACCACTGTGTACTCGACCCAATACATTCTACATTGTAAGCGTAGATACTAACCCCACCAGTGAATGTCTTAAAACATTAGAATCTCGCTAATATAGACCCTATTACTATGAGGATAGGGTGTAAGCCGCCGCGCCCGCCGCATCTATTGTGATTATGTTGAAACAAAAATGTTAGTCGTAAGTTAGATTAAGGCATTATTTTAATATCATTCATTTAATGTTCTATTATTATATTCATGATGATAAATAAAGTATTATAAAAAGAAAAGGTTTTTTGATAGCAACACACAGTTTGAACTAACAATTTTTTTGTTATATCATAGAAAGAAAACATATTTAACCCGTGCAGGTTAAATGTTTTCTTTTTTAAAATTCTTGAAAATAGCGTAGAAAAGAGGTAGAATAAGAACAAATAAAACACATAAAAACTAAAATAGTTCATCTATATTTATCCAACAACATTACAGAGGTGCCTCAATATTCAACATAAACACATTTGGCACAACGCAACTTATAAGGCACTTGGATTCACTAACTAATATTGTCGCGAAGAGCAAAATTACGTATAAATTATAAAGAAGGTACAGTCAACATTAAAATACATGTTATAAACATTGAGTTGAACACACTTTGCAAGACAAAGAAAAACCTCTAAATCCGTTATTACACATCTGTGAGCAATTCGGTTTTTTAAAATGAGCATTCCTTCGTTTATGAAAGTACTAACGGCAAAATAATTTAATTTCTGTTCCAAAATGATCGAATTGTGTAAACAACACCATTTTCAGGTTAAATTCTTACGCAATCATGACACATTCATCTTTACTTAGAAGGTTTTTAACTTATATCTCCAACAATATTTCCAATAATTATTATTTGAATTTCATTTAATTGTAAATGTAAATTGTAAATGAAAAATCACTGTCGAAAATAGAGGTTATGAAATTCACGTCAATTTTCAAATGAAAAGCATATAGCTGGAGATTTTAAATTAAAATTTGGGATTTAAATAATCAAATCAAAACGCTCAAAGTGGCTTCTGATCCATTTGTTTACATTTTCATAAACTTCTTTTGGAACATACCATAGTACGCAGGCAACTAGCGACATCTGCATTCTAACAAGCATGACGTGCTTATCTCGATAACATAAAAGATTCGTGTGAGGAGCACCAATTTTTTTCTATTTTTTAAATCGTTTTAAAAGACTTTGTACGCATCATTATGAACAACTTTTACAGTGGGATCAAGCCTGAAATCGTGAAATAAAAATAAGCTGATCCATACATTTATGTTCGCAGAACTCGACGCAATGTATGGATCAGCTCATTTTTTTCTCATTGTAAAAGTTGTTCATAATTCTGAGGATATTGACCCTTTTAAACGATCAAAAAAATTGGTATGTATTTACTTGCTTTAAAATGTGGAGATGACGATAAATTTACGTTCGTACGAACGTAAAAATATCGCACACCGGATTTTAAACGCGCTGCTAAACACATAGTTGAAAATGCGCGATAACATCCTGCCGCGATATTTTTACGTCCATGCGAACATGGTCTAAATGAAAACATTAGCAATACTCATGCGTATGAGTGTTTTGGTACCATCAGATAAATCCGAACATCGAAATTTAAACGAACTAAATAGAAATGATGGGCCGATTATGGGTATTGCCAATCTTTGACTAGCTATAGTGACTAATCTATTGGATATATTTGGTTTCTTTTAACGCAGAGTGGAAACGTCATTACTCACAAGATATCATCATTTCAGCCGAAAGTCGTCCACTGCTGGACATAGGCCTCCCCGAAGCTCCTTTGTATAGCTCATAACATATACAAAGTTTAATTTATTGTCGCCTCCACCCTGTATGTCCCTTTTATCGTGAGTACCTAATAAACTTATTGCAAAGAAGGAATTAAGTCTTGGTAGTAACAGTCACTGACTAGTGATGGGATCGCCATTACAATATTAGTCGAGACGTAACAAAGGTCTCATAGGAAGGCAAGTGGAAAAAAAACATTTATTAATTAAATAATCCTTAAAAAAAATGGCAAAATTCGATTTTGATCGCAACATACTATTATTTCTACTGTACATTTATCCAGGGGCCTAAGTCTACTAATTTATAAACGTTACAATGGTCTCTCAATGGTGTGTTTTTGACAGCTTTTGTATGACAAATCTGTCAAAAACTTACCATTGAGAGACCATTGTGACGTTTATAAATTAGTAGACTTAGGCCCCAGGTGGCTGCGAAAGTGCAAACCACACAAATTAACATTTCACATTCATTTCATTTGAATTGTGTTTGCCCTTCTAGATTCTATGGATGAGAGATATAGTTAGGTCATTCATAGAGTCGTTATTTTATTTTTATAATTTAATTTCAAATAATTTGGAAGCCTCGTTATACTAAATTCGATTTAATTAGTATTACACGCGTGTCAGGCAGGTGCTGGTTTTCACAGAAAATCAAAAGATGCAATCTGCTTGGCGAACTAAAAGGCTGTTCAGATGATACTGATAAAGTGTGCTGCTTGGCAACTAACTTTATTGGTGACAACCTACAAAATCCGCTATCTGGATTGCTGTTCTGTAACCATCTCACCGCGTGAAGTGAGCTGTCAGTGCCATTTCACTTATTGCTTGGTCAATCCCTAGCATCAGTGGGATGACACTGACAGCTCACTTCACGCGGTGAAATGGTTACAGAATCGACATGCTAGCCAGCCTCTTACATTCGTCATCTTTTCGACGCGTACTGTAGTCTCTATCTAAAATAGTGATATGCCAATACAAAAACTTAAAATCTAACATAAAATATAAAATTTCTGTACAAATAAAAAAATACTAAACGTTACTTGTCATCTTTTACCGACCGAATCGTTAAGTTAAACTAAATGACGTCTTACTGTTTTGGGTGTCTTTAATGGTCAGAATCTTAACGCTATTTTTTATTACAGTCAAGACATCAAGAATAGAAAGAATGTATCACAGAATCGTACTGTGGGCACGTTTGTCATTGCTTTTAACAAAACATTGATAAACCAAATAAATATGAATACTCCGAATATGATGCTATGCAATACATTGGAAGACATGATTTCACTGACAAAAAATAAATTTCTAAGTCCTAAAATATACTAAATAATACAGTCACTCACCAAGCAAATCACAAACGCGCGCACACAGACACCCACAACAGCGTAACGCCTAATACAAGAGCCTCTAATATCACTTCTCTCTCTCACACGACATTCTGTCTCACTTGATGATCTGTTCTTGGCTGTCACTCGGCGCAGACGCACTGTGGCAGCACGTAATCTGAGGACTCTGCTCCCGTACTTCCTGCCGCTGTTCTTCAAGACCTTCATCCTTACAGCACCCCTGACTAGGCTCGTGGACTATCACAGTAGTCTCCTTTTTACAGCATTTTTCCTCAGGTGGCGGTTCTTGCTTCTTCTTGCAACAACCTTGCCGTTCCGTCCGGAGTAACTGGACATCTTCTACACTAGGACTGTCTTCTTTTTCACTTTCGTGGTGGCAGTGTGATGTGGAAGCTTGCATTTTCTTAGCTCTGGCAACTCTTGAAGGACACTTCTTCGCGCCGTAATAGCAAGTGGCGTTTTGCTCGGTGGTGCTGCCATCTTGCGAGGTCGCGGGGAAGTAGTGTGACGGCTGTATGCAGGTTCGAGTCTGGCATATGAAGAAGTCTGACTCGGAACTCATTGAAGAGTCGAGTAGAGGCGGCGTTGAGGTTTCGGCTGTGGAAGAGGTAATTTATTGTGGTCAGTAAATAATTGGATCTTCTGTGTGTAACAGAACGGTCTACAATTGTCGAAAAATACCTACTGAGTGCGGTAATATGACGAGGTCTTTTATTTCTTAAAGTGCATTCCACACCGAAGTTAGTTTTTGTTTATAGAAAGAATACCGTTTATTTGGACACAGTTCGTGTAACACAAAATATATAACAAAAAAAAGTGAAAATAAATAACTAGGTACTACAATATGTGCCTCACGGCTGCGCCAAAAAGGTTCATTTCAGCATTAATGCCAGACAGATGCTGTCTGGCTGGTTTTTGAACCTTTAGGGACAAGTGACGAGGAGTACAAACAGTTTCAACATAGGTAAATAAATATTTTTATACTTATAAATAAACACATCAAAGAAACTTACAAAAACAGAATAAAACGAAAACAACAGGAGCTCAGCGAAACATGTATACATTGGATTCGTGCACGATGCACTCACAAAGCGCTGCAAGCCGCCGCACGCGGCGGACTAAACACTGTCAGTTATTTCACTTTTACAAGAAAAATTAAAAATTACAGTGGGTTATTTGAAAGTCATTTATTCAAAAAAGGCTGAGAGTCAGCACTTTTTTAACGTCAAACTTACACATAAAATGAACCTCAGAACGCACTCCCTTCACCACTTCCTAGTGCTTTATCTGGGAAGAAGTGACGCAACAAGTTTACTTAATAACGTTTTGCTATCCGTTGCTGCTCACTAACATTTTACAAATGTAGCTCCAAAAAAAAAATTACTTCAGTATCCTTCAGTCACAACTAAGAAATAAATGAGCTGAAATAATTAGTGATGATGGCAATAAGAAAATAGGTAGATAGCCTGTTGTGACGAAAGAAATATGTTCAATATTATCCTCATTCACAGTGAATTTAGCATACTTGCAGTTCGTAGTGTATTATTTGAATTATTGTCATTATTATACTCATAGAAATATAAAAAGCAGGAGAAGTGGGAAAGGGGCGTGTCTGTGTCCGCGCGCTATGATCAGAATGATCATTCCTAAAGCAAATGGCCGTCTCCGCGAACTAGTGTGCTTTCGACCGTTGTCGTGATAAATCATAAGAATGCCGTGTTGTTCAGTGGTTTCTAGTAAAAACCAAAGCCAAAACAAAAACTTTGTGAATCATGGAATCACTTACCATAAATAAGTACAAGTATTTTTCTATATTTGTCTTTAAAATCGTGAAAAACAAGAAATCCAAAAACATTTCTTGCGTTTACTACGTTATTTTTGTTTTCAAATATCACAGCGACTGTATTATTTTTGTACTAAATACATTGCTCCTAAACCACTACCTAAATATTTTGTCGCTAAGTGACTGGACAAGCAATGAAAAATCACAAAACGATAAAGTATCTATGCGAACGCATTACGTAGTACGGCCGCTGGTTCTGGCGTCGAGCTAGTGATGTGCTCGTGCAGATCCACTAAGGTAGGCTATCGATAATGTCGATTCTCGAATAAATTTATTGCTAGATCGATGTGAATTAATGTTTTTTACTTAATTTGATTATTTTACAGCGTTGTAGAGAAATGCGTAAACAACAGTCGTAAAGTTAACAAAATTTTAGATAATGTCGGTGGAGTGTTATTGGGTTTGAATTATCGTATAATAAGTCTTATACTCGTGCTATTTCCTTACTTTTTTATGGTTTTGGCATTTTACTTACGTTAAAGTCTTCAAACGCTTCGTATGCGTTATTATTTTCTGGACCCCAAAAAAATTGAAGTAGTACAATAATAAATAGAAGTATCGACAACTTTCCGATTTAGTCAATCACTAGCGTATATATAAAATAAATTGCTTTTGCACAACACAACGGTAGCAACCGTTGTTTGTGTGAATGAGTTGTACTTAAATGTACGCTGCGTTTGAAGGGATAAGGTCTATATTCGCTTGTGTAGTACGTTCTGATTTATAAATTGCGAGTGTGAGCGCGACTTCGTATCTATTGGTTTTACTAAATTGCATGTGTAGTTGTGGCGCGGTAGTGGGGAGCAAGTGGAGACACCGGGTTCCGGTACATTTTCAACTACTTGGCATATCTTCTTCTTTCTTATATCTATGATTATACTAGTATGTTACGTTGAATGATAGCAAATAGTTACAGAACACGTGGGAATAATACGTATTATGAACAAGTGTTCCTTATTTACTTTCGCTTCGCAAATAAAATTGGCTAAAATATCGCAAACAAAGTAAACAATTAACATAATTCTTTCAATGTAACATACAGTATTCAAACACACGTACGTATCTACACAGCTGATCAAACATACTAAAAATTAAATTTCGCATTTACGTGGGTCTTGTCAAGCAGTCTTTAACATTTGGGAGTTGGTTGCGCCGCTTCTTCCCATCTAAAGCACTAGAAAGTGGTAAAGGGCGAGCGTTTTGGGGGACTGTCTTATGTCATTTCGACGTTCAAAAAGTGCTGACGCTCAGCCTAGTTTAAATAAATGACTTTTGAACTTAGTTACCTATAGTATTTTTACTACATGAAGCAACGCGCGCTTTACTTGTGGTTACCAAGTGTAAAAAAAACGATGTTAATGTGGGTGTGTCCGTACCGTCCGAGACACTGGCGAATTCGAAAGTGTATGTATGTGCTGAGGCTAGTCGTCTTAACGCACACTTCACAGCGTGTGTGTACACCTGGCTATCACGAGAAAAGCGCACGTCACTTCGTGAGAGAAAATTACCCTGTACTAAAGCTTTGATTAGTTAAAAATCTGACTAGATCAAAAGCGCCATCTACTAAATTCAAATTCATTAACAACTTACACTCATTAATAATTATAGCTACGATTTATGGCTTAAGAGGCGAGAAGCTGGAATATAGAAGATGGAGTGGGAGAGAGAGAGAGAGATGCAAGGAAAACTATTAATAAAACATCTGGGATATTCTCACGAATCTTCAATAACCTTTGAGTCTACTCTAACCCCTGATTGTGAAAGCGGGTCAAGCATGCTTATTTTTATAGTAGTATTTATTTATTTCACTTCAAGTAACAACAACAGTGTAGCCCTGGCTCTTGTACTAGGAATTCCTGTATCACAAGAGCTATTGCGAAAAGCTAAGCGAATGGATTTTGAACCAAATTGGTACAAGATAGTATACTGAGTAGACGTCGGTATTCGCTACCTTTCAACAGTGGAATATAGTTTTTTTTTTTAAAGTTTGCAAGTACTTCTGCCATATTTCACCGTCCATTTTCAGAGTGAGTAGTATTCTGTCGAATTTCGACCCCCTAAATCCAGTGCACAGTGCGACACCAACCTTTTCGACAAGTGCCATTGAATTCTAGCTTTTACCCGCGGCTCTGCCCGCGTGGATCTCGGTTATCGCGTTAAAAAGTAGCCTATGTCCTTCTCCATATCTCAGGCTATATCTCTGTCAAATTTCATGACGATCGGTGCAGCGGTTTAGGCGTGAAATCGTAACAGACAGACATGGATAATTATGATGAAGTTAGGGTCAGAGGTGATAAGGTACGCTAAAATGGTGACGATTGTTAATGCATGCAAATGAGAACTGAAAACTATACGACTATTGCTCTAAAAAGCCTACGCCTACACAAACAGCTACCAATCATCTACAAAGATAACAGGGAGTTTGTTACATCAATTTCTATGGTACTCGTCCTGCAGCAGCGTGTGGTCGGTCTGCTGCAGTTCCACGGCGTCCATCTCCTTGCACAGCTTGCCTTCGCACACCTCCCAGCTACACTTCTCCGTGTTGCAACGATCTTAGCAGGGGTAGGTAACGAAGGATGGAAGATGTAAGCTTTATGTTTGTTAGAGAGAGATGCCGCTTAAGGCCATGTTTTGGCGAACACGCTAAAATAAAATAAAAACATTTCACGCCTTGTATTAAACGGCGTGAGATGTTTTATTTTATTTTTTATTATATATTATTAGCTTGTGTTGAAAACTAGCTACACTAGCGCCATTTTGACAGGTGGCGTCCCCATTGTATTGAAAATACAAGATGGCGACGTTCGTTCCGGTTTCTGGCTACGTCCCGAAAGATCCTTAAACAGCTCCTCATCGACTATTTAAGAACTGTCAACTCTATCAAGCTATCTCGAAAGAAGTATAGCACCGTGGTCAAGAACAGCCTTATAAACGTATAGAATGAACAACAATAAGGAATTGTTAGTAAAAACAACTCATGCTAACTATGTCTTCTGTCTATCGTTGTATTGAATTACAAAATGCAAAATGAAGAATGATCAATGAAGAATTTTGCAATCACTAAGTGTGGACGGCAAAGAGATGAGTGTAAGGGCGGCAGCAATGGTCAAGTATAGCTTTTGTTTAAGAATATGATTACCTAAGCAAGTCGTTGTCTGCACACTAAACAGTTTCGTCGTGTGTACAAAAATTACACCTGCTAGACAATTCCACTGTTTGGCGAGATAAAATTGATTTTTCTTATTCGTTACTCTACCACATTCCAACTACAGGGTTCCCAAAACACAAATAGATGCGACAAATTATTGGATGCATGCACACTCAACCATTTTGCCGGGTGTAAAAAATTTTTTCGTGCGTCAGTTCAGTACCTACAAAATCGCAAAGAAGTGCAATAATAAGTCACAAAAGCGCTACAAAATCGACATTTACGTGAAGTGTGTAGGTCAGAGCTATTCTCACCTGTATCGTCGCACTCGGGAGTGCAGATGACCGTCCGCTTTCTGCTGAAGCACTGCATCTGGAGACGCGTCAGCTTCGTGCCGAACAGGAAGTAGCCTGGGGACAAGGATGTGACGTCAGAAATTTAGTTCAAGCTTGTGTAACTCAAGTCACTAACTACTAATTGAAACTTAAAAAACCAAATCAAATGTTTATTTGCAAGACAAACAAATATATATATATTTTAAGACATATGTTTGTTTAAGGGCTGATTTTTAAAATAGATAACTTTTAACTGATGAATAATTATGTCAATTTGACAATTTTCCTATACAACAACCGTCAAACCCTAATAGGTATTAAGTTATCTGCCCTTACTAACATATCTTTTAAAATTATGGGAAATTTTTGAGTATATTTCTAAAGCGGACCACACTCGGTAATATTTTAACTGAAACATCATTATTTGCCTAGCCTTTTACAAACTATATGTTGGGGTTGGCTTTCAGTCTAACCGGAATGCTACAGTTGAATGCGCCTGCCTATCTGTCCTTCGCATAGTATTAAAAAGTGGGTTTACATACCAAGCATCATCCCGAAGACGACGGCGAGTAGCAGATGTACGTTGTACACCATGACAGCTAGCATGAGGAGGTAGCCCACCACGTTGTGGATCAAGAACACCAGAGACTGATGCGTATTCACCAAGGCACTGCAGCAATAAACAGAAAAAGATGTTATAAAGTACAAATCCTGGTTTCCAATTGATATTATGTCCACTCAAATAAATATCAACTTTATTACAGTGTAAATTAATTTGATTTCAGAATAACTAGTACTATTGAAAAGGTACCGAAGTGGCGGAGATTGGCTTACGTCCAGAACTCTTTCGCTTGTAATGATGGTGATGATGATGATTGAAAAAGTCTACTTTTTTTATTATGGCTTTTGCCATACATACCTTCGATTGAGCCAAATTCAATTCAATCTTATTTCAAGGCAATAAGACTCATTTTTAAATTCATAAAGTAATGCTGGGGTCAACACGATTTTTTTAATAACCAGAGTTGCTTCTAAATAAAAAAAAATCGATCTCTGCTCGAAGTTCAAAAATGCGCTTCAGGACTTTTCCGCAACTAAGCCAGCGTATGGCAGTATGATATGGTAAGGTCATTTTCTCCAAACTCTTCAATAAACTCGCGAAATTGTCGGTGATTCAGCCCAGTGGATTTGATGAAGTAGGTAAGTGGTTTTAGAACTTCAGACATATCCAAACATTTTCCGCACAAGGACATCAACAGATGAATGATACAATGTAAGACTTATGGTTTTAAACCACCCTCATTTTCTACAGCCTTTGACACAAGTGCAACCACTCCTTTATTTTTACCACACATATTTTTGCCTCCATCAGTTGTGATAGATTTCAAGTTTTTCTATCGAAGGTTCTATTTTTAAATGGCATTTTCAACTCCTTAAAAAATATCTGCCCCAGTTGTCGTGCTGTGAATACTATCAATATCAAGAAGTTCTTCATACACTTCATAGCTTTTATCTACTCCTCGAAAAAAATCAACACCTGAGCAGTATCTGACACATCCGTTGACTCATCCAGTGCTAGAGAAAACCACTCAAGATGTCCATTTTTGTCACAGTTGAGATGATATATTTTCTGCGATGTCTTGCACCCTGAGCCACGTTGTTTGCTGACAAATTAACACTTAAATTTTACCTTTTCGGGGCATATTTCTTCGGCTACTGCAATCAAGCATTCTTTTATAATTTTTCCATCGGTGAATGGTTTTCCACGTTGTCCGATTTCAAGAGCTACACGAAAGATGGCGCGAGTTATATCTCTTGTTCAGTACTCGCTTTGTTAAACAAAGATTGCTGCGATTTCAGTTTGCGCTTCAAAGCTTTAAAAAATTTCCGTCCGCAAACTTCCTGTACACTTATTTGAAGTAATTTTGGAGATCTTTCGATTCATACTGTCGTTTAATGTTATATTCTTTGAGAACAGTTATGGTTTCATTACAAAAAACAAAGCGCCAAAACAAAATACTGAAAGTTCCATTTATCTTTGAATGTTCTGCATTTTTTTTGAGGGTGGGAAAACATCAAATAACTTCTCTGGGTGGAACAGGTGGGCGTGTTTGACTTTTACTGACTAAAACCCACCCGTGTTCCTTTTCAGTTGCCTGTGTTCCAGGGGCCACGGTATTTCTTTCGAACAACTCGCACCCCTGGCAGACATCGGCCATTGCGGACCCCATCAGTTGATGCTGACATCTCTTCGAGGTGCGCGTGGAATACATCGCACCGTCGACCCGGGCTTGGTCCTTACCGGACAGCGAGCTACCCATTACTCGCCATCCGTAAGCCCGCGCCTACGGTGGCCGGGAATCAGCCTAGGATTCCCGACGCCAAGGGCGTCTCCTGCGGCGATTAGGGCCGTGAGAGCGCAAATACTGACTCTCTCTCACGTGCGCCACCTCCCTCTTCACGAGCATCACTGCTTCGCAGAAGGAGGTGACGGCTACCCATGAACTCTCGCTCCGTGCCATGGCCTGGACCAGGGCCGGACGCGAGGGATCGCCGCCGCAGATCGCCTCCGCAAGAACAAGGCGGTGCTCCGCCCAAGCCGGGCAGACCTCCACCGTTGGCTCCACAGTAGGTATCCTTAGGGCGATCTACGCAGTGGAAACACCCGGAACGTTCTGCATTCTCTGTATATTTTTCGTTTCTTTTCCATACTAATAAATCACACATAAAAAGAATAAGTCAAATCAAAATACTCTCATGCACGGGTGTTACTTTATTTCACAACAGACAGTTTCGCTTCTTACGCCTTTCTTAATCAAACTGACTCGCGGTTGCGCCGCTAGCCTTTTCAAATGCAATTACTGCCATCTCGAAGTGAGTTGAGAACTTTCTCGAACCAACGCGGAAATTCCTAAATATTTAATTACAAATAAAAAACCCCAATGCAAAGTATCACTACTCACCACTAGATGTCGTTAAGTGTCACAATACACAATAGTAATTGAAATGCAAAAAAGGCGTATGTTTGCTAACTGTTTTGGCCCTTGGAACATACTGAAAAAATCATTATGGCCCTACTAAGGCTTCAAAGTTTGGAGATACCTGCATTAAGGCATACTGTTAGAAGTATTAATTTTTACACAAGTGTCGTTTATGTAATTAACTTATGTTAAATAATCCTTTTTTTATAGTCGGCTTCATATTTGCTAACCACTTAAAGTTGGATGTGACGTGCAGGGGTACAAAAATAATAGTAGGTACGTATATTTGTCTATGTGACAGTTCGATACTTTCAACCTTAGTGAAGTTTCAATGTACCTACTGGGTTCAATTTCCGATCACTCACAAGTAAAATAGCCTGGAAGTGTGTTGGCAAAATGGTCCCTCTTGCGTGATTATGAGGGGATAACTTACCGTATTCTGAGTGAGGCCCACCTGCTGACTTGTCCAGAGCTGGTGTTCCGGCTAGTGGTAGGCTCCATGCTGCCCTGCTCCCTGCAACCAACCACAACATCTATAACCAATGGTGTGCGTAACTGTAGATTGTCCAATTGCTGAGGAGTCGTTATACGACTTCTTCCCAGATTAAACACGAAGGACGGAAAGTGGGAAGTGGTTAAGAGTGAGCGTTTTTGGAACTGGCTTGTCTTGACTTTAACCTTCAAAAAGTGATGTTCATCCTAATTTGAATTTGTACCTAAGGCGTATTTGACAGAAATTCCCAGCATCTAAAGAAAAGATACCGCTATCGACATTTTATCGAAGAAAGGACAATATAACTTTCATTTAAACCCAATAAAATTATGAAATAACCTTTCGATAAAAATACCGATTGGTTATTTTTCTATATTTTCTTAGAAAATTGTTTTTACTACGCATAATATGCGATTAATTGATATTACATGTATTTATGACGATTATCGTTTGGTCGATAGCTCGATAGTCATGCTCGATCAACTCTTACTTATTTCATGTTTTTATTACCTTACATCCTTATTTGATAAACTTTTTAACTCAAAACTATAGGTACCAACTTAGAAATAAGGTGCAAAATTGTTTAACAGAATTTATGAGAACCAATTAATCGCATAAATGTTCTTTAAACTTCACAGTAATTATGCAATATTTTTAAACATTTGCGTTGGCTGATGATAGCTAACAATGCCTGTATAGGATTTACTTTTTAAAAACTGTTTTTAAATAGTAAATTATAACAGTGATTGAATTAATTATGAATAGCGACACGTGCATTCTAGCCCACGACAGGGCTGTGTTACTAAAACAAATAACTTGATTAAAAGCATCTCTATAAAAAGCAACCGACTTCAGGAAAAACACTACAAAGTGAAAAATACCGTCACCGCCTTCCGAAATTAAAGTTATTTTTAACACGCTTTTATTAGCTTCACCTGTATGTTTGTTTGTTTGTTTGTAACCGACTCCGTTTTTGGACTCGATTTTGACCACTTCAAACGGTTATATTTCATTTAAACATGGTAAACTTATCGAGGACTGATGACCACAAAATAATTTAAAAAAACGCGCTTTTGTTAGCAGAACTAAAAAATAGAAAATAAATAATAGTTCCAAAAACTAAAAAACACGCTTCAAAAACTGAACTAAAAAGTAGAAAATAATTTAATTCTATTAAATAAATAATAGTTTAAAAAACTAAAAAAACACGCTTTTATTGCTGACCGAACTAAAAAGTAGAAAATAATTTTTAATTACAAAGAGTCTATGTAACAGTAGGAAGTCAATAATTCAATTCAGAGTAAAAAGCGTGGGGTGCATTTTCCTATATTTTCATGACTCTCCTCTCATAGATGGTTGCCAATAGAATAGTTGTAATAATTAAAATATCAAGCACCCCACGCTTTTTACTCTGAATTGAATTATTGACTTCCTACTACTGTAACATAAACTCTTTGTAATTAAAAATTATTTTCTACTTTTTAGTTCGGTCAGCAATAAAAGCGTGTTTTTTTAGTTTTTTCAAACTATTATTTATTTTCCATTTTTTAGTTCGATCAAATTTTGATCGGGGTTTTTTTTTTTTTTTTTTGAAATTTTGAAAATTTTTATCGGGTTATTGCATTGTCATCGGCCCTTAAAACGTGTGCAAAGTTTCAAGTTGATCAGACGTCTAGAAACCAGTGAAAATTAGACTCAAAGATTCCGTTACATACATAGATACATACATACAACCCGAGCTAATAAAAACGTTATAAAAAGCGTGGGGCGCTTGATATTAAATTTTATTGATTATGAAAATACCTCAAAAAGCACCCCACGCTTTTTAATAGAATTAAATTATTTTCTACTTTTTAAGTTTGGTTTTTTAAGCGTGCTTTTTAGTTTTTTTTAATTATTATTTTTCACTTTATAGTGTTTATCCGGAAGTCGGTTGTGTTTTTTTTTTGGAAAACGTTTTTTATTTTTATTTTTTTAGTTAAAGTACCTACCCCACACCAATTCGAAATTTCATCCTCCTTGAGGTCAAAACAATGCATATTAATATGCGATAGCAGCAATCGCGGTTAATTTGCTGTCATTTTTTGAAGAGTTCCGTTGTCTGTCTCCGAAACAAATCATCAGATCTATATGTAATTGAAATGGGACCATTTCGGAAAAAAACCCATTCGAACAAAAAAAAAAAACGAGAGTTATTCCCGAACCTCCACCTACTCGTAACCATTAAAGAGCTGTACCTTCCTTCATTAGCTCAGTGTCATGAGATGATGATGATCATACGCAAATGTCTAAATAGCTTTAGAAAATATATGAAAAACATTGTATAAACCTACAACATTTGAGGGTTGCACTCGATTTCCCTGGGTGTCCATCATCAGGTCCTGACCTGGTGCCAATGGAACCACCTCAGGAGTTATACTTTTTCAAACAAAAAATAATTTTGAGAGTCAGTCCACAAATGTGGGAGAACTCGGTGAACATACAACATAAAAAATACATACAGTCGAACATATAACCTCCTACTTTTTTGAATTCGGTTTAAAAGTTGTAAGGGTTTGAACGTGGCCGGCGCGGCGCCATTGAAAAGGGGGGAACCGCGTGGCCACGGAGATCTTTAAAACTAAGCGTTGCAGAGACCTGAAATTTAGTTAAATGAAAATGATAGATTGAATTTGTAAAAATATAGAAAAAAATCCTAGGTTTATATTTTAAGACCTGTAAGACTATAACCGCAAGGCCGCGCCACTGAGACCGTGAAAAACACGTTTTTGCCGCTATATCTCGCTGAAAAAGCATCGGTCTGAAGTTTTTTGTAAAACCTAGATTTGAATTTGTCAAAACTTTTAAATGAAGTACCTAGGTATAAAGAAATATAAAGCAAGGATTTTTTTTAATATTTTTAAAAGCTGGTGAAATGTGGGTGTCAGTACTATAGTACAGGTACACCTCTGCACAACCCTTCGGGGACACAAGGCGTGATGTTATGTGGAAGCATCGTAAGAAAACGGCTTTGTCTTAGAAATTAGAACAATAACATCGAAGACATATAACATCCAGCAATCCGCGCTGGGCATGGTGGATTACGGCCTGTGTCCCAGCAGGAACATTTGGACTGATAATTCGTGTGCTTATGCTGGTATACCCTGGGCAGACAGCTACTCCACGAACTTGCAGACTGGCTTGTCTTTTTTTCCACGGCATGATCAATTTTCCGTTTAGCTCATTTTGACTCGAAAGAAGAAGAATAAAAACAGGAGGAATCAAGGATGAACAATGAAGTGCTATTGAAGAATGTTTTTGATCTTCTTAGATTTCAAGATTTCTATAATATTATTCTTTATCAGTGCCGCATATACAGGCTGGCAGCATCGACGCGCACCCATGGATTCAGTACATGATATTGAAATTTTATGTTGGGTAAAAAAAAGATTAGCTGTTCTATACATTTTGACTGCATAGATATTGCACTTTTCTATAAAACGGCAATTTTTTCTTTTTGATAACCAACGAAAATTATCTACGCAGTGGTGGTCTATAATGATGATTCTTGTTGACAGTTTGCTCGCCAAGGGTCCCTGCCAACCATTATGGTTATGGCTGAAGGTTATCTTTAAGAGACCAGGATAGCAGAAATCGGTCGAAGGTATCCTTGACGTAAATGATTTAAGTAAGTTGGCTTGTCTAATTCGAATGAAAAAACCTTTCAGGCGTATCTAATCAGTTATCGTGTTTTAAACCTAGCAGGTGACTCCATGGAATTCGCTTCGCTTATTCGTTACAAGTGATTCGCAATGTACCTACGACTAATTGGCATCTTTATTACTCTCATACATATTCAATGTAGTTAGGAGATGAAGGATTGGATTTGTCATCTTTAGGGGCTTGTGGCTAATTAGGTAACATCCGCACGAGTCGATCGATCAGGTTAAGTTACGCTTGCCGCGGTTGGTCCTTGGATGGGTGACCATCTTTACATACCAAGACCCTTCCTTGCCTCGGAAAGCACGTTAAGCCGTTGGTCCCTAATTTCTCTCGTAAATCTTTGAAAGTCGTCGGGTCGTCTGAAGCCTGAAAGTCTGACGACCAAACCAGTCTTATCAAGGGGTATCGTTTACTGTATTGCGTTACTGGGTAATAACCCAGTAACGCAATACAGTAACGCAATACAGTAACGCAATACAGTAAAGCAACACGTGGTTAAAGTATTGTCAGCAATTTTTTTCACCCTTTATCATGCTGAATCTTATTGACAATCTTTTAAGAATCCGACGAACCAAGCTCGCAACTAGGATTCGAGCGGAGACAATATTTCGTCCGAATATTGCTATCTCTGTTTGACAAAAGAAGCACCGATGCGCAGCTGTGTGTGTGAGCGTAACGAGTAGTAGGCATCCTTATTTATTCGTAATTTATTAGGTATGTTCATAATTTGCTTTGTTTTGTTGACTTTTTTGGGGGAATCGTTAGTAAATGTACAGACTAGTAATGCGTTTTTTGGAAATTCCTCTACAGTGCCGGGATCTCAACATATTAGGATATCCCGAGATTTTGGCCTTGTAGAGAATTTAACAGATACCTACGTCATTTACGAACTATTCCTAAGTAAATACTTTTGAAAACCAATGTTGAATTTGTATGGTAAGTATTAGTGTTCTTGAACAAATAAAATACATGAAGTACCTAGCCACACATTTAGGGTAAACTCAAGTTTACAAAACTAGGGCGTTTTATTCCTTTTACTAAACTTTAAAACTAATAAAAAAACGACTACAAACCAAATAATAAAAGTGTTGCCTGTGTCAAGACAGATGTTCCAATAATTTATATGTGCCTAAATACAGATAAATAACAGTATTCTGAGCCAATAATAATTGTGCCCACAGGCTTCATACTTACATAACATCACGCCTTGTTTTCCCGAATGGTTGGGCAGAGGTGTACCTAATAGTACACCCACATTTCGCCAGTTATGTTTTAAGTCCCATTTAATAGGGGGCGAGCCTATTGTCATCAACCGGACATAAACCCAGACTTCGGGTGGGCACGCCACGATTGCGGCGGTAAGTCCCCTCTTTGAGGAGTGGTTTGAGAGGCGGCATGGCGTCCTCACCTTCCGCCTGACGCAGGTCCTCACCGGACACGGTTGTTTCGGGAGGTTCCTGTTTCGGATAGGGCGGGAGGAAACGCCCGGGTGTTTCCACTGCGAAGATCGCCCTGAGGACACGGTGGAGCACACGGTGGCGGTCTGCCCTGCTTGGGCGGAGCACCGCCGTGTCCTCGTGGAGGCGATCGGCGGCGGCGATCTCTCGCGTCCGGCCGTGGTCCAGGCCATGGTACAGAGCGAGAGGGCATGGGGAGCCGTCACCTCCTTCAGCGAAGCAGTGATGCTCGCGAAGAGGGAGGCGGCGCACGTGAGGGAGAGGCAGCATATGCGCCCTCACGACCCCAGCCGCCGCAGGATACGGAGACGCCCTGGGCGTCGGGAATCCCAGGCCGATTTCCGGCCACCGTAGGCATGGGCTTGCGGACGGCGAGTAATGGGTAGCTCGCTGTCCGGTAAGGACCAAGCCCAAGTCGACGGCGCGTTGTGTTCCACGCGCGCCTCAAAGAGATGTCAGCACAAAAATGATGGGGCCCGCAAGGACCGATGCCTGTCAGGGGTGCGGGTTCGTTTGAAAGAGATACCACAGCCCCTGGCATACGGGCTAATGAAGGAACACGGGTGGGTTTTAGTCAGTAAAAGTCTGACACGCCCTCCTGCTCCACCCAGAGCGGGAGAAGTTATTTGATGATTTCCCACCCAAAAAAAAAAAAAACACCCAGACTTCGGGCGGCTACGGCGAAATTCCAGTTAGAAATAGCCAATAACACTTTGCCCAACCTGGGAATAGAATCCAAGACGTCATGCTCCGTAGTAGCGCGTGCGACCACTAGATCAACGAGACAGTCCGAAACCGATAAAGCAATAATTAATTTCGATAAATCCTTTTCTTATCGAAATTAATTGTTTTATCGCTTTCGGACCGCATAAGTAAATCCTCTAAAATGTGCATTGTAAAAACAGTAGGTATCTAATTTAAATGCCTTTATGGCTCACAATTTTTTGGCTATAACATAAAAGACAGATATAATTATGCTGTCGCGGACTTTTATTTAGAACTGTTTATACAATTGCACAATACAATATCTTCGTCTAATTCTACCCCTCTTACTAATCTAATAAACACAGAACGATGTTATACCAGGAAAAATAAAGGAAAGGAAAGGAATAACCATACATTTTCATAGGTTTAAACTTGGAATAACTTTATTCTGTGCTTTTATTAGTAATAGGGTTTACGGTTTAGGCAGCGCATGCCAAGATACCTCTCAGTCAGAGGGCAGGATTTTTTCCGACTTGATGATGATAATAGATAACGGAACAAACCCAGATGGTTTGATAGGTGATGACTCTATCATAGAAGTAACGTGTCCTGTGAGGGCAGCGAAATCTACACCTGTTGAAGGGATCTGGGACAAAAAACATTTGCGCGAAACACACTTGCGCGAACCCACATGCGCGAACAGACATTTCCGCGCTTGGACTTTTGCGCGAACGGACTTTTGCGCGGAGGATCACTTGCGCGACAAGACATTTCCGCGAACAGACGTTTGCGCGACTATACACACGGCTACACATTAAGCTATACATTTCCAGTATAAGCTGATCTCGCATTGTATAGGATTTCCGTACAGTGCGAGGTCAGCGTAAACTGGAAATGTATAGCTTGATGTGTAGCCGTGTGTACCTTTGCGCGAAAGACACTTGCGCGAACGATAGTTGCGCGAAGGGCACTTGCGCGAATCCTATTGCGCAAACGGACGGTTGCGCGAAAAAGTTGAGGAAATGAAATTTATTCATAACATCATTCTGCCTGTATTCTATCAAAGGGTTGGGGGTGTGGCAGACTGGAAATAAACAGTCCAACTAGATTTAAATAGTAATCGTCGTAGCTTTATACGGCATATTAAAAAAAAAAATCTTCATATTTGTAGGTACCTACCTAAGGTACCTATAATTTCGACTTTTCCATCATGGGTGTCGTTTTCAGGGTTTTTGGGTGATCTAAAGCCGATGGTGAGGTCAAAATGTAAATCCAAGATGGCGGCCAAGAAAATTTTCGAATTTTCCATTATGGGTGTCGTTTTCAAGGTTTTTGGGTGATCTAAAGCCGTCACCATCGGCTTTAGAACCTACAAAAACCCTGAAAACGATATCCATGATGGAAAATTCGTAAATTTTCATGGCCGCCATCTTTGATTTTCATTTTGACCCCACCATCGGCTTTAGCACCCCCGAAAACCATGAAATCGACACCCATGATGAAAATTTGTAAATTTTCGCAGTCGCTATCTTGGATTTTCATTTCGCCTCATATTGGCTTCAGCACCATAGAAAACCAGAAAAAGGACACCCATGAAGAAAATTTTGAAAACAGTCTCAGCCGCCAACTAGGATTTTCACGTTGACCTTGCAATTGGCTTCAGCCCCCTTGGGCGGGTACAAGGACAATTACAAAATAACAATCCGCAAAAATAAAGTATATAATTTTTATAGAATGGACGCCAAAAGGACCGGCATAATGAACAAAAAAATATATCTATGGGTAGCAGGGACATTGACGTGCAAACTGTAACCATGCATTCAGTACATGATTCTAGATCTCCGCGATCATTATGTATGCAGTAGCTAATTTTTTAAACAACCGAAGAAAAATCGATGTCCCTTCCACCCTATAAATTATATTTTTTTCATAAGCCAGCAGTCCTACAAAAAATTAAACGCGGAAGGATCAGAATCACAGGTTTGCGTCGATGTCCCTGCCACCCTGAATATCCAAATCCGGAAACAAAGAAAACTTCGTAAGAATGTAGGTTACTCAATACTAAATCACAATTTTATATCCAAGTGAATACCGTCATGTTGCGCTAGTGTTAGTACCTGTCCGAGCGATACACACCTACAGTGAGCAGTACGATCACACACACATTGACATTGGCTTGACGCGATAGCGCTACTAGCTACTGATATTTATGATGAATTTGGATGTGTTCCGTAATACCAAAAATGATGAATGAAAACTTATTGTATTTTAATATTTTTTTCGACATTTTACAACTTGATAATATGAGCTATGCTTCTGAGATAACAATATTACAAATATTGTTGGTTATAATACCAAATAAATAGTGAGAAAACATGTCATTTACGCTGTAAAAATTTGCAAAATTCAATTCGCTTAAACTTCATTTTAGGTAAGAATTTTGGAAAAAAAAACCTCTACGAGCCTAGATAAATACTGTCTGAATCCGAATATCACCATAATATGGTGGAAATATGCTCGAGTTGCAAATGATTTTGGTATTACGTTTGTATGGACAATTCGTTCTGCGTAGGCCTCTTAAGACTGCAAGCCAAAACACGTCAGACCAAGGAAAATGCTGAGAGGAAGATCGAAATTCTTATGTTGAACTCAACAAGAATGCACGCCCATTCAATGTGTGGGCGTGTGGGCCACGAGCCACGCGTGAGCTGCATTAATTCAACTATCGTGAACTTGTCAAGGTCAATTTGATTAGAAAACGGATAACTAACTAAAGTACATAAGCGGTATGCAGCTAATTGTTACATATTGTCAAGGCTTCGACACAGTTTCGCCTTTCACTAAAAGTTATAAAAACTGTTTTGTAAGGTAACTAACCTACGTCTGCCTTTGTATAATATGCACCCTAATTGAGTAACCCTCTATCAATCAAAATATTAATAATTTTGAAAGATATTACTAACCCTGAACATGACCCTTATAATAGACCACCATAAGGGGCCGGTTTATAGCAAAGCCGAGAGGAGAGCAGAATGTTTCGCAAATAAACTTAGGGCGATACGGTATATTACGATGAAGCTAAGCCACTTATAGGTACTGAGGCTAAGCGGAGAGATGTCACAATTTAGTTTAGATATATTATAACACCTAGCTCAAACATAATACAAACAATAAATTACAAAATTAAAAAACCCGACTGCCTAAAACGTAAACTTTAATTTAAAAAATAGAAACAAGAAACTTGTTTTAAAAGGATGACTATTAGATTGAATACTGTTGAGCCGCACGATTGATGTTTGGTTACCACTAGCGCCATCTCTTATCGAGTAGCGGAGTTAATGGTCAAGATCTTTCTATAAAGTTCTATGATGTTCTAGAACTTTCTGGAACTATCGACATGTGTTCGGTCAGGGCCGATAAGTACTCGAACATTCTAGATGCTTCTACGGTAGAAGGTTCTGGAACTATCCGAGGGCCCTATATAAGCGGGAACGGAGCGCGTCCCGGAGTAGTTCATTGGAAGCGATACATGCGAGAACATCTAAAGCGATCTTCAAGTGCGACTTAAGAGTGATCCGTAGTGCTATTGTGTTGTGTTATAGTGTGTTTAATTAAAGTGTTATTTTTGGTAATTCATATCGGCAGTTTTTAATTGTCACGAACCCCAAGCTCGTAACAATTGGTGTCAGAAGTGGGATTAAAATCATGCCGATTTTACCTAAAGACGACACGGAGGGTATCCGTACCCGGAGTCAACGCCAGCAGGAGACGGACCAGAGGCGATTTGGTGGAACAATGCCACAGGCGTCGGAGGGCCAGCTACCAACCACAGAGGCCGGCCCGTCCACAGCTGCTCCAGCATCACCAGCACTAGATTTTGCTGCTCTGATGATGATGTTGCAGGAGCAGGCCCGCCGACAGGAGGAACAGGCTCGCCGACAGGAGGAACAGGCCCGCCGTTTGGAAGAACAGCTCAAACGAGATAAGGAGGAGCAGGTGCACCGCCAGGAAGAGCAGATGCTCCTCATAAAGGACCTTCACGCAACCTTCGGGAAAGACATGAAGGAGGTGAAGGAGAAGGTTGCCCAGCATGACAACCGCTTGTCAGAAGCTGAAACTCAGATCAGCAAGTTTAGTGACGTCATTGCTGATGTGAAGCAAGAGTTGGGTAACCTCAAACTTGGGGATGGAATCGCAGCTCCCGTAGCTACAACACCTTCGCTACGTGGATTCAAAGTGCCGCCGTACGATGGGACTTCTTCCTGGTCGGCCTACAAAATTCAGTTTGCGGCTGTCATGAAGGCGAACGGGTGGAATAAAAGTCAGGCCATGACTGCCCTCACCCTAGGCCTGCGCGACCAGGCTTTAAATGTGCTGGAAGCTCTCGGTAAGGAAGTGACTTACGAGCAGCTCCTCGAGGCATTGGAGGCTAGATATGGCGACGCTCACTTGGAACACGTGTTTCGTGCGCAGCTCAAGGATCGTGTGCAACGCAGTAACGAAAACCTGCAGCAGTGGGCCCTTGAAGTGGAGAAGCTGGTTCGAAAAGCATACCAGTCCGTACCTGCGCTTATTGATGGGAACCTGGTGCAGGCATTCATCGACGGCATCCGGGACCTTGAAGTTAGAGCTGCTGTGAGGCTCGGTCACCACGGAACGCTTAGGGACGCCTTGGCCCATGCACTGGAGGTGGAAGCTGTGCGGCAGGATCATCGTTCCCATCGCGCCAGGGAGGTTGTAGTGGCCACAGTTCGCGATCGTAAAAGATACAGCCCTAGGTGTTACGGCTGTGGGGAAAGGGGCCACCTTCGATCCAGTTGCCCTAAGCGAACTGCAGAAAGGGAAGATGGCCGGTCTCCAGAGGGTAGCGCGGCTAACAGCACTACCCAGCAGCAGCAGGGAAACGAGTAATAGCCAGGACTGCGGGGCGGGTGCTGGCTGATGTTCAAAGAGCCCCAAGGATTTCGATCACACAAACCCATGACGGGAACGCCTTAATCATCAAGGGTGAGATCAACGGAATGCCTTGTAAGCTGACCATAGACACGGGAGCCTCTCGTACGGTCGTCAGTTCCAAAGTTATGAGTCGGCTCCTTGGGGACTCCGCACACAACCGGGAACGCATTAATTTGGTGACAGCCACCGGTCAGCGCATACCCGTCCGTGGAGAGAAGGAGATGGAGTTGAAGCTAGGCAACAGGACCTACCTGCATAATGTCATCGTGGCTGATATTATGGACGATTGCATCCTGGGTCTTGACTTTATGAGGAAGAATTTTTGCGAGATTGACGTCAAGCAGGGAGTTATGAAATGTGGACGAGAGGAACTTTTTATGGAAGGGGCGTTACCAGGGAATGTGTACAGCCTTAAGGAAATTGTTCTTCCTCCGAGATCAGAAACTATTGTGCCGGTTAGTCTTCCTCGGAATCCTGGGCAAACTCATCGTTGTGTACTCGTGGAAAGGGTAGACAATGACCTTCCATGGAAAGTGGCACGAACTTTGGTCAGAGCCACCGACATCTCAGGGGTACGGTACGTGTGCTGAACCTTTGTGATCAGGAACAGACTATTGAAAAAGGCACACTGATTGGTACTTGCGAGAAAGTGGATTGGCTGCGTCAATGCCAATATCTATCGACTGGGACCCCCAGCAAGGATGCACAAACGAGAGTGACCACACTTTTAGAAGAGTGTCGCAGCGCTCTGTCTCAAAATGAGATGGGCAAGGCGAAGAAGATGTTACTGAAGTACGCCGAAGTTTTCTCCCTAAACGATAGTGACATTGGGAAGACTGGCTTAGTTCAACACAAAATAAATACAGGCGACGAGTTGCCTATCCGTCAGCGGCCAAGGAGATTGCCGGTAGCGCGTGAAAAGGAAGTAGAAACCATGATTGAGGGAATGGTGAATGATGGTGTTATTGAACCTTCATCTAGTCCATGGTGTTCACCTGTAGTGCTGGTAAGGAAGAAGGACGGCAGCATGCGGTTTTGTGTTGACTATCGTCGTCTGAATGACGTTACGAAGAAGGACAGCTACCCTTTGCCAAGAATTGATGACACGTTGGACATGCTCACTGGAGTAAAGTGGTTTAGCACGCTGGACCTGAAAAGTGGCTACTGGCAAGTGGAAATTGACCCCAAGGACAAGGAGAAAACAGCATTCTCGACAGGAAAGGGTCTGTGGCAATTTAAAGTCATGCCGTTTGGATTGTGCAACGCTCCGGCAACGTTTGAAAGGTTGATGGAACTTGTACTAACTAAGTTGATTGGCGATGCCTGTCTGGTCTACTTGGATGACATCATCATCGTAGGCCGTACGTTTGAAGAACATCTTCAAAACCTGGAACGCGTGCTCATGAAGATCCAGAGTGCCAACCTCAAGTTGAGTCCGAAGAAATGTTCACTATTCAAACGGCAAGTTAGTTTTTTGGGATATGTAGTGTCGGAAGAAGGTATCCGCACGGATCCAGAAAAAATCGCCGCTGTCAAGGATTGGCCAGTTCCAAAAGACAAGACGCAGGTCAGAGCATTTTTGGGGTTGTGCTCTTACTATCGGCGATTTGTTAAGAACTTTGCGGATATTGCCAAACCCCTGCATAAGCTAACCGAGGAGAAGCGACATTTCTGCTGGGATGAAAGTTGTGATATCGCATTCCAGGAGTTAAAGGACCGACTATGCAAAACACCTATTTTGGGGTACCCTGATGCAGGCAAGGAATTTATAGTTGACACAGACGCAAGTGACATAGGACTTGGTGGTGTGTTGTCTCAACGGGATGGTGATCAAGAAGTTGTGATAGCGTACTTCAGCAAGTCGTTGTCAAAGCCGGAGAGGAACTATTGTGTCACGAGACGGGAATTGCTTGCTATGGTAAAGTCCTTGCAGCATTTTAGCAAATATCTCCTGGGTCGGAAATTCCACTTACGAACCGACCATGCTGCACTGAAATGGCTATTGCAGTTCAAAAATCCAGAAGGACAAGTTGCGAGATGGATTGAGCTACTGCAGGAATACGACTTTGTGGTCGAACATCGCAGCGGGAAATCTCATGGCAACGCAGATGCATTGTCAAGAAGACCTTGTCCTGAAGACTGCAAGCATTGTACTAGGCAAGAGAGTAAGGAAGTGGCACCTGTGAGGATGCTCAGGACGGAGCTCAGCAACGAGTGGAAGGAAAGCCTACAACGTGCACAGCAGGAAGATTCGGAAATCAGGCCGATTCTGGAGTGGATGAAGGCCAGAGCTCCTAAGCCCAAGTGGAGCGACGTCTCAGCAATGAGTTCGGTCACAAAGAGCTATTGGGCCCAATGGGACAGCTTGGTGATTCAGGATGGAGTCCTGTGCCGTAAATGGGAAAATGCTAGGGGAAACAGCTGTCACTTGCAAATGGTTGTCCCTAAATCTCAAGTACCGGATGTTCTGCAGCTGTACCATAATGGTTGTTCCGGAGGTCACCTGGGAGTAAAACGGACTCTACTGAAGATACGAGAACGGTTTTACTGGGTCCACTGTCGGGACGATGTCGAGGACTGGTGTCGCAAATGTACAAGTTGTGCAGCTGTAAAGGGACCTCAGACGCGTAGCAGAGGTGCATTGAAATTGTACAATGTTGGTGCACCATGGGAGAGGATAGCCCTTGACGTTGCGGGGCCGTTTCCGGAAAGTGAAAGTGGTAACAAGTATTTCATGGTTGTGATGGATTACTTCACTAAGTGGCCGGAAGTCTTCGCCATTCCAAATCAAGAAGCTTCGACAGTTGCAGATAAATTAGTTCATGAAGTCTTCTGTCGTTTTGGAGTACCTTTAGAGATTCACAGTGATCAAGGAAGGAATTTTGAGTCCCAAATATTCCAGGAAACTTGTCGAGTTATGGGTACTCATAAAACAAGAACAACTTCTTACCACCCACAATCGGATGGAATGGTGGAACGATTCAATCAGACATTAGAGAGGTACCTAGCAAAAGTTGTGGAAAATCGGCAACGAGATTGGGCAAGCACATACAACCGTTTTTGTTGTCATATCGAAGCGCTGTTCACGAAAGCACATCGGTGACACCAGCTTTCGCAAACTTTGGAAGGGAATTACGGCTACCTGCAGACCTGATCACCGGAATACCACCTGATGCCCCACGCAGTATAACCGATTATGCGAGTGACTTGCGGAACAAGATGAATGACATTTATGAGCACGTCAGACACTCAGGCCAGCAAATGTCTGAAAAGATGAAAACCCGTTATGACCGCAAAATGAACAATAAAGGGTTTGACGAAGGTTCACTAGTGTGGTTGCACAATCCCGTCCGCAGCAAAGGGAAATCTCCTAAGCTTCAAGCTAACTGGGACGGACCGTACCGGATTGTGACAAAGATCAATGACGTTACCTACCGGATACAGAAAGGTGCAAGAGGTACTCCTAAGATAGTCCACGTGGATCGACTGGCGCGTTATTATGGGGCCGATAATGCTCGGGACGAGCATTTCTTAGGTGGGGGCAGTGTTGAGCCGCACGATTGATGTTTGGTTACCACTAGCGCCATCTCTTATCGAGTAGCGGAGTTAATGGTCAAGATCTTTCTATAAAGTTCTATGATGTTCTAGAACTTTCTGGAACTATCGACATGTGTTCGGTCAGGGCCGATAAGTACTCGAACATTCTAGATGCTTCTACGGTAGAAGGTTCTGGAACTATCCGAGGGCCCTATATAAGCGGGAACGGAGCGCGTCCCGGAGTAGTTCATTGGAAGCGATACATGCGAGAACATCTAAAGCGATCTTCAAGTGCGACTTAAGAGTGATCCGTAGTGCTATTGTGTTGTGTTATAGTGTGTTTAATTAAAGTGTTATTTTTGGTAATTCATATCGGCAGTTTTTAATTGTCACGAACCCCAAGCTCGTAACAATACTATAAGCATTCTCATGCAGTCGGAGGCATCATCTTAAATTTAACAATAAAGACCTTTATGCCCGCCTTCCACTGCGAGCGGAGCGGGCTCTGTACGGACTCCGTTTAACTCGCAACGGCTTTTTTCATAGAAGTGCTTCCACTGTGAATGAGCGGACTGAGCGGATCAAAAGAGTACTACAAAGAGTTACAAAAGTGGTTGCAGAGTTTAGCAAAAGAAGGCAAAATCTGAAACTCTTTCTTATTGGAAGTGTACAACTATTTTTACTCCGGTCCGCTCAGATCATCAGCTCAGTTTCCGCTCATTACCCTTTTTAAGGCGGGCATTATTGCCTCCGACTGTTTGTGTACTAAACGAGAATAAATTCCAACCATATTCGTTCGTAGTTCGAGACATCTCCTTCTCTAGTAGGTTGGAAAACCCGGCCAAAAAAGGCTCGTGATTTTGCCATAGTCATCTTTACTGCTGTGTGTTATTAAAACGTTTAACAATGGGTTAGTAAACAAATTATACTGCCCGAAGATAACAGCTTAATGCTGATTGGGTACCCGAGCCAGATGTGCATTACTATGTAAATAAAATGCAGTTGATAATCACGGTGCATATCTAACTGCGCTTTACTTTGAAATTAGTATGTAAATAGGTTAGTTAATGTATATTTACAAATTAATAAAATTGTCTGTTTATAATATCAAATTAGTTTTACTAAATGCATATGAAAGTATACACGGTACTTATGACAAAAATCTTCTTTTTTTTTTCGTCTGTCTTTCTGTTTGTTCCGGCGCATCTCCGAAACGGTTGGACCGATTTTGAAGGGACTTTCACTGGCAGATAGCTAATGTTATAAGGAGTAATACACCACATATTATTATACATATACCATAACTACTTTTGTCCCGGTAGCACTTTCCTGTGGGAAAATTGCCGACATACGCTAAAAGCAAGTCATATATGTCATAAAAGTAAAGTTCTTGGCAGCTTTCTACTAAGAATTCTGCGATTTCGCTTGCTTTAGGCAGCCCTACACCCAAGACAAATTACTAGGTCTATTTGTATTCAAATTCACAATAGGAGCCAGAGTATTCAAAGTTTATTGACGTAAACCCGCGCGATATATCTAGTCTATCCATCCATGCCTCAACGTATAGCGTTTGTGATAACAGAGTACAATGTGCATTCATTTAGTATTTCTATACAACAATGACAAAGACAATTTATTGTGGAGCGGTTTGCCTATTTAGAAACCATATTGTTAGGACTGTGAATCAGAAAACGACAAAATATTGTAGTGGTCTATCAACTTTATAGACTGGCTAGTTGTCAAAATCTATCGCTTTTATAGTTTGTGGTGACACGAGTTTGGTCAAAATTCTAGTAAAGGCTTACCTCACACGTGCGTGCGCACCTACTAAATACCTTTTATTTAGTAAAGTCTCGCTGTAATTAACATGGTTCTGTTGTAATTGTTACACTTTCTCCATTTTCCTTATCTAGCTCAGTTCACACACGAAGAAAATAGTCATGTCATACGTCATGTTTACCATCAAAAACATGGGCATTCTTTTCAACTTTCAAGGCGAGTGTTTCCACATGCTAGTTCTTCTTTAATATTGAGGACTCGGGGTGCTTGGGGCTAAGTACCTACCTACCGGTAGGTTAAATAACATTATTTCTACATAACATCACGCCTGTTTTTCCCGACAAGGTGAGTAGAGGTTTGCCTACTAACACACCCTTTTGCCAGTTAGGTTTAAATTCCATATGTTCCGTAATACACGGCGAGCATCAGGAGGCTTACCTTCGTTTACTCCCGATTTGGGCCCTGAAATGTGGTTTCGCGGGATGTCTGAGAAATTTCTGATTGAAAAACCAGATAACGCTTTGCCCGTTACGAATCCAGCACATCATGCTCAGCAGTAGCGCTTGCGAATCCAGCACATCATGCTCAGCAGTAGCGCTTGCGACCACTGTCCACTAGTTTGTCTAGTCGATGCAGTCATTAATTTCATTATTTAATATTATTAATAAACATATTTTATTTATTACAGTTTGCAACACGTACTCAGCCTATAACGTTCCCACTGCTGGGACACAGGCCTCCTCTCAGTGAGAGGAAGTGGGCCGTAATCCACCATGCGGGCCCAGTGCGGGTTGGTAGATGTCACATGTCTTCGAATTTTTGGTTCTAGGACGTGCCGGTTTCCTCACGATGTTTTCCTTCACCGTTTGAGAGCAGTGGTGATGAAATTATTTACACAAAGTAATGCGCCTGGCTGGGATCGAACGCGCGACCTACAACTCGTAAGTCGCGGCCGTTACCACTCGGCCACCATTGCTCTCAGTTTGCATCACACATACGAGATAACGGTCAATACTTGTTATTACACATACAATCATAAAATAAAGGTTAAATTGCATAAACTAGACAACATTTGGTGACAATTTCATAAAAAAAATCAAAAGAAATAAGACTACATTACATAACATTAGGATAAAATTATACAATGTGTACGGAAAGGGTATATACATACCATAGGCACGGCTACTTTGGATGATATCAAACGATATTGGAAAGTTTTTTAATCCTATCTCTACATGTTCGGAAGTCATGAGAATTTTTAATACATTGATACCAAAAAAAATATCATCAAATTGAAATAAACACATCACTCAGAAGAGATTTATCGTGATATTGGCAAGTAACGTTGAAAGTTATTAACCTACGTAGTGCGGTGACACGTTTGTTATGATTTGAATTTAAGAAACGTATGAAACCGAAAATTTGGTATCAATTCTTAGAATATTTTATTTTGAGCTGAAACTATGTACAGTGATTCTATACTAGCTGTTGTCTTTAGTGATTAAGGATAGCAATAAGGTTTCTGTTACACCCTGTATAGAATTGGAATAAGATACATTTGAATTTATTTATTGCAAGGACCATATCCTTGGAGTACTGGCCATCAACTCAGGTATCGAGTAGCAGTGTTCAGGAATCTCAGTTCAGAACTCCCGAAGACATCGTCATATAGCAAAATGTTGTTACAACAGGCAACAACATTTAGACAGAGATAGGAGTAGGAACAATGCCGACAGGTCTTAAGGGTTATGGTACAGTCCCCAGCAGGTCAAGCTATCCCAAACTGTCAAATTTCCCAATTGAACATAAACCTTATTCCTTTGTGATAAAGTTGAAAAACTATCAAAGAAATTTGACAGATTGGGGTAGCTTGATGTGCTGGCCTCTGTACTAGATTGGGGTAATGAGAATAGAGGACGTTGGCGAGAGCCGAAGTGTTTGTCTAATGGGTGGTGGGATGTATCTACTGAGTAACGAGGAATTGAAGTGGAATCGCGAAGTAAGCGGAAAAAATAACCTACCAGACTAATATTTCTTCTTACTTCTTAATACTATCTAATAGTTGTTGATAAAACTTACCTATCACACAATAGGTTCCGCCTTTCATCCGACCGGTATGGGTACAGCTTCTTGTGGGCCGCGCGCTGCACCTTGGCCAAATACACCTGCAATAACAATCATTGCTTGGAATTACAGCAACAAAGACCCCGCAGATAGTGGGAAGATCACCGACATAACAGTTAGATATGTCAAGTCGTTTACTAGGATTATAGTAATTTATCAGAATCTCTTATAATCTTTTTCAAAAATGTTGCTCGCTTCCTGTCGTCACATAGTGCTCAATTACCAAGTAAAGATCCCGCTGCGATATTTGGTCTAGTCCACGTTCGCACGGACGCGATGTAAAGATTTCGCAGCGGGATATTATCACGCACTAGCTTTTGCCAGCGACTTCGCCCGCGCGGAACTTTAGTTTATTTAACTCCCTTAGGCGTTGATTTCGAAAAATCGTTCCTTATTCCTTCTCTACATTATAAAGGGTACCAACTGGCTGGCAACGCTGGCAACTTTATTTTCGATTTATCCCGCGCCCTTCGATCATCATACTCTATCGCCTGTAGCTATCGACCAGCAGGCTTACCACGAAAACCGTAGACAAGCGTTTTATCAACGGAAGAGTAGACAAAAATGATGTTTCCATGTAGACGATATTGACAGTTTTGTACCGAAAAATATAGAAAAGCGATTTCTATTCTACGGTAGAGTAGAAATACCTAGAAAGCGTAATGCTAAGCGTGCTGCCTTAGCACGAGAACCGTAGACAAGCGCTTTGACGTCGGAAGAGTAGACAAAAATGACGTATCCGTATAGACAGTTAACAATGTTTCACTGAGAAATGTAGTCAAGCGATTTCTATTCTACAGTAGAGTAAAAATATAAAGCGCCATGCTAAGCCTGCTTTGCCCTAATTACGTTAGGTACACACTATCAATTAGAATCTCAATCATTGCTAATTAATTGCTACATTCGTATGTTCGAAAAATGTATCTGCTTAAGAATCCTACGACCGAAGCTCGCAACTAGGATTCGGGCGGAGACAATATTTCGTCTGAAAATTGCTATCGTTGCGCTAGTGTTAGTGCCTGTCGAGGATACATACCTACAGTGAGCAGTACGATCACACACACACATTGACAATGGCTTGACGCGATAGCGCTACTAGCTACTGACCATTTATGATGAATTTGGATGTGTTCCGTAATACCAAAAATGATAAATGAAAACTTATTGTATTTTAATATTTTTTTCGACATTTTACAACTTGATAATATAAGCTATGCTTCTGAGACAACAATATTACGGAAATTGTTGGTTATAATACAAAAAAAACAGTGAGAAAACATGTCATTTACGCTGTAAAAATGTGCGAAATGCAATTCGCTTAAACTTCATTTCAGGTAAGTATTTTGGAAAAAATAACCCCTACGAGCCTAGATAAATACTGTCTGAATCCGAATATCATCATAATGTGATGGAAATATGCTCAAGTTGCAAATGATTTAGGTATTACGTATGTATGGACAGTTCATTGTACGTAGGCCTCTTAACAACGTAAACTCACAGACTACCAAAATAAAAACCATTCCTAGTTAGGTTAACCATTCTTACAGTGTGTCACGCATTACCATGGATTCAGAAACACCATGCGCTGAATTATTTAGGTTACAAAAAAAAATGTTGTTCCATACACTTTGATCGCGTAGCTTATTGCAATTTTTCTATAAAACAGCAGATTCTTTTCTGGATAACCTAATTACGATTTTTTCTTACGCTCCGTGTCTAGAATCAGGTGCTCAATTCAAGGTTTCAGTTAGGTGGCGATGTCTCAGCCGACCTGTATAATAAAAAATGGCAATATTTTTGTTTACTTCATCACTTGTGAATTGGGTCTTATCTATCTCTCACTTTTCGCTGTCTTCATCTGCCGTGCCAGTCACAACTGACTGAGAAACTCACTGCTCAGTCATTACTGAGCAGTGGTCTCCGAGACACTGGTCAGCCAAGAACACCACAAACCTTTTACCTTTAAGATTCCTTAATTAAGCTAGGATAATCCTGAATTATATGCTCTAAAAGTACGCCAATATAGCCCTACGAAGCGGGACTAAAGTGGCCACTTTAGTCCCTAGGGAGTGAAAAGTAATTAGTTTTTTTATTTCCTTTATGTGATATGGACAAACTCAAACAGCCAATAAATACATATACTATTATCTGTGGGGTGTGGACCATCTTCATTCCGAAAATGTTGAGAGTTTTAGTTCCATGGTTTTTCCAAGGTGGCGCCATGTGTTTTAAATTGTAAAAAAAAACTGTTTGAATTTGAATTTAATCTATGACTGGTTTAGAAGAATAAACTGACCGCGAAACTTTCAGAATTTTTGTCATGTGTAAAGTTCGGTTTTAATAAATTTATTAAGAATGTCCAGTGACAGTAAAGAGTTTGACGTCGAGCAAAGAGCAAAAGACATAATAGATAATCTTTTGCCGCCAAAATCGCGGAAGATTTACTTAAAAACTTACGAAAGTTTAAGGGACTGGAGGAATAAGAAACATAAATTCACCAATCGTCGTTGTGAGTAGTACGTATTCTAGGTTAAAATCGACAATGTATATGAAGCATTAAGTGCACATGAAGACATTCACAAATATATATTTATTAAATGTTTTTGTACTGAATTGACTATTTTTGTCGCACTCAAAGTGAAAAGTACAGTTTGCACCTCGAGTATACCCTCGGTTTCATTGACTCCCTCGCACGCTCGGGGGTCAAGCCACCTCTGGTATATTATGGCTTCGTTTAGTCCCTCGATATAAAATATACTATTAAACCCTTCGTTATCTAAGTAAGCGTTCTAGATAAATTATCATGTTATGAAAATAAACTCAGTTTAATCGATTTGCCCAGGGGTCTGCCTGATTACTGCACACGAATTCCACCCGGTAGATGGCTATTTAATTGTAATAATTTATATAAGAACGTGTGAACTTTCAGTGGGACGAGATAAGTAAGACAAAATAGTTTAGTGGGCGTTTTGGCGCTCAGTCCTACGTCACAGGCTGATAGCGGGGTAGATTATGACGTCAGGATCTAATTCGACTATGGGCGGATTATTTTAGTGTTTGTCATTGAAACGCGCGCCACCATCATGACTGCCTTACTGCCTAGCCTTTTCCTAATTATCTTGGGGTCGGCTTCCTATCTAACCGGATGCAGTTGAATACCAGTATTTTATATCGAGCGACGGCCTATCTTACCTCTACAACCCAGTTACTGGGTAATAGGATTACCACTTGATACGATTGGTTGTCAGGCTTGTTACAGAAACACGTGCACATAAATATAAAATATAATTAAGTTAATTGGTATAAAAAACTAAATAGAAAAAGTCGACAGCTGAACGCCGTGACTGTGACAAGAAGGGCTCCACTCGGCATGCTGTGCTAGGCAGATCTACGGCATTGCTCAGCGCTGTCACGCTACAATTTTATCCCGTAACTTAGCGAACTAACGAAAGCAAAACGAAGAAATGGCGCGAGCGGGCGATGGAATGCGATGCGGCGGGTCTGGGTCCAAAATTTCAAACGAAGTAGCGGGCAGCAGCTAGTCCCCAATAAAATATACCATCTCTTGATTTACCATTCTGTACGTAGATGGACATTATTTATTCATTCAAAATCTGTATTAATTTAACAATACAATACATAAAGCTGAATATAGAAGTTATTTTTGCACACGGACATTGTTGATCGGTTCAGTGTACGTGTTCAACGTGTGCATCACTTCGGGGTTAGATAAGTCACATAACCTGTTTGTTGACTGCCCCGTTATTTGGGCTGGGTGCAAGTAATGTAAAAGTAGTGAGGCAAAACAATTTTAATCGGTAGTTTGTTTGTGGCAATTGTAAAAAACGGACATGACGAAATGGTATAATAAGGTTATTTCACAACAGAAACCGTAAATATAAAAGCCAACCTATAAGGACATTGCAAAATTAAATGTCCTCAACATTGCAAACGCTTAGGAATGCGGCCATATTAATTGTGACCCCGAGTTATTTGGGCCATTACCTACTAGAAAAGGCAAAAGGGCGTCAGACAGCCGCTCTAATTCAAAAATTTCTTCAGTAGTGTATTTGTTTGAGTGTCTATATAGATACTTACTACAAAGTTGTGTGTGTACTTGTATTTGTCGTATGTGTGTAATGTATTTCTGGACTTGGCTGCGTTTTACCTGTCGCATCAACTGCGATCGATCTCTCAACTTCTTTATTTGCTTTTATTGTCGATTCATCTGGCTGCAGTCAGCCATTCTATTCTAAGTACCTGCACATTGTATGCACTTCACATTATCAGTAAAACGGTACCGAGGACCGGTCACGTTTTGTAACTAGGACATGTTTCTCGAACAGGCTATGTGAAAGCATAAAATATTAAATGGTATTTTCCGTAGTTTATTACCACACAGCTTGAATTGAAAAGAAGCAAACTATGCATACACAGCATACACCATATGAAACCGGCATGCCCTAGAACCGAAAAGTCGAAATTTACTGACGACCACCAACCCACACTGGGCCCGCGTGGTAGATTATAATAGCCCACTAGTGGGCGTGTTAACGGCTGATTATGCTAATGATATAAAATACAGAAGAACTGGTGCTTCGCAAATAAAGGTACAGTAAAGTACTTCAAATGCTTAGGCATATTACGCCATCGTACATTATATCCACGAAACACTTTTCACTGTAGAGTCTGGACCATTCGATCGCAGCGTACCACTACCAAACATGTCATTAGCAAATTGATGCCGTAGGGGCCTCTCGGTCCCGTTATTTAGGGATTCCTTAAGCTATAAGTTGCACAGGAGCCATGGAGCGTTCCATGCTTGTCACCAGGCTTATAGTCCGAGTTACGAACGTCGAGATACGAAGTTATTTGATATCGGAAAGCGTATTATGGAGCTCACATGGAGGCGCAGTGAAGACGGGTCGAGTAAGGCTTTGACAGACTGGCGTCCAAGGACCGGAAGACGAGATGTCGGTCGCCGGCGGCGAGATGGGCAGACGACATTGTTGCCATCGCGAACAAAGCCTCGATGAGGCTGGCACAGGAGCTCAGGGATTGGCACAAGAAAAAAGAGAGGCTATACCCAGCGGTAGGTGAAGTCGGGCCGTAAATGACGATGATTAGGAAAGCTTAAAGCTACAAGAAGTACTAGTTACAAGTAATACTAGAGGTACATTTCCTCACCTTTGATCCCTCGAAGAGCAGCGCGACCACGAAGAGCACTATCCATGTGATAGCGAAGGCCCACCGCGAGCCGATGGTGAGGCCCGCGAACATAAACTCCCCGAGGTCGTAGCCGAACCATAGCCACATGTGCATCTTGTTGGCGGTGGCACACGACCTGCTGGAAGAGTATAATTTGTAAATCTAAAAATATATTTTAAAACACACGGTGAAATTAGTAAAATGATTGTCCTAGGTTTTAGTCCCGCTTTAAGCACAGTCTAGATTGTTTAGAAAGGCACTATTGGTGCCTAACCATTATGTGGGGCATGACCACCCTTCACTGTAATAAGGCGAAATACTTTGAATACCATGTTAAGTGGTACCTAATGGTTAGTGTCCGAGCTTTGTATCAATTTTGTCTGTAAGAAGATGAAACAAGAAAGAAAGAAAAAGATGACGATGTTTTTCAGCCTGATTAAAATTTGTTATATTTTATAACTGCAACAGTGGACCTTTTTATGAAATTAAGACTATTAGCTGGATCTGCCAAATGCTTTGAACTTTTACAAGAATATCAATTCAAATAACTAAACGAGAAAATAAATTAACCAGTACAAACTGAACAACTGAAATATTGAGACAGTTTCGTTAATGCTGTTCCACTTGTTGGATAACAGAGAACTGCGAGCGACATAAAATGCTTTACATTCATGCGTATGCGCAGGTGAAAGTAGACGAAAAGTCGGCGATTTGAATTTAAAGGGCAGTGAGAATGTTAATATATTAATGAGGAAAGCAATGACGAGATGGCGAAATAAATCTGCCTGATGAACTAGAATAGGAGCTCTGGAAAAGACATGATGAATTATGATTTGCACAAAATTTCTGTTAAATTTAATTTGTTTTAAACAATTCATAGATAATCTTGGAAAAACTTTACTTAAAACTTGATATTACTCTTGAAATTTTAACACAAGACAAACCGAGAGCCTTGAAACCGATTTCCAGTACCTTAGATGTTGAACCCACAAAATGTTGGGTTGGGTGCTATCGAGGCTAAAACAACAAACTATAGCAAATGAAGAGCTATATTAATTAGGGACGTAAATACTTGTTTTATCATTCCAAAAGAGAGGAGGGGTTTACAAGTTAGCACTATGACGTCCACAATGATTCTCACTTCCGAAGAACGATACCTCAAGCTTTTAATTCGATATAACTTGTTAAAGTAACACGTTTTTTTACACTTTTATCTTGGTAAGTACAAAATAAATAAGCTTAGTAACTGTTACGTTATCAGCAGTGTCGAATTCGATAGCTAACAGTCAATGAACTGTAAAAGTGAGCGTATCGATTTATATCAGGACTATGTAATTGATCTGATTAAACGGAGTTAATGTGATATTTGAATTTGACCTACACATAATTTAATTTGTAGAGCTTTAGGGAGACATGTTTTTCGCATTAAGGTATGCTTAAATGGCAAATACTTTCTGCTTTATCTCAAACTTACTACGGGAAAAAAATCGTTTACTAAAACATTTTTAACTTTCATAGATACAGGCTCATGTTAAATTAGCTGGAAATACTTTAACCACCTGTTTGGTACTTAGCGATATCGATATTGAAAGGTAATAATACAAAAAAAAACTTTCTTTAGAACTTTAGAAGACACTGTGACGTGTCATTGTCTGTGAAATGTCATGACTGTGACGTGTGTGACAGGAAAACAAACGACTGATATGTTATGGTTTTTGAAAATTCGTAAAAATCTAAGTTCCACGAAAAATTACAAAAACAGCTGAGCGATATACGCGCGCCCGGCCGACGCATTTCGCTTACCGATTACCATGACCTTCGCCCATGAAATGATATTTTTCTGTTTCGTTACTTTTCGAAAAGAAAACCCAACACGTGGGTAAAGTATTGTCAACTTATTTCATTTGACCCTGTATTTCCTTGCTAGGTTTTCGAATTCTTAGCAAAGCTCGCCTTTGTTACTAAGCTATCAAAGGACATTGACCAAAATCAATATCGCTTTAAAGGATAAGAGTATGGCCATAAAAATATACTCATAAATTATAAAATATTTTTTTAACTTTTCTCAGTTCCCATTATCGAAATCGTGTGTGGGGTTAATATTTTGTATTTAATTAGTGATTTATTTGATTTTATTACACTTATTTTTAAATGGCGTATTTTAGTGCAATGGTGTTGCCAATTTCAAGAACCTCCCCCTAAGCGGTCTTAACGGATACTCTAAGGCAGGGATGGCAAACCACTGGCACGCGTGCCTTTGGTGGCACGCAACAAAATACTTTTGGCACGGCAAGTCACAGTAACAAACATAGAAATCTGAGCGTGATCATTTCATCTTCATAGGCCTGAGTCGTTACTTTCAGAAACCGCACCAATGTCGCATGATTCCAGTTATGCTTGCATTCTGCTAAAAGCAATATATGAACCTACTACCAGACAGCAGAAGTTGCACTAATTTGTTCTTTCATATAAATAATGTGGTATGATGTTGATTACTGTATAATAGTACAAGTCTATTTCTGTTTGCTAATAAAGGTAGGTACCTATTATTGTGAAAGTATTTAGCCTTTTTCTAGTAGTCAATAAGTCAAGATTATTTGTTGGCACGTCAATTGCATATTTTTTCTTTTTTTTTCGGAAAAATGGCTCTGAGAGGTTAGAGGCTTGCCATCTCTGGTCTAAGGGCAGACACAAGAAATGTCTTAACTGAAATTATTTTTAAATCTCAGCCTTTTAAATATAGTTTCAACTATGACATTTTTCCTCATTTTTTTTTTAAATTTGCTTTAACAAAATAATATTCTTCTATTGATTAAAAATATTTCTTTATTTGACAAATCACTAAAGGTCAGGGTGATTTAGATTAATTGTCGGTAACACTGTCATAAGCAATATGAAAATTGAATTGTCAAAAGTGTCACTGACAAATTGTCGGCGGTCGGCAGCGAATTTTGTTGTAACTTAAGCGTTGATAGTTATTGTTTGTTGTGCTATTATATAACTTATTATTGCGTTGAGTTCGTGTCCAGTCGAGTCTTCGGATTCCTGCACGACAAAATCTCTTTTGAAGACCATTGTACTATTTCTGTGCTGGTGGTGTGGATTGTGTAGAACGTTTTTGCGATTACGGTCTGTGTCCTCTGTGCAGTAAATCACCAACTATTTTGTTAAAAAGGTCACGCTGCGTAAATTGTTCCCTTTCTTTGATACATCCCCTACCCCGTCGTCAAGTCGGGGATGCAATGGATGTAATGTTAAGAATTTTACGATCCTGGATTACTCCAGCAACGGTTAGTATCTCCTGTTTATTCAGTTATGTTACAATTTGTTATAATACACATACTTTTTAGATGTGTGTGCAATGGTAAATGGGTACATTGAGTTATATTATCATTAATATTGTATTGATAATAAAGTTATTACTTAGAAACGGTTGTCCAAGCCTTTTAGCACTATTTTCATGTAAATGCATCATGATGAGATAAAAGCCACCAGTTATACTTTTCCTAGTTTGATTCGATTTTCTTTTAATTTTGCCTGTTTGCGGCAATAATGTATATTTTCTATTAAACTAATCTAAGATTTGATCTTATCAGAATATAGGTATATCTATTATTTTTATTTTTAGATGTCAGTGGAGGATGTTCTTTGTCAAAAATGTTTTACCGTACTAGAAAGAGCATCTCTTAACTTTTCAAGTGGATCAACAATTGTACGAGCATATGAACATCAACAAGTGTGCTTTGTCTGTGGATCGTCCATATTAAGAGCTAAGACACACAAACTGTCAATTGATAGCCCTGAAGGAAATATAATGTCGTGCATACCTACTCAACAGGTATCTATCCTTTTAATAACACTTATCTATCCTTTTAATACCATTTTGTGGTATCTTAGTTGGGCTCAATTTAGGTCTGTTGAGCCGCCGGCTCCATTTTTAGACGACATATTTTATGAATATGACGATACTTAATATGGACCAATAAAACTATTCCATTCCTATATTCAAGCATTTTTATTTTCTATTTCCTATGCTAAAAGTCACCCAAAGGACAATGGAGAGGGCTGTGCTTGGAGTTTCCCTACGTGATCGAATCATGAATGAAGAGATCCGCAGGAGAACCAAAACAACCGACATAGCCCGAAGAATTGCCAAACTTAACTGGCAGTGGCAGGGCACATTGCTCGCATACCAGATGGCCGGTGGGGCCGGAAAGTTCTGGAGTCCTATCACATGGTGGACCGATGACGTTGTGAAGACCGCTGGAATACGTTGGATGCGGGAAGCACAGAACCAGTCGAAGTGGCGGAGTTCAATGGGGGAGGCCAATGTCCAGCAGTGGATGTCGTTCAACTGAAATAATGATGATGCAAACCTACACTTAGCATGATTTACCTATGTAATATGATTTGTTTGGGGTCACTCATTGGTTTGTTCGAACTATTCTATGCTGTCGTTAGTGAATTCAAATCATATTGTTGTAAAGGACTGTTTTTATTGGTGAAAGGTTTGTTACAAAACTAACCTCAAAACTGAACAGAAAATCAAAGAACTACTTAAACCCTACAAAATACATGGATAATTTTTATTTCATTTGAAAGTACGACATCAGCCTTCTTTTACATCCAATTTATGCTATCATACAAAAATATTTGATGCGCAACGGCGGTCCATAGCAAAATGGGCAATCTCTTTTAAAAAGAAAAACATACAGGGAATTTTTTTTACCAATGCGAAAACTGTAACCATGAATTCAGTATGTCGTTCTAGCGTAGAAATTTTTCGCCGGTTATACAAAAAAAAAACTGCTGTTTCATAAAAAAGTGCAATACCTCGACCGAATCGATCGCGATCAAAGTGTTTGGAACAGCTGTTTTTTTTTTTTTTTTGTAAACCTACAAAAAACTCTACGCTAGGGTTTATAATGATATGCTGAATTCATGGTTACAGTTTGCGCACTGGTTAAAAATTTATCCTGTATTTACATTCAAATAGTTTTAACCTTCGTTCCTTCGTTTTCTTTTTAGGTTTATCCTTGTAATATTGTGGCAATGTCTCTACAATTTAAGAGTACAATAAAGAATCCTTGTTTTACGTATCTAATTCGTGTCTTTTCTCAGAAAAAGAGCAAAAGTACAGTTGGCACACCAATCTCCTAAATATTATTATTATGCCTCAATGATCTAACAGCCAGGCAAGCCTTTAACTAAGGAACCGTGCAGTTTCATCCCGGCTCTTCTCCAAAGCACCAAGCTTCTGAAGTTTCATAAGTGCCCATGTAGGTTTATGTGATTTAAAACATTTTGAATTGAATTGCAATAAATATTTAGTGGCAGAAAGTAAAATTCGTAAAGGTAGGTATTCACTTGCATTTTTTTTTTTTTTTTTTTTGGGTGGGAAATCATCAAATAACTTCTCCCGCTCTGGGTGGAGCAGGAGGGCGTGTCAGACTTTTACTGACTAAAACCCACCCGTGTTCCTTCAGTAGCCCTTAAGCCAGGGGCTGTGGTGTCTCTTTCGAACAAACCCGCACCCCTGGCAGGCATCGACCCTTGCGGGTCCCATCATTTTTTTGTGCTGACATCTCTTTGAGGCGCGCGTGGAACACAACGCGCCGTCGACTTGGGCTTGGTCCTTACCGGACAGCGAGCTACCCATTACTCGCCGTCCGCAAGCCCATGCCTACGGTGGCCGGAAATCGGCCTGGGATTCCCGACGCCCAGGGCGTCTCCGTATCCTGCGGCGGCTGGGGTCGCGAGGGCGCATATGCTGCCTCTCCCTCACGTGCGCCGCCTCCCTCTTCGCGAGCATCACTGCTTCGCTGAAGGAGGTGACGGCTCCCCATGCCCTCTCGCTCCGTACCATGGCCTGGACCAGGGCCGGACGCGAGAGATCGCCGCCGCCGATCGCCTCCACGAGGACACGGCGGTGCTCCGCCCAAGCCGGGCAGACCGCCACCGTGTGCTCCACCGTGTCCTCAGGGCGATCTTCGCAATGGAAACACCCGGGCGTTTCCTCCCGCCCTATCCGAAACAGGAACCTCCCGAAACAACCGTGTCCGGTGAGGACCTGCGTCAGGCGGAAGGTGAGGACGCCATGCCGCCTCTCGAACCACTCCTCAAAGAGGGGACTTACCGCCGCAATCGTGGCGTGCCCAATTCACTTGCATTAATCGGCATTACATGTATATTCATAACGATATGGTTGAACGAACTTCCCAAAGTACAGTTACTTATCACGAATCGTCTTTTTTGTGCTTCATATTTTGCGCCTGAAATTCCCGAAAGGCTAGGCAGAGGTGTTTCTATCACACACATTTCGCCAGTTATGTCGAAGTTCATGTTGGGGGCCATACATAAATTACGTCACACGTTAAGGGGGAGGGGGTCAACGAAATGTGACATTGTGTGACAAGGGTCATGGGGGGTCAAAAGCTTTGTGACATTGTGTGACAAGGGCAAACTTTTGACGCCCCTGGCGTCAAAAGTTTTGTGACGTCAATGTTTAAACCTAAAATACTAAAACTCTACTTACCTACCTACTCTTACTCATAAAATTAAAATTGAAAAATATGTGACGTCACACAAGGGGGGAGGGTGTTTTACAAATTTGACCACTTGTAACAAGGATGGGGGGGGGGTCAATAACACTTTGCCCGACCTGGGAATACAACTCAAACCCACATGCTCGGCAGTACCGCTTGCGAACCCTAGACTAACGACGGCATGAGGTCAATATAGGCGATTCAAAATGTGGCAAAACTAAAACGAATAACCGTAAAAATGTTCCTTATTAGGTACCTACTGCAGTCTTAATTATTAAAATTAAGATTACCTACCGTGATATTACTACTTAGGTAACCGCAACTTTCTAACAGCATATTATAATTTAAACTAGTCTGGCCTGGGCTAAACGTTAGCAAATTCTAGTAGAGGATTTTTGGCTTATGTTATTGTGCGTAAATCCTCATGTAGGGATACCCCTCATTTTCAGAGTTGGCGAATGGTTATGATCGACTAAAACCGAAAGCACGGTGTTCCTCTGCCCATGGCCAATGGTGCTGGCTTCCTCTTCCGCTCCTCCGGTACATCAGAGCTTGCTGAAACTTTCTAACAGGTTTTCTACAAAGGTATTCCCGCATTATTTCTACAGATTCTCCTTGCTAGCTTTATCCCTAGTTCATTACCTATAGTGTCATCTTCCCGACTGAACAACCAGATACAAAACTTTTTTACATTCTGACCCCGAACTCCGAATCTCAACCTGTAGAAACCGGTTAACAAAGATAAGAGAAGCAATCAATTTAAGTTTTATCGAGTTGACAACCAAACAAACTAACAGGTTATGTTGCAATTGTTCCTCATTGTTATTTGCTCATTATGGTATTACCGTTATAATTTAAATATTGATTGACCATTTTTTTTGAGGGTGGGAAATCATCAAATAACTTCTCCCACTCTGGGTGCCCTTGTCCCATGTTACTTGGGACTACCCTGTCAGCCGTCACACTATCATTCCTACTTCATATCATTCCTTACACAACCCATGCATATTTTCTTGGGCATTCTTCTCCCTCTCCATCCATTAACATTTATATTCATCACTTTTTTTAACCCCCGACGCAAAAACGACGGGGTGTTATAAGTTTGACGTGTCTCTGTGTGTGTGTATGTATGTATGTGTGTGTGTGTGTGTGTGTGTGTCTGAGGCAACGTAGCTCCCGAACGGATGAACCGATTTTGATTTAGTTTTTTTTGTTTGAAAGGTGTATTAGTCGGGAGTGTTCTTAGATGTTTCATCAAAATCGGTTCAGCCGTTTGAAGATTATCAGCTCTTTTCTGGTTGAAAAAGGGATTTTAGCCTCTGATCAACTCAAAATTTGGGATTCTATTACTTCAATGATATTAGACGAATAAAATAACCTTGAACTGATGCTAGAGCAACACCTGGAATTTCCAGGAAACCCAAGTTATTCACCATCAAACAGCAGAAGTATTGTGTTTGGGCTCATTGAAAAGGTCTCAATGAATAGATTATAGATAAATGGTGATTTATGGGAGACATTAAGTTTAAAAAGCAAGAAATAAAAATTAAATTTAAAATTTAAAAAACCCCCGACCCAAACAAAAACTCTAAAAAGTAAAAAATAATATTTATAGGCCTTTTAATTTGAACGTAATATTTTGATCAGGGCATTGTCAAGTCGGGGGACGGTCAATGAAAACGCCAAACAGAGGCCTAGCCGTCCCCCGACTTGACAATGCCCTGATCAAAATATTACGTTCAAATTAAAAGGCCTATAAATATTATTTTTTACTTTTTAGAGTTTTTGTTTGGGTCGGGGGTTTTTTAAATTTTAAATTTAATTTTTTCCCTTGCGATATATTGACTGATCATAAATATCCGTTTTAAATTGATTAATGATAATATTTACGTTTCCCTATCTTTGTTTCTTCGAACTAAATAAACTATGCGTGACGCTGGCTAAATGCACAAACCGTCCGAAGCCGAAAAAAACAAAAAACTTACAGGTTTATTGGGAACGGATCATCCAGATAACCACTACAGACAATCCAAAACCACCACTGTCCCTTCACTGACCTATGCCCGGTATGACAAGGGCTAGGCCCCAATGTACGAGTGTCAGCTATAGCTAATTGGCTCCAGACTGTGAGGTACGGTGTTATTGTAAACACTCCAGAACAATGGCGCTTATTATAAAACATGTGTGCTCGAAATTATTTTTCGCCAAACCGCATTGTGATTAGGCGATCTGTAGTGGGACTATGATTGTTGTGGATTTGAATCGGATATCATCGGGCACGCGATCGAATGAAGTTCCGTAGGAGAATCCAGGTAACCGACATAGCCCGAAGAATTTCCAAACCTAAGCGACAGTGGGCAGATCACATTCTAGCAGAACATATGGCCGATGGAGGCGAAAGGTTCTGGAGTGGCGACCGCGGAACTGAACGCGTAGTGTAGGAAGGCCTCCCAGAAGGTTGACCCATGACCAAGAATGACCAGGATGACGCAGTAATTCGACGCGGTGGGGCTTGGGGAAGGCCTATGTTCAGCAGTGGACGTTTTTCGGCTGAAATGATGAAGATGATTATAGGGCTTTGATATGGCTCATTATTAGCCGATTCAAACGTTTGATTTATAATCTGAAAAGTAAAGGATATTGCGCCAGCAGGAAACTTGTAGGTTTATTCGTTGGAATTTCCTCATATTTATGTCAGTCACGCTGTCGCATATTAAAAAATAACAGGTTCCATCGAGTTCCGAAACAAGGTGTACATCCGGTCTACTAAGTTCTGACACTGTTATAGCTACATCCAGATTTAGGACAATTTATTTAATGAGAAATCATATAATATCCGAAAAATTTATCGTAATACATTATATTGGGATATCCCAGTCAGCTCTTTTAATACATAAGCGTTCCTATAAGAATGATGAATTTGAAAATTCTCATTTCTTAAATAATTGTCACCCTACGAGTGACTCAATAATATTAGTGCACATAAATATGATAGGGCGCGTCGCTTGAATGTTTTGATAGGTAATCTATTAGATAATCGGTACCATTCCTTGTTATTTCCTATTACTGTTACTCAAACGTTTCTATGTTTAATACTGATGATATTATTATGGGCGTCTAGTCCAACAATACGCTACCGTTGAATGGCTGCCATTAGTAAAAATATTTATAAAGTCACAGTCACAGCCCAAAAATGAGTATCAATCCGATTGATCCAGCACCTTAAGGTCTGCTACTATCCGAACAACTCAGAACGTAAACGACAAACATTTAGTACCATTTTGGCTACTTAATATTATTACTAATTAATATTATTGTGGTTTTTATTCTTCGGCCACTATTTGATTATTTATTTGATTTAAAAGCGGGCCAAGAATAGTGCCTTGCGGAACTTCCATAGCGAATAGTAATAACTAGCTCAAATATCCAAATCTGCAAGTCTCGTTAACTTCAACTTTCTATATCTAATTATCCCAATGAGAAATTAGTAAAACCACAGTATTTTTAACCCGATAGTAATGCAATTACTTAATCAATGTATCAGTATAAAGAAATCAAACGCCTTTGATTGATCACAATCTAATTAATTACGACCTTTCTCAGATATAACAGAAGTTTTCAAAAAGCCAACACCAATGAATTTTTATAATCAAATATACGCTAGCTTACTTTTTAGTAAAAGAGCTATAAATTCGACAATTTGTAAGTAACTTTCCTTGTTAATTTAAACCTTGTACATTTTTCATACGTGGTACAAGTGTTTGCCCCATATGCTTCGACATTCAATTAAATAATGGAATGTCAATATGTCCAGGTGTAAGTGGTTATATCATTATCGTAACGCGTCGCTGTATCTTCAACTACCTACTATTGTTTTATAAAACACTGACTTCTGCCCGCAATTTGGTTTGCGTGGAACGCGACTGTACCTTAAAACATACGACAATAGTGTACCTTTTGATCATTATCTATTCACAAGCATTTGACAAACTATCGGATACGAAATTACAAATTTTGATAACCTGATTTGCCTTGCCCTCGAAAGCCAATAGCTGTCGGAAGAATACCGGTCGTTAGATGAAAATTGTCAAATTTTGGGTTTTTTATTTGTGATCAGCGTATATAGGATACGACAACGTTGATAGATGTTCGATTGGGTACGGAAGCACATCGAATGGTTGTGCTATGCAGTTACATAATTTTAACAATAGGATCGGGTGTAGCTAACTACAAGAATTGTTGTTATCATCGTTATATTCAGTAGGTAGGGTCATTGCGCCGGTTAGCGACCAGTTAGCTGGCTTGCCCACTTCAGATGAGAAAATAAAAATGATGTTTACGCGCAAAATAGTATATTTTAATGCGAATTTGTCCCAAATATAATCTAGTTTGGATACAAAACATAAAATAAAATACATTAATACAAAAATATTTATAAAATGCTGAAAAAGTGAAAATATAGCGAAAACGTCGGTTTACGACCATTTTTATCAGTTTATGACCACCAGTGAGCCGGTTTGCGACCGCTATTTTAATATAAAAATATGGCATTAACATAATAATTATAATCGGTTTAAAATATTTTAATTTTTGCCTCTTATTAAAAACAAATATGGTACCTAATCATTTGGTGTAATGTTTTCTTATAATAATAATTAACCTTCTTTTCGGATATCATCGAGAGCTTTTTTAGGGCTTCTTCAGTGTACTGGACAGTCTTTTTCCTTTTTTTATTGACTCTGAATTATTTAGGAGCTCCATCTAAAAATAAGTAATTTAAAATAATTAATTGTTGTTTTTATGACTAATTTTGTTTTAAACTGAAAACTAATAATATTTAGTTTTCGACTGATTAGGTAACTACGTGGTTGCTTGCTAAAATCATTATTAAACGGACATTTCAATAACCAACCAAATTAAAAAAAAACAGACGTGGTCGCATGCTGAATTACCTAAATTTCATACTTATTTCTGTTAGCGGCCGTTATTTTTCTCATACTAAATGATGGTGGCCGGAAACCAATGTCTTTATTTCGATTATTTTGGTTTACGACCACCTGTTTAGCACCAATTTTGTACGTAAATTAAACAAAGTTCTTGCAAAGAAACTGGTGGTCGCTTACTAAAGAACTACAAAGAAAAACTTTTCCAATGCTACATACAAAATTGTAACAGTCCTGTATGAAGCATTATGATCATATTAATCAAAACAAAATAATTCGGTTCTCGTCGGTTTGCGACCATGTGGTCGCTATCTAACGTTTTCGATAAGTAAGCATTTCGATTACCGACCACTTGATTTTATCTTAATAATACGTTTTAAAATAGAAAAATACAACTAAATAATGACCAAAACTTATCGATTGTACAATTTAACATCTAACTTATGTGTAAAACATGAAATAAGTAATAAAACTTACCTTTGAGCGCCGCGCGCCGTGTTATTTTTTTTTTAACTCGCGGTACGTCCACACACCCCTGAATCAAGACGCACATTGAGCAATTTTTTTTCGGGTCTGGTTTTCGGCATTTGTTTCAAACTGTGTAAATTCTTATTTCATAATTATTTATAAAGCACCTTACATTTATTTTTTCTTTGTTTTACCTCTACAAGTACTATTATCTTGATTTAAAGAAGCTTAGTCCGTCAAATGGTCGCCTACTGAAGGTGGTCGCGATACCGGCGAAACGACCCTACCTCCAGATAAATCCTCGTATGAACCAACAAAAGAAAAGCCTCTTTATAATATTGAGTTTATATTTTAAGACTATTTGTATAATAAAATGCTGGGCAGTCTTGGTTAGATATGAAAATAATAAGTATGAGGTACACGTACACTTCAAAATAATACACGTGTCCATTGAATGGGCACCAAATCCTTTAATATTTGTCATGCGGTTCATTTAGTAAACGGAAATGGCATTGGTTTAACCAAACACTGCACGGGCCATACTTCGTAGATCCTGTCTATCCAGCGTCTCCCTTAGACACTCAAAGACTGAGACAAAGTTTTTGTCGGTTACGTAACAGATAGAGCAGTGGGGAAGAAATTTGCGGCTACGCCCTGTGCCACCACAGCTGCAAATAACAATACTTATTTGTTTAGCGTTTTCACTTTGTAACTTTAGGTACAACAAGTTATTGTTAACATAATTTTTATTGTTTAAATAGTGGATCAATTTTCATCTTCATAATATAATAATTACTCGTAAATTAACCGTACTTTATGCATATCGGAACAACATAATCAATCAACCTGTCAACGACACTGGCTGTCGTGGTGTCTCGTAGTGATGTGGAACACCAACTTGTATGGTTATCGTATTATTTTTAAGCGAAAGGGAACTGCTTTTTGTGAGTGCCACGAAGTAGCCCACGTTTCCACTAACGTCATCAAATTGCGGTGGGATTTCTTTGCACACTCAATCTTTAACTCATACCCCCTTATTACAAAACAAGGTTTTTCTTTAGGTATGGTTTAAACCATCGAGCCTGTTTTTTAAATAAGAACTTAGAACTGAAATAGAATTGCAGCTCCTTTTCCAACACTGACAATTTAGCACTGGACTAACTTTTCAGTTTTGTAAAAGGAGCTGTATTTCGATTTCAGTTAGGTTCTTATTTCAAAAACAGCCTCGACGGTTTAAACCATACCTAAAGAAAAACCTTGTTCTGTAATAAGGCGGTTTGTGTTGAACCGAGCGTTGAGAATCATAAGAGTTTATTATGTCGATATTTCATGTAGGTTTACTCCACCCATAAGTTCCCATCCCATTGTTAGGACAAAGGCTTCCTCTCTATAAGAGGGAGTGGGGCGTTATCCACCACGCCGCCGCGCCGGAGCCAAAGCAGGTTGGTAGATTCTGTTCATAGTGTAGATATGTATAGTTTCGTTAATTTTAGGTTCTAGGACATTTCGGCTTCCTCATGATGATATCCTTTACCGGTTTGAGAGTGTGTGCAGTGGTGATGGATTGAAATACAAAAAGTATTAAAGGGCCTATTTGGGTCCGAACTCTAGACCAAGTATCAGTAGTGGCGTAACTACAGTGGGGCAGGCAGGGTAAGGGCGAAGGGGGGCACAAAAAGTCGCCAATTATTAAGAAAAAAAAAAGTCTATAAACCATTTCATACTATTACCTACCTTTATCTACGAACCCTGAAGAGCTACTTGAATATGTATTGTGCAGTACGAGGATAAAAGTGTATTTTCAACTCAGCCCATTTCTATTCAAATTCTCTTAAAATTGCAGCATTGCAAGCGATTATTATAGCATGTTGAAATTAACATCTTCGTTATTGAAGGCTATAATAATTGGTCAAGAAAGGTTATGCCACCTACCTAGCTTTGCTCAGTGTAGACTCAAACTCAAAGCATTTATTTCAATTTCAATTCAATTTCAACGCACGCCACAGACGCCAGCACATGAAGCTACCCCAATCTGTCAAATTTTCCCAATTGAACATGAACCTTAAAACTTGGTAATAAAGTCGAAAATCTAGCAAAGAAATTTGACAGATTGGGGTAGCTTGATGTGCATGCTGGCGTCTGTACATCTCGTAAGGCGGAACTCGTAACTCGTATAAGAGACATGGCCCAGTGGTCACCACAGCTCAGTGTCAGGCTGTAAGTTGAACAAATCGTATTACGTCGGTTTTTACAAAATTATAATCATCAGTGTTCATTTAATCCCGTGGAATTACTATTTCATGAAAAAGTCAGTTACCAGCCTGTTAATTACAAAAGACGTCACAACATTTGAATTTCCCGGGTCATCCTAGCGCATCCTTAAAGCGTTCACGCCCTGTCTACTGTTAGCATGGACCAATAATCGCAATACTGATTGGCAATTAAATATTTTATGAAAATATTCGAAAATTACTTGTAAATAAAAGATAGTGGGAACAGATTATCAACAATGCCAAAATGCCAAAAAAAATGCAAATCATTATGATAATTATCTTGATATCAGTGTAAATTATTCAAGTAGTTATTTAAATAGACATGTGTTTTTGTTTTTTACTTCAAGACACTAGGTATATATTTAGTTAAATTTAATAATTTTCAATTAAACTTAATGTTTAAATGAAAATGGTTTAGTTAGCTTCTTTAGCACCCTAATTGCGTAACGCACGATCAATCATATTCTGAATCATTTTGAAAAATATTGTTCATCCATTGCTTCATATGTTCGAAAAATGTTTCTGCTCGACAACGTAAATAACGTATCTAATGAATATTGTGGAACTGTCAAAATGAAACAGATTATGATTGATCGTGTGTTACGCAATAGGGTGTTTTCCAATTTATTAAAAACTATTCTAATTTGAAGATTGGGACCAAATATGTACCAGAAAAATAAAAGTAAATTGATTTATATCCATTTTCTCAATTAAAACGATTTAAAGCAAATTTATTTTTCGTTGTTTTGAATTTACCGCCAAAACGCTCCTTACTATGACTTTTTATCACGTGACGTGAACTTTGTGTAAACTAATGTAGTTAGTAAGTAAACAAGTGAGTGTCGTGTTTATAATTAACAAGATTTTTTATGGATAGAAAGTGAAATCACTGGTGTGCGGTGCCTCTGTGCACAAATACTTCTAAAACTGCGCCAAACGAATTATTTGTACTGGTGCTGTTTACACAAAGCTGACGTCACGATGTCACGAAATAAAAGTCATCGTAAGGAGCGTTTTGGCGGTAAATTCAAAACAACGAAAAATAAATTCGATTTTATTTGTTTTTAATGGAGAAAATGAATATAAAAAAAATTATTTTTATTTTTCTGTAAAATATAACATCCCAATCTTCAAATTAAAATAGTTTTCATCAAATTGCAAAATACCCTATTAGGGTGCTGGAAGGTCAATGGCATGTACTATCAGGGACTTTAATTGTTTATCAAATTGACTCACTACACCAATTTTCTGTGTTTTGAAATTTGTACATAATTATGCACAATTTAACTAGTCAGTGAAAAATTAATTAGCTAAGCAATTAATTCCCTGAAACCTGATATTAATCTACAAATATACACTAATATTATCTTTAATAATTACAGAGATCTACTTTTTGCAATGGGCAACTAGCTTCAACTTTCTAACTGACCCACTTTTTGACAGTTCAAAAGTGCCTGTAAATGGTTTAATTCAAATAAATGCTTTAATTTGACAACAGCATTGTCTTGTTTCCTAAATTTTTTATTTTATTTATTTCTGTGAATCACCGAAACAAACTCCTTAGTCAGGCGATTTGATGACCAAGCAGATTAATGTTGCCTGTTTATAGTACCTGTTAATAGGTGTGCACTTGACTATATGGAAATATATTAGTACTCCTAGGAACCAAGTCAAACCATGTACATCAGCAACTTCATTAATAAATGAAGTACTAAATTATTATCTTCATCATATCTCATTATTTAATAAGGCTAATAAGATGTCTTCTGATAACACAAGCACTTAAGTTGTTTACAATAATTGATTGCTATTTTTATGTCTTATAAATTATAAATTAATTTGAACATTATTTTGCTAATTGATAAAATATGCAATGCACAAGGCAAAATTTGCTCTATACAGGATGAAATCGAAAACTTTTGCCAACTCAAATAGAAGCTTCAGTACCTACATACTCATAATAAATTGTCTTTCCCTAAATCAAAATTCTTGAATCATATCAATTTTAGTGCTCCCGATAAGCAATGCAGAGTTCAGAGTAACCTAATTTTGACCGTTCCTACAAAAAAAGGGCGCGCGTTGATGTTGCCTATGTGCATATTGTGCTCTTATAGTTTTCCTACATGAACGAAACAGAAATTAGGAGATCCGCAGGAGAACCAAGACAACCGACATAGCCCGAAGAATTGCCAAACTTAAGTGGCAGTGGGCAGGGCACATTGCTTACAGAGCAGATGGCAGATGGGGCCGAAAGATTCAGGAGTGGCGACCGCGTACCGGAAGACGTAGAGTGGGAAGGCCTCCCACAAGGTGGACCGATGACCTTGTGAAGGCCGTGGGTATCAGCTGGATGTGGGAACCACAAGACCGGTCGAAGTGGAGGAGCCTGGGGGAGGCCTATGTCCAGCAGTGGATGTCTTTCAGCTGAAATGATGATGATGATGATTGTGCTCTTTCCTTTTTGACATGTTCTAAATTTTCTTAATAACACATTAAATTATATCTTAATTTGGCACACCTATTCTATATCATGCTGTATGTAGTGCATTTCAAGGCTTTCTGCACAATAATAAAACAAGTGTGAGAAGGGCATGTACTGGAGCCAAAGAATATGCCTGACTTTAAATTAATGTGTTCATTTATTTATTTTGTCTGCCATGCCTCCATATTTTAATCAGGATAAAATTTGTTTTAAAATCTATTTTTCTTTTTTAGTAAATTATTTTTTTATAATGTCACCCTTTGAAGTGACTTGAGTATCCAATGATGGAGTACAATAATAAGAAGATATTGTTTTTATATCTCATCATGTGGACTGGCCATTCTATTGAATAAAAAAAAACGTTTAGCACACAAAAATATTAGTTTACTACTGTATGCTTATCCATCTTAACCAAAATAGAAATTTCACTAAAATTATGAGTAACATTTAATTATCACAGGCAATTTGTTTTATTACCTAGGTAACATTGCACTCACCTTTACTACTTGTAGCTGGTTTCTAACTAGGGCTCTTCAAATCCGTATCATCCATGTATTTGTTTACTAACTGTCCTCAAGATATCACACTAAACGAACATTGTTATCACACATTTTATTGATAATTTAGAAAGTAAATAAAATATTTCAATCACACCTGATAACATTTACACCACTTTTTATAAATACTCTACAGACATTTCAGGTTATAACCAATTCAGCCACTAAATTAATACGTCTATTTATTTTGGTTGCATTAAAAAAAAAAAATGAATAACATTCGCAAAATTTTGCACATAAAAATCGTCAACTGCTCAACTACATTCAATAGAAAATATCACTGGTTATTGAAAACCTCAAACCTGTCACTGTCAAAATTGCTGTCAAATGCAACTATTATGTAATAGTTAGTCGATTTTTATTTAGATGAGGTCCTAAATTGTTATTGGACTTTACCTTTTCATTAGTAACGTAACAATAGCTCTTACAATAGTTGCTGTGTACTTGGACTACTTGGCTAATCTCCGTTCAGAATAAACGCTGTAAGCCGTGATCGAAATTCAATCGAGCGGAAATTTACTAGGTACACATATTTATTTTGTGACTTGGGCAGATCCACTCCAGACCAAGTGTTCGGCATTTGAACATATTTTTTACCATGAAACATATCCGTTAATTAGGGTTCCGTAGCAAAATGGCAAAAACGGAACCCTTTTAGATTCGTCATGTCTGTCTGTCAATTTGTATGTCTGTCTGTCCGTCCGTATGTCACAGCCACTTTTTTCCGAAACTATAAGAACTATGGTGTTGAATCTTGGTAAGTAGATTTTCACACAAAAATAGAAAAAAAAAAAACAATAAATTTTGGGGGTCCCAATACTTAGAACTGAAACACAAAAAAAAAAAAAACTTCAAACCCATACGTGTGGGTTATCTATGGATAGGTCTTCAAAAATTATATTGAGGTTTCTACTTAGAGCATACATGCTCTAAGGGTTTCTAACATCATTTTTTTCTAACCTGAATAGCTTGCGCGAGCGACACTTCCAAAGTGGTAAAATGTTTGTGTCCCCCCCCCCTGTAACTTCTAAAATAAGAGAACGATAAAACTAAAAAAAATATGATATACAGTCGCCAGCAGGTCAAGCTATCCCAAACTATCAAATTTTCCCAATTGAACATAAACCTTATTCCTTGGAATAAAGTTGAAAAACTATCAAAGAAATTTGACAGATTGGGGTAGCTCGATGTGCTGGCCTCTGTACAGTTGCCAGCAGGTCAAGCTATTCCAAACTGTCAAATTTTCCCAATTGAACATAAACCTTAATCCTTTGTTTTAAAGTTGAAAAACTATCAAAGAAATTTGACAGATTGGGGTAGCCTGATGTGCTGGCCTCTGTACATTACCATGTAAACTTCCACCGAAAATTGGTTTGAACGAGATCTAGTAAGTAGTTTATTTAATACGTCATAAATCGTATTATGTTACTTGCTGCTACGGAACCCTTCATGGGCGAGTCCGACTCGCACTTGGCCGCTTTATTTTTACTCACTCATTCCCTAGTGTTGAACTCAGCACCCTAATTGCGTAACTCACGATAAATCATAATCTGTTTCGTTTTGAAACGGATTGGTAAACCATTGCTTCATATGTTTGAAAAATGTGTCTGCTGAACAACCTAAATAACGTAATGAATATTGTTGAACTGTCAAAATTAAACCGATTAAAATTAATCGTGTGTTACGCAATTATGGTGCTGGTCTACACTAAAATTACCTACTAATCACAATTCACAGTGGTCGCCAGCAGGTCAAGCTGTCCCAAACTGTCAAATTTTCCCAACTGAACATAAACTTTATTCCTTTGTTACAAAGTTGAAAAACTATCAAAGAAATTTAACAGATTGGGGTAGCTTGATGTGCTGGTCTCTGTACTTTTTTCTAAATGGCTAGTACTAACTACTTCCATAACTGGTACAGGTGCCTGGTGGCAGCACTGGTTGCCATGCATGCACTGCTAAGAGTCCTCACCGTCGCGTCGATACGCGATTCTCTGTCTACGGAAAGACAGAGAATGCTAATTTCGTAATGCATAATGAATTTTGTGATCAGTGACGTGCCCAAAATATTGTGTCGCGTGCCGTTGGTTCGCCATCCTTGCCCTAGGTCCTCGCATAGACATTTTTCAATTGATTGTCAATGAGTCAATGTTCATGTAGGGAGTTTTTGGCGGGATCGCGTTGGAACATGTTGCACGAATTTTAATTTTCATGTAATTTTGTTAAATAGCGAATTAAGTTGTATAATTTTGGTAGTGAATTATTCAATTTAGTTACGTGTGAGTGCACAAGTGTAGTGAAGGTGAAAACAAGTGACTAACGTGGACTTTTCGTGCTCCCCCCAAAAACTCCTAATAGGTTGTTGTAAAGTTACTACCGCTTTACAATAACTTTGACTTGACTGACTTTGGACGACTATAACTTTTTGTAACTTAGTGCCTGATAACGGGCCATTTACTTTATCGAAAAGCTTTTTTTTGAAGATTCATTAGTTGACACTGGCTAAATGCACAAACTGTGCGAAGCCAAATCACAAAAAAAAAAAATGTCAATGTCAAAAGCGAAACAAGTCATGACAGTTGACACTGTTGACAGTAGTATCTCTTGCCGTGTTCCGAAATGCAACAAAAGTGATAATATCGCGAACCCGACCAAATTGAATAGTTAAAAAATTTAAGAGCTATCAGATCATTAACCGGTAACGTCCGGGGCGGGCCGCCGCGTGGCCCGCCCTAGTAACTTCCGTAAAGCCCCAGCCGGGCCGCGCCGCGGCCCGCCCCGACTACCTGCTGTTTTTCTCTAATCATTTAAAATTAGTAAGTTATTAGACGTCTGTAAAAAAACAAAATTGTGGTCAGATAAATATTCTCCTCAACCTACTAATTCTATACCAAAAATATTGTCTGGAAACATAAAAATAAAAAGCTGAAAGTGCCGCCATTACTGACACTTCAACACGTCAACGTTGTGATACGTGCTCCGTCTAATAAAATCATATTTAGTGAGTTTTTGGGTGATATGCAACGGTAAGTGGATGAATATTCATTTATTATTAGTTATTACATCGTTTTAGATAATATTTGCACTAAATAACATCATTAATACTTCATTTTTGGCCAAAGAAATTTTACGTAAAAATCGTTGGGCTCATGGCGTCATTACTTTGATGAATTTTGACTGTTTTACAATGAATTGAGTGTATCTGTATGAATTGAGTTGCTCTAAATCTAATAATAACAATAGTTTTGATCATTCGATGTGTATTTCATACTATATTTTTTACATTTCAATGATTTCGGACTGTGACCCTCGGACCTTTGACAGTTATAGAGACAATAAACGAAGTTCGAAAAAAAAGTTGTCTTTAATATGAATGAAATCTCTTTGTTTGATAGGCCAAGATCCTCATCGCCAGTTCCGGGGTCCACTGCTGCTGCTGGTTCAGGCTCGCCGCGCGTCCTTAGGCCGTAAGTGTTAAAACTTATATTCATTTATCTTATATCTTTTCTTCGTAATTTACACGTAATTATTTTGACTATTTTAATTTTAGATGTCATGTCGTCATCATGGCCCCAGTGGGTGACGACATCACGATGGAGCAGGACCACTTCTCTCTTGCTGACAAGTACCAGCTGTTCCAGCAAGAGGAAGTGGTCAAGGACGTGGTATCAGCCGCAGCCGCAGCGTCGGCCACGACGCGGCGAGTGCAGCGCGGTGCGGTGGTGCAGTGTGGCGCGGTGGCATTGCTCAGTGTGGCCAAACGAGGGGGCGGAACGCCTAGTGGTGACCCCCAATGGGTAAGAGGTGAGAGATCGGGAGAAGTCCATGTGGATGATGACAATGTGCCTGAGGATGTTCGGGAGAAGATCATGTAAATGGTCAGAATGAGAGAAGCTAGGGTAGCGTTTTTGTAAGTTATGCATTGTATCATGAGTCCACGTTATTTTTGTTGGCAGTTTTTTTTTAAAGTAAGCAACACCTCTGTTCTTTATATTGTTATCAACATTTATGTATTACTTTTGAAATAAGCTGCACCTTTGTACTTTGTTTTTGTAGCCTATTTCCATATATTTCTCTGTGTGTATAATCCTCTTGCTGTTCTGCTGGCAGTATTTTTTTTTATTTATAAAACTGAATGTGTGATTGTGGGATGTAAAATTGTGTGAATCTGAATGTGTAAAAGATTAACTTTTTATAATTTTAGGCATAAGCAGCACTGTATTTCACAATTCTATTTTTATCACCGTTGGAAATGTTTTGCGTTAGCAATACACAGCATCTTTGTACTTCACCTTCTATTTTGATACATGGGAATGTGTAATTGTGAGATGTAAGACTTATAAATGTGAATGTGTAATAAATGAAAATGTTATTACTTTAAGAAATAAGCAACACTTTTGTACTTCAACTTTTTATCAAGATTTGTACTTAAATGTGAATGTAAAATAAATTAACATTTATTTGAAATAAGTAGCTTATATTTAGTACAGTGTTCATTCTACTGCCACAATTTTTGCAAATATGTTGAAGCATAAGCTTACAATAAGTACCTGTATTCTGTGTACCTACTTATGAGGAGACAATCAATGTGGGTGTATACACAACTGCTTACGCCTTCAGGGAATACAAGCTCGATGTTATGTGTAACAGGTTAGGATGTTATGTACAAATAAAATAACTGATTACAAGAATAATGTTTATTATTTTTCTTCCCTATGTGACATACACACACAGTACACAAACATTTATAGTAAAATACATTTTTTAATAAATCAAAATCATGTAACTTGAATTTTGTTATTATTTCCTACAGTGAACTTCTATTCCTAAACCAAAGTTATCGATATTGTCGTAGAGTGAGTGAGTCACGTCCGTACGATTTTCTCGAACTCTACATTTTTATAGGTAATTTCAGAGCTTGAGATCTTTGTTTTTTTCCATGACAATGAGTAAGTTTTTACACTAATTAGAAAGTCTAGTTCATTCTTATGCGGTTTAGACTAATTATTCAAATTTTGAAACCTATAGTACCATGTAAAATTAGCTAATACAAAAAGACATGTCCAATTAGCTATCTCTTCCAGGAAATCTTATCATATTACAATTATACTGGCATATTTTTACAATATAAAGGTGACATCGGTAGATAAAGGTTTATATAGTATTCTAGTACCATTTTTTTAATTTGAAACACTTAAAATAACTCGAATGAGCGTTTACAAAGTCATGCGTTGTAAACAAGATCTCATAAAAATGGCTCCGCGTAGTATGAAGTTTGAGTTTCAATAATATGAAGATGTTAGGTTCAACTTTAAAAAAAACACTCCTGTTAGATTACTTGTCTATTCAAAAAGAAACAAACAAAGTTTCGTGCAATCCAACACTGTAATTTTATCAGAAATCATCCTATTACGGCAACAAACACACTTTCGACCACTTGTCCGTTTTCAACATTTGTTTATAAAAAATGTTGAAATTTGAGTACGCTAAACAATTTATATAATGGCCTGGTGATTCAAGAACCCAACACTGTTTATTTTTTTTAGCTAGAAGCAATAGAAACTTGAGTGGACCCTTTTTTGTGAGCGAGGTCGTAAATTTGTAATCGTAAACATGTCAGCTGTCACTGCCAGAAATCGGCGCCGGGCTTGACAGAAGTTTGACGTTTTACGATAGCTGTACGCCACAGGTTAACCTGTGGCGTACAGCTACAGCGTACAAATTTACGACCTCGCTCACAAAAAAGGGTCCACTCAAGTTTCTATTGCTTCTAGCTAAAAAAAATAAACAGTGTTGGGTTCTTGAATCACCAGGCCATTATATAAATTGTTTAGCGTACTCAAATTTCAACATTTTTTATAAACAAATGTTGAAAACGGACAAGTGGTCGAAAGTGTGTTTGTTGCCGTAATAGGATGATTTCTGATAAAATTACAGTGTTGGATTGCACGAAACTTTGTTTGTTTCTTTTTGAATAGACAAGTAATCTAACAGGAGTGTTTTTTTTAAAGTTGAACCTAACATCTTCATATTATTGAAACTCAAACTTCATACTACGCGGAGCCATTTTTATGAGATCTTGTTTACAACGCATGACTTTGTAAACGCTCATTCGAGTTATTTTAAGTGTTTCAAATTAAAAAAATGGTACTAGAATACTATATAAACCTTTATCTACCGATGTCACCTTTATATTGTAAAAATATGCCAGTATAATTGTAATATGATAAGATTTTCTGGAAGAGATAGCTAATTGGACATGTCTTTTTGTATTAGCTAATTTTACATGGTACTATAGGTTTCAAAATTTGAATAATTAGTCTAAACCGCATAAGAATGAACTAGACTTTCTAATTAGTGTAAAAACTTACTCATTGTCATGGAAAAAAACAAAGATCTCAAGCTCTGAAATTACCTATAAAAATGTAGAGTTCGAGAAAATCGTACGGACGTGACTCACTCACTCTACGACAGTATCGATAACTTTGGTTTAGGAATAGAAGTTCACTGTAGGAAATAATAACAAAATTCAAGTTACATGATTTTGATTTATTAAAAAATGTATTTTACTATAAATGTTTGTGTACTGTGTGTGTATGTCACATAGGGAAGAAAAATAATAAACATTATTCTTGTAATCAGTTATTTTATTTGTACATAACATCCTAACCTGTTACACATAACATCGAGCTTGTATTCCCTGAAGGCGTAAGCAGTTGTGTATACACCCACATTGATTGTCTCCTCATAAGTAGGTACACAGAATACAGGTACTTATTGTAAGCTTATGCTTCAACATATTTGCAAAAATTGTGGCAGTAGAATGAACACTGTACTAAATATAAGCTACTTATTTCAAATAAATGTTAATTTATTTTACATTCACATTTAAGTACAAATCTTGATAAAAAGTTGAAGTACAAAAGTGTTGCTTATTTCTTAAAGTAATAACATTTTCATTTATTACACATTCACATTTATAAGTCTTACATCTCACAATTACACATTCCCATGTATCAAAATAGAAGGTGAAGTACAAAGATGCTGTGTATTGCTAACGCAAAACATTTCCAACGGTGATAAAAATAGAATTGTGAAATACAGTGCTGCTTATGCCTAAAATTATAAAAAGTTAATCTTTTACACATTCAGATTCACACAATTTTACATCCCACAATCACACATTCAGTTTTATAAATAAAAAAAAATACTGCCAGCAGAACAGCAAGAGGATTATACACACAGAGAAATATATGGAAATAGGCTACAAAAACAAAGTACAAAGGTGCAGCTTATTTCAAAAGTAATACATAAATGTTGATAACAATATAAAGAACAGAGGTGTTGCTTACTTTAAAAAAAAACTGCCAACAAAAATAACGTGGACTCATGATACAATGCATAACTTACAAAAACGCTACCCTAGCTTCTCTCATTCTGACCATTTACATGATCTTCTCCCGAACATCCTCAGGCACATTGTCATCATCCACATGGACTTCTCCCGATCTCTCACCTCTTACCCATTGGGGGTCACCACTAGGCGTTCCGCCCCCTCGTTTGGCCACACTGAGCAATGCCACCGCGCCACACTGCACCACCGCACCGCGCTGCACTCGCCGCGTCGTGGCCGACGCTGCGGCTGCGGCTGATACCACGTCCTTGACCACTTCCTCTTGCTGGAACAGCTGGTACTTGTCAGCAAGAGAGAAGTGGTCCTGCTCCATCGTGATGTCGTCACCCACTGGGGCCATGATGACGACATGACATCTAAAATTAAAATAGTCAAAATAATTACGTGTAAATTACGAAGAAAAGATATAAGATAAATGAATATAAGTTTTAACACTTACGGCCTAAGGACGCGCGGCGAGCCTGAACCAGCAGCAGCAGTGGACCCCGGAACTGGCGATGAGGATCTTGGCCTATCAAACAAAGAGATTTCATTCATATTAAAGACAACTTTTTTTTCGAACTTCGTTTATTGTCTCTATAACTGTCAAAGGTCCGAGGGTCACAGTCCGAAATCATTGAAATGTAAAAAATATAGTATGAAATACACATCGAATGATCAAAACTATTGTTATTATTAGATTTAGAGCAACTCAATTCATACAGATACACTCAATTCATTGTAAAACAGTCAAAATTCATCAAAGTAATGACGCCATGAGCCCAACGATTTTTACGTAAAATTTCTTTGGCCAAAAATGAAGTATTAATGATGTTATTTAGTGCAAATATTATCTAAAACGATGTAATAACTAATAATAAATGAATATTCATCCACTTACCGTTGCATATCACCCAAAAACTCACTAAATATGATTTTATTAGACGGAGCACGTATCACAACGTTGACGTGTTGAAGTGTCAGTAATGGCGGCACTTTCAGCTTTTTATTTTTATGTTTCCAGACAATATTTTTGGTATAGAATTAGTAGGTTGAGGAGAATATTTATCTGACCACAATTTTGTTTTTTTACAGACGTCTAATAACTTACTAATTTTAAATGATTAGAGAAAAAACAGCAGGTAGTCGGGGCGGGCCGCGGCGCGGCCCGGCTGGGGCTTTACGGAAGTTACTAGGGCGGGCCACGCGGCGGCCCGCCCCGGACGTTACCGGTTAATACTGATTTTTATTTTGGTTGGCTTCGCGATATTATCACTATTTGTCTAATACGGAATGCGCCCTATATGTAGTTTGTGTTGACACTTGACAGTCATGTCCTGACAAGCTTTCCGTCCACGGACGGTTTTTCCGTAAAGCATCATAATTAACTAATATTAGTGACTTTCCCAGACTCCATCGCATCAGTATTTACATTTGTCAAGAACGTACAAAAATTCGATAGCATTATAATAGATAACTCTGTCAATTTAGAATTATTTCGTTCAAACAAGTAATCCATCACAAATACATAAAACATGGAAGTGCGCAACCAGAAGCCCAAGAAGAAACCAACTAAGATTGAGCAGATGACTAAGGAGCAAATACGACAAGCAATTGTGAAGAAGCGAGAGTGTAATGCTAGGGCTCAGCAGATTGTCGAGAACCTGTTGGAACCGAGCGTTACCGAAGCATACTTACTACAGTGCCTTCCAGACATCAACCAGGCGCACTTCGAAGATATTATAGAAGAAAGAGTTATAATCCATTTATGTGGCTATCCACTATGTAAGAATGCTTTGTTGATGAAGGATATACCTAAACAGAAGTACAGAATATCTATGAAGACCAACAAAGTTTACAATATCACTGCTAGGAAGAATTTTTGCAGTAACTCATGTTATAACTCTGCAATGTATGTCAAAAAGCAGATGTTGACTAGCCCCCTTTGGTTTAGGGAGTATGAAAACATACCAACCTTCCACCTCTTGAACCTAGATGATGTTGGTACTATGGGTGAAGAGGTAGATGTAACATTGATTGAAAGAGTTAAAATCTCAGAACCGAAGGCATTTACTTCAATCAATGATTTTGCTGAAGCAAGCCTTAATGAAGTATCTCCTAATGCTGAAGATGAAAATGATGAAAACAACGAACAATCCAATCACAGAAGAAATGAATCAGAATGCAGTGAAACCGATAACCAGAGTAATTTAGGTAAAGCAATGGAATTAATCAATGAACAAATAGCCAATATTGACTTAAAATATGATGATAACACATCCAGTAAACCGGATGTAACTGCTGACCCTGAGAATGAAATAAAGGACAGTAATCCAGAAACATTTAAACCACATTCTGGGAAATCTGTTAACTCAAATGATGAAACAGAAATACCTGCTAAGAAAAATCTTAAACCAGCACCCAATCCATTAAATATTGTAGGTGACATCATAGAAAAACCAGAGAAGAAAATTGACCCAATACTAATGGCTCCTGCTTCTACTGCTGATGAAGAAACCAAAGAAAATAAATCAAATAAAAAGTTGACACAGAAAAAGCAACCTTTGGTAATGGCACTAACCATTGAAGTTGAAAAATGTCTGGCTGAGTGGTTTACTTTGGACACCATTCTCTTTATATTTGGTGAAGAGAAAGTTCGAGAAATGGTGGCAGACAAAGGAGAGTATATAAAAGAATATCTAAATAATTTTGCAAAAGGGATATTCTATAGTTCCAATGTTTATGATCAGTACCAAGTGTTATGTAAGAAGCTTAATATGCTTGAGTTGGAAGACAGAAAATTGGACACTCAAGCACTGAAACGAGAGACAAAACCATTGCCTAACTATACAATGCTTCAGGCGGAAAGTGAAAAGATGCAGTTAAAAGTAAAAGCGTTCTTTTCAGGAGAGACAGAAGTAACGGAACCAGTGAAAGAAGAACTTATACAATCTCCAGAGATCGTAGAAGAGGAAAACCGAACAAACCTGCCTCTAGTTGACAAAAACTCACAGAACGCTCTGCGTAGAAGAATTGTCGGTCAACATTTAAACAAAGTATTACCTGACATTCTTCAAAGTTTGGGTCTACTCAGTCTTTCAATAAGTTCGGATATTCGTTTGTTGGTAAATACGTTTAAGTTAAAAGCAAATAATATCATGTTTAAGCCGATACAGTGGATGTTGATAGCAATTATTTTCATAAAGCTTTTGTCTCTGAGGGATAAAAGACTAGAACATTTACTTCAGCAACCAACTGCGTATCAACATATGCAGTTGTTACTGCTAAGTTATAAGCAAGATGGAGGTTACTTAGATAGACTAATAAGTTGGCTTACTGATGTAGATCGGCTGTTAGATACTAGTGATACACAATTAACAGTAGAATAAGTTGTACATAAATATGATAATTATTTTTAATTTATTAAATTTTTTAATCTGTTTTTTTCTCTGTACTGGTAAAAACATACTCGAGGGGGTAGAAAAAGGACTTCAACATTGAATAAAATAGTTTTATACAAACAAGCCTTCTATATTGTTTGTTGAACAAGAGCTTTCGCCAGCGGCCAAGCCCACATGGTGATAGAAAATTATCCCATCGGAACGTACAACCGGGATAAAAAGTAAATTATGTCTGGAAATCCAGGTTATAATGTAAAAATGTGTGCCAAATTTCATCCAAATCCATTCAGCCGTATGTGCCTGATTGAGTAACAAACATCTAAACATAAAGTTTCACATTTATAATATTAGTAGGATCTAGTCTAGGCAACAAGCAACATTTATTCAACTTAGAAAACCCATTAATGATTGAGGTACTATGGGACGGTGGTTAAAATAAACACGAAAAATTTACACAATAAACTTTAATACATTATAATTCACTCAAAAATTAACTACTTAAATTAGGATCTATTATAGATAATGCAGCACCAACCAGGTGCAATGACCCTGTGATCAACACGGACGATCTATCGACAATGTTTTGTTTCTTCAATTTGACTAAGGCATCTGCCACACAGCTAGCTACTGTCACATTCATACAGCCTTCTTGTAAGTGTTGCCAGATCTCTGCGTGTTTTTCGCATCTGGCAATGAGCTCTTCTTGTTCTACCAAGGAGTAATTGTCATTGTTTTGGCTTATATTTTTGTGGGCGGTCGGGATTACGAAGTAGACTGATTTGAAGCCCACATGTTTTAGCGGTTGGAGTAGGATTTCAGCGTTTCTGTCGCCTGTAGCACTAAATAACAGAACTTTGTCATGAAATCTGCAAAGGAAATGTTAAGGTTATTATTACAAATATCTGGATGACTGAGCTTTGCTTAGTTTTTCTGTTTGTTTGACGTTTTCTAAAAATGAAACCTAGCTAGATCGATTTATTGCCCCCGAAACCCTGCATACAAAATTTAATGAAAATCGTTGCAGCCGTTTCCGAGATTCAGATCATATATAGGTACATATGTACAGACGCCAGCAGGTCAACCTACCCCAAACTGTCAAATTTTCCCAATTGAACATGAACCTTATGCTTACGGTATAACGTCGCATCGCATCAAATAAATTGGACAGATTGGAGTAGCTTGATGTGCTGGCCTCTGTACAAGAATTGCTTTTTTAAAGGTACTATATTTTATTGATATGATTCTTATTGGTCTAGTGGTCGCAAGCGCATCTGCTGAGCATAAGTTCCTGGGTTCAGTTCCCAAGTCCTGCAAAGTGTTATTGGGTTTTCCAGCAGGACTGTATCATTCACAGCTCGGAGTCTGGTATATGCCTGGTTTTGGGCGAGGGCATCGTCCCCTATTACATGGGAATTAATCATAACTGGCGAAGATACACCTCTGCCTAACCCTTCGGGAGTACCGGCGAAATGTTATATTTGTTTATAATTCTAAATATTGTGTGTCACAAAAATTTACTATATCTTTGGCCGAATCAATTCAATGCAGCAGTCGCATTTGGCAAAGATTTTCTACAGAGGGGGCATTTTATTTAACAAGTGAACAGTAAGGGACTACGCACACTTATTCAGCTCTGTTCAGCTTTTGTCTATAGAAAACAACGATTTGGTATGAGATGCGTACGCATCCGTTCAGCCGTGGAAAGCTGAACGGACTCTATACAAAATCGTTGTTTTCTATGGACAATTAAAAGCTGAACTGAGCTGAATAAGTGTGAGTAGTCCCTAATCCACAAGTGCAGTTCAGTTTCCCATTTTATATTGAACTAGCTGACTCGACACACGTTGTCCTGTCTTAACTAGGAATATATGTTACGCGCAACTTTCTTATTTTTTTGCTTTTGTAAGAACCTTCTCCTGATAATAACAAACAACAAAAAAAGAATTAGCGAAATTGGTCCAGCCGTTCACGTGTGATGCCGTGACCAAGGGAAATAGGGATTCATAAGTTTGACGTGTGTGTGTGTGTGTCTGTCTGAGGCAACGTAGCTCCCGAACGGATGAACCGATTTGGATTTTGTTTTTTTTTGTTTGAAAGGTGTATTAGTCGGGAGTGTTCTTAGATATCTTTCATCAAAATCGGTTCAGCCGTTTGAAGATTATCAGCTCTTTTCTGGTTGATGAAGGGATTTGAGCATCTTCCACGGGTCTGATCAACTCGAAATTTGGTATTCTATTAGTTCAATGATATTAGACGAACAAAGTAACCTTGAACTGATGTTGGAGCAACACCTGGAATTTCTAGGATACCCAAGTTACTCACCAACAAACAGCAGAGGTATCGTGTTTGGGCTTATTGAAAAGATCTCAATGAATAGATTATAGATAAATGATGATCAGGACGAGGAATGAGGATAAAAAAATAGTAACAAACTTCACTGTGGGAAAACTACGCAACGCTGCGCAGGTTTAAGCGAAACATTAAGTTTAAAAAGCAAGAAATTTTAATAAAAAATAAATTTAAAATTTAAAAAACCCTCGACTCAAACAAAAACTCTTAAAAGTCAAAAATAACATTTAGAGACCTTTTAAGTTGAAGGTAATATTTTGATCAAGGCATTGTCAAGTCGGGGGACGGTCAATGAAAACGCCAAACAGAGGCCTAGCATTTTCATTAGCCGTCCCCCGACTTGACAATGCCTTGATCAAAATATTACCTTCAACTTAAAAGGTCTATAAATGTTGTTTTTTACTTTTAAGAGTTTTTGTTTGGGTCGGGGGTTTTTTTAATTTTTTTTTATATATAAGATACTAGCTTTTGCCAGCGGCTTCGTCCGCGCGGAACTTTCATCCCCTATTTAACTCACTTACGGGCTGCTTTTGAAAAATCCTTCCTTATTAGCCAGGGGCTACATTATAAAGAAAACCTCTGTGCAAAATTTCAGCTTTCTAGGTCAGGGTTTGGGCTGGGCGTTGATGAGTTAGTCAGTCAAGACTTTTCTTTTTATATAAAAGATCTTTCTAAAGATAGATAGATGTTCTGCTAGATAATAAAATATTTTAAACCATCTCACCTATTACGATTCTTAAACCACTGCGCGCAAATCTCCATAGACTCTTTGGTATGCGCTCCGTCCAAATAAAACTGCGCATAATCAGAATTCACAACCTGGTACCTTCCCGGCCATTTGCAAGAAGTCAGCCCTGTCATAGTCTCCTTCGTCACACATTTCACTACGGTTTCTAATACTGGTTTGGTCACGCCGTTTTCACCGTTAACGACGTGTTTAATAAGGCCGTTTTTCCTGTGTACTGGTTTGGTGATTCTCAACCAAGCATGAGCTAGCTGTATGGCTAGAGAGGCGTTCATTTGGTATGCTTCTACGTCTATTGGCAAAATAGCTCGCTCTGTGGTCGGGAATGTGTAGGTTTTGTAGGGAGGCACTACCGTTAGCGGGCACTGAAAATAAAAAGTATAATTATAGTCGTTACTAGCTGTGCCCGCGAATTCGTTCGCGCGGAATAGTTATTTTTTTATTTTAATCTGTATAGAATATTTTAATAAAAATATAAAATAAACGTAGCCTAAGTTACTCCTTATTGCAACAGCTATCTGCCAGTGAAAGTCCCGTCAAAATCGGGCCAGCCGTTTCAGAGATTAGCTGGAAGAACCAGACAGACAGAGAAAAAAAAATGCTATTTTGGTATATGTACCGTATATACATCCATATGCATTTAGTAAAAAGCGGTTATTTTAATATTACAACCAGACACTCCAATTTTATTTATCTGTATAGATAGATATATTTGCTGAAAACACACTCACACACATTTTTTTTGTTCGTGTCTTACTTAGCAGTGACAGGGCTTTGCCCAGCGGCAAAGGCCTCTCCTATTTGACCTATTTCCATCCAAACATGGCCCTGCAAACCTTATCAGATCGTTATACCACCTTCACCGTACTCTGCTTAAGTAAACTTCAGTTTATTCCAAAAAAAATAAGAATATTTTGTATGGGCAATTAGGCTTAATACATTTCCAGTTTCAGATGCAGACAGCAATCTTGTCTACAGATGGCGGAAAATTACAAAACCAATATTTTGCCTATTTATTTATCATACTTAATCTGCCTCCTGAAGGGGCTTGTGGCTAAATAACAATAGCTGCGCGGGTTGATCGCTCAGGTTAAGCTACGCTTGCCGCGGTTGGTCCGTGGATGGGTGACCATCTTTACATACCAAGACCTTTCCGTGCCTCGGAAAGCACGTTAAGCCGTTGGTCCCGGCTGTTATTTGTGTGGATCTTTGACAGTCGTTACGGGTAGTCAGAAGCCCGAAAGTCTGACAACCAGTCTTACCAAGGGGTATCGTATTACCCAGTAACTGGGTTGTGGAGGTCAGATAGGCAGTCGCTCCATGTAAAATACTGGTATTCAACTGCATCCGGTTAGACTGGATGCCGACCCCAACATAGTTGGGAAAAGGCTAGGCAAGATGACTTAATCTGCCTCCTCTCTGAGAGAGGGAGTGGGCCCAGTGCGGGTTGGTAGATGTCACAAGTGTTCGAATTCTTGGTTCTAGGACATGCCGGTTTCCTCACGATGTTTTCCTTCACCGTTTTTGAGAGCAGTGGTCATAAAACTATTTACACAAAGTCAATCGCCTGGGTGAGTTTTCGAACCCTCGGCCACCACTGGTCTCGCCTCTTCATTACTAAAGAAATATTCATAAAAAGTTTCATAAATCGCTAATTTTATCGGCACCTAAAATGTAGATTACCTTAAAACTATTAGCAACATTTTTCAGCACTTCCATAGCTTCTGGGGGCTGTTCCACTGTGAAGGCCTCGCAACCAGTCTTCATGATACCTGCTTTGGCTGCCGCGATCTCAGGCAGTGTTGTGCCTAATATCGATGTGTGGTCCAACCCTAATGCTGTTATACCGACGACTGGGACCTTTCTGTAAAATACAGATGATACTTTTAAAACATTGTCATTGCAACGAAAAACACTAGCGATGCCAAATAGCCACTCCATTTACAATAATGTATAAGAGTACTACAAACGTCTGGTCAATTCTAGTATAAAGCCCATTTTTTTTCCAAATTCATAATTAACGGTTCCCCATCACGGACGCCATAAGTGACGTAGTTTCGGTTTTCGGGGACTACAGGTGCGATATTAAGTGTTTAATAAACACTACATACTGATAGAATATTTTTTGTTGTTATATTGCCATTTTAAATATTAGATCCACCACGTCTATGTTGCCAGCGAATTTAATTTCCTAAGAGGTGATTTTAAAATTACGTAGATCAATCTTAAAAGTACCAAGGCACAAATGAATAAACAATCATTGATGGCGAAGATGAGTTTGGGGAAAGTCCTATTTATCTCATTTATTGCCCATCTAATATTTGAACCGTATTGGATTGCAATAAGGGTGATTATAGAATAACTAGAATCTGGATATTCTACCTTAAAACATTCGTGTAGTCTACAATGCCGCCGATGCCCACCTCCACGATGGCGACGTCCACCTTCTCCTTGAGGAACACGTTGAAAGCCATCACGGTCAGGAACGCGAAGTACTTCGGCATATCTCCCTCGAACGCCTGGAAAGATAGTGTTACACATTACAGCTAAGTCCATGTAATAGGCGGTGAGCGTATTGCCATCAACCGGGCACTTACTCCGGGCCGCTACTGAAGAAATCCAGATGTAAAAATCCGATAACACTTTGTCTGACCGCGGAGTCGACCTCAAGAGCTGTGCTTAGCAATAGCGCTTACCAACGAGCAGCAGATACACAATCTTCAGATAATAAGCATTAGGAACGGATCTCTTTCGACTTGTGTCAGAACAAGTCACATGAGAATAACGAAGCAGCTTATGATGCCCGGTGAAATTAGTGGCGGCTAACTTCCCAGAAAACCATCAGCCATCAAGACTACGCTTTTCCGTTGGTTAAGGTAATTGTAAAAATTGAGCAAATTACTCTTAATTTCTTTGTGTATAACTGGTGCAAAAACACAAATAAGTTATTATCAGGGTCCAGAACTGATTAAGATGAAAACGATGAAATTCAAAAATTAGCACTTATATACTGTACGAAAAGATTAAAGAAATAAAAACAGATTTTTGTTTGTATCTATTTCGTTTTATTTAAATTTCCAATTGAAATATTTAAAAATAGTACCTTTATAGTACCTATATAACAAGCCTACTGTGAAAGTACCTTGCACAAAGCACCAGATGGCGCCATACGCTATACATTCCGCAAAATGACGCGAGTGACGACTCTATACCCTATATAAAAATGTACTCTGTGGTTGGTTCCAGGTAATTGAGTAACACACTAACAGAAGGAATGGCTCACATTTTGACAGTTTAACAATATTCATTGCGTTTTTTAAGTACACACAAATACTTCGGACATATAGAGCAGTTTATTTGCAATAACCTTCAAAGCGATTAAGAGTATGATTAATAGTGTGTTACATAATTAGGGTTCCGCACCATAATTGCGTAACTCATAGTCGGTTTCAATTTGACAGTTCAACAATATTCACTTTGTTGAACAGACACATTTTTCGAACATATGTAGCAAAGGTTTAACAATCTGTTTCACAACAAAACAGATTATGATGAATCATGAGTTACGCAATTAGGGTGCTGGTCCTACTTAATATGGAAAGTGGCCCTTTCCGCTGATGGATACAGTCAGGCCCTACTAATGTGAAATTCTATTCTAAAGTGCTGTAAAATGCCCTGCAAGTTCCGTCTCCAGTGGTATTTAAAATAACCATGTGTTCATCAAAAGCTACCTGAGTTCGATCCAGCATATCGTGGACCTGATGAAAATGTCTCGCGAACTGTTCCTCAGAAATCACACGGCCGTCAAGTCGAATCCGTTCGCGCACCGCCACGAGGTGCGGCGACGAGTAGAACCCTGTACGGAACCCGTGATGACGGAGGATGGACTCGCACATCGCACTTGTTGAACCCTGAAAATTTAGACGGGCCTTTTGATGAGGACAGTCAAATATGAAATTTTTTGTGCCAAGTTGAAGAGACACATTTGCTTGAATGTCTTTGATTCGAGTTTATTCACCAAACGCTGCCCTGTCTAGCGTGACGTCTCTGCAGTGGCGTGGCTAAGTAACCAAAGGCCCTGGAGCAAAAATAAACGAGGGCCCCAACTAAACGATTTAAACTCGTTTGTTCCGTATTCGTCGTGTTCCGAATTCGACGTACTCCAGATTTGTCGTAATCCAGATTAATCGTAAACTATTTCATGAAAATAAAAGGAAATATTTATACCTGTTATGGAGGCGGTGGAACCTTAATAGGGCCCCGTTGAGCACCCTTTGGGTACGGAATCCTAATTAAGTAGATATTTTTAAACCAATAACACCACTTTCTTGACCGACTATACGTTTTACGACGAATCTGGGTTACGAATTCTCCGCAAGTTTCAAACAAAGATGTTCGAGACTTGTTGGGAATGTTTCAAACAAGTTGTCATTATTAAAGTCGCGTTCCTGGAATCTGGTTTTCACTAGTTTTTTTTTTGTTTTTGGGTGGGAAATCATCAAATAACTTCTCCCGCTCTGGGTGGAGCAGGAGGACGTGTCAGACTTTTACTGACTAAAATCCACCCGTGTTCCTTCAGTAGCCCGTATGCCAGGGGCTGTGGTGTCTCTTTCGAACAAACCCGCACCCCTGGCAGGCATCGGCCCTTGCGGGCCCCATCATTTTTTGTGATGACATCTCTTTGAGGCGCGCGTGGAACACAACGCGCCGTCGACTTGGGCTTGGTCCTTACCGGACAGCGAGCTACCCATTACTCGCCGTCCACAAGCCCATGCCTACGGTGGCCGGAAATCGGCCTGGGATTCCCGACGCCCAGGGCGTCTCCGTATCCTGCGGCGGCTAGGGTCGCGAGGGTGCATATGCTGCCTCTCCCTCACGTGCGCCGCCTCCCTCTTCGCGAGCATTACTGCTTCGCTGAAGGAGGTGACGGCTCCCCATGCCCTCTCGCTCCGTACCATGGCCTGGACCAGGGCCCGACACGAGAGATCGCCGCCGCCGATGGTTTTCACTAGTTTCATTTATAGTTTGTAAGTCAGAGTCCGAGAGGTCGCCTGAGCTTGGGGGCCGCGGTACACAGCCCCGTTTAGCCCTCCGGTAGCTACGCCACTGCGTATCTGAATTGCCTCGAAATCCACATAGGTACCTACTTAACAAAATTCTTAAATTCATTAATAAACTGAGAGTCCACGCACAGCCTAAACCCCTGGGGGTCCTAGAAGTATTAAACTTTGCACTACAGTTGCTTTATTATCGAAGGTGAGACTAAGGAAGATTTATAAAAATCATCCTATTTCCTAAAGTTCTTGGATATCCAGTTTTTGCTGTTGGAGTCGGCTTCCAGTCTAACCAAATACAGCTGAATACCAATATTTTACATTGAGCAACTACTTATATGACCTCCACAACTCAGGTACGTGAGCCATTTGATAATTATACCCATTGGCTCGACTAGTTAACAGAGTTTTCGGCTTCTGACGACTCGTAATGACTGTCAAAGATCCACGAATGACAGCCGGGACCAACGGCTTTCCGTTGCACGGAGAGGTCTTATTATGCAAAGATGGTCACCCATCGGCGGACCAACCGCGGCAAGAGTAGCTTAACCTGATCGAGTCGTGCGGCTATTATTACTTTTCCACAAGCCGATTAACTATGCTGGGCTTAACATATTTAGAACATCATTCTGCTTCTGTCGCCACACGACTTTCATGTTTTATTCGTTTTTAAAACTAAATCTATTTTGTCATTTAATTATAGTGCAGTGGACCCTGAGAGGATTTGTGGTTAAGTAACAATAGCTGCACGGGTCGATCGTTTAGGTTAAGCTACGCTTGCCGCGGTTGGTCCGTGGATGGGTGACCATCTTTACATACCAAGACCTCTCCGTGCCTCGGAAAGCACGTTAAGCCGGTCCCGGCTGTCATTTGTGCATCTTTGACAGTCGTTATGGGTCGTCAGAAGCCCGAAAGTCTAACAGCAAGTTTTACCAAGGGGTATCGTATTACCCAGTAACTGGGTTGTGGAGGCCAGATAGGCAGTCGCTTCATGTAAAATACTGGTATTCAGCTGCATCCGGTTAGACTGGAAGCCGACCCCAACATAGTTGGGAAAGGCTAGGCAGATGATGAGTGCAGTGGACCCTAATCGTGGGTTTTATAAAAGACTAGCTTTTGCCAGCGGCTTCGCCCGCGCGGAACCTTCATGTCCCTATTTAACTCCCTTAGGGGTTAATTTTCGAAAAATCCTTCCTTATTCCTTGTCTACTTTAAAAAGGGAACCTCTGTGTAAAATTTCAGCTTTCTATGTCCAAGAAGGGTTTGGGCTGGGCGTTGATGAGTCAGTCAATCAGTCAGGACTTTTCTTTTTATTTATATAGACGACAGAAGGCTACTTTACGAATGTGCAGGATAGGCAAAATGCGTCCCGTCGGCGATTTTCATTAATTAACCTTGAAGGTATGAAGCCAATTTTAATTAGAACCATTAGGTACTTCAATAACAGGGGCCAGTATGTAGCCGATGGTCAGTACTGTCAATGTCTGAAAATAGCTAGTAATGCATAAGAACCTAGTTTTTTTCTAAATTCATAATATTATAAAGAAATTACCTTTCCTTTGGTCCCAGCTATGTGTATCACAGATAGTTCATCTAACTTTGTGAGGCTAACTCCAGTTCTCGACAAATAGTGTTCCATATCCTTTAGGTTTGTGCATTTCTGAAATGTTTGTAATAGTACATTATGGTACAAGTGTGTAACGTTGGTGATTATCGCTGAGGCGCCATTGAGACCCGAGCCGTCAGGCGAGGGTCTTAAGAGAGCCGAGGACGATAATCATCAATACACACGTGTATCATACGACGTTTTTCAACACACTTGCGAAGAAAATAATACTAAATCATCATCATCATCCATCATCATCATCCATCATCATCCATCGTCATCCATCAGCATCCATCATCATCATCCATCATCATCCATCGTCATCCATCCTCATCCATCATCATCCATCGTCATACATCATCATCTATCATCATCCATCATCACTCATCATCACCCATCATCATCCAGCATCATCCATTATCATCATCATCATCATCCATCATCATCCATCATCATCCATCATCATCATCCATCATCATCCATCGTCATCCATCATCATCCATCATCATCCATCATCATCTATCATCATCCATCATCACTCGTCATCACCCATCATCATCCAGCATCATCCATCATCATCATTCATCATCATCCATCGTCATCCATCATCATCCATCATCATCCATCATCATCATCCATCATCATCCAGCATCATCCATCATCATCCAGCATCATCCATCATCGTCATCATCATCGTTTTTAAGAACAAAGCAACTCAAACAAAAAACAACCTATAACTCACTAAGAACAAAGCGACCCAACCAATTCTATAACTCACTAGTGAATAATAGTAATGAAAAAGTCACAGTTTGATAATAGGTGTCATTATGTGCCTAACTGTAGTGAAATTAGAGCCATTTTATGAGCAAGTGTGTTGAAATAGTACATTATGGTACAAGTGTGTAACGTTGGTGATTATCGCTGAGGCGCCATTGAGACCCGAGCCGTCAGGCGAGGGTCTTAAGAGAGCCGAGGACGATAATCATCAATACACACGTGTATCATACGACGTTTTTCAACACACTTGCGAAGAAAATAATACTAAATCATCATCATCATCATCATCCATCATCATCATCCATCATCACCCATCATCATCCATCATCATCATCCATCATCATCCATCGTCATCCATCATCATCCATCATCATCCATCGTCATCCATCATCATCTATCATCATCCATCATCACTCATCATCACCCATCATCATCCTACATCATCCATCATCATCATCATCCATCATCATCCAACGTCATCCATCATCATCCATCATCATCCATCGTCATCCATCGTCATCCATCATCATCCATCGTCATCCATCATCATCTATCATCATCCATCATTACTCATCATCACCCATCATCATCCAGCATCATCCATCATCATCCATCATCATCATTCATCATCATACATCGTCATCCATCATCATCCAGCATCATCCATCATCATCCAGCATCATCCATCATCATCATCGTTTTTAAGAACAAAGCAACTCAAACAAAAAACAACCATAACTCACTAAGAACAAAGCAACTCAACCAATTCTATAACTCACTAGTGAATAATAGTAATGAAAAAGTCACAGTTTGATAATAGGTGTCATTATGTGCCTAACTGTAGTGAAATTAGAGCCATTTTATGAGCAAGTGTGTTGAAAAAAATATTATAACGATACACAAGTTCGTGTACTAACAAGCATGCAGAATGTTTTTTTTTTTATGGTTTAAGTGTAGGTAATTCTCATCCTCTCTATTTTTTGTTTTACTATTACATAACATCACGCCTAGTTTCTCCGAAGGGTTGCGCAGAGGTGTACCCATAGAAATATAAAAACCTACTAAGTATAGGTACTTACACCCATATTTCGCCAGAGTAAGAATCATCATCATCATTTCAACCGGTAGACCGCTGCTGGACATAGCCCTCCCCCAATTTGGGAGGGCTTGCCATAAACGCCACGCTTGGCAAGCGGGTTGGCGATCGCATTATGGTGGTAAAATGCATAGAGAACGCTGCTGCCCATCCTCTAGTAAGTCCCTTAGTCGCCTCCTACGACACCCACGGGAAGAGATGGGATGGTGCTATTCTTTACGTCCGGCACCACACGGAGGAACTTCAGAGTAATAAGCGGCGAGCTTATTAAAAACAAACTCAGAATTAAAAAAACAATGTGATGTCATGCATGCATTGAAATGAAAAATTATGAAGTCTTGACCTTGTTTTCAAGCAAGTTGCAGCTCTGCTATAGAAGTGAAATCACTGTACCTACAAACATGCTGTAAGTCGTACGTATTGTTTTGGATTTTTACATATTTAGCCAATTCCCACAGCTGTATTTGGGCCAAGCCAAACAAACCAGATAAGTAAATCATTGTAGGTAAATTATAGATTAAAAGCTAGGCTCGCCGGAAGACGTAGAGTTGGAAGGCTTCCCACAAGATGAACCGATAACCTTATGAAGGCCGCAGACAGGAATTCGCTGGGTGCAGGAAGCACAGAACCGCACCCTAATTGCGTAACTCACGATTAATCATAATTGGTTTCGTCTTCACAGTTAAACAATATTCATTGCGTTATTTATGTTGTCGAACAGACACATTTTTCGAACATATGAAGCAATGGTTTAACAATCCGTTTCAAAACGATACAGATTAGGTATGATGAATCGTGAGTTACGCAATTAGGGTGCCGGTCGAAGTGGCAAAGCTTGGGGGAGGCCTATGTCCAGCAGAGGTCGTCTTTCGGCTGAAATGATGATGATGATGATGAGGTTTTATTTAAAACTGTTAGAAAATGTTTGTGTGAAACCTTGCATATATTCAATATAATAGCCTGCATAGGGTATTTAACAATCTATTATCGTAGGTAGTTATCGCTTATTTGAGTGCAGAACGGAGTTATAGTTTGGGGTTTTCATGGATAAATACAAGTCATATCAACTTGGTAACTTAGCATTTAAGGTTGATTTTTTGGTAACTAGGTAGGTACCTACTACAAGTACGTACTTGTTAGTAAATTGTATAATAATGTGACCGACTACAAATTGATTAACATAGTATAGAGCGCGGAGTATCAGCGCCGGCAGCATCCAAAGACGGTACCTAGTACTAATTAGTACCTAGTACCTACTAATAAAATTCGTGAGCGCAAAACTTCTGTCCGACTGCCATTCAAAGCCGGCAGTTTCTATTGGTTATTTGTGTCGTATAGCGATTAGTAGGTAGGTACGCGCCAAACTTTATGGCAGCTCTGAAGTGCGCTACTCGCTGCGCAGAATCCCACTACCCACCTTCGCTGACACATGAAAGACTTCTTCAGACTCGCACGACAGCGACGCGCGACGTGATACTTGAAGAAAAATGTCCATGAAGTTTTCAATAGAAATTGTTCTACGAGAGTTACGTCGCGCCTTTGCGAGACCCTGAATGTGTTATTAACGTCAAGGTCTACACGGGCGTAATAAAATCGTGGTGGGAATTTTCGCGCACTGGACCTCCAACGCAGTGTTTAGAGCCTTGCATTCTCAATGCTCGCTTCAGCACCAAGAGTTGAAAATCCAAATAAAATCCCTTCACGATATTGTTACGTCTTTTATTATTATGCACGTCGGCTTATGGCGGCTCTGAAGTACTCTACTGGCTGCGCAGTATCGCACCCCTCACCCCCGCTGACACATGATCTTGTTACTGCAGAGCGACTCGCCTCATGTTCATATTCGACCGCCACAAACTTTGAATCAGTTTCCTTTTTTTATGGGTATCTCGCAGGTCAACCTTGGAGGTTGTCGGCTGCTTAACCAGGCTTGCTTGTGGCTGCCTCAATAAATTAAGGCAGCCGATCCAGCCAGGGCTTAATACACGCTAAAGGCACCCCCTGTGGGCCTCAGCTTAGGGCGTCGATGGAAGAGGACAGCAAGGGACGGGCTGGGTTGGAAATATTACTAAAGTACGAATTTAAAGCTCCGCGGCGCGGGATGGCTCGAGCTAAGGTCGGGGTGAATCGGGTTGTAACACGCTGACACTCTAGATTTGTATGGAAAGTCAATACTTTGGAATTGTCAATGCAATGCCGCCTCTTGCAGAGCGGCCGCCAAGGTGTCTCCGGGCTCTGTTAATATAGCCAAACTCTATTTCAATTTACGTTATAACATGCAGCCTTAAAGCATCACCCGACGGATACCTATTATTTGAAGAAAATTGTAAAAGCCCATACTTATTAATATTTTTACCCGACTGCCCCAGAAGGCGGGTTCAGTTTTTCGATAATATGTATGAATGTCCGATTATAACATTAATGAGGTAGGTATCGTTAGATTTGTGGGATATGGAATTGTAGGAGTGACATAGAAATATTATGTCGGTTATTAAAAAAAAGCTCTGCCATTTGTTTTGACTCCGTAGGTATTGCACTTTTCTTTATACCAGCAGATTTTTTTTTAAATAACCTATAAAAATATCGCACACAGGGAGGTTCAGAATCATATTTTGAATAAATGGTAACTGTTTGGCGTCGATGTCCCTGACAACCGATTATACGGCATACCTTTATAAATGAATAAATAAAATAAGTGATGTAACCCACAGTGCAATCAGGCGAATAGTGCAAGATATCACAACAACATTTACCTTGGTTATCTGTGCTAGGGTGCTACTTACTTGACCCGTTCTTATTTCTCTTCGGATCTGTTCAATGGTCGCCTTGTTTGATTGCAGCACGTTAAGCTTTCGAACAGCCTCCTGGAATAAGATAAAGTCTAATAATTTGTTCTAAGTCATCAACTACCTAGCCTTTTCCTAACAATGTTGCGTCGGCTTCCAGTCTAACCGGATGACCAGTATTTACACGAACCTACTGCCTATCTGACCTCCACAACCCAGTAGCTGGGTAATACGAGATACGGTATCATTGGTAAGATTGGTTGACAGAGTTGCGGGTGTCCGACTTCTGACCCGTAATGACTATCTAAGATTTACGAATGGCAGCTGGGACCAACGGCTTAACATGCTCTCTAAGGCATGGACGAGTCTTGAATCCTACGTACCTGAACCTTACGTATCAAGACTCTCGATAGATACGTAAGGATGGTCGCCCATCCACGGACCTACCGCGGCAAGCGTAGCTTAACCTGATCGACGGTGTAGCTGTTATTACATTAGGTAGGTACTCATTTAAATGAAAACAAATGTTGCTTCGTTAAATTTAGCAGAAAAAGGAAAACATGTAAATAATATTACTCGATCAATAACAAGCCGCTCCAAGAACTTGATAATTTACGGGACCTTGGTGTTTTAGTAAATAGAAATTTGAGTTTAGGAGTCATTAGGTACGACCAAATGATTAGGTACCTACTCGGGATTATTATCTAAATGATCAGCACCCTAATTGCGTAACTCACGATTGATCATAATTGGTTTCGTCTTCACAGTTAAACAATATTCATTGCGTTATTTATGTTGTCGAACAGACACATTTTTCGAACATATGAAGCAATGGTTTAACAATCCGTTTCAAAACGATACAGATTATGATGAATCGTGAGTTACGCAATTAGGGTGCTGGTTTCAGTCAGAGGGTAATTAACATTTTTAAAGTACCGTTTCTGACTATTTCCATTTACAATAGGTACTCGTACCTAAAGATAATTTTATTTGTACCATAGCGTTATTCGAAGTATTCTGGAGTATTTACTACAATACTCCAGAATACTTCGAATAACGCCGGTACGGTGTGGAACGGATGGAACCCTTTCTATCAGGTGCATTCAGTACAGTAGAGCGCATTCAAAAACGGTTTTAATATATCACATAAGTAATAACAAATTCTCGGATAACAAATGTCGTAGTTTGAAGTTCAGACTACGTCATTTCGCGTTTAGCGTTCAGACTCTGAACTCGTATTGCTCTAGGCTAAGTCATTATCATTATAAAATGAATTCGCTAAGCGCACATAGGAAATCTTTAGATTGCATGTTTTTGTATAAATTAATAAATGGTGTAATAGATTCTCCTGAGCTTTTAGAAAAAGTAAATTTCAGTATCCCACGTGGCAGCAGGCCGCATAAATAATGAAGGACTTTCGCCCCACCTCATAGTCGAACTAATAGGTATAATTTTGTAATTTTTCACCCATTTGGCGCATGCTTTCTCTTGCCAACTCCATTCGTGGAGAAATTGATGTCTTTGCTGGTTCTGTAGCCTGTTAGACGGTTAGAACTAAACTTAGAGTCTTAATTGTATTATTATTTTCTTTCAAATCTTTTTACATTTATCTTTACAAAACTTTTTCATTTTCTATGGATAAGTTAAAAAAAAATAACTTATTGTTACCGCTTGAGTTAAAAAGCACACTGTACACAGGCTCATTCAAGGCAAGGCTCAAGGGCATTCTTGTTAGAAAAATGTCTCTACCCTCTAATGCTCTTATAACAGACATGTCTATGTTGTTGTACCTATTGTGTTCCGTGTTCATCTGACTTTCGTTTTTGATTAATGTTACTTTATTGACATGTGGTTTATTATTTAATTTAAATTTAATTTTCTTTTATCTAAATATTATTTTTTAATTTATTTGCATGTATTCTTTATATTTGTAATACTGTTTTGTTTCATGCTGGATTATATTCGAACGCAATGTGAATTGTTACTGAAATAAATTGAATTGAATTGATAGTGTAGCTTCCCAACAGTGAAATATTTTTTCAAATTGGTTCAGTAGTTTCGGAGCCTATTCAATGCAAACAAACAAACAATCAAATCTTTCCTCTTTAAAATAAGTATAGAATATAGAATGGACAAATTCAATTTTCTTTTTTTAGTTTTGCATATGTTTAATTTTTCGAACCGACGAAAAAACGGAGGAGGTTACTCAATTCGACGCGTATATTTTTTTTTTTTTTTTTTTTTTTTATGTATGACCACGCATAACTTTTTCCAGAGTAGTCCGATTTTGATAATTCTTTTTTTATTGGAAAGGGTATACCTCGAAATTGGTCCCATATAAATTTCGAAGAAAAATTCCAACCCTAAGGGTAAGAAAACAGGGGATGATTGATTGTTTACTCACAGATTTTAATACTGAGTCGTGTATTAAATCAAAAATTAAGCATGTAGTAATTAGTAGATTATAGCCACAAAAAATTATAAAATAAAAACTTTTTAATAAAAAAATTGAACCGCCGAAAAACCGAAAAATAAAAAATAATAAACTAGCTTTGTCCAACCCCAATAAATAAGTTCGGAAGTCGGTGACTTTGGATATGTATTTGATTATATGTCACCGCCTTCCGAACTTATTTATTGGGGTTGGACAAAGCTAGTTTATTATTTTTTATTTTTCGGTTTTTCGGCGGTTCAATTTTTTTATTAAAAAGTTTTTATATTAATTGGTATGCAAGTGTTTGATATAAAATATGCATGCTAGATTCACATCTAGAAGATGTCAATCAAAAGTATTTATGGTAACTTTTATATTGTAATTGTGATTGTACAGTCGCCAGCAGGTCAAGCTATCCCAAACTGTCAAATTTTCCCAATTGAACATAAACCTTATTTCTTTGGAATAAAGTTGAAAACCTATCAAAGAAATTTGACAGATTGGGATAGCTTGATGTGCTGGCCTCTGTACATCAGTTTTGTGAACAACAATTAAAAAAAATCGAGTAGGCGATTTAAAGTCACTTTTGAACATCAACATTTACTAGAAAATAGAATAGATTCTAGTTGCCCTTGCCCTTGATTCTGGTTGCTAAAGGGTAGTTTCGTATGGAGAATTGGCAAGAAAGTCTATAGTTACTCTCCATAATACCATTTTAATGTTACATTGAGTATAGCTATATTTCTTCTGAAGCTATAATAGTCTGTTTTCAAAGATGATCCCGTTAGCCTGAGAAATATTATTAAGAAAAAGAATTTGCTTCCGTCCATGGCTTCACGCGCGTGGTAAGTTGATAAAGGTAGCCTATGTCCATCCCCACAGTTCAAAGTATCCCCATACTAAATTTCATCAAAATCGGTCCACCTGTTTCAGAGATTGCCCAGAACAGACAGACGGACAAAAAATATTTGTATACCATTTAAACATACTTGCATATGCATTTAATAAAAAGCTGTTATAAAAAACAAACATTTAAATTTTCTGTAATTGTATTTAAGAAAATAATACAAATTTCCTTTATAACAACAGATCTAAAATTCTATTATTCTGTTTATTTTAGTCTAGTGTGAATGTTTTGAGATGCAAGTCAAGTGAGTTGATTTATTTATCTATGTCTACATCTGGTAGCTGTGCAGAATACAAATAAAATATTTAGATACTTCATTGAGTCATAATGTACATAGGAATAATCTGCACTTATTTGTATCTACTTATTTTTGCATAACATATTTTATTAATGAGAATAACATTCAAGTTGCTACTTACATGGATCAAGAATTATGTAATTCTAAACATATAATGATTAATTTTATTACATAAATGGCCGAATAACATTTAAATATTTTTATTTATAGTAAGAAAATATAGACTCGAAACTAAATCCAATTAGAATCTATCTACAACTGTAGACTTTTAATAGGATTCCCATGTCCAAAATAACAATATTGAAAGGGTACAGAATTTCAGGTTCAACAGTTCTCATTTTTTTTTTTAATTATGCTGTCCAGTATAATCAATGTTTTCAAACAAGCAAAATTATAATCACAGTCTTCCTTTAGGATATGCATAGGTAGGTACATTAGAATACTTATCTACAACTTATTAAATAATGTTATTGTGAGAAACTAATGCTGAAACAGGAAACTTTCTAAAATACAGAACCAATGATGTGGCAATATATAAACAGAACTTACGCAATCAATGCGCTATCAAGCAAAATACTAAAACAAAAATATTGACAAAACTCGTACCTCGTAACTTGTCTTTGTCGAGCACATCCTAACAGCTAGACTACTGACTACACAACCACGGAATAAGTGGACGCTGTTCATCAGTGCGTCATCCGTCGAATGGACGGCGCAATTAAACTGGAAATAAGTGAAAAAACCGTGACCTCGTCGCGAACGACGAGCGAGAAAAATCACATGGCGTTTCTGTAGGTCTGCTGTGAGTTATCGATGAGGCCAACCAATGACATCTGACCCTCATACCGGCTATTGTCATACTCATAACATCAAACCGAACAGAGCCGGTAATTAACGACAATCGCTTCCCAGAACAAAACAAAAGTTACGCTATCAGACCTAACCTCGCAAAAAACATGTGGAATTGACATTGACAAGACGATGGCCGTTCAGGTCAGGCCACGTTCCGAGATACGAAAATATCGATTTGAGCACGCTCACACCAGCACCCTAATTGCGTAACTCACGATTGATCATAATTGGTTTCGTCTTCACAGTTAAACAATATTCATTGCGTTATTTATGTTGTCGAACAGACACATTTTTCGAACATATGAAGCAATGGTTTAACAATCCGTTTCAAAACGATACAGATTATGATGAATCGTGAGTTACGCAATTAGGGTGCCGTTCATAATAATTACTTCGTTATCGTGCTCACGCCAATTATTGGCGTGAGCACGATAACGAAGTCCTGCGCGCCGGGCGAAACGTCATGGATGACGTCATGACATGCGCCATCTTGCGATAACGCCAACTAGTGATGTGTCCCTCACTCATGAGGGACTCGTTTGAGGTACTCGTGATGGCAAATTGAAAGGGTTGCAGTGCACATTTTTTTTTTTAAATAAATTGTTTTATTTATGTGAAAATATAAACATTCTCTAACTGGGAAGCTGAAACTATCCAAGTCTGTGCTGGGGTTCCGGGGTTCAGGCATTCCGTTAAGTCTAAGGGATTGTAGGTGGTCGTCGGCGTACATTCGCCTCGCACCATTTAAATTTTCACCGGACAAAAAATAATACCTCATCATGGCAAGGTACTCTACGCTGGAGTATGCGTACGTCATTGTGAAAACAATCACTGGGCATTTGAAGCACACGCGGAAAAAACAGCGATCGACGTCATGCTGTGACCAATAGCAGGTGACTGGAGAAACGGAGAGCGGCGCGCGCGGGCGGGAGGGGGTGCGCATGCGGTGAAACGTGAGCGGTACGCCTGCGAAAAAAAGCGGCCGGCTTCAATCAAAATATTGAATTTCGCTACGAATTTTCATTGATAATTTCTGCGCGTAGAGTAGGGTGCCTATAAATTGGATTTTGATATTATTTGCCGATTTGTTTGTTTTTTTATACTTTTAATTATTATTTTATTTATTGCTATGAAAAGTTTACTACAAATAAGTAATCATCATTTCAGCCGAAAGACGTCCACTGCTGGACATAGGCCTCCCCCAAGCTCCGCCATTTCGACTGGTTCTGTGCTTCTCGCATCCAGCTGACTCCCGCGGCCCTCACAAGGTCATCTGTCCACCTTGTGGGAAGCCTTCCAACTTTACGTCTTCCGGTACGCGGTCGCCACTCCAGGGGCCTAGAGACAAAATACATTTCTGTTAGCGTTCACGCCAAACGCTACGCCAAAATGTATGGGAATAACATTACCTGCGGAAAGGTTACGTCGTGTACTTTCCGCAGGTAATGTCATTTACACTAATTAGAGTGTCATTTTTGGGAATTGATATCGGCAGTTATTGTCACGAACCCCAAGGTAGTAACAATATGTTTTAACGATGAGTGAACAGTTTTATCGCGATCACGAGTGTTCCGTATTGTTGACAAAAATGACGGTTATTAGCTGTCAGAATCGTGATAATTAACTCGAAACGCAAAATTTCAATGTAAGATTTTTTTTAAAAAGCGCTCACAGTGCTATTTTTCTAATACGGAATGTGCCCTCAGCTGAGTTGACATCTGTGAAAACGTTCGGAAACGCAATCGATGATTTTCAATCAAGTTATCACTGTTAAAGATTTATTAGTCTGTGGATCCATCATTCCAAACTAACAAGCGGAAGGAATTTTTGGCGGGATCGCGCTGGAACATGTCGCATGAATTTTCATTATCAATAAATTTTGTGAAATAGCGAATTAAATTGTATAATTTTGGTAGTGAGTTATCCAATTTAGTTACGTGTGAGTGCACAAGTGTAGTGAAGGTGAAAATAAGTGACTAACGTGGAATTTTGGTGTTCCCCCAAAAACTCCTAAAAGGTTATTGTAAAGTTACTACCGCTTTACAATAACTTTGTTATGACTAGAATACGTTTTTAATAAAGACTTGGCTAAAAGGTCTCTGAAACCAGGCCATAAAACTAATTTAAAAAAAAAAAACTAACAAGCCCCGACCCTTAACATAAAGTACATAGTACTCTGTTCTCTTTGCCCAAACCTCACGAGTTCACAACTCACAAATATGCCCTCCCATCATAGAGCATTTATCCTAATATAAATATAAATACATTTATAAAAGAAAGTCGTGTTAGTTACACTATTTATAACTCAAGAACGGCTGAACCGATTTGGCTGAAAATTGGTGGGGAGGTAGATTAGAACCAGGAGAGGAACCGTTCCCGTGGAACGTGACTACGTGAGATAAAACGTGGTATAACAAAACGCAGCCAGTATCGAGATTTTCGAGATGTCATATCGTAGTGAGAGCTGTTTTTAGGGTTCCGTACCTCTAAAGGAAAAAACGGAACCCTTATAAGATCACTTTGTTGTCCGTCCGTCCGTCCGTCCGTCTGTCAAGACCGTTTTTCTCAGGAACGCGTGGAGGTATTAAACTGAAATTTCTATATGATACTTAATTCTACTGTCCCTGGAAGCTGTAGAAAAATCAACCTTCTAAGTCAACGCAATCAAAAGATACAGCCATTTAGGCCGCAAAATTCCGCAAATTTTCGAAACTCGCACGGGAATCAAAACCTACAGGGTACTTCCCGTGAACTTAGAATCTTGAAATTTTGTACGAAGTCACGTCTTATAGTACAGATATAGGAAAAATTACGAAAACCGTAAATTTTTAGTTTCGTCATATAAAAAAAAATATTTTTGACAATTTTGAACTTTTACTTATATACCCACAGGTTTGTACGGAACCCTCGGTGCGCGAGTCCAACTCGCACTTGACCGGTTTTTTTTAGTAAGAGCTTACATACATAATTTAAATAGGTGTGTCAACTAGAAGACGCTATACCTTCGAAGTACCAAGTTGTTAGAACTTAGTAAAAGCTCACGTAACACAGGTGTGTCAGCTAGAAAACGTTTTATAGTGTTGAGCCGCACGATTGATGTTTGGTTACCACTAGCGCCATCTCTTATCGAATAGCGGAATTAATGGTCAATATCTTTCCAGAAAGTTCGATGCTAGAACTTTCTGGAACTATCGACATGTGTTCGGTCAGGGCCGATATGTACTCGAACATTCTAGATGCTTCTACGGTAGAAGGTTCTGGAACTATCCGAGGGCCCTATATAAGCGGGAACGGAGCGCGTCTCGGGGTAGTTTATTGGAAGCGATACACGCGAGAACATCTAAAGCGATCTTCAAGTGCGACTTAAGAGTGATTTATTGTGCAATTGTGTTGTGTTATTAGTGTGTTTAATTAAAGTGTTATTTTTGGTAATTCATATCGGCAGTTTTTAATTGTCACGAACCCCCAGCTCGTAACAATTGGTGTCAGAAGCAAGGATTAAAATCATGCCGATTTTACCTAAAGACGACACGGAGGGTATCCGTACCCGGAGTCAACGCCAGCAGGAGACGGACCAGAGGCGATTTGGTGGAGCAATGCCACAGGCGTCGGAGGGCCAGCTACCAACCACAGAGGCCGGCCCGTCCACAGCTGCTCCAGCATCACCAGCACCAGATTTTGCTGCTTTGATGATGATGTTGCAGGAGCAGGCCCGCCGACAGGAGGAACAGGCCCGCCGACAGGAGGAACAGGCCCGCCGATTGGAAGAACAGCTCAAACGGGATAAAGAGGAGCAGGCCCGCCGACAGGAGGAGCAGGCTCGCCGACAGGAGGAGCAGGCTCGCCGACAGGAGGAGCAGGCCCGTCAGTTGGAAGAACAGCTCAAACGGGATAAGGAGGAGCAGGTGCACCGCCAGGAAGAGCAGATGCTCCTCATAAAGGACCTTCACGCAACCTTCGGGAAAGACATGAAGGAGGTGAAGGAGAAGGTTGCCCAGCATGACAACCGCTTGTCAGAAGCTGAAACTCAGATCAGCAAGTTTAGTGACGTCATTGCTGATGTGAAGCAAGAGTTGGGTAACCTCAAACTTGGGGATGGAATCGCAGCTCCCGTAGCCACAACACCTTCGCTACGTGGATTCAAAGTGCCGCCGTACGACGGGACTTCTTCCTGGTCGGCCTACAAAATTCAGTTTGCGGCTGTCATGAAGGCGAACGGGTGGAATAAAAGTCAGGCCATGACTGCCCTCACCCTAGGCCTGCGTGACCAGGCTTTAAATGTGCTGGAAGCTCTCGGTAAGGAAGTGACTTACGAGCAGCTCCTCGAGGCATTGGAGGCTAGATATGGCGACGCTCACCTGGAACACGTGTTTCGTGCGCAGCTCAAGGATCGTGTGCAACGCAGTAACGAAAACCTGCAGCAGTGGGCCCTTGAAGTGGAGAAGCTGGTTCGAAAAGCGTACCAGTCCGTACCTGCACTTATTGATGGGAACCTGGTGCAGGCATTCATCGACGGCATCCGGGACCTTGAAGTTAGAGCTGCTGTGAGACTCGGTCACCACGGGACGCTTAAGGACGCCTTGGCCCATGCTCTGGAGGTGGAAGCTGTGCGGCAGGATCATCGTTCCCATCGCGTCAGGGAGGTTGTAGTGGCTACAGTTCGCGATCGTAAAGGATACAGCCCTAGGTGCTACGGCTGTGAGGAAAGGGGCCACCTCCGATCCAGTTGCCCTAAGCGAACTGCAGAAAGGGAAGATGGCCGGTCTCCAGAGGGTAGCGCGGCTAACAGCACTACCCAGCAGCAGCAGGGAAACGAGTAATAGCCAGGACTGCGGGGCGGGTGCTGGCTGATGTTCAAAGAGCCCCAAGGATTTCGATCACACAAATCCATGACGGGAACACCTTAATCATCAAGGGTGAGATCAACGGAATGCCCTGTAAGCTGACCATAGACACGGGAGCCTCTCGTACGGTCGTCAGTTCCAAAGTTATGAGTCGGCTCCTTGGGGACTCCACATACAACCGGGAATGCATTAATTTGGTGACAGCCACCGGTCAGCGCATACCCGTCCGTGGAGAGAAGGAAATGGAGTTGAAGCTAGGCAACAGGACCTACCTGCATAATGTCATCGTGGCTGATATAATGGACGATTGCATCCTGGGTCTTGACTTTATGAGGAAGAATTTTTGCGAGATTGACGTCAAGCAGGGAGTTATGAAATGTGGACGAGAGGAACTTTTTATGGAAGGGGCGTTATCAGGGAATGTGTACAGCCTTAAGGAAATTGTTCTTCCTCCGAGATCAGAAACGATTGTGCCGGTTAGTCTTCCTCGGAATTCTGGGCAAACTCATCGTTGTGTACTCGTGGAAAGGGTAGACAATGACCTTCCATGGAAAGTGGCACGAACTTTGGTCAGAGCCACCGACATCTCAGGGGTACGTGTGCTGAACCTTTGTGATCAGGAACAGACTATTGAAAAAGGCACACTGATTGGTACTTGCGAGGAAGTGGATTGGCTGCGTCAATGCCAATATCTATCGACTGGGACCCCCAGCAAAGATGCACAAACGAGAGTGACCACACTTTTAGAAGAGTGTCGCAGCGCTCTGTCTCAAAATGAGATGAGCAAGGCGAAGAAGATGTTACTGAAGTACGCCGAAGTTTTCTCCCTAAACGATAGTGACATTGGGAAGACTGGCTTAGTTCAACACAAAATAAATACAGGCGACGAGTTGCCTATCCGTCAGCGGCCAAGGAGATTGCCGGTAGCGCGTGAAAAGGAAGTAGAAACCATGATTGAGGGAATGGTGAAGGATGGTGTTATTGAACCTTCATCTAGTCCATGGTGTTCACCGGTAGTGCTGGTAAGGAAGAAGGACGGCAGCATGCGGTTTTGTGTTGACTATCGTCGTCTGAATGACGTTACGAAGAAGGACAGCTACCCTTTGCCAAGAATTGATGACACTTTGGACATGCTTACTGGAGTAAAGTGGTTTAGCACGCTGGACCTGAAAAGTGGCTACTGGCAAGTTGAAATTGACCCCAAGGACAAGGAGAAAACAGCATTCTCGACAGGAAAGGGTCTGTGGCAATTTAAAGTTATGCCGTTTGGATTATGCAACGCTCCGGCAACGTTTGAAAGGTTGATGGAACTTGTACTAACTAAGTTGATTGGCGATGCCTGTCTGGTCTACTTGGATGACATCATCATCGTAGGCCGTACGTTTGAAGAACATCTTCAAAACCTGGAACGCGTGCTCATGAAGATCCAGAGTGCCAACCTCAAGTTGAGTCCGAAGAAATGTTCACTATTCAAACGGCAAGTTAGTTTTTTGGGATATGTAGTGTCGGAAGAAGGAATCCGCACGGATCCAGAAAAAATCGCCGCTGTCAAGGATTGGCCAGTTCCAAAAGACAAGACGCAGGTCAGAGCGTTCTTGGGGTTGTGCTCTTACTATCGGCGATTTGTTAAGAACTTTGCAGATATAGCCAAACCCCTGCATAAGCTAACCGAGGAGAAGCGATATTTCTGCTGGGATGAAAGTTGTGATATCGCATTCCAGGAGTTAAAGGACCGACTATGCAAAACACCTATTTTGGGGTACCCTGATGCAGGCAAGGAATTTATAGTTGACACAGACGCAAGTGACATAGGACTTGGTGGTGTGTTGTCTCAACGGAATGGTGATCAAGAGGTTGTGATAGCGTACTTCAGCAAGTCGTTGTCAAAGCCGGAGAGGAACTATTGTGTCACGAGACGGGAATTGCTTGCTGTGGTAAAGTCATTGCAGCATTTTAGCAAATATCTTCTGGGGCGGAAATTCCATTTACGTACCGACCATGCTGCACTGAAATGGCTATTGCAGTTCAAAAATCCAGAAGGACAAGTTGCGAGATGGATTGAGCTACTACAGGAATACGACTTTGTGGTGGAACATCGCAGCGGGAAATCTCATGGCAACGCAGATGCATTGTCAAGAAGACCTTGTCCTGAAGACTGCAAGCATTGTACTAGGCAAGAGAGTAAGGAAATGGTACCTGTGAGGATGCTCAGGACAGACCTCAGCAACGAGTGGAGGGAAAGCTTACAACGTGCACAGCAGGAAGATTCAGACATCAAGCCGATTCTGGAGTGGATGAAGGCCAGAGCTCCTAAGCCCAGGTGGAGCGACGTCTCAGCAATGAGTTCCATCACAAAGAGCTATTGGGCCCAATGGGACAGCTTGGTGATTCAGGATGGAGTCCTGTGCCGTAAATGGGAAAATGCTCGGGGAAACAGCTGTCATTTGCAAATGGTAGTCCCTAAATCTCAAGTACCGGATGTTCTGCAGCTGTACCATAATGGTTGTTCAGGAGGTCATCTGGGAGTAAAACGGACTCTACTGAAGCTACGAAAACGGTTTTACTGGGTCCACTGTCGGGACGATGTCGAGGACTGGTGTCGCAAATGTACAAGTTGTGCAGCTGTAAAGGGACCTCAGACGCGTAGCAGAGGTGCATTAAAATTGTACAATGTTGGTGCACCATGGGAGAGGATAGATAGATAGAAGTGGTAACAAGTATTTCATGGTTGTGATGGATTACTTCACTAAGTGGCCGGAAGTCTTCGCCATTCCAAATCAAGAAGCTTCGACAGTTGCAGATAAATTAGTTCATGAAGTCTTCTGTCGTTTTGGAGTACCTTTAGAGATTCACAGCGATCAAGGAAGGAATTTTGAGTCCCAAATATTCCAGGAAACTTGTCGAGTTATGGGTACTCATAAAACAAGAACAACTTCTTACCACCCACAATCGGATGGAATGGTGGAACGATTCAATCAGACATTAGAGAGGTACCTAGCAAAAGTTGTGGAAAATCGGCAACGAGATTGGGACAAGCACATACAACCGTTTTTGTTGTCATATCGAAGCGCTGTTCACGAAAGTACATCGGCGACACCAGCTTTCGCAAACTTTGGAAGGGAATTACGGCTACCTGCAGACCTGATCACCGGAATACCACCTGATGCCCCACGCAGTATAACCGATTATGCGAATGACTTGCGGAACAAGATGAATGACATTTATGAGCACGTCAGACAATCAGGCCAGCAAATGTCTGAAAAGATGAAAACCCGTTATGACCGCAAAATGAACAATAAGGGTTTTGACGAAGGTTCACTAGTGTGGTTGCACAATCCAGTCCGCAGCAAAGGGAAATCTCCTAAGCTTCAAGCTAACTGGGACGGACCGTACCGGATTGTGACAAAGATCAATGACGTTACCTACCGGATACAGAAAGGTGCAAGGGGTACTCCTAAGATAGTCCACGTGGATCGACTGGCGCGTTATTATGGGGCCGATAATGCTCGGGACGAGCATTTCTTAGGTGGGGGCAGTGTTGAGCCGCACGATTGATGTTTGGTTACCACTAGCGCCATCTCTTATCGAATAGCGGAATTAATGGTCAATATCTTTCCAGAAAGTTCGATGCTAGAACTTTCTGGAACTATCGACATGTGTTCGGTCAGGGCCGATATGTACTCGAACATTCTAGATGCTTCTACGGTAGAAGGTTCTGGAACTATCCGAGGGCCCTATATAAGCGGGAACGGAGCGCGTCTCGGGGTAGTTTATTGGAAGCGATACACGCGAGAACATCTAAAGCGATCTTCAAGTGCGACTTAAGAGTGATTTATTGTGCAATTGTGTTGTGTTATTAGTGTGTTTAATTAAAGTGTTATTTTTGGTAATTCATATCGGCAGTTTTTAATTGTCACGAACCCCCAGCTCGTAACAATAGGTTTGTCAGCCAGAAAACGCTATAATTATGCCATCGAAGTACCAGATTGTCATAACTTAGGGCGCATTCCGTATTAGACAAATAGTGATAATATCGCGAAGCCAACCAAAATAAAAATCAGTACTAATGATCTGATGGCTCTCAAATTTTTTGACTATTCAATTTGGTCGGGTTCGCGATATTACCACTTTTGTTGAATTTCGGAACATGGCATTTGTAGGAACTAACCTAACATTGGTATGTCTGCTCGAAAACGCTTTATGCCTTGAATGCCTTCGAAGTAGTACCACATTGTTATGGCTTAAGCGCTTATTACACTTAGCTGAATTTAGGCATCTAAATTCAGAAGCAACCTTCTGATTACACTGTCCTAAATTCAGTTACTGAATCAGTTACCAGTTAAAGCGCGACGGAGTTGGACGTGCCGTGCACGTACGAGAATGGCTCCAAATTTTCAAGACACCAAAAAATTGGCCTTTGCGTAGCCCTGGCCGTTGACTCAATTAAAATATACTTCTCACAAAAATTAAGGAAAGAAAAAAAAACAATTTTTTGGTCGATTTCAATAGGCTGTATCTTGAAGAAAAATAGTCATACAGCAAATTTAAAAAAGCGATTGGATTCCAAATTGTTTCTCGTCAAAACAAATCGTGTAATCGTTCGAAAATTACTGACAAAACAATTATATTTTTCTCGGCAACCAATGATCGCACAGGAAATTTGAGGTCAAAAATTTGAATAAATCTACCATGATTAGCAATTGATTTTTCAATACAAAATTTTTAATTACTCATTACATGAATTTGAAAAGGCAACAAAAAAAAGGCTTTTCGTACCTATCTAATTTTTTGAAAAATCAGGTGCCCAATCAAAAATAATGAGGAAACCACTAATGTTAAGTACGCCTTTTACAGATTAATCTACCCAAAAAAAACCCGACAGAGTATCAATCCACCAAGCCTTTTTTTATCCCACTCGATTGAATTTTCGAAAAAATTTAAGGCGCATGATTTTTGTTCTGAAAAGCTCACAATTTTTATCAAAATAAAAACACTAATTTTTAGCATTTTTTCCTCAGTTTTGCATCAGTCATACAAAACAAAAGTGTACGTCCTCAACTCCTCACGCACGGACAGTTACGTAGCGACTGAAGAGTAAAGTCAGTACTAAATGCGATTACACCTTCCTAAATGCGTTTCTAATTAGGCTTCTAAATGATTTAGTCGTTCTAAATGATGTAGTCAAGTGTAATCGCAATTAGCAAGCTAGCTTCCATAGCTTTAAATGTTGCTTCTGAATTTATACAACTAGTTAGATGACTAAATTCAGCCAAGTGTAATAAGCCCTTTAGAAACCATCCTTGCTTCTGAATTTAGGATGCTAACTTGCTAATTGCGATTACACTTGACTAAATTCAGTAACGACTGAATTTAGATGCCTAAATTCAGTCAAGTGTAATAAGCGCATTAGTAGGAGTTCACCTAACATAAGTGTATCAGCAAGAAAACGCTTTATTCCTTCGAAGTACTAGGTTGTCATAACTTAACAGGTGTTCATGCGCAATGACACAAGATGTTGAGAAGACGCATTAATTCTACTGTCTAATAATAAGTAAACACAACACTGATAGTCGTTTCAGCCAATGGCTTGATAGCCAAGATCCTCGACAAACATCTGAGGAGGCTACTCCTGGACACGGCTCGCATCGTTAGGAGGTTCCTCTCTCTGGAGCCCTGACCGCCGGTAGCTTGGACCCTGTTCCCGATACCGGTGGGCCACTATTTTTTTATATTTTTAAATATTTATATAATTATTTCATATTCTAATATTTAAAATGTAATTTGTATGTATTTGTTGAAATAAAGGAGGAGTAAACACAACATTTATTGATTCTGAGGCGGCACGAAGTTCGCCGGCTCAGCTAGTTATTAATATATATAGGTAGGTACTCTTTGTTTATGCCTGTTTTGAACTCCTTGGTGCATTGCAGTGCACTGTTTTGGTTGTAAGAAAAATAAATTACTGTTGACAAACTAAGATAGACACAATTTCCATATTATAAAAAAGTACTCTGTGGACACAATATATATTCCAGTGTAATATTGTAGTCTTTGCTATAATCTGAGGACAGATCTTTTCGTAAATACTTTTCAGAGTGTAAAACAACATTGCAAACTATTTTATATATTCGATTGATTTTTATCGTTGGGAAATATGACGGAAACCGACGCCACAAAACGACCGCTGGAAATGCCTACACATTTTTTACCTCGGCTTGAGGGCTCGCGGGTTTATCTAATGATGAAGGTTTTCTCATTTCTACTACAAATGCGATAGTTACCTGTCTGTCTGTTAACTTTTCACGCCAAAACCACTGAATCGATCGATTCTTGAAGACAATTATACGTAGGTAGCCTGGGACTTGGAGAAGAGCATTCGCTACTTTTCATCCTGGATCGCAGATGAAGTCACAGTGTTGCAAAAAAAAACCAACGCTAAATCTTAAATTATTCCCAGGACATGGTCAGGAATGTCATCTTACATCTGCCAAAAGATCATCTTAAACACATGAAGATTTTCGCGAATCGTCACCTGCACACTATTGAGGCATCCCGATTGTTGTTGCTTCTTGAACCAGGTCTCGATCTAGGTAAACTTAATTTGATTATCCTTCTCTCATACCCTTTTCCAATAAAAAATAGGCGACGCCCTGCATTGATTATCTTTTCAGGGCAGCTAGTGTAGTGGCCCTCAGGAACGATGAAATGAATATTGGATAATGGGCCTTGCTCTCCAACAGAGTAATTTGATTAACTGGTCAGTGGGTAGTCTTAGAACTGATTGACAAACATCAGCTACATAACTTCGTAATATAATATACCTGCCAAACTTGGGATTTTTATCAACTCGTTTAATACCCATGTTTTCAGACGTATTTTGACTCAATACCACTAATACCACTCCCCCATGGCCTCCCATAAATCCGGATGATAAGGGGATACCACACGATCTCTGATGAGGCGGCGGCCCTCCTTGCCGGATTGCCACCATGGGATCTGGAGGCACGTTGTCCTTGTGCACATATGGAAGTGGCGCTAGGAGGCAAAACGCCGGGGCGTAATTCCGTTGCCGCAAGAAATAGCGGCACAGTGGACTGAGCTCCAGCGGGATCTCATGGTGACATGGAGGGCGTCGGGAATCCCAGGCCGATTTCCGGCCACCGTAGGCATGGGCTTGCGGACGGCGAGTAATGGGTAGCTCGCTGTCCGGTAAGGACCAAGCCCAAGTCGACGGCGCGTTGTGTTCCACGCGCGCCTCAAAGAGATGTCAACACAAAAATGATGGGACCCGCAAGGGTCGATGCCTGCCAGGGGTGCGGGTTTGTTCGAAAGAGACACCACAGCCCCTGGCATACGGGCTACTGAAGGAACACGGGTGGGTTTTAGTCAGTAAAAGCCCTCCTGCTCCACCCAGAGCGGGAGAAGTTATTTGATGATTTCCCACCCAAAAAAAAAAAAAAACATGGTGACATGGAGAGTGCAATTGTCGCAACCCAGTGCTGGGCCCGTCACGACTGTGGTGGTAAGTCCCTTCTTTGAGGATTGGATTGAGAGGCGCCATGACGTCCTCACCTTCCGCCAGACGCAGATCCTCAACGGACACGGCTGTTTCGGGAGGTTCCTGTTTCGCACAAGGCGGGAGGAAACACCCGGGTCTTTCCACTGCTTAGATTACCCTGAGGACACGGTCGAGCATACGGTGGAGGTCTGCCCGGCATGGGCGAAGCACCGCCTTGTCCTCGTGGAGGCGATCGGTGGCGGCGATATCTCGCGTCCGGCCCTGGTCCAGGCCATAGGTATGGAGCGAGAGTGCATGGGTAGCCGTCACCTCTTTCTGCGAAGCAGTGATGCTCGCGAATAGGGAGGCGGCGCACCTTAGGGAGAGGCAGTATATGCGCCCTCACGGCCCTAGCCGCCGCAGGAGACGCCCTGGGCGTCGGGAATCCCAGGCTGATTCCCGGCCCCCCCGTAGGCGCGGGCTTGCGGACGGCGCGCCGTCCACAAGCTACCCATTACTCGCCGCGCAGGTAATGGGTAGCTCGCTGTCCGGTAAGGACCACGCGCGCCTCAAAGAGATCTTAGCACCAACTGGTGGGGTCCGCAAGGGCCGATGCCTACCAGGGCTGCGGGATTGTTCGAAAGAGATAGCGTGGCCCCTGGCACATAGGCAACTGAAGGAACACGGGTGGGTTTCAGTCAATACAAGACTGACAGAGCGGGAGAAGTTTTTGATGATTTCCCACCCAAAAAAAACCATGGCCTCCCATGGTCCTATAACATTTTTTATCCCCTGAACCAGGAGACTTCCCCGCCGTAAATACCTTTCCCAATTTTATCTAATGCGTGACCTGCATGTATCGGGTTTGAGATTAAAACCTTGCCCATGTACTCAACTATAGGTAACACACGAGGAGAGAAGCTCTCCAAATCAGTTCTCATATCATTTCTACGTAGCCAATAATCATTTTCTTGTTAATAGATATCACAGGTCTGGCGAAACTCATAATGAAAGATTTCGGTTGCTTTGCTATAACACGTCGCTGCGTGATGGATCGCTATGAGAAAGTAATGTCCATTGCACAATTTATCGATATCTATTGATATCTATTGATTGATATAATCGGTTAGTAACACGAATGTCTTGCTCAGCACGATGACTACGTTCCTGGTTGTGTGGACCCAGCCTTGGTGTCGGAAATAACTAAGTCGTTTACTGACAAGGAACCCGTACCACAAGCTGGATGGATCATGTTCGGTAATCTTTTTCTCGTACGATTTTTCTTTATCATCACCATATCAGCATTCAACATAATGTGTACATCCATCCATCCTACCAATATTGCCTGTAGACCATCGTACTTATCTCCATTCTAGTCTAGTTGTTACTGAAAACAAAATTAGCTGCTCATTCATTCATACTGCCTGTTCCTCCTACTAGTGATTCAGCTACATGATGGATGAAGGTTATTGCTTAGCCAATGCTTCATGTGTTCAAACATTATTCTGCTCAACAACGTAAACAACGCAATGAATGCTGTAGAACTTGCAAAATGAAAGACATTCCTGTTGTTAGTGTATTACGTAATTACCCCGTAGAAGACTTGGGAGGGATCATATAAAACAATATTGTAGACATCGCCTGACTCTAGATCACCCGTGCACATTGCGCGAGGCTCGTTGTCTTCAGCAAGATGCCATCCTGCCCACCGTGACCTTGGTGCTGATGAAGACACCTCCGGTCGCGGCTAAACCCGTCACCAACCACACTCCACCTCGGAATTTCTTCCAGCAGGACTTTGAGGGGCTCAGATATGCGTACAAAGCTACGACGAAGGTATCTTGGTCTTAAAGTGCCTATACTTTTGATTGTCTGTTTTAATAAGTCCCTTAGTGACAAGACTGCTTTTTTGTAAAGCCAGGTAGACAGAGAAATATTAAAAGTACCTACTTGACATAAGATTTTTTTTAAACTATATGTGTACATTTTGCCGCAATCATGAGTAAGCCGCAGATTCTTTGCGAAATTCAAGTCGAAATATGCTAGAACTGCAGTGATGACCTGACTTGTATTCCCAAGTAGCAATGTCATGTCTTAAGGTAACATCCCTATGATATTAATTCTGCAAGTCGGTTTGAACAAACACGTTTACTCGTCGATAGAGGAAAAGTTTTTATCCAGAGCGCAAATTGTAACCATGAATTCAGCATATCATTCTAGACCCCCTAGCGCAGAAATTTTTCGCCGGATACACAAAAAAAAATCAGCTGTTCCATACATTTTGATCGCGTAGGTATTGCACTTTCCTATGAAACAGCAGATTTTTTTGTAGAACTGGCGAAAAATGTCTGCGCTAGGGGTTCTAGAATGATAAACTGAATTCATGGTTACAATTTGCGCACTGGATAAAAACTTACCCTGTATACATAGGTACCTAATATTAAACAGACAAACACATTAGACATAGGTAAGTACATACTTAAAACCAAGTTTATAATAATTAGATTTTGAAGTTCAAAGCAAACTTAAGCATCCCTGAAGACCTATTTGGAAAAATATTTTTAATTCTAGGACAACTTGAACGGATAAATATAATTATTGTCCGTTACATACTTTGCCTAGGTAATGTATACATTTCCCAGGGATTGTATAGAATACCTGCTGGTTCACCGGCAATGAGTAAAGTAAATATATTTGGTCTAGGTACGTTTATAAATTTTATGTAAGTATGTACCATGGGAGAAACGGACATCTATAGGTACATCGTATGGACTATCTTCCTTGCAACACATGGCCGCTATCGTAATACTTGCTAACAGATGTGTTCATCGTGTGCACGTGATTTTTTACCGACGAAAATAAAGGGGGATGTTCTCAATTCGACACGTATATTTTGTTTTCAAATTGGTCAGACGTAAGCTTCGTCTAAAGTACTTACCTATCAAATGACGGACAAATAAAACACCTCATGTTTGCTCAAAATTAACTTTATTAAAATTAACAATTACTCATCAAAAATAATCTTTATAAAAAGGTAACTAGATAATATATAATACTTTTTTGCAGTAGAATAAAATATAATAACACTCAAAAAAGGAACTTAGTGCCTTTCGATAACTACAGTAAAATCACAATAAAATTAACGTGAAACTTAAAATTCTTCTGTAATCTAATTTACTTATAAATAATCAGGTAATAAGTTTTGAAAACTTAAGAAACGAAACAATTCTGTAAAAATAAGAAGTAGTTCTACTGCCTACTCAAAGTAAGTATAATAATAAAAAAAAAAACTTAAGTACATGAGGATTTAATTGTGACATTTTGAAGTGCACAAAATTTTACTTGTAAGGGTACACAAGTCGCGGGCTCTAACTCACTGCCATTGTACTCATCATAATGAACAAATTTGACTATGGGACCAAACCTGAAATCGGAAAAAAAAATCAGCTGTTCCCTACATTTAAGTTCGCATAACTCGTCAAAATGTAGGGAACAAATGATTTCTTTTTCGCGATTTTAGGTTTGGTCCCCTAATAAAAGTTTTTCATAATGATGAGTACAATGACCCCTTAAGAGGTTGTGCGTTATTTACGTTACAAATCTATATAGGTATACCTACTCGTATAAAATGAGAAACTGACTGACTGATCAATCAACGCACAGCCGAAACTACTAGGACTAGGAACGTGAAATTTTGCACACGGCTTCCTTTTATAATGTAGGGGAGCACTGAGAAGGGGTTTTTGAAAATTCGACCTGTAAGGGGGTGAAAAGGGGGATTTTGTTTGAATGAAAAATCTTTTTCCTTGAGTTAATAAACTTGAAACTTGGTACAAATACTTATCTAAGTAAATTATAAAGTTGGTCATTGATTGTTTTTCTAAACTACACCCTAAGGGGGGATTGGGGGGTGTCAAAGCTTGTATGGAAGAATTTTATCGCGCGGTCTGATTTACTCGAAACTCAGTATTTATACCTAAAACCAAAAATAAAGAATAACGTGTATCAGGATTTTTCGAAAATCTACCCCTAAAGGGGTAAAAAAGGGTAGTCCGAAATATTATAAATGTGAAAGTTTGTGAAGATGATTGGGTCTGTATTGTTACTCAATCACGCAAAAACGGCTGAATGGATATGGATGAAATTTGGCGCACAGATAGATTATAACCTAGATTAATACACAGGACTTTTTATCCCGGTAGAGGTACGTTCCCGCGGGCTAATTTCCGACTTCCACGCGGGCGAAGCTGCGGGCGGAAGCTAGTATCTCAATAAATAATTACTAAATTTGACATAAGTTAATAAAAACATACATTTGGACATTAGATATAAGTATCTAATCAAAAAAACATTTGGTCTAAATTTGGACAGAACTCTGATTTTTGCTTGGCCTGAAGGGAAAGTTCGCTGGCGCTCACCATTGAACGCCTTGATGACAAACTGTGAACTGCTGCCTTGAATACAATGTCTTTACAACACATTGTTTTGTTCTGAGTTGATAAAGTTCGTCAGTCGATCGGTCAAGTTAAGCTACCTACGCTTGCCGTGGTTGGTCCATGGATGGGTGACCATCTTTACATAACGAAACTCCTCCGTGCCTCGGAAAGCACGCTAAGCCGTTGGTCCCGGCTGTCATTCGCGGATCTTTGACACTCGTTACAGGTCGTCAGATAAATGATACATCATTTTTATTTCTGTAAGTAGGTTTGACAAACAGTTTTACACGACAATCATATTTCTTTATACTAGATGAGGTCAGCGTTTCCTATCTGACTACTCTGAGAAGAAAGACCGAAACTAACTCAGAGGTCACAGTCTCTTTTAAAGTCCAGTCATAATCTTGGTCTGGTCATGTGAAGACCATGTGGATTGAAATGGTCTTTTGAGGCGTCGCGTGGAGTTTACTGCTTGCTCGCACGTCTTCCCCTTCCCCCCTTTCGTCTTTTTCACACATTGCCGGCTGCGTATTCGGTACTGTGTAGAATGCCTAGGCAAAGTATAAATACATCATATTTCATACATTACCTAAACGTTTTAGGTATTCTATACATTGCCTAGGTATTGTATAGAATACCGGATTATATAGATCGCTAGTAACATGTACACTGTTTAGTAAATAGATCTTGGCCAAATCAAAGTTAGACATTTTAGGCGCGTTAAGGCGTTATAAATAACAAGTTTTTATATTATGTGAGTTTAGGTACTAGTACATGCGTGAAGTTAAATGCTACGTGTGTTTTCTACAGGAAGTATACGTAACACCTGAAGATAACCTAGAGTCGATAACGACGAAGTGCTTCAACGCGGTGCGGGCCTTCAACGCAGGGCACCAAGGCACCAAGCAGGGCATCAATGCAATTGGGGCTCCAGCCGTGTACCGGGTGCTGCTTCTCGGACCAAGAGGCTCCGGCCGCAGTACCCAAGCTGCCGCCGTTGCTAAACATTTTGGATTAGTTTTTAGTATGCAAAAAGTTTGTTGACTTTATAGGTATACTGCAAGCGCCACCCAAGCAGCATTGCAAGCTGTATATAGGCTGTATTTAAGTTCTTTTTTATACTATAAGCTGTATATAGGCTGTATACGCGCTTATACAGCCTTTATAAGTAAAAAATGGGCACATTTTATGCAGCGTTTTGCGTTATAAGAGCTGTATATAAGCTGTTGAAGCAAGAAAGGGGCTGTATAATAGCTGTATTAGAGCTGTTAATCGGTGTACAAAGAAACCATAACACTACAGATATTATCTTATAATTCTCTTGCAAAGAAAAGAGTTCTAAATAGGTTTTTGAAGAGAATTATAGAATTATAAAATTTCGACAAACAGATTTTCAATGTAATAGAAACGTGAATGGCGACATTATTACTTACAATATTTATCAGTAAGTAAAAGAAATCTTGGACTTAGATATGTGAAGGTGATAATTGCAAGTGCGGATTTAAATTTATTGTGAACCTGTTTATGTTTTCCGGCAAAATATTCAAGCGCCAGCAAAATAATCGAGCTGACATAAAGAAAACATACTGTTAATACGGTAAGTACTTAAGTGTATAATTTTTTAGTTTAGTTTAAAAAATATATAAAAGTTATACATATGAGGGCACAGTGTGATCATTGTGCCCTCATATTAAGCTGATAATCATGATATGGCTTTAACTGTTATAAAATATTCCTTAAATAATATTAAAAAAATTGTTTTCATACATTCGAAATTACGAAAATGGCGACAATTTATTAAACAGCCTAAACGATATTCGGAGTGTGTTATAGTCTGTGTAGCTGTACTAAGTAAGTTAAGGAGTATATTGTACAGCGCTTGGCTGTTAATCGGCTTTATAATAGAATATTTTATTACTTAGGCTGTATATCAGTTTTCAATACATAGTTTATAATTTTATACATTCGAAATTACGAAAATAGCGACAATTTGTTAAACAGCCTAAACGATATTCGGAGTGTGTTATAGTCTGTGTAGCTTTACTAAGTAAGTTAAGGAGTATATTGTACAGAGTTTGGCTGTAAATCAGCTTTATAATAGACTAGTTTTATTACTTAGGCTGTAGGTATATCAGTTCTCAATACATAGTTTATAATTCTCTTTAGAGTTTCTTAAAAGAAATAAAAAACCCTGAGCCCAAGATGATGATAAGTACCTATGTATGGTAAAACCAAAAGAATTTGCTGTTTAATTTTTAACCGACGAAAAAATAGGAGGAGATTCTCAATTTGACCGTTTATTTTATACTTAAGTAGGTAAACTTATTGTAAAGTATTATTAGTGTGTTGTATATGTTATATCTGTTTTACTTTATTTTCAGGAAAATATGCAGTTTAAAATTATAAAAACCATTGAGAAAGAGCAAAACAGGCTTTGCATTGCACAAGTTTGTGGGAATCAAAAGGCGAGTAAGATGGCCAAGAAAGCGATTAAACGTCAACAAATTAGTAATGGATGAAACATCTCGGCCTTTAGATAATTGGCCCACTTCAAAATGCTGTGTGAAAAGGCTATCATTATCGTCATATGACGAAATAGTAAGACAACAAGATCTTATGGTTCAAATAAATCATCAATTGAACTAATTGCGCTGCTGCAACAAGAAACGTCATCATAAGGTTACGAAGGTTGAAATAAATCTACACATTTAACATAACTATTATGATCATTAGTATCACTGTTTAATGTTTTTGCTACGGAACCCTCTTCGTTGGACGTCGACGGAATCGGCGGTTGACCGTTAAGTCTTATCGAGCGACTGTGTCATGAATACAAAATAAAGCTGTACTATACTCGTAGCTGTCATTTTTTTTATTAGTTTTAAAACGCCCTCATAGACAGAAATCATAAAACCACTGTATTTACAAGAGTGTCCAAATACGCCATTAAACTTAGTTTTTAACAAGTATCAAATGATACTGTAATAACACTTAAAGCTGTAATAAGTAAGTGATCACATGCAAAATACAGCTTGCATACAGCTTTAACGAGAAAACCAGATTAAAGTGTCAAGAAATACCTTAAGTTTTATATTAGAGTTTAAATATTCTGTTTAAATACCCTAAGCGTTCGCGGATCCCTTAGTAACTCTTTTATACAGTTTGGGCTGTATATTATCTCATAAATCTTACTTATAACTACTATATAATATTTTGAAACTCTTGTAAGTCTCTAAAAGAACTCTAAGTTCTAAATAGGCTGGTTAATTGATGTTGAAAACGCTTGCGTGCTGCTTGGGCACCTCATTGCGCTGTTGCGCGTTGCAAAATAAAAAAGCCGAGCACGAACATTGAATTAATTTGGGAAGAATTTCGTTGGAGTTTTTTTTTTGGGAAATTCTGTAAAGCCATGTTTGTTACTATCGCGGATCATATTTTGTTCAACACACAGCCTGACCTGACGCTGACTTGCAAACTGCAAAAAAACGAAATACAATTTTAATTTCATTGGCTACCTTAGCGCATGAAGGAAACTTGTCCAAACATATTTTTGGTATAATTTTTACCGAACCGTTGAATAGTCCCTGAAAAGCAGGACTGTGCTTATCCCGCGCGCGGGAAATTTTCATTTTTCTAAAATATTTTCCGTTTGCAGTACATTTCGACGCGATTTTCAAAGAGGCTTCGATAAAGGACGATGATATTGGTGAAAAGATTCGTAAATACAAGACCAGCATCCAGCTAAGGGGAGAGGTTGTCAAGAAACGACTGGCGCAGAAGGTGTGTTGTTATTATTATTCAAAGTAAAATTAGGAAAGAAAGAAAAATGCGTTAATTTCCAATAGAAATTAATTTGTTCTCACTTTTCTTGCTAAGATACATTTTATTCGATAGGGATAATTAATGTGGCTTGTACAGACGCCAGCACATCGAGCTACCCCAATCTATCAAATTTCTTTGACAGATTTTCATCTTTACTTGTAACATTTACATAAGGTTCATGTTCAGTTGGGAAAATTTGACAGTTTGGGGTGGCTTGATGTGCTGGCGTCTGCACATGTGACAAAGCCGTTGCTCATTGCCCTTCCTTGAAGAGGCCTTGCGAAAAACGATTATTCGATTCATCATTCGATCATCGATCGCGGAATCGAATAATAAAGTTTCCAACAAGTACCTACAAAAAATACGCGTGTTGACGTAGAGTTGCGGGCACTAGCCGGCTATCACAGAACACATTTATACTCCAGCCCGCTTTTACCTTTAAATGTGACTTGTAACAGGACTGCATTGACCACGGTTGGGTGATGGTCGGCTACCCGACAAACGGACACGACTTCGAAATACTGGACGCAATGCCTACTCCCCCAAACCGGTGAGTGAAATGATTCATTTAGATACATGAGGGGAGATTGTCGCCTCAAACAATGATGTATTCTGTGCGTCAAACAAATGGTGAGATACGAGTAGACAGAAGATAAAAAGTTTGACCAGTGTAAAAAGTCACGACCGTCCCTTGCTCGTTGATGTGCCAGCCCGCGCCGCAGCTGAGCCAGTAGAGTTAAATTCCCCGATTGTTAATAATAATGAAAATATTTTGATCCAGCCTGTCCCCACTTGCTGACACCCCCCCCCCCCCCAGTGACGCCCAGAGGTCCCTACCCCACAGGGGGTGCCCTCAGCGTGCAGTCGCTTTAGTTTAAGTAGGTTTTATGCCCCGGCTGGAGGGCTTACTAAAAATGCCTTCATTCAAGGTCAACTGCGAGATGCCATATACAAAAATAAAAACATGTAAAAAGTAGGCATCTACAGCAGTCTAACGCAGTACCGTACCGCACACTTGCACTATGAGAATTGCTCGTACTAATATGTTATGCAGATCTCTGTACTAGCTACTGCTATTAAGTACTAGGTGAGTCGACATATAGTTTTCAAACAAACACAGCAACAGCATTGTCGTAACCTCGCAAGAACATTCATATTTCTCTAAGGTCGACTAACTGTCCCCGTGTAAATGAGACACGGATTATAACTGCTTTCATCAATTAATTAAACTTTCTGTCGTCAACGTTCTAAATTATTTCGCTGTACCTCCTACCAACTTGCTATCGTCAGACTAATAATGGCAATAATTTTACAACGGCATTCACATTGCCATTTGACGTTACAAAACGTGAGAATTATTGCGTTATATTGGCCACACTAACGTTTGTCATTGTCCACCGTCTGCATATTAGCCGATTTTTTACCGCGTTGTCTATCGCGAAGTTGGGATTGACGTTGACCGTAGTGTGGCCACTGAATTTATCGCGTTAATTATCGGAATCTTTACCGCGTTGTTTATCGCGATGCTGGGCATTGATGTTGACCGTAGTGTAGCCGCAGCATAAGACGAGTGCAACTTGCCTTTTCATTTTGCTCAGTAACCTATTTTGTCTTGCTCTAATTTAAAATACTTTCTAAGTGAAAGTCTTGTAAAGTGATTGGTACAGACGCCAGCAGTTCAAGCTATCCCAAACTGTCAAATTTTTCCAATAGAACATGAACCTTATTCCTTTGTGATAAAGTTGAAAAACTATCAAATAAATTTGACAGATTGGGGTAGCTTGATGTGCTGGCCTCTGTACAGCACCCTAATTGCGTAACTCACGATTGATCATAATTGGTTTCGTCTTCACAGTTAAACAATATTCATTGCGTTATTTATATTGTCGAACAGACACATTTTTCGAAAATATGAAGCAATGGTTTAACAATCCGTTTCAAAACGATACAGATTATGATGAATCGTGAGTTACGCAATTAGGGTGCAGGTCTAAATATCAACGATTGCGTACGCTGTTGAGCAGACAAATTCGTAGCAATGGATCAGGAATACCTTTCAAAATGGTCCAGATTGAGTGTGTTGCGCATTATTAGGGTCCTGAGGGATAATCACTAATCACGTAACACACTGACAGTAGGAATGGCTTTCATTTTTAAATTTTAACAACATTCATTGCGTTATTTGTGTTGTTCACCAGACAATTTTTTTAAGCAGAAAATTCGGACAGTGTTTTTTACTTACTGTTCGATTTTCAACTTGGTGTTAAGGAATGCGTTGAAGATTCAGATATTGAAGAATCTGTGCGCGAAAAAATCCACTTCGACTGCAATTTTGTGGACTTAGGTCTACATAAATAATACATGTTCACACGGACGTAAAATATCGCGGCGGGATTTTTGCAGAGAGTTGAATATCGAAGTGTTTTTCGACGCGCTGAGATGCACTCTGTCGGGTTCTCAATGCTGGGTTCCACACGAGATAGTAGAAATTCCAGTGCACGATAAAATCTCGCTGTGATATTTTTACGTCGCGTCGGTGACGCAAAGATAATAATTTCGTTTCCACAGCGTAATATTCATGAACATGGACTTGGAGAAGTGTCGCGAGCGTACTAGGAACGCTGGTTTTGACATGTGTACCGGCAAGTCGGTGCCGATGGGTTCCGGGCCCCGGGTCGTGAAGCACCCGGACCACGATGAAGTTCGGAGGGATTATGAGGTTATTATCGTTTTTTTTTTTTAACTGATTACGGCTGCTGGGAGCGGCCAGTGTTTCCTGAATTTTGTTAAATTAGATATCATTGATGAATTTGTTGATTATTGTATACGGTATAATGGCCGTGACGGTATTATAATTTACGCGTGATAGATTACTGTATTTATTTATAATAGATTACTATTTGCGGTTTGAAAATCTATGTACAGAGGCCAGCACATCAAGCTACCCCAATCTGTCAAATTTCTTTGATAGTTTTTCAACTTTATCACAAAGGAATAAGGTTCATGTTCTATTGGGAAAATTTGACAGTTTGGGATAGGTTGACCTGCTGGCGACTGTACCTACGCGTAATAGATTTACAATCTGCAAATAGGTGTGCAGAACAACTGAATTGGAACCCTACGTCCGTGTAAAAAAGACGCCACGCACGCAAAAGCTAGAATGGTTTATTTTTCTCGCGAAATAGATTTACCAAGCGCATCAAGTGCGCAAAACAGTTGAATATGAAACCTATGTCAAAATCTAAATATTTTATTTCACATAAACCTGCATGGGCACTTAAGAAACGTCAGAAGCTAGGTGCACGGTTCCAAATTGTTGTTTCCTCCATAGGAAGCCGGCAAGAAACTCCACGGTTACTCTTTTATGGCTTTAACAATGTTTCCAAATTTCAGAGATAAAATGTATGGGAGGAAAGTGCAGGCCTGTCAATAAGTACCAGGTACTTAGACGAATACAGAATAGAAAATCGTCTACAAATCCAGTCTGTAAGGCCTACAACGTTCTCCCATTCACAATATGTAAAATAATCTACATAAATAAAATGAACCTATTAAACACACTGACATGATTTCCATGACAATCACTACAAATAGTCGAATAATGTCAAATAATGACGAGAATATGTTAGCATTGTAAAAAAAAAAAAAAGGACATTGTATTTGAGAGCAGTTAGTAGACTTTCACATAGTTATGCCGTTAATGAGGTACCAGGGAAGCCACATGTGCAGAAGGAATTAATGCCAAACTTCCCTGTCTTCAACGTAGTCTTTTATCTTATAATATGCTTTTTTGATAAGGACACGTTTGATGTGCGTTTTAAACTTTCCATCGCTAAGTTCTGTAACTGACTTTGGCGACTACTTGTTATAGAAGCGGATACTGTTTATTAGATATGACTTGCTAGTTTTAGTCAATCTAAATTTTGGAATCACAATTTCATCTTTACTACGTGTATTCAGATTATGGAAATCGCATCGTTTTTTGAAAAGGCCTAAGTTTTTGCGAACATACAAGATATTTTCTAGGATATAAAGAGAAGGCAGAGTTAGTATATCAATTTCGCTGAATTTGTTTCTAAGAGACTCGCGAGGATTGCCCTCTTTTGTAAAATGAAAATTAAATCTACGTCAGCTGCCGATCCCCACAGCAGAACGCAATAAGACATAATACTGTGAAAATAAGCAAAGTAAACTAACCTAGCTGTGGCTATATCAGTCAACTGCCTTATTTTTCTTACTGCGTAGGTAAGCAGCTGAGCCTAATCTACTTGAAAGAGCTCTAATGTGAGCACCCCATTGCAATTTTGAATCTAAAGTAATTCCCAAAAATACAGTTTCCGAAATAGCATCCAGTTTCTTGCCATAAAGTTTTAAGTTTAGACCTACTTGGGACCTACGAGAACTTAAGACATTTCGTTTTGTTCTCATTGAGTAAGAGATTATTAGCAGCAAACCATTTCGAAAGAACAGCTAGACTATCATTGACATGTCAGACATCCGTATCTTTTCTATCTATTCTAAAAATAAGAGAAGTGGCATCTAGGTGTGTCTAGGAGAGCCGAGCGCGGTAGGCATTTAACGCTTACCTCAGCCCCCAAAACGAGTAGCGAGACGTAACTAGTTTCGATGCGCGAGCGACGCGTGCGCCAAGCGCAGCTGGCGGCCGGCAGCAGTATTAACTGCGTCACCGAACAGAGCAATACAGTAGTTCAACTTGAACCGAACACGATTAGTAAAAGTTTCTTTTGTTTTGTATTTTTTTAATATTGTATAGATAGAAATCGTTGCGGAAATGAGATTACTTCATGACTTTACGCCTGTATTCTTTCAGGGGGTTGGACAGTGGTGTATTCGTACACCCATAATTCGCCAGTTATGTTCATTTAGACCCGAGTTCACCAACGCATGGTTAATTTTAAAACAGCCGGTTAAGCCATAACCGGCTGATTAACAATATTTTGCTGTTCACCAAGCACTAACCATTGGTTACGTACCAGGGTTGCCACCTTTAGGGGAAAAAAAAACAGGACGATCGGGCATCCATAAGAGACGTTCGGAGTTTGGTGAAAAAAAAAATTACCCATGAGACAGTCAAATGGTCCGTGGATGGGTGACCATCTTTACATACCAAGACCCCTTCGTGCCTCGGAAAGCACGTTAAGCCGTTGGTCCCGGCTGTCATTTGTGGATCTTTGACAGTCGTTACGGGTCGTCAGAAGACCGAAAGTCTGACAACCAGTCTTACCAAGGGGTATCGTATTACCCAATAACTGGGTTGTGGAGGTCAGATAGGCAGTCGCTCCATGTAAAATACTGGTATTCAGCTGCATCCGGTTAGACTGGAAGCCGACCCCAACATAGTTGGGAAAAGGCTAGGCAGATGAGACAGTCAAAGGAAAATGAAACTTTATTTTGTGTTTATATTTGTATTTATTATAAATAATGATTTTTTCCATGTGTATTTCTTATTGTTACGAGCTGCTTTGAGTAATTCTATATCATTTTTGTATTTATTTATGAAGTCTGAACAAGACATGTGCATATTCAAAGAAATTAGACACTCCAACAAATGTAATTTTTTCACTCAACTCAACGAAGAAAGAAACTCGCCGCAAAGTACAACCACAGAGTCCACAGATTACTGCGCGCGCTGGAGGTGACGAAAACGAACGCGGTACATGCGGCGCGCGGTAGATGACGCGGTGGCGCGTGACTGTGTTGGGTTCCCGTGAATGAATTGATTGAGCCTGTCGCATATTGTCAAAAATCGGGACAAAATCGATAGGCCGTCGGGACGCGGGACAATTTCTTCGAAATCGGGACTGTCCTGGCAAAATCGGGACGGGTGGCAACTCTGTTACGTACTGTAATCGGATGGTTAGCTTAAACGACGTGGCCAACTCAGTTTAACCGTTGGTTTATGCTTTCTGATTTGAAGTTTTGCATTGTGAATCACTTTTAGTTACAAATTCAAGACGCTTTGAGTTACTTATTCTTTGAAGAAGATAATGTGTTAGATGATTTTGAAGATAATATATAATTTTGCACACTCCCCGTATATTCCAACACGTCACAATAATTTCGAGGTATATGACGAAAAAGCTTTTGGGTACGAGATTTCGTACATACAAACGTAGAGAGTGCTCTGGAATTACTTGATTTGATTGAAAATTAGTTTGAATAGCCAAGAACGTTTGCAGTGAGTGCCGAAAGCATTAAATTTGTCAGCCACATGCTTCCGACCCCATTTTTTTCGGCATTTGTCGTAGCGGCTTTTACAAAAAAATGTTAAACCAGTCGATCATTCGGTCATTTTCAACTCAGTCATTCAAAAACGTTCGGTTATTTAACCGTTGGGTAGAATTGAATAGTGAACTCGAAAAAAACGCTGTTTGTTAAAACACATGTTTAATACTAACAAGACGGTTACGTAATCAGTGGTTATGTTGTAGTTGGTGAACTCGGGTCTTAGACTGGAAGTAAATTGTCCAATTAGGGTGACTGTCGTAGCTTTTTTAAATTTATTTATTTTCTTATTTTTGTCATAAAAATGTGTACCTACCATTTATTATTATCTCGTGCATACAAAACTATTCCTACTAGTTAGCACCGAGTGATGAAAATTGAACAGTAAAACATACTCTTAGATTTTCAACGCGCTGAGATGCATTGAGTTGGATTCTCAACCCTTAGCTCAATACCGAGAGTTGAAAATGTAGATTACTATTTGCGGTTTGCAAATCTATTTACCTACGCGTAATAGATTGGCAACCCGCAAATAGGTGTGTAAAACAGTTGAATTGGAACCCTACGTCCATGTAAATAAAGACGCCATGCGCGCAAAAGCTAGAATGGTTTGTTTTTCTCGCGGTTTAGATTTACCAACCGCATCAAGTGCGCAAAACAGTTGAATTTGAATCCTTTGTCATGGAGCATAAAGCCACCACGCGCACAAATGTTGTAATGGTTTATTTACTGTTTTCAAATATCAAAGAGGTAGTTCGACCTGCTGCTTTGTCCGGGTGGTTTTTATGAAATTGATTTAATTCGAAGTCAAAACAAAAGTTGATTTATAGCCTGGATAGGCTTCTTCCTTAGTGTGTGTGAAGTAATGTTACTAACACTAGTTTGTAAGTCTACATTGTTACTAACAAAATGGAAGTGATTCTGAAAATAAAAGGTTTATTTATTATTTATTATAGGCACTATAACTGATAACACTATGACCTTGAGCTGGCCCAGCGTAATACGGAGTTTCCATATAATAAGTCGACATTCACATGGTCGCAATAATTTGTTTCGCGCACTGAATTTTCAACTCGCGATATTTAGCCGAGCCCAAAATCCAGTACCTACGCGGAAAACATATCGTCGTGGTTTTATTACGTCCGTGTAAATGTGGACTTATATTTATTATTTTCCTTTCTAACTGTTTTCGGCATAATTATGTAACACTACTTATCATGATTTTCTAGGTCGCTGATCAAAATGTAAGTCCAAGATAGCGGCTCCGATTTTTTTTGAATTTTCCATCATGGGTGTCGTGTTCAGGGTTTTTGGGGTTGCTAAAGCCGGTGGTGGGGTCAAAATGAAAATCCAAGACGGCGGTTGCGATTTTTTTAGAATTTTCCATCATGGGTGTCGTTTTCAGAGTTTTACGGATTGCTAAAGCCGATAGTAGGGTCAAAATGAAAATCCAAGATGACAGCCAAGACAATTTTGGAATTGTTATTTATTTAATACTGTAAGCAGTTAAGCACACACATGGCTGAGGCGGACTAATGGAATAAGCATTTTCGAAAATTAGCGAATTTTTCATCATCGGTGTCGTTTTGAAAAACCCTGAAAACGACACCCATGATGGAAAATTCGAAAATTTTCGCAGCCGCCATCTTGGATTTTTATTTTGACCCCACCATTGGCTTTAGCAACTCTAATAACCCTGAACAAGACACCCATGATGGAAAATTCGGAAACTTTCGCAGCCACCATCTTGGATTTTTATTTTGACCCCACCATCGGCTTTAGCAACCCCAAAACCCCTGAACAAGACACCCATGATGGAAAATTCGATATTTTTTGCAGCCGCCATCTTGGATTTTCATTTTGACCCCACCATCGGCTTTAGGAATCCGAAAAACCCTGAAAGCGACACCCATGATGTAAAATTCGAAAATTTTCGCAGCCGCCATCTTGGATTTTTATTTTGACCCCACGTTTGGCTTTAGCAACCCCAAAAACCCTGAACAAGACACCCATGATGGAAAATTCGAAAATTTTCGGAGCCGCTATCTTGGACTTACATTTTGATCAGCGACCTCGAAAACTGTAGGAAAAGTAATAAATATAAGTCCACGTTCACACGGACGTAATGACTTCGCGGTAGGATGTTTTTCGCGTTGTTACTGGATTTTGCACTCTGTTGGATTCTCGAGCCTCGGCTAAATACCGCGATTTGAAAATACAGTGTGCGCGAAAAAACATTGAGACCATGTGAATGTTTCCATAGCATAGTGTTATCAGTGTTATCACATACAGTGCCTACCCACGCATTTTTTTTATTTTGGCTTCGCAATAAATCCACTTTATAAAAATTACCCAGACCAATGCAGCGGGTTGAACTACTTCTTTGATCTTTGAAAACAGTAAATAAACCATTACAAAATTTGCGCGCGTGGTGGCTTTATGCTCCATGACATAGGTTTCAAATTCAACTGTTATGCGCACTTGATGCGGTTGGTAAATCTATTCCGCGAGAAAAACAAACCATTCTAGCTTTTGCGCACATGGCGTCTTTACTAGGGACGTAGGGTTCCAATTCAATTGTTCTGGACACCTATTTGCGGTTTGTAAATCATTTTTTTTTTTAAACGTTGCACCACACTAGGAATTTCTTCCTGTATCGTAGGTGCGTTTACAAACAGAAACTCACAAACACAAACACCAGACCCGGAACAATTATTTGCAGATCATACAAATATTTGTTCTGTGCGGGGATCGAACCCGCGACACGCTGCTCAGCAGTCGATCGCTCAGCCATTACGCCAACCGTGTCGTCAAATACAGGTACATAGATTTGCAAACCGCAAATAGTAATCTATTATAAATAAATATAGTAATATATCACGCGTAAATTTTAATAAATGTAGGTAAATAATAATATTGTCAAACCATCCTTATTATTTTTTGTTTACTAACCTTCGAAGAGCCAGCGCTGGATTGAAAGTTTTTATCTTTTGTAGTTTCCCATTTTGTTTGACAAAATACGAACTACTTGAATTTCCTACGAAATACAGGCTGAAATTTTAATGGTTGTTTTCCCGCGGCAGAACAACTTGCCATAAGGAGTCCCTTCGAACCATAGAGTAAAAGTAAAAAAAAAAATGTTTTTTGTTTTGAAATAATTAAAAAAATATTCATCAACTCGAAAGCGTGAGAATCAATAGTAACACTGGAGGTAACTTGTAGGTATTACTCGAAACGCACGCGCCGCCGCACCGCCGCGCCGACAAAGGAACAATGATGCATAAATGTTCAAAGCAAAATAAACTCTCGCATGTGGTACTAAGTCATAAATTAGTTTTCACGCAACAACACAAAACACAGCCGCGGCGCCGACAAAGAAAATACCGATTTATAAATGTTCAAAGCAAAATAAGCTCTCGCGTGTAATGATACGGCATAAACTACAAACTAACAACAATTACAAACCAAGCAGCGCGCCGGCTTCCCATTGAGCGGGACGGCGCGCGGCGCCGGCGGCGGCGCACTTAGTTTTCCCGCGAATGTCGTACGTGAAATACGCGTTATCAGTGCAATGGATCGCCATTACAATTATTGCAATTTGGAGTACCTACGTCGCTATGGTGCATCTGTACGCTAGGGCTGATTATGACACCCTTGATGCCCGTCGACTTTACGCGGAGCTACCACACTTGGAGTCGCTTCGTCTTCGCCATCGGCCCGGACGATCGTAGCAGCGACACAGCGGCTACTCGACGATCATGAGCAGTTCCGGACATCAGCAGTTGCACAGGGCAGTGGTCGATCGGCCGTTATTTCGCCAGAGCTCGACGAATAGATCATCGAGTACTTCGAACGGGATCTTCGGCGAAGTACACGTAAGGCTGCGGCTAGGTTTGGCGTAAGCCAATACTACGTCTGGAAACTACTCAACTCTGAAGGACTTCATCCTTATGATTATCGCAGAGTTCATGCCCTCCATGAAAACGACGCGCAGAACAGAATTACTTTTTGTCAGTGGTTAATCGACAGTCAAAATGCGAACATTTTGTGGACAGGTGAAGGAACTTTTACGCGAGTTAGAATCGAACATTTTTGGGCGTTAAATAACTCACATGGTATTCGCGAGTGTGCGCATCAAGAGCGTTTTAGTGATAATGTGTGGGCATAATTAATGCCCACCTCATTTCAATATCGTAAGAAGTGACAGAGACACGTTATTAAAATTTAAAGGCAATCAATGAAAACGTGCTCCATTGTGTATTCAACGTAGTGGCTTGCAGTTGCACTGCTTGCACTACGAACAATTACTCCGTTATCGTTACCGTGAAGTGTAAGTACCTACTCGTACTTTTGTAAATTGTGAAGTTGTGAACATTTAAAAGTAGGTAGTCAAATTAATTAAAATTATTGTAAATCAGTTGATTCAAATTTTGAACGACGCCTCAAACTTTTTAGGTATCTAAGTCCGAAAATTATGATAAACTTGTTTTTATTAATTAATTTTTATGTTAATTTCTTGTTCAGTAAATTGCAGCTAAAAAGTATTTATGACGGTCCTAAGCTCGTAAAAGTATGAAGGGAAAATTTGAATAGCTTGTTGGGTACAGCTTATTATAAAGAATACGATCAGCTGATTGAAACGCACGCGGGTCAACGGCCGCGCGGCCGCTCGGCGGCGGCGCCCGGCTTGCGCAGAGCGTAGGTATCGGAACTGTTGGTTCGTGGTCGCTTTCGAGTTTTGTTTTTCACAATGGTTAATCTGCCATTTTTTGTTTCTAATATTTTATTTGTTTATAAAACTATTGTATTACCAAGACAAAACCATTTCGCTGCGGGAAAACAACCATTTAAATTTCACCGTGTATAGCTTGTAAAAGTTGTAAATAATAATATATGCATAAATATACCTGTTTTTACTTTATTATGCACACGTATTATTATTTACAAGCTAGTTTTTGCTCTGCCGTTAACAGAACATAGCGGGGGTGACGGGTTCGAAAAATTGGCACACGTCCAACCTCCAACACGTTCCGCTCGGGACTAAACGACACGGGGCGCGCGCATTTGAAGATAAAACCACTGGATTTAAGATTCGTTGTATATGTATTTTCATAGTTCATATTATGACGGCCGGATTTCATCACATTTTTTACGACCTTTGTTATGGTATAAGTTTCATTGTTCAAAGCCTTATAATAATATAACTCAAATGAAATAAGAATCCGATCATCATTTAGACTTGTCTTTGCGATTTAATTGGATGCAGTAAAGTGCAAGTAATCGTGTATCGCACGGCCGGAATATCTAGATCAAAGTGTGAAATATGTAAAAAAAAAAAATCAAATTTTTAAATCCATGTTATCTACATAAAAAACACAATACAAAATGACGTTTTTTTCAGAATACCTCGCCGTAATGGTAAAATGGTGCAATTTAATAGCTACCACAATCACCCTAATTGGACAATTTACTTCGAGTCTAAATGAACATAGCTGGCGAATTATGGGTGTACTAATACACCACTGCCCAACCCCCTGAAAGAACACAGGCGTAATGTGATGAAGAAATCTCATTTCCGCAACGTTTTCTATCTATAATAAAAAAAACTACAATAATAAAACAAAATAAACTTTTACTAATCGTGTTCAGTTCAAGTTGATCTACTGTATTGCTCTATTCGGTGACGCAGTTAATACTGCTGCCGGCCGCCAGCTGCGCTCGGCGCACGCGTCGCTCGCGCATCGTAACTAGTTACGTCTCGCCAGTGGCGTAGCTACCTGAGGGCTAGACGGGGCAGTGCCACGGGGGCACGGTAATATTATCTATACAGTACCTATTCCAACTTCATACAAACGGACGAAACGCGGGCTATACCTACGCGCCTCGATCTCGGCATGCGCTCGGCACGCAGACAGTCGCGACTGTGCCGCAGTGACGAACGGACGGTGTGTTGTTTTTTTTTACAATAAATTCCAGTACAAATTGTTTCCAAAACAATTTTTAATTAAACTTTATATTAGAATGCGGATTTTTATACTTTAAAATTTAATAATAAAGCATTTCGTACGTCTCAGTCGAGGCGCAAATATTTTTCAGTCGCAAATTTATAGACCGATTTGTTATTCAAACATAAACATGGTTTTTTAATTAAATCTACCAATCAAAAAACGACACGCATTTTTATTAAACACTTCCTATATTCAATTCACAAAGTATTTTATTTGTTTATATAAAAAAAAAAAAAAAATTGCAATCACAAAACTAAATGGAAACACAAAGTAGGCAAATGTAATTAAAATGCTGGAGGGGGTCGGGCAGCCCTATCGCATGTTTACGTACCGCGCGGCTGTAGGTATTTATTTTAAATATACGACCGAGTTACAATACTGTTTATGTAATATTACCTTGTCCGGTGCACCCAAGCTCAGGGTGCCCCTCGGACTCTGACTTACAAACTATACATTAAATTAGTGAAAACTCCCACATTCGGAATATAAATAAACCAGATTCCAGGAACGCGACTTTAATAATGGCAACTTATTTGAAAAAATACAGGGGATTCCCAAAAGTCTCGAACATCTTTGTTTGAAACTTGCGGGGAACTCCCCTATATGCTTAGGCTGGTTTTACAGTCGCACCGTCGAACAGCGTGTTTCACCAGCACGTGCTTGACGCAAGGCGGACCTATGAGAAACGCGGCGCGCTTCAACAGCGTGACTATAAAACGCTACTAGCAAATTTACAAGCGCGCGAGTCTAGTGAATTTACAAGCGCGCCCTTTTCTTTTATTTTCATAAAATAGTTTTAATTTGTTCATTAAAATAAGCTACAATTTGCATTTGGTTTTTAAATTTTATTATGGAGTCGACTGAATTATGACGAATCTGGATTACGACATTTACGACAAATCGGCACCCTAATTGCGTAACTCACGATCCATCATAATCTGCTTCGTTTTGAAACAGATTGTTAAACCATTGTTTCAAATGTTCGAACAATGTGTCTGTTCAACAACGTAAATAACGCAATGAATACTGTTGAACTGTCGAATTGAAAATTATGATTGATCGTGAGTTACACAATTCGGGTGCTGGAGTATGTCGAATTCGGAACACGACGAATACAGAACAAACGATTTTAAACAGTTTAGTTGGGGCTCTAGTTTATTTCTGTACCGTACCCCCTTATCTCTGAAACTACAAACCTAAAATTAAAAAAAAAAAAAGATTAGGTACAGGAAAACCATGTAACAACCATATAACATGGTAAATCTCTCAATATTGTGCGTACAAACACACATAAATTTACAGTTGGAATGTAATAATGTAACATATTTTTCAACTAAAATGTTACGTTTGTTCTTAGGATAAATTCATCACAACTCACAAGTATAGAACCCATCATTGTGCGTGGTCCGATACCCACCCACGTGACCGGTTTTTTGGACCAACCACCGACATCCCTAAAAATTCCGTCACTATAGGCCATACATGCTACATATTAGTTATCTGTGATAAAGGCGAAATTTCGGCGAATCAATCAACATTTTAAATCTAGACTGATGCCTGACGTGCCAGCTACTTCACATAATTAGTACAAAAATGCTAATACGGTGTGCATATTTGACAAGTCGTTGACTCGTTGACGCGATAGGCCCTGATGATAATATCAGCGATAGATAACTGTTACGTTACGAACCGTTACTACGCGCGATTAGAATTAGGAGTAGGTAACTGTGCTTTATTTTCGAGAATGTGATAATTGTATACGGGTAATATCCCGTTGTCGATTTTGTAGTAATGAAAGTAAAATTTAGATAGATAAACGTAATGAAAATCGGTTTGGTCTTGAGGGGGATAAGTAATGGATTTTGGACTTTTGCATCATTATCCTCAGCCCGACTTCACTCACTTGGGCTTTTCTTTTCTTGTGCCAATCCAGTACCCCCTGTATCCTCCCTCCAGTCTCATCCAGTTCTAATCGCGATGGCAACAATGTCATCTAACCGCCGGACAACCGATTTCCCACTATAGGCAAAAAAATCACCTCATTTGTTTCTAGTAATGGCTTATAGTACCAAGCTGAGATCTTCTGACACCTGTAACCGTCTAGCTGAGGAGTCAGGAGCTTTTAGCAATTGAAAATGTAACATCTTTTCTATGTCTATAAACATTTATGATGTGAAAACTTCTTTGGCAAAGTTGGGCGAGTTTTGCTAGAGGAATAACGTAGGTAAGGGTTCGCCTCACCGACTTGCTAAACATTAGCAGCTAATGTGACGTGTTTATTTTTTCCGAAACGTTACGTACAGGCAGATTAGGGTGATACTGTGTAGATGAGTAAGTACATGTAATGTAGATCTTAACTATCCCATTTTATCTCTTGCTTTATACCAACAGTGGGATTTATACTTCACGGAGCAGTTAGCGGAACTGCAAGCATCGGCAGGGCTGTCGGCTATCGAAATTGATGCTACGGAAGCTTTCGGTACGTGGAGAATGACCTTACCGACGCCTACCTATAGATTATCGTGGAAAACCATAAAGTCGAGGTTAAAACCGGACCAAAAACAAGGTTTATGTAGCCTCTATGACTAGCCAGAGTGTCCGAGGGTAGCCTCCATTCCATCAGTCACTCTCATTCAACCATTACATTGACCACACTACAACAGTGTACGTTAACGTTTTCATAAGCATTTTAACTAGGGTTTCCAACATTTTTTCGACGAAATATAGTACTTTTCGAAATAACCTAAAAAAAATATAGTACACACGGCTACACATTTCCAGTATAAGCTGATCTCGCATTGTATAAGATTTCCGTACAGTGCGAGATCAGTGTAAACTGGAGATGTTTAGCTTGATGTGTAGCCGTGCGTACACTTCAAAAAAAATATATACCTAGTATTGGCTAAACAACTTTTCTTATGCTAAAATTAGGGTTGCCAACCGTACTATAATATATAGTACCTATTGTACTGTATTTCAGGTTCTACGTACTATACAGGGCGTCCCACGGATATGCCGATATGCCACATGGAGGGAAAGTACCTTGAATATTTTAGATGGAACATTTTACTGAAAGAAGACATTATTTGAATTAAAAAAACAATTTAAACTGCATTCATAGATATTTAAATAATTACATGGTTGAACTGAGAATCAAACACATGAGAAAAATAATCATCCTGTAGCTTTATCATACCGATCGAAAGGCTTCATCATAAGGATTATTTTTTACTAAGTAACATAGTTTCAAAAATAAAAGGTAGACCATGAATTTTAACATTTTTAATACAATTTTTTTTTTTTTATTCGTGCCTAATATCGGGCCATTTACTTGATTGAAAAGTAAAATTACTTGACACTGGCTAAATGCACAAACCGTGCGAAGCCAAAACCCAAAAAAAAAGTGGGTACATTTGTTAGTAATACGAGTAGGTACTTATGATAATGTCAGTTGTATGTCCTTACGGTAATGTCAGCTTTTCATTTTTCTGAACAAAATTTCACATCAAATGTTAAAATTCATGGTCTTCCTTTTATTTGTGACACTATGTTATTTAGCAAAAAATTATCCTTATGATGAAGCCTTTCGATCGATCGGTATGATAAAGCTACAGGGCGATTATTTTTGTCACGTAACGGCTTCGATTCCCGGTTCAACCATGTAATTATTTAAATATCTATGAATACAGTTTAAAATGTTTTTTAAATTCAAATAGGTAATGTCTTCTGTCAGTAAAATGTTCCATCTACAATATTCAAGGTACTTTCCCTCCATGTGGCATATCCGTGGGACGCCCTGTATAGTATGTACGTGGAACCCGAAATACAGTACAATACTATATATTATAGTACGATTGGGAACCCTAATTTTAGCATAAAAAAGTAGTTTAGCTATCAATGGAACTACACATAGTTACGAGGAAAACGCTGGTAGGGTAGTGGCACCAATAAATGAACGGTTAAGCGTTTTTGACAACTTTAAATAATAGGTCTTTACCTATGAAATTGCCGTTTTGTATGAAAAAATTTAAACGATTTTTTTTCATGAATTTTTTATTTGTATTAATCGAAGTAATCACCCATACAATCAATGCATCTTTGCCATCGCAGTGGCAGTTTATTGATGCCCTTCTTAAAGAAATCAGCTGGACGGGAGGCAACAAATTCTTCAAAGGCATTTTGTACTGCCTCTCGGGTATTAAATTTTTTTCCCGCCAAGAAGTTATCCAAATTCTGGAAAAAGTAGTAGTCTGTAGGCGCAAGGTCTGGTGAGTAGGGCGGATGACGGAGAGCTTCCAACCCCAGTTCCTGCAACTTGGAGACCGTCTGCTGTGCAGTATGAGGTCGCGCGTTGTCGTGCAGGAGCAGCGGAGACGAGCGATTGACCAATGCTGGTTGGAGATGCGCCAGCTTCTCCATCATTGTGTTCAGTTCTTCACAGTACACATCTGCAGTAATGCTCACCCCGTTTGGTAAGAAGCTGTGATGAATCACACCGGCGCTAGACCACCAAACAGTGACCATCACTTTTCTAGGGGTAAGTTTTCGTTTAGGGCATTGTTTAGGTGCTGAACCAGGATCCAACCAACTTGCTGAGCGCTTACGGTTATCAAACAGAATCCATTTTTCATCGCAGATAACAATGCGGTTCAAAATTCCTTCATTTGTGTGTCTGTTGAGCAGTGCAAGGCACGTCTCGACGCGTACTTCGCGCTGGCGATCATTGAGTTCGTGGGGCACCCATTTGTCAAGCTTTTTTACCTTGCCAATTTGACGCAAATGGACCAATATTGTTTTGACGCTAACGTCGAAAGCTGCTGCTAATTCAGCCGTAGATTGTGTATCATCAGCTTCCACAATCGCCTTTAATTCGTCATTGTCGACCAAAGTCTTCGGACGACCGCGAGGTTCATTTTTCAGGTCGAAATTTCCAGAACGGAAGCGAGCAAACCAATAACAGGTGGTGCGTTGGTTTGTAGTGTTAGCTCCGTAAACGTCGTTGATGTTGCGTGCCGCTTGTGCCGCGTTGCTGCCACGACGGTACTCATATTCCATAATTACTCGAATTTTTAACGTATCCATGATGACGAAAAAGATTGAAATGCGATGAAAATGTAACACTAATCAATAAAGAAATGACTACTTTTAGAAAAAAAAATCCATGTTTTTAAAATAAAATTAATTTGAAATTAGAATTCTTAGCCAAACAAAAATTATTTTGATTTGAAATGGCCAGTACTGCAGAACGGCAATTTCGTAGGTAAAGACCTAATATTTGTAACTCAGTTATTTCACGACACTGATGTATGCCTATTTTTTTTTAGTATTCCATAATCCTCAGGAATTGATAGATTAAAAAAGAACTGTCTAGATCTACAATTTATTTTTTTATGTTGCTTTTTGTAAAAATATTAGGGTTTTTCCCCTATAGTTGAACAATGAGCCCTAATTATGAACATTTTGTACCCAATAGTTGAACTAACATTTAAATGGTAGAGAGGACATTTTGTAAATTTATTATAAATAAAACCACGGTAAGTATTACTAAAGGCTTTTAATTGTTTGTCTAATACATCAGTCTTAGCTTCAAAAATGTGTGCAAGTCTCCCTGACATCATATTTTGTGTTGACATGATAGCCAATTTCGACTATATTTAAAATTCAGGTAGCAATTTTATCTTCTTCATGATGATGAAGTTTACGATTCGTTTTCCTGGCCTTTTTTTACATTGGAGGGCGCTTTTCCCCTTGGAATGTTAAATTCAACGCTGGCTTTGGACAGGGATATCTGTCTGTTGCGCTTGTATGTACCATCCGTACAGCTTCTTCGAGAGTACTTTGCACATGTCTTTTTTTTTCGTAATGTAGGTAACATCAATAAAGAGAAGAAATATTGATTATGCTTATCCTACAAAAAGACATAAAATCGAAACTAAGTTATTCAAGTCGTTCATTATTTGGATTAAGGAACCACAAAATGAACGAATAAAATTTACTTCAGCGTTCAGCTTTTGGAACGATACCAAAAACTTGAACGAATAAAATGTGTAGTTTAAATTTAGGGCATGAAATCTAAAGCTGAACAGTGCAAGATTTCATACTAAAATAAAGCCTTAAAAATAATCAAAACCACTAAAATCATGTGTTCAACTTTTGGTAATTAAGATAATAGATTTATTAAAATTCCTTTGAGTGGTTTTGTTTTGGTCTCAAAGCGTGAGTTTAAAAGTAATAATAGTTGTGAAAATATGCCTTTTCTCCATTAGTTGAACGCCGTTCATCTATTGGATCAAGCGAACAAAATTGAATCCATTACTTGAACAGTAAATATCTCTAAAAATACGATAAATAATGCATATATGTAACAATATAATCAAAGCCGAATATAACAAGATTGTTTTATAACTAAATCCACTGAAATCTAACATTAATTCTTTCTTTAAGCTGACAAAATTCTTAAATTCGGAGGGCACTTACCTTAAGTAGGTTTCCATAGAAAACTGATTTTTGGCGAGAGACACTCACACGACGGCTGACTGCGCGCGCGTCTGAGTTCTCACGATAAAAGTTGTTATGGAAGTGTACGTTACCCTAGCAAGAAAGTGTCTCCTAGAGTTATATGAGTAGAACGTATAATGTGTGCCTTATCTGCTGTAAATGTGCCCCTACATAAAAAATGTGTGCCCCCTGTCGTTTCGGAGAAAAACGGAAAAAACGATTCTTGCTGGAGTAACGTTTTTCTAGCAGGAAAATTCTAAACGAATGATCGGAGAGAGAAAAATTGTGCATGGCCAGAGAGCTTATATGTGTGCCAAAATGTGCCCCCAAAAATAAAATCTGTGCCCCTTCAGGTTTTCGAGATATTGCATTTCCTGCTGGAGTAACGTTTTGATGAATCGTATATCTCTAAAACCATTGCATGTGCCCCTGTAGAATAAACGTACACGAGTAGCTCTTAAGGGGCACACCTTAGTGCCCTAATTAGATTTAAGAACATATTTATAGTTTTCAAGTTATCGCGGTTTTACGAAAACCCGAAAAAACATCGCAGCGCCTAAATGAGACAAGGCACAAGTTCGCTGAAAACTGTATTCGGTCCTTCTTGACGCTATTAATAACCATACAAAGTTTCAAAACTGTTCATGCATGCGTTTTTGAGTAATCTTGCTAAAAGTCAAAACGATGGTGTCTTAACTTTGACGGCAAAATACAAGGAACCGGCTCAATCCCAGATGCGTAGGTGTGAACCAAAATTGTGTGCCTTTAGTCAAAAATCTATGGTGAAAATATTCAGCTTAGAATGTTTCGCATTAAGTTAATATTAACAAAAAACCAAAATAAGTAAGCAACGGCTGGTTATCCGACCAAATTTGAATGACTACTAAAAAGCGACGGATTCATACATATCGATGACCTTCTTTACTTTACTCACTAACCGGTTGTGCCTGAGTACACTGAAGTAGAAAAGTAATAAGTAATAAAATAAAGTTGTTATTGGATTATATTCTAGTAGCTGTTTCTATTATATTTATTGATAAGCCATAGGTTAGATAAATTAACAGTAAGTTTTTCATCAGTAAGGGGAATGCTCCAACCAGCCCGCTAAATTCAAAGTTTCTTGCGTTTTTTGTAATTTGCAGGCCAGTGCTAGGTTGTGTGTTGATTAAAATATTATTCGCGGCTGTAAGACGTATGTAGTTACAGAATTATAAGCATCAAAATCACCAATACAACCCTCCAAGTTCATAAAGGCGTAGGAACAAAAAAAAAAAAACAGAAAAAGTTATCCCTACAGCTTTATGAACTTAGAGCGTAGTATTGATGATTTTGATGATTATAATTAAGTGATTTTTTGTGATGCCAATTTACTAATTAAATGTTAAACTTAGATGAAAAACTGATCTGTGTTTTAAATAATAACGACTACACAACGTGCAAATAATTTATAATATTTATAGGGAGGAAATTTCATCTGTGATTTGATGCAATACTTACTTTAAGAATTAAAATTAAGGGAATAAAAATAGTAATTTCCACATCAACAAGCTGGTTCATTTAATATAGTCACAAGGTGCATTTAATATATATTTTTAATTAGCCCCCAAAACTTTTGAACGCGACTGTACGGACACAGCTTAGGTATAATACGTCCAATAAAGAAGGTCATCGATATGTATGAATCAGTCGCTTTTTAGTAGTCATTGGAATTTGGTCGGATAACCAGCCGTTGTTTACATATTTTGGTTTTTTGTTAATAATATTAACTTAATGCGAAACATTCCAAGCTGAATATTTTCACCATATATTTTTGACTAAAGGCACACAATTTTGGTTCACACCTACACATCTGGGATTGAGCCGGTTCCTTGTATTTTGCCGTCAAAGTTAAGACACCATCGTTTTGACTTTTAGCAAGATTACTCAAAAACGCATGCATGAACAGTTTTGAAACTTTGTATGGTTATTAATAGCGTCATGAAGGACCGAATACAGTTTTCAGCGAACTTGTGCCTTGTCTCATTTAGGCGCTGCGATGTTTTTTCGGGTTTTCGTAAAACCGCGATAACTTGAAAACTATAAATATTTTCTTAAATCTAATTAGGGCACTAAGGTGTGCCCCTTAAGAGCTACTCGTGTACGTTTATTCTACAGGGGCACATGCAATGGTTTTAGAGATATACGATTCATCAAAACGTTACTCCAGCAGGAAATGCAATATCTCGAAAACCTGAAGGGGCACAGATTTTATTTTTGGGGGCACATTTTGGCACACATATAAGCTCTCTGGCCATGCACAATTTTGCTCTCTCCGATCATTCGTTTAGAATTTTCCTGCTAGAAAAACGTTACTCCAGCAAGAATCGTTTTTTCCGTTTTTCTCCAAAACGACAGGGGGCACACATTTTTTATGTAGGGGCACATTTACAGCAGATAAGGCGCACATTATACGTTCTACTCATATAACTCTAGGAGACACTTTCTTGCTAGGGTAACGTACACGTTATGGAACCGGGAAGATAAAAAGTTGCCCTAAGCGGGAAAAAATATTGCACACCTGTAAGTAGCGGGGTGTTTTATATTTTTACATTTTTCGGTCGGTTGTTCAGCTATTGGAGGTCGTTCATCTATTGGTGCCACTACCCTACCAACGTAATACGTATTACGTACTAGCGTTTCAAACTGATGTTTGACTAGTGTATTTACAAAGTGTGTTCACCGTTCAAGATCACGGTTAGCTTAAAAGAAATTGAGTTCAATGTCTATCAGCGAATAGAGTTCTGGGATTCTCTGCGTTATTTGTGGCACGCATTTAATTCTTTGTAAATTGTACACGACATGTAGTCTTTCCCGTACATGGCACAAGTTGCTAATGGTCGTAGAAGATAACCAATTAGTTTTTTTTTTTATAATTATAGAAGCCGATCTAGATTCGAAATTTAAAACTGTATAGTAGGTAACAAAGAAAATGAGAAGATGAAGATAAATGACTAGATACAATCAAAATTAAACGAGAAGAATGCACTATCCTTCAATCGGAATACGTGACAAAGTTACTAAACAAAATGTAGATAGTCTGTTTGTGTTGCATTCCTGACGATGATTAAAATTTGATTTGAAAAAACACGTAGACGTTGCAGCACACTGTAAATCGTTTTTTTTTTTCTCAGACAAAGTACAAGTGAAAGTGCAAGCAGCCGTCATCGCTGCACCACACTTCGACATTGAATACTGCGCTCAACTGCGTTCAGAAAATGTCGCCGAGGAATAATTTATTTACTATAATTATGTTACTTTTACTTTAGTGTTACATTTCTGGGTTTTCCGAAAATGAAAGATGATATCATTAGAAAAATTGTTTATTTTTATGTACTCCTCCGTACTTCAATTGAAATTATTTAATTACTACATAATTATTTAATTATTCTGCTAATTATGAACTAACAATTCTGCAGTCTCAAAATAATTACATACATACAGTTTAAGAACACTGAGGTAGTCTCTTAGATGTAATGAGACTCGTATCGATTCAGCTGATGAAAGAAATAAGAATCGATTATGAGAAAGTCATGGAATCAGGCCTCTCGCAATTCACACGCGAACTATTACTTTCACTAAAAATAAAAATGCATCAATTTTTACAATTAAATTCACGCACCAGTCAGACGCGCGTGCGCAGCGGCAGAAACTCGATCAGATCTCGGCTCTGTGGCAGGCCACCCGCCGCACACGCCACACGCACGCTACACACTCGCAGACATACAATAAATATACACAACACGAGCTAAAACACTCCGCATCCGTGTCCGGTGCAGGCTATGTGGCGTGACGTCACATGTCACGGTGCACAGTCTGCAGCGGTCGGAGATCACATTTGGCTATGATCACACGTTTTAAAGTCTGTTTGGTTACAACTCGTCCTTGAAGTCTTCGTCCTCACCTCCCGCGCCGGGCGGGGGCACGCCTCCTTGTCCCTGGTACAACTTGGCGATGATGGGCTGGACGACGTCTTCGAGGGACTTCTTCTGCTTCTTGTACTCCTCTGAGTCAACATCCTGGTTGTCTTCGAGCCACTTGATGGAGGCGTCGATTGCCTCTTCCATCTTTGTCTTCTCTTCATCGCTCAACTTAGCGCCAAGTTTCTCCTTGTCCTGCAGCTGGTTTTTGATGGAGTAAGCATAGCTTTCCAGTTCGTTTCTGGCCTCAACGCGCTCCTTGAGTCTCTTGTCCTCATCCGCGAACCTCTCGGCATCCTTGATCATCCTCTCGATGTCTTCAGGTGTTAGTCTGTTCTGGTCATTGGTGATTACGATCTTCTCGCGGTTTCCAGTACCCTTGTCTTCGGCAGACACTTGCAAGATACCGTTAGCGTCGATCTCGAAAGTAACCTCGATCTGAGGGATACCACGGGGCGCGGGAGGAATGCCAGTTAAGTCGAACTTTCCGAGCAAGTGGTTGTCCTTGGTCATGGGACGTTCACCCTCGTATACCTGGATGGTGACGGTGTGCTGGTTGTCGCTGGCGGTGGAGAAGATCTGGGACTTCTTGGTGGGGATGACGGTGTTACGGGGGATCAGCTTGGTCATGACACCTCCGACGGTCTCGATTCCCATGGTAAGAGGGTTGACGTCGAGCAACACAATAGCGTCAGTGTCTTGTTCTCCGCTGAGCACGCCAGCCTGGACGGCAGCACCGTAAGCGACGGCCTCGTCGGGGTTGATGCCTCGGGAAGGCTCCTTGCCGTTGAAGAATTCCTTGACCAGTTGCTGTACCTTGGGGATACGGGTGGAACCACCGACGAGCACGATCTCGTCGACGTCCTTCTTGTTCATATCAGCGTCTTCCAATACCTTTTGCACAGGCTTGAGGGTAGACCTGAAGAGATCCATGTTTAATTCTTCGAACTTAGCCCTGGTGAGAGTTTCGGAGAAGTCTTCACCTTCGAAGAAGGATTCAATTTCAATCTTGACCTGGTGGCTGGAGGACAGAGCCCTCTTTGCCTTCTCAACTTCACGACGCAGTTTCTGGACGGCGCGGTTGTCTTTCCTGATGTCCTTGCCCTTCTTCTTCTTGTACAGCTTGATGAAGTGCTCCATGACTCTCTGATCGAAGTCCTCACCTCCCAAGTGAGTGTCACCATTGGTGGCTACTACTTCAAACACTCCATTGTCGATGGTGAGCAGGGACACGTCGAAGGTACCACCACCCAAATCGAATACCAGCACGTTCTTCTCGCCTTCCTTCTTGTCAAGACCGTAAGCGATAGCGGCGGCGGTGGGCTCGTTGATGATCCTCATCACCTGGAGACCAGCGATGGCACCGGCGTCCTTAGTGGCTTGACGCTGAGCGTCGTTGAAGTAGGCGGGGACTGTGACGACGGCGTGGGTCACCTTCTTACCAAGGTAAGCCTCAGCAGTTTCCTTCATCTTGGTGAGGACCATGGCAGAGATTTCTTCAGGGGCGAAGATCTTGTCACCCTGGGAGGTCATGACAGAAACATGGGGTTTGCTGTTCTTCTCAACCACCTGGAAGGGGAAGAATTTGACATCATGTTGGACTGTGGTGTCACTCCATTCACGACCGATGAGACGCTTGGCGTCGAACACGGTGTTTTCAGGGTTGGTGGTCAGCTGGTTCTTGGCGGCGTCACCGATGAGACGCTCGCCGTCAGCAGTGAACGCTACATATGAGGGGGTGATACGGTTACCCTGGTCGTTGGCAATGATCTCCACACGGCCATTCTTGTACACACCCACACTGTGGACAAAGAATAATATTCTTTAGAATTTTCATCTCGCACAAAGGATGCATTTTAATATCAATGGGAACTGGGTATTGTTATACATTTTGTCACTATTATTATGAATGAAATAATATTTAAACAGATAGATAACATAGTGGTTTATCCCTAAGTATTGTTAAAATAGTGTGAAAATTCTGAGCTATTTATGCAAGACGAGATTTGCAAGTTTCTAACAAGAAGGTGTAATGGAAACTTGGCATGCAGTTAGTATTACTAGATATTGAAGATATTATTATAACATTTTACTTTGTAAATTAGTATTTAAATTGAATTAAAGCAACATTTACGTCCAACATGTTAAGTGAAATTAAGGAATCATCCCACCGTTGATTTGATAGATTCGTTTTCACCTCCACCTATCATTATTTCTATGTTAGTCTACCTGATTGACTTTGAGTGTTTAGTATTTTTATCAAATTATCTGTCAATTATGCTGCAACTGCCATGGTCTCTGCATCACCCTAAGGTTGACTGGTAGAAAATGCCTCATCAAATATGCCTTTGTGCGTACAGTATTGTTTTAGCATTTTCATAGTTTTATTAAATAAATAGCAAAAGTGGAAAGATTCAATGAAAAGGGAATGTTATATATGATTCCTTTCATTTGATTTGAAGTTCCTTGTATAAAGATCACTGACACGTTGTATTGAGTTCATTGACCAAAAATATGCAAATTCTGTACAAGTTATTTTATTTCAAAGACAGCATTTAAAAACTTGATTTTATTTAAAAAATATTCTGATTGTTGAAAGCATTCCCAAATAAATATTGAATTGTATGGCTATCATAATGTAGTTTGCTGATTAAAGATGTATTTCATTTTAATTATAATTCACAATGTTGGAATATTTCTTTCAGTTTAGATTATGAACATTCTATGGAAGTTGCTGGAAGCATTGATTAGCAACAAGTTAACATTTAACAATAATTTATTGTACATGACGTATTTTTAAACTGAAAAATTAGATAAAAATGAGGTATTGGCTCGGCTAAAGAGGATCTCTCTCATGAAACGCAATGAATTTGCTTAGGTTAGTAGATTTTTTCGACTATTTCATACAAGTTGTAAAAGTAGGTGGATCAAAAAGGTTAGATTAAGTAGATACTCACCAAGAGTAAGTGGTACCCAAGTCGATACCGATGACGGTGCCAATGTCCTTTTCTTTATCCTTCTTCTCGTCGGCGACTACTGCCGCGACCACGCAGGCCAACGCTAAAATACTCCACCGCATTTTCAGCATGCAATGTTACTTTTCTGAAACAAATCAAAGTAAAATAAGTTAAGGAAGGAGTTAAATATACGTACGCGTCAGTATGCAGACGTACAGTTAAAATCTCAATTTCTACCAGATGACACTTCTATAGAAAGACACGTAATCGTTATGGGGACACGTCACTATAGGGCGCCGGGCCAAACGCCGCCGGATTATGAATTATAGAAAATGAAAGTACCCCGTCCCACCTAGAACAGTATATGAGACCTAACGGTACCATAAAACGGCCACGGGAGATGTAGGACGCGCCACCGGCCCACACTGCTGCGTCGAGAAATTTCGCTGACGTTTCACACAGATAAGCGGAATTTTAAAGGAATCCTATGGGGATTAATGCACGGAGGCACTAGATTTACAGTTTAAAAGCTATGATTCAAATCACTTGATGGAAAACTTCGTAATTAACATGTAGTGTCAGCTATCAAACTATGACGGGTCAGGTTAACGATTTCATGGCAATCCGCGGTTTAAACAGAAAGACAAGATGAAACGTAATGAAAAATATAATTACCGGATACTACAGATGAATAAATTAGACTGAATCCCAATAAATATAATTCACTGCCACGATATAAGCACTTTGAATGGGACACTTGATTACGAATTCACAATCACGTTGTTCCTTCACGTTCGATTTTTCAAGAAGAACTGAAGTTTCACACGCAGCCGTCGCTATTATTTAGCGCTAGTATCCATCGTGGTCTAACGTGATTGGTCCACAATGCGATGACGTTTCAAATCTTTCTCTACGATTGATCCAACTGAACGTATTTGGCGCAACCCGATTGGCCCACGTTTATAACTGGCCCTGAATACGACATTCCCCATACCGCCAATTTTAAAAATAGGGTTTATTCATGTTTGTTGCGAAAGCGGGGTTATTTCTCAATCTTGCGAAAGGGATCATTTTATCTGTTTCGTAGTGATGAAGTAGAGATAAAGTAATGCATGAAGCATATTGCACGCAGCTAATATTTAACATTAAAAACAAATTAAATACAAGGCCACATCTGCGTGGAAAACAGATGGAAATATTCTAGAACATCACATCTTATCATGAAATAGTTCGTATTTTATGAACAAAATGGGTAGCTAGAAGTTGTTATAATATACATACATACAGTCATATGGAGAGATGCTATAGCACTTATAGCTTTGCAAAGAAGAATGGTTTCGAAACATCTACAAAAGCATGGAATATTCCTGTGTTCCATATTTTTCTAGATTTTTCGAAACCATTCTACTTATCTCGAATTTTGTGTTTTGCATTCCTACACATAACACGAAGAACTTTACCACCCGGAGCGAAACTTTCCAAAAGCACTAATTTATAGTGGTTTATCGGCTCAATAGACTACGCATGGCCGTACAAATTAAACGAATACATCCAGTTTTCCTGAGACTTTCCTTGTAAGTTACGCAAACTTTTTGTGCATCTACTACCAGTCACTATTCCCTTTGCGAGATGAACCAACCTAGGCTATCCCTTTCGCTATGAGGTTATTTAGTGTAAAGTAGTCGCCAGCAGGTCAAGCTATCCCAAACTGTCAAACTTTCCCAATTGAACATAAACCTTATTGCTTTGTGATAAAGTTGAAAAACCATCAATGAAATTTGACAGTTTGGGGTAGCTTGATGTGTTGGCCTCTGTACTCAATGGTAAAATTAATAAGATAGAAACTTCTACTACCGACACCATGACACATGCTTTGGTGGTTGTTTGGCCATCATATATTTCAAAACTTTCAGCCTACTTACAATTATTCCCTTTTATCGGACAACAAACATGACCAAAGTTCGTGTATTTCGTAATGTGATAGGGAAAACCTGTGGGAATTTGGGATAACCCAATTTAATAATCTGCTAGTAAGTACTCGAACCTTCGACCCCGTGGAACATTGGTAAAAAGTTCAACTTTCGACCAATGCCAATGGGTCAAGGGGGACATACAGATGATACAGACGCCAACAATATTGTAGTAACAATTTTTATCTCTTCTACCCGGCTATGTTTCGGACCCCCGTGATACCCTTTTGATTAAAATTGCATCATTCGCAACATTACCGAAGTCGGTTTACTTTCTAAATAAATCACCAGTAGGCCACGTCAGCTCAGGATAACGAACGAATATTTTGTACCCGAAAAGTACTTTCAAATAATGAAAATTAATGACCATCTGTTTTAATAGTAATTAAACAGAATAGAATAGTATTGACAGTGGCAAAGCACATGTCATGGTAACAGGTTCTATGAATAAAAAAAATACCTGAAATTACGTATTCTTTATTTGATATTTTTTCCTTATTTCTATCACATAAAGTTATAGGCCTACATGTTAACATATATATATTCTAATATCACGCCTGTACATCATAAACTGGTCGGTCGGTACAGACGCAAGCACATCAAGCTACCGCAATCTGTCAAATTTCTTTAATAGATTTTTAACTTTATTCATAAGCCTGTGTTTGTGTCTTTACTAACAATACTAATATAGACTATAAGTACTTTCTGTTAATTACTCATCACTAACCAATCTATGGACTGTTCATGTATGTGTTCATGTCTGAAATAGAGTTTTTTATGTTCATGTTCAATAGGGTATTTTCCAATGTTTCAAAAAGTATTCTAGTTTGAAGATTGGAACGAGACATTCAACAGAAAAATAAAAATAAATTGATTTCTATCCATTTTCTCAATTTAAAACGATTATTTTTAGTTGTTTTGAATTTACCACCAAAACGCATCTTACGATGACTTTTATCACGTGACGTTAACTTTGTGTAAACTAAAGTAGTTAACAAGTAATTAAGTGAATGTCGAGTTTACAAATTAACAAGATTTTTAATGGATATAAAGTGATATTACTGGTGTGCGGTGCCTCTGTGCACAAATACTTCTAAAACGGCGCCAAACTAAGTATTTGTACCGGTGCCGTATAAACAAAGGTGACGTCACATGTCACGTGATGAAAAGTCATCACAAGGAGCGTTTTGGCTGTAAATTCAAAACAACGAAAAATCAATTTGATTTAAATCGTTTTTAATGGTGAAAATGGATTTAAATAAATTTATTTTTATTTTTCTGTTAAATATATCGTCCCAATCTTAAAATTAAAATAGTTTTTATGAAATCGGAAAATACCAATTTGACAGTTTGGGGTGGCTTGATGTGCTGGCCTCTGTACAAGCGGGCTACACATACATTTTTTAGTATATTGTCATAAATACAATACTAAGCAGGGACTGAATACCGATAAAATTTTGGTATCGGTATCAAAGTATCGATATATATACTGATATTTGGGTACCTCTTTATCGATATTGATACCGATATTTCTATTCAGTATACTTATATCTATACTTTAACGAGCCTTTATCAGTATTGATACCGGTACTAAAATACCGATATATTAAGAATAAATACCTATACCCGTGGCCGCGTCATCTTTGCGATTTACGCCATCCATTCCCCGTCCCGTTTAGTAGGGATCTGGGACACTTGCGCGAAAGACACTTGCGCGAACCCACATGCGCGAAAAGACATTTCCGCGCACGGACTTTTGCGCGAACGGACTTTATTGTTTATTGACGTATTAATCATTTGTTAACTGATTTTAGGTAAGTAAAAAAATGTATCTCAACAATATAACAAATAAGTCAGAACGCGTACTTGACCTTGCGTTGACTAATTTAACTTCCGGTATCGTATGTCTTGCTCTAAATCCCTTATGTATAATTGACCTTTTGCAGCCCCCAATCGAAATTAATTTAAAATCATGAAAAGACTTCCTTATAATAGTAACAAAAGTCTAAATTTTTACAAATTGGATCATGATATTATTTGTAACTAAATAAAAAAACAATAAATGAGATCGATTGGAACCTTTTATTTGATGGCACTCGCGATGTAAAAGATATGCTCAGTATATGCTATGGTCATTTTAAGAACATTAGAGAAATGCAAGATCCCCCTACCACACGAAAACTTAAGACACACGCTCCTTGGTTCGACAAAAAATTAATAAGAACTTTGAGAAAAAAAAAAACCCGCGCACACTCCGGACCGACGAGAAGATCGTCGAACTCGAGGAAGAATTGAGCAAGTTACGATGGGATATAGTAGGGTTATCTGAAGTCCGACGAGAGGGGGAGGACTCGATAATCCTCAAATCCGGTAATTTGCTCGATTTCCGGGAGGGCGACTAGCAGTCCCAAGGTGGTGTCGGGTTTATCGTCCATAAGTCCCTTGTGAGCAACGTGGTGTAGATTGAGAGTGTGACGACCAGGGTGGCGTTCCTTATACTCAGAATATCCGCAAGGTATGCGCTGAAGGTCATATAGGTTTACGCCCCGATCTCGTTACACCCCGACGATGAGGTGGAGACCACGTACGAGGATATTTCCAGAGCTATGCATGGTTTCAAAACTCAATTTACCGTTGTCATGGGGGACTTCAACGCGAAACTGGGCAAACGAAGCGATGATGAGTTGCGAGTGGGGCAGTTTGGAGTTGGACGTAGGGACCACCGGGGTCACGTACTAGCTCCAAGGTCTTTGCTAGGGATCTGTCTATATGATGAAGATGAAGGCAGGATCGTATCCACCAAGCCTGAGCTGTTGAGAGAGACTGAGAGGTTCTATGGACAGTTATACACGTCAACAAGAACCCTCGCTACAAATCTGGCAAACGACCTAAGAGCTAGATTGACCCGACACTATGCTGAAGACAACACGGACATCAGCTTATACGAGATAAGGATGGCTCTGAAGCAGCTCAAAAACAACAAGGCACCGGGTGATAACGGAATTACGTTTGAACTCCAAAAGGCAGGCGGAAAACCCGTTCTTAAGGCCCTCCAGAAACTGTTTGATTCCGTCATACTCGAAGGCAAAACGCCACAGGCATGGAACAGAGGTGTGGTGGTACTTTTCTTTAAAAAGGGTGACAATGCCATTCTTATGAATTATATTCCCATCTAACTTCTGAGCCATGTCTACAAGCTGTTCTCCAGAGTCATCACGAACCGTCTAGCGCGCAGGTTTGACGACTTCCAGCCTCTCGACCAAGCCGGGTTACGTAAAGGCTTTAGCACAGTAGACCACACACATACGCTGCGGCAGGTTATACAGAAGACCGAAGAGTATAATCTGCCTCTCTGTTTAGCATTTGTAGACTACGAAAAAGTCTTTGATTAGATCGAGACATGGGCTATACCAGTCCCTCCAACGGTGCCAGATCGACTATCGGTACATCGAGGTGTTGAAGTGTCTGTACGAAAAAGCCACTACGTCAGTCCGACTTCAGGACCAGACCTCGAAACCTATTCTTCTGCAGCGAGGTGTTAGACAGGGAGACGTTATCTCTCTGAAACTCTTCACCGCTGCACTGGAGGATGTCTTCAAGGCTCTGGACTGGAAAGGAGCTGGCATAAACATCAATGGCGAGTACATCACTCACCTTCGGTTTGCCAATGATATATATAGTTGTCATGGCTGAGACCATGGAGTACCACAGTACAATGCTCGATGACCTCAGTAGAGCTTCCGAAAGAGTGGGTCTTAAAATGAACATGGCCAAGACAAAGGTCATGTTCAATGCTCATGTAACACCCACTCTCGTAACGGTCGGAAGCGCCGCACTCGAAGTTGTGGACGAGTACGTTTACCTAGTACAAACTGTCCAGTTAGGTAGGTCCAAATTCGAGAAAGAGGTCAACCGTCAAATCCTACTCGGCTGGGCAGCTTTGGGAAGTATCGCAATCTCTTCTCGTCCCACATAACGCAGTGTCTCAAAACGAAAGACTTTGACCAGTGCGTGTTTCCAGTGAAGACATTTGAAACCGAAACGTGGTCGCTCACAATGGGCCTCATAAGAAGGCTTAAGGTCACCCAAAGGGTAATGGAGAGGGCTATGCTTGGAGTTTCCCTGCATGATCGAATCAGGAATGAAGAGATCCGCAGGAGAACCAACCTTGGTTCTCCTGCGGATCTCCAAGATGTCGGATGCGGATGTCGGGTACCTACCCGATATAGCCCGAAGAATTGCCAAACTTAAGTGGCAGTGGGCAGGGCACATTGCTCGCAGAACAGATGGCCTATGGAGAAGTTCTGGAGTGGCGACCCCGCACCGGAAGACGTAAAGTTGGAAGGCCTCCTACAAGGTGGACCTTGTGGGAGCCGCAGGAGTCCGTTGGATGCGGGAAGCACAGAATCGGTCGAAGTGGCGGAGCTTGGGGGAGGCCTATGTCCAACAGTGGACGTCTTTCGGTTGAAATTATGATGTTGATGACTATTTAGGTAAACAAACTGTACGTAGGTACCCATCTATGGGTAAGGTAGGTAACTACAGTAGTCCATGTCAGTAGTACCTACTAAAAAGGTTGTTCAGAATTAAAACTATGTCACTGCGCTGTAGTGCATGTGCGAGGTAGAAAAAGTAACTAAATATCTTCAGAACACGTAAATAAAATACGTACTTAAATAATGATAACGTTATTTCGATAACAATAAACAATTACATTCGTTTATGTGTCGACTTCAACGATCACAACAGTATCTCAGTTCCGCTCAGCCAGTCTAGTAGTATACCTACATAGAAATCACACACACGACGCTTTATCTATTACCAAAACCTCAAGAATGTAATTAACTCTGAAAAAAAAAAAAACTCAAATAAATCATTGTTGCACATTAGGCATTTCGATTTCAAATCGGTTTTCTTCATATTAAAATGCCTACATAAACATTATTTTGCTTTTTACGCCCCATCACATTAATCATAAAAACATTTACGTATGTATGTAACCTATATAATTTATCAGTGGTTAGAAATGTAAAAACACTAAGCACGGCTCACGAACCGCTTTTGATCAGAGGCTCGCCGTCGCCGCTAACTGCATGCACTGTTGCCGTTCCGTTTCGAGCCAAGAACGCGCGCAGCTCTCCCGCGCCGATGCGCGGTGGCGCGATGTGCGAGCTCGCAACGCTGTGTAGCCTGATATCAGTACTGAGTATCGATAAAATTACCGATAATTTTATACCGATACTCAAAGAAGTGGTACAAAGTATCGATATGTATCCCTGTTATCGATTCCATTATTAGTATTTTCTTTAAAATATCGATATATTTTGAATATCGATATCGGTCCCTGATACTAAGTCTTAGACAGGATAGCCCGCGAAATTCAAATTTTGTGAAGATTCTTGCATACACATACGCAAAAAACGCGAATTATATTTTGTTCACCGCCTGATACTGGCCTGCAAAATGCAAAAAACCTAAGAAATATGAATTTCGCGGGCTAACTTAGCGCATACACCTCAAGGTACGGTACAATAAAATGCAGATGAACAATAAAAAATTACAACCGCATGGTTGTAATTTTTTATTGTTCCTTCTATTTTATCTTGAACTTAAAACTATTACAACAGTTTGGAGTCTGTACTTATGCAAAGTTTTAAATTTATTTGAGCAAAGTATATAAACACTGCTACGCGGTATTTCTTTGGCGCTCAAATGACGTTAAGAGGAAGCGCTGTTGGTAAAAATTTGTGCAATTGTTTTGTGAATATTTTAAAGAAAAAACAAGATGGCGACGTTCGTTTCGATTTTGGTCACGCGCCAATAGAACATTGTAGTAGCGCTATAACATTAGGATCATGCAGGCTGATTGCTGACCAGTAAGTATAATACATCCAAAACCCCGCTCCCAAAAATCATAACAATCATTTTGAAATAAAACAGTCAAGATTTAGCGTTTCTTTGATATCAAATCTAAAATCAATGGCGCGAAGTAAGTGATGATGCAATCGGCACCTGAAAATAAAGAATAAAGTTTATTTGGACACAGTTCATGAAACACAAAATAAAAAATAAACAAAATAAAAAGTGAAAGTGCCTCACGGCTGCGCCAAAAAAGTGAAAAGAGACAAAAAATATTTACTACTGTCATCATGTTCGCTCGACGAAATGCGACCGACAGTCGATGGTCAAGCATAGTTTGATTATTATATAACAGAATGCATTTCAGAATATATACCTACTAACTTTTGCCAGCGGCTCCGCCCGCGTGGATATCGGTTAAAAAGTAGCCTATGTACTTCTCCATATCCCAGGCTATATCTCTGCCAAATTTCATGACGATCGGTTCAGCGGTTTAGGCGTGAAAGCGTGACAGACAGAGTTACTTTCGCATTTATAATATTAAAGTAGGGATGACAACAAAATACAAACCAGCTCTCCGGAAGCAAGTGAGCGTCTCCATTAGAATCGTTTCGACCTCCGAGGTGTCTCCAGTTCGGCAGATCATTGTGTATTCACCAGACACCTGAGGAAAAACAATTAAAGAATACGTATAAAATTGCAGCTTAGCGACAAGACTCCTTGAAGCAGCGAATCTTAACATATACAACTCTAGTTTTAGTATATTCGAAACCCGAAATACGTGTCTAGTATTTTTATGTAAAGAATCTATGTAGAAAACTTCAAGACTGTATCATGATACAGTTTACAAGCAGGCTTACAAGCTCCATTGACTGATTTACCCCCTGGCCACAGCCAGGCTTGCGGCGCGGCGTGAGGCGCGGCAAGCGGTGAGCGGCGAAAACAAATGGTAGACTACATAAGAAGTATGCCACAGCTAAAAGAACTTTGCGGATGATTTCGACATGTTTTCGTCATTTACGCTGACAGTATTGAATAAAAAGATAGCTAAGCATATTATCGCAGACGTGTATGCTCACATAAGGCGTCATCATCTGTCTAGCCTTTTCTCAACTATATTGTATTCGGCTTTTAGTGTATCCGGATGCTCCTAAATTGCTTGAAGCGACTGCGTATCTGACCTCCAGAACTCAGTACTGGGCGGGTAACACAATACCTCTTGGTAAGAATGGTTGTCAGACTATTGGGTTTGTGAGATCCCTTATCGACTGGCAAAGATGTACAAATAACAGTCGGGACCAATAGCGTAACGTGCTTTCCGAGGCACTGAGGAGTCTCGATGTTTTGCGTTGTGTAGCTTAAACTTCGATTGACCTGTGCAGGTGTTATTTAACCACAATCTCCTTTTATCTATAATGAAGCGTCTACTGTTTGTAAATTTTAAAGACATTTATACCTGATACACAAATAAGGGATGGTGCGGATACTTGTCCTTGGTCTGCCTCACGATGTCCAAGTACGGCAGGCCTGGCTTTACCATCAGGAAATCTGCTCCCTCAGCCACGTCTCGAGCCTGTGAACAAGATGGAAAACCATATTTAAACTTCGAATCTCTTTCCATTTGCATCCAACACGAAATTGGCATCCAAATTCTCAGAAATCTTTATTCAATACTGCCACAGACAAACTGAAAACGGACTAACACCAAAAGCCTTCTTTTCAGTTTTGAAATACTAAAGGAACGAGTTTAATTTTTCTGTCACAACCTTTTTTTTTTGTTGCAAACTGTTGCCAGCTATCCTGCCAGTATCGTGTGAGTGAAATGTAGGTAATGGCGATATTTACACCGCATCCGATCTGAGCGCGAGCAATGACGCAGCAAAATGTTCTACAAAACCTATGGAATTCGGATCTGGTGGACAAGCGGCAAGCTGTACAAATAGTAGGTATCTACTCTCCTAGTAGGTAGGTACTATTTACCACTACACCGCACGCACTGGATTTTCAACGCACTGCGTAGCCTATAGTTGAAAATCAAACAGTAAACAGGGTTCGATTTACGACGCGCTGAGATGCACTCTGTTGAATTAATCTCCTGCCAATGCTCGGTGCTCAAACACCGAGAGGTGGAAATCCAGTGCGCGAAAAAACCCCGCTGCGATTTTAATATGTTCGTGTGAATGTCGACTTACTTCGGACCGCTATCGCCAACTCGCGAACATGCAGGAGTATATAACCCATACCCCCGTACCTATTACAAAACAAGGTTTTTCTTTAGGTATGGTTTGATGACAATTTATCACTGGACTAACTTGTCAGTTTTGTAAAAGGAGCTGTATTTCGATTTCAGTTAGGTTCTTATTTAAAAAACAGGCTCGACGGTTTAAACCATACCTAAAGAAAAACCTTGTTCTGTAATAAGGGGGATATTGTCTAAGACTTACAGCAGCCCTAGCAGCGAGCCCCGCACTGCCCGGCGGCAGCTGGTAGCACTTCCTGTCACCCTCCATGGGAGTGCTGCTCATTGTGTCGCGGAACGGGCCGTACATTGCCGACGCAAACTTGCACGAGTATGACAGAAGTGACACCTGAAATATTTAAATTAAATAAAGCTATAACTTTCAGTATAGTATAATAAAGTACTCTGTGGCTATTACAGAATCAGAATACTGACGCAATGTAGGTGTATTGTACTTTTCTGCCTAACCCTATCACAAAACAAGCATGAACAAAACGTACATTCATCAAGTCATTGAATAAACAAAAACCAATACATTATGTTGTCACATCATTATGGACAACATAATGTATTGGTTTTTGTTTATTTGAACACATTTCATGGTATTTTTTTTTTCAAGTCATTCTTCTTCGTTATTCAGCTTTTTTTTTGGTGGGAAATCATCAAATAACTTCTCCCGCTCTGGGTGGAGCAGGAGGGCGTGTCAGACTTTTACTGACTAAAACCCACCCGTGTTCCTAGCCTGTATGCCAGGGGCAGCGGTATCTCTTTCGAACAAACTCGCACCCCTGGCAGGCATCGGCCCTTGCGGGCCCCATCGGTTTGTGCTGACATCTCTTTGAGGCGCGCGTGAAACACAACGCGCCGTCGACCTGGGCTTCGTCCTTACCGGACAGCAAGCTACCCATTACTCGCCGTCCGCAGCCTACGGTGGCCGGAAATCAGCCAGGGATTCCCGACGCCCAGGGCGTCTCTTGCCTCCAGATCCCATGGCGGTAATCCGGCAAGGAAGCCCGCCACCTCACCGAAGCTCGTGCGGTATCCCCGTATCATCCTGATGGCCATGACCCTATGGGACGCCTTCAACCGGCGAGCTGGTTGGCGCCTTAATGTAGGCGCCAACACCGGTGCCCTATATAGGGCCATGGACCGCACGACCCCCGCGTAGACCCCCCGGGCCTTCTCAGTCTGGGAGCCAAACGGCGGAAATGCTCCGTTTTTTATTCAGCTCATGCATTAATAAGCATGTCGCTAAATGGGGATAAATATTAAAAACTTACCGTATTTTGTAGTTTGCAGGCCACCAAGGAATCTTTGATGGCTTTTATTCTGTTGTCCATCATGTCGGATGGGGCGATGATTTGAGCGCCTGTTTAGAAACAACCAACATTTTCATATTTATTAGCATTTAAAAACTACCCTGAAAATACAAGTCAAGAAACTGAACAGGCATGATTTTTAACCGACTTCCAAAAAGGAGACGGTTATATGTTCATCGATTTCTCCCCCATTTGTGGACCAATTCTCTAAATTCTTTTTTTATTTGAAAGAGTACACTCCTGAGTTGGTCCTATTGGCACCAAGTCAGGATCTGATGATGGAATCCCAGGGAAATCGAGGGCAATCCTCAAATGTTACAGGTATTAACAATGTTTTTCATATAATTTCTAAAGCTATTGAGATGTTTGCATATGGTCATCATCATCTCATGACGCTGAGCTGATGAAGGAAGGTACAACTCTTTAACGGTTAGGAGTTAGGTGGAGATTCGGGCATAACTCCATCATATAGGTATAGAGTGATTTCTATTTTTTTTTTTTTGTTTGGAATGATCCCATTTAAGTTTCATATAGATCTGATGATGCATTTCGAAGACAGACAACGGAACTCTTCAAAAAATAACAGCAAATCAACCGCGATTGCTGCTATCGCATAAATATGCATTGTTTTGACCACAAGGATGATAAAATTTCGAATTGGTGTGGGGTAGGTACTATAACTAAAAAGTGAAAAAGTTTTTATCACATTTGTGAAGTTTCACCAGATAATATAGTTAGATTTTGATTTATCTACATTTTCATTTACTCAAATTGGTCAAAATAATAGCAATTTATAGTTATAATTTACTGAATACAATAGAGTTCTAAACAGGCCTTATCTTCGGAGTTTTACAAGCACAGTTCAAAGGCCAAATCAAATATTTTCAAAACATTTCTGAAATAATGATGATTTGATCATGATTCTATCTAATTAATAAAACAATTTACCAGCTTTGGCATATGCCAAGGCCACGTCAGCGATCCTCCTGACGGATGCGGCGTGGTCTATTGTTCCACCGGGTGTGAGAAGTCCACAATGTCCATGCGATGTGTAGGGACACAAGCAGACATCACATGCTATGAGGAGATTTGGAAACATAGCCCGTAGTTTAGGAACAGCCTTTACTACTGGATTCTCTGGACTATCTGCACTTGATCCATTAGAATCCTGTTGAAAGTCATCGGTATTACCATTGCTGATTAAGAGGGAGCAATCAAAATAAACATATCTCCACTGCTTGTTCATAATATCGGGACACATTTAATAGATCAAATCCTGCATAATTTAGACTACACTGTCCCACTGCTGAGCAAAGGCCTCCCCCAAAACCTTCCAGAAATCCTTTTCCAGGGCCACCTCGATCTACCCCTTGCAATACGCAATTTCCTACCATCAAAAACCACCTGGATGGTCGTTTTTTTATGGTAGGAAATTATCAAATAACTTGTCCCGCTCTGCATGGAGTGGTAGGGCGTGTCAGCCTTTTACTGACTAAAACCCTAGTTCCTTCAGTTGCCTGTGTGCCAGGGGCCACAGTGTCTCTTTCGAAGAACCCGCACCCCTGGCAGACATCGGCCCTTACGGGTCCCATCGGTTTGTGCTGACATCTCTTTGAGGCGCGTGTAGGACACAACGCACTGTCAACCCAGGCTTGGTCCTTACTGGACAGCGAGGAACCTATTACTCGCCGTCCGCAGGCCCGCGCCTGCGGTGGCCGGGAATCAGCCTGAGATTCCCGACGCCCTGGGCGTCACCTGCGGAGGCTACGGCCGTGAGGGCGCATATACTGCCTCTCCCTCACGTGTGCCGCCACCCTCTTTGCGAGCATCACTGCTTCGCAGAAGGAAGCGAAGGCTACCCATGCACTCTCGCTCCGTACCATGGCCTGGACCAGGGCCGGACGCGAGAGATCGTTTTTTTCCTCAAGAAATTATAATATTTCAGGTCAGTGTACCACTGATGAAAGAACAATAAATAATACCTATTTATTACCTTTGGCAATGTGCGGACAATCCCGAAGATGAGTATGGACTTCAGTCCCTTATTAACGAGATCAGAAAGCATCTTAATCAGCGGATTGATACCATATCTGCATACGTTAGGCATGCTTGCCACTGGTTCAATGCGGTTGTCATCTTCCCTGTTTATAAAAAAATACAGAAAATAGGCACATAATTTCAGCTTCTATAGACTCTACAGGCAGACAGCAAGTTAACCTGATTTAAGCACATAGTAAGAAATTCCTTGAAATAAACCATTTTTTTCTTGACTTAGAACCTTCTAACAGGGTTATCCGGCGGTGCCCGGGTCTTCCATAGTACTTACAATAAGAATACGGGGTACATAATATTGTGCGCCTCAATACTTGTATTTGGTTCCTGTAGTTTCCGCAGAGTCGAGTGAAAGTACCCTCCTTGCAGGACAGATTCGGGACTCAAAAATAATTGATTCATCTTGTAGCTGTTACTACCTAAGTCAAACGTTCGTTACAATGGTTTAAACAGCAATGTCTGAATTCACGCTAAATTGATTTTTATCAGTAGACCAGTAATTAATTGATATTATTTATGCATGAAAGTTGGTATTCACGTCACATAAGTCATTGTTGTCAATCGGTGTATTAATTTATTGATTTCACTCCTTATCAGTCACTGAGATGAATTTATGAGTACACAGTAAGTGTAAGCAAAGCAACACAAATAAATAATGCTAAAAGGCGATGCCGACAGCAAAATTTGTAATGGAATGCCTTTTCGAAACAATACAATTTTTTTTTTCAAAATGACAAGTGTTGTCATTTTGATCATTTTCACAACTGACAACGTCAAGCACCCGTCAAATGGTCAAAGACAAACAGATCATTAGTACTGATTTTTATTTTGGTTGGCTTCGCGATATTATCACTATTTGTCTAATACGGAATGCGCCCTATGTATTTTCTTTGGAACATTTAACTTCATGGAACAACCGTAAGTAACAACGGTGAGAGGCGACAACATGTTAGGCCAAGACAAACTTGTAAAAAGATAACCACAGACATGCAGGTGTCCAGGGCCGCATTCCGAATTAGAATAAGAACACTTTTATCGCGATACGAAAATGACGGTTTTTAGCTGTCAGAATCGTGATATCTAACTCGGAACGCATACGAAATGCGCCCTTAGTATAACGCATGGTCGGCGTTACCGCAAGATGGCGGGCGCATGTCATGAAGTCACCTATCTATGACGATCCCCGGGACATAGTTATCGCACTCATGCTAATTCGGAACGGGTGTGAGCGCGCTCAAATCGATATTATCGCAACTCGGAACATGGCCCAGGTGTCTTTGCTGTCTGTCTGTCTCACTGGCGCGTATAAATCATAGTCTATCTAGACCTATATATAAATGTACTCTGTGGTCTAGACTTGGGAGTATATATGTTTGGCTAAAAGGTCTCTGTAACCAGGCCATAAAACTAATTTAAAAAAAAAGTATTTATCTCCCACTAAATTTTTATACTCTTTGGTATATATGTTCTGTGGTCTGACTCTATCTGTCATTAAATATTTCTTTGGATTTTATCATTTTATTTTATTTCTGTAATTTGTTTAAAGTTCATGCTTAAAAGCGTATGTATGAACAGTAAATAAAATAGAAGTAAATCGTTTCATAATAAAATCATTTTTATAATAATGCCTGTGTGAAACTTGCTGCTAATCAATATTATTTTTGTTGTTTACTAACGATAAAGGTAGTTATGTGTTTCTTGTTTTATTTTATTTTTAAATGATCGACGTAGTTTTACTATACTCTTTAAGCCTAAGTGTAAGGTTACGTTAGTGAAACAAAACAAAAAGTGAAAGAAACCCAGCCTTGAGGTGAGGATTTGAGACAGCCTTGAAGACAACATGAATGCGGATGAAGACGCGCCTACCAAGAAAAAAGTCGAAAAGCAATCCACTGAGAACCTAACTGTGACACTAGACAAAATAGATGCAAAGAGATCTGAGAAAGGCGACGAGGAGCCTAAGCCGCGTATAGTTTTGACGTTTCGATCGGAGAAGAACAGTGCTAAGAGTAGCAATATGAAGATTGTGACTACTGAGGACAAGCATGAAGAGGCGCCGCGGCGGTCGAGCAGGACGCGCGGCAAGTGGGAGTGGATCTGCGACAGTGATACGTCACCAAAGAAGGACAAGTCTGGGGCTCAGACAACATCAGAGAATGACGAATCAGACAGCTCCCATACCCCGCCCAAGCGCTCGACGCGGCGCCGCGACGACTCCGACAACGTCCTAGCCAATGCCATCGCCAGAAAAGAGAAGTCTTATGAAACCCAGCAAGCCCCACAGAGATTATCTCGAAGAATAAAACCCACAGCCAAAGTACTTGCAAACGATGAGCTACGTATTGGTCTTGAATCTCAGAACAATGCACGACTTGGTATTCAAAGTGATAAGTCTCCTGAGGAGGGAGTCAGGACAAGGCGGTCAGCTCGCCCAGTAGTAACAGACGTGGAACAGAAGAAGGAAGCGGAAGTTGATGACGAGGTGGTGGAGATTTGCGAGGATGATGACAGCCAGAGTCAGAACACTGTGATGAAGCTAAAGCACTTGTGTGAGCTCGGCTTGAAGGCTATCAACCCTGACGAGGTGGATGAGGGTGACAACGAGAACAGGTAAATAAAACAAAAACTTTTGAACTTACTTTGTTATCAGCATGTCATTGTTTATTTGCCAACTTACTTGCTTGACTTTCTGTTGTATATCTCAATCAAAATTATAACCCATATAAATATTATAATTATTAATAAAGATATTCCCTGCCATGTTTAACTGTCTGTCTTCAAACCACGAGTGAACAGGCATCATTCATCGCTTTCCACCAGGCATGATCGAGGTCCAAAAACAAAAATCTGATTCTTGGAGAGAATCATGATTAATCTAAGAATAACTTGTGGACTTTTGGGCAATTTTTATAAAATATTCACACAATTTTAAATAGGGTGAAAATATCATAGAATTCATCAAATCTGTTTGAGAAAATAAAAGAATGACAGTAAATTAAATAATTTGGAAATATTCACACAAAAACAATCACAAAGCAACCAATTCTTGTTTGAACCCTCATTACTTACAGTTTATTAAAAAGTCACTCATTTGTTACACAGAGAAGATGTAGAAGAAGAGGAGGATGAAGACGCGGAAGCGGAGGAAATTGAAGAAGATGATGAGATGGATGATGATCCTATAGTCATCAGCAAGCTATTGGAGACAGACGAGGATTCCAGTGAAGACTTCCAGTGTACTGTTGAAGTAGCTGCTAAGAATCGACCGAGGAGATCTACTAGATTGTGCTCATCGTTTGGTATGAATGACAGTGATAGGTCTTCACCTGTTGGGGAAGAAGAGAATAAGTAAGTTTACATTTTTATCATAATTCACACACACTTCTCCAAACAGTGTTATTGCACAGCTCTGGAAGTAATATTTTGCTTTTGTTGAGCCAAATCGATCATTCTTAGTTGATTTGTGTGCCTATAGATTTGTTCGATTTTAAACAATCAACACATCTGATTAAATAAAGTTGAGTATGTGTAAATAACAGACGATTATTCAAGCAAATCTGTTAGAAGACTAGCTGACCTGACAGACGTTGTCCTGTCCGTCCAATAGTCATTCATACAGAATCCCTACCCTACCTACCCTACCTACGCTATAAACCTCACGGAGCCCGAGACCTTTCCAACGAATGCAAAACCGTGGAAATCGGTTCGTGCGTTCTGGAGTTATAGCGTCAGGAAGGAAAACCCGACTTATTTTTATATAGTAGATTACAGATTTTATTATTCACTATAACAGCTTAATAAGCGACAATAATAATGTTCAAATGCCAAGCAAATCTGTAGGCACCAAGTCTATCTGAATAAACCCCAATTGGAGTTTTTTCAGATATTTAGTGAACTGACAAAATCATGGGCAAATGGTGTAGCTATCAGCCAGCTCAGGTCCAGTTGAAAACCAGCGACAGGCACAAATTGTCTGACATTTTTTGCTGAACTGGGCCTTTTTAGAGCAGCACTTTAATGCTAGTTTCTAACATCGCACTTTACACTTTTTGTTTGTTATTTATTTTTAGTTTATTATTATTATTTTTGCTGTATATTTTTTGCCCTTTTAGTCTGTGCTAAATAAATGTATTTTCTTTCTTCCTTCTTTCTATCAAGTCGAAAACTAATTATAGAACTGTTAAAAAATAACTTATTATATTAACATACATACCTAATCACGCCTCCTTCTCGTTGGGATAGACAGAGACTGCAAAATGCTACATGCTACAAGGTGCTGCTTATATAACATGGTCCTCTTGCTTCATTTACGCTTAAATGAAATGAAAAGATAATGGTAAATTTGTAAATGACGTAATAATTTGACGCCAGGTCACCGCGCCGATCGTCAAAGCGATCAGGCAGGCACAATTATATGGACGACAGTGAGAGGTGAGACCATGTTCTTGCACATTCGCTTATTTATATTATAACCTACCCTAATTTACTATTGTTTTATTCCCAGGAGCCATCGTAAACGAAGGAGGCACAGGTCTTCTGGTGGTGAAGAAGCACATTCGGATGCTGAAATGGAGGAAACAAGGTAAATTGAGCTGTCATGAAGCAAAGTAAGCAAGCTAAAGTGGCAGTGGGCTGCCCATGTTTGTTGAAGGACCGATGGCCGGTGGAGTAAACGAGTCCTAGAGTGGAGACCGAATAGCGGCAAGCGTAGTATGGGACAACCTCCAGCTAGATGGACCGACGACCTTAAAAAGGTGGTTGGGTTATAATATAAATAAGTTAATGTGCAAGAACATGGTTCTGAAGCAGCCTGGGAGAGCCCTATGTCCAGCAGTTAATTGTATGTAGTAGGTTTGTACAAACACTTTACACGTCTATAACGCTATTCCTCATTGTTTGCCAAGCAATCCGGCGGGAGGTGATGAAGGCTCGGAGGCCGCGTGTCCGGTCGACGAATCCACGATTGTAGCCACGTGCTTCTGTAACACGCCCAGCAATGTGTATGCAGCGCCTGAGGAGCTTACTGGTAACAATCAACCTTTATTTATGAAACCTTCCTGCCTGCTCTATTTTATACGAAAGTAAATACACTATTCAGCATCTAGTTGGGGTAAAAGAGCCTTTTGTAGTCCATAATTGGCTCTTTTACCAAAAGGCAGTATAATTAAAATAAAGTGTATATAATTACTAGCTGACCCGGCAATCGTTGTTTTGCCTTAACCCTTATCACTTAGGGGTATGGAAAATAGATAGTAGCCGATTCTCAGACCTACTGAATACGCATATAAAATTTGTGACATGGAAATTTTATATATTATATAACAAACTATCACACATACATGTGTGACAGTTTCTTTCTCGATATCAACGCTAGGGTACTTTACGTGACTTCTAACGCAATCCCAACTATAATAAATGTCAAAATTTACAAATAAATCAATGACAACAAAAACACGGCATACCTTGTCCTCAGAGCCAGTATTCTGCCAAGCAATCGAGCTCGTTGACGGGGTCCGCGTCGGCTGTTCTCACAGCGCACGTCGCGAGCGCAACACTAGCCCCGACAGTAACAACACTAGCGGCCTGGCGCCTTTAGTGAGGGCTGGGCCAAGGGCGCCGTACTTCCTGGCGTGTGCCCTGCATGCCGCGCAACTGGCTAAGCACATGTGCTGTCCTGCTTGTGGACTGTTTTGTACTCAGGTAAGATGATAATAATGGTATTTAAAATTGATACTCAAGTAGGTCACCCTCTACTTAAATACAGAACGACTATTTACACACACTTCTCGTTTTATTCTTTTTCATGAAGTTATTAACCATCTCGAGCTAACGCACCGAGCGCGTTCGGCGCTCCGATTGGCCCTGGATTGGTGAAGGACCAATCGGAGCGCCGAACGCGCTCGATGCGTTAGATCGAGATGGTTAAATGAAACTCACACTAGGGCCACTGGCGATCCCTGTAAAATCTACCTTAAATTATGCATGCAAATAATGAAAATATTTTTTTAAATAAAAATAATAAACATGTCACTCAAATTCAAATAGTAAAAAAAAATACCATGCAATGCTTATGCTGTTTGTATCGATGGTACATACTAGTACACTTTCTTTTTCTTAATATATTTTGACCCCAGTAGGGGGCCACGTTTATTGCGGCATCAGTGGCATTATTTAGATCATCCATGGTGTAGGTGAACGGGCAAATATTAAATTGAATTGATAATTAACGAGTTTTATGATATAACTAGCATTTGCCAGCGGCTACGCCCTCGTGGAGGTCAGTGTATTATACATATAAACTTTCCTCTTGAATCATTCTGTGTTTTGATAAAAACCGTTACAAAGTTTAAAAGATCTAAGCGTACAGACACGAAAAGCGACCTTGATTTTTCTATTCTATACTAATATTATAAAGAGGAAAGATTTTTGATTAATTGTTTGCATTGAATAGGCTCCGAAACTACTGAACCGATTTGAAAAATTCCTTCACTGTTGGGAAGCTACACTATCCCCGGGTGACATAGGCTATATTTTATCCCCGTATTCTCACGGGAACGGGAACTATGCGGGTGAAACCGTGGAGCGCTGCTAGTACTATGTAAAGAATTCCTAAGACTTTTCCCCGTCTCTCTTTCAGGGTACCTTCTACCAATGCTCCTCCGGCCACTTGTTCCACTTAGACTGCGGCCTGCCATACAACGACGCCAAGAATCGTCCGGGCTGTCCGCACTGCGGCGTGTACTCGTACCGCTGGCAACCCGCCAACGCGGCCTGCGTCAAGGTCAAGGTCGAGATGAAGTGCAGCAACAAACGGATCTTCTTGCCTGACCAGAGGGAGCAGTGGTGAGTCCTTAACATATTTAGAGCTTGTGGATAAGTAGTAACAGCCTCACTGTTCGATCGATCAGGTTAAGCTACGCTTGCCGCGGTTGATCCGTGGATGGAATCTCGCCGTGCCTCGGAATCCACTTTATGCCGTTTATTATTAACTATATCGATACTCCTATCTTCTTCATAAATTTAAATCTAGTTTTAAGTCGGATTCCGTATCAAACCAGTATAGCCTTCACATTCCGGAGGAATAATACACCACTGTAATACAGTACTGTAATGTCAACAGTAGGTATACTAAAGGTATTAAATTGTGTATAAAAAAATCTCTTCCAGCACTCCAGCCTACCTCACATTCACGGCCCGTGAACCGAAGCCAGAGCCTGGTCCTCTCATCCCCGAGGACCTACTCCCCTCCCCTCCCATAGACCTGAAACAGCTGTGCGAGCAGGCTGCGCAGGCGCCGAACAAGTCGCCACAGCAGCTGTGTGACGCTATACTGAAAGGAGATACCGTGGATATGCTTATACCGAAAATTGGTAAGTAGTTTAAAAATTACAGGTGTAGGGTAGATACCTACTAATAGGTGTAGCTCAAGAAGTAAATAATACCGACGCCTTCGAGGTTTAAAATATTGACAAAAAAATTGACGTGTATATAAAAGTGTCTCAGAAGTTCTGCTTATGCTTCGGTAACATTGTCTCGAAAACGCGAATTACACTAGTGTGAGTTTCATTTAACCGTCTCGACATGACGCATCGACCACGTTCGGCGTTCCGATTGGCCTTGGATTGAAGAAAAGGCCAATCGGATGCATTATGTTATGGCTACATTGTCGCGTTATGGCGAACAACAAATAGCGTAGCTCTCTCTGTTGTACATCGAGACGTCGAGCTATGAGCGAGAGAGAGCGGGCGAAGTGTAGTTCGCTTTACCGCGAGGCCGTAGCATTAAGTCGAAATGGTTAAAAGAAACTTACACTAGGGCCACAAAGTGCTAGGAGAAACTTAAACATCATTATTTATCTAAATAATCTATAGTCCTAACTTATGGTGCACAAAGTTACTCACTTACTGAACAACAGGAGTCCAAACTCAAGATTTCTCAACGCGCAATGGAGCGAAACATAATAGGTGTCAAGGAGTACGGATGGAGTTAGAAACACCACCCTGCGCTCCATAACTCAAGTAACGTTTGGTATGCATCACATCCACGCAAAATGGCGATCGCATAGCATAATGCTGTGACCCTACGCGGCACAGAGCCACAGCGCTTGTTTTCAGCGCCAGCCGGTGTGAAACAGCACCGTAACAATGATGTCTTATAAAGATTTAATTGAGTTGCACAACACATGCCTAAATCTACTACCATGATTGACTGAGTGTACAACAATGTGCCTTTTATCGCAACTCTTCCCAAGTAGCGCACACTACGTGTGACTGGTGTGAGAAAACTACAAATTATTCAAACCATGCATCAACGCGCGTTACCTTATGTTATTTGATCGGTTGTTGGCTCATGAAAGGATCTTTAGGAGTAGATGATGTTATTCTCACTTTCCCCGGGCGTTGGTCACAGTGTCCAGCTCCAGCATCAACAAGGCCCTGGCCAGCCAGGCGGGCGGCACGTGCCTGCACGCGGCGGCGCGCACCGGGCACGCGGGCGCGCTGTACCTGCTGCACTACGCCGGCGCCAACCTCGACGTCACCGACAACTGCATGCGCACGCCGCTGTGCACTGCTATACTAGGTACGTACAAGTGTGGTGAAAGAAAAACAAAATAGAAATTGTATTTTGAGGCCAACATCAAAGAAATGACCAATTTTTATAAATCGTCAGGTAACAGGGCAAGTCTTTTAAAATATTGATCAGCACGTGTCTTGAAAATGTGTCATTCACTCTATTTTTTGTGAAATATTTCGCATTTGTATCTCATGAATTATGTAGGCTGAACATTCACTAACAAACAACCATATAACCAGCTGTTTTGAACGAAACTGCATTTACGCTTACTCTTTAACTAACTCAAAAGGAAGCTGGAACCTTATCATCATCAGCCCATATTAGTCCACTATCTAGACATAAGCCTCGAAAATAACACGCCAGTCTTAATTTTCCGCCTAATACTCAACCATTTATTGAGTTCTCAATGTGTCCTTAGCAGAAAATAATAGGTCTTTACCTATGAAATTGCCGTTTTGTATGAAAAAATTTAAACGAATTTTTTTCATGAATTTTTTATTTGTATTAATCGAAGTAATCACTCATGCAATCAATGCATCTTTGCCATCGCAGTGGCAGTTTATTGATGCCCTTCTTAAAGAAATCAGCTGGACGGGAGGCAACAAATTCTTCAAAGGCATTTTGTACTGCCTCTCGGGTATTAAATTTTTTTCCCGCCAAGAAGTTATCCAAATTCTGGAAAAAGTAGTAGTCTGTAGGCGCAAGGTCTGGTGAGTAGGGCGGATGACGGAGAGCTTCCAACCCCAGTTCTTGCAACTTGGAGACCGTCTGCTGTGCAGTATGAGGTCGCGCGTTGTCGTGCAGGAGCAGCGGAGACGAGCGATTGACCAATGCTGGTTGGAGATGCGCCAGCTTCTCCATCATTGTGTTCAGTTCTTCACAGTACACATCTGCAGTAATGCTCACCCCGTTTGGTAAGAAGCTGTGATGAATCACACCGGCGCTAGACCACCAAACAGTGACCATCACTTTTCTAGGGGTAAGTTTTCGTTTAGGGCATTGTTTAGGTGCTGAACCAGGATCCAACCAACTTGCTGAGCGCTTACGGTTATCAAACAGAATCCATTTTTCATCGCAGGTAACAATGCGGTTCAAAATTCCTTCATTTGTGTGTCTGTTGAGCAGTGCAAGGCACGTCTCGACGCGTACTTCGCGCTGGCGATCATTGAGTTCGTGGGGCACCCATTTGTCAAGCTTTTTTACCTTGCCAATTTGACGCAAATGGACCAATATTGTTTTGACGCTAACGTCGAAAGCTGCTGCTAATTCAGCCGTAGATTGTGTATCATCAGCTTCCACAATCGCCTTTAATTCGTCATTGTCGACCAAAGTCTTCGGACGACCGCGAGGTTCATTTTTCAGGTCGAAATTTCCAGAACGGAAGCGAGCAAACCAATAACAGGTGGTGCGTTGGTTTGTAGTGTTAGCTCCGTAAACGTCGTTGATGTTGCGTGCCGCTTGTGCCGCGTTGCTGCCACGACGGTACTCATATTCCATAATTACTCGAATTTTTAACGTATCCATGATGACGAAAAAGATTGAAATGCGATGAAAATGTAACACTAATCAATAAAGAAATGACTACTTTTAGAAAAAAAAATCCATGTTTTTAAAATAAAATTAATTTGAAATTAGAATTCTTAGCCAAACAAAAATTATTTTGATTTGAAATGGCCAGTACTGCAGAACGGCAATTTCATAGGTAAAGACCTAATATAAAATTTTATGAGATCATTATTTACCTAGTCGGGCACAGCGAAATCCCTCACCCAGCTGCTACCAAGCAGAAATATATTTGCGATATATATTTAAAACAATATTAACCTATCTATCTAAACACTGTTGTTACTAACACCAAACTGCTAAAAAAATTAAGGACCTGAATCTGAAATAAAGTTTATTTTATTTATTTATTTTTCTTATAAACAAACAAAAACTAAGCCAGTTGTGTCTGTGAGAACTGAGAACAGTTTCGGCAAAACTAAAACGTTCATTAATACCACTACTAACTGACGATGACTGATGACCTGCATTTGATTTTCAACTTTAGGTGTTGAGCCGAGCGTTGAGAATCTAACAGCGAACATCCCAGCGCGTCGACACAGACGATGTCTTTACACTGTTAGATTTTCAACTCTTGGCGTCTAGCCCGCCGCGCTATTTTTACGTCCGTGTGAACATGGGCTGAATCAAAACATTCAAATCTGTCCTCACACTAGTTTACATACTCAAATTCCTTTCAGCACTTCTCGAAAAACCCGACAAAAAAAACAAAGACAAACTTAAAGACGCCAGTTCCAAAGAAGAGGAACCAGACGAGACCGCAGAGAAAGTAGAAATACAGGAGGAAGTGGACGATGTTAGGAAGGCGAAGGATGAGGATCTGATCAAGGTGATCCGGTATCTAGTGGCGGCTGGCTGTGATGTTAATTTTCCGGTAAGTTGGTTTAGCAAATACTTTTAAAATGCCTGTTCCAAAATAATCTGATGAAAGTGTAAACAAACCCTGGTTAAATTGTTACGCAATCAATCAGCAATAAGATAATTAGTACGCATTCATTGGTGTTTAGAACTTTTTTGTTAAAGCCTCTCTCCAAGGGCACCCTTTCATGTATGTTCAGCGAAAATTCATAGTTAAACAGTTGGACGGCTTTACATTTTTTGGGAAATTCTTACTTGACTTCAGAATTTTTATTTTATTCTTTGTGTCGCGCTTTTTGTATTATAAATCCTTAACTTATGGCCTATGATCAATAAAAACTACATACACCCAGGTAGCCCTATAAATTACAGACAAATAATCGTTCAGAGTCTGTATAAGATGGGACTTGTAGTAGACTTAATAGTTTTTATCGTCACTTCGCCTAGGGCCCAGAAGGTATGACAGCCCTGCACGTGGCAGCCCAGCACGGCGCCGCGCACGTGGCGCGCCTGCTAGCGCCGCACGCGCACGTGGACGCGCGCGACCTCGGCGGGTGGACGCCGCTCGTGTGGGCTGCGGAGAACGAACACACAGACGTAGTGAGGTGAGGCACATGTCATAATACCAGCCTGTAACTGGCCCACTGCTGGGCAAAGGACTCTTCTCATACAAAGAAGGGACGAACGTCTAAAACCACGCTTGGTCAAGACGGGTTGGTTATTACAGATTTATGTTAACTACTAACTTCTGCCGACCCCAACATAGTTGGGAAAAGGCAAGGCAGATGATGATGACTAGCTTCTGCCCGCGACATCGTTCGTAAGGATGACGTAAGAAACTAACTACGCGCTTTTGAAATTAACTTAGTCATCCGCTTGGGAATGGAAAATATGTCTATAATATGTATATGCTTGACTTTAGTAGTGCCTTTAACTCATTGGATATCGATGTTTTACTTGGTATCCTCGAATCTATCAATCTCTCTTCTTTCGCTCTAGCCTGGTTCAGTTCTTATCTTCGGAGCCGTTTTCAATGTGTTCGCCTTGAGGAGTATTTTTCTGGTTGGCCTAGCCTTACTGACGGCGTTCCTCAGGGTAGCGTTATCGCTCCTTTTCTTTTCAATTTTCATTAACTTTGTTACCAGAATAATTTCCTCTATTTTCCATCTCTACACAGATGACTTGCAACAAAGCATGGAACAATAAAATATTCTCATCTGAACTCCGTGGTCGTATGCCACCTAAACAATAAATTACAACAGTAGTAAACGATCATAAGCTTTAGGGCAATGTACGAGCAGTGATGTGCCGTGGGAACATTCCCGTTCCCAGTAACTTCCCAACGGGAATGTTCCCGGGAATGTTCCCATGTGCCCGGGAACATTCCCAGTTAGTGGGAACACTAACACAAAAGTTAAAGATTTTTCTTTTTTTAACTTTTTAGATTAGGTTTCTTATCGCATGTTTAAAATAATAAAAGATAGAAATTAAATGCATATCTTTTACACCCATAATGTGTTACTGAGAATTTTCGGCAGTTAATTGATGTAGTTGGAGAGTTAAACTGATAACAAAAAAACTATCCTTTCAACTCTGCTGGGGCCTAAGTCTACTAATTTATAAACGTCACAATGGTCTCTCAATGGTAAGTTTTTGACAGATTTGCCATACAAAAACTGTCAAAAACACACCATTGAGAGATCATTGTAACGTTTATAAATTAGTAAACTTAGGCCCCAGGTGTGATGCTAATTTTGAGAAATGTTATTTACTTATCCTTTGTGCATGATTTATGGCTCCAACTAACCGGGTCGGCGTAACAAACAATCCAGACTGTAGAGACATCCCAACAAATTGGCCGCTCAACTCAGAATACCAGCTTGTGTCAGCAGACTTAAAAGACGCAACATCCTACAATTGTATAACTTGGAGAGAGCTTCGTTATTCATATGAAAGTTGCTCCTGATGAGGAATAACTCTTCCCTGCCAGACCTTCCTACAACTCATTTGCTCATAGTTTTTAAAAACTGATTGCAAGAGTAAACACAAAAAATAGAAAAGAATAATGTATTCTACCAGTCTATTTAAATAACGTTTCAAAATATTGTACATAATCTCTGACCGACGGGTTGCGGGTAACGATGGGTTCGTGGAAACAGTCCATACGGTCAGGTCTAAGTTTTTCAAGGCCCATCGTATCAATAAAAATAAGAGGCTCTCTGATCCTACTTTGCAGCTCATGAAGGAGAGGCGCGAGATGGTCCTGCAGTCTTCAGACGATGCGCTTGAGTACCGGCAGTTTAACAGACGGATCTTTAAGTCCTTGAAAAGCGACCTCCGCCGCTTTAATACAGAATGTATTAAAGACGCAATAGAACGGAATAAAGGCTTCAAGATCTTTGCTAGGGATCTGTCTATTGGGCAGAGTCAGCTTACGAAACTGAAGACCGATGAAGGCAGGATCGTATCCACCAAGGCTCAGGCTTGGTGGATACGATCCTGCCTTCATTAGTCGGTGTTGAGAGAGATTGAGAGATTCTATGGACAGTTATACAAGTCAACAAGAAACCCCGTTACGAATCTGGCAAACGACCCAAGAGCTAGATTGATCCGACAGTATACTGAAGACATCCCGGACGTCAGCTTGTACGACATTAGGATGGCTCTGAAGCAGCTTTAAAAATAACAAGGCGCCGGGTGATGACAGAATCACAGCTGAACTCCTAAAGGCCGGCGGGAAACTCGTTCTTAAGGCCCTGCAGAAGCTGTTTGATTCCGTCATACTCGAGGGCAAAACGCCACAGGCATGGAACAGAGGTGTGCTGGTACTTTTCTTTAAGAAGGGTGACAATGCCTTTCATAAGAATTATAGGCCCATCTCACTTCTATGCCATGTCTACAAGCTGTTCTCCGAAGTCATCACAAACCGTCTTGCGCGCAGGTTTGACGACTTCCATCCTCCCGAACAAGCCGGGTTTCGTAAAGGCTTTAGCACAGTAGACCACACACATACGCTGCGGCAGGTTATACAGAAGACCGAAGAGCCTATAATCTGCCTCTCTGTTTAGAGTTTGTGGACTACTAAAAAGCCTTTGATTCGATCGCGACGTGGGCTATACTGCAGTCCCTCCAACGGTACCAGATCGACTATCGGTACATGGCGGTGTTGAAATGTCTGTACGAAAACGCCACTATGTCAGTCCGACTCCAGGACCGGACCTCGAAACCTATCCTTCTGCAGCGAGGTGTAAGACAGGGAGACGTCCCCCCCGAGTGGGTTCCCGCATTGTCGTTGCGGGGGGGCTCAGTAACCGTGGATTCCGGCCACGGTGAAGCCAAGAGGAACCCAAAGGTGGGGCCGCTCGTCAGGGCTTTTGCCTCAAAGCCGACGACGTAGCGGCCAAAAAGTAGGTTGCGGTGAGGTGCACCGCAGCTGAGGTGGGCCGCGATGTCGAATGGGAGGCATCGCGGCTGAGGGTTACGGGCTGCGGTAGAGGAGGAGTGCCGGTGCTTCTGAGCAGCGCTCTTCCCTTCCGTGGCCTGGACGGGGCCGCCACCGTTTGATGGCGGACGCGGTGGGGCCGCAGGGGAAGAGGAGTGTCGGTATAGCGTCAGCCGCTCTCCCTATCCCCTGCGGCCGAAAAGTGGTAGACGGGACGGCGCGTTGTGTTCCACACGCGTGCCGTCAAAGATGTCAGCAACCACCGGTGGGGTCCGCAAGGGCCGATGCCTGCCAGGGGTGCGGGTTTGTTCGAAAGAGATACCACAGCCCCTGGCATACGGGCTACTGAGGGAACACGGGTGGGTTTTAGTCAGTAAAAGTCTGACACGCCCTCCTGCTCTACTCAGCAGGAGAAGTCATTTGATGATTTCCCACCCAAAAAAAAATACAAAAAAACAAAAAGACAGGGAGACGTTATCTCTCCGAAACTCTACACCGCTGCACTGGAGGATGTCTTCAAGGTTCTGGACTGAAAAGGGGCTGGCATCAACAATGTTGGTGCCAGCCCCTTTTCAGTCTAGTCAACATCAATGGCGAGTACATCACTCACCTTCGGTTTGCCGATGATATAGTTGTCATGGCTGAGACCATGGAGGATGAACATGGACAAGACAAAGGTCATATCCAATACCCATGTAACATCCACTCTCGTAACGGTCGGAGGAGCTGCACTGAAAGTTGTGGACGAGTACGTTTACCTAGGACAAACTATCCAGTTAGGTAGGTTCAACTTCGAGAAAGAGGTCAATCGTCGAATCCGACTCGGCTGGGCAACGTTCGGGAAGCTTCGCAATATCTTCTCGTCCCACATACCGCAATGTCTCAACACGAAAGTCTTTGACCAGTGCGTGTTGCCAGTGATGACATATGAAACCGAAACGTGGTCGCTCACAATGGGCCTCATAAAAGGCTTAAAGTCACCCAAAGGGCGATGGAGAGGGCTATGCTTGGAGTTTCCCTGCGTGATCGAATCAGGAATGAAGAGATCCGCAGGAGAACCAAGGTAACCGACATAGTCCGAAGAATTGCCAAACTTAAGTGGCATTGGGCAGGGCACATTGCTCGCAGAACAGATGGCCGATGGGGCTGAAAAGTTCTGGAGTGGCGACCGCGTACCGGAGAACGTAAAGTTGGAAGGCCTCCCACAAGGTGGACCGATGACCTTGTGAGGGCCGCAGGAGTCCGCTGGATGCGGGAAGCACAGAACCGGTCGAAGTGGCAGAGCTTGCGGGAGGCCTATGTCCAGCAGTGTACGTCTTTCGGCTGAAATGACAATGATGATGATGATGAATCTCTAAACCTCTTAGTCTCCTACATTCGAAATTTTTATTTACCTCTTTCTAAAATTAATACAATGAATGACAAGTTACTAAATGAGTACTCATTACATGTCAAATCTACTTACTTACTAAATCTTACCAGTAACTTTGTATGTTATTATATTTTTACTTTTATTATAATTCTATGTGGTTTCACTGACACGTTCCCAGCAATTGGGAATATTCCCGGGCACTGGAAAGATTCTTTTGGGAACATTCCCACTTTGGGAACATTCCCGGGAACGGCACATCGCTATGTACGAGGCATGTATCGTACATGGCACGCGCGCATTGCAGAGATCAACACAATTAACGTTCATAGTTCATAGTTCAGTGGCTCGGTGTATGTACGACTAATTACCCGACTACGATTATCAAAGTTTTTTACACCTGTGCAAAATGTTTAAATGCAAACGTTGCCAAGTTGAGAGTAGGGACGGCGCTAAGTGCGTGGGATGCCTGGGACAGTTCGACTTTCTCTGCGCTGGCATAACTGAAGGAGGATGGAGGAAATTGGGTGACCGCAAGAACACATGGAAGTGCAGTAATTGCAAAACCTCGGCAGCATCCAGCCCGCGCCCCACAACTTCAGCTGCAGCTACGCCCGTAACAGCTGACATGGATTCTATTATGTCAGAACTGAGGGCCCTCTCAGCCCAGATGGACAACTTACCTGCTTTAATGGAGAACGTGAAAGCTATCCAATCGGAATTGGCGGAGCTTAAGTCGATCAGATCCGAGTATTCCAGTCTTAAAACGGACGTCGAGTTTCTGGACCATTCGGTGGAGTCACTGGCAAACAAAGTGGCGGGGTTGGTGAGCGAAGTGGACTGCCTTAAGAAATCTAAGGAGGAGATGGTGGCGTTACATGATCGATGCTCCAAAATTGAAGATCTTCATCGCGAAACTGAGCAAAGATCAAGAATGAACAACTTAGAAATCAAGGGAGTGCCATCAACCAACTCAGAAAATCTGTTCGCAATCGTTGACAAGATAGGAGATATCATTGGATGCAGTATCCCTAAAGAACAGATAAACTTCATTGCGAGAGTACCGATGCGAAATAACGAACAGAACAAAAATATTATTTGCTCAGTGCATAACAGATACCTAAAAAATGATTTCGTGGCCGCTGCTAAAAAACACAAAGCATCTATAACTGCAAACAAGTTGGGCCTGCAGTCCGACAGTGTCATCTACGTCAATGATCATCTAACTTTTGAGAACAAAATGCTGTTGAACAAAACTAAAAAACTTGCTAAAGAAAGAGGTTTTTTATACACTTGGGTAGTTGGTTGCAAAATCCTTACAAAGAAAAATACTACTTCTCCAACCCACCACATAAAAACGGAACAGGATTTAAAGAAGTTTCTGAATTTAAAATGTTGAAGCAATTTCATAATTCGTCGCAATTGTATACTCGCACGCACCACGCTAATAGTTTGAGAAACACTGGTGCCATTTTTTTATGCGCATTCCTTTCCCGCTGCCCTTTTGTTCTCTTATCGCTCGGTGTTGACCATAGCTATTTTTCTACTGAATCCTATTTGCATGGAACTAAGGTTGTAATCGGCTTGATCTCGCTCAATTTCTTAATGTATCATAATATTTTAACTTTTTGCTATGAACTGAATGTACCTCACATTATATTTTTTGTTACAGTACTACTAATTAGTAATCTTTCTGTTCGCGTTCTCACCTATTAGTGTGTTTTACCAAAATGTTCGGGGATTGCGTACAAAAACGTTAATATTCTATCGTAATGTGTGTGTTAATTCCTACGACATCATTTGCTTAACTGAGACTTGGCTTATTGAGGGTATTAAGGACTGTGAATTGTTTGACGACCGTTATATAGTATGGAGGCGCGATAGAAATTATTCTAGCACGAAACAAACTTTGGGTGGTGGTGTGCTTATTGCAGTGCGACGTGAACTTATTTGTGATCTCCACAGTGAATGGTTTTCGTCTGCCGAGGACTTGTGGGTAACTCTCACCTTACACAGAAAGAGACCGCGAGTATCGTATAAAATGCATATTTGTGTAGTGTACATCTGCAACCAAAATCTTGGCCACTCCCAAGCAGGTCAGTTAACTAATTTTTCTAATAACCTAACAGATATTGTTCAGAAGCATCCCGCTGATAAATTTATAGTTCTTGGAGATTTTAACCTTCCAAATATAAACTGGGAACCAAATGATGATGGTCAGTCAGTTTGCCCTAGTAATATCCAAGGTCACGTCCAGGTGAATTTGTTTGATATCTTCTCAGTCTGTAATTTCTCGCAATACAATTCGCACGTAAATGTCAACAATAAAATACTAGATCTAGTTTTATCTAACAGCGAGGTCTCAGTAGCAAGTTGCGCCGATCCTCTGGTGCCGGAAGATTCTCATCATAGGGCCCTGTGTGTGTCTGCTGATTTCGTGGAACTCCATACTCTTCCCGCGCGTCCTCGTATAAAATTCTTATATCGATCGGCCGACTTTACGGCTATTAATGACCGGCTGAGCCAGATCGACTGGCTCAACGAATTGGCCACTAGGACACTCGAAGATGCTGTATCATTTTTCTATGACACTCTCAACGAACTACGTGATTCTTTTGTACCTGTTAAGACGGTAGTTCCAAGCAGCAGATACCCTCTCTGGTTCAAACAACCTCTCATAAAAATTCTAAAAGAAAAAGCGAAGTTCCACGCAAAATTCAAGAAATACGGTAATATATCTGATCATGAGTCTTTTGTTTTGCTCCGACAGCGTGCCAAGGACGTTGAAAGTGACATGTTTAGCTGCTATATTAAAAAAATTGAAGAAGACATTTTTAAGACCCCCAAAGCGTTTTGGTCGTACGTAAAATCGAAAAACCAAATCAATGCTTATCCTTCCTTACTTAAATATAAAAATTGTACTTCGAGTATAGGAGAGGACATCTGCAACATGTTTGTGGACTATTTCAATTCTAATTTTCTCAGTTCTCCTAGTAGTATCAATGATGACGACAATCTTTCCAATGACCATGCGCAGGGTTCAAACATGCATTTGAGCGATATCGTTTCGGACATACATTCAGTGGAAGTTAACGAATCAGAAGTATTCAATCTACTTAAAGGAGTTGATCTATCTAAATCTGCAGGACCAGACAATATTCCGCCAGTATTTATACACAACTGTGCCAAAAGTCTGACCCCTCCTCTTTCAATTTTGTTCAGGCGGTCCCTAAATTTAGGTGAGGTTCCTACAATTTGGAAGTCGGCGATAATCACCCCGATCCACAAAAAAGGGCCTAGAGATCTGGTGGAAAACTACAGGCCCATATCCAAACTATGCATTTTCGCTAAAATCCTGGAAAAAATTATTTACAAGCAGCTATATGCTTCTCTTAAACTTAGCATCAGCGACCGCCAACATGGTTTCTTGCGAGGTCGGTCCACAACCACCAATCTCATTCTTTGTGGTGACTACTTGACTGAATATATGGCTCATCGCACACAAGCAGATGTAATCTACACAGATTATAGCAAGTGTTTTGATCGCTTGGATCATGCTATACTGTTGCGTAAGCTATCGGCCATAGGTATCAGTGGAAATCTCTTTAGGTGGTTCTCATCTTACGTGGCCAACAGATGTCAAACTGTTGTTCTAAACGGATACACATCGAGAACTATGATTACCCCATCAGGGATTCCACAGGGATCGCTTTTGGGACCCTTGTTATTTAATATCTTCATCAATGATGTGTCTTCATGTTTCTGTAACTCAACAGTTCTTTTGTTTGCGGACGACATGAAGATTATAAGTGAAATCAGAACCTTTGATGATGCTGAACGTCTCCAAAATGATCTGGACAGATTTCAAGAGTATTGTATGGCCAACCGCTTAGATCTAAATGTCTCGAAATGTTATACATGTACATTTACTCGTAAACCTAAACCTATTCTTTACGATTACAAACTAGCCAACACTTCTATAGCTAGAGTTAATACGATTAGAGACTTAGGCGTCACCTTTGACTCGAAACTTCTTTTTGACACACACATCGACAATATTATTAAAAAAGCTTCCAAGGCACTAGGTTTCATTATGAGGATATCGGCCGATTTTAAAAATATCAAAACACTCAAAATTCTTTATTGTGCTTTTGTGCGCAGTCATCTCGAATATTGCTCACCAGTATGGAATCCTATTTATAATACTTACGTCGATCGCATCGAAAGTATTCAAAAGAAGTTCTTAAGGTACATTCAGTTTAGATCCGAAACCTATTTTCCTAATTACTACAGCCGCTGCAGGAAGTTTCACATTCTTCCACTAATTGAGCGGAGAAAAATTGCCGACATGGTATTCTTGTTCAATTTGGCAAATGGTTCAACCGATTGTTCTGAATTGATAAGCAAAATTGGGCTGCGTGTTCCATCCTTCACCTTTAGGAATCATCAACCTCTGTATGTTCCCTCTGTGCGGTGCATATATCGTCAAAACTCTTATATGATAAGAGCTAGCAGGACATACAACTCGATGTGTCAGAGTATTGATGATCTTGACTTATTCTCCACCAGTGTTCCTCAACTTAAAAAAATACTGTGCAAAAAATTCTTTGAAGATCACTGAAACCTGTACTGTCTTTTCTTATTTCTCTCCGAGTGTTTACTTATTTTTACTTTTGCTTGCCTGTCTGCTGTTTCTTGTGCTACCCTAATATTGTCAGTGAAAACTTTTAATTGGCCTTCTTTCACTAACGGTCAACTATCTGTATCCTAGCTGTAAGTTTTCTTAAGAAATAAAATAAAATAAAATAGTCAGCTGTACTCATTTACACAACATTCATATAGCATTAGTTATGTGGTAGTTAAATATATTCATTAAACCAGCATCTTTGGCTATCCGTGACTTATCATTTCAAGCTAACATACAAGTTGTGTGGGACCCATTCAGCAGCGCGTACAAGCAAACTGGCATACAACCACGGCGTTTAGATGAGAATATTTGCTTATTTGATACTTTTTAGAGAGTGATATTTCAGTAGTCTGGTTTTAGTTTATGAACTTACTTTTAAATGATACTAGCTTTTGCCTTTTGGCTTTACCCGCGTGGACGTCGGAAATTATACCACGGGAACCTACTACCCGGATATAAAGTATCCTGTGTCCAGGTTATAATCTATCTGTGTGCCAAATTTCATCCGAATCCGTTCAGCCGTTGTTGCGTGATTGAGTAACAAACATCTAAACATCTGAATATCCATATATACAAACTTTCACATTTATAATATTACTAGTTAACCCTACAGACGTTGTCCTGTTTAACTATGAATATTGAATAGGGTATTTTCCAATTTATTAAAGCTTATTTAAAGCTTACTAGATTGAGAGTGGCACTACTGGTTTCCGCTATATTTCCCTCCTTCTTGCTCTTTCCTTTGTTTGTATCTATCTGTCTCTTTCGCACATCTAGTTTCCCCACCAGGTAGCGCTGCAAAATGTAGGCTTAGCTGTGGCAGTGAATCGCCGATCATTGGCGTCTTTTTCCGCGTGAAAAAAGTTTGTTGAGACAACATTTAAAATATTGTTCTTTGTTTTATCAAGTGATTATGCATTCCATCGGCCAAAATGTAAGTACAATAAACTTTCATAAAACTGTTTCAGTGATGTGATGCATGATCACTATGTTTATGGGCAAAGTTATATATTTAAAACGGTGTTACCGTTCGGCCTTGCCCTTAGCCATTGCATTAATGTTCGAGAAAAAAATCTACCCTCTTTGCTCTAAAGATTATAGAAACATATTTTAATTTTAAATGAAATATTGATTTGATAAGGATTGCTAATTGTATGTTAGCATTTTTATGACCTTTATCGTTAATATTACAATAGATTCGTGTTAATTTATTTCGGTTTTATGTTTTTAATCGCTTGCGTACTCGTTGGTACATACGTTAAGAAGGGAATTATAAATAAATCAAAGATTTTCGTGTTAATCAGGATGGAGGGCGCAAGTAATCTTATCGCGATGGAAACTCCGGGGCCATCCGGGTTACAAAACAAAGTGTCAACAGTGCGTCTAGAACGCCAGACTAGCGAATCCTCGAGCTCCTCATCCAGTAGTTCTAGCTGTTCCACGTCCACAGCGAAACCCAATAAAAAGAAACGTCGCCATCACTATAAAAAAAAGAAGGGAGGCCGCCATTCTCGTGAAGCTAAGTTATTACAACAATTAACTCAAGAAGTAAGCGAATTAAGAGAACGAGTTTTTTATAGCGATAGAAACTCTGCGTGTTCTCCTCGGCATTCAGCAGAAATGCAGGCAGACGACAATAATGACGAAATTTCTTTATTAGACAATAACGACTATCGGTCGTTGTATGATTATGATATAGTAGATGGAAAATCAAACGAATCACATCAATTTAAATTTGATTTACAAGTAAAGTTAAAGGAACCGCCGGTTCCCAAGGCTCCTGAAAATTATGTTAAATCTTTAAATGAAATTCAGCATTTTAATAAAAGTGAATGGTGCGAGGTTAGGTATTCTGAAGTGCAGAAATCATATAATCACAGTCCCGGTTTTATTGAGCTGGAGATCAATGAAGAAATCAAACCCTATGATTCCTTACGACATTTAGCTTTGGCTGACAAAGCCTATGGTGCTCTAACCTTTTGTGCCCTTAAACAGCGAGAGGTATTGCAAACAAGCATGACCGACCTTTTATCCTGGGCACGTATCAAAGGCAGTGTAACACCCGATCAGTTGCATAGCAAAATTTCTGAATTATTTTCGGATGGTGAATATTATAAAGTATCTTCGGATATGATTCAACTTATTTGCGGTCATCGCGCAGAGAGAATTCAAATACGTAGAGACGGAATTATAAATTATGTTCGCGACCCTCTTGTTAAGGCCGCTTTGCGCAAAATTCCACCGTCCAACCAGTTGGTTTTTAGTCCCGTGCTAATGTTATCAACGTTGGAAAAGAACGGAGGTGTTAAGAAGACATTTCTACCTCCTGGCTGGCTCCAAACCTACTTCGCAAGCAGGATTTAAGAAGACCACTCGCTACCCCCCGCAGGGGTCAGCTTATTATAGGGCACCCTCGCAGGGTGCCCGCAAAGCGTGCTGCACTAATAATATGCCATGCTTCCAGCCCTCGCAGGGCTGTGTACACAACCATACCTCTCAGAGGTTGGGTAATTGCCATCCCATGCAGGGAACCGGTAACAACAATAAAGGGACACGTGGGCCTAGCCACAACTATCATGGACCCTTTCGCTCACGAGGAACTCACCAGCAACCTAACAAACAAGAGACCAGTAGAAATAACAGAAAGCGGACTTCAGCCACCGAATATCCACCAGGAGGAAAGAGGAGCAGGTTCTGACAGACAGAACTTCAGAGCAGGCCAGTTAGCGTTCTATGCCGATCGATGGAAGAAACTCGGAGCACCAAAAACCCTTCTTCGCATAATAAAAGGCTACGCATACCTTTCATCAAAAAACCGCCTCTAATGATACCCAATGCAGAGTCCATTCCAAACAAAGGTATCCGAGGCAATGTCAACTGCTATTGCTCAAATGATAACGCAAAAGGTGCTAGTAGAAGTCGCCCATACTCCAAGTTTCCTGTCCTCAATGTTTCTGGTCCCCAAAGCCGATGGCACCAACCGGCCTATTTTCAACCTAAAGAATCTGAAAGATTGTGTTTACACGGAGCCATTCAGGCTCATAAATATGTTTAGTGTCCCAGACTTTCTACAACAAAACGACTGGCTGTGCAAAATCGACCTATCACAGGCCTACTTCAACTTGCCCATACACCAGTCACACAGACGATTTCTACGACTAAGTTACAAAGGAACATTGCTGGAAATGACCTGCCTTCCTTTTGGCCTCAGCACAGCACCCAAAGTATTTGCGACTCTAACAAACTGGATAGTACAGACACTAAGAGAGGAGGATATTCGAATACTCGTCTATTTAGACGATTTTCTCGTGGTTCACTAGGACCATTAGGTACTGCGAGGTCACGTCCAAATAGTATTAGATCGTCTGTTCTACCTAGGGTGGCAGACGAATTTCCAAAAATCTGTTACAACTCCGTGCAAAAGCCTCGTATTTCTAGGTGTTCTATGGAAACCATGGATAAACGAGAGATCATTGCCACACGAAAAGATCTCAAAAATAAGAGAAAAGGTGCTGAATCTATTGCACCATGACATTACGACGTTGAAAGTGCTACAAAGCCTGATAGGACTTCTAAACTTCGCCAGTTTCGTGGTACCAAAGGGCAGACTTCACTTTCGGGACACACTAATGTTTCTAAACAAGAAACTAAAAGAAGGCTGTGTCAATGTAGTTTTACCCATAGAAGTAAAGGAGGACTTAAATTGGTCGGATGTAGCTTGGGGAGCTCAGCTAGATGGATATGCCCTATCAGGAGCGTGGACCGATCAAGAGCAACAGCTCCATTGCAATCAAAAAGAGATGCTAGCAAAACTAAAGGCCATAGAAGAGCAAGGGCCAAACATGTCCAAGTCAACCGTTCTAGTTCAGTGCGACAACAGGACTGTTGTAGCCTTTTTAAGAATCGAAGGGGGAACCAGGTCGGCTTCATTACTGAATCTTACGAGAGAAATCTTTCAAGTCCTAGACCAGTACCAAATCAACCTAAAAATCCAGCATATTCCGGGGAAATACAACTGTCACGCAGACCATCTTTCTCGTCATCGTCTCCCTCCGGAGTGGCATCTCCTACCCCAATGTACGGAGAAAATATTCAAGAAGTTTGGAGTTCCGGTGATAGATCTATTTGCGTCGGAACGGGCAAAAGTCGTAACGAATTATGTATCATTGGATCTGAACGACACTCGAGCAATGTACCACGATGCCTTCTCCCAAAACTGGACTTACCCGCTAGCTTGGGTTTTTCCTCCGCCTTACCTAGTGCCCAAGGTACTAGCTCACCTCAACTCTGCGTCGGGTCTCTTTCTGGTAATAGTCCCCAGGTGGGAGCGAGTCTTTTGGAGAGCAGACCTAAAAGCCCGCGCGATAGCACCTCCATTCACAAACCGGAAACTGCATTCGCAGCTGATAGATACGGTGACAGGCCTCGCACCCCACAGAGTTCGCGAAATGACGTTAGAAGTATGGAAATGTGGGGGTGGTCCCAGACCCTAATTGAATGGAATGAAGCTCAGCTACAGCTCTTAAGATCCTCTTGGCGTCCATCAACTAAAAAGACTTATCAAGTATCATGGAATAGATGGCTCACATGGACGAAAAAGCATAAATTAAACCCCTTCCAACCAACAGGTAAAGTTTTGGCTCGGTTTCTTGCAGATTTGAGTCTTATAGAGGGGCTAGCTTATAAAACTATTTTATTGCATAAATCTGTGGTTTGCACATTAAGTAACTCTGACGATTCTGCCAAATTAAGTTCTCACACTTTAGTTACTCATATACTAAAGTCTATTGCCTTAAAAAACCCAAAAATCTCGTAGCTCAAAAATCTGTAGTTTGGAACGTCGACAAACTAGCCGAATTTATGCGAAGCTATTCCTTAGACGCGAAAAATGTATTTGCTACTTGTAGACATACAGCCACTCTGTTACTCCTTTGCTCCGGCAGAAGAGTTCATGATCTAACTCTGTTAGCGGTAGACTCAAAACACCTGTCAGAAAATAATGGTTGTCTGATCCTATGGCCTATATTTGGATCCAAAACAGATACTACCGATTATAGACAGTTGGGTTGGAGATTATCTCCTCATCCTACTAACGAGAATTTAGACCCTGTACTTTGGGTGAAACGAACTATAGCTGTGCTTACCTTAGTTTACACATAGTTGACATCACGTGGTAAAGTCATCCGTAAGGAGCGTTTTGGCGGTAAATTCAAAACAACGAGAAATAGGTTTGATTTCAATCGTTTTTAACTGAGAAAATCGATATAAATCAATTTACTTTTACTTTTCTGTTACATATTTCGTCCTAATCTTCAAATTAGAATAGTTTTTTTATAAATTGGAAAATAGCCTATTGGCATTGGTATAATATTAGAAAAGTTAATATACTCGTTAAGTTTTCTAAATTTTTTTCATGTTCTGCTTAACTTTCTCACTTTTTTTATTTCATTAGAACCTTCTCCTGACAATAACAAGTACAACAAAAAAATAATTAGCAAAATTGGTCCAGCCGGTCACGTGTGATGCCGTGACCAAGGGAAATAGGGATCCATTTTTATATATATATAGATAGTAAGTAGTAAATATCTATGCTAATTGCATCCGGTTAGACTGGAAGCTGACCCCAAAAATATTTGGGAAAAGTCTAGGCAGATGATGATCTAAATATATTATTTACTTTGGTTCCAGAATTTTATTAGAAGCAGGCGCAGACCCCATGACATGTGATAGCGAGGGTAACGGTGTAGTTCACTGGTGCGCCCTGGCGGGCTCGGCCGGAGCTCTGCGGCTACTGCTGCATACCGCACCAGAGCTAACTGCATCCGTCAACGCGCATGCAGACACTGCACTGTACGTATCACATCAACAATTCAAATCTGTGTAGTTCATTCCTCAAAATCTATTTCAGATACTCCCAAGATTACGTCTGGACTTTAAAAGACACTGCAACTTCTGACGTTGTTTCGGTCTTCCTTCTTAGATTAGTCGGATAAGGAGTCGCTTGTTATTTGGAGCGAATCATCATTCTCCTGCCCTTATCCCAATTTATTTGGGGTCGGCGCAACATGTCTTTTTCTTCCACACTTCTCTATTAGTCGTCATCTCCGTAGTCACACCCTTTCTAACCATATCATCATTCACACAGTCCATCCATCGTTTTTTTGGTCTCCCTCTACTCTTATAGCCATCGACATTCATACTCAAAACTATTTGGAGCGAATATACGACATTATTATATTTCTTTCTTAATTTCAGGCATGTAGCTGCGAGGCAAGGTCACTATGCTTGCGTGGTCATTCTGCTGGCTCGCGGAGCACGGGTATGTATAAAACTAACCAACTATTTATGATTAAAATAATCTAGTTCCGAAATTGATATTTGACTTGATTGACTGTAAAAAAAAAAACGTTTTGAAAATATGGCTGGTTTTTGGTCAATGATAAACGCAATAATCTGTAACAATATTTTCGCTATGGAACTTTTGTGAGTGAAATCTTAGGGGTACTACACAGACACAGTGTCGAGAACCGAATGTGCATTGAGCCATGAAAGGGATCAAGTCGGGGTCACCAGTATAGAGGCATGAGGAATGGGTGTCAAGTTCACTGAACCTCCATAGAAAAGGGAGCACCTTCAAAGGGGGTCCTCCGACCAGACGGGTGTTGTGTCTGGTGGGCAACTGCCCATCTATTCAGGGTATCCTCTCTTTTCGATGAAGGATGAGTGACCTTTACACCCTATTCCTCATACCTGTATACTTCATGAGTACACACGGTGATCATATCTGGGTTACCAATGAAGTGTGCGTCCTTGTCTCAAAGCGCTTTTGCTCCAAAATCTCGCATCGACTCGCACTGAAACTCTTTAAAGACTCGACCTACGACCTACATGTCTGTTTCTCTGTTTACTTGAAAGTGTCGACATAAGTCGTTTTTTCAAAATCATTTTTTATTTAAATTAAACATTTTACACACGTTTCTATCAGCACAGGCCAAATTGGACGTATGCTTTACCGCCCGGCAGTGCCAGGTCATGCCGACCCGAACATGGGTGTAGCACGTCTTATGCGTCATTGAGTGATCAGTATTAATTATATGATAAAAATACTATTGTGTGCCCAGACTGACGTCGAGAACTCAGCAGGCGAGCTGGCAGTGGAAGTATGTACCGGGCAGTGTCAGAGCGCCATCTCACTCAACATGCAGATGACCATCGCCGTCAGAGCCAACGTGTCGCGGTTCAAACTGCTCTCCAGGTAAAAAAAAAAACACAAAAGATGTGTTATGGATAGCTGATGTCTAATGAATGTCTCATCACGAGAACAAATGAATAAATATCAAATTCTAATTTGATTCTGGATCATCGTGATTATTTTAGTCGAAGTCTTGGCACAATTTCCCACAAAATCATAACCATGTTTGACTAGTGGGTACAGGCTTGAATATTGAAGTCCAAACGTCGGCCACTCTTAACAATCTCATTTCAGCCGAAAGACGTCCACTGCTGGACATAGGCCTCTCCCAGGCTCCTCTACTTCGACCGGTCTTGTGGTCTTTACAATCTTAATTTTACATACATAAATAAACTCACGCGTTCTTCCCATGGGGCTCGGCAGAAACTATAACGCCACCAGCTACGAGCCATACATACTGTTTTTGCCTCGTTTACGTTCATACATCTGGTTATACACGCACGCCGGTTGCGATTACTACCTACCTGATCTTTTTGAAGAACGTTACCAATAAGGCCCCTTTGATAAATGATTTTATTTCTGTAAGTAGGTTTGTACAAACACTTTTACTGCCGTCCACAATATTTCGAGTTATGATAAAAAAGCGCAGAAAAATATGAAATGCATGCTATTTACTTATTCAATGGATGGTAAAATAAAAATCTTTATTTCAGACATGAACACATACATGAACAGTCCATAGATTGGTTAGTGATGAGTTATTAACAGAAAGTACTTATAGTCTATATTAGTATTATTAGTAAAGACACAAACACAGAAAAATTGCCTAAGCCCGCCCTCGAGGCTCAGTGTGGAACCGCTATAGGTACATTTACACCTCCGCCTAACTCTTGGGGAATCACAGGCATGACGTTATGTGATGGAATGATTTATTTGCGTGTACCTATAGCTAGCTCCACCCAGTGCCGTTGTATAGGACAGTCTGGCCTATTAACAATCATCTTCAGGAAAAAAAAAAAAAAAACTAGTAAAAATTAAAATTATAATCCCTTAGTTATTTTTTAGTTTAGTAATGTTGCTTACCTGCGTTTTAGCGTAGTAACATATCAAATAAAACAAGTTAACGGCGTTTTTTTTTTATCTCGGCATCCATAAATATTAGAAAAATACTGCTTAGACAGAAAGATAGAGATTTCATTTTCTGATTAACGTGACATCAAAAAACGAAAACGACCATAAGCGAGTTAACGGCATTATAGCTTGTGGATGGCAGTTTATCATATTTTTAAAACTAGATGAGGTCAGCGTTTCCTATCTGACTACTCTGAGAAGAAAGACCGAGACAAACTCAGAGGTCACAGTCTCTTTTAAAGTCCAGACATAATCTTGTTCAGATCATGTGAAGACCATGTGGATTGGTGTCTGAAATGGTATTTTGAGAAAAGCCACACACATTGAGTGGCCCTGTCCAATCAGTGTACGCATTTATTAGTAATCATGCAGCTCAACTCGGAACTTGAGGAGCCCAACGGTTTGACGAACGAATATGTTCTCTTTGGGCGTCCCCTCACGGCATTCCCACTCATACCTTTTGTTAGTCGCGTTTCATTCAATTTTATTTCGTTTTTTTACTGAAACTATAATTCACAGCGACATTTCAAACGGGCGGGAGCCGTTTCCGATCCCGTGCGTGAACGAAGTGGACGACACTCCGCTACCAGACGATTTCACGTACGTCACGCGGCACGTCATGCCGGTACACGTGAATGTTGATAACACTATCAACACCATGCAGGTTAGTTATCACACGTAGTTTTATTGTTATCAAACGGTCTTATAACATAATTAATGTGTGTCACGCATAGGACTTTCGAGTAGGTCTCTAAATGTAGTCTGGAAAGCATGAAAAATTTACAGCCTAAGGCGCTAACCTCTGCTCAGCGATTTAGGACATCGATGGACACTACGATATCTGTGTAATAACACACATTTGAACAAATAGCATTTCCACGCGTTCTATTGTCGCCGTCAGCGGGCAAATTGTCCATCGTCTGCTTGGCGCCTTTGATTTCCAAATAATTGCCACGGAGTTTCAACGAGGGTCATACTGAAAGGGCAACAATATTATTCATTTTATAAATCTTCTCTCACTAATATGTCATTCAGAAATGAAGCCGGTGCTGCAATAGTCGCCTGATGCCGAGCCCAACCCAAAAACCAAACAATGGTCATTGTATGCGCACAGCAACCTACTGTTCGCTGTCCAGAGATACAGTTGCAGTAATAACTATTTTTTCATCCCAACTTGTTCCTTGTCTCGCCATCAGTATGAATGTGTAATAAGTTCTTCCTGAATGATGGCGAGGCGAGACTTTATACGACCCCTAATTAGTACGGGGTTCTGTTGGGATGAGGTTGCTTGCGATACTACTTCCAGATGCTCAGATATTTCTACCTGAAATGTCCCACGTTGCCTCACATGTTCGCCGTAATAACTTCGGGCTTGTTTTATTTGATAAATGCCCAACGCAAATATGATTAGATCTGACATGGTCATTTCAGGAAAAATATCTAACTCTGGAAGGTGAGCGTTGATGCTCGTAAACTGGGCTTGGAATCGGTTTATATTGCTTATTATTAGTTGTGCCAAAGTATTAGGCATTTCTTTTCTTTGTATTGCACGATTTAAAATTATTTCAGCATCCGGTCTATACACAATTTCTGGATGAAAAGCGTTGATAATGCTTTCACAAATCCGAATATCATCCATCAGATGGGTGGCAGCTAGATTAAAATATTCTTGCCGGAATAATTTAATGTCCCTTTTGAACCGGCCATTTACTACTTCTACCACCCATCTGCACAAAGTAACGCATGTTGACTTGTTGGCCTTGATAGTTGGCAACTGCGTCTCTCCTTGTTCTAAGGATTCGGGTTGATGTACTTGGTATCCGACAGATTCTAAAAATGGGATCGCATCACGAAAGCCTCGGTCCAAAATGAAAACATCATTTTGCCTGAAAAATCTTCTGAAGTCCCCATTTTCATTTTGGAACAAAGCCTTCATGATGTCTGAATCAGACTCAGTTGCTGGGTAAGGGCCAAGTACATCAATTATATGACCATCAGTGGCCACAAGCAAAAATGGTTTTACTAAATTGCAGTATTTGTGCAAACTATAAATGTATTTTTTTCAATTCAATTCAAATTCAATTCAACAAGTAATTTGAAGATTTTTGGAGATATATGTAAGTACCATCACAAATAACAATGGGTACTCTCTCCTCTCTATTGCCGAATAAACCATAGGGTTTAATAGAAATCTAATAATACCATAGGGTATTTTTAGATTTCTATTAATCAATTATTCTCTCGAAATATGGTTTATGCCCAAGTGTAGAGGTACAAATAAACTTAACAGTGCCTCTCTGGCTGCATTGAGCAAGCGTGTGATTGAGGATTTACTCAGACATAACAGAGACGAGATTCTTTCATGGGAGTCTCCAGTTCGAGCTTTTATTAAGTAAGCCCCCAATGCAGTATGTGGAGTCTTACATGAGTTACATGACGTCAATGCTGGACTTATTTGGCCATATTCATAAACGATGATTAAAGTTAAGTTAAATGATGTTTAAACATCAAAAATGTATGGTTAAACAGACGCTACTCATTACTTAACTTTAACCAGCGTTTATGAATAAAGGGGATTACGAGTATATTAAAAATGTTAAACTATTTTTCTTTTGTTAAGCCAGTCCAGAACACAAAAATATTATCATCAATGGAATTGATATTTTCAAAATTAAGATACTGGGGCCTAAGTCTACTAATTTATAAACGTTACAATGGTCTCTCAATGGTGTGTTTTTGACAGTTTTTGTATGGCAAATCTGTCAAAAACTTACCATTGAGAGACCATTGTGACGTTTATAAATTAGTAGACTTAGGCCCCTGATTAATTTCCTGGACACTAAGATTCAGCATTGACTCCATCTCATTTTTGAACCGACGAAAAAACGGAGGAGGTTACTCAATTCGACGCGTACATTTTTTTTTTTTTTTTTTTTATGTATGACCACGCATAACTTTTTCCAGAGTAGTCCGATTTTGATAATTCTTTTTTTTATTGGAAAGGGTATACCTCGAAGTTGGTCCCATATAAGTTTCGAAAAAAAAATCCAACCCTAAGGGTAAGAAAACAGGGGATGATTGATTGTTTACTCACAGATTTTAATACTGAGTTGTGTATTACAAAAAGTAATCAAAAATTAAGCATGTAGTAATTAGTAGATTATAGCCACAAAAAAATATAAAATAAAAACTTTTTAATAAAAAAATTAAACCGCCGAAAAACCGAAAAGTAAAAAATAATAAACTAGCTTTGTCCAACCCCAATAACTACGTTCGGAAGTCGGTGACTTTGGATATGTATTTAATTATATGTCACCGCCTTCCGAACGTAGTTATTGGGGTTGGACAAAGCTAGTTTATTATTTTTTACTTTTCGGTTTTTCGGCGGTTTAATTTTTTTATTAAAAAGTTTTTTTTAACCGACGAAAAAACGGAGGAGGTTACTCAATTCGAGGCGTTTTTTTTTTTATGTATGACCACGCATAACTTTTGAAGTTGGTCCCATTTAAATTTTGAAGAAAAATTCCATCCCTAAGGGTAAGAAAACAGGGGATGATTGACTGTTTACTTACATATTTTAATACTGAGTTGTGTATTACAAAAAAAGTAATCAAAAATTAAGCATGTAGTAATTAGTAGATTAGAGCCACAAAAAATTATAAAATAAAAACTTTTTAATAAAAAAATTAAACCGCCGAAAAACCGAAAAGTAAAAAATAATAAACCTGCTTTGCCAACCCCAATAACTAAGTTCGGAAGTCGGTGACTTTGGATATGTATTTAATTATATGTCACCGCCTTCCGAACTTAGTTTTGGTAAAAGTATTGGAAAATTCATGCTGATCTAGAAACTCCCAAAAATATAATGATTTGTGTTCATTACAAATTCTTGCATTCTTTGTGACAAATAGTTTTTGAGAAGTCAGGATTCGTTTACGAAGGTATACTGGCACACACAACCTTTCTGGATTTGTACACAGAGGAACAAAACAATTTTGCGCTAGAGCTGGTTGTGTGGGTGAACTGACCAAGTTCCATTGTTGCCATTCTTAGCTGCGGCACTTGCTCATTTTCTTGCTGAACTTGCACATTTTCCATTGTTTGCGTCCAGCAGGTTGTGCAGACAAGGGGCATCTCCAGATAACTAAAAAAAAAAAACAATCAATTAAGATTAACATGGATTTAATTGAAGAACCTATGTGATAAGGTCATAAATATTATGCAATTTAAATATAGATGGAAATCCAAAACGTGTTTAAAAAACAGCAGCTAAGTACTACTAGGTACACTACAATAACTATCACTAAAGATTGGTAACAATAGGGATCTGTGTATCTAAAAAAAACTATATAGTTACCTCTCGGGGATAAATTCTCGCAGCCACTTCATCTCTTTGAGGCCCACTGGGCAAAGAATGTGTTTGCCTTTGGAATAATGGCATTCCACATGATGCACAAACAACCTTACGACGTGCAGAATCCTAGTCTACGCGCCTCTCATCAATGTTTGCAGCTCTTTGCACGTTTCTGCGTGCAGAGACCCAGCATGCATAACATAAAAGTCCACCTGATGGAATCTGGACCAAACAAAAAAATATATTATTAATGATAATTATCTATAACCGATTCATTCAGTAGTAATGCTAACTATAAATAATAGGTACCTACTCAAAAATAAAATAAAACGAGATGCTACCTCTCTGGGATAAATTCTTGTGATAATTTCATTCCGCTCAGGTCCTTCTGGTATTGAGTGCCTCCGTCTTCGGTTAAGAGAGCACAAGCACCATACGCAAGTATTCAAAACTGCTGAGGAAGCACTTTCTTCACTAATTACTTCATCTTGTCGCTGCAGAATGCTTCTTGCTTGAACCCAACATGCATAACATACTAGACTACCATCCAGTATCTATAAAAAAATACTGTATTAACAAATGACAATAATAACTATTAAATAAAAAATCAAGGGTCATCACGTCAATGTAGGTAAAATAATACTTACGTCTCGTGGTGAAATTCTCTCAGAGATCAGGTGCCTTTCAGGGCCCTCTGGAAGAGCGTGAGCACGCCTCATATGTAATGAGCTTTGACACCATACACAAACATTTGTACCACAAACATGCTGAAGCTCATACTCATGAGAAGGAGAAGATATCTCCATGTGATATGTCATAGTATCAGCCGGAACAGGAACAGACATTTTTTGCATAATGTTCGTAAAACAATTTGCACACATGGTACCATTTTCATCCACCTAAAAAGGAATATTAATTCTGTAATTATTTCAAATTCAGTCTATATAAGAAACCATAATTCTAAACAATTGAAGTTCTCACCTCATGGCGAAGGTCGTTTTCAATTATAGAAATGATGTCAGGACCCATATTACCAAATATATAATATTGGCTATCTTCATTTATTACAGAAGAACATAAAGTACAGGGCACCATTGTTGTATCACCTAAAACAAATAATTGTCGTAAGTATAATAATATTAGCTAAGTCCAATACTGATGTACCTTACTAGAGAAGGCCTAACTTTTATCTGTATGTAGGCAAGCCAAGCGAGTCGAATTATTTCTCTTAATTAGGACTGCACTTAAGAACGCAATAATACTTACTACAAAAACATTTTGGCACGTGGTAATTACGGAATCTGTACAATAGTAATTAAAAAGTAAATAGTTTACCTGATGATGATGAATCAGTTGATTTTATATCGTAATAACGCAGTCCAAACCACACGAGAAAGTCGAAGTCCTTACAACACAAGCCGGGTCAACAGATGAGCACAGTAACAGTCCAAAAACAAAAGCCAGGTAAACAGATGGGAAAGAAACGGTAATCCGAAAAACGAAAGCGAGGTTGTTAAAAGAACTCCAGAAACTCACAACAAAACGAACACAATCACAACCGACGACGAGACGAAAGTGACTGACAGCTGACAGTCTGACACTGAAGTGACACTGTTTTGACAGCAGACAGTTCTCTTTCTATGATCAATGGTCGATCTATGGTTTACTGTCATTATTTTTTAGCACAGAGTAACTAAATCGGTGAGACGCCATGTTGAAAGTTGATAAAAATAATTGTTAAATATCAATTCACTACCACAAAAGTATACATTTAATTGAATTATCTGTATTTTTCCCGAATTCTATGGATTTTTCTCTTTTTTTTGTGTTACTGTAACTGGCCCATTTTGAAACATCTCCTTTTGAAAGTAAACTTTGTAAACTAGCGTATTATAAGTTAGAGGATTATTATATATTGGAAACATGCTGGTCCTGCTCCATAGGACAATCTAGAGACTAGACAAAATCAAACTGGTTGCTAATTGAATTGTATAAATAATTATATTTATGACATTGATTAACTCACACACTGACTTATTACTTGTTAATATTCTAGAAAAATCGTATATTTACTCTTACAATGTTTGTAAATATGTGAGCACCATGTTTCTATCATAAAATCAATTTATCTGTATTGCTTCAATTGCATTTTTTTTTTTTTTTTACCTTTTTTGGTACAGTACTAATTTTATTCTGGGTGCATCGTTTTCACACATAATTATATAATGAATGTACTTACTTTGTTAAATTGTATTTAAAACATTTTAAAAGAGTAACGGTGGAGTTTCTTGCCTGTTCTTCTCCATACGAAACTACATTTTGGAATGGGCGACTAGAATCAATTCTATTTTAATGTAAATATTGACGTTCAAAAGTGCCTTTTAAGTGCCTAATTGAAATAAATGCTTTGACTTTTCAATAGCTTTAGAAAACATAGGAAAAACATTGTTAAAACCTATAAGATTTGAGGGTTGCCCTTGATTTTCCTGGGATTCCATCATCAGATCCTGACTTGGTGCCAATGGGACCACCTCAGGAGTATACTCTATCAAATAAATAAATAATTTTTGAGAATCGGTCCACAAATGTGGGAGAAATCGATGAACATATAAATAAAATAAAAAATTACATACAGTGTAACATATAAGGAAGGAAACATATTTTTTGGAAGTCGGTTAAAAAGAAAAGTCCTGATTGACTGAATGACTCATCAATGCCCAGTCCAAACCTTTGGACCTAGATAGCTGAAATTTTGCTCAGAGGTTCCCTTTATAATGTAGACAAGGAATAAGGAAGGATTTTTCGAAATTCAACCCCTAAGAGAGTTAAATAGGGGATGAAAGTTCCGCGCGGGCGAAGCCGCTGGCAAAAGCTAGTAATAAATATGCGTATCCCCCAGGGTTGTGAGTGCAAGGAAGGAGACTGCACATCAGGCTCGTGTGCGTGCAGCGCGCTGGGCGTGCGCTGCTGGTACTCCCGCGGCCGGCTGCAGGGCAGCTTCCCCTACCACGACCCGCCCATGCTGTTCGAGTGCAACCAGACGTGTGGATGTAATCTGGTGAGATTGACACTTTCAATTATGTTTTAATTATATCCAGAATTCCTCTACATTGTAAGAACTATTATCATATCGTGCCTAGGGACAGGGAGGTGCCCTGTAATTCGTACAGCAAATACAAAATTGGCCCTTAACATAAACACTTCTGGAACTCGGATACGATTTTAATGTGTTCAAAGGGTTCATCAGAGTGTTTCATAAGCTAAGGATGTTGCAATTTTTAAATAGTCCATTTGCCAAATTGGTCGATATTGTGTTACCGACCTGTGCTTTTGTTTTAGCGTCGCTGCGGCAACAGCGTAGTGACCAAAGCCTCCGCCGCGGGCTCCGTGTGCGTGCGCGCGCAGGTGTTCCGCTGCGGCGCGCGCGGCTGGGGGCTGCGCGCGCGCCAGGCAGTGCGGCGCGGCGCCTGTGTGGCGCTCTACTGCGGCGAGCTGCTGCCGCTGCCGCAGGCCGACGCGCGGCCGGCGGACCATTACATGTTCGCGCTGGATGTTAAGCCTGACTTGCTCGAAGTAAGGAAACACTATTTATTTCAAAATATGCCCTGAATCGGAAGTAGCTAGCCAGGCCTCTTGTATTTTTTTTTTACAAAATTTTCATCAAAATTCAAACATCGTTTTTATAGTTAGTTATATGACGCAAAGAACCAGGGGCCTAAGTCTACTAATTTATAAACGTCACAATGGTCTCTCAATGGTAAGTTTTTGACAGATTTGCCATACAAAAACTGTCAAAAACACACCATTGAGAGACCATTGTAACGTTTATAAATTAGTAGACTTAGGCCCCAGGAAGTATGACAAGGAAAAGGAAACCTTTACCCAAAGTGGGTGATTCCAGGCTGAAATATTGAAGACTAGGTTTTGCCAGCGGCTTCGCCCGCGCGGAACTTCCATCCCCCATTTTACTCCCTTAGGAGTTGAATTTCGAAAAGTCCTTCCTTATTCCTTATCTACAAGGAATAAGTTTTTTGGGCATAACAGTAGATGCCAAACTTCAGCAGGGATCACACATATCAAGCATAACGGGAAAGCTCAGTTCGGCCGCCTATGCCATCAGGAAAGTAAGACAACACATTGATGTTGAAACAACTCGGTTAGTTTATTTTCATAGAGTTATGTGCTACGCCATTCTGCTGTGGGGCAAAGCCGCTGACATTCAAAATTATTTTTGATCTGCAAAAACGAGCTGTACGTGCAATTTACCAACTAGGTGGTAGAGATTCTCTGAGAGATTTTTTTAAAGATATTGGTATTCTCACGGTGGCATCACAGTTCATCTTCGTTAACATCTTATAAATTGTTATAACAGTGATATTCATAATACAAACAAACTACGTGGTCCCTTTCACCGGCTTCATAAAGTTCAAGTTGGGCTTGGTATAACCTCTTATTGTAATTTTGATGTTAAAAAAGTGCTGCGAAAACTCTCAGCGTAGTTTCAATAAATTACTTTTGATTTTATAACAAGCTTCACTCTTCTTTGCTAGATTTACATTTTAATGCATTTAAAGCTAAAGTAAAATCAAATCTTTATTCTAAGGCATACTATTCTATCAACGATTACTTAAACAATGAGAATAGTTGGTTGCTGTGATTAACTCAAGACAATGTTTGTGTTCTTTCACCAGAATTAGCTTACCTACTGACAGGTTGTATGAGCTACATTCATATAATTCTTTATTTTATTAGTCACTATAAATTATTTTATTTTTCATTATTGTACAGAATCAAGTTCTTCTAACATAACAGACAGCTGTGCTGCTGGGGAGTTTGTTGCGCCACTTCTTCTTCCCAGCTAAAGCACTAGGGAGTTGTGAAGGGTGGGCGTTTTTGGGGGACTGTCTTATGTAATTTTGATCTTCAAAATGTGCTGACTCTCAGCCTAATTTGAAAAAATGACTTTTGATTTTGTTTTTTTTTTTTACATTATAAAGGGAACCTCTGTGCAAAATTTCAGCTTTCTAGGTCCAAGGGTTTGGGCTGGGCGTTGATGAGTCAGTCAGGATTTTTCTTTTTATATAAATAGATCGTATACAACCCCTTTCCTTGTTTAGAAATTAGTACACAATATAAACATAGACTTTACACATAAATTATCCTAAAATATATTAATACATATAATACAGGCCTCTTAGACAGTTTCAGAGTCAGCTAGTTGAACATTTACCCCTATATTCATAAATGCTGCTTAAAGTTACGTAATAATTAACGACTGTTTAACTATACATTTTACAACTACACATACAACTATACATATTGACTGCTTTTTTTTTTGGGCAGGAGTGGGAAATCCTCATTGACGCCCAGACTGCCTCACTAGTGACGCAGTCTGGGCAGTGCCGGACTCTTACCGGCTAAAATCCACTCCTGCCTTTATGGTCAGAGACCTTGTTTTGAATTTAATTTTGGGCAAATCCTCGTTGGACCGTGTTCAGCATCCTCTGCACTCCAATCTTCTTGGTTGCCGGCGCCCAGGCACATGCTGCATACATAATCACCAGCTCCACTCCACCGCCGCCGTGTAGATACAGCGTATGACCTCCGGGTGCAGACCCAGCTCACTTTGGCCGCTCTAGACAGCTGCTTATATATGTTGGCAGCTTTTCTGCAAACGTTTGCGGCGTGGGTATTTAAAGTGAGCTGGTGGTCCATTGTAAGCCCAAGTATTTTGATTTCTTTAGACTTGCCAATGTCAACCCCGCCCATGTTCAGAAGCGGGACATCGTACTTTAGCTTTCTGAATACAACTATCGCACAGGTTTTATGTGGTTCAAATTTCAGCTTATTTCGGATGCCCCACTTCCGAACATACTCGAGGGCGGCATTGGCATGTCCCTGAACCTCTAGTGCTGTGTATATTGACTACTAACCTAATTTAATTCTCCCCAGCAATGTTCCGACAAGACACAGCTATGTGTGGATGCGGCCCAGTTCGGCAGCGCGGCGCGGTTCATCAACCACAGCTGTCATGCCAACCTGGCTCCGGTCAGGGTGTTCACCGACACCAGGGATCTCAGACTACCCACCGTCGCGCTTTTCGCTACCACTGATATACAGCAGGATGAGGAACTTACGTGAGTATGCGGCTTAGAAGTTTGCCACTTGACTGTCGTATCCCCAATTTTCTAACGACGCTTAACTATAATCCCCCTTATTCATAAACGTTGCTTAAAGTTAAATAGTGATTAGCGTCTGTTTAACCATACATTTTGGACGTTTAAACATCATTTAACTGTAATGATCGTTTATGAATATGGCCCATAATATGTCAGGCTAAAAAACAGACGGCATTCGCCTTGAAATTGAGTTCATTGCGAGTTGAGTATTCGACCAATAATAATGTAAAATAATCATGGGTTATTTGACATATTCGAGTTGCTAGAATGAAACGAAATTGCTTGTGTAACTTAATTATTTTCCTTTTGCGCAGGTTCGATTATGGAGATAAATTCTGGTCAGTGAAATCAAAATGGATGAAGTGTGAATGTGGGAGTGTTGACTGTAGATATCCTACTAAATCTGAAGAAACCGAATCGTCTTGAAAACAAAGTAAATAATACCGCCTTTACGATTATTTATTGATAAATAATATTGTATTAAATCTGTAATCAAAATCATGTACTGAATAATTATATAATTTACTCTAATAACGAATTGTAGTTTTCATTTTCGTACTGTGTACTCTATTAAATCAAGAGACCTTTTTTAATTTCGTGTTGTCAACTACAACACGAAATTAAAAAGTACTCTGTGCACACGAATTATCCCTGGCGGAATTAGGCCAGTTTCAAACAGTATGTTCTCTACCCGTTTTCTGGAATTAAAACCAACACAACAAATAAATGCCACTTGTTCACTTAGATGTCGCTGCTGCCATTGTATCAGGAATTCGACTGCTATCTGCCCTATCCGTAATTTTTTGTGAATAAGTAACTCCTTTTACTCAATATACCCCGTTGCGCAGCTTTTTTGGTATCCTTCAAATATGTTTAAAGAAGAAAACTGGGAGAGAGCTCTACGAAGAAAAAAATGGAAACCAGATAATTTCGTCGAGACTACATAATCTATCTAAATAAAAGGAGAAACTGACTGACTGATCAATCAACGCACAGCCGAAACTACTAGGACTAGGAACGTGAAATTTTGCACACGGCTTCCTTTTATAATGTAGGGGAGCACTAAGAAGGGGTTTTTGGAAATTCGACCTTTAAGGGGGTGAAAAGGGGGGATTTTGTTTGTATGAAAAACCTTATTCCTCGAGTTAATAAACTTGAAACTTGGCACAAATAATTATCTAAGTAAATTATAAAGTTGCTTATTTATTGTTTTTTTTTTTTCTAAACTACCCCTTAAAGGGGGATTGGGGGGTGTCAAAGTTTGTGCGGAAGAATTTTAACGCGCGGTCTGATTAACTCGAAACTCAGTATTTATACCGAAAACCAAAAATAAAGAATAACGTGTTTCAGGATTTTTCTAAAATCTACGCCTAAAGGGGTAAAAAAGGTTAGTCCGTAATATTATAAATGTGAAAGTTTGTGAAGATGATTGAATCTTTGTTACTCAATCATAGAAAAACGGCTAAACTGATTTGGATGAAATTTGGCACACAGATAGATTATAACCTAGATTAACACACAGGATACTTATTATCTTGGCAGTACGTTCCCGCGGGATAATTTCCGACTTCCACGCGGGCGAAGCCGCGGGCGGAAGCTAGTATATGATACTATTTTAAAACCTGAAGAATTATAAGGCAGAAATTCGTATAAAGATGATGCTCCCAAGAGAAGTACAGAGGCCAGCACATCAAACTAACCCCTCTGTCAAATTTCTTTGATAGTTTTTCAACTTTACAACAAAGGAATAAGGTTTATGTTCAATTGGTAAAATTTGACAGTTTGGGATAGCTTGACCTGCTGGCGACTGTACAATAAGTCAGTTTTTATTACCTACTGGCACTTGTGGTGTGATATTGCGTACAATGTGATTACAGTTGAGTTTTTTGTTTACATTATCTTTCAGAACATCTCTGAAGATTTTTCAGCCAGGAAGAATACTCTCTTGCTCAGAATACAAAAAGATGTTGGTTCTCAATTCCGATCAGCACCCTGATTGCACTCACGATTAATCTTAGGGCGCATTCCGTATTACACAAATAGTGATAATGTCGCGAAGCCAACCAAAATAAAAATCAGTACTAATGATCTGACAGCTCTTAAATTTTTTGACTATTTAGTTTGGTCGGGTTCGCGATGTTATCACTTTTGTTGCATTTCGGAACACGGCATCAATCGCGTTTCATTTTGACAGTTCAACAATATTCATTGCGTTATTTACGTTGTTGACCAAACAAATATTTCGAACATGTCAAGCAATGGATCCGTTTCAAAACGAAACAATTTATGAACGCAATTAGGGTGCAAGGTTAAATTAACAGAAATACATTTCCAAATGAACTTCAAATTAATCAACAAACTTAGATAACCTAACCGACACAGTAAACTTCTAACTATTCGGAACGGGTGTGAGCGCGCCTTAGTAGGATAAATTCTCTAAGGAGCGCGCTCAAATCGATATTATCGTATCTCGGAACGTAGGGCTAGTAGATCTATGTCGTTTTTATTTTGGTATGGTAACTCTGTTCGCCAAACACAATTGCCGTGTTCCGAAATGCAACAAAAGTGATAATATCGCGAACCCGACCAAATTGAATTGTCAAAAAATTTAAGAGCTATCAGATCATTAGTACTGATTTTTATTTTGGTTGGCTTTGCGATATTTTCACTTTTGTTGAGTTTTGGAACACGACAGTACTCTGGGCGCATTCCGTATTAGACAAATAGTGATAATCTCGCGAAGCCAACCAAAATAAAAATCAGTACTAATGATCTGATAGCTCTTAAATTTTTTGACTATTCAATTTGGTCAGGTTCGCGATATTATCACTTTTGTTGCATTTCGGAACACGGCATCTGTGCACAATATTTTGCTGTCAGATGAACTTCAAACAAAAGTTTAACGGTTATAGCACGAGTTTGAAACTACGGAAATAATTTAAAAAAATCTCCCTAAATGTGCTTATAACTAAGTGAAAACTGTATGGAAAGTGGTGCAATCGTTTCAGTGTTATAATCAAATGCATTAAAGACAGCTAAACATGAGTGGTAACACGGAACCCACGTCGAAGAGCATCAAGTTTGCTCCGATGCCGATGTCGGCATTGCTAGCTAACTTGATGCCTTTCAAGAATGCAGCAGACAGCCCTGACGCCAGCTTCTCCTCCGCCGACGACAGCGACAACTCCTTCGGCGAGACCGTTACCGAAAAGCCTTCTCCTGCTAAGAAAATGAACAGAAATTTTTTCACGCCCACAGACAAACCCAAAGCGAAAGACATAAAAGCGTTTGCATCAGAGAAGAAGTTCATCTATGACGAACACGACAAAGAGAATAATTCACACGATAGGTGGGTTCCTCATCAAACATATCCTGCTAAAGAAAACCATAATATTAATCAAAGTTCACATAAAAACATAAGTTCGAATGTTTATCCAAATTCAGAAGCTAAAAAGCATAGTGTATTGATGTCGCAGAATAACAGTAACTCACGATTACAAAACTCATGCATCAAAAAGACCCCAGAGTTTGCTAAAGTACCAAGTAGTAGTAGTCAAAAGTTAAAATCAGCAACACCTAAAATAAAGTCAGGTATCAGAAGGTTTACTCCGGGATCTAAGCAAAGTCACAAGAAGACTCCTCAGAAAGCCTTAATACAGAATAGGGATAGAGTGAGAGTTGAGTTATTTTCTCAAAACCTTGCGCAAGATGAACCTCGCTGTCCACCTCCTCCGGCAAAGCCGGCTCCTGTTCATGTGACAGTGCCTGAAACCCCACAAAACAGGAAGGCAATGCCTGCACCTTATGTAGCTACACCCTCGTACCCTCAGGGTGTAGTCAATAATCACTCTCAGACATTGTTCAAGACTACAAGTATAAAGGCTCCTGCTCAGGCCCCAGAGCCTGAGACTCCTCAAAACAGGAAGGCAGTGCCTGCAACGTACGCAGCTACACCGTCATACCCTCAGGGTGTGGTCGGCAATAGCTCTAAGATATATTTCAAGACTACAAGAATAAAGGATAAGAAGTACATGTTAATTAAAAAACTAGGCACTGGAGGCTCCAGTGAAGTTTTCAAAGTAAGTATAAGTCAAAGATATTTTGATTGTATTAACATCATTATGTTTGTTCATCTTAGTTGCAGCCTGAAAGTCTGACAACCAGTCTTACCAAGGGGTATTGTGTTGCCCAGTAACTGGGTGGCGGAGGTCAGATAGGCAATTGCTCCATGAAAAACCGCCCCTAAGACGACCCACTGACCAAATACTGGTATGCAGCTGCATCAGGGTAGACTGGAAGCTGACTCCAACAAAGTTGAGAAAAGGCTAGACAGAGGATGACAATGTTTCGTAATGTTAGTCTACCATACGAAAAGCAACGTAAATTATGAGTTGACTGTAAAAAAAAAAACACATTATCACTGGCAACAAAGGGCCTTGACACACTTTCAACAAGACAAAACATAACAATCATATAAATAAAAAAAGATTGATTAAAAAACAACTTCTTCAAGTGTCGCTCCAGCTCACCCTTTATTTAAAATGTTTCAATGCTTTCGAGTTACAACTTCTCCTATCCAAACAGGAGGTCCAAACAGAACGGTTGCACTTGTAGTTTATAAGTAATTTGCGGCTTGTGACCTGTCTATGACGACCTGGGTACCTAACATGTGATGTTTTGCTGGGAGGTTAGAAAGTAGTGAGTTGGCATAAACCAGGCAATTATTCAGCATATTTGACCTTTGGCAGCATTATCAACTGTTTTAATAATTGTCAAAGTTCAAGCAGATAGATGTGATAGACAATTTTAGGAGAAGGAAAACTTTGTGGCCCACAATATTTTCCTTTTCCTGGACATGAAGCAACAATTCGTAGACATGTGACATGTCCAACTGGCACTGGGCTCATTATTGTCAATGTATGCTACCAAAATTAATGATGAAATGTAGGTAAACTTTTTGCTTCTAATATATAAACTCGATCATCTTTTCTCCCTGCAGATGCTAGAAGTAGGCACATCATGTGAGTATGCAGTGAAGTGTGTGTACCTGGCAACCGACCAGGAGTTAGCCCAGGGCTACATCAATGAGGTGCGGCTGCTGAGAGAACTGCAGAACTCCGATAGAGTCATTAGGCTATTTGACTAGTGAGTAATACTGTAACATAATAATTATGGTTAACTAGCTTTTGATCGCGGCTCCGCCCGCGGGTGTGTCGGTTATCGAGTTAAAAATGTAATGCCTTTAATGACAACTGGTTCAGCGGTTTAGGTGTGAAAGTGTAACAGACAGACAGAGTTACTTTCGCATTTGTAATATTAAGTAGGGATTAGTTGATTCTTTTATTTCATGACTAAAGGGCGCCATATTAAATTTGATGTGACATCACATTAATATAAACAGGGGACGATCCAGATGCTGCTAACGATATGTCATTTGCCATATTATGAAAAGCAATTATGAGCGTTTGTTCTAAAAGTTGGCAACGTCGCAAATTGCTGTCAAATCATCATCATCGTCATCAGCCTATAATGTTCCCACTGCTGGGACACAGGCCTCCTCTCGGTGAGAGGGCTGAAAAATATCGCTAACTAACTATCTAAAATACAGATTATGAAATGCAATAATTAATGTTTTAACATCGAATATTTAGTTTTAGATGTAAAAAAGAACTTGGAAACTTTCCAAATGCCTTTTTTACACCTAAAATGGTTACAATATCTAATTCAGTGTTATAATTGCATATCATTATTCATATTTTAGATAGTTAGTTAGCGATATTTCATATTTTCATACAGTAATATTGCCAAATTAATCAGAACACGTAATTTCACGTAAATATTTGACGGCTATTTGCGACGTTGCCAACTTTCAGAACAAACGCTCTTAAGAAGTTATGAAAGAACAGATGAACACACATACATACCTGCATAGGTAACGCAACTCCACGTCAAAGCGCGTTTCTTCATACGGCTGGAAGAATCAGTTATTCGATCTACCCCAGCTCGAGAAAGGCCACCAACGCCTTGGTGTTGCTGACAATCTCACGTCCGCTGTCTCGTCCTCCTCCACGTAGGCCCTGCACAGCGGACTGTCTGTTACTCTTATGACAAAGAGATATTTGTTAAATGACCCATGGCCAGTTACAGCTGCTGTAACTGTACGCAGCTGTGGTTTAGTTAAACGGAGAACCTGTTTCGTGAGGCGGGCGCGAACGCAGGAAGTGCTTCCTTAGCCTGTCTGCACTCACTTAGGTCCAACCATATTTTGTGTTGTAGATCCCTGGTTAGTTTCCTTACCAGAGTGCGTAGATACCCGAAGGGGAGTGGCGCAATGGGTTCTGGTCCCACTGGTGCCATGCTCAACCTCCTCCTGGCAAGTTCATCGGCTGCATGGTTGCCTAGCGAATCGCTGTGTCCTTTGATCCACTGAATGGTAATATTATTGAGGCTACCAACCTTGTTGAGGCGCTGGTGGCACTCGTATATCATCCCAGAGTCTACTGTGTGACTGTTCAGTGCTTGCAGAACAGCCAAGCTGTCTGAGAGTATGTGGTTTGAGTGGTCCTTAACTTCCCTGGCCATGATAGCAGGCGCGGCAAGGGAGATGCCCATGCATTCGACCTAGAACACTGTTATGGACTCCCAGTGGTGTGGCTATGTGGATGTTGAAGTCCTCCGAGAAGACTCCAGCCCAGGTGCCACTACCTATTTCTGATCCGTCCGTGAAGATACGCAGCTCTGCGGGGCGCAAGCCTTCGCATCGTCGATCCTCATGCAGTTGGATTCTGTATGTTTTCATTATCATCATTTCAGCCGAAAGACGTCCACTGCTGGACATAGGCCTCCCCCAAAGGTTTTTGCCATAAGCGCCACACTTGGCAGGCGGGTTGGCGATCGCAGTATGGTAGTAAAATTCCTAGAGAACGCTGCTGCCCATTTTCTAGTACGTCCCTGAGTCGCCTTCTACGACACCCACGGGAAGAAATGGGATGGTGCTATTCTTTTACGTCCGGCACGACACGGTACTGTATTTTTTATCGAAGATAAATTGTTTAGGCACCCGGTCATTTATTGCCTTCGTAATAGGGAAACTCACTGTTCCTTAAGCAGCGTGGTGTGTGGTGTGTTGTGGGTCTCTCTTACTCCAGAGATTTACATTTATCTGCATACATACATACCGGTCAAACTCATAACCCTTCTTTTTGCTTCGTCGTAATCGGGTAAAAACAAATCTTTCTGACCCGTCAGCAAAAAGCTGCTTGATCTTCATTCTTCAGTCTACAAATGAAACAATAATTCTTATCTCCTCGCAGTGAGTACGACCGCACCAATCAGTTGCTGCGCATGGTGTTGGAGGTGGGCGAGACGGACCTGTCTTCGTTCTTGAAGGCGCGTGGCGCTAGCTTATCGACTGTGCTCGTGCTGCACTACTGGGAGGAGATGCTACATGCTGTGCATTATATTCATGAACACGGTGATAAATTTATTGCTTTCCTAACTATAACTGCTGAAGTTAAAATCAGCGTACTCCTATGAGTACGACAAACTTTGGCTAGGACCTAAGTCAGTCCAGGTGGAGGGATGACTATCTTCGCGAGTCTGCCGGCACTGCACTGGAATGTCGGAATATCGTGTTCAGTGTCGTGCAATCGGAAAAACTCTCATACTATAATAAGAGAGTTTTTCTGATTGCACGTCATCGTCATCGTCTATAAATACAAACTATTGTTAAACATTTTAAAAGAGTAACAATGAAGTTTCTTGACCATTCTTCTCCATACTTAACTACCTTTTGGAATGGGCGACTAGAATCAATTCTATTTTAATGACGTCCATAAGTGCCTTATACGTGGCTATTTGAAATAAATGTTAATGTTAATCAAAAAAATTGCGACCTGAGAGCGCCACGATCTATGATTATTCTGTCCACAGGCGTAATTCACGCGGACCTAAAGCCCGCGAACTTCCTCCTGGTGTGCGGGCGGCTGAAGCTAATCGACTTCGGGATCGCGTCAGCTATCAGTAGCGACGCGACGTCCGTGGTCCGCTCGCAGGCTACCGGCACATACTCGTACATCAGCCCTGAGGCGCTCATGGGCGGCGCTGGAGGGTATGGCGTCGCTAATGGCGATGGCAGTGCTCCTATCAAGGTAAAGATGTTTTTATACACCTATGCGTGGGGTGCTTGATATTAATTGATTATAAGAGTACCTCAAAAAAGCAGCCCACGCTTTTTTGAAATTATGGTCTGCTTTTATAGTTTGGTTTTCAAAGCGTGTTTTGCGTGACAACGTCTTATAATTCGATGGAGCCGGCTGCACGCACGAAACATGACTCATGCGGCGTTACCTCGCTCTGAGGCGTTCCATTTAAGGCTTGAAGTGCAAGCGAGAGCGCGGAACGAGCGACATAGAGGCACAATCGGCCTCCGCGTTCAGCAGCGTTCGACATCAGTCTCTCTCCTACTTGAGTAAGCGATGCGTCTGCGTGGACAGCTGCTATACAATAATAAACAATAGTATTATCTTATCACGTTGTCACGTTCAACTATCGTCAGTAAACCGACTTTACAGACAACCGATTTTTTAATCTATTATTTATTTTCTGCTTTTTAGTTCTGCTAACTACAAAAGCGTGATTTTATGACTATTATTTTTATTAGCTGTAAGTTCTCCATGTATTAAAATAAATATAATAATTACTATTCATTGTTGTTGTTGTTGTCGTAGATCTCGTTCCGCTCGGACGTGTGGTCGCTGGGCTGCATCCTGTACAGCATGGTCTACGGACACACCCCCTTCAGCCACATTCCCAACCTCGCCAAGTTAGCCGCCATACTCGACCCCAACCATCGCATCGACTATCCGCCCGTTGAGCGTAAGTATACGACTATACGAGTATACAATTGCCAACTAGCCTTGATAGAATAGTCTTTTTCGGCGTCCATTATATCGCACTGTAATATAACTTGCACAACTATCGAAATGCGGAGTTCTGCATTTCTCTCCAGGGAATACAGACGTAATGTTATGTAATTTGATAAAACTTACACTTAAAGATCATTCATTTTAATAACTTTTTATACATCTCTTGTTGGAACTAAATAAGTGTGATAAGGTTTCTGTGGATGGTGCCATGTTTCATGTCATATCTGTGTGCTGTGTTGCGTGTTCATTATTTAGCTTATATGGGTATTTCCCCACAGACCTCCCTCCATCACTGCTGGCAGCCCTGAAGTGTTGCCTCACGTACAACGCGCGCGCGCGCCCGTCCGTGCGCGAACTGCTCTCCATCCCGTACCTACAGCCGGCTAAGGGCACTCTGCCCCAACAGCTCCTAGACAAACTGCAACCACACGTCACACCGCAAGAGTATAGATTATTGCAAAGGGCGCAACTCTAGCGCATCTCATACAACTTTTGAAAAAGGAAAGAAATCTTGGTTGTCGGACATGAAGCCTTCTCGGGACATATCTTTGAATGGCGATGATCAAGAAACATTTTAATCAGATAAGTGTTTTGTCTAGGATTAGATAGATAGATCTCATGTCTTTAGTTTGGGAATTAATTATTCCAATTTCGATACTATCGCTTTGATGTCAATGTAGCGGTTAGTGGCGTCATACCAAGAAGTGAGATGTTAGAAGCTTCGTTGGTCACGTAATACATAATACGTCGTTGTAAATATAAATACATATAATACATTCTCGGTTGTGTGAATGTGCGTTTAGTGTCCGCCTAGACGGCGGGGCGGTATGTATGACATTTTAGGAAAAAAGAATAATTTATCATTTATTTTTGTGTAACCTCTTGGGACATTAACTTTTCGAAAATGATTTTGATATGAATACTAGTGTGAGCAAATATGTAAAAATACTAATATAAAATTTTGCTTTGACACTTGATAGCAATAATTAACATATTTTTAACTTTTAAACCGTTTTGGTGATGTTAACAAAATTTATTATTTAACTAAAAATGTAGCCAGTAATTGTATTGAAAATTGTATATGTGTGCAACTTGTATGATAGGAATAATATTAATGTATTACAGATACTTTATTACATAAATAATGGACTGTATAATTGGACCACTTACTTTTATTGGAAAATAAACAATTTAATTTGGGAATAAATATTTATTGAAAAGATAATCATTGGAGAATACAAAAAATAAATAGCATCTTAGCACAATTATTAATAAATGAATAATAAAATAAGATTTGTTAATCTTAGCTTACAATACTATCTAGCAAAAAAGATTAATATTTGTGAAATACACTAACGTCAACATTGAAAATTCAAAGAGAAAGTTATGGATTATAAAAAGATGTTACTAAATAGAAAATACTGACATCAAGTCGTAGAAACTGGCAGCTTCGTATTTCTCTGCTCGCATCAGAGAAAAGGAATTCTCACCCTTACTACATATACCATAAGGTACAGAGCGACTACGCAGGTAGCATCACGACATGCGACGTTATTCGTCGGGGCGCGTGCGCTTGCTCGAACTACGAACACAAGGACATCCCTCCGAACGACAACGCACTGACATCAGCTGATCATGATTATTTTACTAATTTCTGTCAAAGATATACAAACTACCTTAATAAATTGATTGAAATGCTTTTTTTTAATTCAGTCTATATACTTTTGGAATAATGAGACATTGAAATAGTGCTATTTAAATGTAATGCAAGCTAATCGCGCGGCCGACCGCGCAGTACTCACGCTTGAGTGGTGGGAAGACGGCAAAAATTAAAAAAACAAACTTTTCCTTTTGATTTTAATGCGTTATGTAAATAAAGCTAGGCAGTACTGCGCGGGCGGCCGGCGCGTGCGGTCGTGCGCAGTGCGTGCTTAGTTCTGGAAGAGTGTGCGCGTGAAGTCGATGTAGTCGAGCGCGTTGGGTATGGGGCGCTCCGTCTTGGCTTCGACGAAGGGTTTCATGCGAGCGACGCAGTAGTCCGCCATTTCCTTGGTGAGGTTCTGTAAATAAGACAACAGGTTAGCTGTGTTCTTTGTTGATTAAGTAGAGCGATACAACTTGAAGTAGACGTTACTCACGGCGTAGAGCTCGTCCTTGGTGACGTAGGCGCGGTCCTGGTGCGCCGTGATGGCTCGGAATGCGTTCTCTATCTCCTCGGAAGAATGGACGTTCTCAGTTTCCTTACTGATCATGAACGCCATGTATTCTTGGAGGGATACTTGACCGTCGCGGTTCGGGTCTACGACATCTAGAAGGAAAAACGTACTTAGTTAAAGATCTGAAAACTGTAGTTATGTTTTATAATCAAACTTCATCATTCAGGCGTCGCCATAGACGATTCCGACGTCCTTCACTAGCGGGTTTATTGCGTAATATACAAAGTAAGAATGGCTTTCATTTTGAAAGTCCAACAATGTTCATTGCGTTATTTACGTTGTTTGGCAAAAAAATTATTCGAACATATGAAGCAACGGATAATATTCTTCAAAATCATTCAGATTTTGATGCAGTGTGTTATGCAATAGGGTGCAGGTCAATGGTATACTTGCTGAACAGATCTGCTGTTGTTTATTTGTAGAACTAAGATCTCGCGTATACTTACTAAGTATAGCCTCAAACTCAGGGTCAGGCTGTCCCTCCTCAACCATGGGCAGGTCGTACCCCAGCGCGCGCAGACACGACTTGAACTCGTGGTGATTGAGGCGGCCGGAGCGGTCCTTGTCGAAGTGCTTGAACATCATCGAGAACTCCTTCAGGGCATCCTCGCTTACACCTGGTGAACAGACATAGCGGTGTTAGTAAAATTATTTTGATGTGTAAAAAAAACAATCGAGAGAAACCGGAAACAAACAAACAAAGTCAACGAAATAGCTTTAAAAAAGGAAAAATACTGAAGAAGCGTTTTTTCTTTGTGTTCCTACTCTGTGTATGCTGCAATTTTCGAGTTTATTCCACCATTCCTCTCGATAATCATGTTAGTTTCATTTCGTTTGAACCATTAGCCCGCGCGGGGTTTTTTTTTCCCATTTGATTTGTACATCTTTTATGTCATTGTATGTCAAGAATTTAGGACGCCCATATTTTCAAGACAGGTGCCTGTACTTACCAGAGTGGTTCCTGGCCTGTATCTGTTGCTCCAAGTTGTGCTGCATGCGCATGGACAGCTGGTCGAGCTGATCCCACTGCTGGGCAAGTCCCACCGTGCTGTGCTCGGTGTACCGGTTGTCCAAGATCAAATGTTCCTCTAGTGCCGCGCCTGGTAGTAAAAATATCGATAAAAATTACTATATTGTTTAGAAATTACTTATGAAAAATACACGAAAAGCATACTTTGGCCTGCTAGCACCACAAATCACTTAAATACCTTTAGCACTAAATATATTCCAAAACATTGTTTCCCTTAATTTAGCGCTAATTGTATTTATATATTTAAGGACCCTAGTCACTAGGGTCCTTAAATATATGTATAAAGGCAAGGCAAGATTTTGAAAATAAAATTGCGTGAATTTTGTTCTGTGTATGTTACCTAATTCTTCAAGTCGCCTCAGGTCAGCCCTGCGCGCGCGCACCTCCCCCGCACGCTGGCGCAGCGTGGCCAGCTGCTGCTCCAGGGAGCCGGTGCCCTCCATCATTGATGTGCTGTGTCAATGTACACAAGTGTTGGTTAGATTGTTTATGGTAATGCGCAAAATGAAGGCAGCTAAGATATTACTTAGTTTTAATTATAATTTGACAATTAAGAACTTACATTATCATAGTAATTATAGAATTTTAGTTTTAAAGGTCTTTTGTTTAATGGAAATATTTTATGAAAATAACTTTGAAAATGGTTTATGAACTCAACTTGAGTCTACAGTTTATATTAGAAATTTTGACTACAACATCTATAAAGTGTTTGTTAACTTTAATGGAAAGTAAATTAGTAAAATTTAAAGAAGATATTTAGATGAATAGTAAGTAAACATAATATGTATATTATTGTGTATGTACAGGGTTTTATAAATAATAATTTCCATAACATATACACTGTCACAGTCATGTCATAGTCATAATATAACAGAATACATTTAATTTTGAAGTAAGCCAATCATTAAGCTGTACAGTACAGACAGACATCGAGAACGTACGTGAGAGCACAACGATTATATTGTCTTGACAAAAGTTATAAAATGACCCAAATTGTTTGCTTTAAAAGTGCTTGAAGATTAGGGTGCAAATTGGACTTTTGTCAAGCCGTAAATCGTTTTAACAATTTTAGTAGATAACCACGCGACATTCTGAATACGTTACCCGTCCCAGCCTAGCAGCTGTAACCTGTATACCAATCGATAAGTGAACATCTCTAATACTACAAAATTTTGTATATTATACCAACACTTACTGTAGTTTGCACTAAATTTTATAAAATATGATTGTGAAAATACCAAGGAAGAGTAAATAGTAATGACAGCAGTGTGCGCTGTAACTTTATATACCACAAAAAAGTGAAGTTTATAAACGCAGACAGTCGGGATAACAGCTAAGTCCATAGAGGCTCATTCTGAGCTTCTAAATAACAAAATATAAACTATGTTTCAATTCTTGGTAGATTTAAATTAAGTTTAAAACAAAAAACTGGAATTTGTCGCTTTACCGCCATTTCAGTTTAGCAGACTTGCTAAAAAATATTGTAGGAACACACTACACACGCAAACAATTACGGTATAGTATTTCAGAAAAAAATCTTGAGGTGACAGGGAAACGTATTGCGTACGTACCGTGTCTCGGTCAGCCACTGGTGGAAGGCGTTGGCGTGCTTGGCGAACTCCTTGCGCAGTTTGTCGTTCTCCTCCTGGCGGTGCGCCTCCTTCGTTAGCTCCACGTCGCGCTCGGCTGCATAAATAGAATGTTACGTTCATGTCCAAACAACAGTGGCAAGCATTTGAGGTTCTTCTAGATCACGTTTTCATTTTTTGTTGGCATACCAAGTGGTATGCCAACAAAAAATGCACAACAACTAGCACAAGTGTGCTAAGTGTTAGGCAGCACATTATCAGATAGTTGACATGGCACATTATCAGATAGATACATAGGCAACTTTTTCAATATGAAATGGCTGATTTTGTTATTCTTTTTGCTATAGCAACATTGGTCCAAGTTTTTACCATAGTTTACGTGGAAGCTTAGACATTCTCCAGGTCATGATAACTTACCGATGATCTTGCGCAGATTGCGCCAAGTCTCCTCGAGAGCCTCCATAGTGAACCAGGTGTAAGGGTTGGCGCCCACGTTGAACGACTTGATCTGCTCGTCCAGGGCTGCCAGGGCTTCGAAGTCGCTTTGTGCCGATGATAGAGAAGCCTGGTGATGGAAATTAGAAGATTAATAAATAAATGATACAAACGAGACTGATTCTCAAGCCACTCTTTTTTTAATGACAGTTTAGATTCAGTCTTTCTGTTCCTAAAATGCACGTTGGTGTGACAGTCATAACATGAGATCTACGATGGCGTAATATTGAGTGTAATTGCTTATATCGGCTCGTAGGTAAGTAATAATAGCCGCCCGGGTCGATCGATCAGGTTAAGCTATGCTTGCTGCAGTTAGTCCGCGGATGGGTGACCGTGGGTTTACCAAATGAAACGCCTCCGTGCATCGGAAGCTGTTGGTCTAGGCTATTCCAGTCCAGTGTTATTCGTGGATCTTTGACAGTCGTTACGGGTAGAAGCCCGAAAGTCTCACAACCAGTCTTACAGAGGGGTATCGTATTACCCAGTAGCTGGGTTATGGAGGTCAGATAGGCAGTCACTCCATGTAAAATACAAGTATTCAGCTGCATCCAGGTAGACTGGAAGCTGACCCCAATATAGTTGGAAAGGTTTAGGCAGATAATTGCTTATATCTACACTTTTCTGGTCTAGATAGACACTATGGGGGGATGCTAGAATTTCCTAATTTTACCTTACAAAGATACATAATTTATGGAAGAAGGTAAAATATTTGTCACTCACCTGGAACTGCGCATGCGCGTCTCTGAGTGCGCGGATCTCCTCAATGGAATTGCAGCGGACAGGGTCAGTCAGATCTTCCTCCGCGTTCTCGAACCACGAGTTGAATGCGGACGCCTAGGGGACAGAGTAAAGGTTACTGGTGACTGAGCATAATTATGTGGGATGTACCAAATTAAAAAGTGAGGAAATAGATTTATACTTTTGACCGCTATAGTAGGTGTTGTGTTGGCTACTAGATGATTTTTTTGATATTATGTAAGTATCATAATAATTAATTATTTATCTAAAATAAATAAAAAATAAAATTATTGTTATTAATTATTTATCTAAAATAAATAATAACAATATTTCTAATTATTGTGAATACCATTTTGTTTACTTTTAAGGTTAGAAACTATTGAGTTTTCTTAAGTGTTTGAAACTGCAACAATGAATAATTACGATAACTGCAAATTAACTTTTTTTTTGAAGCAGGTTAGTATCATGAATCAATAATTAATTCTTCCGCTAACAAGTGAAAAGGGACAATAAATGGTGTTTCCGTGATACCTTCTTCGCAAAGGTGAGGTACAGCTCCTCGATCTGCCGGAACTGGTCCTGCAGCTGCAGCAGACGCTGCTTGCGCGCGGCGGAGCCGGCCAGCAGGCGCTGCCAGCGCGCGCTGACGTCGGCGTGGCGCGCCACGATGGCCGGCGTCTGCTCGTGGCCGGCCGCCACCAGCTGCTCCTTCAGCGACGTGATGTTCTGGATGCCTTCGTGCTCGAAGGCGGCTAGGCCTGCGGGAAGGGAATATTGAATGTCTGATATTTTTGTGGAACATTTACTCAAAATAAACGAAAATAAAGCCAGATAAATGACAATAAACTGCGAATTATTTTTCCTATTATTCCCAAATCGGTCCCAGTCAGTTGCTTATTTTTTTTTTCTGCTTAATATATTCTGTTCAATTGAATATTCATGAAAGTTTACATAAAGAAAAGATTTATTTCAGAAACTTGTACAACTTTTACATTTAATCTTACAATGGGATCTCCTTTTAAGTAAAAGATTTACCTGTGCATATTGTATAACACTTTGTTTTAGCTTACTAAGTTAAATCAATTTCGATGATCATGTTTCCTGCAAACCCAATGCATCCTTTTCTAAGAAGAATATATTTTTCACTTCTCATGCTCTGAAAGTGCTTCTTTGTGCAGGGTATAGGCTGCACAAAATCGAATTTTGTGCACAAGGGCATTAACGTATCTACTCATAAATGTATTATATTAAGGCAAAGAAAATGAGCCATACAGCGGATAAATGCAATAAGAAGTTCATAGATAGAATTTGTTATTATATAATATTTACTTTAATTTATTTGCCTTATGTGTTTTTTAAGATATAATAGATATTAAAATTTTTATTCAAGTACGGTAGGTTAGTTGATTTAAGAAAATTATAATTACAAAATACCGTTAATATGCCGGGAAAAACAATTTCCTTCAGTATTCAAAACTGTTCTAATTTTACTTTGAATTTTAATTAAAGAAATGTTATGTTATACTACTGTTTTATTTCCTCGGAATCGAAGTGAAAAGCAGAGTTTATAACTCGTCCACAAAACCATTTTTATCCTCGACATTACTATCAGCCCTCGCCTTCGGCTCGGGCTGCTAAAAGTCTCGGATAAAAATAGTTTGTTTTGTGCACTTGTTGTAAAATCTACTATAACTCACAAGTTAGTGCAAATATTTAGCAAAAAATTGTTAATGTGTGAACTTTATTATATTATATGAACAGCAATACACATGAATGAAAATACACTAACCAGCATCGAAGGTATCCTGTTTGGTAAGCAGAGTCTGCACAGTGGACAGGTCTCGTCCGAACTCGTCGGAGCGCACATGGGTCTCCTTGTCTGCGATCCAGGACTCCACGACGTCGGCCTTCCATAGCAGCTGCAGGTACAGCGAGTTGTCGACCAGGGCTGCCTTGCGACGGGCTGCGAGACCGGTCAGCTTCTCCAGTTTAGCCTAGTAATAGGAAAATGGTTAGGTAATTTATTGATGAAACATTAAATTGTATTGCGCCATCCCCCAAGTATTGTGGTATCAAGACAGGAAGAAGTTACTATTTTCTTGAATTATTTTGCACAATAGGGCATTTTCCAATTTAATAAAAACTATTTTAATTTGAAGATCGACACGATATATTTCATCGGTTTAGCACCATATAAAATAATTTACTATTTTTGACTTGGAAATTATTACAATTGATGGTCACGAAACCGGTTATTCTTCATCTTTTACTATGTCTTAATGTTAAAGCCGGAAAAAGGAAGGAAGCAAACAGTTTAAGGACCAACAAAAAAAGTATGTGGTATTCAAGGCATAGATCCACCTTCAGCTGGATCAACTTGGATGAAAATTGACACATATATCTATACTAATATTATAAAGAGGAAAGATTTCATTGTTTGTTTGTTTGCATTGAATAGGCTCCGAAACTGCTGAACCGATTTGAAAGATTCTTTCACTGTTGGGAAACTACACTATCCCCGGGTGACAGGCTATATTTTATTCCTGTATTCCCGCGGGAACGGGAACTACGCGAGTGAAACCGCGGAGCGCTGCTAGTGAATTATAAGTTTAGTGAGATGTTCAATTGACCTGCAGAGCCCTGATGCGGTGCGACAGTGCATCAGCGTGCAGGTTGCCGGCCGCCAGCAGGCGCTCGCCGTCGGCAGCGAGGTCGCGCACGCGGTCGCCGCGCGCCGCCAGCTCGGCCTCCAGCGCCTCGTGCTTCTTCAGCAAACCCTGCACGGCAGCCATGCTGTCGCCGCACTCGCCAACGACTACTAGTTGTTGTTTCTCGCTGTGGAAGTTATTGTATATCTAAACACACGTCCGATATGCAAGAAGATACAACAAAGTCATACACGATACCATGTTTTGAAAAAAGCTTCGTGATTTGTTTAAATTTTTAAGCTAAATTTTTATCCTGATTCTCTTTAAGAAATCTAGTCATGTTACAAATAATTATCTTACTGGTATGATTTAATTTATGACATGAGATTTACAAAATGACAATGATTCTGCTGACAAATGAGATGTACACACATTTGTTTGATAAATCCATGATTGGAATATCCTTTTGATTATGAACAGCCTTTTAGGAACCTTATTTTCTAAACAGTACTCACCTAATCCAAGCCTCCTCCTCATCCACCTTCGCTAGGAACTGCTGGTAAGCAAGCGATTGCTGCAGCTTGGCTCCTCTCTCACCAGCCAAGGCCTGAAGCTCATCCCAGGCCAAAGACAATGCCTTGAGCCTCTGCTCGATCTCTGGCACTCCTAAGTTGGAGACGTCCATGAGTTTCTCTCCAGCTTCCTGCACGGCTTGGATGGCAGGCTCGTGGCTTGCGAGTTCGGCTTCCAAACGCTTGTGCTTTTTGAGTAGATTTTGGACGCCAGTTAAGTCGCGGCCGTAGTCGTCTGAAGCGACCAGGAGTTTCTTCTCCCTGTATGGTAAAGTGTGATTAGTCAAGAGATTTGTATGTTGAATAAAGCAGTACAGTATTTTGCTACTAATAACTAAGAAAATTTAATGGTTCAATGATGCAGGGGGTGTTCCAGAATATTGTCTATTCTACAATTGGAATAAAGTTTATTTTATTAGTTGTCAAAATTCTTTACAATATACATTTTTAAACAGGCTTCTTTTTTCGACAATAAACGTGCTGTCAGTGTCTGCCAAATTATAAAAATAATTGACACGCAATGAACATTATAAAGTTGTGTGAGCTATACTAACTTGATCCAAGACTCCTCATCCGCGATATCCCTGAAGAACTGATGCAGTGTGTTAGCCTCGTGTAGCCTGGCGCGCCTGTGCGCGGCCAGGTTGCGCACGCGCTCGAAGCGCTCGTTGATGGCGGCGCGGCGGGACCCAATGCCGGCGCTGTCGAACTGGCCCGACGACACTAGCGCGTCGGCTTGGGCGTTCATGTCTGTACACAACAAAGATTACATCGTCAGATTATTTATTAATGTCCATTTCATATGCATTTATCGCTGAACATAATAAATTCTTATTAATTTACATCATCTTCAAACGATTGACCGAAATAGAACAATGGTTTAAATTCGTTTAGCGCTAAATGCATTTTGTGATTTGTGGTGTAAGTGTCCACGTACGGTACATGTTTGTGATAACTAGTGCTATTCGACCACAAACTCGGGTTAATTTAAAACGAAACGAAAGTATACTGACTGCAGTTAACTTTCGTTTCGATTTGAATAAAAAAAAAAAAACATTTTACTGAAGTTACATCAAAATAAATAAATAATTTCATCATACTATACAATTGGAAACAATGTAAAATTTTCAAATAATCTTCTCTTGAAAACGCTGCTTTCTCTTCAATTTATGAGAAATGTTCCATAAATAATTAAATACCACTTCTATGTTTTCGAATCACAAAATCTATAAAGTTTAAAATGTAGTTGAATAGCTCACCATTAATTCTGTCCTCGTGGGCCTGGATGTCTGCCTCGACGAGCTGGTGCTTCTTCATGAGATTCTGTACGGATGCCAGGTCCTTGCCCGCGTCTTCGGACGTCAACAAGCTTTCAACCTAAAACATGAAAAAGTTTTAACACAATATTCTTCTCGAGGTGTATTTTTGTAAAATCACAAGTACGGAACAGTACGTAGGTTTGCGAATGATTTTGAATATGGAAATGAAAACCACGTTAAATAATGGACACATTAATGATGGTTTTCAAATACAATGACAACAACAGTTGCCAATTTTAGCATTCACCATCTAAAGAATGTTTTATGCAGTTAAAGAAAAGCCGGGTTAAAAAAGTGTGTATAAGACAGTGGTTACCTCTCCTAGCCAGAAGTCGAGATCCTTGACAGCAGCGATGTAGGTACGTTGTTTGTTGGCCTCCTTCAGCTTAAGGGACTTCTCCGTCGTCTTCTGAGTCAGGAACTCCCACTGATCTGCGATGGATGCTAAGCGAGCCTGGTGGACAAATAAATTGTTAAATAAAATAACTGAAATGATTCTAATCAATATTTGCATTGAATCCAGATTGAAAATAAATATTTATTGGCTCAAGAATGAGACGAATTTATTACTAAATAATATCATACTATCATCATCCGCTGGATGTGGGAAGCACAAGACCGGTCGAAGTGGAGGAGCCTGGGGGAGGCCTATGTCCAGCAGTGGACGTCTTTCGGCTGATATGATGATGATGATGATGAATATCATACTTCTATTACGTTAAGAAGCCGCATACTGGGAGTTCTGTCTGACCGTGCGATAGCAACTTTCAAGCTTTAGCTGCGTAGCAAGTGAAAACTTTCGGCCAGTCAGACAGAAACCACAAGTCGGTCTTACGAATTGGTGAAGGTAGAATGAAACCGCTTGATGAGAACAGCGTAGAACCAGTCATTTTGGTCCACCTATGTCTGTGTATTTATTTTTCGACTTTTTCTGTTCTAGTGTCAATAACCGCATTTTTCTTTATTTATGATGATAAAATGGTTCGTGTCGAAGCTGCCGAAGAAGTATATGAATACCTGCACGGCGTCTTCGCTTCCGCTGCACTGTCCACGCTGCACGAGGTTGCCTCCCATAGCCAGCACTGACTGGATACGTTCAGCATTGGCAGCCAGTTCCGCCTCGAAGGCCTGGTGCTTCTGGTGCTTGGACTGGATGTTGGCGGGGTCCTGAGGAACAAAATTGATTAAATACGATTTTTTATTTAAAACATTTTTTATTTTTGTTTTTCAAAAAATATAATGTCGTCGTTCTAACTCATGAATATAGATTGCGAATGTAATCCACTGAAGTAGGTGTTTGGATTTTTCTTATAAATAACAAGAGTGTAGTTTCAAAAAAATACAAGCTAAAGGCCAATTTAACCAGAACAAATAGAGCATGGGTAAGTGTATTTTATCACTTTCGAGCTGACGTCTACTAAAATTCACTGAAACACAACGCACGGCTAAATGTCATCTTCTAGCAGTGATGACATTTTGCACAAGAGTTCCTAATAGACCGAAGGTGAGGGACTAGGGAAGGATTTATGGCTGGTATATGTATGCTGAACGTGTGCTTACCTTGTAGCTCTCCTCGGTGGCGAGCTGCAGTTTCTCAGCGATCCAGTTCTCCATCTCGTCAGCGTCGCGCGAGAACTGCTGTAGCGTCTGCTCGTCACCCAGCCTGCGAAGTAATGTAATGTTAGAAATATTGATCAAGAATCTACGAAAAGCGTTTGTGTTTGATATCATAAACTCCTACACAGTGACTGGAATTATTCCATATTTTTCATATGATTGAAATGGACTGACGACCGTGAATGATGATATTATTTCGGTTAGAAAGGGTCGACAAGCGAGATGCCGACTAATATAATTTTTTGGAAGAAAAAGAAATGTTGTGCCGACCAGAAATAAATTGGGATAAGGGCTGGAGAATGATGATTTTAGTATTGATGAATTGTCAGAAAAAAAAAAATAGCATTGGGATTACGCGTTTAAGTTACTTGCGTGCGTTACGCAATTACTCAGTAAATCAATAATAGGTGTAAATTTACAAGCATTTCAAGAGCTCGTCGCCGCGCAATCCGTTATGGTCGTGCCACTACGTGAAAGTTTAGATGTTTTTATTATCATATAGTATAATAATAGTAATAGAGGGTATAGAACTATGTAATCTCAAAATCAACTGCATGTGTATACCTGGATCTCTTCTCAATGAGCGCTTCCTTGAGGTGGCGCCACCTGTCGAGAACCTGTCGCCGCTTGCCGTCGATGTCGTCAGCAGCGTAGTGTTCAGAAGCCATCAGCTGGTCGGCTAATGTCTGCAGCTGAGCGATCTTTTCCTCCTGTGTACGTATAATATGAATTTAGCATCATTTCAAGATATAGATAAGCAGTAGTTAGATTATACAAGATCAGATAGATATGAAACTCAAATGATTAGATCTATTTTCAACACAATTTGTTTAGTAAATAGTATGCAATCACACAAATCTGTGGTTTAGCGTCAGCTTTGCAAGTTAATTTTGTTTTCTCACACTACAATGTTTAAAAAAAAAACGTCAATAGTCTGTACAGGAGAATTTTTTTTTAAGGTCTTAATAAGGTATTTAGAAGCCATGTGTATGCCACTTACATGAGCATTGATAGCCTTGTCGAAGTCTTCGTGCTTCTTGATCAGCTGCTCCACATTATCTGGCTGTGCTGCGTCGGCAGCAGCGTCTGCGTCAGTCTGGTCCTTAGACGTGGGCGAAAGGAAAGCCTCGCGGGCTCCCATCCAGCCTTCAGCCTGCTCGCAGTCGCGGTAGAACAATTGGAGCTCTAGGTTCTGGTCGAGCTTCATGCGGCGACCTACCCAGGCCCTGGAGAGTAAAATTGTTTTAGAAGGAAGTACTTATGCGAGAAAGAAGGTAGATCTAATAAAATTATTTATTTTGGTCAATTTGGTACATTTTTTCGATTATAAGGTCGAAGAGGGGAAATACACGACCTTATCTAATTTACCAATCGACAAATGCGGCTTTGATGACGCACACTCGACGAAGGCAGAAGTTTCAGGAAAAGAGATGAAACACTGTTCAAGTCTGCAATCACCAGCTTTGCTTTATTTAATACCAGATCAAAACACCATTTTTTTGGACTTTCATTATATCGCAACAGGGATTTGCCTTAGTCTGCCATGGTGTAAGATTTTATCAACGCACATGTATTGATGAGCAAGAACACTTGAGTTCATTCCCAAACTTCGGCAGCATTGACTTGGATGCAATCTTAACACAATAATATTTAGTAGGTGAAGTTGGCAAGAATACTAAAAAGTGCAATGAGAAAGTCTAGGTACCAAAAAAAAAAAAAGTATTTACTTCTCAAGATCCTGGCGAGCATCGCTCATGTTGTTAAGCTTCTCCTGGATATCAACGCTGGCGTAGTGACCTCCTTGCAACAGTTGCTGCCCAAACAGTTCCAGAGCTTGGAATGTACCGGCGCGGGCGTCCATTTCAGTGCGATGTTCCTATATTGTATAGGGCCAAAATCATATTTCATATCAAACTAAAAGCGAAGACTATTCTTGATGGCCTGTGATAAGTGTTGTAAAAATGATTTGCCTGACTTTTGTGAACTGTTGGATGGTGACTTTTTTTATACCTTTGTTGAGAAGGTTGTTTAAAACTTTTAATGACGTGTTTAAAAGACTTAAATATTTTTGATAGACCTAAACTGCCGTGATTAAATTAAATATTCTTTGCTTTATTTATAAAATAAAGCTGTACAAGACACACCAAGAATTAAATAACCGTCCACGAACGAACGACGTAAGATAGTACGAATACAGCATAAAAAAAATAACAGAAGATACAGACAGAAAATAAAAAGTCACACACACATTTAGGACAAACTGAAGACACCTTGAAAACACACGAAAAACTAGTACAGTCAACTTAAAAAGTGTTTCAATTCGAAATCTTATTCTAAATTCGTCAATTTTCGAACCAACAACAACTGTTCTCATGATACGATCATCATATAATTCACAAAGGAATTCGAAGTTGACTGAATTAAATCGCCATTTGAAGAGTTTACACATTTTGGATTGGCTGTACTTACTACAACATATAAAAAATCTAAAATAAAGTACAAAACAATTAAAACTGTTAATAGAACTGTCGTGTCTTTGCCTGTTAAGTTTTTTATAGTTAAACTGTTAGGGTAACTAACTACCCCTTGCCACTAAATACATTAATTAAAATTAGATTGTAAAGAGCAGCACATCAAGTGTAGTGTATATTATTGCGTATTATTGCAGACACGGGTGTATATTATAGAGTTCTTGCAAATCACACACATATATTGTAGGACCAGTGTCTGTTTACTAAAGTTATTTGAATATGAGTATCAGGAGGCGATGTGGGACTCTCTCTCTCGATTGGCCTTCTTCTCGAACCCCGGGAAGTAATTTAGACACATGGGACAGATCTTGATGACTATCGAATTTAATGTATGGAGTGACCAGAAGAGGTAAGTGACCAGCACGTCGGATGTAGTTGAACTTTAGTAATAAACCAATGGATGTTTTCGAATATCATCATAATCATCATTTCAGCCGAAAGACGTCCACTGCTGGACTTAGCCTCCCCCAAGCTCCGCCACTTCGACCGGTTCTGTGCTTCTCGCATTCAGCGGACTCCGCGGCCCTCACAAGGTCGTGGAATATAATTTAATTGAATAATAGAAAACATCACTCATCACATTAAATTTCATTGTATTAGATTCTAGAGGTTCACAGCATTTTTGATGACTTCTTTATTAATCATCTGCCTAGCCTTATCCCAACTATGTTAGGGTCGGCTTCCAGTCTAACCGGATGTAGCTGAATACCAGTATTTTACATGGAGCGACTGCCTATCTGACCTCCTCTGATGACTTCTTTATTCTAGTCATTTAAATTAAAATAACCAAATGTTTCAATGTATGAGTTTTCCGAAGTCCCACAGATATTTTACGTTTACAAACACTCAACAAATATAGTGCGTGTGAGTTGCAAGAATGGTAGTAAGGCTGGGGGCACACATGCGTGCAATGCGTCTGACCTGCGGCATTATGCCGTATCGCGCGTCTATCTCCAAACGCTGGCTCTAGAAACACAGTTACCATGTGATATTTGTTCTCCAATACCCAACAGCTGCCAATTTTCTATCAAATAAGCATTTTTTTGCTCCCAAATATCAGATTTTGGTCCCCAATTTTTTGAATGTTACAAGATGGCTACAATTTCGTTAATTCGTTATTCCATTGTTTTTTACCATTCATGTATGTCAATTTTCACGGTAACGTCAAAATCAGGTCAAAGTTATTCAAACTAGGCTGAGAGTCAGCACATAATTACATAAGACAGTCCCCAAAACGCCCGCCCTTCATCACTTCCTAGTGCTATAGCTAGTAAGAAGTGGCGCAACAAACTCCCCAGCAGCATAGCTGTCTGATAAGTTAGTAAAACATCGCGTAGTCAATTTTGACGTGAACGACAAATATAACCTACATGAACGATTACAAAACATCCATTGATTAGGTTAGATTAGACCCTTCGATTTCTGGATCTTTGACAAGTCTGCGCTTTTGAATGTAATGGAACTATTCAACTAATGTAATCACCAAACTTTATACATTCAAACATTATTAATGAGATGTATTGACTACACTCTATTAGTCACTTGTGGACCAAACAGGAATAATTTACAATGAACATATCTTTATACTATGTATAATATACTATTATTAGCACATAAAACAGGGTATTTACCACGTAAAGGGAGGAAATCGACACGTTCCAGATCAAATATTTAAAGAAATTTGACATGCACCAATTCATATTGGGCCCACCTGGTGGATTACGGCCCACTCTTTGCCACGGAGAGTAGGTTTGAGCCCCAGCAAATGGGAACATTAAAGGCTATTCATATAATAATTATGTTTCTTTGTTTGTTTCGGGCTTTTGATATCTCTGTACTTTTAAAGGATAAACTTGGTAAATATGCCGTTCTATGTGTTAACAAAGTTAGTGACGTAGTCATATTTATAGTGTTGTCGTAACATGGACATACCTGGTGTCTTTCAAGCAGTGCTTCAGCGCCGGTGACGTCATTGGCGAGCTCGTCCGAGCTTACCAAAGCCATCATGGAGTTGATCCATGCCATCAGGTCGCGGTAGTCCGATAGGAACCTGTTGAGGTATTGTGTCAATATGAATTGAGTAGATATGTGTGTACGTACTGAAGAACCGACTGGTGTAGTAAAAATGTAGATATTCCAATTTCATGATTGATGATCTCTCACTAGTTTTGAGGACTTGCGTGGTTCGCGAAACGTAAAAGTATTTACTTTGCGCACGCGCCGTTTTTAATATTAAATCTTTCCTAAACGAAACAAAACCACTGGTAGACAGTGATGCCATTAGAAAACTTGCGTTAAAGTAAAGTTCAAGATTATTTGCATTTGAGGATAGAGCTGGACTTTATTTTCAAGTAACAGGGTCGCGTTTGGTCATTGTTTCACGTGATGGTAAACGATGATGTGATTCGATGTCCTTTTACCTAATAGGAGTTGCTTACAGGATTTATATTATGTAGGTTACTTCTAGACAAGCCTTAAAGAAAAGAAGGTAAATCCTTTAAATTAATTTGTTACCTCTGCAGATCATAAGAGTCCAGAAGCTTCTCCTTCCTGGCATTAGCTCTCGCCTGCAGCTGCTGCCAGGCCTCGTTGATCTCGCGCTGCTTGCTGTACGTGGCGTCGGCAGAGTCGCCGTGTGTGGACATGAGGCGGTTGGCTGTGTCGTCCAGTTGACGGATCTTGTCCCCTAGAGCTGCGAGGTCACGCTCTAGGCCTTCGTGTTTACCTGTAAAGTGAATTAATCATGAGTTTTGTCATTTGGATAATACAGAAGGAGTTGCCATCGCGGGCTAAACCTGGATGAGTGTCAGGCTGACACTCCAGCGTGGGGATTGGCACAAGGAAAGAGAAGCCTATAACCAGCAGTAAGTGGTGTAGAGCTGTCGATGACGATAATGATTCTTGGTCAGAAACGTTTGATTGTAAAACTTGGCATAATTACAGAATTTCGCAAATTCTCTAGACCACCCAATTAATCTTCGAATGCTAAGGACAATAGCTTCGTTCGAGAGTTGTTTACTTACGTTGCAAAGTCTGCACAGATCGCAAGTCCTTGCCCAGGTCATCCGTGGCCAGCGCGGCCTCCTTCTCGGCGATCCAGTCCTTGGTCTCGTCCACGTCGCGGTGGAACCGTTGTACTTCGTGGGCGGAGCCCAGCTGGGCGGCGCGCTCGGCTGTCAGTTGTTGTAGGGACGTCCATTTGGAGTTCAGTTCCTGTTATGTATAAATATGTGTTAAAACGTATTGTTGAAAGAATTGAGATTTTAGGTTTAAATACTTTATTCTCAAAAATTCAAAAGAGCCACTTATATAACATAATGTAATAAACTTATTTTAGGTAACGGTCATCAATAAATACCATTGTACTTAAAATTATTTTGATTTTAAAATGGTTGGCTCACACATTCAACGGTTTTATTCTCAAATTTTAGTAAAATTGTTAGACAATAAGTAAGTAAGTAAGTAAGTTGATATGATGGAATTATTTCAAGATATTGGTTGAGCTATCTCCTAGGTTCTCTTTTGATTATAATCGACATAACCTACCAGAAAGTAGGCCAATAAAAACGTCACGCCATATCAATCAATCAATCAATCAACTCAGCCTATCGCAGTCCACTGCTGGACATAGGCCTCTCCAAAGCTGCGCCACAATACTCTATCCTCCGCCTTCCGCCATATAACATATATATTTTTTATTTATTTTTAAACAACGAATAGCACCAAAATTTAATATAGTAAAGCATTGCTCGAAGTACCAAGCTGTAGAGATTTTTAATAAGTTGCCTTCTGATCTAAAGGTCCTGATTTATAACACCCACCTGTTTAAAACAAAATTAAAAGCCTTTTTGTTAGAAAAATGTCTGTATAATGTATCGGAACTTATGTCATCCAATAATAAATGATCTAGTTTTTATTTTGACATTATATAATTTAGATTCTTTGACATTATTATTGAAACTGTTTAATATTATATTGAAAACTTGTTGACATTATATTTTAATTCCTTTTGACATTATATTTAAAACCTTTTTGACATTATATTTAAAACCTCCTCGACATTATATTTAAAACTGTATCATATTATATTAAAAAGTTTTTTAGCACTGTACTTGAACTTCATTTGGAGGTTAATTAAGATTTCATAGCTGTTCTCTGTATTTATAAGTAAATTGCATGTGTATATATGTTCAACACAATGTAAATTGTTTTATGAATGAAATAAATGAATGAATGAACAGACTTTTTACGGCTTATGTCCCTAATAAGTTGAGGACTACAAGCTTTTTTATTTATTTTCAACTTAGTCCTTGCCCTTCACCAGAGAACTTTCAATTGTAATCCTATTGAAGCTGTTCTGTTACGTTTCAATTTAAGTATGGCATAATATCTCTATGCTTTATGCACGTGCGGCACGTTGTCGATGGGTGTCGATGGTTGCAGTTGGCTCTGCTGTTGACGCGATTCGCTCGTTTGTGAGCACTTACACGTTGTGTGTGGCCTTAGCTAACTACAGACGAGTTAGGTAGCCTTCCCGCTAATCTACAAAGTGGATTTACGGATCAAATATCTATTTCCATATTGACACCACTATAATGTTAAGTGCATGCACTTTGTACGGCTTAATACCACATGTTTATCTTAACATACATGAGGGCTTTTCTCTGATAACGCAACGCTTACGCAATATAGGGAAGCGTTGCTATTATATCTTCTATTTATATACTAAACATGTAAATTGTTGTATCACGATACTAACTAAATTGAGGATGTCTATTACACCTAAGAATGTAAATATTTGCTCTAATACGCCAGTAATCTGCGTTAAATCGTTGTGTACGTGACTTTTGATGCGTCGCTAATTAGAAACATTATGCACCGAGCGAGTGTTAAACTACCGTATACATTTGATATTAAACATATTTCTCTTTGAAACTTTTCCGTAAAATCGTTAACTTTTTCACTTGAACCTAAATGCGCATCTGATATTTGTCCAAGCTGCGTATTTGTTGCTAGAAACACTATGCAAATACGAAGCATTTTTTTACTAAAGAATTGTCGACGTAGTGCCGCTACAGCAGCGTATGCTTAACACAGCATCTGTTAGACGTCAACAGCTATGCTGGACACACACTACTAAGATATTAAAAAAATAAAAGCCCTAAAACTCAAAATCTAAAAACATCATAATCTCACCTGCATCTGCGTCTTAATCTTGAGCGCAGCCTCCGTCTGCCCCACAGTCATGAGCTGCACAGCGATCTCGTTCATCTCGGCCAGGCGCACTTCGTTGGCGCGCAGGTCGTTCTGGAAGTCGTCGAACTTCTTCTGCATGACCTCCACTTGTTCCAGGTCTTCGCCCACGTCTTGGACTTGGGCGTGCATTTCCTGTGGAGAGGGTTTTGTTTTAGACAACAATGTTGGATGATAAAGTTTTTCTTTAACTTATTTAAGGGACTGCGGACGATCCATTGCGTCTAATTTTCAGGTTGATTATGCTAAGGGTCAGTAGTGTCAGTACACACCGAAACGCGACGCGACGCTGTTCGCACTTTTAAGATCACGATACAAAATAGATCTTATTTACTTCACAATAAGGTATACGGGCTGCACAAATCAAATCAAATTCAAAAGTCATTTATTCAAATTAGGCTGAGAATCAGCACTTTTCGAACGTCAAAATACATAAGACAGTCCCCCAAAAACGCCCACCCTTCGACACTTCCTAGTGCTGTAGCTGTAGCACAACACGGTGCATCTCAGCGTTGTTCGACACGCTTTCGCGCTCGTAGTGAAATTATACCTTTTCGTGTTGTAAATAAGTTATATATTCTGTTGCTATCTTAAAAAGTGGGCGCAGTGTCGCGTCTCGGTGAGAATTGACCCTAAGAGGGGATTAATATTGAAAGTATACTTAAAGAGGAAATTTATATCTAACAATTTTAGATCTACAGTTGAAAAAGTTCTCTAAAGTCGATTACAAACAGGAATTTTGTAACACAAGTCTCTTATAAGTTTTTACTTGATAAAAATGGGAGTTGGCAAATCTTATACCTACAGGGACAAGCGAAGGTTAATGAAATATTTTCTTGAGGTTATTTAAGTACGATACGCGAGAAACAGTAAATAATATAGGTACCTTATCCTTGATCCATGTGGCGAGTTCAGCAGCCTCGCGCACAAGCACGTAAGCCTTGACGGTCTCATTGAGCTTGTTCTGTCTCTCGCGAGCCAAGCCCAGCAGGTTGTCGTATTGACCCTCGATCTGAGAGTAAAAGTTTTTTGATAGTTTTATATCACTGTGGATAGAGTTTATTTTCGATTGACGGTAGCAGTGTAAGTTGAATGTTGCGTAGGTGAAAAAATTAATATAGCTTTTTTAATTGTATGGGGCAAAGTTAAAGAGAGCGAGCGTATTGCCACTAACCAGATGCATATAAATCCAAGCTCCAGGCTGCTGCTACTCAAAAAATCCAAATGGACAATCCCAATATGATTTTGCTCAACCTGGTGATCGAAACCAGGTACTTGCGCACTGCACTCGTGCTTGCAGGGCTAAGGAATCAGTAATTTAAAGAATATTTCAAGTCAATAATTGAAAAGATTTATTTAAAAATCGTGATACACTTAAGAATTTAGCATCAATAAGGTATGCTGTACCTGGTTCTGTCTAGCCGCAATAGAGCTGGAATCAGCCAGGTTCTGCTGCGAGGAGGACAGGCCGGCGTCGATCTTCTTCACGTAGGCGGCTGGGACGAACCCCTGGCGGTCATTCACCTCCACCTTCCACCAGTCCTGCGAAAATAATGCGGAATTAACATGGCGCTTCAGTTTAGGTTGAGTCTCCTGAGAACCTAAGTTCAGATGACCTATGAAAACTTGCAGCATCATTATGCCATATTACACAATAATCATTATGTCATATTACACAATATTCAAAATGACAATGACGTTAATAAAGTACCTATTAGAAACGACTACATCAATGATAAGCTAACAATATTGAACCACATCGATTATGCCAGTAAGTAATTCGTTTTGGTTACCACGCGTAAGTTATACGATAACAATGCCAGCCTTTATAATTCCACTATGGGGCAAACGCCTCTTCTGATACTGAGAAAGCATTAGCATTGATCACCACACTTGCTCAAGACGGATGAACTACTATAATGTTCCCACTGCTGGGACTCAGGCTTCCTCTCTGTTAGAGAGTGGGCCGTTATCCACCACGCGGGCCCAGTGCGGTTTGGTGGAAGTCACATGTCTTCAAAATATCTATGTATTCCAGACTTATGTTGACTAAGTGTATTTATTTATAAATGTCTGCGACTTCATCCGCGTGTTTTACATAAAAAAATATCTTATGGCACTCGGTAATATTTATTTATTATCCTCTAAGCCATTTATGTGAAGTGAATGGAATGAATATCCAATTATGTATTTAGTTTTATTAATGTTTCGGTAATTGTAATTAATATACCATTTAGGTTATCTTTGGACACAAATAAATTAGTAATGTATAGAGCCACCTAGTGACACCTATCTGTTTGAATATTGCATGTTAATTTGTGGATAATGTAGTGGGCTGCAATATTGTCAAACATTTATAGTTACAAGACTTTTAGTATTAAGACGTATATTGTAGCCGTTTGTTATCCCATTATAAATAAAATATGTGGCTAAGTAACAATAGCTGCGCGGGTCGATCGCTCAGGTTAAGCTACGCTTGCCGCGGTTGGTCCGTGGATGGGGGACCATCTTTACATACCAAGACCCCTCCGTGCCTCGGAAAGCACGTTAAGCCGTTGGTCCCGGCTGTCATTTGTGGATCTTTGACAGTCGTTACGGGTCGTCAGAAGCCCGAAAGTCTGACAACCAGTCTTACCAAGGGGTATCGTATTACCCAGTAACTGGGTTGTGGAGGTCAGATAGGCAGTCGCTCCATGTAAAATACTGGTATTCAGCTGCATCCGGTTAGACTGGAAGCCGACCCCAACATAGTTGGGAAAAGGCTAGGCAGATGATGACCTTTCTATCAGTGAAATAATTTTGAAATTGGATGAGTGGAGTTACGGACATTACCTCCTACTTACAAACTCACAAATCGTATCTCTTCATAATAAAGGTTTCCTCACGATATAATGAATGTGAAAAAATGCCAGCTTCAACATTCAGACGCTGAAATCTTTCATAATCTGTTGAATACAACGAACAATACATCCAAAACTTCCTGTTATAATTCGTTCGACCTCGCTTCAATTCAAGCTGTAAGCGAAACAATATAGCAACAATCGATCAAGCCAAACCCATACGATTTGAAGACAATAGTGGTTTTAAATTAACGATAACGATGCCGGTAGATACTTGAGAAACAATAACAGTCATAAATATATGAAAAATACTCTTGTATTTTAGTCGTTAGTACAGTTGTTTAATGTGCAACCAGCTTATACTAGTTTTGTTCCCCTGATGTGCGTCGGCTGTGCAATAATTTGGGTCCGTACGCTCAAACGGTGAAGGAAAACATCGTGAGGAAACCGGCATGTCCTAGAACGAAACATTCGAAGACATGTGACATCTACCAACCCGCACTGGGCCCGCGTGGTGGATTACAACCCACTCCCTCTCATGGAGAGGAGGCCTGTGTCCCAGCAGTGGGAAGGTTTTAGGCTGAGTACGTTTGCTACTATTCGTGAATCTTTGATTCTACGATTGGTTTGGTGAAGACAGTGGCTGAGTAACTGGCTTTTGCGCTGCTTCGGGCTTCGTGTTTGATTCCTGCACGCGTTTAATCTACTCATAGTTTTTCGTGATCTGGATGTGTGTTTATAATTCAACTAACTTCTGCCCGCGACTTTAACCATGTGCTCCCCGCCCGCGCTACTACGAAAACCAAGTAATTCGCTAAGCGTACTTTCTGCATTTTTGTCTTTTTGCTCGCCACCTAAGAGCCGCAGCGTTATGTTAAATAGCACTCCTCCAGTTTTGGGGTATCAAAGGCAAAAAAATACCAACTGGCAGTTCTATAAATTAGCGCGTAATAACAAACCAACTCTTCAGCTTTATTATTAGTAAACAGGGTGTGACGTTATTAATGGTTAACCCTGAAACTGTCGATTGGCCAGATTATCATCTATCATTTACCCCACTTATATTGCCATATGCCCATGAATGGCCAAATTATTGATATTTTTGATATACTCTTACAAAATCAGCTGCCATTTCTACAATTGGTGATTTTTCTCGTTTTGCTTTTTTATGTCACTCCTGAATATTTGTATTATCAGATCAGCATCAATATTTTTTATTACACTTAAGATAACATTGCAAAAAATACTTACTCTCAAATTTTAACATTTTTTCTAAGGAATTATGCAATTTTGGGCTCCTGTATCGAAAAAAAATATCCATGGGCATATGGCGATATAAATGGGGTAAATGATAGAAAATAATCTGGCCGATCGACAGTTTCAGGGTTATCCATTATTTACGACACACCCTGTTTAGATTACGTGATCATTTATATTTCCGGCTCCAAAAATGTAATTTAATTTAGCTTTACATCCGGTAACACACGCACGTCGCCCCTCTCCTAACCCATAGGACATGGCCCAACTACATAGCTCTTGTTTTGAATAGACGTTTGTTTTGCCAGAGCTGTATAGTAGACTGTGTTGCTTCGTGTTAATTTATTATTTATTTATTTGGTTAACCTACAATTGTTTACACGTAACATTTAATTTAAAAGTGCGTGCACTTATTAACATTTATAAGTGCAGCAATTATTTACAGGCTAACACCACATGCACTAATTTATTAATACTTTATATTTCATTAAAATAGTGTAGGACAAGAATCTCAAAATGAATTAACAGAATAAATTATTTAAACTAAGTTTTCATTAGAAAATAAATAACATAATAAAAGTATAAAAATTAGCAAATTGGTAATTATTAAGATTATTATACATTATATATATTATTAGCAAATTGGCAATTATTAAGATTACATTAGCTATGAGAATAGTATTTAATAATTAATTTACAAAATTTTCCTATGCTATCGTAGTGAACGTCAATCAAGTCACTGCAGCTGTTTAGGGTTTTACACATTCGCGGTATTGGTGAATTGGCACCTAGGACAGTTCTACGCAAGGGCGGGTAAAGCGGAGTGATGGGCTTTCGAGGATAGCGTGTGGGGGCACGAAACTTGAGGAGGCTCAGTAACTGTGGACATTCTATTTGCTTTCTAAGGAGTTTGTATAGAAACAAGGCATCCATAACTTCTCTTCGAGTCGATAACGAGAGCATCTTGAAAGTTTGCAGACGGGACACATAGGAGGGCAGCTGCTTGCTTTTCTTTATGGAAAAAGCAAGGTGCCATAGAAATCGCTTCTGGACCCTTTCTAAGAGAAGCTTATGAGTGGAGTAATGTGGCCTCCACACGACACTACAATACTCCAGTATGCTTCGGACAAGACTATTATACAGTAGTATTTTAGTGCTGACCTGCTTGAAACCCTTGGTGTTGCGTAATACAAATCCTAACATTTTGGAAGCTTTTTTAGTAGTTTTTTCGATATGGGGGATAAAAGTAACTTTCTTGTCAAACAGTACTCCCAGATCCCTCATAGATTCCACTTCATGAATTTTTTGTTTATCTATAAAGTAGCTAGACTGGATGGGGTGAACTTTCCTAGAAAATGACAGGTGGTAGCATTTATTAAAGTTCAATTCCATTTTGTTACTTCTACACCATTCAATTAATCCTTTCAGATCATCCTGCAGAAACTCAACATCATTTGATGATTCGATTTTCCTGGCAATCTTTAAGTCATCCGCGTACAAAAAACACTCTGAAAAGTGAAAGCAGTGGGGAAGATCATTTATAAAAATTACAAATAAGATGGGGGCCAAATGGGAACCCTGCGGGGCACCGGAACTCATGTGATAATTGTGGGTAGAGCGAAAGCCATTCACTACAACATAAAATTCACGGTTAGCGAGGTACGATTCCAACCATTTCAGTAAAGGTCCTGTGATACCATATGTTGCCAGTTTATTTATCAGTATGGAGTGGGAAATTTTATCAAACGCCTTACTGAAGTCGGTGTATATCACATCAAACTGCTTATTCGAGTCAATAGTTTCTATCAGGGACTCCGTGAAAGACACTAAGTTTGTGGCAGTAGACCTTGACGCTACAAAGCCATGTTGGTGGTCGCTAAGATAAGCCTTAAAATAGTGTTGTATGTGGGAACAGATCATTGACTCAAATACTTTGGCGAAAGTGGAGAGAATCGCAATAGGCCGATAGTTTGAGATAGTCTCTTTTGTATCCGACTTGTGTACTGGAACGATTTTGGCTTTTTTCCACTCGGATGGAAAAGTTCCGGTGGCTAATGACCTTTTATATATTTTTAGTAGCGGAGAGACCAATACCGATGCACAGGTAGAAATAAATAGTGGTGGGATTCCGTCAGGTCCTGCTCCTTTCCCAATGTTTAAAGATTTCAGTTTAATAAGTAAAGAATCCATATCCAAGTCGGGGGTTGTTAGGCACTGGCTATTAGTTTCCAGTGAACTAAGATAGCTAGACTTATACTTATATTCTGTGTTATTATCAGTGGTGTAAACAGATGAGAAATAATTACCAAAAAGGTCACAGATAGCTGAGCCATTAGAAGTTGTAGTCTGTCCGTCAGTCATTGTCATTGGATAGACACTAGATCCTCCACGCTTGGTCTTAACATGAGTCCAGAATGGTTTAGGATAGTCCAGAATAGTTTAGGATATAGAGGATAGTTTAATGCCAGCAATCAGCATAATATTGAGAGTAGAGATATTATTTTCATAACGTTAAGTATTACGTCTGCTTTCCTGCTTACGCTGATTTGAGAGCGACATGATCACTTAATCCGTATTATTGCTTATCAATGTGAAACTCAATCATTTTGTGAGCTATTCACGACGAGGAAAATGTTATCACAATCAGCCTATAATGTTCCCACTGTTGGGACACATGCCTCCTCTCGGTGAGAGGGATTGGGCCGTAATCCACCACGCGGGCCCAGCGCGGGTTGGCAGATGTCACGTGTGATTTTTTGGTTCTAGGACATGCCGGTTTCCTCACGATGTTTTTCTTCACCGTTTCAAGAACAGTGGTGATGAAATAATTAACACGGTTTGAACCTACGCCCTTTAATTCGTAAGTCGCGCTTGGGCTTTTGATTTTGTGTTATTTTCCTGAATTCGTTGATATATATTTTGCATTGCTTGGATTGACACCGATTGGTTGATTTGGCTTTCGTATATTGGACTTGGATTTGCATGCATGACGTTTTGTATGTTCTATCGGAAAAATGTCTATGTATTTCAGACTTATGTTGATTATGAGTGTATTTACTCGTATATGTCAGATAATGTCTGCGAGTTCATCCACGTGCTTTAACATGAAAAATATCTTTGGGCACTCGGCAATAGCGAGCGACCTTTCTATCTGTGAAAGAATTTTGAAATTGGATGAGCATAGTTGAAGATATTACCCCCTATATACGAACTCAAAAATCGTATCTCTTTATAAAAAAAGGTTTCCTCACGATATAATGAATATGAAAAAATACCAGAAATACCTTCAACATTCTCTCCCCAAGGTTTTTTTCCTTCAACGTTTTGAGAGTAGTGGTGATGAAATAATTTAAATTAAATAAAGCACCTGTCGTGGTTCGAACCTACGACCTACAACTCGGAAGTCCCGGCCGTTACTTTGCTATAATTCTAGTTTTTTGTCTTCATTCATCATTTGGAAGTTTTTTTATTAAAATGGCTGCGTTTGTATTTTTGGGTTAGTATTACAATATCCAGTAATTTTATATGCGTAAAAAGTCGGTCGCATTCCAGACTTCTTTATAATTTTAGTGTTTTATGGAAACCCTGCAAATATTTAAAGTATTTTATTTCTAATCTAATCTTCTACAAGTTTAAAGTGACTAACAAAATAAACATTTTGTCGTAAAAAAGCGTGAGTTGCTTTATGTCCATTGTCATAAAATATTTTATAGACAGACCTTGGTAAAGGTAGTCATTATGTAAATAATGAAAATCCACACCACGCTTTTTATTATAAAAAATATATTTGCTCGATATTGTTTGATACACCTTACTATTTTCTTTGTATTCATTAGTCAGTGACATGTCCCATCCCTAATCCTTCCCCCCGCACCTCGCGGAACTTCGAAGAAGGACACACGCTCGATTGCATATGGCGCGCGCGCATTAGAAGAAACACAAAATCGTTTTAAATAAGTTATTGGCCAAATCTAACTCTAAACTAGTGTTTTCGCAATTATAATAACAATTGTGAAGTGTAATTGCTGTGGTGGACGCTCGAACAAGCCTTAAGGACAATATTTGGTGTTTTGTTACCGCGTGCACGCGGAAGAATAGTCCGCCATCAAGCAAGAAACTTCGTTTCAATAACCGACCTTTTCTTTTTTATTTACCCTTTTCGCAAAAATCACCATATTTTTGTTAATCACACTATTCCTATTTTAATCTTATTGAAGATTATTTTCTAATTTTCTACTTTGGTTTTCTATTAATGCGTGTTTTTTTGAGTTTTAAATACTATTATTTTAATCACGGGCGTAGCCAGGTTTTAGTTTCGGGGAGGGTTCACGAAAATAAAACGACTAAAAGTACATAAAATTACCCTTTATAAGAAAAAAAATTAAAGATGTGAAAAATACATACCTACAGAAAAAATCTCCTTGAAGGAATTAGGGGAGTTCTTTTTCGAGCAGTGGGACAATATTATAAGCTAAATAAAAAATATTGTTCCAAAAATCCAAAACACTGTATATTTTAATGTAGGTAATAGTAGTTAGTTTTCAATGAGATATGCCGCACGCCTGTTTTTATTTTAATTCTATGAATGTTAACATCTGAACTTTTCGGGGGGGGGGGGGGGGGGGGTTTGAACCCCCAAAACCCACCCCTGGCTACGCCCGTGATTTTAATACCAACTTTTAGAAAATTGTTAAGAAAACGATGTTGTTACCTAAAGATTTGATTGCCAAAAAATCTTTTTACAACTTTATTTATTTCACCGAACTATGTACATCCAATTAATGATGTTTACATGTATGAAAGAATGCGGTGCGTATTGAATTTATCGCGCAATTTATTTATCAAGATAATTTATAGATCGTCATTCGAAATTGCATGGATACCTAACTCTCTAGCAGGTCAACTAAACAGCACCCTAATTGCGTAACTCACGATTCATCATAATCTGTATCGTTTTGAAACGGATTGTTAAACCATTGCTTCATATGTTCGAAAAATGTGTCTGTTCGACAACATAAATAACGCAATGAATATTGTTTAACTGTGAAGACGAAACCAATTATGATCAATCGTGAGTTACGCAATCAGGGTGCAGGTTGTAACATAATAGTGACCATTTACAAACAAGATGCGCACGAGTAGCTCATTAGCAGGTATTTCAATGTTTGTATTGAAGATATTCTGAAGATTATTTCATTCATCAATGGCTTGAGTGAATGGAACTTTAATACAGTACGGGAGATATCAATATTTTTCAAATGCTGAAAAACTTAACTTTTCTGTCAATTTTTTTTCAGCTCTCAGGATTGGCTATTGTTATCCAATCACACAGCTACAATGACATTTAATAAAAAAATCTGCCCATTCAAGACACCGTTTAACAAATAAGGTGTGAAACTCACATGTTCTAACTTCTTATCATTCTTTCTGTTGTATATAAACAGACGGTCCACCAACATAACGGCTAACCAACTTAACACTATCATTTTAACACTAGTATCACTTCACTATCACAGAGAGATTCACTGACCACTTAAAAAAAAAAAAACTACATTTTTGTTTTTCTATATTCAAAAAAATCCAATTAATGTTCCATTTCCTGGTTACATTTAAAAAAACTCAATTCTTTTTTTAGTTACACGGCGTCAGATCTATAGTTCGCTGGCACATACTTTTTTTATAAAAATGTTCTATGATATAAGTACGTTCGTCCTCTTCCGTGGTTCATCGTACACTGTTCAGTTCAGTTGTTCACGTGCGCCGTTTAGCGTGAGTTACATAAACACGGTCGGTTTGAGCCAGATCAGCCAGATAACAATGGATCTGGATCTGTAAACTTTACTATTGAATATTGTTGAATCTTTTGTCCATTTACTTATACAATTTGTTGAGTCAATGTTGGTTATTTCTGTAATTATCCTAGGTAATGTCTTTAACAAACTACAGGAAGGTCAAATTAAATTAGCTAGTGAAACTCCGCAGACGTGATGGGCGTGGGGATACCTAACCAACACAAAAAAAAGATTAGATGCTGTTACTTGCAAGCGCAGCGAAATCTGTTTTCTTGTTTTATGAAATTTATGATGTCTCGATATTGAATGATATACATCACGTCAGTGAATATACACAACAAAGCACTCATTTTTTTAAATTGACACTAAACTTTAAGTTACTACATCCTTCGTGCAGTTCATGACTGCAAAAAACATAATTACATTTTTTTTTTTTTTATGTATCATGTTTAGATCTACACCCATCACGTCTAAGGAGTTCCGCTAGCAAATTTTATTCGAACCTGTATAACGTCAGAGTGTGACAAGAAAGCTAAACTGAATCATTCACAAGTCACAATAAGATGTTTCACGTAACATGCTTCTATCTACCACATACTATCATGTAAAATTAAATACAGAAGTAACTCTTATACGTACATAGTTCACATTTTTTCGATAAACATTTGATAACACGACTGATATTGATACAAGAATTATCTATAAGTGTTTCTGTAATTAATTACAAGGGCGAAATATTCGGCGTTCCAATGCTAACAATATTTTACATCGATTCATATTTTCCTTTGCGTAAAAATACAGGGTGGGAGCGGTATTACACCCATTTTTGAAGTGTCCTAATTAGATTCTAAAGTGCTAATAAACCACAAAAAAACTACATTTTATTTAATCGATTAGTGCCGAAAATGCATTTAAATTTTACATTTTCAAATGTCTTTGCGTATTTGTGGAAAACGCTGGACGCCATAGAAAAGGAAAAACAGTAGAAGTCTGATAACGCTTCATTAGTATCGGAACCAGCGTACCCAAACTCACACGAATACAAGTGCATTGTATTTTGCAATACTAAGAACGAAATTTGATTTTCATCGTTTTTAATTGAGAAAATGTGTATTAATAAATTTATTTTTCTGTTAAATCTATCGTCCCAATCTTCAAATTAAAATAGTTTTTATCAAATCGGAAAATACCCTATTACCAGAAAAACCAAACTTCAACAAGATTGAAACTATCTAACTGTCACATGGACAGTTAAACGTTCGTTTTATGACGTATGAATGACATCCAACCTTAGGGTGATAACGCAATTACGACGTCGACATACACGTAAACTTTATAAGACCTTCTAAACAGACTCTTTACTGTCTGAGTATCTTTGTTTCAAAAGTTCTTTATTCATGCTGGGCATTCTTTCAGAATAATTTGCTGAGCACACACACCAATAAATGTGCTAACCGTACGGTAGTAATTCAGTATACCTTTCAACTATCTTTTACAGATATTGCACTGCTATGGCTGTCTATCTACTTTACATCACAAAGTAATCTGCTAGTAATATAGATGTATTGTTATCTTTCCTGCTAGGTGAAGGTGACATATTTATGAGTCATACAACTATCTGTATCTTCCATAACTTATCTATTGTCTCCTCAAAGATGTGTCTAGACATGGAACTAACTATAGTTCGACTTTTAATTACTGTATTCAGTAATTTGACAGTTGAAAGATCAGATTTGACAAAAAAAAAAAGATAATGAAAAAAAAAAAAAAGTGGTAGAACAATTTTCATTAAGTTATCGTAGAAGTTGTTCTACGAATGTCGCGTCGCGCCTGTTTGTAGAAGCCTCTAGCCAGCATATTAGCGCATTCTAAGGCTTTTAAGTTAATACGTTTTTATTAACCTGTAAAAAATCACATGAAGCAGCTTCAGAGTGCCACACAAAGAGATCGTCAACTGCACTCCTTCGTGCGATTGGTCTGGATTGGTTACTTCTGCCTAAGTTGGGCATGGCCAATATGGCCAGTGGCTTAAGCCCTATTTACACGAGGAAGGTTTATTGCCTGTGGTAAGAAGACGATGGTGTAATATTTATTAATGTTTCAAATCATGTTATGCAACTGGTAATTAAATTGCACTTCTCCACATCCAAGTTTACAAATAACTAGTTTACTCGCTAACTAAGTATTATTAACATCTTACCTTGTTGTTAGAGTTGAGTAGGGTCAGCACATCGCCTCTCTTCATGGACACTTCACGCGGCGACTTCTCGGCGTAGTCGTACAGCGCTACCACGCACTCCTTGCCTGATACGTCCACCACTGGAGATTCTTGTTGCTGTACGGGAAATATAACGCTTATGAGGATTTGGGAACTTTGAAACGATAATTGTGAGCTAAGGTGCCATACTTTTACTATAGACGGTCCCTATGTACAATACCCAAAGTGGTAGATACGTGATTTGCATGTTTTTTTTTTCGTGGCCAACCTATACTATCGTTTAGTTTAACAAAAATAAGTCTAAGATGGCAAAATGCACTATAAATCCATCATGCCATTACATTTACTAGGACATGATATAGGCGTGATTGAAACTTTGAAGCGCTCTCCTGTAAAAATTGTCATTTGTAGTTAGGGGATTATACGTAGGGAACGTCTATCTGATTTCAAAATATTGTTTTTTAAATAGTGCTAAATCGAGATTTCTTCAGTTTATTTCCAAAACTTAACTTATTCGAATTGTGGCATTGAAAAATGACACGGAGCTATTTAATCTCAATTTTAGCCGTCATTTAGGAAAAAAGATGCTCCACGTCTTTTTGTTCATTCATGGCAGTGCATTCTGGGCATTCTGTCGCCCTACCAACCTCCTGACTCGCTCATCTCTTTATATTTTTTTTATATAATTCTCGTGCCAAGAGAAGAAAGCCTTTTGTTTCCTCTACTTGTATAAAACTATCTTTTGCCAGCGGCTTCGCTCGCGTGTAGTTTTTATATTATCCGACGGGGACATACTAATGTAGCCTGTGTTAATCCAGGTTATTAACTATCTGTTTGCAAAATTTCATCCGAATCTGATCAGCCGTTTTTGCGTGATTGAGTAACAAACATCCAAACATTGAAATGTATAATATGAGTAGGATAGTAAACTCACCCTGCATCCATCAGCCTGTTCCCTTAAACTCTTGATAGTATTGCCGAATGCCTCGAGATCTGACAACAACGCCTCATGTTTCTTCAGCAGCGCTTCGGAGGAGTCCTCGTCTTTGCCGTAGTCGTGTGTGTTAGCCATGGGTTCTTTCTCACGGATCCAGGATTCGGCTTCGTTGGCGTCAGCGAAGTATTGTTGGGCCTGAAGAGAGTCTTCTAGGTCTTGTTTGCGCTGTTGGAGAGCGAAAGACAGTTAGTTTTGTTTGGTAATATTTCTTAGTGATCGGGAGATTTGAATAGTCTCAATGAATAATTAATTAGTTGAATATGATGTGAAGTCCATTTCATATTCAAATAATTTTAATTATTTATATTGGCGTGACACGGTGGCAATATATTTGTTGGTCTCCCTCGGTTTTGGAAGGGGTTTGTCTGCTCAATCTCAGAAGCCCCAGGTTAGTGTTAAAATGTCCTACAGTCCATTTAATTAGAATTTCGAGTTTCTACAGTCTTTTAACGTTTGTGTTTGGTGGTTATGTAATCAGCACAGACCTGCAGCGCCTTGTCCTGCAGCTGCGCCCACTGCTGCTGCAACAGCTGCAGCCTGGCGCCGATGTCGTCGGCCGCGAAGTGCCCCGCGTCCCGCAGGGCCGCGCCGGCCGCGCGCACGGCCTCCACGCGCGCCTCGTGCTGCGCCATCTCGCCCATCACCGCTTGGTGCTTCTTCATTAAGTTTTGAACGCCGATTAAGTCGCGACCTGTGTACAAGCCGTGTGTCATTTTCTGAAGTTCTTAGAACGAAATAAGGGCGGCAGCAAGTACATCACATACGGTGCTAAGGAACTTTAATATAACATTCTTATTTCAGCCTTGCATGGATCACAAGGCTCACTGAATATGAGTAAATTTTTTTTTTTTTTTTTTTGAATTGCTTTTCTTTTGGTGACCCTAATACTCACCAGCCACATTTTATGTTATGAAGCCATATTTCATCATCAGGTTATTTTAGGATAAATTTTACAAGTTTGTAAATTCATGAAAAACAAATACACACTGTCCGAAAATCCTATACAATGCGAGATCAGCTTATACTGAAATGTATAGCTTGATGTGTAGCAGTGTATACTTGGTAAACCTGCAGTATACCATCAGATTCGTTATCAATACCCATAAAGGCTTTGCTCTATACCTCTGTTGGTAGACGCGATGATGGGTTCCTTCTCGCGGATCCAAGCGGCTTCGTCATCTAAGTCCCTAAACAGCTGCTGAGCTTGCAGCGAGTCCAACAGGCGACGCTTGCGGATAGCCATCGGCTTGTCGAGGGCTGTGTAGCGACCAACGAGTCCATCCTGACGGAACAAATTATTTAGTGAGTTCATTTATCAATGGAAAAATAAATTAAGCACGAGGCAAGTAAATAAAAATATTGTTAACATAATTCTATGACAAAATTTGCAGATCGAATTCAACCTATACTACCGCGTGGTGTCATTTCATGGTGCCAAAGGCACACTCGTAATGGTTTGCACCATTACGTGTGTTTTAACCCTAGCAAACATCTGCCAGGGGTGCGGGTTGTTCGAAAGAGATACCGTGGCTCCTGGCACACAGGCTACTGAGGGAACACGGGAGGTTCAGTAAAAATCTGACACGGTCCTGCTCCACCCAGTGAGGGAGAAGTCATTTGATGATTTCCCACCCTCCAAAAAAAAAAGAACCGAGAATAAAGATTTTTGTGATTTTGACAATGGTGCCAAATCAGAGGTAAAATTACTGTGAAACGACTGTACGCGTCTCAAGGACATCGTCTGTTATTGTGTAGCAAGCAAGCCGAAATCCTGTAATGCTTAATACTGACCCGCTTGGTCTTGATGTTGTCGGCATCGAAGTGTCCCCTCTCAATGAACTGTTCCGCCTGAGTGCGGATGGCGTCGATCCTCTCCGCGTGGGAGCTCACATCCGCTTCCAAGAGCGCATGTTTCTTTTGAAGGTTCTGTACACTTGTCAGGTCCTGGATGAAAGAAATACATGATTAGTTTACGAGTTTTCTACTGTTTTTATCGCTTTTACATTACGACGGCGCGGTTGTACTGTTGCTGCGCGGCCGCCTCCTGCAACTTGCTGCCCTCAGCGCGCTACCGTACCGCACCTACCACCCCACACATCCCGTTACCTTCCCGTAGTCCTCGCTCAGCAGCTGGCCCTCCACCTCGGACAGCCACAGCTCGATGTCCTCGACGGCGCGGTTGTACTGTTGCTGCGCGGCCGCCTCCTGCAACTTGCTGCCCTCAGCGCGCTACCGTACCGCACCTACCACCCCACACATCCCGTTACCTTCCCGTAGTCCTCGCTCAGCAGCTGGCCCTCCACCTCGGACAGCCACAGCTCGATGTCCTCGACGGCGCGGTTGTACTGTTGCTGCGCGGCCGCCTCCTGCAACTTGCTGCCCTCAGCGCGCTACCGTACCGCACCTACCACCCCACACATCCCGTTACCTTCCCGTAGTCCTCGCTCAGCAGCTGGCCCTCCACCTCGGACAGCCACAGCTCGATGTCCTCGACGGCGCGGTTGTACTGTTGCTGCGCGGCCGCCTCCTGCAACTTGCTGCCCTCAGCGCGCTACCGTACCGCACCTACCACCCCACACATCCCGTTACCTTCCCGTAGTCCTCGCTCAGCAGCTGGCCCTCCACCTCGGACAGCCACAGCTCGATGTCCTCGACGGCGCGGTTGTACTGTTGCTGCGCGGCCGCCTCCTGCAACTTGCTGCCCTCAGCGCGCTACCGTACCGCACCTACCACCCCACACATCCCGTTACCTTCCCGTAGTCCTCGCTCAGCAGCTGGCCCTCCACCTCGGACAGCCACAGCTCGATGTCCTCGACGGCGCGGTTGTACTGTTGCTGCGCGGCCGCCTCCTGCAACTTGCTGCCCTCAGCGCGCTACCGTACCGCACCTACCACCCCACACATCCCGTTACCTTCCCGTAGTCCTCGCTCAGCAGCTGGCCCTCCACCTCGGACAGCCACAGCTCGATGTCCTCGACGGCGCGGTTGTACTGTTGCTGCGCGGCCGCCTCCTGCAACTTGCTGCCCTCAGCGCGCTACCGTACCGCACCTACCACCCCACACATCCCGTTACCTTCCCGTAGTCCTCGCTCAGCAGCTGGCCCTCCACCTCGGACAGCCACAGCTCGATGTCCTCGACGGCGCGGTTGTACTGTTGCTGCGCGGCCGCCTCCTGCAACTTGCTGCCCTCAGCGCGCTACCGTACCGCACCTACCACCCCACACATCCCGTTACCTTCCCGTAGTCCTCGCTCAGCAGCTGGCCCTCCACCTCGGACAGCCACAGCTCGATGTCCTCGACGGCGCGGTTGTACTGTTGCTGCGCGGCCGCCTCCTGCAACTTGCTGCCCTTCAGCTCGGACGCAGCTGACAGCCTCTCCCAAATGCCACCCAATTCGCCGACACGGGACTCGATTTGAGCTGTATTGCGATAAGATTATGTAAAATGAACAAACGCCTTCAAATGATGTGGAAGTCAGTAAGTAGTTTTGTGTTTGTATAGAATATTTTTTAGGACGCACATATTATTTTAAGTCTAGGAGCCATCAAGATATTGTCCGCATTGTCCGAATGCCTTTTCTATGATCTTTTGATTTTAGATAATTTATAGTAGAAGATAGTTCTCATCCGGTCAGTAGAACAGACCAGTAACACGGGCTGGTGTCCGCAACTCCACGTCCAAGAGCATATTTTGCATACGGGTGGGAAAATCGATCATTCGATTCACCAAAAAATAAGAAACCATTATTTAAATACATATAAAGCCTTTTCCCCATGGGGGCAGGAAGAAACTACAGAACGCGATCCTTTTACCTCATATAATTATTTCGTGTAACATTTACAGATTTTAGACGTGTACATGTCAACAATATGTTCTACATACGTTTAGCGAAGTGCTCCTGGTCCAACAGCCTGGCGCCAGTGACGTGGATCTCGTCAATGCGCGGCTTGTTGGCCTGCAGCTCCTGCTCAAAGTTCTGGTGCTTCTGAACCTTGCCGTTGAGGTTTGTGGGGTCCAGGTAGGAATCGTCTGTTGCGAACTTCAGCTTCTCGTTGATCCAGCCTGCGAGTAAATAGTGTTGTTAGAATATCCTCAGTAAAATAAGGACATTTTAGTACCTATCCAGCTTCCGAGGCAGGTCTTGTTGTCAAGGAACACAACCGCGGCGCTACCTACCAGGACCAATTGTGGCAAAATTAAATCGTCAAACTCACACAAAAAATCATCAAAACCGGTCCAGCCGTTTAGGAGTGGAAGATATGACTTGTTGTAAATTTAACTAAAGAAAATACATTCTCAAAACAGAAGTTCTTGAAGCACATTTAAACTGGATTTGCTTATTTTTGAAAGTGATAATTTTAGGGTAAAATGTTTTAGGTTTTCTAACGGAACCTCCTATTTATAAGTAAACTTAATATCTATATTAATAAAAAGTCCTGACTGACTGACTCATCAACGCCCAGCCCAAACCCTCGGACTTAGCAAACTGAAATTTTGCTCAGAGGTTCCCTTTATAATGTAGACAACGAATAAGGAAGGATTTTTCGAAATTCAAACCCTAAAGGAGTTAAATAGGGGATGAAAGTTTGTATGGAAAATAGTAATTTTTGTACTTTAAACCATGGAAATTGGTGTTTATCATCCTAATTAAAAACCACGTGTTTAAGTGTTTTGGGAAATCAGCCCCTGAGGGCATAAACTAGGGGATGAAAGTATAAATGGGAAACTGGAAATAACCGAACGCCACCTCGGCTCGGTCTGCGAGTAAGACCGACGATTTTCCGAAATTCACGCGGGGAAGCCGCAGGCAAAAGCTAGTACCTAATACTAGCTATATAAGCAAAGTAGTAAAGTAAGTACAAATAGATGAAAATCCAGTCTCCATCAAATTTACGTACCCTTGGTCTCATCACAGTCGCGCTCAAACTGCTGGTACTTGTAGGCATCCTCCAACAGTGCACGACGTTGACTGGACTTTTCCAAGAGGGCGGCGCGACGCTCCAACAACTGACACAAAACATATTAAGATTAGTTGTATGTTACATCTTACCGACAAAATTAATCTATTGTGTGGCGGGCCTGTGTACGTAAAAAACGCGTTTGGACGAGGGTCTAAACGCATATTTTACGTACGAGCGGGGAAATTTATATTTCAAAACGTGCTCACACAATACTATAAAGTCTTTACGTTAAGATAACAGATTTATAAACGTTGTCTACGGTATTCAAAATCGCAACTTTTCGGCGATGATTTTGCGTCGTATGCGTAACATTAGTGACCTTATTTTGTAGGATTTGTGTTTGTGCAGACACACTTTGATTGAGTTTGTTTTGAATAGGGTATTTTCCGCTTTCATAAAAACTGTTTTAATTTGTAGATTGGGACGATATATTTAACAGAAAAATAAAAATAAATTTATTAATACACATTTTCTCAATTAAAATCTAACTTATTTTTAGTTGTTTTGAATTTACCGCCAAAACGCTCCTTACGATGACTTTTTATCACGTGACATGTGACGTCGACTTTGTTTATACGGCACCGGTACAAATACTTAGTTTGGCGCCGTTTTAGAAGTATTTGTGTACAGAGGCATCTCACACCAGTAATATCACTTTATATCCATTAAAAATCTTGCTAATTATAAACTCGACATTCACTTATTTACTTACTAACTACTTTAGTTTACACAAAGTTGACGTCACGTGATAAAAAGCCATCGTAAGAAGCGTTTCGGCGGTAAATTCAAAACAACGAAAAAGAAATTTGGTTTAAATCGTTTTTAATTGAGAAAATGGATAGAAATCAATTTATTTTTATTTTTCTGTTAAATATCTCGTTCCAATCTTTAAATTAGAATAGTTTTTGAAAAATTGGAAAATACCCTATTGGTGCAACACAGTGGACTGCACATTCACTTGACATCTAGAAATGTATGATTAAGTACTGTGTTGAGCAATAAACATTTGAATTTATATTCAGTCAAATACCGCTTCTATCCAATAGAATGGATGCAAAGCCCAAAACTTGTCACTATTCAAGATACTTACCATCTCCCTCCTCTGCGCGACGTCGTCAGCAGCATAATGCTGTCCCTCGATGAGCTTGGACGCGAACTCGTCCAGAGCCTTGATCTTCTCTTCCTGAGCCACGAGAGACTTCTCAAAGTCTTCGTGTTTCTTGAGGAGGGCTTCCACAGAATCTAAGGAGTCACCAACATCTTCATTGGCGAGGAAAGCCTGTAAAGGAATGCAGGATTAAAGTGAGCAAATCAGGAAGCTCTATTTTGGACTTTTGTATTTTATTATTAAGATTTGATAACATTAGAGTAGTCATATATAATGTTAACATAATATTGTAATGTTCAAATAACTGTTTAAAGAATCTGATTTTTGATTCCAATTATATTAGAAAAAACAACCTAGGTATTTTAGTCATGTGAATGAATCTAGTATTAATACTTTTATTCGTCTAAGTCTTGTGACAGGGACTTTTTTAATATTTGTCTTTTGTAACAGGACTAGTCAAGTAGAGAAAATGGCTATTAATTAATAATATTTTTCTGAAATTAGAAATGTTATAGTTTCTTACCTCCTGCTTATGCATCCAAGCATCAGCCTGTTCAGTGTCCCTGTAAAAGAGCTGAAGGTCCATGCACTGCAGATACAGCACACGTCTCTGCTCCCACAGCTGGTGCAGCGCTGAGCTCTCGCGTTCAAGGTTCTCAAGCGCTGACGACACTTCGGACGAGGCGCGGTGCCCGCCTTCTACCAACGCTTGCCCCGCTGCAGCGCACGCGTGGATCACGTCTGAGCGGGCGTCCATTTCGCCCTGGAATTGGATTTCAATTAGTATGTCACTAGCTTTTGCTAGCGGCTTCTCCCGTGTTACCAAATATAACAAAACCTTAACAATTTATATAACTAAACCTTCCTCATGAATCACTCTGTCTATTGGGGAAAACCGCATGAAAATCCGTTCAGTATTTTGAGTTTATCGCGAACGGCCAGGCAGGCGCGGCGGGGGAAGTAAAAGTTTTAAAATTAAGAGGTTGTAAAAACCAAAATTTGCCTAATGAAAGCCTGGCCCATAATCTATTTATAATCGTGTCCAAAAGAGCTCACACAGGGCATCCAAACTCGACGGCATTGAGACAAGCTGAACGCTTTATCCCAAGTTTAGAGTAAATTTTTTTTTGTTTTCGGCATTTTAGTATCGACTATAAAGTTGTATTTAATTTTTGTTGCCTTCGGAACATAAAAACCTTAACATGTTTTTGAAAGACTACACCTGAGTTGATTTAACAGTGTCACCTTGTGCTCCTGATGCTTCTCCAGTAGCGCCTCGGCGCCCGGCACGTCCTTGGCGAGGTCGTCGGCCGCGATGAGCGCGCGGATGTCGCTCACCCACGACATCAGGTCGCGGTAGTCGGCCAGGAAGCGGTGCAGGGCGTGGGACGATTCTAACTCGGAGCGACGTTCCTGTCAAATTGAGAATTGTTAGCGATCGCTTTGAAGCATTTACTTTGTAAATCATTAACGCTGTTAGTATTTTCTGATACTCATGTATCATTCGCTCGTTCATACGAGCGGAACAGTTGTTCTTCAGTCTGTGTGGCGCGCTGCGTCGCAGTTCGATGATTCACTAAGACAGACAACAAGACCACAGTAAAGCACGCTTCTGGATAAACTTCATTTTAACGAGGTTGTTGAAGTTTTAATTTCTTAAACGGCGATACGATAGTAATTGTACGAGAATTGAGAGTGAAACTTCAAGGAGTCACATTTGGGCACATTTCGTCACACGAGAAAGAAAAAAAGATATATCTCTCTGTTTCTCACACTAATTCTATTTTAGTGCTGCACGCGCAATGCGCAACGCATAATGCTTCTTGATTAGATGCAATTGCTAGAAAACTAACAAAAAATGAAATAAGTAAAATACAAGAAGTTATACGTCATTTTCACGCAAAGTAGTCATCCATCGGTTACCTAGCTATGGCACGCATACAGTTCGACTCAAATTCACGGCAAAGAGCAAAATAAAAAGAAAGTACCATCTCGATCTATTTTAAAAAGGGATACAAAACTTGAGAGATCTCTTTACCTTAGCCTTCTGCACAAGCTTCTGCCAAGCGAGTGTGATCTCATCCCGCTTGGAGTGAATAGCGGGGGCATGGTCCGCGTGGATGGCTGCCAGTCTTGCTGCCTCTCCGTCCAGGGTCGATACCTTGTCTTCTAAAGCCGCCAGGTCACGTTCAACGCCCTCATGTTTGCGCTACACATTACAAAATGTTCCATGTTAGTTTAGAAATTATATCAAATCTACTAATATAAAACGTAATTCAGAAAAGTTTCTCATTTTCTTTTTAATACTTTTATGTAGAAAACATGTTTCAACAGCTAAAGATCAGCTTTAAAAAAACAATATCAGAATACAGTCAAGACAGATGGTCGTTCACTTAGGTGATTCAAGGATCTTTGAGCATACTAGGATTCGATTAAATTCCGATTACAGCCACGCGCCAAAAGAACCTTGTACTTTTAGCGCCTTACCTGCAGCGTTTGTACTTTTAGCGCCTTACCTGCAGCGTTTGTACGGTAGCGAGGTCTCTGCCGTAGTCATCGGAGCCCAGCACCACGTCCTTCTCAGAGATCCACGCGATGGTCTCGTCAGCGTCGCGGTTGAAGCGCTGGATCTCGTGCGCGCCAAACAGGCGCTCTTGACGCATCAGCGCCATCTGGCGGAGGCGCTGCCAGGCCTCGTTGAGCTCCTATGAGGAAACAATACATTTGAGAATTTCCTCTTCAGTGATAAGTAGTTTAAACGATATGGTTAGACTGGAAGCCAACCCCAACATAGTTGAGAAAAGGCTAGGCGGCAAGGCCTAATTATGGTAAGTAGTTCATTCTTGGAAATATCGCTCGTAAGTGTCTCTCTGTTTCTATACCTTACACCAAGTGAACAGGAATGATTTATGAAATAAGCTGGTGATCAAAACATAATGTTATATTGATTGATGGTGATATTTTGGCCAAGTTACAATACAAGGTATATTTTAAGGGCGAAAATTCACAGAAGAAATGTGTATCGATGTTTATGGAACAAAAACAGCAATCGATAGATTGATCGCACGCTACACAAAAACAGGGATATTGTGTATTAATACAATTCCTGTTTCTTTCATCTTAACCTGTAATTCATAGTCCAACTTACATCCTTCCTCTTAACAATGGTCTCTCTCTCCGGGTGGCCTTCAAGAACCAATCTCTCAGCCAGCTGGTTGACCTCAGTCACGCGGTACTCCTGCGCAGCCATGTCCTTCTGGAACTCGTCAAATTTGCGCTGCAAGACTTCTACATGTTCGAGGTCTGAGCCGAACTCGTCCGCGCAGACAAATGTTTCCTGTGAACAGAAGAAAGCGATAAGAATGTGTTACGTGTGATTCGTTAAACACTGTTTTCACTGTATTGTGACGACAGACAGGCATCGTATTCAAAGTGTTGTGATTTGTAAGTTGTTCGACTGTCGTTTGCGATAATCTTACAGTCTGCCAGTGTTATTCTTCTTGAAAATCCTAGTTTATTACATGAACTACTTTCAAGGGGCAAATTGAATACAATTTTTCTTAAATATCTTCCTAAATAGCTTTCATCTATACATTTGTTACCTTCCATTATCTAGCTAGTACTGTGTTAACCTTGGTTATTTTACAATACCTTGTCATATTCATTATAAGTAATAATTATTTAGACTTTGTAGTTAAGTAATTTAAAACTTGATTCGTTTTTTTTTTGTTGAATAACATCTTTACGCATGCGGAGTTTGCCTGATTGGTGCACTGTTGCATATATATTTTTGCTTGTAACCTTTGGCGTAAAACCAGTGTAAAAAATATAAATTAGACTTCTCAAAGAGTGCTGATCTTTTCGAAATTAGTCTCATGTTGATCAAGATAAAAGTCTATATTTAATTATGATATGAAACTAAAGAATATCAGTGTAGTAAAATACTATTCTGATGATACAATGACCTTCGATAGATTTTGTCCTATGTAGTCAATTAAAATTAATTGAATTCATCATGTTCAACTTGGCAAAACATTGGACCTTCAACTTCATACACCATGTTTATAAATCAATAAAAACCAGTAGAAATAAGTCTGCAATGACTTCATCATCACACATACTCATTTCATAAAAAGAATACATCACCATACTCTTTTTAAGTGCTGACGTCATTCTCCTATTTTAGAACATTTCTGGCTATGTCTGTTGGCAAAGTAGACAAAAGTCAAACAATCTTTTATATGCTGTTTAGTTAACATGGCCTATATCGTCGACGATATGAGTCCACGCCCAAGATTGTACTAATGTAGGGTACGCCCACGTTCAACATTTCATTATATATTAACCTTTTTATAACTTGGGTGTCACAATTCTTTGTCTAGGAATGGAATTTTGTGCCTAAGCTAACTGACTTTGTCCGTTATTTTTTAACTAACTTATTCATAAAAACTTTTTCCAAAAAAAATAAAAACCGACTTCCCAAAAAACACTACAAAGTGCAAAATAACTTTAATTTCGGAAGGCGGTGACAAATAATTAAAATACACATCCATGTCACCGACTTCCGAAATTAAAATTATTTTGCACTTTGTAGTGTTTTTTGGGAAGTCGGTTTTTATTTTTTTTGGAAAAAGTTTATATTTTTCACTTTTTAGTTACCTACCCCACACCAATTCGAAATTTCATCATCCCCAAGGATGATGAAATTTGAAAGTCAAAGAAAGATGATGAAAGTCAAAACAATGCATACTTATGCGATAGCAACATTCGCGGTTGATTTGCTGTAATTTTTTGAAGAGTTCCGTTGTCTGTCTCCGAAACGCATCATCAGATCTATATGAAATTTTAATGGGACCATTTCGGAGTAAACCCCTTTCGAACAAAAAAATAATTTTGCAAATCCGTCAATATACGACAGAGTTATGCCCGAACATACATAAAAAATAATAATATAAACATGTCGAATTGATAACCTCCTTCTTTTTGAAGTCGGTTAAAAATGCAATACTACTTGTACATTATCAATCATCATTTAAAGCATCTTTTGGTTACGATACATAATGACACATAATGACAGCTGTGATTGACGGCGATCATCATAATGATTCTTCATCATTTACCAAGCAAATGCAGCTACCCACAGTTTTACTCATTAGGACTTATGCAGTTAATTAGTCATAAATGTTAATTGACTTTACCGTTTATTCATTTACTAGTTATGTACAGTAGGATCCAAAAGCGGAGTACCAATCTCAAAAAGTAATAGATTGACACTACGGTTTAACTTACGACCTTCTTATATTAAGTAATTTCTATACTGTAGACACACACACTCTCATACGTCTACAAATGATTGTATTCCATAAATTCAACCGTTAAAGTAAATGACGTGATAGCTTAGTGGTTCCTGAACTTGGATTAGCGCCATCGTGCGCAACGAGTCTCGGGTTCGAATCCCACGCGCGGTGTGCTAGCCTTTTTATTGTTTTAAAAATCGCTTTTGACTATAGTTTCTTGTTCTATTCGTCTTGTTCACTAAACTCGTAAAACTTTATCATTATACCCACAGAAACCTAAAGAAATTTAAATGTTAGTTAACTTACGAATCATTCGACGTGACATATAGAACGGTGTTGGTTGTTATTGTGTGCTAGTGACGTGTGTTTAATCTATTAGCGGTCTTCTAGTTCATTTTAAAATGTAAGCAAATTGAATAATAGAAATGAAAGCGAATATTATTGCGCTGCATAAAAGCGGACTTAAATATCACAAATAACTGATGAAACCGGCCTGAGTGTGAGTATTATGATTTAATTATTTTATTAAGCACTTATTTAAAGTTTATCTGCTGATCCTTGTAGTAATTTTTAAACGTTTTATAAATATCATAAATAAATAGAAGAAAAATATAAAATTTCAAAGTAAATTTATTTCCTAGATTAAATATTTATGTGAAATTTATATTTCAAATCATTTTGTTTCTAAATAGTAATACATATTAGTATGTATTTTGTTTAGTAGCCTAACAGTACCCCTTTTTTGTTTTAGTGAAATACTGTGAGTCAGTGGATGAAAAGATATGAGGAAGGGGGTAGCCTTGCCCGTCGAAAGCAAAGTGGAAGACCCCAGCTTATAAAAGAAAGCGACAGCACAAGTGGTTTCAAAAAGACAAGACATTTTGCCAAATTATTCATAGTGCGCTGTGCACTCGACGCAGAAGGTTTGCATCATGGAAAACCAGCTCAAAAAACATAAACATTAACATTAAGATATAAATTAGAAATATTTATTATTATTGACTTTTATTGATTTTAGTAATATTCACATAATATTGTGTCATATCCGTAATATGGATTATTTCGAGGTATAGTTTCAATCTTCTTTTCGTAATGAAAATGATTACTTAAGCTATAACTTCGATAAGTCCTATTAAATACAATTTGTTAACTTTGAGGTTTGAGAGAACTAACTCACTCGCAGTAGATTTATTCCAATAGTAGTACTACTGAGTCATTTAATTGTATTGTGACAACTTGTCTGCATTTGTTATTTTTACGTGGGTAGATTTGCGTAGAAAAATGTGATTTCTTTAGAGTACCGCACATTGTAGTAATTACAGCACAATATTATTATATTACTAAGATACAATAGCCTGATTATCATGGTTCACCAATTAGCTACTTTACTTCAATGATTGTTCTTTATGAGAAAATAAACTGTTAACAAGAAGTTATTAGTAGTTATTTTTATACCTACTTAATAAACATTTTGTAATCACATAATCTTCTTAATCCTTTGTTTAAATAATAATTTAAGTAACTTAAAAAAAAACATTCTCGTCTAACGAATAATAAAAGAACTGATGAAATTGTTGAAAAGAAAAATAAAAGTCTCTTCGGGAGATTTGAACCCAGACTTTTGTGTTTCTTAATTTAATGACAATACGCTGCGAGCTACCGAGACTCGATATTAGAACGTGAATTTTAGCGATCGTATGAACCGACCAAGGTCATACGTAGTTACTACGTAACACAGTACAGACAGAGACAGAGTACTCTGTGCGACGGTATGTTTTTTGTATCTTTCGACGACAGTGGTGTGTGAGTACCTACTGTGGTGTGCGGTCTGGTTACATCACTTATACACACAGCGGTAGGTACGGCCTGGACCGCGAGTCATAGCAATATAACCCTTAGCATGAGAATGGACTCTTGACCGCGACCGTACATACAGCTCCACAGAAAACTTGGCAGCATGCCTTTGTAGGGGATGAGTTTTCTGTGGAGCTGTGTGTACAAAATATTCGCGAAGCAACTGTTTAAAACATCATCCAGCACTTACCTTATCATGTATCCAGAACATAACTTCATCGCAGTGCCTCAAGAACTGCACCAGCACTAAAGCCTGCTGCAGCTTCATCCCCTTCTCAGCCAAACGGGACAGCAGTAACTCCCACAGACGGTGCAGCTCATCTAGACGACGACGGATGGTTTCCGAAGCGAAGTGACCGGCAGAGATCATCTCACTGCCGGTGTTGTCAAGTACTACAATGGCGTTGGAGTGGGCAGCCACTTCTGCCTCGAAGGCTTGGTGTTTTTGGATCTTGGCCTGTAGGGTTAAGATGGTGTTAGGGCGGAAACCAATAACGCATGATGCAACAGCCACATTGATGAAATATTCTCATACTACTTTTAGTCTCGATAATTACCTGGTAGTAATTTGACATGGGTAGGGTGGCGTTTGGTGTGACATGTTGCCTTTAAAGAATTTGACAGTCTTTATTATAGGTTTTACAATGAGGTAACTTTAAACTGGATTATACTGAGCCTACTTTGCTTACTGTCAATATTTGGTTACTTTAGTAATATTTTTATTCCAGCAGAAAGATAATTTGTAGAAAACTGCATCAGCAACACCAAATCCATATTATTATTCTATATACCAGTTGCTAAAACATAGACCCTACATGGTAAATGTAAGATGTTTGGCAGTACATTTCATACTCATAATGTGAAAAATCCAGAAAAAATACAATCCATACCTGAAGGTTAGTAGGATCTTTGTAGCTCTCATCGCTGGCAGCCTGCAGCTTCTCCTGGATCCAGGACTCCAGCTCGTCAGCATCACGCTTGAAGTACTGGAACCTGCGAGAGTCTTCCAGCTTCTCGCGCTTGGCGCGGGCCTCCTGCTTGAAGTCTTCATAGCGATTCAGGACCTGAGGAAAAGATTAAGAGGTTAAGTTTATCCAGAATTAGATGGGACGTTATATCTCAGCTAGGTTGAGGATTTAAAAAAAAACTGGCTAGGAGAAATGCAGTAATGCAGAAACGCTCAACGCAGAGCACCGGCAAGATTGTCAGATGCGATCAAGAGGGCTGTTAGAGGCAGCGTCTACCGAGCGGTCCACGCTGCAAAAGACCGCATAACTTGAAGACGAGTAGTATGTGGTTGCGTACGTCAGCATTGCGGGAACGACAAAGAAGAAGAAGGAAAATGTACTCAAGATAATATTTTTTGCTCTTCCACCATCTCTGACTATATGATTATCAAAGATACAGGTTCATAAAGTGCTACATTTGGTTGCTAAAGGCATTCTTTTTATATTCGGCAAATTTTATTCTAAGCACTAAAAATCGATGCTATCTACCCAACTCAACTCTTTCTTACTCTGACTTGTTTATTTCATAAAGTAAACCTTGCGAACAATCTAGGCATTATGTCAGGTCAAGGATGTAGAGACTCAACCTTTCAATAGTTAATCAATACCGTTCCCGATAGACTATCGATGTTATGTACGTGAACGTCGTCTCGTAGACCTCTACAGTAGTACGTCATTAACGTATCAGGCAATGATAGTCCGTTTATTTTCGTCTAGATGCTGCTATCTTATCTTTTAGTGTTTGGTAAAATGTATTAGATTGCCTAATTGATTGTATCCTGGCGTCTATTTAGAAGTGGTCAAGTGGAACTGACCAAGTGCATGTCGGACCACGCACAAAGGGATCCGTAGTTCGGATGGATTTATCCCAAGAATAAACATAGCTTAGTAGGTAGGTTAGGGTCGCATTTCGACAACGATATAAACACACAGGACAGGTTTTTCTTCAACTCAATAAAAAATCAAAGAGACCTATTATAATAAGCTAGAAACGTGATGATACGCTACTCATTGCCCCCTATCAGTTTTGAGCTACTTTAGTATAACACTTATCACCCTAGTCATTAATTAGTTAATTGAAGCGACGTGACCAGACTAAGGGACTTACTAGACAATGGGCAGCAGCGTTCTCTATGCATTTTACCACCATGCTGCGATCGCCAACCCGCCTGCCAAGCGTGGCGATTATGGCAAAACCCTCCACGACAAGGAGCCTAGAGGAGGCCTATGTCCAGCAGTGGACGTCTTTCGGCTGAAATGATGATGATGATGACCAGACTAGGGCATTGACTAGCTAACATAATATTTTAACTGAACAGACAGCTGTGCTGCTGGGGAGTTTGTCGCGCCACTACTTCCAGCCAAGGCACTAGGAAGTGGGCGGGCGTTTTGGGAGACTGTCTCATGTAATTTTGACGGTCAAAAAGTGCTGATTCTCAGACTAGTTTAAATAAATGAATTTGATTTATAATGTTGCAGATTTAAATTTGATTCTCCATGACACAAGTAACTGTGTTTTGCCGACATTTTGTTGCGCGAGTAGGATGTTCAACATACACAGTAGCACGGTATGACGGGACTTCATGGCAGTTGAAGGTCAATTAACAAAATGGTTGAACAGTACTACTAATGTTAACGGATGACAGTATCAGTTACTGTTATGCTCAGCACTATAAATGGCCCAATACCCGTTTTATTTGATACTAGCTGTGCCCGCGGCTTCACCTGCGCGAATGCCTGTAATTATCGCACGGGAACGTGGTACTGGGGCAAAAAGTATCCCATGTTACTCCCTATAACATCAACTATCTGCACGTGAAAGTCCCGTCAAAATCAAAATAAGCGCAGACAATTTTTTTCTTTAATTTTCTAAATTTTTTTAAATCGCCTTTTTTGTTATAAGTAGTAAGTAGGTACTTACAGTTTAACTTTACTTTCTTACGCATTTAGTAAAAAGCTGTTATTTTGGCATTGCAGACACTTCCAATTTTATTTATTTATATTTATTATAGATATTTGTATACACTACGAAAGTAGCACACTATAATAATTACACTGTGCCCAAAGCACACAACGTGAGGTTTGACTGATTTGCTTTCCACTATTACAGCTAAAGCATCATAACTGAGTCGGCTCTGTGTGTAAGCAAATAGACGAAAGGAAGCAGACAGCGCCTGCATCTCATTAGCGGCATCCCCTTTGTGAGTGCATCTCTTATTTGCGATATTAATGCATAAGCCTTATAAACATTTATTTTTATACGGGCCTAGTAAGTACCTATAAGTCGCCGTTTCATTTTGTAGCTATAGAGCTGAGCATCCAACATACATAACAGCAGCTGAAGGCCAATTAAGAAAATGGTTGAACAGTACCACCAATGTTAACGGATGACAGTATGGTACAGGTATGCGCATTTTATTCGGAACTACATACAAATCTACCCATGCCGTACAACAACGGCTGGCATGAGTGATTGCTTGCCGCTTTTACAGCTGCTGCATCGTAACTGAGTCGGCTCTGTGTGTAGGTATGCAAATAGAAGAAGGGAAACGAACAGCGCCTGTATCTCGTTAGTGGCATCCTTTAAATGAGCGCATCTCTAATGTGTAATTTCTCATGTATGAGTAAAAGCTCACATATCATGAATTCTTTGGGTAAGTAAGTAATACGCATTCCTTATGGTTTAGAGCTAGTAGAAAGTATAAGACGAATTGGATAGAATTTCATTACTTTGACTAAACGACGTACGAAATGTGCATACAGTATTCGTGTATTTCGGCCACTGGGCACATCATCATTTCAGCCGAAAGACGTCCACTACTAGCAAACGCTTGGCAGGCGAGTTGTCGATCGCAGTATAGTGGTAAAATGCATAGAGAACGCTGCTGCCCATTGTCTAGTAAATCCCTTAGTCGCCTTCCACGAAACCCACGGGAAGAAATGGGCAGTATCAGTCTACAATACCACTGCTGGGACTCGAGAGGGGTAATTACGTAACACACTAACAGTAGCAATGGCTTTAATTTTGACAGTTCAACAACATTCATTGCGTTATTTATGTGGTCCAGCAGACAATTTTTTATCATAATATCATAATAATCTTTATTCACAAATAATCTTTATTTATGAAGTAATGATTAGCAATATTCTTCAACATGATACAGATTCGGATTGACAGTGTGTAATTGCGTAATTAGGATGCATGGCTTCCCTCCGTGAGAGGGAATGGACCGAAATCTTCAACACGGGGCAAGTGCAGCATAGCTCATCATCAATCACTATTATCAAAAGAGTCTTGAAAGGTCTGTTCACAAATCCAAAACCCGCAAATTTTGTCAATATAAATCAAATAGGTAGACGACCGCCATTCTGCGACGGATATTTCAATCAAGGCCAAGGGCCAAGGCAAATCTATAAATGAAAATTAGTCATTTTCGATATTACAACCTGTCGAATAGTTGTGAATAGCTATTGTGGTTTCGTTTTCGGTCAGATGCAATTTCTTCGAGGTATCTATGTTCTGTTGAATGAAAAGACTATTATGTATTTACCTGTTCACGACGCTCCTGAATATCCTCAGCAGTCTCGAGGATCTTCACCTCTTTGGGTGGTGGTATCTGTTCCATGATGGAAGCGTCAAATTATCTGTAACAATAGAAATGCGGAAGTTAATAACAACATTCATAAACACATTACGCTTCGCAGTCCGGTAAAATGACCATTGTGTTGCTATAAGTACCAAACAATGACATACTGACTGACTATACAATTTTAACACTTCACTTTCAAGTTTGTATTCAGCGTTTGATAAAAAAAATATTTGTATAATATTTAAACTTAGTGCTAGAACGATACTTCGCCATAAATCTCAATTTTAATAAAGATTTAAAATGACAATAATCATTCAGTTTAAAGTTGTTTTTCGTAACAAACCGTTATTCTTTTTTACCTGTCTTTAGTGATTATATTGAAATGTACTTTAGAACTTCAAGTGCATCAGTACTAACTGATAAAATACCTCAACTATCACCCGAGTTGTTACAAACATACATATATAAACTCACGCCTTATTCTAGGGGGGTAGGCAGACAGGAACTACAGAATACCACCTGCTACGATCCTTACATATCCATATACACGATAAGTTTTTAACCAGTGCGCAAACTGTAACCATAAATTCAGCATATCATTCTAGACCCCCCAGCGCAGAAATTATTCGTCGGCTATCCAAAAATATCAGTTGTTCCATACATTTTGACCGCGTAAGTATTGCACTTTTCTATGAAACAGCTAATTTTTTTTTTTTTGTATAACGGTTGAAAATTTTCTGCGCTGGGGGGTGTAGAATGATATGCTGAATTCATGGTTAGTTTGCGCACTGGTTAAAACTAATCCTGTATTCCTTTTGCCTAATTTACTCATTATCATTTATCTGGTCATTCACGCCGATTGCGAGTACTACGCACCTGAGCTTTCTGAAGAACATCACCAATAAGGTCACTATCACGCTCCCAGCGTTTCTACTCGCTTCTGCCTTAAATACCTTTTGTTAGATGCCCTTCATTCATCCTCTCAACATGGCAACATGACCAAACCATCTTAGCATACTCTTTTCATCTCTTTTCTGTCACTACCATTTATTTTAAACCGCACCGTTGCCTTATTATATCATTCCTCAGTCTGTCATTCAATATCATCATTTTATTAACGTTACTGAGAAATACCAAGGACTACGAACATGGCATTCCTGAAAAAAAGGAAATCTTGTATCTTTATCAGTGAAGCGCCAGCTATTCTTTAAACGGCTTCTTTATCCCCAGCCAAAATCATTGAGAAGAGCAGGGAATTCAACAACCCCGTGATCCTGTGCTTTATAGACTATACCAAAGCTTTTGACTGCGTAAAATGGAACAAACTATGGAAATTGTTACTGGAAATGGGAGTTCCTGAGTACCTTGTCGCTTTAATCCAGAGTCTATACATAGATAATCAGTCTTTCATTAGGATTGGTACTGAATGCTCTAATATGTTCCAAACTAAAAAAGGTGTGAGACAGGGTTGCATATTATCCCCTGCCCTTTTCAACATATATGGAGAGTACATAATTCGGAAGACCATCGAATACTGGGAGAAGGGTTTCCCTATAGGTGGAAAAAGAGTATCAAATCTCCGATATGCCGACGACACCGTTCTCCTTACAACGTCCATGGAAGATATGAGTGAGTTGTTCCAGAGACTCGAGAGTGAAAGTGGCAATATTGGCCTCGCAGTGAATAGAGCGAAAACCAAGGTAATGATTGTGGATCGAGCCGGGAAGCTAACAAATGTCACTTGCAATATTCCTGGCGTTAACATCGTCAACTACTACACCTACCTTGGCTCGCAAATCTGCAATGATGGTAGCTGTGTCCCCGAGATAAAAAGGCGTATTGGGATGGCCAAAGATGCTATGACCCGTTTAGGTAGCATTTGGAAGAAGAGAGGAATTGGTATCAAAACCAAGAGCAGATTGATACGAGCCTTAGTATTCCCTATCTTCCTCTATGGAGTAGAAACGTGGACGATTTTGGCCCGAGAAAGGCAAAGGATTGATGCATTTGAGATGTGGTGCTGGAGACGAATGTTGAGAATACCTTGGACTGCCAAACGCACCAATGCATCGATCTTAACCCAGCTTCGAATAAAAACCCGCTTGTCAACCACATGTCAACAACGCATTCTCTCCTATTTCGGCCACATAGTACGCAGAGGTGATGAAAGTTTGGAAAAACTGATTGTGGTTGGGAACACCGAAGGCAAACGATCGCGTGGTCGATCACCAACACGATAGACCGATCAGGTGAAGGAATCATCGTCCTCTAAATTCTACACGGTGGTGAGGGATGCGCTGGACAGAAACCGGTGGAGGCGGATCATCCGCTCCAGATGCAACTCTGAAGCTGACCACGATCCTCAGATATGAGGGACCGATTACAGAGAGAGTTTATCCCCAGCAGGCTTAGCATGACGCTTTCTATTTCTACTCTACTGTATAATAGAAATCGCTTGTCTATATTTCTCGGTGAAAAACTGTCATAAGGAAACGTCATTTTTGTCTAATCTTCAGACGACAAAACGCTTGTCTACGGTTCTCGTGCTAAGGTTGCTGATCTCATCAACCACTATACTCATTAACTCCGAAGGTCAAGGTACATTTGACTTTACTTACAGAAACAAAATTAACAGAAATTCAACTTAACACAAAAGCTTAGTAGAAAACTAGTTTGGTCCTGCGAAATTAAAAAGTGCTGGTGATCGCCCAGTGGTTGAAATTCGATCCAAATTCAAAAATATTTGCTTCCTGCACGCCATCTCCACGTAAACTTTAACTGTGCCAAATCTTCTCCGTCCGCGTAATTTGCGAAAAAGGGGTATATAGTTTTTGCTTCACATACTAATATATAGATTACTAGCTTTTGGCCGCGGCACCCTCCGCGTGGATGTCGGCTATCGCGTAAAAAATAGCCTATGTTCTTCTCCATATCATCATCATCATCATTTCATCCGGAAGACGTCCACTGCTGGACATAGGCCTCCGCCAATTTCGGGGGGCTTTCCATAATCGCCACGCTTGGCAGGCGGGTTGGCGATCGCAGTATGGTGGTAAAATGCATAGAGAACGCTGCTGCCCATTCTCTAGTAAGTCCCTTAGTCGCCTCCTACGACACCCACGAGAAGAGATGGGATGATGCTATAATTTACGTCCGGCACCACACGGTACTTCTCCATATACCAGGCTATATCTCTGCCAAATTTCATGACGATCGGTTCAGCGGTTTAGGCATGAAAGCATAACAGAACAAAGTTACTTTTACATTTATTATATTACAGTCAAATCTGGATAATTAATATTTATAACTTATAAGTTGTAATATAACTGATAAAATCCAAAGAACTAATCCCAGATATAGAGATTTGTTTAGTCCCACTAACAGAGGTTTTCTTCATTTGTAAAGTCAGTGGTAAAGTGTCGGGACCTAAGCATGTGTTCCAGCTATGGAGGTTTATCCAGGTTCCACTTAACCAAGTTTTATTGTAGTAGGGATAAGTAGGGATTTAGAATAGAATATGGAAGTGATGCAACTCTCAAAGGGATGGAGCCAATTTGAATGTTTCATTCATAATTCATCATAATGTAATGAGGCGCGTTATGACGCATTGCTTATGTATTAGACTATGTAGCCTATTTAAATGGGAGTAGGTACAGTCGAACAAGGTTTCATATGGTATACAGGCAGCTAAATTGAACCTACTCCTAAACAATGTTATTTTACACCACTCTTTTAAGTATGCTATAAGCTTTATAAGTTATTAATACGCACACGACAAAAAATAATATTCTTAGTGTAGTGAAAAGATGTTTATTTTTGCCTGTACCTGTAAACTCAACCAAAATATTCGAATATACAATGAATATACATGTATTGCACCATAAATGCAAAAGCACTAATGTAGTTTGACAAGAATGATTTGTTAAAGTTGTATTCAAAGAAGATTCATCACATTAACTTACAAGGCCACCTATTTACTGACGGGACAACTGTTACGCGTATTTTACGAGCAATCAATGCTTATTGGAAAACCCTAAAGTAGGAGATACTTTGGCCGAATTTTATGGCGACATTTCCTCACATTTCTTTATTTTTATTACGGCAACATTTAATCAAAGTAAAGTTTATAATATATGCTCAAAATATTATTATCCAAGGATGTGTTCGACTATAAAACTTATACAAAAGCGAAAAATATAATAAATATGATGAAAAGAAATAATAATTTAATTAGTGGGACTACTGCAATATGTCTGCACTGTGGCACTTGCCAGACAAGGCTTACATCACACGGCCTTGTGAGTCACCCCAATGTAATGTATTATAAACCTGATGATAACTTTGTTTTTATACTGGTTACTTCTTTAAGTAATGCACTTAGCAACTCCTTTATACATCCTTAGTGCACTTTTTTTTCTTTAAGTTCTCTTTTGCCAAATGATAATGTTATTCCAAGGAATTTAAGTATTCTTTTTATCAGTATAAAAGTTGAGCATTGGTTCTTATCAGTACTTATGAGCCTAGGTACATTCTCATTATTAAAAGATAAGTGATTTCACAATATTCTAAAGTTGGAAATTGTAAAAAATCATATAGGGTGTAAGGCATTTGCACAAGACCTAGGAGTAGATGTGTCTTCAGGAGGTCAGTACTCAGTAATAATAGACCATATAAGTGTAGATGATGGCTTCAGAAAATATAAAGTTAAACTTAATGTCTAAAATAAGAACGGATCAATAACCGGATAATGACTGAAGATATTAATAATATATTAGAAATGTATAAATCACCAAGAGTTACTAAGCAATTAGGACATTACCTTTGGAAACTAATTTGTTAGGCTTCTATACAATATCAAACGAGACACACTAAAACTCAAATAATTTATTTCAAATAGGCACATAAGGCTCCTGAACGTCAAAATTTAGTCTCTGAAGTCATATTTTCAAATAAAACATGTCCTATAATAGTTTTAACGACCATTGTCCTACATATGGAAGTGACAGTTGAGTGCACACATCACCTAGAGGACAGGTAATCAATACCAATGCAACTTGATCAGGTACATTGCAATCACACACACACTTACAGCCAGTCAGATATCTGTGTCATGCTATGGGTGGGGTCACTTAGCATTACAAGTGCATTATTTTTTTATTTACTGGATGTTGGTCTATTCTTTAATGCTTCTTTTAAAGGGTTCTGTTTTATTGAGTTGTAATTTTAACACAAAATTATCATTTGCATGAATTAGGCATGAAATCCTGAAGTTAGAATACTATGCATCATAACAGGGTCACATTGCAGATCATTATTAGTTTTGACTGGTTCGAAAATCTTTCTAGATTTTTAGTTGAAATATGAAAAAAATACCACAGGATTTTTGTACGGAAAATTTTGTTCATAAAATGATTATGCAAAGTCATTTTGGTTCAGTAGCAAGCTAATAATTCTATAAAATTATCAGTAGTCAAAATTACTCAAATAATTGAAGAACATACTAAACTCACATGTTTAGAGAAAAAAAACAAGGTATCCTATACAAACAAGGTCTTTGTTGATATAAAACAACAACCAACTCAATTACCTCAAAAACATAAAACTGGTGACAAAAAAAAATGAACACACAGCACTGCAGAGGTAGCCACACTATAGGTATTCTGACCACAAAGTCTAGATTATCTACTGACGTAGAAAGTACAGGCGGCGGACGCGGCAACGCACTGTTCCAGATTGTATCGGCCTGCCCGACACGCACCACCGACACTATACCGCAATAAAACTGCCGCGGTGCCGCCGCCGGCGTATCCACTGCTACCTATCGACCCCACATACTTCCCTCCTATGCACAATGACGTAATGCTCCAAAATAAACCTAATAAGGATTATGGCCGGAGCCAATTTTGGACTTCCGCAGGAATCACGGTAATGAAGAATGTTAATGGGTGGTCTCTACATGGGTTTCCATTTTGAATATCCCTGTTCATGAATCAGAATTCTTTCGGAAAGTTGGACATTCGTAAAGAATTCGCCGATACATGGGTGTGTCATAGATAAGATTTGAGCAGTTTCAAAAGGTTTATTTCCAGGTTTGATACTGCACAAGTTAGCATTTATCGAAAAACTCACCTTTGACTTAAAAATAACACAGATTTTACACGTTTTATACACTTGTTCTATGAATTTTCATGAAAAAAATCGTTCGTTCGACGTGCAGTCGCGTCACTCCGCCTACAACCAATGTTGCCAGAAAATATAATTCATTGACAGCACCTAAGCACAGCTGTTGATTGATTGACCCCAATTCCAAAATGGTAGGAAATATAGACCTTAAAAAGGCTACTGAGGGAACACGGGTGGGTTTTAGTCAGTAAAAGTCTGACACGCTCTCCTGCTCCACCCAGGGCGGGAGAAGTTATTTGATGAGTTCCCACCCACAAAAAAAACCATGTACACACGGCTACATAACAAGCTGCACATCCATTTCCAGTATAAGCTGATCTCGCATTGTATAATAGTGGAGTTTCTTGCCGGCTCTTCTCTATAGGAAACAACAATTTGGAACCGTGCACCTAGCTTCTTACGTTTCATAAGTGCCCATGCAGGTTTATATAAAATAAAATATTTTGATTTTGAATAGGATTTCCGTGCAGTGCGAGAACAGCGTAAACAGAAAATGTATACCTTGATGTGTAGCCGTGTCTACATACACATTTTCAAATTTGATACTAAAAAATTATGTTCTGAATAGTTTTACGGAACGTAAAACTATTTTCCTAAGGGACACAAAAAATCGAGACAGAAATAAAATATAACACTTTTATATGGCAACAACTAATATGTCAAGACGCAACAACCCGCGAAATTTAATTTTTATTAAGAGCATTTATTCTGAAAGTTGGCAACGTCGCAAATAGCTGTGTTTCGAATTAGGTACAAACTAGATTTTTTCATGTACAGACGCCAGCACATCAAACTACCCCAAACTGTCAAAATTTCCCAATTGAACATGAACCATAGGATAATGCAATAAAGTTGAAAATCTATCAAAAACAATTTACAGATTGGTGTCTCGCTGGTGTCTGTACAGAGGCCAGCACATCAAGCTACCCCAATCTGTTACATTTCTTTGATAGATTTTCAACTTTGTCATATAAGCTTATGATTCACGTTCAATTGGGAAAATTTGACAGTTTAGGATAACTTTATGTCGTAGACAGCTGTCTACTAGGAATTCTATTAGTTTCATCACTTTCAAACTCTAAACATCTTCTCTTGAAGCTAGGAAACAACAGTCTTTAAACATACACGCCAATCTGGCGACAAAGCATAGCCAGTCTAGGCTTATACAGTGCTTTCGTAAACATGTCAGCAATTTGGTTTTCTGTACCAATCTTTGCAATCTTCATAGTCCCATCAGCTATGGCTTCTCGTATAAAGAAATGTCGTAGCTTGTTATGCTTGGTTCTGTTGTGGAACTCAAATGGCGGATTCAGTGCAAGCTTGATGGCAGACTCGTTATCCACATGAAGAATAGGAGTCATCGTTGATTGCTCTATGTTTTCAATCAATTGTTTAGTCCATATAATTTCTCTTGCAGCTTCACTAGCAGCTAGAATTTCGGCTTCAGTACTAGAGATCCGCGACAGACGTCTGTAATTGACTTCTCCATGATTTTTGACCTCCGTAAACACATACAAGTCCTGAAGTCGACCTTCCAGTGTGAGGATCACCACCATGATCTGCATTGCTGTAACAGATCAGTTCTTTCTGCGTGCCTTTTTTGTACGTAATGCAGTAATCACTATTACCATTCAAATACCGAAATATTCTTCTTACTTTTGTGATATCTTGTTTTGTAGGAGCTTCTAAGTGTCTCGATGCAACACTAAGAGCAAAAGCTATATCAGGCCTTATGCCTACCATCAGATATGCAAGGGCTCCAACCGCTATATCTATCCATATCATCTATAAGGAAATGAATTGTCTCCTTCAGCATCTTCTTCTCTCAATTCGGAGTCTTTAACAATAGGCGTAGCGGCAGCCTTGCTATTCTGCATAAAATATTTTTTTAATACCTTCTTAGTGTAGGCACCTCGATGTATTTTGATAGAATCTTCCCTTTTCGTAATTTCAAGTCCTAGAAAGGAACAGGAATGTTTGCTACTTTGGGCCTTTATTTTAAATCGCTTCATTATATTCTCCAGAAAAAAAACATCGAATAGTGCCTGTAACGTGCCAGCAATCATGCCATCGTCAATGCATCTTAAAGTGCTAGAAGTAGTCTGCCTTCCTCCTTTTTCATAGAGAATATACAAGGCTCTTCTCCAGGTTTGAACCCTTGTTCGAGAAGAAAGCCTTTGATGCAATTATTCCAACACAACGGTGCTTGTTTAAGTCCGTACAAACTCAGTTTCAATTTGCATACTTTGCTAGTTCCATCGTTATATCCTTCTGACTGTTTGACGTAAATTTCTTCACTTAAACTTCCATAAAGAAATGCGGTAGATACATCAAATTGCGCAAGGACCTTACTGTCTCGACCAGCAATACTTAGTAGCGCCCTGATTGAGCTCATTTTTGCGACTGGACTAAATGTTCTCTCATAGTCAACGCTTTTTTTTGTTGAAAATAACCAACAGCTACCAATCTGGCTCAGCTACTAATCTGGCTTTATACTTCTCGATATTTCCAGTTGAGTTTCGTTTAAATCTTGTAAACCCATTTAGTTGCAATGACTTTGCGTCCTTTGGCAATGGCATTAAGTCCCTTGTTTCGCTATCTTTCAGGGATCTTATTTCATTCCATTGCTTTACGCCATTTATTTTTATCAACAGATTTTATCTTTGAACATCTTTGGTTCTTCTTCATGATCATAGACCTTTTCAACACAATTAAGTATAAATTCATCAAATCTTTCAGGTGGTTTGATTGTTGAACGATATCTTAAGTCATTCTATGTGGAACTTGTTCTCTGCGTTGATCAAAATGAACGTCTTCTTGACATGCTTCTTGAGTTTGAGCATCTTCTCTTAATGTATCATCTCTAGACTCATTTTGTCATTTTGTAGATCTGTATCACGATGCGGTAAAATACTTCCAGTCGATGAAATATCATTGACATCAGAGTCAGACTCAGCAGTTTCGAAATTAACAGAGTCATTAATTGGATCTATCGGTACATTTGATTCAACAGTTCCTTGATCGTGTGTCATCTTCGAATCTTCTTCTGGTATGATAGGGTGTATCTTTGGTTCAATAGAGGGTATTGGTATATCAAAACAGTTTTTGTCCACCTTATGGGGGGTCCACTCTTGTCTGATTTATAAGTTGTTCAATGAGAGGTCGTTCATCAAAAATCACGTCTCTCGATCTGATTAGCCTATTATTTTCTTTAGACCAAATTCGATACCCATCATCTCCATCATATCCGGTAAGTATACCTTTTTTGCTTTCTTACAAAGTTTTGTTCGCCTTTGTTTCAGTACATGTGCAAGACACGTCGATCCTATTATCTTTAAGTGTTTGATAGCAGGTTTCTTTCTGTAAAACAACTCGAAGGGTGACTTTTCCTCAACTGTTGTCGGTCCCGTTCGGTTAAGTATGTAGACAGAAGTATTAATTAATTCTGCCTAAAGACCTTGTGGTATTTCATCATGGGCGTGCATCATTGCCCTAGCAGTTTCTACTATAGTCCTATTATCTCTTTCCGAGCATCCATTTTGTTCTGGCGTATAAGACATAGTGAAACGCTGTTTTATACCACTCTTTCGAAATGTATTTCATACGTTCTCATCAGGGCCCGATCCAAGGGGGGGCAAGCCGGGCAAATGCCCAGAGCGGCAAAAATGAGGGGCGGCAAAATGTATACTTACAAAAAATACTCTCATTAATTTTTGTATACTTGTTCAGAAGACGTAGTAGACTAACGTCTTTGAATATTTTATAATTAAAAGAATATCACATAATATCATACCATCTTTGGTTCATGACTTATATGGTGTTAGTGTAAAGGGCGGCGAATATTATTTTTGCCTAGAGCGGCTAAATAGCTAGATCGGGCCCTGGTTCTCATAATCGAATTCTCCTCCATTATCGCTTAGGAACTCTTGTAAAACATGTCCAGCGGTTCTTATCTCAGCTAGAAACTGTTTAAGTTTGCTGTGAACTTCGCTTTTGTTTTTCATAAAATAAACATGACGATACCGAGGCACCCGAAAGTAGTTGTCTTTGAAAAGAACAAACTATCGATATTTGGAAATTGAGTGCAAGAAAGGTCCACAAACATCAGAGTGAATAAGCTCTCCAGGCTTCGTCGCCTGCTGCAGTGCTGGCCTCTGTATACGATTCTGTGCGGGATTCGAATGTACAGAGGCCAACACATCAAGCTTCCCCAATCTGTCAAATTTCTTTGATAGTTTTTCAACTTTATTCCAAAGGAATAAGGTTTATGCTCAATTGGGAAAATTTGGCCTACTATTTTATCTGCTTCTTTTGTATCTTCACCTGACAAAACTGTTAAGTTCATGCTGTTCACATTACTGGTTGAATTCTTAGGTGGTCTTCCGTCGAATATCCATTTACATTCCAAAACATTTCTTGACGTTGTGACCGACCTGGGTGCTTACTCTCGAATATAATTCCGATAGATCGTCATTGGAATTGTTAGTCAAACGTCAGGGATTGGCTCGACTCAGTGAGTCCAGCCAATCCCTGACGTTTAACTGATAATTCCAATGTCGATCTATCGGAATTATATTCCAGAGTAAGCACCCTGTCCGCAATATTTGCACTTTAATTCCTTTTTCTTCAAGTGGTTCTTACTCTTTTCAGATTTCACTACCAGAGCTTTCACATTAGTACAACCATCAGCTTTGTTTATTAGTGCTCTTTCGTAGGCACATAACTTTATTGTAAGATTTTCTGTTTGTATCCTGTTTTGCTATCAAAAGCCTACTTGATCCGAAGAACTTCATGCATAAGTCGTAGCTCTTATCTTCTGTGGCTCCATCGTATATCCTGGCAAGTTCATCCCACATGTCCTTTGCTGTGTTGAATCTCATCACCTTTAGTAGCATATCCTCAGTCATATTTGCTGAAAGTATCTACTAAATGAGCAGTGTTATCCAACATTTCAAAATCAGTAGATTCCTTTTTGAATTTGTCCATTTATTCTGGTGTGGCCAATAATCCTGGCTTTTTAAATAGTACCCATAATAACACCTATTGTACCCGGATAACTTTTAAGTAAACGAGTTATCATGAATTTCCATGTTTGCCAATTTGATTGTGTCCATTCAATTTGTTTATTTCGGTCTTTGCCCCAGCTACAGACAGTATGATGACGACCGTATTTTTTTCATATCGAAGGTACACTTCTGGGTGAAATACAAATTTCTTACTTTTATTTTGTCATTCACCCATAGAATTTAGCCTCAGACAACTCAACGCTCTGCTACCATGTTAAAGATAAAGAAAGAGAGGCATACATTTCAAAATACCTATAAGTTTAATCATATTTAGGACATTTTACAAGAAGACAATATTTATATAAAAAAGGTGACACCATTGTTTTCTTAATTTTTCAAAACGATGCCAATAGGAATTCTACTAATTCCATGGAGGTTGCATAGCTTCACTTTCAAACTCCGCAAATAAGCTCCACTCCAGTGTTGATTGCTTCCTGATTTTGTAGATTTTTCCCACCGTTCACCCTGCTTTTTATGATTTAAATTTTCAAGATACAAAATAATATTATCTGTGTGCAGGTTTATTTTATCGTTATAGCAACTCTTGCCGTCAGTTGTCAAAAAGTCTTGTTCTCGCTTGGTTCGTCCTGTGTTTGTTGTATCAATTTGTATGTCAATTATCAATTAACCCTCGTTTAATGATGGCCTGTTGATTATTAAAAAGCAGTGCTCGGTACTGATACTATCGATGTGCACTTGGAAGTTTGTGTAAATCATGGCTGCTGGCGGCGAGGATCTGTGGCGCGAGTGCGCGTCCTGGCTGACGAGATGTGGCTTGCTACGTCCCGACCATAAGGCGAACTGGGAAACGAGTTCAATCCACGACCTGGCGTATACCCTGCGCGATGGCGTGCTGCTGTGCAACTTGCTGAACGTGCTGCACCCGGGCTGCATCGACATGAAGGACGTCAACCAGCGGCCTCAGATGGCGCAGGTAATTGGGCCCCACCGCCGCGACCTTCACTCTAATTACTATAAAACCATTAAATTTGGCACATAATAGCTGCACGCGTGTTATGTGGAACTAATTCCTAGGTCATACATTCGTAGTTTTGAAATTTGATACAAGGTTTACAGATTTGTATGTCAATTTATGTTTTTAAGTTTACAAGCAAAATTACGGTAATTTTAAATGAACATTTCGTGTTTAACGTACAGCAGGACTTCCTTGTATTCAAATGTGTATTTAGCATTACATTAACAGTTATAATGTGTTAGTGTACTTAATTATGCATGCAATCATGAATGGAGCTTAGCTATTGATATGTGCGTATTCAGCAGCTATTGAATATATGTTCCGGTGTTATCTGCATCATAAACTTACTGTGAATGAACAGACGATGTTTTCTACTGACTGACAATTCACGAATTGATATGAAATGTTCATGCCCCTACATTATAGTGCTTGCTAGTTGAAATATGAGTAAAGTAAAAGGATGTTACCAAGTTTAATGACCATATGGTTTGGAATTTGAGTCATTTTTACTATAATAGTAACAATATTTCCTCATTATACAATCTCAACACAGTAGGTAAAAGAAACCATTTCATAAGCTTTGATATAAAATGTACAAAATATATTACTTTTTTCCTGTTCCAAAAATAAACTAATTAGGTTGTGGTCATGGTTATCTTAAATCTATACTAACATTATAAAGAGGAAAGATTTGATTGTTTGTTTATTTGCATTGAATACGCTCTGAAACTACTGAACTGATTTGAAAAATTCTTTCACTGTTTGGAAGCTACGCTATCCGGTGGCATAGGCATGGGCACGGGTACTACTAGAGTGAAACCGCAGTGAGCTGCTAGTCTGCTATAAATAGGAATTATTAATTACATAATTATTGTGGTTTCAATTCAGTTGTTATACATTCCAATTGAAACCTTTTTTGTATGTGTCCTCTATTTTATTGCATTGTCCTTTAGGTACAAGGTTTTGTTGAGCTTGTCAATGTAAAGCCTTTGTGCTAAAACTCTGTTAAAGTATCACTTAAAACATATCTTCTATAGTATGTGTGGGTAGCATACAACCTGCACCCTAATTGTGTAACTCACGATTAATCATAATCCGTTTCAATTTGACAGTTCAACAATATTCATTGCGTTATTTATGTTGTTGAACAGACACCTTTTTCGAACATATGAACCAATAGTTTAACATCAATTATGATTAATCGTAAGTTACGCAATTAGGGTGCTGTTGTTTACCTCGAAGGTTATCAGAGGAAAATTATCACACTTTAATGACATTGCTAACTTCATTACAGCACTGCACTCAAATGACAAAAAAATAAAATCCGGACTTTATTCAATCCACTAGGCCCTAATGATCTGGTTTTGGGCACGTCACGATTGCGACGGTAAGTCCCCTCTTTGAGGAGTGGCTTGAGAGGCGGCATGGCGTCCTCACCTTCTGCGTTACGCAGGTCCACATCGGGCACGGCTGTTTCGGAAGGTTCTTGTTCCGGATAAAGCGGGAGGAAACGTCAAAGTGTCATCATCGTGTGTATTCCCTGGAACTGGACTTAGCTTCTTCCAGAATTTGATTATACATTTGATTTGATCTTAATTTTATAATTTCATCTTCGACACACTTTATGATTGTTAAGGCGTCTTTCAATCCTGCGCTTCGAGCTTGCAAAGCTGAAGCTCAAAGGATTTTTTTGGCCACAACCATGGCCATTCTGGGCACGCCACGATTGCGGTAAGTCCCTTCTTTGAGGAATGGCTTGAAAGGCGGCATGGCGTCCTCACCTTCCGCCTGATGCAGGTCCTCACCGGACACGGTTGTTTCGGGAGGTTCCTGTTTCGCATAAGGCGGGAGGAAACGCCCGGGTGTCTCCACTGCGAAGATCGTCCTGAGGACACTGTGGAGGTCTGCCCGGCTGGGGCGGACTACCGCCGTGTCCTCGTGGAGGCGATCGGTGGCGGCGATCTCTCGCGTCCGGCCCTGGTCCAGGCCATGGTACGGAGCGGGAGTGCATGGGTAGCCGTCACCTCGCGGTGCGTGATGCTCGCGAAGGGGGAGGCGGCACACGTGAGCCTTAGTCGCTGCAGGAGACGCCCTGGGCGTCGGAAATCACAGGCTGATTCCCGGCCACCGTAGGCGTGGGCTTGCGGACGGCGAGTAATGGGTAGCTCGCTGACCGGTAAGGACCAAGCCCAGGTCGACGGCGCGTTGTGTTCCGCGCGCCTGAAACAGATGTCATCACAAACCGATGGGGCCCGCAAGGGCCGATGCTTCCCAGGGGTGCGGGTTGCTCGAAAGAGATACCGCCGCCCCTGGCACACAGGCTACTGAGGGAACACGGCTGGGTTTTAGCCAGTAAAAGTCTGACACGCCCTTCAGCTCCACCCAGAGCGGGAGAAGTTATTCGATGATTTCCCACCCAAAATAAAAACAGTCTGGTTTTCTTCAGAAACGAAATTAATGACAAAAAATACTTAAATACACTCAAGAATCAACTTGCTTGCCAATTTGAAGTAGGTGTCTGTAGCATGTAGCCATATTATGACTCTAGAGTAGGTCTGGTTTTCGCCAGAATCTAAGACAATATGCAGTTTTTTTTAGAAGCTTTTCAATTATAAGTAGCTGTCAGTAGCCTGTACCAGAAAGTAGGAGAAAAAACAATAAAAAAAAGAAAATGGCTTACGGTTTGAAATGGGTATATTCTGTAAAAATCTCACACAGCTGAAGTGAGCCAACAATCCCTAGCATGATAAGGATCAGTAATGACAGCTCACGTCACCTAAGTTTTCACCGTGAGATTTTCACAGAATAGACTGGCTTTTTAACTTTCCATGTTCACAGGGACAATGCCCTTGTTTCACAGTGCTTGCAGCCAAAAACTGTCTCGCAACCTTTGTTTGTAGTGTATCATTTGAGGCGAGCTTAGTCCAAGATGCGGCCAAAGCACGCTTCGAGCATTTGACTGAAGCATGCTCCATTTTTATTCAACCTACACTGGCTTGTTTGTAAACATGCGCTCGCAACGAGCGGCTCGTCTCGCTACACTTGGCTACTGTAACGCTTTTCGAGGGAATTCACGAAAAAGCCGCCAGTCGAGTGGAGGATCCGGCGCTCGCATCGAGCAGCTCGGCTCGCTGCTCTGACTACAGTAATGCGTTACAAAAGCTCGATACATAACAAACAAATGTTGCAAGTTAGTCTCCTCCCCAGTCCCTATTGTAATTTAGGATATGTTTTATGACTAAACGGTCCATATTGTGACAACTGTTGCCCATTAAACTAGTCAGTAGACTGAATGTTTATGGGCACTGTCATAAAATAGCAATGTCTTGTTTATAGTGCTGTTGCTAACTAGCTCTTATCCTTATAGCTTAATGTATTTACTAGCATTTTTAATACGCTTTTATTAGCTTCATAATTATGGTTGTTTGTTTGTAGCCAACTCCTTTTTTGGACATGATTTTGACCCACTTCATTCGTTTCAATTCGTACGTTTATTTACGTCACTAATAAGAAATTTAACCCTTAGATGCATGATTTTTTATTTTTTCGTGAAAAAATACACATATTACGAAATGAGGTCCCTAAAAAACAGGAAAAATATTAAAAAAAATCATTTCAAAATTTAAAGTTTATTATTTATTAAAAAACATGTGTTATCATTTTTGATAAATTATGCAGCAAGGTCATAAAAAAAAACAAAAATTAATTAGTGTGGAAAACCCTGAAACAGTTATTATTTCTATTGTCACAGAGTGACACATGACATTTCTCACACATTACTGACGTAAGTTTTTTACATTGGGCATATTTACACTGGTTCCTTTTGGAACCATAAGATTTTTCATGCCCGACACCGTCAAAACGTACGTCATCAGGAGGTAATGTTTGAGCACCTATCTTTGGTCTCTTTTGCTTGTTTACAGGGCCTGCAGCAGTATTCAAACTTGGGCGACCTCTTTTATTTTCCGATGTGCTGCCATATTTACACAAAGTTTCCGCTAGTTCGGTCCTGAAGTCAGCAAGTTTTAAAATATTCTTAGGATTCGCACCCTTCTTCAACAAAACTTTTTTATACAGAATCCAACTATTTATCACAGACATGTCTAGTAGGTGATAAAAGAGTCTATTTGTCCATTTTTTGGATTTCATTCTAATTCTGTATCGACCCAAATAGCTATCCATAGTGTCGACACCGCTCATAATCGCGTTATATTCGCGGATGGCATTGGGGCAGGATATGGCAATGCTTTTCTTCTGCTTTTTGTCATATATTTTTACCGTGTTTACAGGTTCTGAACCCACATACGTCGAGAGCAGTAAAACCTGTTTATTATCCTTCCAGCTAGTGGCCGAAAATTCAACCCCATCAAAGGCGGTTACTGTTGTCGTTGAAATGAATTATTTGGCGAATCTTTTCGAATCTGTTTACCGTCATTGTCTCTGAAATTGGTTGGAATTGTACAGCTCGTGCCCAATAAGATCTGATGCTAGGATAATGATATACTGAAGTGTATATCAAGATGCCAAGGTATTTACGAAGTTCTAATAAGTTGATGGGGTCGGAAAAATTTGGATTCACTTGTACAGCATATTTGTTCGTCTCAGCAATGATCAATTCCAGTAGCTTTTGATCAAAAAAGTAAGAAAAAAATTGGTATGGAGTGGATAAATCTAAAATATGTTGAGGGTAGGCTGTGACTCCAAGAAAGGTAAGAGCTTGATCAACCAAAGGCATGTTTTTCTTTTTCCAAACGAAATTTCTTACTTGAGTATAATTAGTGGACCTTGATTCAATTTCTGACAAATCATCAGACACTAATGGGGGATCACAGTCTTGATTAGTATTTAATTCTGTTTGTTCTTCTTCTACTTCCTGTTCCACATCTTCAAGGTCTTCGAGCAATTCATTTAGATTGTCATAGTAATCCAGAGCATCTTCATCGATGTTTGCTTCGTCCTCAGAGATGTCGCCGTTTTCCAGTTGAGATAATAGTGTTTCAATATCTCTGTCATTCATATTCTATGTCGTATCAATAGAGATCTAAAACCATTATAAAACCATGCAACCCAACACCAAAAGACATAAAAATTGCTCCAAAAACATGGCAATGTAAGAATAATTATGTACATCCATAGTAAGAAAAACTTACACCGGTAATGCATAGATTATCATTTTTGATAACAATATTCCAAAGCAAATTTAGTACCATGCCACAGTATTCAGTTGTAAAATAAACATATCAAAACAAAATATAGATTCTTACCTTTCAGAAAGTATTTTTTTTTTGTAAATAACCGTTATTTTAGTCTAGATATGAACCGATATAAATATTCAAATTCGTACCCATGTAAGTATTACGACCTTGCAGCTTGTAATGTCAAATTCAACCAATCACAGCCCAGATCGTATTTTGTCATGTTGACAGATTATAAGAATGACACGTAAACAGTCGTCCAGAAACGTTTCGTTACATAAATATATTTTATTCGGAAGTTATGCGTATGAAAAAGTCAGTTATCATTTTTGATAAACTATGCACTTAAGGGTTAATATTGATTAAGCTATGATATCAATAAATGAATAAATGTATATTCATTTATTAATAAATTTATATAAATAATAGTTTAAAAAACCCGCTTTAAAAACCAAACTAAAGAAGTAGAAAATAATTTAATTCTATTAAAAAATAAATTATTTTCTACTTTTAAGCGTGTTTTTTAGTTTTTAAACTATTATTTATTTTTAAATTATCTGGGGAGGCCTTTGCCCTGCTGTGGGAGTCGAATATTACGGGTTTTTAATAATAATATCTAGGAGGAAAATAAGTAATTTACTTTATTTCACAACAAGCCTTTTCTCTGCCAAATTCATAAAAATCTGTTTGGTAGGCTTGTTGTAAAAATGTGGCAGTCATAAACTGTCTGTTTTCCTCATAACTTCATCTGCTCTGCTATTTAATTTAAATGTATATTAAGAGAAATAAAAAAAAAACTTCCACATGTCATTTTTGGGGTACCAAGCTCTCTGCCAAATTCATCAAAGTAATTCAGTAGAACTGCTGTGAATACATAACACCCTCACAGCCTGATTTTCTCATACATAATATTAGGGAGAATGGCAAGAAATTACTCCATTGCCATACCAATTATATTAATAACATAACAATCTATGACCACTAAACTACTTAAGTACCACTATTATAGTTAAACTGTGAACACCCCGTTTCTCTCATGATTAGCAGTAATACTTGCTTACTATGAGTAGTAAAGTGTGTATACTCAAGATTGGCATGTAATGGTAAGTTTTTAAGACCATTACCAGCGAATTTTATGTGAAGTGATAGCTAGGTGGTAATTGAGTTGTCATGCTAACTTGAGCACATAATAATATGGCGTTTACATAGTCATTATTTAAAACTAGTGCAAAATATATGTAGGAAAATATAGGCCATATGATACGTAAAGTTTGATGATTAAGAGGGAACAGGGCGTGTGATTCTCCATACAAATGTATTCCCATTTTTACTTCCTGAATAATGCCTCTAGAGCAATATTATTATTTTTTCATAAAATCAAGGTCTGCTGTTAACACGTCCCTGTCACTTTCTTTTTTTCAGCAACTAATAAGTAAAGAAAATATGACCCTAGTCATTATTTAAAACTAGTGCAAAATATATGTAGGAAAATATAGGCCATATGATACGTAAAGTTTGATGATTAAGAGGGAACAGGGCGTGTGATTCTCCATACAAATGTATTCCCATTTTTACTTCCTGAATAATGCCTCTAGAGCAATATTATTATTTTTTCATAAAATCAAGGTCTGCTGTTAACACGTCCCTGTCACTTTCTTTTTTTCAGCAACTAATAAGTAAAGAAAATATGACCCTCTAAAAATTACAAAAAATGCCCAATTTTTACCGTCGTGATTAGAGGACTACCAGACAAATTAGAAAAGTTTTTAACATAAAAAAAATTATAGGAACCTAAACAAACTCTTTCTTAAAAGACGCTAGTTTACACGCATAACATTATTGAGTGAGCAGCAGGATCAGTTAAGGTAAAACAGGCGCGTAAAAAATTAAGAAAAGTCCTTCGGAAGATCGGGTTTTCTGAAAAAACCACTGCATAAATCAATGACCAATAAAGTTTATTGATCTTTTCGATAATTGAGCTTTGTCGGTACCGACTTAGTTTTGGAGATTTTACACTTCTTTTATTATTTAAGCACGCCCAAAGTTAGGTTAAATTAGCAAGAAAAACGAATCGTTGTTGGCTCCTTTTAATGCTTTTTAATTTTAGTATTCTGTTTCCGTACAGACAATATTAATAATAAGACAAAACTATACCATGTTTAATTTTTGATGTATAGGTACATTGTCAAACAGTGGAGTAATACACTCTCGTAGTTCGTATGGGAAAAATGTGGACTAAGTTCACCTTAAAGGGGTTAAATAGGGAAGTTCGTCATTTTTGCCGCTGGGAAATTCGATAAACCAGTTCCATAAACCATTCATCATTACCAGGCCGGAAATAATACACTCCAAAGCAGATTGTTATCAAACCTTTTACATCGTAAAGAGCGGTTAAATAACGACTCTCGTAATAGTAACAGATAATGTTATCAATAAAATGTCAGGAGGCAATTACAAACGCTCTCGCGGCCCTCTTGTAGAGTGCCAAAGTATACCTAAGCGATCTTTGACATTCCCATCATCTGATTCGTCTCTTTTGATTGATTGTTAGTTAGTTAATAATCTTATGTTGATACATTGAAATAGTTAAATTAACTGTCCAAATGAAACTCTCCCGAGTATACAGCAAATGGTGTGACGTAGTGTTAGGACGATCATTTGAGCTCAACAATACCATAGCGGTATAAATTAAATAATACCAACGCTGTGTGACGGCAATACCATTGACGCTCTCATTCCAATACCAATAAAAAAAAAAGAATGGTTAGTTTTTTTTGCGTACTATGTATTTATCAACACCACTCCATTTGCTGCTTTCTCGGTGTTCACCCTTCATTTTCTAATGATCCATAAAACCAACATGATTTTATCTCTTTTACTCAGTTCCTGTGCATGCGCAACATCAAAGTGTTCCTCCGAACATGCCACGAGGTCTTCGAACTGCGGGAGACGGATCTCTTCGACCCGTCCATGTTGTTCGACCTGTCCAACTTCCACCGTGTACTGTGCGCGCTGGCCAAGCTCAGCCAGTGTCCCAAGGCACTAGCCAAGAATATCAAGTGAGAATATAATGCTCTATGTATATATATGTATACTGTATACCATATGAATTTCATATAAAAAAAAAAAAAATCACATTGGGCGGTCTTTTTACTACAAGCGATCTTTAAAGACAACCCATTGAATGGATTATAGGGAGAAGGAAAGATAAAACTGCTGTCTGTTGTGTATTATTCTAATAATAGATACATACATACATACATCAAGTACTTATCTATGTAAATGTGTGAGTCAGTTTTTATTGTAGAGATTTAACGATGAGCAAATGATAAGTAATTTTTGTGAATGGTAGATTAATCGATTTGAGATTAGTTGTGTGATTCATGGTTTAATTCATTGTTTTTTTTTTCTTTTTTTGTAAATGGTAGGTCTATTTACCTACTTCATTTGTTACGTTTTTTTTTTTTAGGAAATGATAAACGGCGGCGACGCCCGGATTTGCTTCGCATTGATAAAGTATCTTGCAGAGTACTGATAAAAAATTAAGTAACAGTAATAAGGAAAACTTACAGTTTTTTGCTCACACTCCCAATTTTATTACAGACCATTCTCCGCGCTCAGAACGCAGTCAGAAGAGGACATATACAAAGATCTGCAATCTGTGTAAGTACAAAACTACTTTCGAAACTACCATTCTAACTTTCAAAGTACGAAGTAATTTAACACCCCTTGTAGTAGCGCGAGCGCGTCGATGGCGCCTCCACCATACTCCAGCGTCATTGAGGAGTGTCCCGGGCACCCCACAACTACAGAAGTCCCGTGGGTGCAGTTCACCATACCCTCCGCGACCTGCGAGGACCGCGTGGAGGAGATTTACGAGGACCTCTGTTATGTCAAGTTAAACTCGACAGCGCCAGAGGTGGCTGATTTTGTTAGTCTCTTTTTTTTTTCGGGTGTTTGTTTTTTTATGCGGTCAGATATGGCGATAGTTTTTATCTTCTTAAATAGTATACGAGATTTATAAAGAGTAATGCAGAAGCCCTGATGGATAATTTTCTATTCTCATCAAAATCTCATCTTAGACTTTCAGTCGCCTGAAGGTGCGCACGCTGATTAGAGATAAGATTTTTATATTGATGAGATTGATGTACAATCTCTGATATCTCAAGTACGCTCACAGTCAGATACAAGCTTTCGGCCTAATCTGACCGTAAAAACGAATATTCGCTCACTTCGGTTAGTCGGTTAACATCACGCTTGGTACATTCTAATACGATTTACTTTCATCTGACTTGTTAATATTCAAATCATGTTCCCCGGTCGCTACGTTATCACTTTTCATCTAACAACAATAGTTAATCCCTTTGTTATTTATAACTAAAAGTTTCAGACCCGCTTAGTGTCATTTGAGAGAACGTTGAATGTGCTTAAGAATAATGGAAGGTATTCGTAGTCGTGACTGCTAAAGAATCACGCTCAGTCTTCGGTCGTTACTCTGTCTCGAATTCTAAAGCTACGGTTTCCCTTTTAACGCCCAAAACCACGACGTTTAACGTACACAAACATCACTGCTTTATTTGGTGATTAGTAAAAAAAAAAAACTGCCAAAATAGGTATAAAGCCCGAAACTCGTAGTCAAAACGCGTAATAAATTGCCGAAATTTGCGAACTGGAATGTACTCGTAGATTGATTTTAGGTTTTGAGTTTCGACCATTTAATAAGTATACTCCTACTGGTTGCTCAAAAGCGTTTGGTAAAAAAAAAAACACCTGTTATAATAAATTAGACGTAACATAGATAAATAAACGCTCCAGCCAATCTATTTTGTTAAAAATCTCACCGTGAAAATTCATTTGAAGTAAGCTGTCTATAGTGGTTGCTACTATTGGCAGCTTACTTCCCCTATATTGTCCCTAGCATCTAGATTGAATACACGTCTTTACAACTGTCTGGCGATTTTAAGTATTTTGTAAATGGCCTACGCAAATGTTCTGCAGATCTGGTAGCGTCTTTTGAGTCGTTGAGCTCCCTAAAATAGGGTCGAGCTTCACGATGACTGATGCATGTATGCCGTCTGTTAGGGTATTAGGACAGGTCAACTCAAAGCAGCAATAGCTCTTTCTTCAAAATACCCTTCTAGACATGGCCCCTGCATTCTTAGACTCGCATAAAATTGTAATATAATAATATTTGGAATCTAACAGAGACCATGACCCAGAAGTTTGCTTCGGCATTTCTTCTCAAAGACCAATAACTCAGCTAGGAAATTCCGGCGCCATCTAGTTTTTAAATGTTGACGTGTAAGTGTCCTAAAAGATCTACTTACATAAATATACATTTCATCTGGTAGAATGACAGCTTACTTCACTTAAGTTTCATAAAGAATAGACTAGCTGTAATCATCCGAAGTTCATTGAACGCTAATTTCAGTGCCGCGCATACCACTAAAGCTTTTTCAATTAATCTGAACAGTACAGTTACATAACTGTCACCGTCATCAACTGTTACTTATCTATTTTGAATGCTCATCAATGAATACGCTTTGCTGATCATTGTGCGACCCACAATTACGTGCATAATTGACCAGACAACTAGTCCAAATACGGTATTTTCAACCCTGGCTCAATACAAATAAGGTTGAAAATACTGATCTGTTTTTCATTGGGAAGACTAGCTCTCTGCCGCGGAACTGAGCGCGTGTTAATGCTCACATTCTTTGCTATATTTCTTGACTTTATCTAAATAAAACATCGCACTTCGTTTCCCATACGTTCTGTAATAAACAATGTAGTACTAACATATTATTTCTTGGAAGCTACGTAACTTCGGAGTGTTTTAAATACATACATAAACAGACAAAACATGGGAAGCTGACCAAGTGACCTTGTTGTTGATAAAGAAGTTTCCTTCCGCTTTCTGGGTAATTATAGGACCCTGAAATAATACTAGCTCATGAGCTCTGCATCCTAAACGCGTAACACAGTCTTATCAGAAACTGAATCATTTTGAAGATTTTTTCTTTGGATGGGAAGGATGGGAAATCATCAAATAACTTCTCCTATTACCGACTAAAACCCACCCGTGTTTCTTCAGTTGCCTGTGTGCCAGGGGCCACGGTATCTCTTTCGAACAACCCGCACCCCTGGCAATTCATTGGTTCATAATTATGTTCTGAAAATGTGTCTGCTCAACAACGCGCAACGTAAATAACGGAATTAATGTTGTTGAACTGTCAAAATTAAAGTCATTCCCACTGTTAGTAATTTCCCCTCAGACTACAGAAATCACAGCTACTAAAGCTAGAATTTACCATTTTTCTACCAGCGAAGTAGTAGTGTAATTTTTCTACCATGAAAATTCTTTTCCCGTAGCGTTCTAAGATCATCGTAAATGCCCCTACTAAAAATAATTCAACTTCATCACAAAGGTATTTAATTTGGATTATCACACTCAAATATTAGATTGCCCTAATTTGCATGTCAACAAGACCTTTAAAACAAAGATAGATGACCCAACCTTTGTCCCAAGTACCTACCCAAGTACCCACGTACCCATGCATCCACATAATGTGGTCAAAGTTTTAATTTAATTAATCGTACTAAGCGTGGGAGTTCGTACAACTTTCTACTTTATTGTCTTATACGTGGAATCTGCGAGTCCTTAGCGGATTACGTAGTTTCAACACCTACACGTTTGTGAGTACGTGTTTAGGTACGAATTCTTGTAGTTGAGTCCCACTTACATCATCATTTTTGTCGAAAGACGTCCATTGCTGGACATAGGCTTCTGCCAAGTATCGCCAAAGCGACCGGGCATGAGTTTCTACCACTATACATCGTGTTAAATTATGTCTTGATCATTCAACTCCGGCTGAGTTGTATGATCTGGAATTGATGGGCACATGCCTCACCCAAGTTGTGTTACAAAACTCGAATTCTGTAACTGTACCGGTGTACTTTGACAATAATTAAAAGACATAGCAATCTTTGTGCCTGGTTCAGCAACTTGCAGATATGTCTATATGATATTGTGCAACACCGTCATACACTATCAATTACAATCTGTAACATTTTGATCGATATTGCTAATCCATTGCTTCTTATGTTCGAAAAATGTAGCTGTAACGTAAATCACGCATTTATCGTTGTCGAACTGTCAAAATGTTAGCCACGTACGTTATAAGGGCCATATTCATAAACGATGATTAAAGTTAAATGATGTTTAAACGTCAAAAATGCATGGTTAAATAGACGCTAATCATTACTTAACTTTAACCAACGTTTATGAATAAGGGGGTATTTAGTGTTACGCAGTTACCCCGTAGCTCTTTGCTATTTCATCCCATCATGACAATATAAAAATTTCAGTCCAATATCTCTGCAGTTCAGGGACATGTAAAATCCAGTACCCAATACGTAATGACGTAATTAGTGCTTACGCGTACGGTAACATAATTGAATACATAGTGTATTTCGGTTTGCTACTGAGCCCGTAGGCCAAATACATTATTTCCACGCTCCATGCCTCCTACATGAAAGGTCACCAATCCAATTTAGTCAGTTATGAACGTGATTTAGTAACAAGTTTCCAATAACTGTTGAAAATTGATACTGAAGCTCTGGTAATCAGAATCTTGGTATTTTTGAAAGAAGATTTTTTTTAAATATTGTAACTGTCTCCTCCGTCTCCAGTTTTTCTAACTGATCGTGCTGCGTTGCTGGGGAGTTTGTTGCGCCACTACTTCATCCCAACTAGTGCGGGGCGTTTTGTGGGACTGTCTTATCTAATTTTGACATTCGAAAAGTGTTGATTTTGGGTCTAGTTTGAATAAATGACTTGATTTATTTCTTTAAACTTTCGCAGCCAAGAAAAACTGTTAAAATAATGTAAAATTTAATTAAAAGCATACGAGGTCAAAAAGCCGCGTGCAGATTGCTGCAGCGTGCTACGTTGAAAACCAACTGTTGCATAAGTTTAAAATTTCGCAGGTTTCATAATACTTTTAATTAAAATGTTTTCTTTTATAACATTTACCTCAATGGCTCGTTTATCTGTAGGTTTGTCAATGAAAGATTATGAAATAAGTAGAAAGAGATATAAGGCGATAGTGTCTTGCGTACCTATTTAACTATAGATCGAGTTTGTAACTGAGTTCAACAATAGTGAGCTAGCAAGCAAAAGTTATCTATCTGTTCTGAGTTCCAGCCTACATTCATCCTCTGTTGAAATAGGCCTGTGTACTATCTTTTCCTGTCTGAAAAGCCAGCATTTCGTTAAAATATAGCTCTATTAATATTAGAGTGTGTTTCCGTAGGTGTATCTATGTTTAGAACGGTCAACGGATATTTTTCTATTTCATTGAACAAAACAACCGCGAAAAAACTTTGTTTATGTATTACGTGATACCTGCAATAATTTTAAGGTTCTCTGTATTAAAAATGATTTTGTTTTTCTTGCCCGTATGTTTGTTACTATGTTTTTATTTTTTACAAAAGTAAGGATGAAAAGAAATCGTCGCAGTATAACAAAATCTTCGCGAGCAAACTGAACAATATCGATAAAAATCTGCGAGCAGACAATGAATTATGCAATTAATTAATTTGCATATTTTTCTCATTCAAATCATTTAACTTATTGACTTGAAATGCACCGCTAGAAAGTTTAGAAACTAACAAATTTTAATTCGCAGCGAATTGACAATTATAACGGAAGTAATTCTAATAAAACCGTGCAATGACGTAATGCGAATTCTTAGTTTCTTACGACAGTTTACGACTTTGTCAATTGAACGCTTAGATGCGCCCGCGCCGGCGACGTCGATGTACCGTTTTCGCGAACCCGATAACACAACACAAGATAAGCTCGGTACTTCTCAGAAAGTTTTAGTCATGCTTTATCTGTCTTTTGAGTAATTTTATCTAACCGTTATCCTTTAAAAGAGCAGGTTGTCAAACGGTATTATTGTTGCACTCCTTCGTCATCAAGTTGATAGACCATACATGAACACATTCCTACTAACTAGACGCTTGGGAATAGGTCCTTTTGCTCTAACATTTGCTTGGCTATTAATAGGACCAATTTCTTAAAAGGCTTCCTCCCACGCTAATTAACGCACGATTTGTTTTCATACCGATATTTGTATATTGACATATTTCGGGCTTTTATCTCTCGCCGACGTATCTTTCAGTGGCCTTGAAAGACACCCATATGAAAAGATATATCGCTATATAGTATTTCCGATAGCCGCCGGCTTAAACGAAACAGGCTAATTATGTCCATTTCTTACTTCATATGCTACGCTGACCGCCAAGTATTCAACGCAATGATTGGCACGCAAGGTAATAATAGCATAACGATACTTACTTAATAATTTCAATGTAATGGACCTTGAAATTTGATGCAGTTCTAGAGAACTTATTCACTTGATAGTGTCCAGGAAAGAACACTGTTTCGTTTCATGGTAAAATTAATAGAATTCCGCTGTTGGTTCGATCAATTCAATCAATTTATTTGACGTCTTCAATAGAGCGAGCGTCACTGTAGTGATTAGCCTATAAGAAGGTTATCATACTGACGATTTGCTAGCGTGTTTGCAGCGAGACAATTTGTGAACGTGCACTCCACGGGTGCGAGGCGACCACGCGATCGGTTCTCCGCGTTTTTACAATATTTGGACACTTGCTTGTCTCGCTCTCTCTTGTATACTTACTCCAATCGCTCTTCTGCAAACGCGGCGGACACGTTCCGCACACGCGGCGTGATCGCTACGCACACGCAGCGAGGGCGTTGGAAGAATCGCCTCGGTGGAATCGCGCTCGCAAATCTTCAATGTGATTAGGCCCTAACATATAACTGTTAGGTAATAGTTACTCACATAATTTGAGAACGTAAAGTATCTTAGACTGTAAAACATTCAATCTTAATCAATCAAAAACGCATCATACCAAAAAACATTGTCGGTTCTTGTCTTCAAAATCTTCCGTGCATTTCAGCCTCATTGTTTCTCGTTCGCCGATGAAACAAAAACAAAGGCGGCAAGATATCCAGCCAAGTTTCCGAAACACACACGTTTACACGTCTGCCTACATTCTGTAGATAAACAGCTTTAAATCATCACTAGGTGCTTCCACGTGCTATCGCTTTGTGTAACGTAAACGAGAAATATTAGAAACTAATAAATACTTATCGTATTGTCGGAAATAGGTAAATTAATGAAGAAAGAATGCAGAAAATGTAGTGTGGTAGCCAGATAGAGTTCTGCATAATACCAAACATAATCAGCCTGTAATGTTCTCACTACTAACTAGGACGGCTCCTTTCTTCGAGAAAGAGTGGGCTGTAATCCACCACGCGGGCCCAGTGCGGGGTGGCAGATGTCACATGTCTTTGAATTTTTGGTTCCTTACGATGTTTTCCTTCACCGTTTTGAGAACAGTGGTGATGAAATTATTTGCTTAAAGTAAAGCACCTGTCTAGGTCTAGGTTCCAACCTACGAACTACAACTTGTAAGTCGCGGTGTTTTCCACTGGGTCACCACTCACCACTGCTAACTAGAAGAGAAAAGGTTCAAATCCAGGGCATGGAGACTACTTCTCCTTTCTCGTCGCTATCCTTGTGCCACAACTCTATATGAGAGTTACTAACTGTTCCCATAAAGCTACGTGATGTTTGATTGGATTAAATTAGGGCAAAGTTAGTCAGTTAGAAGCCGCAATAATATTTACGAACTATCTCAACAAGTTTTACATCGTTTTCGCTTAATGCAGCATTGCAGTGAAATCTGATCCTCTTTCGTCACAAAATCTTGCATTCCTAACATAGGAATTTGTTTACTATTGCATTTCATTAGCACACAAACAACTACGTCTACCTATCAGTACTTAAGTAATAATTACATGAAATCATCGTAGATTTGTACCAAGCGTGATGTTAAGAGTTTAAATGTTAGAGGGGATCGCTGTCCAGCTTTCGGCAAATAGCTCATCGTGTAGATATGCTTCGTAGCCTCGTATGGTCTTGATAGTCAACGTGTGTACTGATTTGTAACGGTCAAAACAAACTGATTGTATAAAGCTGGGGTTTCCTAAGCCCAGGTTCTCACCGACGACGTAATAAAATCGCGACGGGTTTTTTGCGCGCGCACAGAATCTGCAATGCGCTGCTTAGCGGCGAGACTTGGAAATCGAACACTGTGTTTTTCGACACGCTGAGACTCAATCTCGCTGCACTCTTTAGGATTTTCAATGCTCGATTTAGCATAGAGAGTTGAAAATCTAGTGCACGAAAAAATCCTGCAGCGATTTTAATACGTCCGTGTGTATGCCGAGTAAGACTGCGGTGGCCGCCACATAGCGTCCGCAATTTACCGGAGAATGACGTCATTGAAACGTTGTTTGTGAAAGTAAGTTGGGGTGATATTTAGATAGCGTTTTTCGTCACCGTAAAGTCAAACCCCGGTGCCGTCATTTTCATGACTACCGTCACTACGGCATTTATGGGTGTTCATTCATTATGAATTACTGAAGACCCAATTAAAACTAGAATAGTTTCAGCACGTCAACTTGGAAGTTGCATGTGCTATATAATAATAATAATAATAATTTATTTATTTATAAAGTTTATGCATGGGCAAACCGTATCCGTCGGTATAAACGAAGAGTGGATCGGTACACTCAGAATCGTATGTTCCAGAATGATCAAAGGTGGGTATACAGAGCTTGGGAGCGACCCTTTCCCACACAAGGTGTGACTGACGCGCGTCTACCGGATAATGATGACATGTGTGCGTTTTGGCGGAGCATTTGGTCGATGCCCGTCAGTCACATTGAAGATGATTGGATGCGTGTTGTTGAACGGGCGTGTGATTCAATACCAGACATGGAGGCTATCACCATCAGTCCTCTGGATGTGGCCCGTGCAGTCCGTCCGCTGCCTAACTGGAAATCTCCAGGACCGGACGGACTGCACAATTTCTGGATTAAATGGCTACAAAGGTCACACTCTTGCTTAGCTTCACAATTCCAGTCATCTTTAGAGAATGGGTCGCTACCACAGTTCTTTACGACAGGTATTACCCACCTGCTCCATAAATCGGGAAGTACTGCGGAACCTAAAAATTATAGACCTATTACATGTTTACCGACGGTCTACAAAGTTCTTACATCCATTCTTAGAGCAAAAATTACAAGTCATATTGAAAGCAACGCTATTATGTCGGTGTCTCAGAATGGATGTAAGAATGGGTCCCGTGGTACTAAGGAGCTGCTCCTTATAGACATGGCCATAAGCCAACAGGTTCGTAGATCCCGGAAGGATCTGTCGACATGTTGGATAGATTATAAGAAGGCCTATGACTCGGTGCCACATACATGGCTCATGAGGGTGCTGGAGTTGTACAAAATAGACGCAACTCTACGCACCTTCTTGATGTCGTGTATGAGGCAATGGAGGACGGTCCTTCTGTATCCAGGATGTCGACAGATCCAGGGGACCGATGAACCGATTAGGATTGAGCGTGGAATATTTCAGGGCGATAGTTTGAGTCCGCTTTGGTTTTGCTTAGCCTTGAATCCTCTAAGCACACTGCTGGAGGATTCAGGTCTAGGCTATCGGTTGAGAAGAGGTGGTCAGGTGATATCACACCTCCTTTACATGGATGACTTGAAACTCTTTGCCCCCAACAACTTGCAACTAATGGAGCTACTGAAGGTAACAGAAACCTTCAGTAGCGCCATCAGGATGGAATTTGGTGTAGACAAATGTGCAGTCATGCATGTAAAGCGAGGAAGGATTATAGAATCCGTGGGAACCCAAACTACGGATTCTATACACCTTAGATCACTCTCCTCAACCGAAACCTACAAGTACTTGGGTATGTCGGAAGCATTAGGCATCAATACTGCCGACATGAAACAATCGTTGAGGGAGCGCTTCTTTGGCCGCCTGAATAAAGTGTCAAATAGTCTTTTATCAGGCGGAAACAAAGTGCGCGCCTTCAACGGTTGGGTCATGCCGGTCTTGATGTACTCTTTCGGCATACTCAAATGGACTCAAACGGAACTTGACGCCCTGGATAGGAAGGTCCGTACATTGCTGACGGCACAACGGATGCATCACCCACGGTCATCAGTGATGAGACTGTACATCCCGCGGAAGTGTGGGGGCCGAGGCTTTTTGAATGCTAAAACCCTTCACAACCGCGAGATTTGCAGTCTCAGGGAATATTTCCTTAACACTGACGTGGGGATGCATCAAGATGTGGTCGCAGTGGACAAGAGCCTCACCCCGCTCTCCTTGGCGAAAGAGAACTGGCGCAAACCTGCAGTACTGGATACTACCGATCGTAAGGAAGTATGGCAAGGCAAAGAGCTACACGGACGCTTTTTCCGGGCTCTTCATGGGCCTGATGTAGACTTTTTGGCGTCTGTATCCTGGCTACGTTTCGGCGACCTCTTCGGGGAAACCGAAGGTTTTGTTTGTGCGATTATGGATGAAGTTATCATGACGAATAACTATCGGAAATACATTGTCAAGGATGGTACGGTTGACATCTGTCGGGCATGCCACCGTCCCGGTGAATCAATCCGACATATCGTTTCCGGTTGTTCTCGTCTTGCTAACGGCGAGTATTTGCACAGACACAATCTAGTAGCTAGGATTATCCACCAGCAACTTGCTTTGCAGTACAACCTTGTGGAGTCTGAAGTACCATACTACAGATATGTGCCCGACCCAGTTCTCGAGAATGGTCACGCCACATTGTATTGGGATCGATCTATCATCACTGACAGGACTATTGTAGCCAATAAGCCTGACATTGTGGTGATAGATCGCCGAGAGCGTTGTGCAATGATTGTTGATATCGCTGTCCCTCATGACGAGAATCTCATGAAAGCTGAGCAAGATAAGAAAATCAAGTATCTTGACTTAGCTCACGAGGTTGTCGACATGTGGGACGTGGACTCAGCAATCATTGTACCGATAATCATTACAGTAAATGGCCTAATAGCGAAGAGCCTCGACCAACATCTCAGGAGGCTCTCATTGCGCGGCTGGATCAAGGGCTTGATTCAGAAAGCAGTACTCCTAGACACGGCACGCATAGTCAGGAGGTTCCTTTCTCTAGAGCCCTGACCACCGGCATCTTGGACCCTGCTCCTGATGCCGATGGGCCACTATTTTTTATATTTTTAAATGTTTTTATTTTATTTTTGTAAAAATATTTAAAAATATACCTAATATGTATGTACAAAAGAAAATAAACGAAATAATAATTTTATTTATTTCTTACCACAAATTACAATGTTAATAATTAATAGTCTACAGAGACAATTTCATAATTAATTTGTGGAAGACTGGTGCCTAAACTAAGTTTTTTACAAAACCTGTATGTCAGGTCACCAGGCCCCCTAATCATAATTTTACATTATTTTGGTTGCACTGGAGACAATCTGGTTCATATATATATACATCGCCATATCTTTGAAACTTCTGCTGAAAAGCGGCACGGTCTCGAAACAGTGGCCCCGTTTTGGTGCTTTCCAACGAGGTTAAACTTTTGCTATTTTAGACTCGCCGATTAAAGATGAAAGAGATGGTATAAAATTAGAGTTAGAATTGGAATTTTAAGTTCAACTTCCACAGAATGTGCTGAAGCTTTTACCACTTTACCAGCTTTAAATATTGTCATCTCTATGTCTTAGGGCTGATTTTACCAAAGTCAGATATCTTTTATCCGTAGAGTAAAATTTACATCTGACAATTCTACTATGGAAGATCTGTCAAAAATTCAAAATTTATTCTCAGGATAAGACTTAGAATAAGTATAAAAGTTTGGTGAAATTCGCCCTTAATGATTAAAATAATTGGCTATATTTAAAATCTGTGAGTGTCACTGGTGTATTCGTATCCCATAGCTTCTGACTCTCTTTTTTAAAGTGCATCTCGCAGATCAACCTAGGATGTTGTCGGTTCTTAACCGGGCTTTCAATTGAATGCCCTATAAATAAGGATTACAGCCAGGGTATAATAGACATGTGACATTGATCATTTATAGGTGGTAGTGGGCTAACTTCCTACTGCAGTGATGTTTGCCATAATTATTCAATATTTAAAAAGTTTATCAGCTAAAATTATCTAAAGTTTTACTTATCAGTACACACTTAGAAACTATTGTATTTAGGTGTGGTCAGTTGTGTAGGTTATGTGAATAATTTAAGGATATGACAGCTGTTTTAACATGGCTTCTTGTTAAATTGCTCATGTGTTAGAAAATATGTAAATCAGCCATATCTTGTTAGCAAACTAATTAAATGGAAGATTTTTGCTATTGAATTTAATTTGTCCAACAGACAAAATTATAGCTCAATAAAATTATTTTCTTAAGCAATGGCGAAATTCGGCTTCAGATCACCATACCCTCAAAGTCGCCAGTTTGGGGACTTTACAAACTAAACACTTAAGTTCTGATCTGATTATGGGTTTGGGGACATTCTCAAACTAAACATTCAGTGGGGTACTTATTACTCGAATTACTTTTTAGTAGGTTGTGTGACCATCTCTGGAAGTGCCATTATCATTTGGAACCCATATTGTTATCACGGAGTAATGTTAAACTATGCTAGCGTATCCTGTTATTTTAAGTTATCTTCGTTTATATCCGTTGCTATTACAGTTTTTTTTTTGTCTAGTTTTTTAGCTGGTCACATTCTTTTTTCTAAATTTTCGTACTGTGTTTGGTAAATAATTTATACATGGCACCGTTTTAATTTATTCATAATCTTAATTTAAAAATAGATTCTGTTCACAATTTTTGAATATTTTATTTATAAATGGATAAAAATGCACGTTGATGTTTTAAATGTCTTTAGTTTAAAAAGGTGACTGACGGTTTTCTCCCAAAAAACAATTAGTAACCTCTAGTAAGCTTTAAAATGCCAACGTGTACTGTACATGCAATTGCGGATAATAGCGGTGGTCGACCGCCAGTGTCCGCGATGGTACATTACATGACACTAGATGAACCTGAATATTATTTTCGTATTCGCTTTTGTATCATTAGCTTTCCCAACATCATATCCTAATTTGCAAACATTCGAAATTCATTTAGTTTTTGCACTGCGACTGAGCGCCTTGCCAACATCACGTTACAGTTGAGCCTTATACACATACCTGTAACATGCACAGAAGTTTGCGAGTAGCTTGCATGCCATTCCTCCAATCAGAAGATGTTTTGGCATACTGGCTTGCAAGCTATAGCTGTAATATACTTTTGTGCAAGTTATAGACATGTGTATTACGAGCTTTAGCCTTCATTAAGCGACTACTCACACTTATTCAGCTCTGTTCAGCTTTTGTCCATAGAAAACAACGATTTTGTATGAGATGCGTACGCATGCGTTCAGCCGTAGAAAGCTAAACGGACTCTACACAAAATCGTTGTTTTCGGTCGACAAAAGCTGAACAGAGCTAAATAAGTGTGAGTAGTCCATAATTGTACGTTCTTGTGAGTACTTGGTAGGGCGTTTTAGTCGAAAAGGTATAGTAGCAAACCTCTAAAGCTAATAATCCAAAAGCGTCACGTAAGCTTGTGCATGTATAAATGGTGGGTCGCAAACGCAGCGGCGGCGCCAGCGCTCCTGCGGCCGACGTGGGTGAGTACGCCAGCTACTGCGCGCGCATCCACGACGAGGAGATCTACCACGACCTGTGTGCCGTCAAGAACAGCGTCCGCGACCTACCGCCCGTGCAGCCCCCTGCTTTCAACACAGTAGGGTTCCCCACTTTATTTTTGGTTTTGTTTTGCTTTGCTTTCGGTGATGGGAGTGGCAGTGCTGATTTTTGTTTGAATGTTGAACTTAGAACAGAAAGTTCAAAAAACTAATTGTATAGTCGACCTTGTAATTGCTGTACCACTTTTAACAAAAGGTAAATTAAAACCAGGTCCAGTCAAATCTGTGTGGTTTTTTCCTCAATAGAAGATCGCGGACCCTAATCTGCATGGTTCTCACACATGATCTGACCAAGTCAGTGGAATTTTAAAGTCGCTGACCTGTTAGTTTCTTTCGGTGGCTCTTCTCAGAGTAGTAAGGAAACACGGTCGGCGTTTCCTGACTCAACCAAGTAAAAAAAAAATGTTTTCATACTTAGCTCACTGATACAAATTAAAAAAAAAAACTGTCTTATAGCTAAAATAGACCCTGACGTTTTATGACGGGCAAGTGACATTCGACCTTAGGGTGGGAAAACAATTACGAGGGTATACAACACAAAAAAATAAACTCACACATGATCAACACAACATGCATGGGTGTCCCATAACAGTCTAACTTGTCCCATCTAATCAAGGAGACACAATAACTAATATTGCACCTTAAGGCGATAACATCAGGGTAGCTCGCTTAATTTCCTTTCGTTTTTTGCGATTCGCAGGTCAGTATCAGGTTGTATGTTGATTAAGGGCCTTATAATACTATCAGATTGCGAGCGTCCTCAAAGCGGAGCGGAGCGCAACGAACACGCGGCGCATGAGCAGCGAATTCGTTGCGGACGCGCAACGAGATCGCTGCGTATAGTAGCGTGGACGCCATTTCTTTTTGCTTTCGTTTTCGTCTCCGGCCTCTTCGAAGTAACGTCGGAATCCATTTTGTAACTAAGTGTATTCTACGTCGTTAACTTGCTAGAAACACGCGACGAAAACGTTGCGAATTTGCCACGCGGCCGCGGCGTCTTCGCTCTGCAGCTGCGGCGTGTACGTGACGCATTCGCTGCGCGGCCGCCACGCTCGCAGCCGCTCGCAAACCGCTAGTGTGATAAGGCCCTTAAATATGATTCGTGACCGTAATAAATATGACTACAGAATTATAATCAGTAATACAACTCAGACTTGGCCTCAGATGACATGATTTCATGAAATAGTCACTCAATAGGGTAATAATTGAACTTAAAGAGATTTTTTATGATTGTAATTGTAAAACACTGTTCTGCTAGTAAAAAAACGTAAGTAAATTTCGGTTTTCGCAGGCTAACGTAGTGCATCCCCCTTAATTGCCCAGCCTTCTATTTTGGTGTTGGGTGACAGTTAATAAATTAGAAGTGGCTGATCAATAAGTATCGGCTGTGGTTTTGTCTGTACACACATAATCACTTACTAGGTAGGCCAGTAATTCATTTTTAATGACGTAGTAAATTGTTTTGTGATAATTGTAGAAAGCAATTTACTGTTAGGTAAAATATTACAATTTTTATCGTAAATATTTTGACCTATACTCTAGACAAGTACAAAACATTTTACGTTGATATTTGAAAACTATTAAGTAGGTGAAATGTCTCTTTTTTACATAAATATTTTCACCATGAAACTAGACGAAAACAGTACATTTCTTTCTTTCCATTGACACTAAAAAAGATATCACAGTTATAATTCAGCGCAACGAAAACGGCAAACTAACAATGTTCACCACACACAAACACCTAGCTTGAATTCGAAAAGATATATTTTTCCTTGGGCTATAAACGAGACGAAAATATAACATTTACTTTCGACTTCCATTGACACTAAAAAGCGAAACCCTGTCTTTGTAGCGCAGTCGTCTAAAAAGATATCACAGTTTCATTCCATCGCCACGAAAGCGGCAAACTAACAAAGTTCACCACACACAAACACCTAGCCCAAAAATCGAAAACATTTTTCCCTAGCGTATAAAGTAGACGAAAACAAAACATTTACTTCCGACTTCCATTGACACTGAAGAGTATTAACCTCTATTTGTAGCGCAGTCGGGTAAGAAGATACCACAGTTACTATCTAAGCTAGCGCCACGAAAGCGGCAAACTAACTAATGTTCACCACACACAAACACCTAGCCTAAAGTCAAAACATTTTTCCTTAGCCTATAAACTAGACGAAAACAACACATTACCTTCCGACTTCAATTGACACTGAAATACATAACCCTGTCTTTGTTGTAACACAGTCGGGTATAAAGATATCACATTTACAATCCAGCGCCACGAAACCGGCACACTTAGTACAATTCTCAGCAAAAAAACCGTTCACGGATGACGGACGTATTAAATTCCAACCGGACAAGTAAAAGTTTAGCAAATCGTTCCGTACGACGATTGAATTATGCATGGCATGGCGCTGCTCCTCCAATCACGATGTTTTACAACGCTGCTATTAGTTTTGCTATCACTCTTTTTACAAACACCCAGTTTCTATAGCGTTGCGTTCCTGATGATAAAAATAAATGGATATCGCAATGTAAGTGGTTAAAAATAAGTTGTTATTTATAAAGCGGTGCGGATGTGCCGGAAGACGTTTTTTTTTTTTGGTGCTCTAGATTGTCCATATGGCGTGTTGCAATGATGTGCGGTAATGTCTTAACATATCGTACCGTACCGCATTGCGTTGTCGCTAAATACATGCACATTTTCTTAGGCCTGCTTGCATCACATAAATAAATGCGGTAATCGTATATAAAACATCCATTTTTGTTTTTTTTTTTTGGGTGGGAAATCATCAAATAACTTCTCCCGCTCTGGGTGGAGCAGGAGGGCGTGTCAGACTTTTACTGACTAAAACCCACCCGTGTTCATTCAGTAGCCCGTAGGCCAGGGGCTGTGGTATCTCTTTCGAACAAACCCGCACCCCTGGCAGGAAAACATATATTTAAACGATTGGCAGAAATATAACGATGCGATGTCTTAAATGTGTTAAGTGATTTGTGGTGCAAGAAAGGCTTAGTTTTTGGTCCAATTGTGCCAAGTATTTGGTCCTTTTGTAACAGAACTTGACGTTATAGAAACAATTTAAAATGTACATTGTAGATAGTGGATGGTAATAGATGGGTTACGGTTGTACTCTACGCTTTCGCTTTCATTGTATACAGCGGTACAAATTTAGAGGGTCAACGTTTTAACACTATGCGGGACATTAAACCACAGATATAATAACAATACATTTGATTTTGTGTCTCGTTCAGTGTCCTTCAATAGATTTAAAAAAAAAAAATTATTTTAAATATAGCATGCTATCCTTCTGAATTCGTACTGCATTCTTTTTTTATTCAAAATTCAAAATGATCATTTTCTTTTTAATGTTTTCAGCTAGCGACATCATCACATAGTTTAGAAAAGAGGGATTACGTTATACGAGAGCTGGTGGACACTGAGAACAACTATGTGGATGTTCTGAGCAAAATCATCAAATACTTCCTGAGGCCACTGATGCCGTACCTCAAACCTCAGGATATGCAAGTCATATTCTTTGGAATTAAGGTGAGAGCAAACTTATTTTATAATAACTTTGTTAAAAGTTTATTTTTATATTTTAGTGTTCGTTGAAAAGAGCTAAGAAAGAATCTAACGCCAACCTCTGATACTAATTTATTAGCAGTTCCATCATGTGCTTGATCAATTGAACCTGTTACAGCCTACTGCTGGACATAGGCCTTCCCTTAGTACCGCCACAAAGCTTACTCAGTCTATACCCGCCACCTTTTTACTAGTTCTTACGATCCTTAATCGTTTCATAATAAAAGTGGGGTAAATTTACCAATGACCATCTTTTTATTCTGTTTCCTTACAGGAGCTCCACGAAACCCACACAGGCCTACTCCGTCAACTAAAACTAGCAACAGAGGCGTGCGTCCCCGGCAGCGGCGCGCCACGTCTCGCGGACGTATTCCTAGCGTGGAGAGAACGACTGCTACTGTACGGAGACTACTGCTCCAACCTCACTAACGCACAGGACACGCTCAAGACGCTGGACGCGAGAGATTCTACGTTTAACAAACAATTAGCGGTAAAAAATACCAGCATTTCATCATAAGCTTATAGTAATCTATAGCTAGATAGTATCCCAATGCGCACTCCACTTAACTCGATTCTGGGTAACTTTTATGTTGCTGCTACCAGATATTGCCATTCATCAGCAACTACTCGTTGACATGTGTTCTCACGATAAGAAGATGATGAAGAAACATTTGAATCGCTTTGGGTATAATCACAAGAGAAGAACTCCAGCCACAGACTATAAAACCGTTTTTTTTTTTCTAGATCATTATTTTGAACGAAAATTAACCTTATTTCCTGCGTAATAAAACAAAATTTTGCTTTCATCTGTGAACAGAAATGTCAGAAAGAACACAGCGACGGTCGGATACAGCTGCGGGATATCCTGTCGGTGCCGATGCAGAGGGTGCTCAAATACCATCTGTTATTAGACAAACTGGTGCATGAAACACAACCGGTAAGCTTCTCTATTTCAAGGCGGTGCTAGCAATAGCGATTTTAAAAGATTGCGAGAGAAAATTGTGGTCACATAACAAATCTACTCCCGCACACAGTCGCACACGTATAAGGATTCAGCTTAGCCGCAAGTCACACAGCGGTAGTTCGACTGTAATTAACGTAGTTTTAATTATTTTTGGGATAAAAAAAATATCCTGTATTAAAAATGTCAGTAATCGATTCAGTTAATGATTTTAATGAAACTCCTTTTATAATGTGGATTAATTCAGTTATTTGTACCAATGCATTATGAGGTTACAAATTAATTTAGCAAGCGATACTCCGCAAACGTGATGGGTGTCCATACATGAACATCAATCGACTCAGCCTATCGCAGTCCACTGCTGGACATAGGCCTCTCCCAGACGGCGCCAGAACACCCTGCCCTCCGCCTTCCGCATCCAGTCTGCCTGCGCCACCTTCTCAAGGTCGTCGAGCCATCTAGCTGGAGCGTATCCTACACTACATTGGCGCGGTCTCCACTCCCGGATCGTCTGCTCCACCAGCCACCGTTCCTTCGACAAACAGCACGATTTTTATTATACGGGTCAACGACGATAGGCAGTGTTGTTACTTGTATTTTTACAGAAACGTAATGGTTATCAATGTCTATACAGGCAGTATAGATATTGATAACCATTACGTTTCTGTAAAAAAGAGAGGTACATTACCAAAGGTCGTTGACTCCAAAAAAGAAACATCAAGTTTTTGTTTGTTTTACCATGTTTGTCTGTGGAGTTTGGCTAGCCAATTTCACTAGACCCGGTATTTGTTTGTTGTCAACAGACTGTATCTTAAAGCTTTACCTGTTTACTAACAGAATCATGAGGAATTCCGAGGGTTAGAACGAGCGAAAGAGGCGATGGTCGACGTAGCACAATATATCAACGAAGTGAAAAGGGATAGCGAAGTGCTTTCGCTACTCGCTAAAGTACAGGTATACACATTTTTTTTTTATGTTGGAAAATATCCGGTTGTCAGACAAATGATACTTTTTTAAAGCTTTAATATTATATCATAAATCGATTGCATTTTTGGTCCTTGGGTTTATTCAGTCTCGAAAGTCTACTAAGCTCTCCAATGTTGCGTGTCTTCGTCTTCGCGAAATGTATTTTCTTTCTTTATTACAATTCAAGTACATTAAATTAAACTGTGCAGGAAAAGTTTTTATCCAGTGCGCAAACTTTAACCATGAATTCAGGATATCATTGTTGACCCCCCAGCACAGACATTCTTCGTCGGTTATAAAAAAAAAATCTGCTGTTGTATTGCATTTTTCTATGAAACAGCAGATTTTTTTTTTGTGTAAAACCGACGTAAAATTTCTGCGCCGGGGGGTCTAGAATGATATGCTGAATTTATGGTTAAAGTTTGCGCACTGGATAAAAACTTATCCTGAATTTCACAAAACTGCCACAGAATACATCAGGAGATTTTCAAAGTCCACTGGACCACTAAGTGTGTGACACTAAACAGCCTTTTCATGGTCGCTTGTATTTTTTACCAGGAGAGTATAATAGACTGGGAGGGCGGTGCCCTAGGCGCTGGGGGCGCAGGCCTAGCCGCGTACGGCAGGTTACTGCTGGACGGAGAACTGAAGGTCAAGGCACACGAGGACCAAAAACTGAGGTCACGATACGTGTTCGTGTTTGATAAGCTCATGCTGCTCTGCAAACCTGTGAAGGTAAGCTGCTTTGCATTAACACACAACACTGACTATCCCATGGAGTAATTCAGCTTAAGCGATATGTTATAGACATTTAGCACAAATATTTGCATCTCAAATTAGTTTGAAAATTGGCCAGTTTTAATGGTTACTAATTCCTATTAAAATGTTTATCAAATGAATAGGGTATTTTCCAATTTGATAAAAAACTATTTTAATTTGAAGACTGGGACGATACATTTTACAGAAAAATAAAAATAAATTGATTTATATCCATTTTCTTCATTAAAAACGATTAAAATCAAATTTATTTTTCGTTGTTTTGAATTTACCGCCAAAACGCTCCTTACGATTACTTTTTATCACGTGACAACGTGACGTCAGCTTCGTGTAAACAGCACCAGTACAAATACTTAGTTTGGCGCAGTTTTAGAAGTATTTGTGCACAGAGGCACCGCACACCAGTGATTTCACTTTCTATCCTTAAATTTTTTTGTTAATTATAAACACGAAACTCACTTTTTTACTTACTAACTACTTTAGTTTACACAAAGTTGACGTCACGTGATAATAAGTCATCGTAAGAAGCGTTTTGGCGGTAAATTCAAAACAACGAAAAATAAATTTGGTTTAAATCGTTTTTAATTGAGAAAATGGATATAAATCAATTTACTTTGATTTTTCTGTTACATATTTCGTCCCAATCTTCAAATTAGAATAGTTTTTATTAAATTGGAAAATACCCTATTCTGTGATCTGAAATTGGCAAACCGTTATTTTGGTAGAAAAAAAGAACATGTTTGTTAAGACTTCAGAAACTAAACGATTCTTAACCAATGAATTGAATTGCTTACCAAAAATAATCATTGCTTTAATAAAGCACACAAACATTATTGCGATTTTTATTTCTAATGTTGAAGAAACACATACTAATTAATTTTTCCTTTCTGTAACGCCATCCCCAGCTCCTCTCTTCCCAGGACAACCAATACTCGTACCGTGTAGGGGTGCGCCTGGCGGAGTACCGCGTAGAGGAGGGTTGTGGGAGACGCGCACTGCGCGGGGACGCGCGCTGGGCGTCGCACTTCTACCTCGTGCGCCGCACCAAGGACGCCACGTTCACGCTGTACGCACGCACTGACGACGCTAAGCGCAAGTGGGTGAAGGCCATCAAAGATGCTATGTGAGTACCACGACGTTCTGCTGACAATGTAAGGGAAGTTTTTTTTTTGTGCAGAGATTGCACTTATTGAGATGTGACGCTGAGCTTTTAACATAATACATTTGTCTGTTCAGGACATAAATCTGTTTTGCATTTTCCTCCAAAAACCATAAAAAGTGTTTTATATTCGGTAATGGTGAATCGGTTTCGAAAATTATTTTTTTAATGGAAAAATCTCAAATGCAGATCAAAAGTCACCGACTACCAAAATTAACGTTATTTTTCGCGTGTTTTTTGTGGAATTCGGTTTATTTGTTCTTAATTTTTTTTAATTAATAATAAGTATTTTTATTTTTTTACTATCATCTAACTTCCTAATAATGAATGCTATTACTAGAATATGCGCGTACTTGTTCAACCAGAATAAAAATAATATTTTCTATGCTTGTCCACAGTGACAACCTGGAGCCACCTGGCTGTCGGAGTACTAACCACAAGTTCGTATTACATACTTTCGAGAAACCAGCCACCTGTCACCATTGCTCCAAGTTCCTGAAGGGTAGAATATTCCAGGTATGCCCATTATTTCAACTTTCAGGAAGAAAGTTGAATTTAAATATAAATAAAACATGATTTATTGTTTTTTGCCGTCAAGTTTTAAATTTAGACCAACTTGGAGTACATACGGTAATGAGAACTTAAGAACGCTGCCTGCCACATGTCCACTAGCGCCACTCCTTTAAAAAAAAATTATCTCGTGACTGGAAAGGAATTATGGAAAACGGCTCAATCAGTTGTCTCGGTAAGTGTGTCTAGAATTTTCTAATACCTTTTATAACGTTTCACACGAAGCAACAAAAATCGATCTAAGATCGAACAACAAAACAACAAAATTCGATCTAAGATCGAATTTTGTTGCTTCGTGTCTCAATATGAAACTTTATAAACAAAACAACAAAATATGACCTTAGATAGAATTTTGTTGCTTCGTGTCTCAATTTGAAACTTTATAAAAGGTATTAGAAAATTCTAGACACACTTACCGAGACAGCTGATTGAGCCGTTTTTCATAATTCCTTTTCAGTCACGAGATAATATTTTTTTTAAAGGAGTGGCGCTAGTGGACCCGTGACAGCGCTCTTAAGACATTTTGACATGAGTTTTGTTCGCATTAAGTAAAAGATTAGCTACAATCATTTCGAAAAAACAGCCATGCTATCGTTGACATGCCAGACATCCGTATCTTTTCCTATTATTTTTCAAAATAAGAGAAGTGTCATCAGCGGGTAAAATTATATCCGAAAAGTTAGCTATCATGTCATTACTATTAACTAGAAATAAGAAAGGGCCTAGAATTGAACCTTGTGGAACGACCATATTAACTAGAGAAGCCGAGGAGGTAGCCCCGTTAACGTTTACTTTTTGCTGCTTTTGGATAAATTGGAAAGAACAAGATCAGCAGCTTGTCAACGAATTCCGTAGTGGTGTAATTTATAGATCAGTGTATTGTGGTCAACCTAGTCTAACGCTTTTGAGAGGTCACAGAAAATCCCAATTGCATCCTGGGACTTCTCCCAGGAATCCAAGATGTGACTGATGAGTTTTACTCCAGCGTTAGCCGTCAACCTACCTTTCGTGAAACCAAACTGGTGATTATGTAAATTCCCATTTCACCTAAAATGTGACAACATCTGGTCTTATATAATCTGCCTATAATATTCCCACTGCTGGGACACATGGTCGTTCAAAATTTTACTGTTTCATTAAATAAGGAAATTTACCGTTGTCTAAATAATTAATTAAATATGCCTGTTTGGATAATGGCAATTGTGTCAATGATATCTTCAAGAATGTTAACGCAAAATCCTCTAATCTAGTCTTCAGTATTTTTTAATGTTTAAAAATGTTTTGATTTCAAATGCTTTTTAATAGAAATGGCCTTGAATTCAAAACTCAGATAAGAAGTCGTTCCATGTTAAATACTGGCATTCAGCACTGCCCTGCTAATTGTATCTGCAGTAATCGTCATTTTTGGGTTTTCACTTTTTTGGAGAAATGGCAAACCTTTATGGGAAAAATAAAAATATTTGCGTACTGAAAGTATGTTTTTTTGATACCGATATTCACAATACTTGAAAATTTTACTTTAAGATTTCGCCATTTTTCTCCAAACCGCGTTTTTGCAAGTGCTGCATTTACAACTAGTAGGTCAGAGCTGCATCCAGTTAGACTGGAATTCGACCCCAACGTAGTTGGGAAAAGGCTAGGCAGAATTTTTTGATTGATACATAACATAAAAATACTTCGTGTTGAATTTTATGCAGTAACAGAACAAAGTTAATAAATGATATTTTCCTTTTGTCAGGGCTACCTGTGCACGGTGTGCAACGCGTGCGCCCACAAGGAGTGCATCGCGCTGTCCGGGCGCTGCGGCGGCGGCCTGGCGCCCGCGCCGGCACTGCCCCCGCACCAGCACCAGCCCGACCAGGCGCTGCACTATTACATGTGGTAAGTCTCTAATTATTGTTACTTAGGTAACTAATTTACCAGTAAGTTTAACAGTACTGATTTAGAGTACCTTTTTTTAAAGTCAAATATCGTCCATTGAATCAGTTATTCTATCTCACGAAGGCGGGTGAGCGATACTTGTAGTTGTGATATGTCAGACATGCGCTCTTGTGTGCGTAACTGCAGGTAGCGTTAACAAGTTCATCGCGAAGCAATATTTTGGCGTAATACAGTACGCACAACTAGCCCGGCCGGCAGCTCGGGCGATATCTGAGCGCTCCCGAGGTTACACCCACAGAAACAATGTGCATTCGCATCTACACGTACCTAACTCGCCTTCTATCGTAGGATAGAACAACTCACGAGTGTGCATGATACTTGAATATCAGCTAAACGCCTCCACCGACGACGCCGATCTCTGCTGTCGCTCATAATTTATTTATTTATTCATTTTTGTGCATAATAAAGGCACAAACTCAGACTTAATGTGAAGGCAATAAGTCCTAAACGTACGCTGGCAATACTATTTACCTCCGCCAGTTTCCAATTCAGTTCTGAAAAATAAACATTGTTGGTTCTGTCAGTAACTTACCGCTAAAATACCATTTATAATTCGCAGGTACGTGGGCGAGATGGGCCGCGAGACAGCAACAGCGCGGCTAGAGCGTCGCGTGGACGGCACGTTCCTGCTGCGAGTGCGGCCGCACCCGCCGCACACACCGCACCATCCACACGCTCCCACCGACACCAACCTGGCGCTATCACTCAAGTATGTGTTCACTATACTTACAGGAATAACATAAACTTTAACTATCTAAGCTCACTTGTTTCATTCACTATCATAACAAGTATGTATTTACAGACTTATCAACAATACAATTTCCTTATATAAACTAAGAGGGTTCGTAAGAAAATTTGGATATTGCGGGCTATACTGGCGTTTCCCTCCAAAGCAGGTTACCTACTTAATACCTCATGTTGCCCATTATTTACGTATCATGTAGTGTGAATATCTTTTTGCTGGAGATCTTCATAAATAAATAAGCTGTAGTTCACACACTTAAGGCCACAAATATGGCAGTTCTCCAAAAAAGGACCTACAGTACAGCACTCAAAAGTGGTTGTGAATCGTAATATTTTAAAAAAGTTAATATTTTGAAAAAGTATGCTACTACAAATCAAAACAAAACGAAATAGCCAATTGGATACATTGTCTTTTCTCCATCCATACTCACACAGTAACAATGTTGGCCCTTCGCTCCACAGAACAGACAACACAGTGAAGCACATGCGCGTGTGCCGCAAGCCCATAGACCAGGTGCCGCACTACTACCTGTCCGAGTCGCGCTTCTTCCGCAGCGTCGTCGAGCTCATCACCTACTACGAGAAGACCAGCCTCTCCGAGAACTTTGAAGGGTGAGCATACTTCTTGAAACCTAAGAACTAATATCTAGGACACTATAAAGACGATATTTTCAGTTTTGTTGTCCCACTGCGGGATAGAATAATTTTTAAAAATAAGGTAAAATATTTTTTTCCACTCCTCTACATCATGACTTGTGCAGATGGTGCAGATTGTGTGATGGACCAATGTTTTGTGTAGATGGTGTAAAAAAAACCCGCAATGTATTTCAGGGACTAATTAAAAAATCAAACACACTGCGAAAATCAAAGACGGACCCTAGAAAACTTTGGGCACGCCACGATTGCGGCGATAAATACTCTCTTTGAAGAGCGGATTGAGAGGCGCCACGGCGTCCTCACCTTCCGCTTGACGCAGGTCCTCACTGGCCACGGTTGTTCCGGATAAAGCGGGATAAAACGCCCGGGTTTTTCCACTGCATAGATCGCACTGAAGACACGGTGGAAGTCTGCCTGACTTAGGCAGAGCACCGCCGTGTCATTTCGGAGGCGATCGGCGGCAGCGATCTCTCGCGTCCGGCCCTAGTCCAAATCAAATCAAATCAAATCATTTATTTGCTTGGAAATGGGTAGTTACATGAGGTGATATATACAATAATAAAAGTGCTGATAACCATATCCTACCTAAATAGGTGTGCAAATATCTACGGTCTTATTCATAAACGCCTTGTAACTTTTAATCAATTGCTAACTAACTGATTAGCAAAATTCTTATTTATAAACGCTATTTAGCGCTATAAGGTCGCTAAGCAAATGATTTGTAGCTGTCATATTTAAACACCACCGGTGCCCTGTTTAACTTGCTAAGAGGCAACATGGCGGATTTTATTTTAATCAGCTGATCGATTCAAAATGATTTTTACTGTACTTCAAGGTTATTTTGTTCTTAAATATGGAATTATCATTAGTAAATGTGGATTTCGACAATATTTTACGGGATTTCAGAACGACACCGAAGAATTAAATAGTTTTGAAACGCCGCGGGCGCCTATTGTTAGTAAACGGAGGAAGACCTACAAGACTCGTTCAAATCCGCTACGAAAAAAACATATTCCTCATTCTAAGTACACGTGATGATAGGATTTATAGGGTAGTTCAATCAGTAGGAGGTTCAGTCAGTTCGTGAGGAAGCTCATCGGAGATAGTGATTATCCATTGTTATCCCATGTACCCCTCGTTTTATGACGCAGAGAGTACTTTATACGATACTGATGACGCCTTCTAGGGCCCAGAACTAAAGAAATGCCACGTTATGGCAGTCATGCACAATAAAACAAGATACTTTTTATAAAAACCAATTTATTTCGATACGCAATAAAGCCATATTTGTGTTATAATTTCATTATTTTTGATTTCCAATTCTTCTTTGTCCAAAGACGGGTGCACTTATTTTCTCATGCCACTCTCATTCCTCATCTTTTTCACTTAGCATGGTGACCCCCGTTGCCATCTTTGCAAGGTTGAATAGTAATGGTGCTAACTGCTAAGTAGTGGCTTTCATAGCAGCAGTCAAAATTGTAACTGTAAACATGAATAATAATTGTTATTAAAAGACACTGAAACCCCAGTGCAAAAGCAATAGGAAGTTATATAGAATAGGCACAAGTACCCACATATGTTTCTCAAAGAGGATATCCATGTTAACAAGTTTAAAGAACATGTAAATACATAGCTGTATCGGCTACTGTGTTATCATTCATTTGGTCACTTTACAATAGAAAGTAAATAGGTACAAATTCAGAGATACATTACCTTTTCCTGTTTACTCCATTCTTGGGAGCATATTATTATCATTGCTCATCTTTTTCACGTAGCATCATCTCCATCGTTGCCATCTCAAGATTGAATAGTATTGGTGCTACGTGCTAGTAGCTTTCATAGCAGCAGTCAAAATTGTAACTGTAAACAAGTATAATTTTATTGTTATTAAAATACACTGAAACCCTGCAAAAGCACTAGGAATTTTCATAGAATATACATACATATATACGCATATGTTTTTAAAAGATAATATCCATGTAAATAAACGTAAAGAACTTGTAAATACATAGTTATTATCAGCTAATACGATAGCATTATATTGGGCACTTTACAATAGAAACTAGATAAAAATTCAGACGATACATTACCTTTTCCTGTTTACTCCAATCATGGGAGCGTATTATTTTCATTGCTGATTTGCTTCCATCGTAAACACAATAAAATAAACACAATAAATTATTCTATTCAAATACAAATAAATCATTGAAATTTTTGACATAGGTCTGTCGAAGTCACGACAGATACAAAAATCATGCATTTGACAACTTGATTCTTAAAATCCTGTTTTTTAGGCGACTATTTTGATTATAATCTGTGCTGAACGCATAATTTCACCTCTATTTCGTTTCGCTACTAATCACCTGCAAACTAGCGTTTATAAATAAAGAAAAGTTAATCAATGATTAGGAGGTAACCAATTGATAAGCTAAACAGTGGCTAGTGAGTGATTAGCGAGTTTTTTATAACTAAGGCTGTTTTTGTACTAAATTATACACATTATTAAAAAACACACATTATTATAAATTAAATTAAAAAGCACGCATTACTCCCATGGAGGTAGGCAAAAACTACAGACCGTCATCGCCACCAGTTCCGATCCTTACATACTACTTTTGCCTCGTTTACGCTCACACGTCCGGTCACAAACGCAGCCCAGACGGCGACGGTCCAAGCCATGGTACGGAGCGAGAGTGCATAGGTAGCCGTTACCTCCTTCTGCGAAGCAGTAATGCTCTCGAAGAGGGAGGCGGCGCATGTGAGGGAGAGGCAGTATATGCGCCCTCACGGCCCTAGCCACCGCAGGAGACGCCCTAAGCGTCGGGAATCCCAGGCTGATTCCCGGCCACCGTTAGGCGTGGGCTTGCGGACGGCGAGTAATGGGTATCTCGCTGTCCGGTAAGGACCAAGCTCGGGTCGACGGCGCGTTGTGTTCCACGCGCACCTATAAGAGATGTCAGCACCAACTGGTGGGGTCCGCAAGGACCGATGCCTGCCAGGGGTGCGGGTTGTTCGAAAGAGATACCATGGCCCCTGGCACACAGGCAACTGGGGCAACACGGATGGGTTTTAGTCAGTAAAAGTCTGACACGCCCTCCTGCTCCAACCAGACCGGGCGAAGTTATTTGATGATTTCCCACCATCAAAAAAAAACCTGGAAAACTTTTTAACATTTCTGCTACGCGTTTTCACTGAGGCGGAGACGAAAAAATGCCTTATAAATGACTGACTATAACTATTTAATTTTTACAGCCTAAACTCCAACCTCCGCTGGCCATTCCGGCGCGTGGTGGCGACAGTGATCCACGACTTCCGGCCGCTGGAGAGCTCCCAGCTGGCGCTGCGGCCGGGCGCCAAGGTGCTGGTGCTCAGCAAGGAAGGGGACGGCCGGGGCTGGTGGAAAGGGCGCACCCTCGACAAGGTATGCTGGAGGTCTACAGCTTCCAATAAGTCTTATGTTAAGATTCAATCATCGAACCAACTGAGCAATTTTTTATTATTATTTCGTCTCCTTCAATATTAATTTCTAATTAAATTCATAACGTGTAGAATTATTCCTCTGGAAGTACCGAGGTTACTTGTTCATCACTGTAAATTCTAGCTAACAGTTCTTGTATTCGTTTCAGGTAGCCGATTGTACATTATTTAGTTTAAATTTGTTGATAGATATTACAATGGATACATCTGTGCCTACTGCGGATAAATACATATCAGAGTTGTGCAATAGCGTTCTAGGATGTACTGTAGATTTATTACGATTGGCTTGTTTGAATGATTAACGATTTGTTTTGCTAAGGTTAACTTGTATAAAACAGTTTTCCTTGTACTTTTTAATTGTGCATAAAGTATTAATAAATAAATATCCAAATCTGATCACGTCATCCATGCTACTTAATTAACATTTAAAACAAACGTCCCTTCTCCAGGGTGACAACCGCTCAGGCTACTTCCCCAAGGAATGCGTGCGCGAGGAACCAGAGTGTATCGGAGCACTTGACTGATGTCAGCTTTGCCTCGCCGAGCGCGAGCTGCACTTCTCGTCGCCGAGGCCGCCCGCACTCGACGATGAGCAAGACGACAATGATCCGGCCGACCTTGTTTAAACATGAGCATTTTGATCATGTTGCAAGGAGCCAGTAGTACTACAAGAAAACTTGGGCCTTTTGACCAAGGAGACAGGTACCGAAGAGGAGATAACAAAATTGTCGTTATTGAAAATGGTCCTTCGTGGCGGACTTCGAACATTCATAGATATATTTAAAGGTGTTTTATTCCTTCTGAATGTTTAATGTCAGTGTTTAATATGAAGATGATTCGTCGAACTTATAAGTTCGACTTGACCTTATCTCGTAGATATTTCTTAAGAAAATAACGTATTACCTGATAAATCAAGAGGAAATTATTCTTAGAATAATGAATGTTATAAGTATGACGTATATAGCGAGTACGAGGGACGCAGTTATATTTTCATATCGGTGTTAAAATGTCAACATACTCTAGCAAATAAGGTTGTATGGACTTGCAACGAATTCCCGGGTATTAGAACCTCGGGAATTGTAAAAATAGTGACTAAAAACCATGTGAATAGAAAATGTAAATATTATGTATGGTGTGTATAAAATGTATGACGATGACGTAAGCAGTGTTTAGAAAATGGTCCTTTTACTCGAAAAGTATGGGAAAAGTTCGCCTGCGAGAGTGCTAGCTATCATTATTAATAATGCAAATATTAAATGTTTTAAAACAGTTATCTGACAAATTATGTGCATCTATATATTTAAAAAAAAGAAAGAGATATTGTATTTAGCCAAATCGGTCATAGTTTTAATGGAGGCCACATATTTTGCTCTTAAATAAATCATTATCTTTCTGTCTTTGTACGCACGGCTACACATCAAGCTATACAGCTCCAGTATAAGCTGATCTCGCATTGTATAGAATTTCTGTACAGTGCGAGATCAGCGTAAACTGGAAATGTATAGCTTGATGTGTACCATGTCACTTGGGGTCGGTAAACACGTCTTCCTCTCCAATAAGTATAAAAATAATTACACTAGCGAAATTTTAAAAATAATCCTTTCCGAATAAATCAATGGAAAGATACATAACAATAGATAGTTTTCAATTCATATTTATATAAAGTTCTAGAAACATAAATGAATAGATAACATTTGTTATGGGCAAATAAAAATATATTTTAGCCACTATAAATACGGTACACTATATATGAGAAACAGAAACACGTTCACTTTTGTGATTATTCTATTTAGTTTGAAAAGTAATTAAGGCAGCCGATATACACGACACTTATTAGATTTATAGAATATTTCGTCACGATATGTCGACGTACACACGGACTTTTTTCCCGCACTACTTAGCGCTGACAAATGAAATTCGAAAAGTATAACTCGCTGTTCGATTTTTGACACGCTGAGATGCACTATAGTTGATTTTCAATGCTCGTTTCTACAACGAGAGTTCAAAATCCAGCGAAAAAAAAGCCCTGCGTCTGTGTAGACGTCGACTAAGAATCGAATGCCAGTTGCATTGTAGCTGACATATCATGACCGGTACGAACTTTGCACATAAGGCCGCGACATTTTTTTGGAAATAAGTAGTGACATGAGGCGAGTGTGAGTGAGAGAACATGCGCGACAGATCGGAGAGCCTATGTTCACACCGGCCATGATTCACCAGCCGTATTGTACAGTCGCCAGCAGGTCAAGCTATCCCAAACTGTCAACTTTTCCCAATTGAACATAAACCTTATTCCTTTGTAATAAAGTTGAAAAACTATCAAAGAAATTTCACAGATTGGGGTAGCTTAATGTGCTGGCCTCTGTACTAAGGAAGGAGATACAATGCTCATTTAATTCGATTTGTGTCACAAAAATAAAATATACTATTATTCAGGCAGCTAAACATATACTTACGTAATGTGAGTGTATATAGATTGTAATCGCATCGTGTTCTAACATTTATGCCTAGTGCACATTATAATTTTAGAAATTATTCATCATTTAGTTCGAGAAAAAATCTCTAGTCGTGTGAATGGGTGTTTACGAAGCAATCTCACTTCGGTGTTAATATAATGTGTAAAATACATGTGCATATATGTAAATTGTGTATAAAATTATATCTTGGGAAATTATAGTGTGGACTTTACGGAGAAAATGCTGGTTGTGTGGCTATGTGACTGGTCGCATCGACCAGTCCAAGTTAACATAAGATAGAGTATATTTAATGGTGTTATTACAATAAGCTGCTAGCCTATCAAGTTAATAAGACACTTTGCTGTAGGTGATAAGGTTGACTTTTGTTAGCACTGTGTCAATCGATTTTTTAAATGAAATGCGTCTGTCTTTTACGAGGTTTATTCTGGCAACTAAATCAATATACATACGTCGTGCATCTCTTTATAAACTGCTGTTAACACACATATTAATAGAAACGCCATTTGAAGACAAATGACGGATAAGAGGTCTTTTTTTTTTTCTGTAGTCTGGCGTTTGACTGATGTCTCACCTAATGGTAAGCGATGATGTGACCGACGATGGAGCATGCTTACCTAGAAGTAACCTATTTTTTCTCGACTTGAAGGTACTCAGGTTATAGCTATCAGGAAACATGACTCCGGTACTAAGTAAGAGGGACGCGAGCGCTAAGCGAGCCGGTGGGCAGAGTTCCACCAAAGTTGTCTTATTATCTTGGTCGTCTATATAAACTGGGTGAGCACACTAAAGCTGTTTGCGACCGGCCGCGCCATCCAGTTAGATATATTGGAATTTATAGGTGTAAAACGCCATGATTCAACACCATTTCTCAGTAAAGTCTTTAAAGTATGAAATAATGAGCTCTCTTCTCTATTGGCACTCGGCAATGTTTGATGGTGCGTATCGATGCTTTAATGTAGGTATATTGTAGGACGTGTGCCACAGGTCCAGGCTATGTTGGATTGAGTGTGCGTTTTAATGCGTTGAGGTGGTCACAAGCTTTGTCACACATTGTGTTACTAATGTTAGTACAGTCTGATGCAAAGGGCCCTGAACACGAGGCGAGTTGAGTGAGGGGTGGGGGTACTGCATACTTCGCAGTGAGTGGCGCACTTCAGAGCGGTCATCATGTTTGCATTGGGGTCACGTCACACGCACGGGGTGTAAGATCTTAGAGTATAGATTGCTGATTTTTTGTTGGCCTAATTAAAATACATATTATGATAAAATTGTAGGTAGGAAAAAAGAAATATTTGGGTAGATAAACTATATGTGAATCTCTTAGAACACGTATTAAAACGTACACTCTGGATCGTTGTTATATTTCATGTCATTTATCATCATACATGTCGTTTACCTCCGTGGACTTACTTCACTATAAGGATGTGTTAGGTTAGACCGTGTCGATTCCGCGGCTTGGACGTGAAGGCCCCGAATAGAAAGGAAACAAACGCAGAGTACAGGATTTTCTGATGACATTGAATATTATGCCTTAATTTTAGTGTTTTAAATTACAAAGTTGCACGAATCGCGTCGAAATGCCGTGTTTGCACTTTTAAAACACTGAAAATAAGGTTTATTTTTCCTTGTAGTAAAAACACATCTACTTTGTACTTCTTCACTTGTCTTGTTCTGTGACTAGTTGTCGTGATTTTCTTCTCTATTGTCTTGACTGCGAACTACCACCACCATGATGGAAAGTATGCTCAACCTGTGTAGTGTGTATTAACATTATCTATGTTAGTTGTACTTTAAAGTGTTCGAACATAAGACTTATATTTGAATTTTGTCACCTCAATCAAGCCATAATTTTATTACCTAGATGTGCAATAAATAGCAATTTTATTAACTAATAACCTTATCTGCAGTTTTACAAATAAGGCGGACGGCCAAAAGTGCTCTAACACTCATTATATGCTCATAAAAACTTATATTACTTCTCCGCTTGCTCTTTCACGAAACTTCTTAACAACGCAAATTAAAATTTATTTAATTTTAATAGACAACTCGCTATAGTTCTTATGTCCGTTTTCATTTACACTAGGCGACATCTACATGAATGCCTTAATAAAACCGCGCTGTTGGATTTTTAACTTTAATCGCTTTATCGAATGTTGAAAATACAACGGCGCGCATTTTAGGCATTTTATAGGTATCGCCGATTTTTTGAGAAAACGGTAATTTAGGCCAAAATAGCAGACAAAATAAAATACTTTTAGCATTGGCGACTGCATCGCGTTTGGTGACTTACTGCGTTCAATGTTCAGTATGGCGGTCGCTATTTGTCGCTTATTCTAAAAGTATAATTTCTGCTATTGTAGGGCAATAGCAAAATTGTTTTCAATATCGGTCAAGACTTCGTTTCTCCAAAAGTGAGATAAAGTGCCAAATGAATGCACCTAGGTTCTTTTTGCCAAACGTAAAGAAATACAGCGTTATTTTGCATAATATCGCTATATCGAAATTACAACAACATTGTATACCTCAGTATCGCCGTTCTGTCTACATTCCAATGCAAAGTATTATTTTTTTCTTTACTCTAAACAATTCTTACACAAAGATTCAGGACACAAATTAGTCATTTATCATTGTTTTTTTTTTTCTCCTGTTAATTAATTTCCCCGAATAGAAAAGACTCCATTTTATTTATACTAGGTAATTTTGGAACGGTCACATTTTTCCTCATAAAATTTTGTCTTCCTAACGATACCAAACGGACTCGTATCGAGTTGATTTCCTATTTTAAAGTAAACTTATTTATTCCTTACAATATCACATGACTTCCTTATACAGGGTGTATTTTTATGCGGACTGACTGAATCAGGGCAGTGACAAATTAGGATCCGAACATGCTCCAAAGAGTAATTGTCAAACAAATAATGAGCATAAATTTGCTCAAAGCTTGCTCTCTTCTTGTTTCTCAAAACCTTGTAGACTGCTACGATATTTATGGGCTAGAATGACATGTTTTTTTTTTTTGGAGGGTGGGACATCATCGCATAACTTCTCCCGCTCTGGGTGGAGCAGAAGGGCGTCTCAGACTTTCACTGTTGGCTGTGTGTCTGAGGCCACTGGATACAGTGGAACAACAGATACAGCGAAAGAGACATCTTTCGCACAACCTGCACCCTGGACATAGACAGGATGCGCTATTGGTAAACATTTGTACAATTGTTTTCTGAAATGTCACATGAAATATTCAAAAAACAAGACGGGCGAACCTTTTTCCGATTGCGGCTATGCACCAAACCTACAGTTAGAGCTCAATGTAAGTTGCACATGGGGTAGCGAGATATTCTTTTCTTATGATGTGTTCTTTGGTTTGGGTTCTAATTGCTCAGTCACCGCCTTGAATTTAGTCCGAAAGATCAAGATACCCTCTATAGATCTCCATCTACGATGCTTCCAATCAGTCATCCACATATCACGAACATAACAAATAAGTTACAAAATAATTCGAGCTTTACTTTTTAAATAAAAATACAAAAATCCTAAAAATCTATGAACGAAATAAAAATATTAATGATTAAAGTAAAATTATTGTCTTCGTTATCTAAATATTTAATAGGTGAAATTCAAATATTACTGTTTTCTATGATAATTCGTTATAATAAAATTCAGATAGGCAGGGACAGTGCGCTGCGCACGCTCGTCTTTAATAATGCTTATTCCATCTTCTGTCCCTAATATTAATAAAACATAAAGGATACTCCCCATTTATGACGGTTCTTCATGTCGTGACACATTTCTCTCTTCCGAAAACTACGGTTCCCTAAAAGAGCGGTGGCCGCCACCTAACGCCCACAGTAACAGAAAATGATGACTTTACGGTGGCAAAAAACGCTCTCTAGGGAAACATTAACTTACTTTTAAATAATGTTTCAAATTCAAAATTATTTATTTGTGACACATAAGTAAAATGTTGTGGTACATGATGTTATAAAATAAAAGTTGTATCACTATGCGCTGCCTTGCAAGGCGTACAAATATGGTCTACACTACACAATAGTAGTTGTACATGTAGGGAGTATAGCTTATACTATAAAATATTGCTAAGTAACCGTTTTTTTTTTTTAAAGATTATCATAAAACAATAAAAATAAAATAACATAAAACAAAGTTTCTGTGACGCCATTCCACGGCAAATTGAAGACGCTATGTGGCGGCCACCAGGGTCTTGGGGAAACCCTAGCTTAACTTCCCTAGAAAGACTGTATTAGTTTTCAAATATATTAATTGATCCCTTCTAATCTTACATTTCCGCTTCGTACGAATTCAATGTAAATAATTGTTAATTCATTGTTGTAACAAATAAATGTATTTAGTAGATTCAATGAAGTCAACGTGCACATTGAATGTTATCCTTCCACGTTGCGTAAATAGTATAAGTACATGTTAAAATAAACAATGTCTGATGAATATTAAAAGCGTGGAAGTGGCAATATGTTTTATCCTAGTATAATTATATACCGCCTCGTTTTATTTTTTCATTGAAAACCGCTGCCTCACTATTTGAGCTTTGACCTTTATAATTTTAAGCTACGGTTTGCGCATTTTTATTATTTACACTTTTATCATATGGCTTTAGTTTCGTAGTTGTAATAGGATGACAATGTAACGTTTAACACTAGATATTATTTGTTTATGTTTTTTTTTACATTTATTCATAAAAAAACGACACTTGTAAATAAACTCATAAATTGTCATATAAATATTTGTGAGCCACTTCCATCTCGTCATAATAAATTATATAAATGTAAATTTTAAATGGATTTAAATGTTTCTTATAAACACTAGTGCCAGTAAATAAAATAAAATGTTAAAATATTATGCTTTAATTTAATCTGCATAACTGACATGTAAACATTATATTATTGTGGTGGATAAATATATCTATTGATTTAAAAAAATAGTCTATCTTGTCCATGGCCACAGGGTGCCGTTGTTATGTAAAAATATATATATAAATGATATAAAAAATATATATGAGGCATAAGTAAAGAATATGGTTGTTGTAAAGTAATAGATATATATTTTTTCTATTTAGTTGGCGAGCCCGGGTGACGTGAGGGGCGGGTCACGGCAGCAGTGTGATAGATAGATCAATATAGAAAATATAATTTTGCTTTTTAATTTCTCTAAACTCTGATTTTTTATCTACTAGACCAAAATGACAGCTGTTACGCATAACTATCATGAATCACAAAAACAAAGGACGTTCGCAGCTGTCATATTAAATTATATCAAAATTTTATTATATTGGGAGATGGTAGGGAGGGAGTACAATTCACGAAAATCTAATAAATCAGCTATTTAAAGTATAAATGTTAAAATATGACAATTATTATTGTAAGTTAAAGTTATAGATCCTACCGCTCCCACTCAGTCGCTAATTTTATGATTCGTGCCAAAATATTTTAAATTATTATGAGCAAGCATAAAATGATCTCTGTAATATTAACGCCGTTTATCGACATTACAAACAATATCTACGTACGTTGTTATCTACACTAGAATATATTCATTTACCATTTACATATACGGAAAAAATGTATTTTAGAACACGAAGTGACGCGCACTATACTTGTGGTTACAAAGTGTACGAAAACGCTGTGCATGTGTGTGTACGTACAGGAACTATCGGTACCCTCCGAGACAATAGCGAAGTCGGAGGCCTGTGTGTGCGTGTGTTCTCACGTCGTCTTCACGCACCCATTCACAGCGTGGTTAACACTAGGTTAGCAAAAGTAAACCGCGCGTTGCTTCGTGGATAAAGCTATTAAGCTATAAAGCTATTGTACATTATATTAGTTTTAGTTTGGACACATCCTTTTGGGTGATAAAGCAACTTCTTTTTATTAGTGAAGTTTACTTGTTCTTGACAAAAAAATTTATCGAAAATAGTTTAGTTATTTGCAATTTTATTCTTAGTACAAAATATTTGCTTGTACCTTGGTCATATGAAAAGCAATATGGTCGCAAATTGAAGCACTTATATGTTAAAAAAGCTCGTTTAGCACTGTGTATCGAATTTTATGGTAAATGCAATTATTTTTATTTTCGTTTGCGAGTCGTGTCAATGTCAAATGATAATTAGCACAGTGGTAATCCTGCGACGCTACATTCTAATGAAGTTATAATTTAGGAATACATATTATTGAGAACGGTTTATTGTTTTAATACGTTTGTCGGAAAATTGGAAATGCTCTAGTTTATCATGTTATTCAAAAAGTCAAATAATAATTGGTAGGTAGTTTTGATTTGATTGTCTTGATAAACTACCATTGTTTAATTTTTGTTTTTGTATAGTGACTATTTACAGCGTACGAAAGGATTACCAGTGTACAGACGCCAGCAGATCAAGCTACCCCAATCTGCCAAATTTCTTTGATAGATTTTCAACTTTATACCATGAGCATAAGGTTCATGTTCAATTGGGGAAATTTGATAGTTTGGGGTTGCTTGATGTGCTAGCGTCTGTACTTCCCTTTTGAAAACCTTATTTTACTAAGTATAGCATATAATAGCAAATTTTGTGTTATAAATGTCTGCATGCATGGAATGTTGGTGCTAACAAATTGATTTTGTGTTCATTTATCATTACGTTCCCACTGCTTCGTTAGTTATAAATTGTATTTTGATATTATTTATGTTCATGTTTGTAAATATACAGAAACGGCATATCCATTGTTCTGTAGTTAGGTAAGCCACTCCACAAATAAATACACTGTTGGAGAAATTAATTTGTTTTATTTTTATTTTGAGTGTCAAAATATTTAACAACTAATATTACTGAAGCGAGCTTAACACATTTAGCTCCTATACAATATTTCCAAAGATTAATTTGCTGTAAAAGAATCTGTATTATTAAGAATAACTATAAAATTCTTACTTATTAATATATTTAAATCGTACAAATTATATGTAATAATATAAAAATAAGTTCTTCGCCTGACTAACAGCGTAAAATACCTACCTTAACTCTGATTTTTATTTGCAAGACCAAACTCGCAGCTGCGATCGACCTTTTACATCAGTCAGCTACTCATAAAGTTCGTACACACGGCTACACATTTCCAGTTTACGCTGATCTCGCATTGTACGGAAATCCTATACAATGCGAGATCAGCTTATACTGGAAATGTATAGCTTGATGTGTAAACGTGTGTACAAGTTCCTATTGACCACTACATAGGCACATTCGTCACCAGACTTTGTTTAAACCCAGAGATAGTAATTTGACAGGTGAAATATCTAACTCGTATACCAAAAGGCAAATACACAAAGACTTGAAATGTTTGATTAATATCTGGGATAAAAAAAATGAAAAACTAACTTTAGGTAAACATATCCTACACATTGGCAGTTTTTTCGATCGCAGCTGTCATTTTGGTGGAGTTTAAGCTCACTTATTCATATAAAGAAAAAAAAAACATTGGTCCAACTGAGTGGTCAAGAGAAATCTACACATACAAATGCAAATATGTTGTCAAAAATGACCCAAATCAGATTTTTAATAGAATCTACGATCGGATACATTTTATTATTATTGATAGCTTCCGTTACAGGAAATCATTAGACGTTCTTATCTTAGATCTGTATAAATAGTTATGGTTCTTACTTTAATATTAAATACAAACATAACATTTTTGACATAGTTTAAAGCAACGCCACTAAGTTTCCTTCCGCTTGATCTGGCGTCAGTGGCCTGACTTCAAAGTTTTCTGATATAAAAACTTATAATTTTGTATAATGGAATTACGTAAGTAGCAATCCGTACCCTCGACTATAAACTACTACATCCCTCGACAGTCGGTCAGACTTTACGGCTTAGACTGACTTTAATGAGTGTCAAATAGCCACTGTTATAGTGGGTAGTCGCACAGTAGGTCACACGGCAGTGGAAACAAATCCAGTACCTATAAGCTGGCCTCTTTTTCTATTACCAGCTATTCCGAGTTCGTTCGCTTGTATATTGAATTTCATGAATTGTTTTTTTTTGTTGAGCGGTTTCTTTTTAAATAAAGTAAGCCTTAATGTGAAAATCCCGCCAAAATCGGCCCAATTGTTTCGAAGATTAGCCGGAATAAACACACGGACAAAAAAATATGGTTTGCTGTAAGTACCGTATAGACTTTCATATGAATTTAATAAAAAGCTGTTTTTTTTTTCTTTTTCACATCACAGACACTTCAATTTAATTTATTTGTATGTTAGTAGTTTATAAGGTGCATATAAAAAGCTGTTATGTTCACATTACAAACGGACGCTTCAGTTTTACTTATTTGTATTTATGCTGGCCTTTTATTTTATTATTAGTACAAGGCTAGGCCAGCTTGTGTGTGTTAGGTACAAACGCCAGCACATCAAGTTATCCCAAACTGTCAAATTTTCCCAAATGAACGTAAACCTTATTCCTTTGTTATAAAGTTGAAAAACGATCAAAGAAATTTGGGGTACAGATTGGGGTAGCTTGATGTGCTGGGCTCTGTACCACTGACGTCCGCCGTGCGGTCGACTGTACAATTCTCAGCCTCGCCCATCAGTATACCGATTTAAAGTTATAGGTGTATTTTTGAGTCAGTCGTACCGATTGCCAACATATTTACTTGGTTGGTAGCCAGTCAAGGCAGCCCATCAATACTCAAATTAATTACTAATTAAACAATTTACTTCAAATCAGGAGTACTACTGCCCAAGTACGTTCTCAAGTCTGTGACGGTGGACCTGATCAGTTTGCCGGGGATTGTTGGCCTGTTCAGTCGTTTGTAGGCGGCGTACCGGTGGCAGCCGCCGAAGCTGTAGTAGTAGTCGCCGCCTTCTGAGCCCTTGATCCAGAGGATGTCTATGGGAGGCACGTTGCCTACTTCTTCTTCTTTCTGGAAAATGTTTAAAATCATCAATAAATGACGGGGCAGCAAGCAACTAAGGTAATTTTTCTTCCACTGCGCTGATAGATGGTGACCCCTTGAATTGAATGTTATTGTGTTGAAAACCAAAAGGAAATACTTCCTGCATGTATATTCGCAACCATTCGACACGCTATCGTATCGAAAATTACACATTTCGACAACCCGATTTACCTTGCTCCCGACAGTTAACAGTTGTCGGAAGAATAGCGGTTGTCTATTTGATTTAAAATGACAAGGATTTGGATTTACGACCTGCACCCCAATTGCGTAACACAGGATTAATTACAATCGGTATCACTTTGACAGTTCAACAACATTCATTGCGTTATTTACGTTGCAGAACAGACACATTTTTCGAACATATGAAGCAATGGTTTAGCAATTTGTTTCAAAACAAAACAGATTATGATTAATCGTGAGTTACGCAATTAGCAGGGCTTGAATTCACCACTATGACTACTTAACAATTCGTAACCACGTCAATCACACACGAAATCTACTAATATCGTATTAATAATACCTATCGACAAATTGTCTTGGAACATACAGAATACTAGCTGTTCCCGCGACTTCGTCCGCGTGCAATTTAACAAATTTCTAAAATAAAAGTTGCCTAAGTTACTCCTTATTTCATCAGCTATCTGTCAGTGAAAGTCCCATCAAAATCTGTCAAGCCATTTCAGAGATTAGCCGGAACAAACACAGGCAATAATTAAAAAAAAAAAAAAACGTGTACCGTATAAACATCCATAAGTATGCATTTAGTAAAAACTGGTTATTTTAATATTACAAACAGACACTCCAATTTTATTTATCTGTATAGAAGATGATATTTCGATTGCTTACTGTTACCAATGTTGCTTACATTGGTTTCTAAAAAACACGATATTGACGTAGTTTGAACGTAGCAAGATTCTGCGGGGAACCATTATAATCATACAGAATTGGGGCCCAGAGTTAAATTAATTGTTGTTCGAAACCTACGGAACTATGTCGACTGGTTCTGAATAACTATGCGGGTCTATAAACTTTTTTGTTTCATTGCTTTTGCAATAGTGCGTAATCAAATCATGGATTAAAATGCTACACCGAATAGCACTATACTTTGTAATTTTCAATTAGGCAATTTCGATTTTAAAATACCTAGTCTAGGTATAAACTTACGAGTAGGTACCTAAGTGCTGTGCTGCTTTAGATCCGGTAGATTAAAAAGCGCTCACTTTTCACCTTAGCAAAACGGTTGAAATCTGGTCGACCCCCAATGTCCGCGATGGTACACACGGCTACACATCAAGCTATACATTTCCAGTATAAGCTGATCTCGCATTGTATAGGATTTCCGTATAGTGCAAGATCAGCGTAAAGTGGAAATGTATAGGTTGATGTGTAGCCGTGCGTACATACTTTGGTAGACAAATAATTATTTACCTATCTAAGTGTGTATTACCTACCTACCGGATCCATTATAATTATCTTATTTGAGGTAGGCAAAAGTTATCGTGATTCTTATAATATCAAGCATCAATATTCAAGTGCTAATAGATACCTAAAGTTACACAGTGATATTAGCATGTCTCGGGTCATTATCCGCGAGAGAAGTTTACAAAATAAAGTACGAATAACAATAATATTTTTATCAATCTCAGATGACTTGTTAACCTTCAGATAACATCACATCGACCTTTTATCCGTAAGACAATAGTTTAGAAAACAAACGAATCATAATTACTTTTATTGCCACCTATCGACGTAATCTTTTGAATATTGTAGGTACTTTATCTGATTACTGCTAGACTGCCCGATCCACAAATTAATGGAAACAAAGATTTTGTGAAAACTACGGTACATACCTCTCTACTCTTTTGTTAGGGTTCCGTACCTCTAAAGGAAAAAACGGAACCCTTATAAGATCACTTTGTTGTCCGTCCGTCCGTCCGTCCGCCTGTCAAGACCGTTTTTCTCAGGAACGCGTGGAGGTATCAAACTGAAATTTCTATATGATACTTAGTTCTACTGTCCCTGGAAGCTGTAGAAAAATCAACCTTCTAAGTCAACGCAATCAAAAGATACAGCCATTTAGGCCGCAAAATTCCGCAAATTTTCGAAACTCGCACGGGAATCAAAACCTACAGGGTACTTCCCGTGAACTTAGAATCTTGAAATTTTGTACGAAGTCACGTCTTATAGTACAGATATAGGAAAAATTACGAAAACCGAAAATTTTTAGTTTCGTCATATAAAAAAAAATATTTTTGACAATTTTGAACTTTTACTTATATACCCACAGGTTTGTACGGAACCCTCGGTGCGCGAGTCCAACTCGCACTTGACCGGTTTTTGTTAAGTTTTGGTAAGCAATCATGAAGGAGCCTAGTATGCCTCCTTGTGGCATGCACTACAAACAAGATATTTACTTGTATAGAAAGTTGTTAAGCTTGTTATTGCTAAAGTCCTTAGTAAACGGGGTTAAGAGCAACCCATGTAGGATAATGGATAACTGGTTACTTGAACGGCTGTAGTACCTACTACCTGGGGCCTAAGTCTACTAATTTACTAATTTATAAACGTTACAATGGTCTCTCAATGGTGTGTTTTTGACAGTTTTTGTATGGCAAATCTGTCAAAAACTTACCATTGAGAGACCATACCATTGTGACGTTTATAAATTAGTAGACTTAGGCCCCAGGGCTATTGATTGGCCGAGGCCGCTTCTGTCGCTGCGATTATATCCATTGAATATGGATTTTAACGTAGGGATGTAATCTTATCGCTCTCGATTGCTTTAAATTCAGATTCAAAGCAGAGAGAAAATAGTAAGATGAGATTTCTACAGGAGGTATGTGCAGATATACTTTACGTCAAACTTTGTAAGGATAGCTAGATGCATAAAAATTACCTAGTTACAATCACGATCTCAAACGGCACCCTAATTGCGTAATTCACGATTCATAACAATCCGTTTCGTTTTGAAACGGATTGTTAAACCATTGCTTCATATGTTCGAAAAATGTGTCTGCTCAACAACGTAAATAACGCAATGAATATTGTTGAACTGTCAAAACGAAACCGATTATGATTAATCGTGAGTTACGCAATTAGGGTGCGGGTCTCAGTGGTGGCCCAGTGGTAACAGGCGCGACTTACAAGTTGCATTTCGTAGGTTCAAACCCAGACAGGCGTTTTACTTTGTGTAAATTATTTAATCACCACTACCTACTCTCAAAACGGTGAAGGAAAACATCGTGAAGAAACCGGCATGTCATAGAACCAAAAAATCGAAGACGTGATCGATCCACCAACCCGCACTGGGTCCGCGGCCCACTCCCTCTCACAGACACGAGGCCTGTGTCCCAACAGTGGGAATGCTATAGGCTGGTTATGCTTACATGCTACGCTCTCAAATTCGTGTTTGCAAAAAGCCGATCAATTATTTTTTACAATAGGCTTTCATACAATGAGGGTTACAAAACTTCAAATAGAAGTGTGCAACTGTCGAGAATCTAGACTCTAGCCCCCTTATTACAGAACAAGGTTTTTCTTTAGGTATGGTTTAAACCTTCGAGCCTGTTTTTTAAATAAGAACCGAAATCGAAATACAGCTCCTTTTACAAAACTGATAAGTTAGTCCAGTGCTGAATTGTCAGTTTTGTAAAAGGAGCTGTAATTCTTTTTCAGTTCTAAGTTCTTATTTCAAAAACAGGCTCGGTGGTTTAAACCATACCTAAAGAAAAACCTTGTTTTGTAATAAGGAGGTAGGGATCTAACGACCGAAAAATGCGACGAACATAAGTGAAAATTGTGTGTTAGGAAATCTAGTAAGTGAGGACAATTAGTGAAAGTGGACTAAAGCGAATCTCACCATAAAACTTATTAGAAAGAGAATAGGTTTGCCTAACATAATTATACTCACGCTCCTACAATAACGACAGTATTACCTAAGTATTTCCTTGATAGTGGCGATTGCTAAAGCGCCGAAACATTGAAAACAACCAAAATACGTCCACAGCAAAACATAGCCCCCCACAAACACTGAAACAACCACGACGACCGATCATGTGCTTCCCGAATCTCAGTGGATTCCTTGCAACCTTCACCAAATAAATAGCCTAAACACGTGATTAATCCTACTAATATTAGAAATTTTAAACTTTTATGTTTGTTACTCGATCACGCAAAAACTGCTTCAGAGATTTGGATGAAATTTAGCACACAGATAGTTTTTAACCTGAATTAACACATAGGATACTTTTTATACCGGTAGTACGTTCCAGTGGGATAATTTCTGACCTTTAACGCGGGCGAAGCCGCTGGCAAAAGCTAGTACCCAATATTCCTTACTTGTATGGTCTCCATGAGTGACGCAACTTTGTCCTCAGTCAGCTCCGGCATGAACGGCCTGATGATCACAGACATGGGCACGTCGTGGACCTCGTCCTTGTAAGCGCTGTGCACACTCGTCATCCTCGATGCTACAACCGATAACAATAACATTAACCTCACGAATACATATTTCAATTAAGTAATTGCGAAATAATTTAGTGGCGTGTTAACTTGTAATACCGAAAATGTAATTGAAAAGAGCTAGGTATGTTTTAAATCAAAATCAATGGTGCAGTGGTGGCCAAGTGGTATCGGCCGCGACTTACGAGTTGTAGGTCGTGAGCTCGAACCCAGACAGGCGCTTTACTTTGTATGCATTATTTCATCACCACTGCTCTCAAAACGGTGAAGGAAAACATCGTGAGGAAACCGGCATGTCCTAGAACCAAAAATTCGAAGACATGTGACATCTACCAACCCGCACTGGGCCCGCGTGGTGGATTACGGCCCATTCCCTCTCACCGAGAGGAGGCCTGTGTCCCAGCAGTGGGAACATTATAAGGCTGATGATGATGATGTTTTAAATCAGTATTTTTATCAGATAATTCTACACGTAGAGTGACAGAGTTTAGACACAAAATAACTGTATTTTGTGGTTTAGATTTCTTAACATTTTGCCTGACTGCAATTTCTATTCACTACCTACCTCAAAGCATGACTAGCGCGATGCACAGAATTTATTATTTGATTGAGACAGAGACTAGATAGGTATATTAGGACTCAGTTAAACCTAATGTGGAACTCAAAAACTATAGGTAAGGTAAGCATGTACAATTTACGACTGCCGGCTGGTATGTTTTGGTCAAACCATGGCGTCATTATTCGTAAACTGTAATACCGTCCATTCATTGCGAAATTCGCATGTCACGATCAAGGATAAACCTAAGTTTTAAAACAAACTACAAAATATATAATTCTGTTTTCTTTTTTTTAAGCTCTAATTGGTTTACTATCAATGATTATATTGTTAGAAATGAACAGTACTTACAATTTCTAGCGGACACAGCAGCAGTTAAGTTAACAAACGATTTTAACATTTAATTTTATAGCTACGTTATAGTCGAGCGACTCCAGCGACTGACAGCGCGTTACTAACTCTAGTCATGACGCTACGACCCACCTGATTCATACACATACGCCAAGGTCAGCCATGCCCTGATAAAAATAAACACAAACAAAATATGCACTCTTTACACTTGCGTTATCAATTCACAAAGAAAGAATAGTACATTCCTCCGTAAAGGTTTGTGATAGCACTAGGATATTGATCGATTAGCCGTTGTTTTATTATCTTATTGTTCATGAGGGGACATCCAATACCTACTACCGGTGGATTTAACCTCTTTGCCTGGTAACCCACACTGGACACCTTTTGTCACTACTACAACCAGTTGTCTACCTATACATAAAATGCATTCTAATTCCATGTTGTCTAATGCATACTTTGTCTACCACGCTTTCTTAAACATTAATCATTAAAACATCCGAGCTCCGGGCACCTCCGGGTTCTAAGTTTCCAACTTTTGCAAAGTTCTTTTCAAAATTCCGAATACAAATAGAGAAAAGAAAAGCGAGGATGCCCACCGGCTGCATATTGGAGTTTTGCACAGAAGTTTCCTTATTCCAATATCTGGAAAAAAATATTTTGCTCTACCTACCTACTTCACTATAAGAGTGTCTCTCCCTTGTTTGCAAGTTCATTCAAGTACCCATTCGACTCTTAAAACCTCGATCCTGAATATAAAACTTTGTAGGTCACACACAAATATTTACCCCAAGGGGGAATCGAACCTGCGCGCGCAACTAGGACATCGAACGGACTTTATTTGTGTGCTGAGTAAACAATGCACTAAATTATACTGAAGAGCGACTAAGATCCACTTCAGCAGTTTAGCGAGTTGAGGTGCAATCAGGCCTATATTGTATCTATGAACCAGCAGAATTCAAATCCGTGAGGGTGGTAATACCAGGTGTGCACATTCTTGCATATGGTTTTTTTTTTTTTTGGGTGGGAAATCATCAAATAACTTCTCCCGCTCTGAGTGGAGCAGGAGGACGTGTCAGACTTTTACTGACTAAAACCCACCCGTGTTCCCTCAGTAGACCGTATGCCAGGGGCTGTGGTATCTCTTTCGAACAAACCCGCTCCTCTGGCAGGCATCGGCCCTTGCGGGCCCCATCATTTTTCTCTTTGAGGCGCGCGTGGAACACAACGCGCCGTCGACTTGGGCTTGGTCCTTACCCGACAGCGAGCTACCCATTACTCGCCGTCCGCAAGCTCATGCCTACGGTGGCCGGAAATCGGCCTGGGATTCCCGACGCCCAGGGCGTCTTCGTATCCTACTCTTGCATATGGTTGAGCAACATTTCTGCCTAATCAATCTTGTAAGGTGTACCATATCAACGTTTGCATCCAAGTTACCTCTACCATATATCGGCTTCATCCGCTGATCAGTCCATCCAGTCCTGTACACCTGTCGACTGTTTTTAATTATTTAAGAACACTCCTTTTTTGGGCAGTCGTGTAAAAACACGTAGTTGGGACATATTCCATTTCTATGACTTCATTCTTTTTTCCCTTTTGTGCGTAGGACTATGCGCCTTCCTTCTTTCGTCGTAAAATTATAATAATGACAGATTCTTTACATGACACTGATATGGTGACGGAATGGTGGCACCTGTGCACAGAACACTATTACTCCTAGCGGAGTACCACCTGCACCTGTGAATCAAAAACAAAAGAGTAAAACGAAAAAAGATTTATATCTCTGGAAAAAATCAGACGGTAATTTCATCATTCGTTCCACTTTCAGCCACCATAACTTTGTGGCATGACCCCAGATAAATAATTTTTCGGAGAATCATAAAAAGAACCGGCTTATTATAGCTACGTCCTCTCATAAACACATTTGATAAGCTGTCCACCCCAAATGGTTAATTTATTCTCAAACCAGATGACAAAATTATAATGCGTTTCACGGATTACCAATTTTGTAACCAGTATTTTCATTACCACAGCATGTAACGTCGAACCCGGCGACTTTGTAAAGCTTAGTTAATAATAGTTTATAAAAACTAAAAAAACACGCTTTTATTGCTGACCGAATAAAAAGTAGAAAATATTTTTTTATGTTACAGTAGTAGGAAGTGAATAATTCAATTCAGAGTAAAAAGCGTGGGGTGCATTTTCCTATATTTTCATGACTCTCCTCTCATAGATGGTTGCCAATAGAATAGTTGTATTATAATATTAAAATATCAAGCACCCCACGCTTTTTACTCTGAATTGAATTATTCACTTCCTACTACTGTAACATAAACTCTTTGTAATTAAAAAAATTATCGGGTTATTGCATTGTCATCGGCCCTTAAGACGTGTGCAAAGTTTCAAGTTGATCAGACGTCTAGAAACCAGTGAAAATTAGGCTCAAAGATTGCGTTACATACATAGATACATACATACATACAACCCGAGCTAATAAAAGCGTTATAAAAATGCAAAATAGTTTGTTATAGGTGACACATACTATTTAGAATTTGAACTCTAAAATTTCTTTTTATAATATTACTGTTTACGAGGTAGTTTATAATGACCTAATAAGTTGAGAGGGGTAGTAGATAACCCGCAGAATCGCAGCTATACAAATTATATAAGCTTTGTTTTGAAAACAAAGAAGTTAAACAAATTATAGTCTAATTACGATAATTGTAACGAAAACAAAGAGATAACTTTTATATTTAAAAACATCTAAATGTCATCTATGCTAAATCTTTATTACCTTATTGACGTCTTACACATTTTTAGAGTAAGAATAGGCTCGCCCAGTATCCCATGTAATAGGGCACTACTATACAAAATAACTTGCGAAATGAGGGTGTACTATACAGGGTAAATTTTTAACCAGTGCGCAAATTGTAACCTCATGAATTCAGCATTTCATTTAAAAAAAAATCTGCTGTTTCATAGAAAAGTGCAATACCTACGCGGTCAATGTATGGAACAGCATATTTTTTTTTTTTTGTATATCCGCCGAAAAGTTTCTACGCTGGGGGTTCTAGAATGATATTATTATGCTGAATTCATGGTTACAGTTTAGGCACTGGTTAAAAATGTATCCTGTAGATACACGTCTGCCTAACCCTTCGGGTAGGTGATGTTATGCTATGTTTTAATAATAATGTGTACCCATGTGTTTGAGTAGTCGGTTTCATATACGCTTGAAGCAGTGGCAGCTGTTAAGCTAGGTCTTAAATAAAACAACTCCATAACTACACAAAAATGTATTTTAGTCAATCTGATGGTCGCAATAACATTGAACTCGTCGTCGTATACATGTGTGTCCGCGCCGCCGCGCCCGACTTGCGGTACTAACATTACTTTTTAACCATTATAATAAATAATTTATCGTGAACGAGTAAGAATGGTGCGAACCGTGGCGGCACGTGAATTCCAATGTTCCACAGCGTTAAAACATCAATTAAATTTTCGTTTTTTTTTTATCTCGTATACTGTTTCAGATATTTTGTTTTAGAACACATTAACTTAATTCTAACAATTTTTTTTTTTTTCATATGCAAACTATCACTAAGTGGAACTATTTTAAGTTACAATCGTAAGATCTTGTTATGCTTCGATGAAAATGTACGACGAAATAAAATAACTTTCAACTTATGGCTAACAAGTAAAATAAAATTGTGCTACCAACATTTTAGCACCACGATAATTAAAATATTTTGTTCTGATATTCACAACTCCCGGTTTACCGTGTCACCAAAGCCGAATTTAGTTTATACAGGCCGCAAGTCGCTTTTTCTGATTCTAGAGGTACACTTATGGGGGCCTTTTAAATTCGGCCCTGTATAAACAATGTAATACTTTGTGTTAACAATTAAAATTCACTGGTATTTTAAAACGCCTCCAAATTTAGGTCAATTGGGCCAAGATGCGTGTGCGCCATACTAACACAACCATTGCTAATAAAATATTAAAATTGCACACAAGTCTATGCGTCCGCGCAAATAAATATATTTTTAATCTACACTATTTATCGACAAGTTTAAATAAATATAATTTTAGCAATAATAAATTGCATATAAAAATATGATAATATTTGATTGCGTATACATAAGTTCAAGTGCAGTTATCGTGCTCGTATGATTTGTATTATTATAACACTATCTGTACTTAGACGTAATAATTTTATAATAATTTATAAAAATGCGCGTATATTATTATTGTTGGAGCAGACAGCGGGAGAATACGATCGTGGTTTTACTTCTACGGAATACAGCGTATACATCAAATCGTATGCAATAGTTGCATGTATCGTATGATTTCATTGTGATCTCTTTGATTCTTACACTAAAAAATTCTTCATTTTATGAAGTTGCCAATCGTCAACGCCATTTATTATCTCGTGTTCCATTATGAGTTATTCCACTGTCAATAAATAATATAGATTTAAAATAGTAAAATACACGGACGCACTTCGCACAGGACACTAGTCAGCACAAAATATCTGAATACTTACAATTAATAATATTACACTAGTTTCATCTTACAACTATCGTATAATTATAACCACCGTACAGTAAAAGATTATTAGAACGAATAGAAACTCGAGATCCCCGCCATATCGATGTGATGATTTACTTTTGTATATAAATTACTAATACTGCCCAAATAATTACTTTTCGAAAAAAAAAAAACAATTTTAAAACAACGCCACTGGTTAAAACGATAATACTATATAATAGTTGCCGTTGTAAAATAATTCATAATAAAAAATGACTTTAGTATAATAATAAAAATAAACATGTATAATATAAATTGTTTAAACAAATACTGGGTGCCAGTCGTATAGAGTTCGTAATACAAATAAAAATACGTTTCATTACATTTCCTTCCAAAAATATCGCTAACAATATGTAGTCTAGGGTATATTGTGTAGTATACAATGTCCTATGTCCTAATGCTAGGCGTCTGCCGGTGTCGCGCCGACGTAAGTACCGGTCGCAAGTAGTACCTGACCTACTTAACATAATAATAGTAAATGTAAATGGCAATTCTGTGGAAGCTGCACAATTATGTGTCATACCCGTTACCTGAAACAATACAGATACACGTTAGTTGTCTTGAAAGCTTTGACTGGTTCTGTGTGACAAGATAGATGCATGACAGCGAAACCGTCAAGAAAAGTGGATAAGTTGCTCTTGGAATATTTTTATACATTTTAAGTTTTTTAAATCGTAGCAAGAAGTCGTGACACAGAGAAACTGAAAAATAGATTTGGGCGTTTACTGATGTAACCAACTCAAGCCATTTATTACAATGATTTACTTTTCAATTGTAATGAGCCAGTTAGACGGGAAGATTATGTATCTAGTTGCCCATTCAAAAGTGTAGTAGTTTCCCATGGAGAAGAATGGACAAGAAACTTCATGGGCTCTTTTTAGAGGCATGAGGAACAAGATGTAAAGTTCACTCAACCTCCAAAGACAAGAAAGGATCCTCCTACGAGACGGGCGTCGTGTCTGGTGGGTAACAGCCCCACGATTGATGTCGGGACGTTGTAAAATATGGTAGTTGTGCGCTAAACTCTGCTTGCGCGATGCAGGACTTGCGTGACGTCAACGCAATGTGTAGTTCGCATGTAGATGGTGCAAAATTTTGATATAAAAATTTGTCTCTGAACTCACCTGAGGCACGGGCTCGCCTGCGCGCTTACGGCGACAAATCCTGATGCATGGGGTCGTAGCCCATGGAGCCGTCATAGCTGGGCTGCGGCTGGTCGTAGCCTGGCGCCGGCAGCGAGTAGCCCATGGAGTCCTGCGTGGGCGCCGGCGACATCATCGGCGTGGCCGTGCCCGACGCTGCGCCCATCGAGTACGGAGAAGCGCCTGCGGCTGCGCACGGGCATCTCTCATGTATACGTGTAAGGCTAGCGGGTGGGGGGTCGTGCAGTGTGTGGGGATCTTTCATGGAGGCTTTCGTAGAACATTTTGGGACCCGATTTGAATGAACAAGGGTCGATTTTTGTTCTTCTTTATTTTTATTATATAAGCCATAAAGGTGTTATTTATAAAGGCTACCTTGATAATTTTTATAACACAACCACCCATATTGAATATTTAATGGGAAATATGCCTTTTGAGGAAAACCGAGTTATAATTGAAAACGAACAAGGTGGATGGTATTAGATAGTTTTTGGCAAAAGAATGACAGTTGATGAAAGATGCCCACAACACAATGAACTGAGATCATTCAAACGAATATAGATATCGTTATATGGACAGCGCTGGGCGCTTCTATAGGTAAAAGGTACGCGGTGTGTTAGGCTACGCACGCACTGAGAGGCTTACTACGCGCCTTGAGCCTGATGTGACACTTGGCTATTCAGACAAAGAGCAGACTAGAATTAACACAAACAAAACAGGACCAAAATATATCGCTTCTTTGCTAAACGCCATGCGAAGAGCATGAGATCAAAATATTTGTTGCATGAATAGCCAGGTGAAACTTTAGGTAATAAACGCTAAGGCCCTTGGCCACACTTGCGTTTGTCGGTCGTACAGTCAACTGCACGTCAATTGGCATAGTTTGACTTTCGAAGTGTTAGTGATGAAGTTTTTTTTTTGAACACCATAATATCGGGTAGCAGGGACATCGATGCGCAACCGGTTGCCATGGATCCAGTACGTTTCTGAAACCCATACGATGAAATTTTTCGTCGATTATTTTGTCCGCGTAGGTATTTCACTTTTCTGTGAAACAGCACATCGTTTTTTTTACCAATGAAAACTTTTTACGTTAGAACACTGTGCTGAATTTATGGTTACAGTGCCACCCTGTTTATTACAATTGAACTTTTCAGAGTTACATAGGGCGGTTTTTTTCGGCTCTCTTAGAGACAACCTTTTTATGCTGTCGGATGAGGCGGTTTGAGTAATTCAAATGTTACTACTGAAGCGCAGTTCCCTGTACGTGTCAAACGCCGGTGTGACAAGAACCCGAGTGCGCCGTCAATCAGTGCGAATTAGCCTAGTTCTAGTTAGTGTCTATGGTTTACTGTAATATGCCGAAGCTCTGGCAGGCGGTGAGCTAGCGTCACGCCCCGCGCCAACCCAAGGCAGGTCTGTGTGCGGAAACGTATCTCTATGTAACGCACTGGATTTCACCCAACTTTATAGAACTATACATATATGCGGGGAAGGGTAATATGATTATGTGGTATGAGTATATTTTGTTATGAAAATGGTAATGGAAATATTATTTTTGGGGAGTAAGGTGGAAAGCGCCAAGGTTGCCCGCGAATTCAAAATATCCTACATTATTTTGCAATTTGGAGATCAGTGTCAGGTTGTCATCATAGTCAGCCTATAACGTTCCCACTGCTGGGACACAGGCTTCCTCTCAATGAGAGAGAGTGGGCCGTAATCCACCACGCGAGCGCAGTGCGTATTGGTAGATGTCACATGTCTTCGAATTTTTGGTTCTAGGACATGCCGTTTCCTCACGATGTTTTCCTTCACCGTTTTGAGAACGGTGAGAATAAAATATTTCACACAAAGTAAAGCGCCTGTCTGGGATCGAACCTACGACCTGCATCTCGTAAGTCGCGTCAGTTACCACTGCTTTAGTCATATTGTATGTTGATTAAAAATTTTCGCGACTGACACTTATGATTTAATTTGATTGAATGACTATTTCATGAAAAAGTCATTCAATTGAATTAAATGAACTTACTTGTATTGATGATTATAATTTTATAAAGCCATATTTGTAACTATCGGGAATCATTTTTTTTTTTTTTTAATATCTGACACTGATCGGGAAATTGCATAAAACGTAAGATAATTTCAAATTTCGCGGCCTACCAAGGAGCTTTCATCTTAAAAAGGTATTTCGAAGTTCAAACATATTTACAGTTTGAACATTTTTCATTTTCATTACATCACATTAGGTTTTCAAAATATTTCAACAATAATCAATATTTGTTCAATGAATTCATGAGTCAGACACCGTTTACGGTTTGAAATAATTTGAATAATTATGCTTTTTGTCACATTCATTGAAATTAGTACAAACTTGAAGAATCAAGTTTTCAAATAATTACGTATAACCTAAGACAATAGGTAATAGTTGGTGTTGAAGTGATCTTCAAAACAAAATATACAGTACCCGGCTGCTAATTTAGCACATCGAGTTTCAGAAAATGTTCGCTTGGTCGAGCGCTGTGTGTGTGACAGTGATGCAGATTCTTTTGTTTCCCACATATACTAAAATAAGAGTATTGCTATCTCTTACAGACAGACCGCGACAGAAAAATACAAGAGACGCTTTACAACTGCTGAACTAAATTACGTCTGGATTGCCATAAATTTGGCGTGATTTTATTAAGCACGATGAATTTAGTTCGTCGTAGAGACTTTCCGTCTCTTTCTTGTTTCATTAGAAAGAAAGAGATAGCAATAGCCTAAATTAACTTCAGTTGGAGCACAACAGAATCATCAGCATTGTCTTTCTAAAGCTTGACATACCATATTCTCGGCTGCGTATTGTACTTTTATTCCGTTAATTAATAACTTCACTTATAGGAAGCCACTTGAAACCGTATACATACCGGCAGCCTTCTTGGCGGCATACAAGTTGGCCTCCTCTTGAGCCTTGCCAATGTTCTTCTTGTAGCGAATGCGCTTGTTGCCGAACCAATTGGACACCTGGCGAGAAAACGTCGTTGTAATATAGTTTAGTAGATTAGTAATGTATAATACGCACATGAAAAAAAGAATTCAAAATCGAAAGTGCCATATGGCCATGGAGAGATTCTTAACATGAAACTCAAGACAAAAAACGACACAGCGAAATAAGAGAAAGGACAAAAAATATTGATGGGTTAACCCACTGCAAGAAACTTAAATGGAAGTGGGATAGTCACATTACACGTCAGGATAAAGAGAGATGGACTAGAAAAATTACTACATGGACTGGCCCCCCCGCCCGGAAAAAGGAAGAGGTCGTCCCCTGGAAAGACGGGAGGAAGAATTTATTAAATTCGCAAACAACGACTGGATGAGAACAGCCCAAGATAGGAAAAAGTGGAGTGAGATGGAGGAGGCATATACTCGTCGAGAGGTCCTTAGTTAAAATTATGTAAAAAAAAAACACTGTATCATTGTTACTAAGGAATTAAAGAGGCTTAAATAAATAATATTAGTAATCACAGGTCAAATAAACAATAGTATTTAAGTAAAGTAAGTAAGTAGTGAGGAAACCGGCATGTCCTAGTACAAAAAGTCGAAGACATGTGACATCTACCAACCCGCACTGGGCCCGCGTGGTAGATTACGGCCCAATCCCTCACACTGAGAGGAGGCCTGTGTCCCAGCAGTGGGAACATTATAGGCTGATGATGATGATTTAAGTAAAGAAATGTAGTAAATATAATGTTTGTAGTAAAGAATAACTTATAACATAAGATATGACAGTCGTTCTGTGATTGTATTGTTTGGTAAAACTCCTCATTCATCTGTTCAAAGGCTAGACTTTTCCCAGTCTAACTAGAAGCAGGACTGCCTGCCTGAGCTCCACAACCCATTTACTGGGTAAAAAAGTCTGACACCCAGCTTTACCAAGGGGTATCGGGCGACACCAGTTGGTAAAACTAGTTGTCAAACTTTCGGGCTTCTGACGACCCGACTGTTAAAGATCACGATTGACAGCCAGAACCAACGGCTTAACGCGCTTTCTGAGGCACGTAGAGGTCTGGGTGTGTAGTAAAAGTAATACGTGGAGCCTCAAATGAAGAACATCACAATTATCCATATCCATAAGTGAGTGGCAAATGGTCAGCCTCTTGAATTAAATCGTGTCTTTGTTCCATTCGTAAAAAAAAAATTAGCTTTATTTGCTCATTTAATTTACATGGCAATAATATGTAATCCATTCTCAAGATGTTCATCGTACCATTAAACCACGCAAATCAAAAAGAGTACTCCTTCACAACAGTTTGTTGTTCATTGTTTTACCCAAGTACACGAACTGACACAATGATTTACGCGGGTATTGTTGTAACTTTGTTTAATAAGATTAATGTTCCTACTTCAAGTTGGAGTTAATAATTACCTAACTGTGCTGGTTTCAAGACAACAAGGTTGTCAGGAGTCGGCAGGTAGCCGTGTCGTGTAACTATAGGGTTGCCAATTCTATTTGAATTTACCTGTTTTTTTTTTTCACTAAAACGTCTTCCTTGTCAATCACTTGGACATCAAACCCAAATAAGCATTATCTACTCTTTGAAAACACCTGACTCATTTTTAATGTCTTTTTACTTCATTATGATTCCCTATCCAGACTTGGCAACCCTGCAGTACCTGCGATACAGTAATGCCACAGTTCCTGGCGAGCTCCTCCTTCGCGTCCTCGCTGGGGTAGGGGTTCGCGAGGTGCGAGTAGAAGTACTCATTCAGCAGCTCCAACGCTTGCTTCGTGAAGTTGCGTCGCTTTCTCCGCGAGTCGAGGAAACTGAAAGCGGAAGTGACGTCACGGTACCTGAGACACGGTAATGCCGCACTTCCGGGCCAGCTCCTCTTTCGCCTCCTCGCTGGGGTAAGGGTTGGACAGGTGCGAGTAGAAATATTCGTTGAGGATCTCCGACGCTTGCTTGCTGAAGTTACGGCGTTTGCGACGCGCATCCAGGAAACTGCAAGCGGGAATTCCCATATTTTGGTTGTTTAGAGGCCAAAGTTGAGCTGGTTAGAGCGAAATGTTTCGATGAACATTTCATTCTTTCATTTGATCGGAAGTGACTTTTATTAATGTGATGAATTAAAAACTTTTTTCAAAAAAATAACAACCGACTTCCAAAAAAACACTACAAAGTGCAAAATAACTTTAATTTCGGAAGTCGGTGACTTTGGAGGTGTAGGCATTTAAATTTTTTGTCACCGCCTTCCGAAATTAAAGTTATTTTGCACTTTGTAGTGTTTTTTTGGAAGTCGGTTGTTATTTTTTTGAAAAAAGTTTTTATTTTTCACTTTTTAGTTACCTACCGTTATTGGTGTGGACCAATTCGAAATTTCATCATCCTTGGGGTCAAAACAATGCATATTTATGCGATAGCAACATTCGCGGTTGATTTGCTGTAATGTTTTGAAGAGTTCCGTTGTCTGTCTCCGAAACGCATCATCAGATCTATATGAAATTTATATGGGACCATTTCGGAATAAACCCCTTTCGAATAAAAAAAGAATTTTGCAAATCCGTCTATATACGACGGAGTTATGCCCGAACATACATTAAAAAAAAAATATATATATATAAACATGTCGAATTGATAACCTCCTTCTTTTTGAAGTCGGTTAAAAAGAAAACAGTGGTAATGTTACAAATCAATAGGCAAATAGAATGATTATTTTCGCAAGGAAAAATGACAAAAATCCTTGTGAACTATGGCTATAGACGAGATGTTGAGTAGATGAAGACGTGGTGACGTGCGTGATATCCTTCGATCGAACTTATCACTACATAATGAACATATTCCATTCTAAAGTTTACAACAAAATAGTAACATGTTATATAGTAACTAACCGTGAGCGCAGTATCATGACGGCCTCGCAGGTGGACTGCTTCAGCTGCATCTGGATGGAGCTGAACTTCTTGTGGATGATCTGCACCATGCGCTCGATTTCCTATAGGCAAATACACAACTTGTATAAGTATTTTTTTTTACCTGCGAAATATTTCTACGCTAGTGGGTGTAGAATTCGTGGTTTCAGTTTGCGTGTCGTCGATGTACTTGCCGCCATGTTTAGGGCGAAGTTTCGAATGTTATCCAGAGAATTTTAATTGATTTTAAGACTGCATACAAAGAGACTTTCAAGTTTGTATTTTATCAAGTAATTGTTTCATAGTAACGAAAATGTAAATAAGTATTTATTCAACCTACCTTAGGTGTGATAGGTCGGGTGCGGCTCTGTTCACGGAGCAAGTTCATGACGTGTGTAGTGAACTCATTGCAGGCGTTCTCATACTTGTCTAGCTCCTGGTGGTAGATCTGACGGATCTGTGCCAGCTTCGCGCGGTAGTCCGAATGCTCGATCGCGTTATCTGATGAGAGGATACAGGATTATAATTGAGTGAAGCAGAGAATCGTTGACGATTTCATTTTTTATCCTAGTGTTCTATATGTCTATGGATAGATAGCCTTCCTAATTCAAATCTAGTAGTTAGTGATTCTACTCAATCGAAAGACAGCAATTCATTGGGATACAAACCAAAATTATCAATGGTAAGGCTATGAAACTATGGATACTGGTTCTCCCAGCCCAGCCCCAACATTCTGTATTCTTACAAAGCCCACTTTAAAATACCTACCAATTAATAGCAGTTTGTATTTATACCATAAAACATGTATGTTTTACATACAACTGTCAGAATATTTTAACATTCATGAGATTTAAGACTCATTTATGTAATTTATTAGCTTACTTGTTTACAATTGTGTTGGATTCTCCTATTTGTAACTGAACTGAAGGTATTGTTTATTTTTTAATGTTGTTAAATTACAAACATTACATTGCCTACTATCTTCTATTTCAAGTAAAATAAATTAACAAAAAAATGGTAAACCTGATGCCTAAGTTATGTTTGAAAGCATCTAAAAGAAACCAATACAATTTTAAAGGCAAATATCTTTTATTATAAAGTCTTCTACAGTCAGAGTGCAGGTTAGGTGATGATGCCGATAAAAATATATATGTTTTAGAAACTTCAAAGCAATTACCCCATTCACCAGCGGCGGCAGAGGCCGAGGCAGCGGCACCGGCGCCTCCGCCTTTCTCTGGGCCCGCCACACCCTCAGCTATCAACATGTTGTCCAGACGCATCAGTTGGGGATCTGGAGGCTCTTCTTCTTGCGTGTTGCGGAGGGACAGCACTGTTCAAAAATTAAAGTACCTTTGTAACTGGTGTTACTGTCTGGAGCATAAGATGTGAATTTTATATCTGTTCTGTCATGAATGCAACACAGCACAAAATTTAAACACACTAATCTAGGCAGAATGTTCATCACTTGTTGAAGAAAGTTTTTAAACTTTAAGAAAGGATTTTTATTTGGTATTCATATACTCATACAATGGACCAAAACGAATTCCAAATGCTCAAATTGAGCTCAAAATACCTGTTTAACGATTCTATGATCAAGATTTCAGAATTATCATTGGAGTTATTATTTATCTATCCATACAAATAAACAAAATTGAAGTGTCATGTTAATATAACTCCTTCTTACTAATTGCGTACAATACGGTACCTACTTGTACAATTTTTTTTTTTTGTAATTTATGTCTGTCTGTTCCAGGTAATCTCCAAAACTGCTGGACTAATTTTGACAGGAGATTCACTAGCAGATAGCTGATGTTCTAAGGAGCCACATAGGCTACTTTAATTAAAAAAGTAGAATTAGGGTTCCACATAAAAAATGAAAACCCATGAAATACACATCCACAAGGGCATAATATTCCCATATTTCTGGAGCATAATATGCATCAGCAAGAAAAAGGGATTGAATTGACCACACACAAAGAATTTAAGTTTGAGAATAACACTACATCAAGATTTCCATACATTGTATTCAAGATCTCCACTGAAAAATTCCTAGTTAAGTGTGCAAGCAGGGTTCAATTCATGTTCAAGATATTGCATTGCATTTTGTGTACTTATACTTATCTTGCATGAGTGCAAACACTGCAGAGTTCAAATAATACAAATGCAAACCTCAAAATAAATTGTTTATTTTACATGTAATGAATACTGTAATGAAGAAAACTGAAAACATTCACCAAACAAAGCCAGAGAGAAACTAGACTGCAAATCGTAGTTGAATGCAGAACACAAATTCGTCAATCACCGTAAATTCAGTAGCCACTCATTTCAATACGTCAGCTCGCTTACCTGTTTTCTCTTTGATTTCACACAACACTGAAAATAGGGCAGGCTTCATTCTGTGACAGTTGAGCGTGTGTTTTCTCGCTTGTGCTTCATCAAGACTCTGATCTGTGATATTCATGATCTGCTGCAATATTTCCCCAATGTCTTGCTTGCGTGCTTCGCCATCACCCGCTGCCGGGGCTCCCTCGCCGCCAGGCAGCCCGTAGCCCTGCGGCCCCATGAGCCCGCCGCTGTGCGCCATCATCCTATTCGGATCGTCCATTGCTCTTCCGATTCAAGTCAATACATAAATACACCTAAATTTACACTAAATACGTATACTGTTTTGTACGTTGTTAAAACGGATGTTTAGAAAAATAACTCAATAAAAATACAACAATGCTACACTGGGCGCTAAGCCACAGCTTCACCCCCGTTCACCAACCAGCAATAAAATGGCCGACTCCTTTGTGCTGTCAAATCTGAAATTATTCGAAAAAGAAAACAAATAATTAAAACTATTCCTATCACGCTTTGTCTCGCCATCATTTACGCAGTGATTTAAAGTTAGAAAGAGATGGTAAATCGCAGTGCTGCCAGTATTCAAGGAAGTAGTATGAGTTTTTTCTTTTGTTGGACGATAGCCAGTATCAATAACTTTTCTATCGATTGATTTAAATTGATAGTTAGAATCAAATTAGATATTTTGCAGAAGATCTGTTCAGCTCATCATAGTATTGATTGATAGGGAACCACTTTCTGTTTATAGAATAGGTATATTTCCCTATAAAAATAATAATCCTGACCTCATTGCAATGAACGCAGAATTTGTGTGGCATGGCATTTGTCATAATGACAGTTCCTTTCACGTTCTTTATCCACTGTCAAAATTCATTGCAATTTCTTACCAATTGAAGCAATTGTTTAGTATCGTACTCTGTCTCACTCGTGGTAACTGTATTTTTCCATCTCGTTCTTGTGCAAAATTTTATCACATAAATAGTACACTCGAAAATGTGATTGTCAATTTCTTGAAATATGTCGAGGGTTCGTCATTCCACGCGATCAAAAAGCGAATAATTACCGGCTGCCAGATGGATTAATATTAACAGAAAGAAAATTTGCGATTAGTTAAATGAGAAACGTTGTAGCATTAGTTTATAAGTGTAGTGCATTTAGTAAACAACTACCAATCATCTGCAATCAAATCCGACCATCTCACAATTATTGGGGCAGCAATAAGCTTCACAGGAAGATCAAAATACCGAATCCCCAGAGAGAAATAATCATGGCTGATCCTAAAATTGAAGAAATCCTTGCGCCGCTGCGGGCCGTCGTCAAAGAACAGGGTGATTTAGTCAGGAAACTCAAAGAAGAAAAAGCCCCTGAAATTGACGTTAAGAAAGCTGTCGCTGAACTTAAAGCCAGGAAGAAAGTTCTGGAGGATAAAGAACTCAGCCTCGCCCCATCAGAGGAACTTTTTGATCGCGCGAAAATGGAGGACCTTATCAAAAGAAGATTCTTCTATGACCAGTCCTTTGCTATCTATGGTGGTATTACTGGCCAGTTTGATTTTGGCCCTATGGGATGTGCTCTCAAAAGCAATATGATCCAACTGTGGAGGAAATACTTTATTCTACAAGAACAGATGTTGGAGGTGGACTGCTCAATTCTGACACCAGAACCTGTACTTAAAGCTTCTGGGCATGTGGAACGGTTTGCTGACCTTATGACTAAAGATGTGAAGTCTGGAGAATGCTTCCGTTTAGATCACTTGATTAAAGCTCATCTTGAAAAGATAAAGAGTGAGAAAAACACAACTGCTGAACTCAAAGCTGAAATTGAAGATATTCTTGTGAAGCTTGATGGTATGACAGCTGATCAGATGTCAGCTTTGATGCAGAGGTTCCAGATGAAGTCACCCATCAGTGGCAATGACCTTACTCCTCCAATTGAATTCAACCTCATGTTCAACACCCAGATTGGTCCCAGCGGATTAGTAAAAGGTTTCCTCAGACCTGAGACTGCTCAGGGTATCTTTGTCAACTTCAAACGTCTTCTAGAGTTCAACCAGGGCCGACTACCATTTGCTGCAGCACAAATTGGAAACTCTTTCAGAAATGAAATCTCACCTCGCTCTGGTTTGCTCAGAGTGAGAGAATTCACAATGTGCGAAATTGAACACTTCTGTGACACTAAAGACCATCCTAAGTTTGAAACTGTGAAGGACACCCAGATGCTGTTTTACTCAGCTGATAGCCAGGAACAAGGAAGACCTGCTGAGATCATGACTATTGGTGATGCTGTCTCCAAAGGCATTGTCAACAATGAGACCCTAGGCTACTTCATGGCCAGAATCCACTTGTACATGTTAGCTGTCGGCATTGAACCTAAGAAGCTGAGGTTTAGACAACACATGGGTAATGAGATGGCTCACTATGCCTGTGACTGCTGGGACGCCGAGTGCCTCACCAGCTATGGCTGGGTAGAATGTGTAGGCTGTGCTGACAGGTCAGCTTATGACTTGAACCAGCATTCCAAAGCAACTGGCATCAGATTAGCAGCTGAGAAGAAACTACCAGCTCCCAAACAGATTGAGGTTGTGGAACCTGTGCCTAACAAAGCCGCCATTGGCAAAGAGTTCAAGAAAGATGCCAAACTCATAAATGATGGACTAGCAGCTATGGACTCTGCAGCTTTAGATGATCTGCAATCCAAGTTGAATGCTGATGGAGAATACACACTCTCCACTCCTGGTGGTGAATTCAAACTCACACCAAAACTTGTAAGTGTGAAGAAGACTCAGAAAACAGTCCATGTTGAGGAAATTATCCCCAGTGTCATTGAGCCTTCATTTGGTATTGGCAGGATCCTGTATTCTATTTTGGAACATAACTTTAAAATGAGAGAAGGTGATGAACAGAGGACCTACTTCTCATTACCAGCGACAGTCGCGCCTATGAAGTGTGCAGTCTTACCGCTTAGCGGCAACCCTGAGTTCCAACCATTTGTCAGAGACCTGTCCCAGGGATTAATAGACGTGGATGTTTCCCACAAAGTCGACGATTCCTCTGGCTCAATTGGTCGCCGATACGCCAGAACCGACGAGCTAGGTGTACCTTACGCCATTACAGTCGATTTCGACACCATCAAAGAACCCCATTCTGTGACATTGAGGGAAAGGGATAGCATGGGACAAGTTAGACTGCCATTGACTGATGTTCCAACAGTCGTTAGAGATTTATCTAACAGTAAGATCTCGTGGGCTGATGTGGAGCAGAAATACCCCAAGTTTGAACAACAGGAAGCCGCGAAAGGCGCTGCAGCGTAGGCTGACGCAACTTTGGCTCAACTGCATAGATCTAAATATTTTTCCATTGAATGTGTATTTATTGTTAGCTATAAGCTTGCCTATTATTCCCAATTATTCAAATTCTGGCTCTGCTTTTCAAGAAGTTTCTTTTTTACAATGGAATAAACAAACTTAAAAACTGAAATTGTTATTGTTTCTTCATAATGATCCTATTACTCAATAAGCATGTTATCAGAATTGATTATTATCGAACTTATGTAATTTTACGATGGTCGATTATAATTACATATTGAGAAATGCTTTTTAATGTGGTAATAGCGATAGTGGGGGTACAAACATATGGATAAACAACAAATTGTTTACATTACGTACAATTGAATCCATCATGATCTTCCCAGCCTTTTCCCCAAATATGTATATCAGTATTTTACATGGAGCAACCCAGTTATTGGGTAATAATACGATGCCTCACCTCATACCTACTTGCAATAGGGTACTTTCCAATTTATTGAAAACTATTTTAATTTGAAGACTGAGACGAAACAATTATAAAGATAAAAATAAATTTATTATATCCATTTTCTCAATTATAAACTATTAAAATCAAATTTATCTTTCGACGTTTTGAATTTACCGCCAAAACACTCCTTACGATGACTTTTTATCACGTGACCACACGTGACGTCAACTTTGTGTAAACGGCACCGGTACCTACCAATACTTTTTGTGGCGTAATTTTAGAAGTATTGCACAGAGCACCTGCACCGCACACCTGTAATACCACTTTATATCCATTAAAATCTTATTATTCATAAACTCAACATTCACTTGTTTACAACTGTGACTTGCGGCACGCCACGGGCTGGAATGAAACGGCATGGGCCGACGTGCCGCGGCGCCCTGCGGTACGCCATCGCCACGACGACGTGCCGTGGCATCCTGCAGCATGCTACCACGTGCCCTCCCTAGAGTTTATATGTTCTGTGCACGTGCCGCGGTATAATTGTATCGAAATAAAGTATGTAGAATGAATTCTAAACTCGATGAAATAAGGCATATAAAGCATAAACAAAAATAAAATTCTTGTCGTGCCGCGACGTCAGTCTGCACCAGCCTCGACGATCGTGTATTCGCGTGACGACGGTTACGCGGCCTAAATTGACATTTACACGGACGTAATAAAATCGCGGTGGGACTTTCGCGCTCTGGGGCCTAAGTCTACTAATTTATAAACGTTACAATGGTCTCTCAATGGTGTGTTTTTGACAGTTTTTGTATGGCAAATCTGTCAAAAACTTACCATTGAGAGACCATTGTGACGTTTATAAATTAGTAGACTTAGGCCCCAGGATTTTTAACTCGGTGTAGTATGTACAGAGGCCAGCACATCAATCTACCCCAATCTGTCAAATTTCTTTGATAGTCTTTCAACTTTATTGCAAAGGAATAAGGTTCACGTTCAATTGGGAAAATTTGACAGTTTGGGATAGCTTGACCTGCTGGCGACTGTACAGAGCATTGCGAATCCTACAGCGTGTCGAAAAAACAGTGTTCGATTTTCAATTCTCGGCGCTAAGCAGTACGTTGCAGATCCAGTGGGTAAGCAAATCCCGCCGCGATTTATATCATCCGTGCCACCGTGTGAACGTCCGCGTGGTCGAGTGCACAGAGTACATTTATATTATTATATTGGTCGAGTGACGTCGAATAAAGGCGGAAACATACTTACGTGTGGTGACGCCTTCTGACGCAGTGTGATTAGGCGTATTTCTAAACAAATTCGTTTGATTGGTGTATCTAAGTATCTCGCAACACGACATAGTAATGTCTGTACTAGCTGCATCATGTGGGTCAGTGACGCAGTGCATCAAGATCACAGAACATATACCTCAAGTGGATCAAAATCCTTTCGCTTGTTCATACAACCTTGAAACCCTATTGAAAATAACTAAGTTTGCACTTTACGCATTTACATGTGTTAAATTAAATATTACGTATGTACAGACGCCAGCACATCAAGCTACCCCAATCTGTAAAACGTCTTTGATAGATTTTCAACTCTATTTCATATGAATAAGGTTCATGTTCAATTGGGAAAATTTGACAGTTTGGGGTAGCTTGATGTGCTGGCGTCTGTACGTAACACGGCAAATTGTAATTAAAGTATTAATCAATGCATAGCAAATTCCTGTGCTAATTACAATTTGCTGTGCATTGATTAATACTTTAATTAAATTGAGTCATTGTTTTTTTAACTAGGTACCACGTATGACGATAAAAACCCGTTATTAAAACGTAAAATATCGATATTTCTGATCTTCAATAAAATCAGGTAAAATTAAAGGTCTACTAAATAAAACAACAAAATCCTGAACATCATTATTATTCATTCGTGAAGACACAATATTGCAACCATCTATGTTTTGCTAAACATTATCTAAAGCGGCGGTCTTTGGACCGCGACCGGTGGCGTAGACGGTCGCGGGACTGCGACTTCTCGCGATGGCGATCAGGGCGGTCACGTTCAGGGCGATCACGTTCAGGGCGATCACGTTCAGGGCGATCAAGGCGCTCACGGTCAGCGCGATCAGGGCGCTCACGGTCAGCGCGGTCAGGGCGCTCACGGTCAGTGCGATCAGGGCGCTCTCGGTCAGGACGATCAGGGCGCTCTCGTTCGCGGCGGTCCCGATCGCGACGGTCTCGGTCGCGGTCACCACGATCACCTCGTTCCCGATCTCTGTCGCGGTCGCGATCTCTCACCTCCCGCTCGTCACGTCTCGTTCTGTCTTTTGAGTACCTGAAGTAAAGAGATGGTAAATGAAGTCATGGTCTACGGCTATCATCAAATCTTTTCATTTATTATAGAGACAATTACAGAATAGTAAAAATGTTAATTGTCTACCTGTCAACCTCGCCGTAATCACGTCTATCTCTGTCGTCGTGCTCTCTCCGGTCAACGTCCATTCTGGCCGGGTGGTACGCGTTCGCACCGGCACCGGTACCCGAGCCGGGCCCACCACCGCCGGCTCCACCACCCGCGCTGTTCCCACCATTGCTGCTGCCTCCGCCGCCGCGGAAGTTCGCAGCTGGCTTTGTTGCTGCCATCTGCCTGTTGTGCTCTCCTAGCCTAGTATTTTCAAGTTGTTTAGTAAGATTTGATAGTAATCAAATATTTAGAGCCTTGTGTTTGTAACAATATTATCGTGTCGTGTTATTTTCGCTGACCGCAATTGTGGTCGAAACCAAAATTGCAGTCAGCGATAATAACGGAGGTTAATTATTCACGTAACAGTGTAAATTCGTAACAAGTTCCTGTAAATCCACATGGCAATAAGGCGGGATTGTCGACTGTAGACCGCACAGGCTTGCTAGAATCATTACAGTGAAATATTATGATGACATTCACAAAGCAAAAACAGCAAACAAAATTAATTAAAATAGCAAATGCAGTACACCATTTTTGAGGACGACATATTTCTCAATTCAATGTTTTAGAATAAAAATGTTACTATGTCAATTTAAGAAATCAATAGAATTTAGGCATTTTTGGCCATTGTAAAAAATATTTCTAAGAATACCTCGTTTCTTTTTCCAGTACAGTAACATTTTGATTTGACTAAAAACAATACCTAATAATGTTCTGTATTTATAGAGTAACAAGTTACCTACTTCTGTTCGATCAGCTTTTGTATAGGCACCGGTATTCTGGGGAAGAGTGTGCTGAACCAGTCCAGTTTGATGAGCATCTGTCTCACCAGGGCGCCGATAGTCGTGGAGCCTCCGCCCCCCGCGCGAGGGTCTACTTCCTCCTCATCGTCCAAGTAGTCTGCGTACCAGTCGAACAGGTCTGCTGGGGGCTGTGTGTAGCGGATGTACATGAATCCTGCAGATGGGACACAGAATATTATAGCTGTCCAGGAACCAAAGAATGGGAGAATTTACATTAATTTGGACAGAAAATTATAGGAAGAATAGTATAAACACTTACAAAGTTTTTGTTAACATTAAGTCCATCAGATAACACTTTTATGCCAATTTAATAAATATAATGAGACAATATTTAATTAAATCTAGAAAGAAGTTCTTCCCATACAATATTTTGCTAGAAACATCTAGTAAAAGTGTTGTACTTCATACCTACCAAGTGCTCTGATGTAAGGAGAGTCAGAATGCTGCAGTAGGCCATTGACCTGCTTGCGTGTGAGGCGCAGCGTATACAGTTTGTATAGCAAGCAGAATGCTGTGGACACAATTCCGCCGGCGCCTACGCCCCGTACCTACAGACAATCATTTGCTTTGTTTCATGACATGGAGATTTAATGCCTAATGACAAGAATAATTAATGAAATAATTATTGTATGCTACTAAATTATAGGAAAACATGAAACAAATCAGTTTAACTTAAACATGAAACAAATCAGTTTAACTTGGTACTACATGAATATAACCATGAATGACTCAACTTCACAATGATTTCTATTTACTGTAGAGTAGCAATCGTCTGATTTGTGAGAATCCATGGTTGTTATAATTCCATGGTAACACAGCCCAATCAATACAATACAACAAAGAGGTATACAAAGTTGCGGTTGAACATACTCACGCCGCCACACATGCCCGTCTGGCCGGCAGTCTTGCGGCTCCCTCTCTCCCAGGGCTCCAGGTGTTTGACCTGGTAGTAGATCTCGTCAACCACCTCATGGTATGTCTTCAGCTTGAATAGGTGCACTGCAGATAATGGTAATTCAATGAGTTGTGGGAAAACGCTAAGTTCACAGTTTTCATTTGTCTTTGTGTTGTTACTGTTTCTACTAAAGTTTTAACAAACAAGTAGTAACAAAATGCTTTATCACTTTCTGTTGGCATTCCAGATGAAACTATATCAGCATCGTGTTTTTAATTAGCCTGGAGGTAACATTATACAGTTTTAATCGCATTTAAGATGCTTGATGGCTTTCTAATTAAAAACAGCGCGAAAAGTATGACATCTTTTAACAAGAGAGGAGCGTTATAGGGTTCGCGAGTCAGGAACAGTAACAGAAAAATAACGGTAACAAATGAAAGTAAAATAAAGTGGAACAAACGAAGTCCAAGCTCCTGTGCATTGGTATGTTTGCTTACCTACCTTTGAAGTAGCTAGAGCCCTGTATATTTGCTAAGATTAGTGGGTTCAGGTTCATAGTCTGTTCATTACCCCATATTGGTAATACGTTATGTTGCTTGCCTGTCTTTGCAGGCTTTTGCTGGTTGAACTCTGAAAATCAACAAGCATTAGTGGCCGAGTACAAATGCTAATCACTGGAATATTGGCACGATACATACCTTCAACTTCTGACATTATATTACATATAACACTATACTTATCATGTAAAAAAATATTTATAATGTTAATAGCACCGTCTTCATTCAAGGAAAATATAGGAAGCTTAGTTTATTCACTAAATTGTAATAATTTTAGGATTTAGTTTTTTCAGAATTTGACAAAACAAAGTAAACCACAATGGCCGCCAATGAATGAACGATAATGAATGATGATAAAGCTTGATGACCGAACGAAAAATAAATAAAACGGAAATACTGAATGAAATTTACAACGAGGTCATTTGGCAGTCTTGCCACTATATAAAAAAATGCAAAAGCTTATAATGCAAAAAATAAACAAAAGTTGAGGTACAGAGGCGTAGACAGAGGCCAGCACATCTAGCTACCCCAAGCTCGCCAAGCTGTCAAATTTCTTTGATAGTTTTGCAACTTTGTCACAAAGGAGTAAGGTCCATGTGAAATTAGGATTTGACAGTTTGGGATAGCTTGACATGCTGGCGTCTGTACAGTTACACATGCTCCTATAAGCTCTTCAAACTGACACATTTGCTTTTGTTTAGCATGCCTTTTTTAAGCATAGTTCTAAATAAGCGTGCTAAAAGCAGACAATTGAACACACGTGCTATTTAAGCGAGGGCTGGAAGCTTCGGTATTCGATATTCTAGCAAGTTTTCTGCCAGTGCAGATGAAAAATGGAAAACCAAGTGGTCCTCTCTACAGAATTGAATAAAATCATAATTTTGGTTGCAATACAATGTGTCCAAAAACTGTTGTCAAGAAAGAAAAAGAGAAGGAATAAGAAGATGAACGAACGACTGATCAATACTAGCATGCTCAATGAGCAAAACGTGTTCAGACGTGCTAAAAGCACGCCCCTTTCTTTCCACCCGCGCTGCAGGTAGCGTGCCCAAAAGTCGCACGACCATCGATTTTTGAGCAAACTCGAAATGAGCAAGATCATTATTGGCAATGTTTCGACACACATGCTACTAAGTAGAAATTGCTCAATACTGGCATGGTTTCGGGCTAGTAATGAGCATATCGACGGGTCCTACGTATACTGGTGTAACCCGCAAAATACCGAAAACCGTTTTATTACATCAAAAGCCTTAAAATTACCTTATATTTGTATCCTGTAAAAATCATATTGAAATATCAAATAATTTCAAAGATACAAACTTGTAAACTGATGTAAGTGACATCATTTTAAGCCTCGCGACCATATAGACTGATGTAAGTCACTTACACCAGTGTAGGTCGTCGCGTACGACGCGACGCGTGAGCGCAAGTGAACTCAAACACTGGTATAACTGCGAAACGTCTTAGTTCACGTTTTCAATGTTAAAAAAATATTCGGATTTTGTTTCTCCTCCTGTAGTAACAGTGGTAAGAAGTAACAACAATGAAGCGTTCACGAGGTCAATTAATGCTAGATCTATTAGAAAATAAGCGCAGCACAATAAACATTACAGAAAATTACGAAGGTAATTATCAATTTAACATTTTAAATATACTATAATGATAAGCTTTCTTTTCTCTGATCAGATGTAGAGTTTCGAGTTAGTCAGACAGCGCGTTAAAATTCTTCCATACAAACTTTGACACCCCCAATTCCTCTTTAGGGGGTAGTTTAGAAAAACAATACATAACCAACTTTAAAATTTACTTAGATAAGTATTTGTGCAAAGTTTCAAGTTTATTAACTCAAGGAATAAGTTTTTTCATACAAACCAAATCCCCCCGTTTCACCCCCTTTAAGGTCGAATTTCCAAAAACCCCTTCTTAGTGCTCCCCTACATTTTAAAAGGAAGCCGTGTGCAAAATTTCACGTCCGTCCTATTCTTAGTTTCCCCTCAAGTGTCAAAGGAACACCAAGTGTGCAAAAGAAAAAGTGCTCGAAGTGTCGACGGAACACCATGTGTGCATATTGTCCCGGCTCCCATTGGACGACGGTATTTTACGTTTATTTAAAATACCGACAATATGCACACATGGTGTTCCGTTGACACTTCGAGCACTTTTTCTTATGCACACTTGGTGTTCCGTTGACACTTGAGGGGTTTAAGGGTACACTAGTCGCGGGCTCGAACTCAATGGTGGGCCTGGCTAAAAAGCACGCTGTCTCACCAGGCTTCGTGTCCGACAGAGGTAGTATCAGTGATGAGCAGTTAGACGCTAGTCTACATGCACAACATTATTGAGTGAGCTGCAGGATCAGTAGTAGTAAAACAGGCGCGTAAAAAATTAAGAAAAGTCTTTCGGAAGATCGCTTCGGAAGATCGGGTTTTCTGAAAAAGCCACTGCATAAATCAATAACCAAAAAGAAACTTCTATTTTGATTTTTTAGTTATTTGTTTTCATTTACTCTTATTCCCATTAAAATATTTTAAGTTAATAACAAAAGAATATCACAGAAAACTGTTGCAAGTGTTAAAAACTCTATAAAAGAAGATGTTTTTGTTATTAGTTTAAGCTTATATTAGCTCGATAGATAAAATAGTGCATGTAAACAAGGTCATTTCCTTCTATTTTCTATTTTATGTGCACAAATATGTATACTATATACTGGTATAAGTGGTCACTTGTACCAGTTTACCGGTTCTATCATTGTAAAGAAAATAAGCTACATCAATGCAAGTCATGCTATTTTCTAAAGTATAAAAAAATAAGAAAATCAAATAATGCAGTCTTTTTCATATGATATTAAAATACAAAATTACAAAATTTCAAATATTTCTATTGATTTATGTCAAAATTACAAGCTATGGAACGTTTAATTCGCTCTCCTGTAAAGTTGTGTTTTTGCACTTGTACTAGTATACGTAGGACCCGTCGATATGTAACTGCACCTACTACTACTGATTCTAAATAGGAACTTAAAAAATATATCGATATTCATATTCGATACAAAACATCGGATCCCAGCATCGGTGTTTATCGATTTAAAGCTTGAAAACATCGATATTTTTTGAATATCGAATACTTTCCAAAAAAGTAATCTAATTAATATTACTCTTTTCTTTAATAATATTGTCAGACGCAAAAGTTTGCGGTTTTAAATTTCATATGTGTGAATGTAGAATCAGAGACTAGTGTAACTTATCTATACTAGTAGTGTAATAATAATGATTTTCAATGAGTGTTACTTGAATTGAATTTACTTCAATACTAAGATAGTGGATTCGGACTGTTTATGCTTCTAAACAGTAACAGAACTGTTTATGCGCGTAAACAGTCGGAAAAACGTGGTGGATATTGAGACATGCGCCCTATTGAAATTAGACGTGGGTCGTAACGTCTTTTGGGCGTAATTGGTGTTACATAGTTTCGTGGAAATTTCAAACGCGTGTGCCGTTCGTTGTGTGAGTATCATGTGAACTGTCAACTACGTACAGAGGCCAGCACATGAAGCTACCCTAATCTGTCAAATTTCTTTGATAGTTTTTCAACTTTATTGCAAAGGAATAAAAAACGATTAACAGTTGCTTACGCAACTGATAAACGTTTCTGAAAGTTTATAATAGTTTTTGAAACCGATTACATTGAATAACGCACACCTCTAATTGCAATTATCAAGGTAGAAGATTAACGGTCTTATTCATAAACGCCTTGTAACTTTTAATCAATTGCTAACTAACTGATTAGCAAAATTCTTATTTATAAACGCTATTTAGCGCTATAAGGTCGCTAAGCAAATGATTTGTAGCTGTCATATTTAAACACCACCGGTGCCCTGTTTAACTTGCTAAGAGGCAACATGGCGGATTTTATTTTAATCAGCTGATCGATTCAAAATGATTTTTAGTGTACTTCAAGATTATTTTGTTCTTAAATATGGAATTATCATTAGTAAATGTGGATTTCGACAATATTTTACGGGATTTCAGAACGACACCGAAGAATTAAATAGTTTTGAAACGCCGCGGGCGCCTATTGTTAGTAAACGGAGGAAGACCTACAAGACTCGTTCAAATCCGCTACGAAAAAAACATATTCCTCATTCTAAGTACACGTGATGATAGGATTTATAGGGTAGTTCAATCAGTAGGAGGTTCAGTCAGTTCGTGAGGAAGCTCATCGGAGATGGTGATTATCCATTGTTAACCCATGTACCCCTCGTTTTATGACGCAGAGAGTACTTTATACGATACTGATGACGCCTTCTAGGGCCCAGAACTAAAGAAATGCCACGTTATGGCAGTCATGCACAATAAAACAAGATACTTTTTATAAAAACCAATTTATTTCGATACGCAATAAAGCCATATTTGTGTTATAATTTCATTATTTTTGATTTCCAATTCTTCTTTGTCCAAAGACGGGTGCACTTATTTTCTCATGCCACTCTCATTCCTCATCTTTTTCACTTAGCATGGTGACCCCCGTTGCCATCTTTGCAAGGTTGAATAGTAATGGTGCTAACTGCTAAGTAGTAGCTTTCATAGCAGCAGTCAAAATTGTAACTGTAAACAAGAATAATAATTGTTGTTAAAAGACACTGAAACCCCAATGCAAAAGCAATAGGAAGTTATATAGAATAGGCACAAGTACCTACATATGTTTATCAAAGAGAATATCCATGTTAACAAGTTTAAAGAACATGTAAATACATAGCTGTATCGGCTACTGTGTTATCATTCATTTGGTCACTTTACAATAGAAAGTAAATAGGTACAAATTCAGAGATACATTACCTTTTCCTGTTAAGTCCATTCTTGGGAGCATATTATTATCATTGCTCATCTTTTTCACGTAGCATCATCTCCACCGTTGCCATCTCAAGATTGAATAGTATTGGTGCTACGTGCTAGTAGCTTTCATAGCAGCAGTCAAAATTGTAACTGTAAACAAGTATAATTTTATTGTTATTAAAATACACTGAAACCCTGCAAAAGCACTAGGAATTTTCATAGAATATACATACATATATACGAATCTGTTTTTAAAAGATAATATCCATGTAAATAAACGTAAAGAACTTGTAAATACATAGTTATTATCAGCTAATACGATAGCATTAAATTGGGTCACTTTGCAATAGAAACTAGATAAAAATTCAGACGATACATTGCCTTTTCCTGTTTACTCCAATCATGGGAGCGTATTATTTTCATTGCTGATTTGCTTCCATCGTAAACACAATAAAATAAACACAACAAATTATTTTATTCAAATACAATAAAATTATATCAATGAAATTTTTGACATAAGTCTGTCGAAGTCACCACAGATACAAAAATCATGCATTTGACATAAAATCCTGTTTTTTAGGCGACTATTTTGATTATAATCTGTGCTGAACGCATAATTTCACCTCTATTTCGTTTCGCTACTAATCACCTGCAAACTAGCGTTTATAAATAAAGAAAAGTTAATCAATGATTAGGAGGTAACCAATTGATAAGCTAAACAGTGGCTAGTGAGTGATTAGCGAGTTTTTTATAACTAAGGCTGTAGATGTTTTAGAAATAAGTATATCGATGTATCGAATAAAATAAATATTCGTCAAAATCAATCGAATAAATCCAATATATCGATGTTAAGATAGTGAATATCCATAATTCGAACAGAAATAAAATCAAAAGACCAATATTTATTTCATCAGTTGAATTTTTAACAGATATGTAACATAGAAAAAGTTACAACTTTGCGAAACAAAATGTATGTACAGACGCCAGCAGGTCAACCTACCCCAAACTGTCAAATTTTCCCAACTGAACATGAACCTTATGCTAATGGTATAAAGTTGAAAATCTATCAAATAAATTTGACAGATTGGAGTAGTTTGATGTGCTGGCGTCTGTACACCCTGTTTTTTATTTTATGAAAAATTAAAAGTACCAAAATTTGAGGCAGCTAACAGCATTTTATCACGTTTTTTACATGCAATTAGTATGTACAGTCGCCAGCAGGTCAAGCTATCCAAACTGTCAAATTTTTCCAATTGAACATAAACCTTATTCCTTTGTGATAAAGTTGAAAGACGATCAAAGAAATTTGACAGATTGGGGTGGCTTGACGTGCTGGCCTCTGTACTATAAGTTCTTCATTTCTATGGCTGGATAAGTTCTGGGACACCATCAAATCCCATGTCAAATAAGAAATGCAGTTCTTTATCCTGTTTTTAGGTAAATATTTACGTCATGAGGATTGCCATCAAGACATGGGTTCTGATTCATGCATGGCGGGATTTCTGAATTACGATTAGCTAAATAGGCAGCCTTGCTTGCTGCAATATACTATTTCATGCACCAAACTATCATATTTTTTTATGTATTTACATGTTCCATTAAACTGTTCTATCCACTCTGCAAACTGCATCATCCACAAAAGATGTAACCACACACTACAATATAGTATTGGATGTGACCGATACAGCTGAGACAATCTTTTTTATGAGGTGATATGCATAATACAAATTATTCCAACTTTTGTGTTTTGACCACGGAGCAATGAATTGAATAGGTACTTTAAAAATGTCACTTGTTGATCATTTCAAAAGATAAATAAAACAGCAAGATTTTGTCTTAATTTAGTTTACTTATAATTAACCGTTTATATAGTAAAATTAACATTATTATTTAGTGGCGTCAGACTCCATTATCAGCTCCTATTGGTAATACAGTTCCAAGTTCATTCCATCGTGGATTTCATCTGTGTGGAGATTAAGGAAAAAAGGTTTTTGTACACAATTGTTTTATGTTCTAACCCTCCATAAATTAACTTTATGATGGCACACGTGAGACAGTCCATGTTATGTTCATGAGAATCATAAACTCCTGCAGATTTTTTCTCAAATTTACCAATCATGAAAAATTAGTTTCTCTAATCAACTTATATCATACATAAAATTAATTGCTGTGTCCAGCGAAGTGAAGGCAACAAACTAGATTTCGACTAGGTCATGATGAGTTTTCTTAAAACATTAGAAAAGGATACAGTCAGATAATTTGATGTGGTCCTTGAACACTGTGTACCACTTCTTTAGGACAATCTTGTCGTATCGTGTGCCGGTTTGTGCTGCTATTAACTTTTTGAGGTCTCCAACTGTGTCGTCAGGGTTGCATTTCACTCTCACTTTCTTCCCAAGACGATCATTACAAGTGACTTCCAGCATCTTCTGAAAAATAGGTTATCAAGCACAAAGATTATTATTTTAAGTTACTAGTATTCAATGGTCAATATTAAGGTTGCCAAGAGAGTAACCAAACCAAATAAAAAGCGCTCACTTACTCTTTTATTTTTATAATAAAGCTACAAATAAATAATTCACAACACAATGTTTAGAAGTCGCTAGACCACAGAAGACATTAGTATCTCTATCAGTGTTGCCAACTCCAAAAGTTCAAATTATCGAGTTCCGATCCGAAAATTATCGTATTCCGGGCAAAATTATCGTACAAAATCCAAATCACAAAAAAAAACCTCATTAATTCATTTCAATTGAAAACAAACGACAAGTATAGAGTCAAAGGAGGAGTATGTGCCAAGTTTCACCAGCAGATCAAACTGTAACCGTGTTTTGTCGTAGTGTTCAGATAATTAATGTTTTTTTTTAAATTTTTTCACAGTATATGATTAAATAAAGTCATAAATAAAGAATCATTGCTTAAGTTTTTCACCAGAAAGCTATTTGATGTTTTGTTTACGACTATGTGCTTATTGCGAATGGAAACATAAGAAAATTTTCAGGATTGTGCGCTAGTTAATGTAAGGGAAAGAGTCAAAGAGAGACATTTACTTGTTGACGCTGTCATTCTTTACATTTGCCATTGAGATTATTTTCGTTTATTTTTTCTGACAACTACTGACCAAAGCACAAAATTATCGTACATTAGATATTCATTATCGTACATCGTACCATTAGCCAAATTATCGTACGCCCCCATAATTATCGTACGGGTTGGCAACACTGATCTCTATTGCCGTGTTCCGATATGCAACAAAAGTGATAATATCGCGAACCCGACCAAATTGAATAGTCAAAAAATTTCAGAGCTATCAGATCATTAGTACTGATTTTTATTTTGGTTGGCTTCGCGATATTATCACTATTTGTCTAATACGGAATGCGCCCTATGTAGTTTGTGGAAGACATATACTCCTAACGGAGGCGCTAGACAGCTCCGAACACAGAACACTATTGCCGTGTTCCGAAATGCAACAAAAGTGATAATATCGCGAACCCAACCAAATTGAATAGTCAAAAAATTTAAGAGCTATCAGATCATTAGTACTGATTTTTATTTTGGTTGGCTTCGCGATATTATTACTATTTGTCTAATACGGAATGCGCCCTATTACTCCTAGTGGGTCCGAACCTGCCCAATGACATTTGATTCCGTCAATCTGTCATAAACAATGGCCGCATTCCGTATTAGAAAATTATAACTTGTGTAACTTGAAAACGGCGCCTGTCATGACGTCATCAACGTGAAAACGCCGACTATGCGGTATTCCACTATCACCGTGAGGCGTGAGCGCAGTCAAAAATGACAGTTTGGTTGTTTTGTTAAGATTCGCATCGTATCTTTACCTAACTTAGATTTATTTTAAATAGTGTCTCTATCGAAGAAGAAATGTGGGATGTATACAAGTGAATATATGTTTTAAAGTATTCTGTGCAGCACAGACTACATAGATGCTATGCAGTCTGTGCAGGGTCAATTACAAAGAGTTTACTACAAAGAGTATAATAATATAATGGGAGGTTTACTACTTGCTACATAATAGTAATCTGTAGTTAACTGTCTTCTATAATTGTCCTTTCTATCGCAATATTGATCGCTTTGTCTGTAATCTTGATTTTTTATATTTATCGCTGTGTCTGTAATCTTGAAACATTTTGATTAGTTCGATACAAACAAGAACTATAGAAGTCATAAAAATAACAGAAATCACAAAAAACCACAGACATATAAGCAAAAAACTAGAAAATATTTAGATGAATAAACAAAACGTTCCTGTCAGTTTTTGACGTTTATCGCACAGCAAGCTAGCTTCCAAACAATAACATCCGGGTCGTTGTCTTTTTCTTAAATTTAAGACCAACTAAATTGTGAGTTACTCTTGCAGAACAATAGATAAAATAAATTGATAATTTATCTTAAAGCAACTGATTTATTACATTACAGTAAACACGAGATACTAATTCAGAAGATAATTGGTCGAACAGGAAGTGTATTCCAACTGTCCACACGTCATTCGACGGCGAAGGACTGACGTGACGATTCCGACGGGCAGTGAAATTTCATTTTTTAGTGAATGTGCTTGTGAAACAGCTTTGAAAAATGCAAATTCCGAGCGAATATGTGTCTACTGCCGAGGACGTAGCAGATCAGGTAGGTGTCAAATTTATATTTTCCTTGTGAAAGCTTTAAAATTACTTTGAAATTGGTGAATTGAAAACGTACTTTGGATAGGATTGTCACGTCACCGAAGTTATTTTCTTGTTGGCGCTTTTTGAATGAGTTTGAATACATATGTAAGATAATATAAATAGTATTGCGATGAAGCTGCGTGGCTGCAAAGTTAAAAAAAATATCGTGTCAGTATGCGTTGGTAATGTTCAGTGACAAAACTGCAACAGCATAGTAAATATGTTTGTAGTCCTACAGATGTCTCGCCCTTTAACCTACTTATCTTTTGATTTCATGAGTTAAATTCATTTTGTAACATACCAGCTGATAGATAATTTAAGCATTAGTACTATAAAGCCTAGTTGGGGCAATTTTATCTCAAAAAGTGAAAACACAATGTAAACAGACCTAAGTCACTAAAATCAAATTCATCTAATTACCTAACTATTAGAGACATGCTTATTTGTTTTAAGTAAATTCATTTGACTTAAATTATTATGACTTATGATTCCTGACTACACACTGATAATAAAAATATGTTACAAAATATTTTTTTGTTATGTATCATGAACAATGTGCATGTAACATTATTGCAAAACATACTTTATCTTCTCAAGCAGCCCATAACTGTAATATTTTTCTACTGAAACATTTCACGGAATTGATTTTTTTACTGGGTAGATTTCAACTATTATCTTAATAGTTGTAAACTTTGAATGTGCACTCTGAATGGGTATTTTCATTCATCAATTACCTAACTGAAATAGAGATATTTTAAATCTAGTTCAGACACAGATGTTCAAAATCTGTTCAAGGAATAAAGTGTCCTAAAGTTATCACAATATTATTTCAATTGTTGTAAATTTTAACAAAAAAAGTTACTTATTACTTACTTAATTACTTATTAAGTGTTGTTGGTGAGGTATGCAGTATTCTGTGACAGTTACATTGTTTTTTACATTGTTCTCACATATAGAAGCACCAAGAATAATGTTCCCACACACACAAATTTTGTAATACCCACGATTTAAAAGAGTGTCCTTGGAGTTTCTTGCCCGTTCTTCTCCAGAGAGATCTACGTTTTTGGAATGGGCACCTAGCTTCAACTTCGATTTTTGTTTGACAATTCAAAAGTGCCTGTGAAAGGTCTAATTGAAATAAATGCTTTGAGTTTGAGTTTGAGTTGCATATCTCATCAAATTATCACACACATATATGCATAGACCGATGGTAGGCAGAAACTACAGACCACCACCTACGACGCTTACTGCAGTTGTATTGTGTATGGGTCACCATTGCATACCTAAACCCCTGCCTTTGTGAGGTAGGGACCAACATTCCTGCCCTCTTTCGTAGATCTTGTCTTGTCGACATGGTTTGCATAGTGGTTAAGCGATTGACTGCTGAGCTGTGTGTTGAGGGTTCGATTCCGCACGTGTAGCTCATACAAGTATTTGCATGTGCTACAAATAGTTGTTCCGGGTCTGGCTGTTTAAATGTTTGTAAACGCACCCACAATACAGGAGAAATTCCTAGTGTGGGGCAACGTTTTTTAAAGAAAAAACAGACATTATGGGTAGTCAGAACCCCAAAAGTCTGACAACCAGTCGAACCAAGGAGTATTGTGTAAATTTGTCTCATCCAGTCACTATGAGTAACCAACTAATAGTATATGTTATATTTTGCACTACCAGGTCCCACGGACCATAATATCACTTTTACTTTTAGCACCTTTCACTTGCTATTTGTGTATTTCTTTCTAAATGTATGATCTTTCATCTGTTATTTGTAATTCGTTTTTATTAAGTTTGAAGTTAGTAAGAGTTACACGAAAATTGTCTGGAACAGTTGTACCCGAAAAAATTGGGATACTTGATACTTTGAAATAGTTTTCTGTGACAAATCAAATAAAAGGTCATTTATTCTAACGAGGCTGAGAATAAACAGATTTTGCACATGAGAATTACATAAGACAGTCTCCCAAAATACCCACTCCTCATAATTTTCTAGTGCTTTAGCCAGGAAGAGGAAGTGGCGCAACAAACTCCTCAGCAGCACTGTCCTAGCAGCTATCTGTCAGCTGACAGGGCTTGGAGACTCATTCAATCACACTTGCTAACAGCTAAGCCTAAAAACTTTAACGTACAATGACATTAATTACCTATGCAAGAATGTGTTCTAAGTTTATATCACTTGACAAATAATGATTTGTTGATCTCTTTGTCATATCCACACAACATTTTACAATCACACATGCTTTTCCAATTCACTTTAGACATTGGCAGAATAGACGACATCGGCTTTGCTTGCCATAATAAAAAATAGAATAGAATAGAAAATTTTACAATGCTTTTCATTCTGACAATTCAACAACATTCATTGCATTATTTAAGTTGTTGAGCAGAAAATGTTGTTAGTAAAAGTTAATTTGAAGATGAAATTGATAGGTTAATTTTACACATTGCGAGATAATTGAATTATAAAAGTTGTGTAAAGCTAATGTGCTGTATCTTATCTTACTTATCACAATAATTTTCAACAGAGAATACTTAAAAAGTATTGCATTATGTATTGATAAACTGTTTTTATCGGTAAGAACATGTTACTGTTTTTTCAAAATCAAGTTTAAGTACTGATTTCGATATTAATGGTTAGTGATTATTTAACTCCTCAGTTGACCGTACAAATTAGTTACAAATTAAGAATTTATTTCATTCTTCATTTATTTAATCATGGTAAAGTTATTATTGTATTTTTACATTTATTTTGTAGTGGTAAGATTTCAAGCAACCAAATCAAATATGTATTTATTTAATATTTCAACATGAAGTTTTTCCTTGATTGCTGAAAAAAGTGATTACTTAGTCACCGTGACTGTCAATTTACTATGTTATTATGTCTGGGTCGACCAAGTCAACACCCTGTATGTTCTGTGTTATTGATAAACCAGAAAAAAATATTAAAGTTTTGGAATGTAAATGTATACTATTTACATATCAATGGGGTTTACAATTTTTTTAACGGTTTTGGCCTAGTTTGGAAAGTCGGGCGCAATGACTTGCCCAGTTTATAGTTTATTAGATCAAATCTAAAGCTCTGGCAACACTTAAATCCGCGTGGGACGCGGGGCGTCTGCGCGCGTCGATACTTCTAATAATGAGGAAGTCACGTGACTATTCGACAGTTCGCCACTCCAGAACCTTTGGGCTCCGTCGGCCAATTGTTTTGCGAGCCCACTGCCACTTAAGTTACAGACAAGGTAGTTCACACAATCGGTGTGAGCGAATTTCGTCCAGTGGGCTTAGCACGAGAACCGTAGAGAAACGTTTTGTCGACGGAAGAGTAGACAAAAATGACGTTTCCATGTAGACAGTTGACAGTTTTGAACCGAGAAATGTAGATAAGCGATGTCTATTCTACGGTAAGCCTGCAGAAGCGCGAAATTCGCTTCAGTTTGGCGCAATTGTATTTTGCATAGAACAACTATACGTCTGCCTAGCCTCTCGGTATGTAAACTTGGTCACTCACGGACCCATCCACGGACCAACCTAGGCAAGCGTAGCTTAACCTGATCGATTAACCCATGCAACTGTTAATTCTTAGCCTCGAACTTCTCATAGGCAGCTAAATATTATATTTAACAATATTTCCAAATACTTTTCCTTTTTATTTAAACACCTTGTTGGCGAAGCTTTACGCTGTTGTAGCTTATTCTGCTTATTTGTTATACACGCTTTTATAATAATGTAATGACGAAGGCATTATGTTAGAAACTAGTTTTTAGTTAGAAAGGAGAAAGTGTATTGAGCAGCTTGTTATTTCATCGTTCATGTGAACACTTTTGCTTTCGAAGGCTTTGGCAAAGGTTAGGAGCGTAATTTTATTTAATCGTAGATGTGTCTGCTACTTTTTTGCATATTGGATTTCCTGGGACATTTTTTGCGCAAGCCCCTAATTATTTTATATAAAACTAGCTTTTGCCAGCGGCTTCGCCCGCGCGGAACTTTCAACCCCTATTTAACTTGCTTAGGGATTAAATTTCGAAAAATCCTTCCTTATTCCTTGTCTACATTGTAATGGGAACCTCTGTGGAAATTTTTAGCTTTCTAGGTCCAAGGGTTTGGGCTGGGCGTTGATGAGTTAGTCAGTCAGTCAGGACTGTTCTTTTTATTTATATAGATAAAAGTAACTAGCCTAAGTTACTCCTTATAATATGTATATCAGCTGTCTGCCACTGGAAAATCCGTCAAAATCGGTCTAGCCCTTTCGGAGATTAGCTGGAGTAAACAGACAGACAATCATTTTTTTTTTTTGCTGTAATATGGAGGTCATAAAATCTCGCATTTATTAAAAGGATTTTGACATAACAAGCAGACACTTCAATTATATTTATTTGTAGAATAGAATAGATGTTTAGATTTGTTTTTAGTTGGCATACGTAGTTGAAACCCCTAAAGTACTAATTCAGCGTGTGTTGTTTCACTGCAGAGCAAAGACCACCCTTTGCCCTCCTTTTTCCTCTCAACTGAATACTCCCTATATTTTGGAACTTCTCATCCCAATAGGGTATTTTCCAATTTGATAAAAACTATTTTAATTTGAAGATTGGGACGATATATTTAAGGGAAAAATAAAAATAAATTTATTATATCCATTTTCTCCATTAAAAACGATTAAAATCAAAATTTATTTTTCGTTGTTTTGAATTTACCGCCAAAACACTTCTTAAGATGACTTTTTATCACGTGACATCGTGACGTCAACTTTGTGTAAACAGCACCAGTACAAATACTTAGTTTGGCGCAGTTTTAGAAGTATTTGTGCACAGAGGCACCGCACACAAGTGATTTGATATATATAATACACGCACAATGGTCCACTTAAAGGACTAAGTGCGGAAACCATATCAAATAACATAGAACACAAGTGATTTTACTTTCTATCCATACAAAATCTTGCTAATTATAAACACGACATTCACTTGTTTACTTACTAACTACTTTAGTTTACACAAAGTTGACGTCACGTGATAAAAAGTCATAGGAAGGAGTGTTTTGGCGGTAAATTCAAAACAACGAAAAATTTATTTGATTTAAATCGTTTTTAATTGAGAAAATGGATATAAATCAATTTAATTTTATTTTTCTGTTACATATTTCGTCCCAATCTTCAAATTAGAATAGTTAAAAATTTTGGAAAATACCCTATTATGCGACCGCAAAACGCACATCCAAGAAAGCTCTGAGAGAAGAAGATAATTATTTGAAAAAGTATATTGTCAAAGTCAAAAACATCCCAATGTTTCCAACTCTTTTACACTTACATCTTTTCTTTGCACTGCTTTGATCGTAGTTCCAAAATTTGTGCCATCCTGTCACGATTCGCTCGCTCGAATGGTTCGAATAGGCGTTTATTATGTCATTTATTCGAATTAATAACAAGAGCAGCTATAAAATAGTTGAACCTTCTGTAATCGCGTATCGGTGACGAATTCTTGCACTCAGTGTAATGAAAACTCGAGTAATTTGCTAATACGTGACTTTAAAGTACGCACGAATTAACTGCCTGGTAACTAATCAGACGATGCAACAATTTGGCTTCTTTCCTGTGTATTTATAGCGTGAATTATTTTTGTTCATGTGTTGTAAAGAACAAATATCTATCTAGATTGTAGAGTCTATATTAATTGCAAATTCACGTGGAAAAGTAGAGCATGTATTTTAATTTGACACAGGATAATCTCCCGAGACCTCTTGTGCAAAGTTTTGCACAAAACTTTATTATGTGCAAAAAAGATTGCTTGTCAGGGGTCAATTATGAGAGTTCCACTGTTATTATATGGGACGGGTAAACTAGTATCACTAGCGCAGATGTTGTTAAGTCAAAATGGTGATTTTATTCGAATTTTAATAACTCTGTTAAGTATTTGATATTTGCTCTTTAACAAGTCATTGCCTCTATCGTTCTTGGCGCTCTGGCTTCAAAACGAAAACCAACGCTTCTCCATTAAACCCTACACGACGTTCCGATGTCACAAACTAACTAATGAGGATGGACAGAAGCATACGCCATTGTGCTGTACCAATAACCAGCTGTGCTTACGTCTACACATATTGTGAAGGTCTCTATGCTCATGCGCAGAAAAACTGCAGGCAGTTTTTTAACAGCCTGTTACATCCTGTGTTCTTGGGCCCTTGCAAGTCCTGACCCCAAGAGTTCTTTCGTTGAAGAATGGTGACTCGGTAAGTCTTTGGGTAAATAGATGACCACTCAGTGCTATGGAAAAAGTCATAAAAAATATAATAATAATATCGTTCATTTATAAAAAGGAGCACATTTACAAAGTATATTGACAATTAAACTAGCACACTTGCTTATTGCCTGAACTAGTTTAAAATGTTTGAATTTCGAACTTTATGTGTGGCTTTTAAGGTGTTTTTCCAAAAACTAAACTCATAATTGTCTACATGTTTCGAAAGTAGATCTTGAAAGCAGTTTAGGTACTTCTTGCACAAAAAGAGTCGATTAACCCTTTTATCTCTTCTACAGGTGATCCGCAAAGGCAAGAATGTGCTGCCCACGGTGGCGCGTCTGTGCCTCATCTCCACGTTCCTCGAGGACGGGCTCCGCATGTGGTTCCAGTGGTCCGAACAGCGCGACTACATGGACATGTCATGGGGCTGTGGGAAGTTCCTCGCCACAATGTTTGTTGTGAGTTTAAATACATAAAATCACGGTTGGGCAGAGTTATAGTACACCCTCATTTGGCAAATTTTTTTTTAGTCCCATGTAGAGGATACGCTTATTGCCATAGACTGGTCAAAAAACCTGCCCTGGGAATCGAACCTAGAACCTCACGCTCAGCAGTCGCGCTGGTAGCCACTAGTGGACCGACCAACGAGGCAGTTAGTAAATATTTCAGCTTGTATATGTGGTAGTAATATTGTGAGCCATCATTCTACTGCCCATATCCTAATTTATTTGGGGTCGGCGCATACTTCTGTACATATAAGGGACTGTCGATGTTTTCTATGGATAAAAGCTGAACAGAGCTGAATAAGTGTGAGTAGTCCCTTAGCCGTCATCTCGGTGGTCACTCCCCTTCCAGCCATATCACACACATAAGCCATATACACAGTCCATCCATCGTTTCTTTGATAATAATTATTGTGAACTAGCAGCGCATCGCAGTTTCACCCGCGTAGTTCCCGTTCCCGTGGGAATACAGGGATAAAATATAGCCTATGTCACCCAAAGATAGTGTAGCTTGCCTGAAATAATTTTTCAAATCGGTCAGTAGTTTCGGAGCCTATTCAATCATCATCATCATCATTTCAGCCGAAAGATGTCCACTGCTAGACATCATAGGCCTCCCCCAGGCTCCTGCACTTCGACCGGTCTTGTGCTTCCCACATCCAGCGGATTCCCGCGGCCTTCACAAGGTCCACCTCGTGGGAGGCCTTCCCACTCTACGTCTTCCGGTACGCGGTCGTACTTCCAGAACCTTTCGGCCCCATCGGCCATCTGTTCTGCGAGCAATGTGCCCTGCCCACTGCTACTTAAGTTTGACAATTCTTTGGGCTATGTCGGTTGCCTTGGTTCTCCTGCGGATCTCTTCATTTCTGATTCGATCGCGTAGGGAAACTCGGAGCATAGCCCTCTCCATTGCCCTTTGGGTGACTTTAAGCCTTCTGATAAGGCCCATTGTGAGCGACCACGTCTTTGTACCATAGGTCATCACTGGCAACACACACTGGTCAAAGACTTTCATCTTGAGACAATGGTATTTGGGACGAGAAGATATTGCAAAGCCTCCCGAAAGCTGCCCAGCCTAGTCGGATTCGACGATTGACCTCTTTCTCGAAGTTGGACTTACCTAACTGGACAGTTTGTCCTAGGTAAACGTACTCGTCCACAACATCGAGTGTAGCGCCTCCGATAGTCATGGGAGTGGGTGTTACATGGGCATTCGACATGCCTATTCAATGCAAACAAACATACAATCAATCTTTCCTCTCTCTCTCTCTCTTTTTATTTAGTATAGATATATGACAACTTTTGGTTGAATGAGAAAAAAGTCATGCTATCATTAGAGCTATCAAAACATGACAGTCATTACGCGTAGTCAGAAGCCTAAGAGACTGACAAACAGCCTTAACCAGTATCGTGTTACTTAGTGACTGGGTTGTAGAGGTGAGAGAGGCATTCGTTACGTGTAAAAAACTGGTTTTCACCTGCATCGATCCGTTTAGACTGGATGAACTGATCACCATTTGAAAATGTCAGGCCTCTATTGTTGAACCTCTTCGGGTCTCGAAAGGCTGGCCTTTCGGGAGTCAGGACCCGGAGCGTTTCAACAACTCATATTCGCCGAACGTTCGAGCGATATTTTCGAGATATCGTGTTAGCATAAATCCTCGCAGAAGCCCAGTATGTGTCGGACAAATTAGTGTTAATTATTATTCTTCTTTAATACGCAGATTATTTTCCAATGTCACATTAATTACTAATGTATGTGTCATGGAAATTTCACCCACTTTTAAACAGCTGTGTAAGAGAATCATCGTTTTTCTAACGGTTGGCGTGCGCGAATAAAAGCGGATGGTCAAAAATTCAGAAAGTCCAAATTACACATTACTAATGATAATGACTGATAATGACAATGGGGAAGGCCTAAAGATGTAGTTCAGTATCAAATGAATATTTAATTATCATAGCTTATCAGTAGTTTAAAACATTTTTTTTCTACAAAAGCACAAGTCATTTATCTCTCCAGTTACCTATCTATGCAACCTAAACTGTTTGTTATATTAACTTAGTTCTCAATAATTATAGTAATGTTATTGTTCTTAACACGTGAAATACTTTTAATTTGACATAAAAAGTAAATTCCAATGATGAGTAAAAGTAAAATTGTAGCCTTTCTAGCTACAACTACGCTCGAACGTTTATGACAAAAAAATGGTATATTTAAAACAAGCACGCGTCTCCGGCAAAAAATCATGTTTTGGAGGGTTCAGAAGACCCTTTAGAACTCCCTAATAGTCTCTCACATTCATTCTTGCGAGGTGGCACGTTTCTAAACTTTAACCAAAGGCGGTAATTATACAGGACTAGCAGCGCTCCGCGGTTTCACCCGCGTAGCTTTCGAACAGTGAAATATTTTTTGAAATCGGTTCAGTCGTTTCGGAGCCTATCCAATGCAAATAAACAAACAATCAATTAATCTTTCCTCTTTATAATAATAGTATAGATAAGTTTTTAACCAGTGCGCAAACTTTAATCATGAATTCAGCATACCGTTCTAGACCCCCGAGCGCAGAAATTTTTCGTCGGTTATACAAAAAAAAAAGTCAGCTGCTCCATACATTTTGACCGCGTAGGTATTGCTCTTCTCTATGAAACAGCAGAGTTTTTTTTTTGTAAAACCGACGAGAAATTTCTGCGCTCGGGGGTCTAGAATGATATGCTGAATTCATGGTTAAAGTTTGCGCACTGAATAAAAACCTATCCTGTACTTAATGCTAGTTGTTCGGTAAACTGCTGCGCGATGCAGGATTTTTGTGACGTCAGTATCTACATATGGTACCGCATGTGGCGGTATAGATCAGAAAGTCGTAAAGTGAAAATTTAGAAGACGGCTAATTAAAATGTGTTTATAATTACAGCATGCGTTAACTAGTAAGTTGAACAATAATAAATGAATTGTTTAGTTGGCACCGCACCTGCTCACTGCTGCACTATTTGCACCGCGTGACACGTCACGTCGACACGTGCTTATTGTATACACACATGTAAATAATTAGTTATTGATATAATATTTAGTGTATTGTTTGTCAAGAGTGCTAAAACAGCTTCTGTTTTCATTGTTAGCTTGTTTAATTAACTATAGGTACTAATAATAAAGCTGAGTTTGATTGATTTTGCCGCTGGGGCATTTCTGCAACGAGAACGCTGAAGAATGCATAGTGTCAAGAATCATAAATTATCTGCCAAGTCTATATTCAGTTCATGTCTCAAAAATAAGCTTCTACCAATTAAACCCTTAAGTACTGACAAACATAATTAAATATAAGTTCATCGTTATCAGCCGGCCACAGAATTGTTGTAACTACCGCTCCCGTCTCCAGAGACTGCTCGTTACGTCCGCCGGACGGTTAATAGTCAAGATTAGCAGATTGTTAATTTAAAACGTTATTAGTTTTGTTTGCTCACGTAAAATTACATGGAGAGCTGGTTCTAATAGGGCCTAATATGATAAAACTGTGTAAGTATATAAATTCAAGAAGCCACCTTTTCGTTGGTTTCTTAATTTATTTATTTTAGACTTCCAGGACTTTCATAAAAAAAAAAAACCTTAATTTCTTTTTCAAGTAAATACACTCAAACAAATTGGGATAAACTCCCATATGGGCCCACTGTTGGGCTCCCTTTAGCCACTGTTATTGGGCAGAAGGTAGAGACCTTCTTTAGAAAAAAGAAATAGATAAGTACCTACCTAACACGTTTATGTGCGGCAAACATGACGCGGAGAAAGAACACAAACACAAAATAGAACAAATTGAGGGAAAATAGGAGGTCGCATAAGGTCGTAGCTATGTGCTGAGCGATGGTCGTTTTGCGTGGATGAGCCACGCAAAACGGCCATCGCTCAGCACATAGCTACGACCTTATGCAAAACAGAACCCCAGTGTTGGTTTTCAGCGACAGCTGGTGTTGTCATGTTTTTCTTCCTATTCCTCCTTTATTACCCTCGTATCGTTTGTAGCTGAGGAAGCAAATACATAAGCACTTGATACCTATTACCGGTGGAAGCTCGTAATTATGTTTTCCTCATTGAGCTCCTAAAATATACTCGTGTTTCTTTTACTCCATAAATTGATTAAAGGCAGCCTATTCATACTAGTTGCTTTATATGGGAGCATTGTTATTAGATTTATTGGCTATCTTCATTACCGACCATTCCTAGTCTTCTCACTCATCGTCATCTCATTATCTGCCTAGCTTTTTCCCAACTAAGTTGAGGTCGGCTTTCGGTCTAACCGGCACCCTAATTGCGTAACTCCCGATTCATCATAATCTGTATCGTTTTGAAACGGATTGTTAAACCATTGCTTCATATGTTCGAAAAATGTGTCTGCTCAATAACGTAAATAACGCAATGAATATTGTTGAACTGTGAAAACGAAACCAATTATGGTTAATCGTAAGTTACGCAATTAGGGTGCTGATGCAGTTGAACATTCGTATTTTACATGGAGCGCCTGCCTATCTGATCTCCACAACCCAGTTACTGAGTAATATGATACCCCTTGGTAAGACTGGTTGAATTCCTAGTCTTCACTATACATAGAAAATCCAGGGAACAATAACGGATTGGTTTTTTTTTTTTTTTGGGTGGGAAATCATCAAATGACTTCTCCTGCTGAGTAGAGCAGGAGGGCGTGTCAGACTTTTACTGACTAAAACCCACCCGTGTTCCCTCAGTAGCCCGTATGCCAGGGGCCGTGGTATCTCTTTCGAACAAACCCGCACCCCTGGCAGGCATCGGCCCTTGCGGACCCCACCAGTGGTTGCTGACATCTTTGACGGCGCGCGTGAGGAACACAACGCGCCGTCCCGTCTACCACTTTTCGGCCGCAGGGGATAGGGAGAGCGGCTGACGCTATACCGACACTCCTCTTCCCCTGCGGCCCCACCGCGTCCGCCATCAAACGGTGGCGGCCCCGTCCAGGCCACGGAAGGGAAGAGCGCTGCTCAGAAGCACCGGCACTCCTCCTCTACCGCAGCCCGTAACCCTCAGCCGCGATGCCTCCCATTCGACATCGCGGCCCACCTCAGTTGCGGTGGACCTCACCGCAACTACTACTTTTTGGCCGCTACGTCAATGGCTTGAAGGCAAAAGCCCTGACGAGCGACCCCACCGTTGGGTTCCTCTTGGCTTCACCGTGGATGGGAGACCACGGTTACTAAGCCCCCCCGCAACGACAATGCGGGAACCCACTCGGGGGGGATAACGGATTGGTATGGCGTGACTCACATTTGTATCTCAGACAAAAATATTGTTACTAGGTATGCTAAATCTACCGGAAAATAACAAGATTTTATTGAATATCATGACCTCGGCCAGTAATAGGAGTGAAGAAATGCCAAACGACAAACACTCTTATCGCCTCCTAAGTTTTCAAATACATACACGTTGTGGTAGTTTTATTATAGGGCTATTCGCTACTATAGCCCGAGAATCTATGAACATATAATATGATTGTAACGAAGAATTTTTGTCCGTTTGTCTGAATATAGGTACGTTCCGAATTGGCGCCAAAACTGTCAAACGAATTTGAATGTTTGGCTCACATAAAACCTTATTTTTAGTATATGCGAAACCTGCACCCTAATAGGGTATTTTCCAATTTATTAAAAACTATTCTAATTTGAAGATTGGGACCAAATATGTACCAGAAAAATAAAAGTAAATTGATTTATATCCATTTTCTCAATTAAAACGATTTAAAGCAAATTTATTTTTCGTTGTTTTGAATTTACCGCCAAAACGCTCCTTACTATGACTTTTTATCACGTGACGTGAACTTTGTGTAAACTAATGTAGTTAGTAAGTAAACAAGTGAGTGTCGTGTTTATAATTAACAAGATTTTTTATGGATAGAAAGTGAAATCACTGGTGTGCGGTGCCTCTGTGCACAAATACTTCTAAAACTGCGCCAAACGAATTATTTGTACTGGTGCTGTTTACACAAAGCTGACGTCACGATGTCACGAAATAAAAGTCATCGTAAGGAGCGTTTTGGCGGTAAATTCAAAACAACGAAAAATAAATTCGATTTTAATTGTTTTTAATGGAGAAAATCAATATAAATAAATTTATTTTTATTTTTCTGTAAAATATAACATCCCAATCTTCAAATTAAAATAGTTTTCATCAAATTGCAAAATACCCTATTGCGTAACTCACGATTGATCATAATTGGTTTCGTCTTCACAGTTAAACAATATTCATTGCGTATTTATGTTGTCGAACAGACACATTTTTCGAACAATGAAGCAATGGTTTAACAATCCGTTTCAAAACGATACAGATTATGATGAATCGTGAGTTACGCAATTAGGGTGCTGAATATAGTTTGTTCAGAATAAGGAACTGAATCGATTCCAATAGTTTTTTACACCATGTTATATTTTTTCCCATTTTTTTTAGTTATCCCCAGTTTATTAGGTAAGTACCTACTGCCTAATAAAATTATTATCAATGAGCACAATACGACACTGGACGCGCGGGCGGCGCGTGGGGCCTATGGTGACCATGTTTGAGTAGACGACTAGATAACATAACAAGCTTATAACTTTGTGATTTTTCATGATACAGCTTTGAAATTTTGTACATAGATTCTTTACGTAAGAATACTAGACACGTGTTTCAGGTTTCGCATATTACTAAAAATAAGGTTGTATAGTTTACAACCTTTTCCTTTTTGCCTTTTCGAAATCCCTATGGGTACCCTCCGTCTGGGAAGAACGGATGGTTATGTTGGACTCCTACCGATTTAACCCCCACTGATCCTTCTACTACCACTGTCCCTTTTATAACCTGGATTAACACAATGTACTTTTAATCCTTATCCCATTAATACGTTCCCGTGGGATATTTTCCGACAGGCAAGCGGGCGAAACCGCTGGAAAAAAATTGTATTGTAATGCATAACAAAATATTTACCGGTGTTAGCCTCGCTTTTGTCCATTTTCGGTCTTTGAGCTTAGCACACATTCATAATTTCACGCCGGATTGGCACATCACTTTCGCCTCCACTTTCGTGCGTAGCTTTTTAATTGGCGCGTCTGTTTTCTATGCACTGGACCATTTTGGAGACTATCATAAAACATTCTAATCATTATACGGCAATTTCAGCTTCAGAGACTGACTGACTATGCAGAACTTAATCTAAGTCTCGACGTGCCGTTTTTTTTTTCTGAATCTCTAACACCTCAGCACCCTTAATGGTGTAACTCATCTTCAATCACAATTTGAGAAGAAAGGCCGATTTAAATTCAGAGGTCACAGTCTCTTAGTACATACATAATCTTGGTCTGAGCATGTGAAGTCCATATTGGTGTCTGAAATGGTCCTTTGAGAAAAGAACCATAAAGATTGAGTGGACTGGTCCAGTCCGTGCACGCATTTGTCAGTAATAATTCAGATAAACTCAGAACGCTCAACAATTCGACGAGCTATACCAAAGAAAGGACATTTAGGTAGGCCGCATGAATTACTCAAACTGCCAGACCATGATTAAAACAAACAAGAAATGCGTGCTCATCATGCGTGTTCACATTTGCGCGATAATAACCCAAATGGGGGAGCGTATAATTCCCCACAGGAGGCTCTTTTCTGGTAATTGAATAAGATATGCTTTTACGATGTTAATAAATTGTAATTTATCAAATTATATAGCATCAGGACCGGAATGATATTCTCGTACAAACTTGCCGGTTTGACAGTGATGATAAAATGATTGAAATGTTATGATGCAGTCAGACAGACATTCCTATAAATAGGCACAAATGTTTGTAAACAACAGGCACCATCATTTTTACGAGTTTTGAGATCTGAGGGGCAATTCTGGTAATTTTAAGAACGTTCACAGTCTGATCTCAGTGTCAATCTGTCAAAAAATCCAATACATGTTTGTCAAATTTTTTAAATTCGATTGTCGCCGCGATGACACTGCGAACGTTTTTAATTACGAGAATTGACCTTCTGTTTTTGTTTTAACTATACCAGTGGTTCCAAAGTCAAAGTCTCTATAACTAAGGAGTAAAGTTGTAACCGTATTAACTTCAGTTATGAACTTATTATACAGGAAGGCGCAAACTGAAACCATGATTTCAACACATGATTCTAGACCCGTAGGGACGAATGTTTCGTCGGTTATAAAAAAAAAAAAGAAATCCAATACCCACACGGCCAAATGTATGGCAGAGCATTTTTTTTTTCAAAATCATGTACTCGAAGTTATGATTGTGCGTCGATTGCCACCCTGTATTTTGCGACGTTGTATGTTCAGTTTTTACTATTGATTTATTAATAAGGGGATTGAATTTTAAAAGGATGGTTTTTTTAACTTATCTATTACGATTTATACCGGCTTAGTAATGTCCCACGTCCGGGCAAGGCCCTCTTCTCTTATAGAGAAGACACGAGCATTGATCACTACGCTAAAGACATGATGTTATGATTACAGTTAAATAACTTCGGTTTACATAGCAAGACCCTCCATGCCTCGGAAAGCACGGTCCCGACTGTCATTCGAGGATCTTTGACAGTCGTTTCGGGTCGTCAGAAGCCCGAAAGTCTGACAGCTAGTCTTACCTAGGGGTTTCGTACCCAGTAACAGGTTTGTGGAGAAAAGATAGGCAATCGCTCCATACAAAATACTGGTATTGGGCACCCGTTTAGACTGGAAGCCGACTCCAACATAATTGGGAAAAAGTTAGGCAGATTATGATAGATTTCGCTGTTTCGTTTCATATATTTGAATGTTAATTGTATTGTTTACAGATAATAAACTTAGTTGGACAGCTGGGCGGCTGTGTGATGGTGCTGGGCAGGCTCAAGGTTGACATCGCGTGTGGAGTACTGTTCTTCATTGTTGTACTACAGGTAACGAACTTGACGAACAATTCTTGTAATTTTAAGAACTTTCAGTCTAATCTTAGTCTCAAACTGTCAAAAATACCTGACATTTGATAGTCGCTGAGTTATGACTGCGACTAGATTTTGAACGTTTTTAATTACGAGAATAATAAGAGTAATTTACAATAAAATATTAAACAAACGTCTACATTCACTAGGGATCGCCCTAATTTCGTTACACATTATCAGTAACAATCGGAATCATTTTGGAGCATATTGTTAATCCACTGCTTCATAAATTCGAAAGAATTGTCTGCTCAACAACGTAAATAACGCAATGAATATTGTTTAAAATGAAAGCCTTTCCTACTGGTAGTCTATTATGCTAATTGTAACCACCTACACGCGGTCGTTTGTATCACGGATAATACCTACTTTTTAAATGAATATTCTGTACAGCATATAACTTTTATAGGCTAGTAATAACTAGAGGTTTAAAAATAGAAGCATCAGAATCTTTCCCGATATGTATCGAACAGTCGGATTTCATGTGACGCGCGCAATCTATTCCGATGCTATTTCAATTACATACAAGTACCGTCAAATACAATGTATGTAAGTTTAATTGTAAATCGTAGTGGTGCCACGTCACGGTCGCTTCGCTTCAGGGTCATTATCCCATCAAGACACAATGACCAACATTATTTTCAGTTTCCATTTAAACCCAACGGTAAACGACCATTTATATGTTTTACGTCACATTTCCTGTTATCGAATTTAGATATCCGAAAAAAGTATGTTGTGAAGACCTTCTCATTATGAGATTGCGTTATTTTGTTTTGGTCTATCATGATGCGTAAGCGTTTCTGCTGACCCTTCTATCCTTGACTACTCCTATAAATACTCGTTAGGTAGCATCAAATTGCTATTAAATGATTGGTGAAATGACAGTGGTAGCGCCCCTGCAGTCGAGATTTGGATTTGGAATGATAACATGACGATAATAGCTGTTATCTTATACGACCTAGCAACGTGGCAAATGGGTAGTGATATCTCTAATTTTTTTGTTTATTATTAACTAAATTATATTTACCGTTTGCACCACACATACAAGTTATCGGTCAATACTATAATAGAGATATTATACAGGGTAAGTTTTTATCCAGTGCGCAAATTGTAACCATGAATTCAGCATATCATTCTAGAACCCCTAGCGTGGAAATTTCTACGCTAGGGGTTCTAGAATGATATGCTGAATTCATGGTTACAATTTGCGCACTGGATAAAAACTTTTCCTGTATATAGATAACTACTCACTACTACAATAGAGATATTATATAAAGATAACTACTCACTACTACACTCATAGGAAACTAGACAAAATTTGATGAAATTAGGTAGAATTTGATCAAATTTGATACGAAATAAAAAATAAAAAAAACCTACTGCATAAAAAAAAAGATGGAAATAAGAACCTTTTTTTTTAAGAGGTTGACTATTAACCATATGTGGAATAAGCAACCTCATGCAGACGGAAGAAATAAAGGTCTATATTGTTGAATTTAAGAAGCTACCTCCTGAGAGTAAGATGTTTCTCCTTGTTCTTCCTCCAGACCGAGTATACTTAGCACATTTAATCCAATTCACTTACTAAGCTCAGTTGTGTAAACTTTCCCGAGTCGCAGTCATGTCTGTGTGTAATATGCAAAGTTTTGTCAACATTGAAAAAGTAACGGTGGAGTTTCTTGCCCATTCTTCTCCATAAAAATCTTCCTTTTGGAAGAGGCAACTAGAATCAATTCCGATTTCTTGTAAATTTCGCATTCAAAAGTGCCTTTAATGTACTTATATAATATAAGATAAATGATTTGAATTAAGTAAAAACGGGAAATTATCTTCTATTTCTATGTGTCCCTTTCTAATCACAACATTTTTTTCCAGACTTTCGCTTACAGTATATTATGGGACATGCAGTTCTTGCTCCGTAACTTGGCGCTCATTGGAGCCCTGCTGCTGGTCCTAGCGGAGGCCCGGGCCGAGGGGCGAAGCCTCTTCGCTGGCGTGCCGTCGCTCGGCGAGAACAAACCCAAGTCATACCTGCAGCTCGCTGGAAGAATACTCCTGGCTTTCATGTTCATCACACTGCTGAGATTTGAATATTCCTTCTTGCAGGTCAGTAGAAATAGGTTCACATCTTTCTATCTAAAGGCAAGATACAAAGATCGCGCAGATGCGTACAAGGGTGATTTTCAAAAATTTTGTACATTTTGGTGTGTGAAAACGTCCACGTGAATATTTACGAAGAAAAGTGTATTGAAGTGATCAAACTAGTATTATTATCTTTAGCAACATGTTTCCCAGTTGGGTTTCAACATTTCAGATCATAATAATAGGTACCTACTTAAAACAAAAAAAGAGTTTTACTACTTCAGTCTCATAATATTTTCATACAGCAGTCTCGTGTCTCTTAGCAGCATCGCGTAACAAAAAAAATCATAAAGAAGAAACTACTCACTAGTTCTAGTTGCACAATATCTTTATGGTTCTAATAATGATGTAAATGATATTAAATATAAATAAAAAACCTAGTGCATAATATTAATAATATTGTTTCAACTTATGTCCTACATTTCGTTCATTTTTGTTATTCTTTCTTGTAACACCAATATTAGTAGATTTTTGGGGTTTTTGACCTGCAACATTCTCCATTTAAAACCTTCCAATCAGATGATAACAGAACGTCTGTCCGCCATTTTGACAGCGGGCGCCACCAACAAGAAAAGTGTGTTTGTTTCTGTGCAGTGTATTTTCAACAATAAATCTTTCATTTTGGTTGCTCAAATATAAAAACAAAGATGATGCTATCTCTTATTATTTTTGGGTAAATTTAAAGAATAATATTGACCAACTACTAAAAAGAAGCTAGATAGATTCAACAAGATTCTTTCTAACCTCCAAATGGTTGAGGTTGTAATTAAACTCATTTTTTTATTTCATTTTTGTAACGATTCGTTACGATTTTTTGTTGCGTAATAAAAATGATTAAATCATTTTTTATGATTTTTTTTGTTACGCGCTGCTGCTAAGAGACACGAGACTGCTGTATGAAAATATTATGAGACTGAAGTAGTAAAACTCTTTTTTTGTTTTAATTACCTATTATTATGATCTGAAATGTTGAAACCCAACTGGGAAACATGTTGCTAAAGATAATAATACTAGTTTGATCACTTCAATACACTTTTCTTCATAAATATTCACGTGGACGTTTTCACACACCAAAATGTACAAAAATTTTGAAAATCACCCACAAACGTGACCCTTATTCTTATCTTAGTAATGTTCATATTTGTATAAGTGAATGTGAGAAAGTATTTCACACGAATTTAAACAATGACCTTAATGAATAATGTTCATATTCGAATGAGACGCTTACTTAGTTTGGTAAGACAAAGTGCGATCTGTGAATCTGAAACTGCACAGTAATTAACGTGGTAATTAACTTCGATTAGTTAGTATTTAGACTGGGTTACAATATTATACAATGTAACGTAGTGTAGTTACAATATGTAGAATTCCAGAGCACATCTGGAATTTATCACAAAAATTATAATCATAAAAATTATCCATTAAGGAAAATGGTCGAGACCATTGAATGAATGGAGCTAGAATTATGTTTACTTGTACTTTTGTCTCACTGGCAATGTTTTAGATCAGATCCGGTTTATTAAAAATTCAAATAAAAACTGAAACAGATACATTAAAGTAATCATAAACTAGTAAATTATGGTTGACTTTTATAGAAAAGTGAATGAGTGAGTGAGTGTGTGTGTTTAAAGAAACGAGGCGTTTAAATTGTCAATCGACCAAAAATTCAGAAAAACCTCCAACAACATACGTAATCGTCGTCAAATAGCCGTGTGGTACAATTTTCACTGACATTTCAAGCAATTTACCTCCTACGCGTTAGTCAGCAAATTATAATCAAATCGATCATTCTCGGCAATGTCGACCTCAACCTTTCACCCCTATAACCTTTACCAGGGAATGATCACAATTATTAAAATTAGGTGACATTATCATCATGTCAAACTCATTGAATACTTCAGATCACATGACGTCATAACTAAGCATACAGTCCTAGTCCGTTCACAACCCAACAGCAACCTTATTGTAACGAGAATAAAGATCACTGTGATATTGACAAACTTGTTAGTGGCTGCAACCCAAAAGAAACTTTATTGTAACGGAACAAAGATCACTTTGATTTTGACAGTGTCACAAAAATAAGTGTGAATGGACTGCAGCGCGATTAAGGCTCCTGCAAACAGGCGCGACACGACTCTAGTAGCGGCACCGTTAACGCAGTGGTTAAGCGATTGACTGCTGCGCTGCGTGTCGCGGGGTCGATTCCTGCACGGAACAAATATTTGTATGACTTACAAGTAGTTGTTCCGGGTCTGGCTGTTTGTGTATGTGAGTTTATTAAATTTGTAAACGCACCCATAATACAGGAGAAATTCCTAGTGTGGGACAAGGTTTTTTTTTAAAAAAAAAGAAAAACTTCTATAAAAGTTATGGAAATTGATCTACCAGAATCACGTTGCACCCGCGTCGTATCGCGGCTTGTCTTAGGGACTACTCACACTTATTCAGCTCTTGTCTATGGAAAACAACGATTTTGTATGAGATGTGTACGCATCCGTTTAGCCGCTGAAAGCGAACAGACTATACAAAATCGTTGTTTTCTATGGACAAAAGCTGAACAGAGCTGAATAAGTGCGAGTAGTCCTTTTATTTTTTAGCTATGCTTAATTATGACGTCAGAATCTTCTACCGATGTTACGGAAACTTATAAATAATTGACCGATTAACATAAAGGTGGTATTGTATTTGCATATTCGATTCACTCTCGATTTTTACCAACAGGTTTTTTTTTACTGGAATTTTCGTAAGTCAAGGCTGAAAGCCAGACTGCTTATTAAATAGGCTTATATACACTAGAATTTACATAATTGTGCCACTGGAACGCTTGAAAAAAGGTGAAGGCCAACAATTTGGCTACTATTAGGATTCTTAGCATGTTGAGAAACCACATCGGTACCTAATTAATGCGTATAGCGGCTCTCTTATATATGTCTCCATTGTGTACGTATGAACAAAATGTGACGAGATCATCACAACTAGGGCTTCACGACAGCCTATTGAAGTCAATGTAGTCAGTAGTTTCTCAAGCTGAGGAGCTGACACAAATAAAAGCGTTGCGACGTTGCATCGCTAAAATCGGTGACGTCACCCGAAGATTTTCTTAAGGAATGCTCTAAAGGATCGCGATCGCCAGTTTTGATAAATATTTTATTTTTAACAGTGTATGGTCCTTTTAGATGGACATAGTGTTATAAAGTAATGTGGTACTTTCCAGATCGTGCAAGACCTGCTGGGTAGCATCCTGATGATTCTGGTGACGGTGGGCTACCGCACCAAGCTATCGGCGCTCATGCTGGTGGTGGTGCTATCAGTGCTCAACCTGTACCACAACGCGTGGTGGGCCGTGCCATCCTACAAGCCCCTCAGGGACTTCCTCAAATATGACTTTTTCCAGGTGAATATCTTCACTTCATTACTGTTATGTTATATGGGCGCGCGGTTATGTAAAATCCTCCTCCATTCTTTTTGCAAATCTTCACATAGTATAAAACAAAGTCGCTTTTCGTGTTTGTACGCTAAGAGGGGCAATTCTACTAATTTTAGGAACGTTCACAGTCTGATCTCAGTGTCAATCTGTCAAAAATACCTCGATTTTTCATACATTTTTGACATTTTGCTTGTCGCTGAAATGACACTGCGACTAGATTTTGAACGGTTTTAATTACGAGAATTGGCCTTTAGATCTTTTAAACTACGCAACGGATTTAATGCGATTTTCATTAATAGACAAAGACATAGTGATTCAAGATGAAGGTTCATATGTTTAACACACCGGCAAAAGCTTGTTTTATTAAAACAATTAACGAAGTCAAAGTACTCTGGCGAATCGCACTGTTTCTTTTATTATTTTATAGATGTGATGCGTTTCATCCCATTTTGATGGTGTAAATAAGCTAGCCATAAACATTCAAAACATTTGTTTTATTTGCATTCCACTTAGGTCATCGCTTATTCAAGTCTTCTTATAATAGTAAAATAATGGTACTTTTAAAAGTTGATTGATTTGATTATCTACAACAAAATCCTCTAGTGATTCTTCTTTGGAATTTTATCCATCATTGAGATACTGAGAACTCCAATTATTATTATTAACTAAACAATAATAAAAGAGAAGATACGTCAAAGGGGAATCTACTTACATTATTATTCCTCTTTCCAGACTTTATCTGTGATCGGCGGTCTTCTAATGATCGTGTACTTGGGGCCGGGCGGCGTCAGTATGGACGAACACAAGAAGAAGTGGTAGAACACACCCAGTGTGTACAATGTACGCACAGTGAGAGACAATTGATATTTTAATCATAAGATGTTATGGTGCGAAAGGAAAGATTTTTTTTTTCATACAATTTGGTGTTTTATGTGACAATCTGACTAGTCGGCAACAATTGTGAACGTTGAGCTTACTTCCATATCCTGTAGTGTCCTGTCGTGTTGTGGGCAGTTTGCTTTATACACAGGTTTAGTTTTCAAAGACCTTCCTGCTGAGGGTAGACCATCAAACTGAACATCTTTCTCCAGAGGACCAAAATCCCAATCTGCTGAAAAAAAAATCTGCTGTCTCATACATCTCGGTCGAGTTCGTATTGAAGTTTTGTATGGTACAGTTTATACATTTTTCGTGATAACGATATTGGACCCATGAAGAAAGTTGTTCAGTCTACTTTGGCGGGTCTTTGAAAAATTAACTCTGCATAACTAGGCTAATATAAACTAAGTTTTGTGGGATATAAGGAGTCTGCAAATGAAACTGCAAATACTTTGCTGTGTTAGTTGATGGCTGAACATAAAAGCCATATATGACTCCTGATAAAATAATTTGTTGTAGTTTTTTTACAATGCATGTCGCAAAATTAAGTAATAAGGGTTCTAGTCCTACAAAATGGTGTTGTATATATTATATATTTGAATTTTTGTTAATTTTTTTGAAGCATTCCAAGTTATAGCAAATTGCCCATAACATTAAATGATTGGTGTCACACACAAAATTTTATACAAAAAGTTCATGTATTAGGTCGATCAATAAACTATGTTAAATAAAATAATCGATCAGGTTACTGACCCTAGCTGCGTTTTGATAATAAGCCGATATAACACGGTTACAATGTCTATTTTGTCAATTTTTATATTAGATAGTATTTACCTGGCACTGTCTAACAGATAGTGTTGTGAATTCCGAAGCTTATTGCGTGGATGCGGCATTGCTTGGTAGAACAGACGGCTCGAACAACTTTATAGATTTAAAATGTATGACTAACGTTAACTAGAAAACAAGATAATAAAAGGCTTGTAACATCGTGCCACATACAATGCGGCTATAGTTGCAAACATTTTTTACTAAATAATTAGTGTCGCATATACTAAGCATGATTTTAAGTAAACATTTTACCGATTTAAAGCTCCTACAGATCGGCGCGACGAGAACAATTTCTATGAAAACTTCATGGAAATTGATTTATTACAGTTGTGTCGCGGCGGTCTGTAGGAGCCTTTACATCGACACAAGTGGAAATATAGCGCAAGTTCCAACTCAAAGCATCACAATGAGTCACTTACATTGAGTTTCGATTACAACAGCGCGTTTTGATGACGTAAAACAAAAATGAAGTGCGCGTATCGAGAGCATGTTTGTGGGGCGAGCAATGCTGCGTTCATGCGTGCCAAAATAGCAAACCATCAAACCATTTTCCGGCCTGCGTTGTTGAAGATTTGTTCTTCGCAGGGCCCCTTCGCGTGTAAGTGTATTTACTCAGACTGAACGTACTCCCGCTTTCATTGGCTATACCATACATTTTCCATCCCGTTTTATTTTTCTAATTATTGTTGTGATTCAATGTAATGTAAATATTTATATAAAAATATATCTATTTTGTACTTACTGACTGAACAGACGACAGATCTTTGAGTGTAAAAGCAAATGCTCTTTTTATGAATTTTAATATTCCAGTAGCCATAAGTGAAACTTTGGTATCACAATTCGAAGATTTGTGCTTCATCTTCCTTATAATAAAATGTAGTTATAAAAACATAAATAACTATTTGATTTATCAAAAGTATTTAAAAGACATATTTTTGTATTATTATTTTTTTATTTATTTTTCTTAAGTTTCAGTTTGGCCATAGATGATAAAGATTCCTGAAAAGATTGTTCCGAATAAATTTTTATATAATAATATAAATGTTTTTATTTTAATTTTTTAACTGTTTATATTGTTTATTTTTACTAACCTCAATCAATAATTTCTAAGCAACTATTCATTCAGCCTAAAGTCTTAGAAAAGGACACAAACATACAACTTTATAAAACATTTATTTGTATAAATAATAGTTAGATAGTAACTCAACAAAACCTTAATCAACTACGCAAACCTAATTTCTAACTATTCTATTCATTCTTTTGTATTGTTTAATTTGTATGTCACAAGCCTCAAATCTGAGAAAAGGACACAAACATACAGTTTTATAAAACATTTATTTGCATAATAGTTATATAATATCAATTAATTAACTCAACAAGTACTGGAACATCACATTGTATATTGTGCGTCTACTCTTTCGCCTCTACCTGCGCTTTGTCCTTCGCCTGCTCTTTGTCCCTATCCCTATTTTCTATATATTTGAACACTTTGTTTGCTAGCTGTCTATATTTCTCTGCGTGTGTGCTATCGGGCAGTGCGTAGATAGCTGGCTTCCCGCTATTTATGCATTCGGACATGTTGTGGTCGACTTCGAAGCTCTCGATGATCTCGAGCCCCATTTGATCAGCCGTCTGCTTCGTATCGTTGCCAAACACGTAGTTCTTCGTGCCACATTTGTGACAGATGGCGTGCGACATGTTCTCCACCATGCCAACGATAGGAACTTTTAGTTTCTCGAACATGTTGACTCCTCGTTTCGTGACTTGGAGAGCTGCTGACTGCGGTGTGGTCACTACTAATGCTCCTGTAAAGTAATAGGAAAAATTATTGTATTGTACTATAGGTTTATCCAGTATTATTTTGTTAAAAACACCACACTCCTTTTGTGTTGCGCCGCGGTCGGGTAGTAAGAGTCAACATAATCAAATGATTATGATTGACTAGCTTCTGCCCGCGACTTTGTCCGCGCGATATTTCTTGTCCTACTATCTTATTATTATAAATGTGAAAGTTTGGATGTTTGTTAATCAATCACGCAGAAACAGCTGAACGGATTTGGATGAAATTTGCCACACATAGTTTATAACCTGGATTAACATAAAGGATATCTTTATCCCGGTAGTACGTTCCCGTGGGAGAATTTCCGAACTCCACGCGAGCGAAGCCACTGGCAAAAGCTAGTATAAAATATATCCTATGACATCGTATCGCCCGGCCGCGATATTATTTAGTTTTCTTTCGTTTAGTGTTATTTCTGACTTTATTTCTTTAACACTTGCTCCTGCGGGTCGTAGCGTGATGTTAAATAAAAAACTTATACCATTCCACAAGAGTTGGGCTATCAAATGCAAAAAACAAATATGACTGGTAGTTCCAGAGATTAGCCCTACATACAAACATACAAAAAATAAAAATAAACTTTATAAGAACAAGTTTGACAAACTACAGGTTGTGCAACTGCTGAATATCTTCCTTGAGATGAGATTTCTGTATTTTCAATCAAATTACTACATTGAACTTAAAAAATCAAGCTCTACCCACCATCTATAGGCAAGTTCTGTGCGAGCGATAGATGCGTGTCTCCAGTCCCGGGCGGCGTGTCTACGATAAGGCAGTCCAGCGGTCCCCACGCCACATGCCTCGTCAGCCTCTCAAGCGCCTGCATCACCATCAGACCGCGCCATACGACGGCATTCTCTCCTGATACCAGCAGGCCCATTGACATGCTGGAATGGTGAAAAGTAAAGGGATGCCCTCGTGATTATTATGGAAGAGTATTTAACAGTTTTCATTGCCGTAAGGTCAGTGGCGCTCTATTCCCACTTTGGGTCCAGAAAGCTGACTATTGGAGAAAGCTACGGCTCTGGTTGCAATTGCTTGGTACTAATAACATACTCCTCAAGATTTGTTTATAGACAAACTCTGAGATCTCTGTCTCTAGAGACATCAGTACATTATGTAGGTACTCATTTGAGATAAAGTAATTGTTTTTGGAAGTGATAACATAACATTATATAAGCTATGCATTGCTTAACAATGATAAGTGTAAAATCTAAAGTATGTATTAACAAAGTTACGTTTTCTTTTCAGAATAGTCCAATAGGGATTGACATATATAACTATATATTTAATATATATATAATATAACTATATATATACTATTTAAATCAATGCCAATGGAAACATTCGTGTTTCTCATCACACAACTAGTACAAAACAAATGTTTATTTAGCCATTTTACAGAACTAAAATTTAATTTATGTTCAAAATAATCTAATCTGGTAAAGAGCAGATTTACTGATCAGCAGCGATTATTAAATAATACTTAAACCCTTACCATTTAACTCCGTAGTTCAACAGTGGCTCAATGAGGTGTTCATCATTCAACATGGGCTCTCCGTTGATGTTCATCATGAGGGGCACAGAGGGACCAAAGACATCTGCATCTAGCAGACCGATCTCCTTGTCAGGTTCTATGACTTTCATAGCACACGCAAGATTCACTGCAATCAAAGAGAAATTCGTTAGTTTAAGGGTTTCTCACTGAGATGAGATAGAAAGATGATGAATGGTGTACCTAATGCCTACTAATAATGTAAATGCGAAAGTAACTCTGTCTGTCTGTCTGTTTGTTACACTTTCACGCCTAAACTGCTGACCCAACTGTCGTAAAATTTCAGAGATATGGCCTGGTATATGGAGAAGGATATAGGTTACTTTTTTACACGATAACCGTAGTCCATGCGGGCAGAGCAGCGGGCAAAAGCTAGTTTAAAATAAAAAAACGAAAGGAAGTTAGTTTAAAGGATGTTTATGGGTCTGGAATTGTGTTACCCTATGGAATTTTTTTATGTTTGTAATTGTAATTTGTATACATGAATTATGTATCCAAGATATAATTATTACACAAGGTTGTGTTGGACCAATGACTAAATAAACACACAAGAGTAAGGTGAAAGTATTCAACATAATTGAAGTAATTACTTAAAATAATAATAAATAATGCAATGTTTATTTTCTTCAGAAATTAGGTACTTTCTTGTTAAACTTGGAACATAGGTTCTCTTTTAGTTCAGCAATATAGCACAACAGTAGAAATTGTAACCAGTGATTCTGTTCATTTGATATTTATTCAGGGTTATTGGAAAAACACCAACAAGCTCTTAAGAGGTCATTGTACTCATCATTATGAACAACTTTTACTATGGGACCAAGCCTGAAATCGCGAAAAAATCAGCTGTTCCCTACACTTATCTATACCTATATATAAAAGGAGAAACTGACTGACTGATCAATCAATGCACAACTGAAACTACTAGGGCTAGGAATGTGAAATTTGTACAAGGCTTCCTTTTATAATGTCGGGGAGCATTAAAAAGGGGTTTTTGGAAAATCGACCTTAAAGGGGGTGAAAAGGGGGGATTTTGTTTGTATTAAAAATCTTATTCCTTGAGTTAATAAACTTGAAACTTGGCACAAATACTTATCTAAGTAAATTATAAAGTTGGTTATTTATTGATTTTCTAAACTACCCCCTAAATGGGGATTGGGGGTCTCAAAGTTTGTATGGAAGAATTTTAATGCGCTCTCTGATTAACTCGAAACCACGTTGGATACTTTTTATCACAGTAGTACGTTCCCACAGGATAATTTCCGACTTCCACGCAGGCAAAGCCGCGGGCGGAAGCTAGTATTAACATAAGTGTAAGGAACAGCAGATTTCACGGTTGCAGGTTTGGTCCCATACTCTATGTTAAAGGTGGTCATACTGATGAGTACAATGACCTCTAAGAGGTTGTTAGTGTTTTTCTAATAACCATGTATTAGAGCTCAAAAGCTTTCTTACTCTTAGAAGACTATTAAAATAATTAAGTATGTAGAGCTTCTTCATGATGATCAGCAAATAATTGGTTAGTGAGATTTTGTAGATGTTACAAACCAGCAGTAGTGGTCTTTCCCACCCCTCCCTTTCCTGAGGCCACAAGTATTATGCTCTTGACCCCGGGTAGAGGCTTCCTCTCTGGCAATCCTTTAGCCATCACTTTGGCTCTGTGCGCATCAGCTTCCTCCTTTGTATGCTTTAGGCGGACTGAATAACATGGTGCTGACTAAAAATAGAAAGTATGTTACTAGTTTAAGTCAGAGTATAAGGAACCGTTGTTAAATGTAGGTTATGAAAGTAGAATTATACCGAATGCAAAACAAATACAGATATGTATTACAACCATTTTATTTGTGGATTTACGACTGTGTTTTTTAGTTACAGGCACCAACACCTAAATTTGGGTTTCGTTATATCGCCAAAGCTAGCTAGTAATAAATAACAACTGAAAATCATCAAAGAACTCTTAATTTTTAAAACAAATAATATGACGAAATCTTCCATACGTACAGTGCTCACATTGGTGTTTAATAAAACGCCGCACACTCGCTGAAATGCTCTTTGAAGGTTCATATTAGTTAGCGGTTTTTGTCAGTAAATATAATAAATGAGAAACCAGCCTCGTTATTTTGTAATAGAGCTATTTTTTTCAAAATTCGCGAGATGCACCGCAAATTACTCGTTCAGAAATTAAATTGTCAAAAGCTGTCAATCGATCACAAATTTCCGGGTTGCCAATGACAATTTATCAAATTCCCCAATAACAAAAAGGGTCCCCGACACTATCAAATTTTGCAATGGGTGAATCAAACGCAGATAACAGATAATTCCGTGTATTTGGTAGGTACAAAATATTAACAAAAATCAACGAAAAGAAATGACAGAAAGCAGCGTGCGGTATGCGTGGGTCTCGAATTTGTACTAGCACGTTCTACCGTTCGACCACGGATCATGCGTCCGCGCGCTCTTTCCTGCCTCACATAGGTATAGATAAATAATTAAAAACGAAGGAAAATTTAATCCATTTGGAAATAAATTGAAACAATTTCTTTTATGTAAATGCTATTAAAGTATCAATGAATTTCTAAATGACCAATTTTAAATTTTATTTATTATTTTCATCTAGTAGGTAGGTACAGTCGCCAGCAGGTCAAGCTATCCCAAACTGTCAAACTTTCCCAATTGAACATAAACCTTATTCCTTTGCAATAAAGTTGAAAAACTATCAAAAAAAATTGACAGATTGGGGTAGCTTGATGTGCTGGCCTCTGTACTTTATTAATTTTTAATTATTATTATTTCATTAAATTACATTTATAGAATTTAATTAATTTTATATACAAATAAACTATGCTATACAAACTAATTATGTAGTTAACATTGCTGTGCCCGATAATGTGCCATAATAACCATGTCTCTGTAGGTATATAAGTACTACTGTAGTACTCTGTAGGTATATAAGTACTAGTAGTACTGTAGGTCTTAAAGAAAAAGTTTGCAATTTATGTTATCATTTTTATATTATTTTAAACACCTAGATTTTTATTTTTATTTATGTAGTAGCTTTAATTTTATTCTAAATAGGTAATCTTAATTTTATTGTTTTGCTGTGCCCTTACAGGGTCCATATTTCTGTACATAGCTTTAAGCCCTTTGTAACATCTATAATACAATATGGAAAGCAATAAATGAATATGATATAGGTAAATAGTAAACTTACACGTAGGTACATCGCGTCGCTTACAATGGGAATAAAAATTGCAACTTGCTCACTTTAGGTGTATCCGCTATCCAACGTTGGCAACGTCCAAGAGTTTGACAGTTAGCTGACTATCCATACAATTTTTGTAAACAAGCGACTTTTTACATCATCATCTTCATCATTTCAGCCGAAAGACGTCCACTGCTGGACACAGGCCTCCCCCACGCTCCGCCATCGCCACTTCAACCAGTTTTTACATGTGATAAAAAAATAATTCCTCATTGCGCAGCTTTTGACTGTTAAAAACGGACACCCATGTATTGGCCAAAGATGTGAAATGACAAATATTGTGGGAAAAACATTACGAAAATAAAATTAGAATCCCGATAGTTCGTCGAGATAATGAGCTATCTTTTTAACCTTAAAACTTCTAAGGAAGAAATTCGGATACATCCAATACAAATATGCTCCCAAGAACTAGGTCAGTTTGTGGGCACTTGTCGTGTGATTTTACGTAAATTGTAGTAAGTGGAAAACCAAATCGAGAATGATACATAAATACAGTATGTAAGTTTATCATCCTCGGTGATCCTCGAGCTGGTTTTCAACTTCGATCAGGTTATTCCTGTCGTACGTCTGGTCTCCAGTCTTAACCAAAATTTGAATTTAGTTAACAAACACAAGATAACCAAGATAACTTAAATTAAAAAAACGTGCATTATGCATTCTCTTTTTCATCGCTGGAAGACGCCTCATTTTTCCTTAGCTCCTCTTTTATTAGTGCTACACTCCAACTCCCATGCTTATTTATCTACTTAGATTAATTTGTGGTCGACACAAAATTAAAAGAAATAATATTGACGCCCAGTTTCTGTATTTAGTCGACAATGGTTTTTTGTTTTGAAATTTTGAAGGACATAATATTTCCGGACGACCGATGCGTTCGAAAACGGCATCAAAAATAAGGACTGATGTCCTTATTTGTGATCAATTTGTGTGGGTTTTCATTTAACTTTAATCGCCAATAACTCCCCAATAAATTTGAGATTTCCTGCTGTTTGGGGAAATCCCCACAATTTGGCAACGCTAATCATTGCTGTCAAACATTGAACATTTTGACATAACTGACAGTTATCAGAGACCACAGAACTGATGTTTTTTTTTTTTTTTTTTGTAAAGTTGTTTTATTTTTTTGAAAGTAAGGAAAACCGAAAAGAAAAAAAAAACAACCCACAGGAATCACATATACTGTAGTATGCTTGTGTAACAAGCAATAAAAAATATTTAACAGTTTTCTGGAAAGCCGAATCAATCAAGTCGGTGCTAAAACAGATGTTCGAAAATTAAAAATAAACACAACTGTCAATCTCTTTGCGCTATGTCGGGACTTTTCTACGACATATTTTCGAAAAAAATCGAAAATTCCAGCTGTTCGGTGTGATTACTGTGCTGTAGTAAAATGTCTATTTGTTTACGCACGTTTTCTCAAAGAATATTGCCTTTAAACGGCATCGTTTCTACCAAGAGTCACTCAAGCCGCTTGTGTAGAAAAATCCCATTGCGGACACAATTTCTGGAAGAAGTGAGTAATAAACTTAGTTTTCTGTGCTTTTAAATATTTTTCTAGTTTCTTTAGGTACGGATATGTAGGAGCTTGTTACGTAATATATGAAAAATTCATAATTATTTATATCGCTAACTATTTTTCCTCCTTGACATTGAACTAATTAGAGTATGCGGAATAGAACTGTTACCTTTTCACGTGGTTCTGACAAAGACTTTCTGACATAAATTATATTTACCAAGCAAGGTCTCGTACTCTCCCTACAAAAAATCCTGACTTTCCCATGTAAATTATCATGTTTTTATGCAATAGGTTGTCCCATGTAGTGTATAAAACACTGCAAAATTAATAAATGCGTTTATTAATGGATATGCGTTTATATTATTTGTTTACAAACTGGTATTGCACTCGTCTTGGCAGCTTCCCAGTGTGATAATTGTTGTTGATTCATACAGTTTAATTATAAATAAAAGGTATTTTAGGTTAGGATAGGAAATGCTGTTGTTTGTTATCAGTGCATTTATGGATGTAAAGCATCTATTATCACTATATTAACATAGATTATGCTACTATCTGGTTATTCAATGAAAATAAGTAGCAGAAATGGTTAAATATTTTATTATTATTATAGTAGGTACTCCAGAATAGAAATCCCTTCTTTTTTATGAAAATTGAGTAAATTCAGACATATTCTGTTGCAATGTTCAATCGATTGCTAATCCAAGGGTCAGAACAGTTTTGTCCTATTTCCAATGTTTAATTTACAATATAAAAAATGATTTGGATTTATTTATAACAAACTATGCTTTCCAGTTCCTAAATCGACGCATATCCAGTTGTCAACCAGCACCAAAATGTACTACAGAGAGCAACATCGACAATATTTATATCCACGAGGAAGCAGTGAATGGCCGTCTCTCACAACAGAAAGCCTATTTCAATTACTATAAACCAAACTGCAAAACGGACAGTAATGGAAATGATTATGGTGATAATGTGGAATTGAAGACCTTAAGGATTACCTCTGATGATTATATAGAGAGGCGAATGCCTCCGTTCACATTTGACGTTCCATACACCAATATCAGTGATATAGATTTAACTAAATATAGTAATGTGAGTATGTTTTTTTTTATATTTTTGCATAGGTAGCTGATGATTGCAACTTGTTCGTTGCATAAATACTACTTGTTTATATATATAACTAGCTGACCCCGACAGACGTTGTCCTGTCTAAACTATGAATATTGAATTTTGAACAACTTTCTTCAATTTTTCTTTCATAAGATAACTCTCTCCTGACAATAACAAACACAGCAAAAAAATAATTGGCAAAATTTGTCCAGCCATTCACGTGTGACGCCGTGACCAAGGAAAATAAGGATTCATTTTTATACCTATAAGATAAACAATAAGTAACAAAAAGTTATCAATAAGTTTACACAAAAAAAAAGAATACATGTGCAGCACTGATTTTGTGTGAGACAAAGGGAGAGTTATAATAATAATATCTTTCTTCTCCCTCATGTAACAAAATGAGCTGGAATATTCACCCCTAATAGTATTTCGAAAAAATTATTTGGGTTTCTATTGTCATATTTCAAGTAAGTATACCTATCACAAAAAGTGCCGACGTTGATGCACCAAAAAAAAAAAGAGTAGATAATATTTATTTAAATTTTTATCGGGCATCAACAAACTTTTGTGACCCTTTAAAGTTAGTCAAAATAACACCTATATTTCCCTTTCAGGACATAGAGCCGACCTGCCTCTCGGAATTCGAACGCGATGCGATCGCGTTCTGTCGTGGTACCGTTGCGTCGACTAATCCCTTGAGTGCTCCAATCGTCGACCCTAGCCGCGATGGCAAGCCCAGCGAGGAACAACTCATGAAGGTGTTCCACAAACTGTCGGAAACGGTCAGTACCTATATGATAACAAATCATATGTATCATAGTTGATATGGAATCATAGTTGAATAGTAATGGCACCCAAAAAAATGCAAATAACGATTGTATTTTACATCAAGAAGCACACTGGCAGCAGCAACAGCCGGTGGCTTCTTTCATGTGGATATCCAAAATTATCGTATGGGAACATGCTTCCTGGATAAAGTCTATTTACTCCTTATAGAATAGAATAAGTTTATTTCGGACACAAATATCCATATAGTGTAACTTATAACATCAGCTTTCGCCCGTTTAGGAGATTAGCCTGAACAAACAGACAAGAGAGTTTTTTTTTTGTAATAAGTTCCATATTTATACTCTCATATGCATGTAGCGTTCCTTGTGGTGCCGGACGTAATAGCACCATCCCATTTCTTCCCTTGGGTGTCGTAGAAGGCGATTAGCCGACTAAGCCCCGATTTTTCAATCCTCAGTTAAACAGATAGATAGGGTTTATTCGATAGATAGCAAAAAAATCTGTTGTTCAATCGTCAGATAGGCTTTATTGGTCGAATATCTAGCTTCATCTTTCTAACTCACCGACCTTGACAATTCAAAAGTGCCTGTAATTGGTTTATTTGAAATAAATGCTTTGAGTTTGAGTTTGAAAAATAAGTCACTTAACTGAGGAATAAATCCATTTGCCTCTTTGACGGCCAGTTAACCGCTTATTTCATTGATAAATGACTTACTAAATTTGACGGTAGTCGTCGTGTTTTACAAGTTTAAATAATTAACAGTATTTTCTTCCATGCAGATTCTTTGTCTTTGTTTGTAACAGCTTCAGTCTTTTTATTTTCTATTATTTGCTTAGGTATACCTCTCGACTAAACTCACAAGTAATTGAACCACAGCATTATTAAAGATTACTGAACGCTCCCTCTTTTTGTTTTCCATCATTTCAATCAATTTAAAAATAACAAAATAACAAATTTAAAGTCTACACGGCCAAACTTACAACCTCGTAACGTATTAAAAATGGCATGATGCTGCCATCTGTTTGAAAAACATGACTACAATAAAAAATAATTGTCTGTCCCGTTCTAACCTTCGTTTATTCTGTATATTTGTTTCACCTCCCTGAAGTTAGCGTCATCACAGATGAGATATTCGGTCAGATAGTTATACCTAGGATAAATATTGTTTGAAAAATTAACAACCACTTATCAGACGAATAAAGAGTCTAATAACTTTATTCTTCAGGTAGCTATTGGTACTTTTAACTGACGATTGGAAAATCGGCCCTAAGGGGCTTACTAGAGAATGGGCAGCAGCATTCTCTATGCGTTTGACCACCATACTGCGATCGCCAACCTGCCAGCCAAGCGTGGCGATTATGGCAAATCCCCCTACTTTTGGGGGAGGCTTATGTCCAGCAGTGGACGTCTTTCGGCTGAAATGATGATGATGATGCATGTACCAAAATGCTGTTATTTTGACATTACCAAATAGTCACTACAATTTTATTTATTTGTGTAGATAACAACACAGGTTCAGTATCCTGGGTTCAGACAATATCATTATGAGGCAAGGTTCTTAATTTTACCTATCAAAAAATAACTACCTAGTTATGCCACGGTAATATTATCTATGTTATGCTCTGCTTATTCCAGATGCCGAATTTGTTCGTGAAACCGCTGGACTACTCTATATACCACCCAAACATGGTGTTTGTCAACAACATCAGGGGCACTACATCCGTGTAAGCAACTAAGTTTTCTTTGCCAATAACCAAAGCAGTTTTACAATTACATAAAGGGTGTGAAAAAATGTGAAAACAAATATAATGCGTGTAAAAAGACGATTAACGAAGCCGAGAGTGACTTTTTCTCTCCCTGTCTTTGTGATTTTTTTATTTTTTTACTTGACTATACCTGGTAACCTTTTGGTTACGGATATATTGAAGGTCAAAGATCCAACTTGTTGTAAATACGAAAAGAAGTGTTGAATGTTATAAACCTTATAACTTTAACTTGAAATACTTCCACAACCCATGTACCTAAGCACGCACCCATAACAAAGGTTTTGAGCATTACCGTATAACAACGAATTTTCATGCCAAAAATAAAATTCGTTTCTCAGCATTTATTTTTGCACCACGTTAATAAGTTTGATGTACAGAATGCGTAGGTGTTGGCTTCGTGATGGGTCGTTTAGCACCCTGTTTATGCGTCGACTTGAAATTCTGGTATTCAGCTAGGTACATCCGGTTAGACTGGAAGCCGACCCTAACATAATTAGGCAAGCAGATGATGATGATGCGTGTCGACTTGGGCACATCCTCCTTTTCTCAGCTAAAAAGTGTATGATTCAGTTTGCTGAAGTTGGTTACGTATTTACGTCCTTAAAGACCAAACTTTAAGGTTTAGGGCGAATTTCACCTGAACGAGCGGAATTTAACGCGTTCAGCACATTTAAACTGCGTTCAAGAGCTGTCAGTGTCAAAATTGTTGTGGAAGTGGAATTTCAGCTCTTGAACTCTGTTTTAAAAGAACTGATCGCGTTTAGTTTCATCTGTGAAATCCGCGCTAAGATTACCTCTGGAATTCGTTTTCGCGAAGTTATTGCCTTTGTTTCTACATATAAGTAACTAGCTTTTGCCAGCGGCTTCGCCCGCGCGGAGCTTCATCCCCTATTTAACTCCGTTAGGGGTTGAATTTCGAAAAATACTTCCTTATTACTTGTCTACACTATAAAGGGAACGTCTGTGCAAAATTTCAGCTTTCTAGGTCCAAGGGTTTGGGCTGGGCTTTGGTTGAAGAGTCAGTCAGTCAGTCAGGACTTCTCTTTTTATTTATATAGATTAATTTGGTTTGCACTTCAACAGAGTTGATAAATAAATTACGTTGCTTGGCTTCACGTTCGACCTTCAATTGATGGATTGTTTGTTACGTAAACGAGCATCAGCATAATCTGTTTGTTGACAAATAGGTATAGTTTATTAATATCTGTAACTACTTAACTCGTAACACAACACTCAGTGCCCGATCTAAGGGGGGGCAAGCCGGGCAAATGCCCAGAGCGGCAAGAATTAGGGGCGGCAAAATGTATACTTACAAACTACTCTCATGAATTTTTGTTTACTTGTTCAGAAGCTATAGTAGACGAACGTAGGTGAATATTATATAATTAAAAGAATATCACATATCTATCATCCCATCTTTTGAATAGCGTGTCAGACTTTTACCGACTAAAACCCACCCGTGTTCCTTCAGTAGCCTGTGTGCCAGGGGCCACGGTATCTCTATTGAACAACCCGCACCTCTGGCAGGCAGCGGGCCCCATCAGTTTGTGCTGACATCTCTTTGAGGCGCGCGTGGAACACAACGCGCCGTCGACCTGGGCTTGGTCCTTACCGGACAGCGAGCTACCCATTACTCGCCGTCCGCATGCCCACTTCTACGGTGGCCGGGAATTAGCCTGGGATTCCCGACGCCCACGGCGTCTCTTGCAGAGGCTAGGGCCGTGAGGGTGCATGTACTGCCTCTCCCTCACGTGCGCTGCCTCTCTCTTCGCGAGCATCACTGCTTCGCAGAAGGGGGTGACGGCTACCCATGCACTCTAGCTCCGTACCATGGCGTGGACAAGGCCAGACGCGAGAGATCGCCGCCGCCGATCGCCCACGCCGGGCAGACCTCCACCGTATTCTCCACCGTGTCCTCAGGGCGATCTTCGCAATGGAAACAACCGGGCGTTTCCTCCCGAAAATAGGAACCTCCCGAAACAGCCGTGTCCCGTGAGGACCTGCGTCAGGCAGAAGGTGAGGACGCCATGCCGCCTCACAAGTCACTCCTCAAAGAGGGGACTTACCGCCGCAATCGTAGCGTGCCCAGCACTTGGTTGCGACAATCGCACTCTCCATGTCGCCATGAGATCCGCCGGAGACTTATATGGTGTTAGTGTAAAGGGCGGCGAATATTATTTTTGCCCGGAGCGGCTAAATAGCTAGATCGGGCCCTGACACTATTAGTATTAATGACGATCTCACTTTATAAGGTGTAAATGGAAAGCGAGGCGTGTTTGAACGTATGTAATTCAGTACCATTTACTTGTCATTCCGGCACCGTAAGGGCCGGAATAACAAGCGGCTGCGGGGCGGGGCGTGCGCGCAGCGAAGACGTCGCGGACGCGTGGCAAATTCGCAACATTTTCGCCGCGTGTGTGTAGCAAGTTAACGACGTACAATACACTCGGTAACAAAATGGATTCCGACGAGGAGACACTGTTGTTGGCTTGTTACTTCGAAGACGCCAGAGACGAAAACGAAAGCAAAAAGTAAATGGCGTCCACGCTGCTATTCGCGGCGCTCTCGTTGCGCGTCCACAGTGAATGTGCTGCGCATGCACCGCGTGCTCACTGCGCGCCCGCTCCGCTTTGAGGACGCTCGCAATCCGCTAGTATTAAATTGGCCCTAATTGTTTAACACAATATCAATCGTAATTCACCCGGGCATCTCCTTCTTTTTCCTATTGGCACGACGATAGCTCAGATACATAATGTTAGGTAAAAATATAAACCAGTCAGTAAGATTGATAGAGACGGACAACTGTCAGTCTCGTGGCAAACGCGACTGCAGAGCGTGGGCCCCTGGTTTCGATTCCCGGGTCTTGCAAAGTATTATTGGGATTTTTTCCATTATAAATTTGTCAGGACAGTTCGTAAAGTCTCAAATTGTCTGATATGAAACTTTTTTATTTCACAGAGGTCTGTTCCACTACGTGAAGCAGGTAGCGCTGTTGCGTACGGTGGGACATTTGAAGTTCGCCTACGTTAAGCTGGATGTCATGAAGATCACTGCCCATCCTGAGGATTCTACTGTCAAGTGAGTTCCATTATTATATGCTCACTCATTTGGCCTGGACTTGAAGGATACAGAGCAGAGAGCACTGGTGGCCCAGTGCTAACGACTGCGACGTGCGAGTTGTTGATCGTAGGTTCGAACCCAGACAGGCGCTTTACTTTATGTAAATTATTTCATCACTACTGCTCTCATAACGGTGAAGAAAAAGATCGTGAGGAAACTGGCATATCCCAGAACCAAAAATTCGAAGACGTGTGACATCTACCAACTCTCAATGGTCCCACGTGGTGGATTACGGCCTACTCCGTCTCATAGGGCCTGCGTCCTAGCTGTGGGAATATTATCGCCTGATTATGATGATTAAAGGCTAAGCAGCATGTGATAGAAGGATGATACGATTAGTCATTCTGTTGTCATATGAAAATAAAAAGCCTTATGAGGCACACACACAGACCACAAAACAAAAAAAGAAAAATAGTCCATCAAATTGTTACTTAAATGTAACAATTTTATGGACTATTTTGTTTTTGTACACTGTGTGTCTGAAATAAAGATAATAATAGCAACATAATTAACGTAACTTACTGAGGAATGAGGAAAACGTCGTGAGGAAAGTTTTGAGTTTCAATGTCGATGAAGAAAAAGACATGTTGCGTCGACAACAAACAAATTGAGATACGGGTATGATGAATATTAACATAATTTTTAATAAAAACTTTTTCAAAACAATAACAACCAACTTCCAAAAAAACACTACAAAGTGCAAAATAACTTTAATTTCGGAAGTCGGTGACTTTGGATGTGTATTTTAATTCTTTGTCACCGCCTTCCGAAATTAAAGTTATTTTGCGCTTTGTAGTGTTTTTATGGAAGTCGGTTGTTATTTTTTTGAAATAAGTTTTTATTTTTCACTTTTTAGTTACCAACCCCACATCAATACGAAATGTCATCATCCTTGGGGTCAAAACAATACATATTTACGCGATAGCAGCAATCGCGGTTAATTTGCTGTCATTTTTTGAAGAGTTCCGTTGTCTTTCTCCGAAACGCATCATCAGATCTATATGAAATTTTAATGGGATCATTTCGAAATAAACCCCTTTCAAACAAAAACGAGAATTTTTTAAATGCGTCTTTATACATAGGAGTTATGCCCGAACATACATAAAAAAATATTAAAAAATATATTAACGTGTCGAATTGATAACCTCCTTCTTTTTGAAGTCGGTTAAAAAAGGTATAGTGTTTTTTGTTAATCTGATACCCTTAATTAACTCATTGGTGCCAAACAATAATCCATGTCACCCTAATATTCTATAGCGAAGTAAAAACTAGATAACCTAATATCCTAATCTAGTGTTCTTATCTTATATGTACACAACTGATAGCAAATATTTATATTGCTTCCGGTATATGACGGCATAGCATTTAGAGTAGTGTTTTGTGAAAAAGAAGATGACTTGTGCCCTTTTTTCAAACTGGGCACGGTACAGTTTGTTGTACGACGTAGTATTAAAAAAAATACGGTTTTTATTTTTTGTGATTGTCATGGAAATCAGGTCACTTGGTTTAAATAGGTTCATTTTATTTACATATTGTGAATGAGAGAACTTTGTAAGCCTTACAGACTAGATTTGTAGACGATTTTCTATTCTGTATTTTAATTCCTCTAAGTACCTGGTATTTATTGACAGGCCTGCACTGTGCTCCCATACCTATTATCACTGTAATTTGAAAACATTGTTAAAGCCAATTATTTTGAAAAGATTAACCGTGGAGTTTCTTGCCGGCTCTTCCACATAGGAAGCGACAATAGGGTATTTTCCAATTTATTAAAAACCAATCTAATTTGAAGATTGGGACGAAATATGTAACAGAAAAATAAAAGTAAATTGATTTATATCCATTTTCTCAATTAAAAACGATTTAAAACAAATGTATTTTTCGTTGTTTTGAATTTACCGCCAAAACGCTCCTTACGATGACTTTTTATCGCGTGACGTCAACTTTGTGTAAACTAAAGTATTTAGTAAGTAAACAAGTGAGTGTCGTGTTTATAATTAACAAGATTTTTATGGATATAAAGTGAAATCACTAGTGTGCGGTGCCTCTGTGAACAAATACTTCTAAAACTGCGCCAAACTAAGTATTTGCACTGGTGCTGTTTACACAAAGTTGACGTCACGATGTCACGTGATAAAAGTCATCGTAAGGTGCGTTTTGGCGGTAAATTCAAAACAACGAAAAATTAATTTGATTTTAATCGTTTTAATGGAGAAAATGGATTTAACTAAAATTATTTTTATTTTTCTGTTAAATATATCGTCCCAATCTTCAAATTAAAATAGTTTTTATCAAATTGGAAAATACCCTATTTGGAACCGTGCACCTAGCTTCTGACGTTTTATAAGTGCCCATGCAAGTTTATGTGAAATAAAATATTTTGATTTGATTCCTGCTCCCGTAAATGCATCTAGGTCGTCACGCAAGCCTTTCCTTGGCGATCTTGGGCGATGACGCCCGTCTCCTGGCACCCATTGCGAATCGACTATAGTCCGCCTGCCCATCTGTCTCGATTAATGTGACTTATATGAGTAACATAATGTTTAATGACATAGTAGTTTGTTTTTCTCTTAGCATATTCAATTTCATCCATATCCTGCAGTAGTCCTGCACCAACCGGGGTTGTCCTTGGTTGCACTTGCATAGTGCGAACAGGGTTGATCATCGGTTGGTCCCTTATTTCATTCAAAATATATGACGGGCCTCTGGGAGTTGGCTTCGGTACCTCGTATGCCTTCCAAAGGTCCTTGACGCTTATTGGCTCAGGATCGAGATGCTGTTTATTTAGCATAGCTACTAACCTATCAAATCTGTCTGCAGGATGAGGTGGCGCATCAAGGGCATCTCGGGGCTCAAGGTATTCTTCATGTTCTGGAAGTACAAACTGTGGAACATGAAGGAGGCGTTCAAAGACCAGGAACTGTGAGTATTATCCATTAATTTATCTATATACTTTTTTTTTTGTAAAATCCTACTAATCCTATCCTACTTAATATTATAAATGTGAAAGTTTGTGAGATGGATATTTGTCTGGTACGCTTTCACGCAAAAACTACTGAACGGATTTGGATGAAATTTGGCACACAGATAGATTATTGCCTATAAAGATTAACACACAGGATAGTTTTTATCCCGGTAGTAAGTTCCCGCGGGATAATATCCGACTTCCACGCGGGCGAAGCCGTTGGCAAAAGCTAGCATCTTATAATTCAAGAATTGAGCAACAAAAAATCTGATTGGTATTAGACTGAACGATTGTCGCACAACATTGTTCACCATGAATACAGAACATTAGCATGTTGCTTACCAACATTTTCCCCGCTTGGGCAATTGCGTAAAACACTATCAGTCGCAATGGTTTTCGTTTTGACAATTCTAAAACATTCATTGGGTAATTTATTGTTGAGCAGAAAAACTTTTTCGAAAATATGAAGCAATGTATAAGCAATCCTTCAAAATGATAGTTTACGATTGATAGTTATGCAATTAGGGTACCGCATTCATTGAAATAGTAAATTATGGTACAAGTGTGTAATGTTGGTGATTACTGCTGAGGCGCCATTGAGACCCGAGCCGTCAGGCAAGGGTCTTAAGAGAGCCGAGGACGGTAATCATCAATACACACGTGTATCATACGACGTTTTTCCATTTTGTCCTTGGAGTTTTTAGGTAGTAAACTTTCTATAACGTTAAGGGCTTCACATCTCATATCGGGCGGTGTACAACATAAATCATTTTCTTCATAACTAGTACTTGTAGAAATTTTAATTAATAAATAACTACAATTTCAACAGAATCAAAATCAAAATATTTTTATTTCATATAAACCTGCATGGGCACTTATGAAACGTCAGAAGCTAGGTGCACGGTTCCAAAATGTTGTTTCCTATGGAGAAGAGCCGGCAAGAAACTCCACGGTTACTCTTTTAAAAATGATTGGCTTTAACAATGTTTTCAGATATAAAATGTATGGGAGGACAGTGCAGGCCTGTAAATAAGTACCAGGTACTTAGACGATTCCAGAATAGAAAATCGTCTACAAATCTACAGTCTGTAAGGCCTACAACGTTCTCCCATTCACAATATGTAAAATAATCTACATAAATAAAGTGAACCTAATTAAACATAGTGACATGATTAACATGACAATCACAAAAAAATAGTTGATATTAAAATTGATGTATAATGTCAAATAATGACGAGAATATGTCAGCATTGTAAAAATAAAAAGAATGAAAAGAACATTGAGAGCAGTTAATAGACTTTCACATAGATATGCTGTTAATGAGGTACCAGGGAAGCCACATGTGCAGAAGGAATTAATGCCAAACTTCCCTGTCTTCAACGTAGTCTTTTATCTTATAATATGCTTTTTTGATAAGGATACGTTTGATGTGCGTTTTAAACTTTCCATCGCTAAGTTCTGTAACTGACTTTGGCAACTTGTTATAGAAGCGGATACTGTTTATTAGAAATGACTTGCTAGTTTTACACCCAGTTTCTGATTTGAGAAAAGTAGCAAATCTCAACTGATTATTCTCAAATACATAAGTATATGCTTAAGTTTTTTGCGTTACACAAGTTAAAATTGAATTACGTCAAACAATAATCAACTGATCATATACTTAAGAATTCCTGATCAAAGCTGACACGTTCCATTTTACATTCTAAAAACCGGTACTTTTCAAAAACTCAAAAATTAAATCATTTTAATGTTATAAATTTAAAACAGACTTACAAAGTACTTTAATTTTAAATAACGATATTAATTTCAGCAAATTTATGTTATTCACAAATTTATAGCAATTCTTTAATGCATATTTTATCAATTTCATATTTGACGTGTTTGACGGTTCAACCGAAACGTGAATGTCAAATCTGTAAGTAAATAAACACAAGTTTTATTGGAATTCTGTTAGTATTTTACGTAAACTACCTATAATTGTACCAATTAAAATGGATAGCGATGAAAAAAAGAGATCACCTAACTATACTATATAGGAGAAAGAAAATCTTTCAATAATATCAAAGTAAGTACATAATAACCTAGGTAGGTATATTGTTTACCATAATATAATTTTACTACATTCGCTATTTAGATGTTTGTGATTATTATTGCTTCAGATACGGAAGTGTAATAGAGTGCAAAAGGACAGGGACATACTATATTCAGTTCACATCCAGAACAAAAACTATTATGAAATTTAGTTTGATATATTTTTCTTACATCAAATCTGCAATAACTTCGGAACCCGTGGTCCGATTTATATAATTCCAACTGGTAAAATGTTTTTGTACATAGATCTATTGTTTAAAATAAAAATAATCAAAATCTGTTCTTAAATGAGAAATTTCATTTTCAACTTACGTAATTATACGACATTATTTTCAAATATTTTTGTGAATGCATAAATCAGTCTAACTAGATTCTGATTCTGATTAAATACTAGTAATGAAATCAAGTTAAATTAACTAACAAGAAACATATCCATTAAGATTCTAATCTATTTTCAAAGGATTTCTTTGACTTACGACTGTAAAAAATGCTATCGCACCACGCTACAGTCACCGTCTCTACCACGCGGCACACCGCAGCTTTCCCGGCTTGGGCGGAGCACCACCGTGTCCTTGTGGAGGCGATCGGCGGCGGCGATCTCTCACCTCCGGCACTGGTTCAGGCCATGGTTCAAAGCGAGAGTGCATGGATAGCCGTCACCTCCTTCTGCGAAGCAGTATTATAAGGAAGAGGGAGGCGGCACACGTGAGGGAAAGGCAATATATGCGCCCCCACGGCCCTAGCCTCCGCAGGAGATGCCCTGGGCGTCGGGAATCCCAGGCTGATTCTCGGCCACCGTAGGCGCGGCTTTGCGGACGGCGAGTAATGGGTAGCTCACTGTCCGATAAGGACCAGACCCGGTTTGACGGCACGTTGTGTTCCACGCGCGCCTCAAAGAGATGTCAGCACCAACTGAAGGGGGCAAGGGCCGATGCCTGCCATGGATGCGGGTTGTTTGAAAGAGATACCGTGGCCCCTGGCACACAGGCAACTGGTGGGTTTTAGTCAGTAAAAGTCTGATAAGCCCTCCTGCTCCACCCAGAGCGGGAGAAGAGAAGTTATTTGATGATTTCCCACCCTCAAAAAAGGAAACAGTGTCCCCCAACACAGCTTGAAAGCTACCAGTCGCGTTAAACCTAAGACCTATTAGTAAGCTGCATGGGAGAAATGCAGTCCCGCCATTGAATACGACAGGTCAGTTTAGGCTTTATTCTGTTAAAACAGCGTGATGAACCAGTAAGGCCAATTGTCCTGCTTTTCTTCTGCGTGATTGTCTACGTTGAGGCATCACCAAAGATGATAGGGAAGTATCGTCGTCACTTATTAGGATCAAAATTCCTTACAAAATCTCTAGTTGCTAGAACTGATTACAGTTTGAGTAGCCGAAATTGGTTTGTCAATTTTCAACTACTTAACTTGACGTTGATAATGCTTTGAGTATTGTCAAACACGTTTTTTTTAGTTCAGTAACGCAACTGACGACCTTAAGCATGACTTAAGCATGCTTTCTGTCAAATTTGAGTAAACGAGGTTAAAATACTCAAATTTTGATTAGAGTTTAAAAATACTTAATTCAGAAACGAAAAAACGATTGAGTTATATTTAAGTACAGATCACGACGTTCTCAAATTCAAATTCTCAATTCAGAAACTGGGTATTAGTCAATCTAAATTTTGGAATCACAATTTCATCTTTACTACGTGTATTCAGATTATGGAAATCGCAACGTTTTTTGAAAAGGCCTAAGTTTTTGCGAACGTATAAGATATTTTCTAGGATATAAAGAGACGGCAGAGTTAGAATATCAATTTCGCTAAATTTGTTTCTAAGAGACTCGCGAGGCCCCATTTTATAGATTGCGCGGATTGCCCTCTTTTGTAAAATGAAAATTGAATCTACGTCAGCTGCCGATCCCCACAACAGAACGCCATAAGACATAATACTGTGACAATAAGCAAAGTAAACTAACCTAGCTGTGGCTACATCCGTCAACTGCCTTATCTTTCTTACTGCGTAAGCAGCTGAGCTTAATCTACTTGAAAGAGCTCTAATGTGAGCGCCCCATTGCAATTTTGAATCTAAAGTAATTCCCAAAAATACAGTTTCCGAGATAGCATCTAGTGAAACGAGTTGGGAATTTTTTTCGCAATGGCGGGGAAAATGTATCAGTGTTCCTATGCGCGCGCATCTAATAATGGCGATCGGCCATAGACTAAAATAATGAGGTTTCTCTTTTTGGCCTTTCGCGGATAGCGTTTTAACCACGTACTAAATGGGGCATTCAAAGTTTTCTTAATTACAGAGAAAACAAAAGCTATATTTGAGTGAAAGTTTTATTTATTAAAAACGTACAAGTTGAAATTATCTATTTAAATACGAAGTTGCATGAAATGAGCAAGCAATAGGTACATTAATTTATTTGTACTATTGAACAAGATCTTTTTTGTATCGAAACTTAAGAACAAAGCAACTCAACCAATTAAAAAATACCCTATAACTCACTCGTGAATAATAATAATGAAAAAGTCACAGTTTGATTATAGGTGTCATTATTTGCTTATTTGCGGTGACATTAGAGCTATTTTATGAGCAAGTGTGTTGAAAACAATTTTACGCAATTTTGTTTCCCAATCAATGATCAATTCACTAGTAAATTTCAGAAGATTCCTGCTCTTACCATAGAGTACAGAGCTCGGGCACGGATAAACATTTACTTATGTTTTTTTTTTTTTGCAGATGGTATGACGGATTCTCTACGTTCTACGTAGGCTCAGATGGTTTGATACAGACGCACATTGTAGACAAGGTAAATTTACTCATTATTCTGCAATAAAATGACATCATTTTGAATTAAAAATGAATATAAAAAGCTTAATATCTTCTGTATATTTCCAGGTGATGCCAGACCAAGACACGATAATTGACGACGAAGAGAAAGCCCCTATAGCCGCCAAAATAGCGCTCCTCATCGGCTTACTGCCGCGAAACTACCTATCCGACGTATCGCCCTACTTCAGTTCGTCTGCGGGCACCGCCGACACTACACCTCTACCATTCAAAGTGCTAGAATAAAGCACGGATTAATACCACGGGAATTACGCCATGGGTGGGAAATATAAGGTTTATCAGTGAATAGTATTTTAAAGGACGATACTTCTACTAGTTACTGCCAATTTTAGCGGATGGCAACACCTTAGGGTTGCCAGTCAGAAAATGTTGAGAATCGATAAAACTACATAGGCCATTTGGCGCTATTAGTCCCACAACAATATCTACCCTATTAGTTCACCCACAGCTCACCTTTTAGCTTGTGCTTTATATTTTAGATAGACGCGAGCGTACCTAAATAAGGTAATGAATGGCTTGATAATATTGCTTTTGTCAATGCATGTAGCCTCCATTTTACAATATAACCCATATCTGTTCCGTGACCATTTTTCACACCTTTTATCACATTTCATTAATTTATTGACATGAATTTAACTTCTGGCATAGTTCAAAAAAAATCTGGAACTTAATTATGTAGCCTAACTTCGATTACACAGTTTTTATAGGTTGTTATTTATTTAATATTTATAAATATTTTGTTACAAAATGAATTTTGTTCCCTGTGCTGCATCCGTGTTTTGCAGTCATTTTAGTTTGGCATGTAATACACGTTTCAACTTATGCGAAGTAATTACATTAGTGATATTTTGATATCTGTGAACGCCTTGTATTAGTCTGTATAGATAATGTTATGTATTGCTATAATACAATAATAAAATTATGTCCAATAAAGTGTGGTTTTCTTTTTGTTGATACTATAGTTATATGGGCCTATTCAGTCCATTGACTTCTCGCAGAGCAGTGATTACCTCAATTAACAAAGGACGCTACAAGTCAATGGTGGGTGTGTTTACAACACTGGTAGGTATACTAACAACAAAAACACATAAACAAACAGCAATACTTGCGACTTGCGTCTTAGATGATCTTTGACCATTCAAGTTCATTTAATTCCATTGAATTAATACTTCATGAAAAAGCCATTCAATGAAATAAAGTATAGTAAAGCTAAGTAAGTGTGAGTTATGGTCGCGAATCATATTTTGTTCAACATGCAGCCTGACACTGACCTGCAAATTCCAAAAAACGTAATCTCAAAAACTCAAAAATATCGTGCGGGAATCAAATCCGCGACCGAAAAGTAAAAAGTAAGATCTAGGAGTGAGGCGTATTTATCGTAACAGATATAAATAACAGATATTTAAAAATAACAAATAACAACTGTTACTACCAATATCACTTATCTGTTATTTAAATAACAGACCCTCAGACTGTTACAACGGCTGTTACTGTTATTTCAATATATCAGTCTCCACACAGTAACAGACTGTTACCACAGCTGTTACTTTCATACGCACTCACGCACACAAAGGAAGAAAAATATGTAGGTTTCTCTCTTCCTCATTAAGGAATGACCCTTGTTAAAAAGAGAAACACCTATTATTTTTATTTACTAGGCAATATGTTTACTTCTCACTCTTACTAAAGTGGTTAAACTACGCTAAAAAGAGAAGCACCTAGTATTTATAATCCGTAAAATACAGTTGGTTGTCTGATAAGAACCAATATTTTGTAAAAAGTGACTCCTAAATTTGGTCGTGTTACTTATCTGTTACTGTCCAGTGACCATTACAAAGAAACTTAAAATATATTACATTTTTCTTTGTGGCAATTTGTCTGAATGCCTATATTATCTTTGGTTTCACGGAATTCATCGCAAAATATTCCAGGTTTATACGTTTGATAACCCAACAAAGATGAAATCGATTTTATTAAGAGTAATTTGCCAGGTTTGAAATAAAAAAATAATTTAAATATAATACTTTGGAAAAAGATGTCTGAATGCCTATATTATCTTTGGTTTCACGGAATTCATCGCAAAATATTCCAGGTTCATACGTTTGATAACCCAACAAAGATGAAACCAATTTTATTAAGAGTAATTTGCCAGATTTGAAATAAAAAAATAATTTAAATATATAATACTTTGGAAAAAGATGCAACCAAAAAAAAAAAATACAGTGATCGTCTACGGACGCCTTTGATCTACATTGTCTTTGGTTTGACGTTTGATGTGATTGGTCGCAAAATTTTCCATGTATGTACGACCTTATTGTTATAGGAATAAAGATAATATTCAATTGAAAGTAATTTGGCTGATTTGTTTGTTGACATTTTATAAATTTCGTTTTTTGTAATTTTAATTTTGCTTTCGAAAGAAAACACTTTTCGTAAGAAATTACGAAAGGTGAACTGGTGAATAGTAGGTAATTGCAATTTTTTCGAAAGTGTTTGTTAGTGTTTACGGCGTATTAGTGTTTATATTCAATGTATGTATTAATACAGTTTTTTAGTTTGGGTTATTCGTTTTATAGTTAGCTAGATAGTTCTAGTTCGCTTAGTAGTTAGCTCGTTGTGGGTTGTAGCAGTAACATATTTTTTAATTTGGTATCTAGTTAGTTCGTGAATAGTAAAACGTTTAAAAAACAATTACCATTTCGTGGATATAGGTGGTCACTACGTGACCTCCAATTTATTATGTAAATCGAAATTGTCAATCAAAACCAATCTGAGTGACTAGCCTTGTACAACTAAATTGGGTTTGGCTTCCAGACTAACCGGATGTCTAAGTCTAAAAAGAATATAAATAAACGTGATTCTATGATTTCTCATTACCCCGGCATTCTTTACTAGTCAATACTTAGGATACTGTCCCGTGTGGTAGCCGGGCGTAAAAGAATAGCACCATCCCATTTCTTCCAGTGGGTGTCGTAGGAAGCGACTAAGGAACTTACTAGAGAATGGGCAGCAGCGTTCTCTATGCATTTTTACCACCATACTGCAATCGCCAACCCGCCTGCCAAGCGTGGCAATTGTGGCAATCCCCCGAAATGACGATGACCTCTTGAGGGCCGCAGGAATCCGCTGGATGCGGGAAGCACAGAACTGCACCCTAATTGCGTAACTCACGATCCATCATAATCTGTATCGTTTTGAAACGGATTGTTAAACCATTGCTTCATATGTTCGAAAAATGTGTCTGTTCGACAACTTAAATAACGCAATGAATATTGTTTAACTGTGAAGACGAAACCAATTATGATCAATCGTGAGTTACGCAATTAGGGTGCCGGTCGAAGTGGCGGAGCTTGGGGGGCCTATGTCCAGCAGTGGACGTCTTTCGGCTGAAATGATGATGATGATGATGATGATGAATACTTCGGAAACGATTTTAGACTTACAATGAATCGAAATAAAGAAGATATTCAGTTGAGATTTTAATACTTATGATACGTGCGTACAAAAATAACAGGCTGTTATTTAATAACAGATATTTGGATCTGTTATTTTTGAGTAACAGTAACAGTGATAACAGATATCGTGTTTAGCCTGTTACAACCCATCTCTAGTAAGATCTCTAGTATTAAAAATAGTAGCCTATGGTAAATTCCCCATTCAAAGTAACTTGACCTTGGTTAGAAAGTTGCCATATAAAGTTGTTTTATTACACAACTCCAAACCAAAAAGAAAAAACGGTGTCTTTGTAGGCTGTTTTAGATAAATAATTTATAAATGTATGTACTTACTTGATTTATGTACGGATGAAGATACATAAAAGCCCTTTGATTTAATGTTAACACTATTTACCATTTTAGCTGCTTACAACCAGTGGCGTAGCGTGAATCACTGTCGCCCGGGGCGGAGTCATAATTTGCCGCCCCTTTGACGTCGTAAAAATAATAATGTTGGTGTTGGTGTGAAAAAACGTAACGAAATGAAAGAATTGATCGAAAAACATTTATTTAAAAACCATGTACAGACGCCAGCACATCAAGCTACCCCAAACTGTCAAATATTCCCAATTGAACATGAACCTTGTTCATTTGTGATGAAGTTTGAAATCTGTCAAAGAAATTTGACAGATTGGAGTAGCTTGATGTGCTAGCGTCTGTACTCTGTACGCACGGCTACACATCAAGCTATACATTTCCAGTTTACGCTGAACTCGCTCTGCACGGAAATCCTATACAATGCGAGATCAGCTTATACTGGAATTGTATAGCTTGATGTGTAGCCGTGTGTACATGTGTAAGTAACATGACTGTGTTAAAAACGTTAACAATTTACACTATAAAAATAACGTTTATTTAAGTATAAACGGTCTAAAATTCTGCTTTTCGGGACTACGCGCAGTGAAATCATTTATAACTTCGTCAAAGTTAATATCGTCTGTCACACTATGTTCTATCGACAACATGGCCAAATTACTCAATCATATGGAGCTCATGGTAGACCTCAATTAATTTTTTATTAATTTCAGTTTTGAGAAGCTGCGTTCACATGAAGCAACACTGATAGCTATCGTTAAAAAAAATCGAAGCATTATTACTATGTTAAGTGCGCAGATACCATAGTTGCATTGCTGAATAAATTCTAAAAGCTCGAGCGATCCTTTCTTGGCGTTGTCTTGAGCTTTAGCATCAGCCAAATCAATGAAATTGCGTTACCTCTCCCTCTCAATTTCGATGTCATCCGCATCGATATCATTATGCTTTTCTCCGAAATTACACTTGTATTCTGGGTTCATCATTTTTATAGCTGGATGTTTTAGACGATTTCCTACACCATTTATTTGAACAGGAACTCATAATTGTTTTTATGTATGCAGAAATGTTTGAATAGGTATCAAAATAACTGCGTGTGCAGAGATCCAATAACAGAGGAGCAATTCTCGTAATTTTAAGAACGTTCACAGTCTAATCTCAGTCTCAATCTGTTTAAAAAACCGCGAGTTTCCATTAAATTTTCGACAATTTTTTGACGTTTGTTTGTCACCGAGATGAGACAGCGACTACGACTAGATTGTGAACGTTCGTATTTACGAGAATTGGCCTACTGGTTAAAACTAAAATGGCCCCTCATATGTCATCTAACATAAGTGCAATTTCATTTATGTGTTGTGAGCCTGAGTCGCCCTTAAGAGCAGTCAAGAGGCTATTTAGTCATTGTTGGACGTGTATACGCATGGTGTGACAGTGTGCGTGCCCGCATACGCGTCGCGCGCACACCTTAACACCGTGCACGTCTAGATACAAGGGCCGACCGACACAAACAAGGGCCGACCGCCATCGCCACTCGTGATTTGCAACAATTTTTTTGGGCGGGAGGGACATTTAATATGTGCAAGTGGGTAAAACCTAGCTTCTTGAAAAAAATATTGTCTGACTGACCGCCAGTGATAGCACAAGATATATTTTTTCCAATTTTGCCGCCCTTCTAATGGTGGCGCCCGGGGCGGTCCGCCCCTCCCCCCCCCCCTCGCTACGCCACTGCTAACAACTGTTCGCTGTGCATTTGATGAATTTCGATAAAATTCTGCAATTTATATACAGAACATATATATAATGTAAATACATGATTACAAGTTTTAGCGAACAGTAAAATTAGTTATTTTGTCAAACGATAGTTTTATTTTTATTTTTACTACTATTTTTCGGTAACAACTGTTGAAAAACAACATGGCAACACAGTTATTTCGCCGATTCCATGAAGAGTGAAGGGTTTTTTGTTGTCAAATATTCTATAAAAATAAATATACAAAATTCAATAGCTTGATTCAAAGAAAAATATTTAGCGAAACAGAGTTAAGTTGTGACGAAGTCGGGCGTAAAGTTCTATGTTAATAAGACTATTATTTTACTGGTTTTTGATTTTGTTTTGTGGCTTCATTGTTTGGTATATTATTCGGCTCGGCAAGACAAGGAGGAGAGTTATTTCGCGTGATGTCATGACGGTGAGTTTATCTTAACTGCCAACTGACCAAAAGCTAGAATAAGAGTTGATTGTGGATTGTATCATCTGGCGGGGGTCATTGTTCGTGCTCGTCGCCCGGGCGCCTGCCAATTGCTGTTAATTATCAGTGAATACTGTAGCACCGAAGGCGCTACGCGCGTAGGTACTCTCCGTCTCTGATCATATGGAATACTGCCAAGTCGGTCGTATCGCGTAACCAGTTTTCATTCAGTCGTCTTGAAATTCCTATTTCGAGTTTATTATTTACGATTGTGCCAGTGGTTGAGTGAGTTTTCTTGTGATCAATCTTATTTTTTGTGGGATTTCCGAGTTCACTAGACGTCAGTCCCAAGTTGGTGGGTCTCATTGTTTCTCGTCGTATAACGTGAATGTTTGATTCATCACTCTGCTCTCATCATTCATCCACTTCAAGTAAGTACCTAAGTGTTGTTTGATACATCCATAGATTTCAAATCATTCTTTGTGTTTCTGCAATTTTTTTATCACTATAGTTTCATTGTTTTATCAATAAATTTTCCCACAGTTGTATTGTTATATCATATTCCCTTCTTAAGTTCATGTTTCATTGTCACCAGCTTAGGAAAAAAAACCTGAAACAATACAAATTAAACATGATCTCTGCAGAACTTCTGCAAAAAAAAAAAAAAAAACCTACATAATGGCTTAAATGGTTTGTGTACAAAATAATCGATATAAAATAAACAATAACTCAATGCTTCTTGGAGCCAACAAAGTGATCTGAGTCACTGTATAATTTAGTGCCCAACAGGAAACTCCCACTATAAACAAATAAACTAATATTTGTTTTACAAAAATATTTCTTTTGATATGAATTACTGACATGCATTGTTGACTGTGCCTTTTCTTAAACTAGATAGTGCAAATGCTATAATATATTATATACTATAGTACTATTACAGTTTCTAGTCAACAGTTAGCTAATAGAACTGCAATTAATTGGCTAATATTGGAATACTGCTAAAATTGAACCTTAATGAAAACAAAATTGATAATCAACTAAGAGATAACAGTGGAATGACCTGTATATATTTTTAAATATTTAACATCACTATCATCAACACTGAAAAAGGTTTTAAACACCTATAAGTTTAAGCAACACTATTGCATCATGAAAATATATTTATAAGTGCATAAAATCAATTTAAAAAAATGTTCAAATATCTAATTAAAATCGAATCTAATTGTACAGAAATTAGAAAAAACTTTTCTGCTTATGTCAATGGAAAAATGGTGCAGGTTTATGTATGTATGTTAAAATAATCATCCTGACTACAACCTTGGCGTACTGAGATGAGCCCATTCTCATGCATGATTGAACACAACACAAACATCATACAATAGTGCTCTGAAGCAGTTTGTTAACAAACCAGCTAAATCTATAAAAATATGTATATTGATTCTCAAAACGTAAAACTTTATACATCCACTATTATCTTGGCAGTATACCAAGGGTTAACTAGAAGTTGATCCAAATGCAGCTAAGTATAAATATTTAAAATAATATGGTTTATTTTGTTTAAATTTTGTAAGCATAATGCAGTCTTTTCAATCAATATGCTTTAAATATTCAGACAGAATTTAAAATTAATTTAGGTACTATGACATTCTGTAACAATATTCATTTATCAACTTATTATTACATAGAGAAGAAATCAATAGTTATTTAAACTCAAATTATCTCCATAAGCCTAAAACTCCTAAACAACCATTGCTACAACCAAAACCACAACAAAATAAGAACAAGATTTTACATTTATTGCTAAGAACGAGTGGTCTAAATTCAGTCATCATTCATATAAATTGTAAGTTTGAACTAATGCATTATAAAATAAAAATATAAACTTTATATGTGCCGAATGTCTTACTCCTCCGTCTGCATAATTTTCGTAAAAAGGGGTACTTAGTTCTTGCTTCACATATTAACTAAATAAAGTCAATTAGACTCCAAAATATTTAATACCAAAGAGGTTGACCTAAAATTTGTTCTTAAAAAAAAAACCAAATGATTCATCTATTCTCATGTAGTGTGGGCAACCAGTACAGTTATAAGTGAGTAGTATGATATCTGGGTTAGTTAACAATTAGCATGCTACGTAGACTGGCCAGGTGCCGAGTACAGTTTGATAATATCGTTGTGAAATGCAATGAGGGCACGGTTATTATTATTGTATGCTGTTGAAATAGATAAGTTTCTTCATGAATGTCTATTTCTTTGAATTAAATGACTTGATGAGATAACAACAAAAAGGCATACAATGATAAAAACTTTTTATTGTCATAACATCATCACACCTTGGTTACATGAAAGTTTGGTCAGCGGTGCACTGTACTACTGTGTGTACCTATAGTACACCAACATTTCGCCAGTTATGTTTTTAAGTCCATGTAATAGGGGCGAGCCTATTGCCATCAACCGGTCACAAAACCAGACTGGGCTGCAACTGAGAAATTCAAGGTCGAAAACCCAATAACACTGCCCAATCTGTGAATCGAAGCATCGCATTCCATCGCCCGCCCGTGCTTCACTTCGTTTTCAGTTAGCGCCCTACCCGACTTTTTTTCTTTTTGCTCAGCTCCTCAGAGTTGTAGCTTGATGTTTATTAGCCTTTAAACTTCTTCAAGAATTGGGCTACCAAATGCAAAGACTATTTTTCAAAACTGACTGGTATCTCCAGAGATTACCCCCTAAATGCAAACTTACATAATTTTTTTTTTTACTGATTTAGGTACTGCCCATTCATAAAGTACATCCTTACTAATGGGTCCTCCATGTTACTAATATTGTTCTTTGTTATTTACCTACTAATAATTACCAACATAATTTTTATTAAAATTAGAATACTTGTTACTTATTAATTTACAATAAAATATAATCGTGTAGGTAACAGCATGCTATTGAATTATTTAGAAGGGGTACCTAATGAAACGCATTGACATACCTATGTACTTCATTTTCCTGTAATTCTGACTATTGTATATGGTGTTCCCCATTCTAATACCAAATAAAGTCAAATAAGGTATTTACTAACTATATGGTAACATGGAAACAACGACCGACTTTAGTTATGGCCCTATTTATTTATTAAAGGCTTCTTCAGACAGGCGCAATGCAAATGCACGACGCGACATCAACACTTGTAGAACTGTACCTAGGTTAGAACCTCAGATTATAAAATAAAACAAAGGCAGATAAGTCAAAAAAACAAATACTAAAGCCTCGCATTATAATGTATACAATGCGAGGCTTTAGTATTTGTTTTTTTGACTCTTGGTGTTCCGCGCGGCCTTTCTGCCTTTGTTTTATAATCTAAACAAAAAAAAAAAAAAATAGGCACTAAAGCGTCGCATTGTATCTTACATAAAATGCGACGCTTTAGTATTTGGTTTTTTGGCCTCATTCTTGGTGTTCCGCGCGGTCTATCTGCCTTTGTTTTATAATCTGAGGTTAGAACATACATAGGATACTTTCATCTCGGTGTTTCTAGTGGGATAGTTTCCGAACTTCACGCGGGCAAAAGCTTAGTTTTAAAATAAACTTTTCACGTAATCATCATTTTGAGACAAAAATCTATTGTCACTTTTCTACTTAATTATTATTTGAACCACGCTAACAGGTGGTACCTGTATATTAAAATTAAATTGATTGGTATCGTCGTTCTAGATTCTATAGGGCATCTAAGGCCGCTTACCCCTGGGCTTTTGTCTGGTGGTCGCCTATTGTTTGTACTTTTGTTGCCATCTCAACCTGTACCAATGTACTGGTAGGGCTCTTCCAAGATGCGTCTTTTTACAAGTTTTCACCGACAAAATGGAATCTACTAAATTAACGAGTAAATTAAACTAAGTTTTTCATGCCCTTCCCCAGTTAGTAATTTCCTAAGAACTGACCTCCATGCCAAGAGCACGCGAAAACGTAAAAACGTAACGTAAACGAAAACGCAGCAAAGTTATGGCCGCTACTTGACTGACCCTGAATTTCGCATTTATCACAAGGCGTCGACGGCTCCAAAGTTATACGATTTTCTCAAACCATCTAAGGAACTTATACCGCTAAAATGTTGGTCACGATCGCCTTACGTAGGTATGGAATGTTCGTCAGTATTTATTTATAAAATAGCCAAGTGCGGCTATTGGATATCGAAATGACAGCAAATATCTGTGACTCATAAAGCCAAATTACTATAAATGGTTGCGTGTTTTGAATTGATTGACCGCAAAACTGAATGAGACAAAGGAAATAATTCGTTAAAGAAGCATTAACAAACTCAAGTTACGAAAATCTTAGAAGGAAGAGCATAATTTACAGGAAAGTTGAACCCGAATGGTTGAACAAAACGGCATAATTGACGCGTACTCGAAGGCTGAGCAATGCACTAAGCATGGGCAAGTTCATTGAAAATGTCCTCCAATGAATCACTATTGATAAGATTATGCTGGTTCCGCATTGGGTATGATGTAACTTCTCTTCAGAATTTATATATATTCAAAATAGTTCTGCTAGGTTATGAGAAAACGTAGAATCCAAAACTATCCATGCATTGATCGACGCATCGACACGTTCCAATTAGTATTGAGCATAACAAGTTTTAATAACACGTTCTTCTGTTGACGAGAAATCCGGGACTTCCCCTTTTCCCCATGTTTCCAATTATTCGTCATGTTTGATGACGACGAACCTTGATAACAGATAGGGTAAGAAAGATAAGTATGACCTATTGGCATTTGAAAGCCAATTTGCTGTTTTTTGGGGGTCCCAAGATGTAGGTAATCCCGAAACGGTAATGAAGTCTTTCAATCCGATCGACCTCTCTTCCATGATTGCCCCAAGTTTGAACACAATGTTGCTCACGTAATGAAATGCTATCACACAAAGTTTTTCTCAATGAGGCTGTGAATGAAAAAATGTGCGACTATCAGTTTTTACCAGAGCGTGACAATCGTCTATACATAGTTCCAAGGCTAAGGACAGGTTCTAGGTGTATGGCTGTGGCGTTCCGACATATATAACTACGTGTTTGGGATTAAATAGCATGGAACATACGTGCATGTGCTATTGTGTGTAACTTATCCACCTGCTGTTATCAAATTTTCCAAGGACTTACCTTTTTGCCCAGATTTTCCCGATATATTCTTTCCAGAAGTCCTGTTTGAATTCAGGAGAGGATTGACCTACGGCTAGATTTAGAATAGGTGATCTATGCCAAGTTATAGGCAGCCAGAAAAACCTCGTGTGGTTCTAGTCACCTCCCGTTGTAGAAGAGTATCTTTGAAGATTTACTTACCACAAAAAATAATGGGAGATGTAAAAATATATATATGTAGTTACAGCAATCTTGAAATTTGTCCAGAGTTCTATTACCCCTAGTCAATGCCCCAAGTGGATTTTTTATAAACCTATGTTTACATATAACTGTTCGCCTCTTATAGCCGTTGCTGAGAAGTGAGATTACATAGCTTCTTGTACACTAATCACTTTTTAATGGCGACCTTGTATCACCGCAGTGCTTGCCAATTTATTACTCTTACCTGTTCTATCTGGTTATGTAAACGAAACGAGCTTCATTGGGTACGTCACGTGCTCATTTGTAGTATCGATTCGGATTTCATAGCATTGTTGGTTGGAGATTAATGGAATGGGTTCGGGGAAGATTATGTCCAGCAGGCTTAGCACGAGCATCGATTTGTCGACGGAAGAATAGATATGACTATTAACTAAATGATGTAGGTACAATAGCAGAAGATGGCTATGTTTTTCTATTAATTATCACAGTTATGCGTTCTAAAGGAATCATGTTTTTGTAGACAATCGTATATACTTTGTGGCCGTCGGATAGAAAGTTTTTTGGCAGTGTGATTTAGAGTTTAGGAAGAAATATTCTTCTGGAATAGACTACATTTATAAGGACCTAGACAAAGATCGTTAGAAATGAAAGACTAAATGACAGATTGTAGACGGATATCTACGGTGCGATAACAAACATGTAGGAACGAAATGTCACTTTGTATTGAAAAAGCACTGTCTATTCTTCGTAGAAAAACAAAGCGACATGCTAAGCCCGCAGCTGGTGACATCTTTCGGCTAAAATTATGATGGTGCTGATAATTCGGGAGGTTGTAAAATTTGCATCACTACAAAGTCTTTGTTTAACTACAAATATTTAAAATATCTAAACATTTTTCCCAAGAATATAGGTACGTGCCTCGTAATTTGCAATGCAATTGCTTGTACCATCTTTTTTAGTAGTGATTCCACATAATTCTTAAAGTTCTTTTATACTGGGGAAGACTGAATGGTGTTTCATTCTTCTAACTGATTAAGTCGGGGATCCATTTTACCACATCCGTGTTGATGTTTAATTTATAAAGATTATGTACTACATCTAACATTTAATCAAACACAGCAACAGTAAATTGATAGGATTATCAGCAACTAACATTAAAGATAATGCTTACACCACAAAATCATTGAATATATGACGTTGATAAGCTTAGTGTAATGCATTCATAACATTCAAGTATGCAGAGCAGATTATGATCTGCGTTGTCCGCCTGCACGTTTGGAGTCCAGCTAGAAATAACATAACGATATAGGGCACAATGCAGCTCACGCCTTATTCACTGAATATAAGCCGATAAGTGGCAATAACTTCGCCCATTTCAACGAAGATTTATGTATTACAATAATCGGATTGTGTTGGCAATTCTTGTCCCTAAGCCTGACTTTATGAAACGATTTTTCTCAACTCCTATTGGTCCAAAACTGAATTCAATATTTGAGTCTAGCTTAACATCTGTCTGGCACCTATTCGACCTATGATAGGGCGTAGACCTCGTTTGGATTGGTTCAAGTGAAGGTCTGTGACCCTTGTCATTTTGATCCACCTTGTCTGCGATCTTCTTTGTGTCGTCTAGCCGCCAGACGGCTAGCCCAATTGCTATATAAATTATCAAAGATGAGCGTAGGGATGCGGAGAAGGTATATATTGACTTTGATTGTCTGGATGTGGTGGTGGTTAAACTCTCACCCTTTATCAAATCAGAAATGGCCTCAGTAATCCGCATGTAGTTCGGATTTTCCCGAATCGAAAAATTTATTTCACAGATATTTTTAATGAAGGTTATTGCTACAGAAAGGTTATCGGCATCCGTTTGTATTTTTTCCTCCTGATAAAACTAGTTACTATGTATAAGGAAAACAAATTTCGGGTCCAAACCGAGCTTTAGAATAGTTATTTCAGTCAGTTCGTCGACACTTCCAAAACAAGCAGTTTTCATATTTTAATAAATATTGTTCCAGGTGCTAAACAATTAGAGACTGATAACTTAAGAAGTGCAGACATCTGGCAAGACTGAGTGATGACATAGCCCGAAGATGTCGAAAGTGCTGAGCGCGCTCGGCGGCGCCCTGCCGGACGAGCGACCCTTGCTATCGCTCCAGATTGTGGAGAGTGCAGCCAAGTGCCCCCAGGGGTACTGGCCAGTCAACAGGACCTATGATGAAGACGCTGACGCAGGATTACTGCGCCAGAATGGGCTGTTCGGGAAGAAGCCAAGCCATTACATTTGTTTATCCAAGTCGGAAGGTAAGTTGTTTTTTTGATTTGGTGACTTGCATAACTTATTGTCTCTAAGGCTTCCCGCCTTCATTCATTCGCGAGCTGTCGTCATAGACAACTCCGAAGTGTATATTTTATGGTTTACATTACATTAGAGGCTGGCACGAGGTCTAGTCGCAAGCGCTACTGCAGAACAAGAGGTCCTGGGTTCGATTCCCACGTCGGTCAAAGTGTTATTGGATTTTCGTATCTGGAATTTCTTTGTGCTCTCTCTGTGCCCGGTTGACGGCATTAGGGTCAACCCCCATTTACATGGGACTTCTGGCGAAATTTGGGTATACTATAGTGACACGTCTGCCCAATCCTTCGGGGGAATAAGGCGTGAGGTTATGTTACATTATAACCTTGACTTGGAACAAGCTAAGACCGTAAAGTTAAACACTTTCACGCTCATTCGAAACATGCTTTAACTGTTGATAATCTCATTAAAGTTAATGCTCTTCGGCGTACAGCGAGCTTATGAACGGACGTTAAAATATGAAGTGATTATAATCCTAGAGGCTTATGATTAATTGGAATGGCCTGGCGTATTCCGGCCACTTAAACCATCAGGCGTGTCACCTACACTAAAAGTTTAAACTTCGTAATTATTCCAATATATGCAGGGACCGGACAACCCCGCTTAAGAGTTAAGCCTTTTGACAGGGTACCCCGTACATGGGGTAACTCATATCGCAGTGTTACCCTTTGTTCGAGTCACATCCTCGAAACCCAGCGAAATGGTTAACTCCTTTATTATGGTAACCACGTGAAGGGGTTAACCCCTTCAACGTCTTAAGCCTTTGAAGGGGTTACCTTCACGAAAAGCTTTTATTCGTGTTACCCTGAATTACCTAATCAACTTGAGCTGCATGTTTATACTTGTACCCTAACGGCGACGCGGCGGCGGCGCGGCGTTGTGGCGCCTCTTTGTCTTACTATTTTTATTTAGTTATTGCGAATTTGACAACAAATGACGATAGATATGCGATAGTCCGGTCAAAATAGACATTCACCCTTGCATAAATTCCTAAGAATCTGATTTTTTACATAAACGTTAGGGATACCATTATAATGAAAAGTCTTCATCAATCCCATGTGTGCAATTTGTTTTCATTCAAGGTCAAAGTTTGCTAAAATGAGTTTTTTGTTTTTTTTTGCGAAACGGTTAGTTTTATGATAAAAATAGGTCAGATAAAAATTGTAGATCATGCAATCATGTCTCTACAAAAATTTACCTAACACTTTATTCCCCTTTTTTTTGGGATGGATAATCATCAACGACTTCTCCCACTCTTGACGGAGTGAGAAGGCGTGTCAGACTTTTACTGACTAAAATCCACCCGTGTTCCTTCAGTTGCCTGTGCCAGGGCCACGGTAACTCTTTCGATCAAAATCAAAATCATCTCATCTCATCTATCACAACCACATTCACTCATATAGACTTAAAACACTGACCTACGGCACTGACACACAACTATTATTGCATAAACACATTACATAATTCACATAATTTGGCCATTTTGTAATTTCTTACATCAATTTTATGACGCACACGCACATTAACTCTATGGATGACGCTTCGAAATGTTGCCACTACGTAAAGAGTAAAAGTTTATTGAGGATGATATTCTCGTAGCATGTTTGTCTATTTCTTTTTATTTTTTTTTATTTGTTTTATAATTTTTTATATTCCTGTTTAGTTCTATCATATTTACATTTTAATATATTATTTTTTCTATAAGTTCGCTGTACCAGTTTAGTGTCCTATTAATTGTTTGAGGCACCGGGCGACGTCAATACGTCAAAGCCGGCTGTCACTGAAAACCAGCGCTGGGGCTCTGTCTTGCATAGGGTCGCAGCATAATGCTGAGCGATAGCCGTTTTGCGTGGATGTGACGCATGTTTCCCTCAACCTTTTCTTATTTTTGTATTCCTGTTCTTTTTGCGTCATGTTTACCGCAAATAAACGTTTTTTCTTTCTTTCTTTCTTTTCATCAAATCCGCGACCCTGGCAGGCATTGGCCCTAGCGGACCCCTTTGATTATTGCTGACTTCTCTTTGACGTGCGCGTGGAACACAACACGCCGTCGACCCGGGCCTGGTCCTTACCAGATGGCGAACGATCCATTGCTCGCACTGCGCAAGCCCGCATCTACGGTGGCCGGGAGTCCGCTACGGACTCCCGACGGCCAATCCGTCTCCTGTGGCGGCTAAGAGCGCGAGAACACACGGATTGCCTCTCCCTCACGCTCTCCGCCTCCTTCTTAGCGAGCATTACTGTTTCGCTAAAGGAGGTGACGGCATCTCATGCACTTTCCTCCGCACCATGGCCTGGACCAGAGCCGGACGCGAGAAATCGTCACCACCGCTCGTCTCCGCGGGGACACGACGGTGCTCCGCCCAAGCAGGGCAGACCTCCATCATGCCCTCCTGGCGATCCACACAATGGTGACACCCGGGTGTTTCCATTGGCGTTATCCAGAATAAGAACCTCCCGAAGCAGCCGTGTCCGGTGAGAACCTGCGTAAGGCGGAAGGTGAGGACGCCGAGACACCTCTTTCCCTCCGTGCCCAGCACTGGGTTGCGACAATCGCACTTTCCATGACGTCATGAGATCCCACCGGAGCTCTCCGTTGTGCCGTAATTTCTTGCGGCGGCGGAGTTACGCCCCGGCGTTTTACCTCCTCGCGCCGCTCCCACACATGCGCGAGGACTTTTTGTCTCCAGATCTCATGGTGGCAATCTGGCAAAGAGGCTCGCTGCCTCACCGGAGTTCGGAAGGTATCCCGGGACTAGCCGGAACACTTTATCTCCTAAGATTCACCATTTCTGAGCAAAAGCGATTCAAAAATTTACTTAAGTTGTAGATATTCCCCATAATGTGCACACATTTCCACGCCACCTACGAGGTAGTGTACTTGGCGCGTTTTTTTTTAAGCGCCATTGATCAGGCCGGCTGACCACCAGACGGGCAGCAAGGCATGCACGAGAGATAAAAAAGCTGACTCAAATTGTAACATTGGGCCCTCGAAGTCAGCTCGCTCACCGCCCGCCGACAATAACACCTAGGAAAGGGCTAACGGGGAGGTGATAGTTACCCAGTAATAGAAAGAAAGACCCGGCCCCAGACCTTCGTCTTCTCCAAACCAATATCAATCGTTGCGCCAGGGCTCAGGACTTTTTGCTCCAGGCACGGCCAAGTGGTTGATCAACGTTGCCATCGCCGCCGAAACATACTTTGGTCCTCCCAAGGATGACAGGATTGGTGACATTGATGGCTTGCTGACACTTATCTTGAAGCTGGCCGCTGGCACTCTGTCCCTAGAGACCTTCAGTCGGGACGGGGCTTTTGTAGCGGCCTTAGTCGAAAATATTATGGTCGTGGAGATTTATTTCTCACCCAACCGACCTCTCGCTGACTTTGAGACTTGATTTCGGAATTGAACCCAGTCGTCAGTCGAAGCCGTCCCCACCCCGTCCTTTTCATGGGGTACTTCAACGCTGAGTTCACAACTTGGAGTTCCCCAGCAACGGATGCACGGGGTGTGTTATTACAAGAGTGGGCGATGGAGTCACGCCTACTGCTCCTAAACCGGGGTTCCGTTCAGACATGTGTGCGGCAGTGGAGTGGGTCTATAGTGGACTTATCGTTTGCTAGTCCTGCTGTGGCACGCTCTGTTCAGGACTGGCGTGTATTGTAGGAGGTGGAGACGTTGTCGGACTACAGATACATCCAGTTTGACGTTTCTGCCCAGACTTTGAGTGGCCCGGTCCAAGCGGCCCCGGTCCGGGTTGAGGATGACTGGCGATGGGTGGTCAAGTGACTGACCAGGAAGCTCATCTGGTGGCCTCAATGGTGCATGCCTGGTTAGACTCACCAGTCAGGTCTATCGATATTAAGGACGAAGCAGAATGGTTCCGGGAGGCCATAACCCAAATTTGTGATGCTGTGTTGCTCCGCGTTCAGTCTCCATCTGCCAGGCACCAGGTGTATTGGACGTCACAAGATATTGCGCAGTTGCACATCGCATGCGTAGCGGCGGTGGCGTGGCGTCCGTACACTAGTCACCGACGAATGCACCGACGAACACCAGAAGCGCTAGTAAGAGAGGCGGAACGGTGTGAGGTGTACAAAGTGGCGGTGGCGGAGTGGTGGTAAATTGGATTGTTAATTGATATATTATTTGCTGTGTCTAATGGACAAATTTAGAATCAATTGATGCTCTGTAGCGTCCGACATCTTATATTTGTACGCCGTTCAGGCAAAACATGACTGTCTTAATCATAATTTGACGTAACATCTTGCATGCTGTGTGTGTGCTATACTCATGTTTTGGACAAATAAAAAAAAAAATTATCTTTAGAAGGCTCTTCACCTGGAAATTAAGCGGGCAAGGACCGAAGCTCATGATAATTGCTGGCAATTCTAGGACGGGATACGTGGGGGCGACCTTACCGTTTGGTTAGGGGAAAACTTCGCTCGTGGGCGCCCCCATTGTCCCATAGCCTCCAACGCTGCTAGAGAGAGTGGTGAGCGCTTTATTCCCCTCTCAAGGGGAGCACACATCACCTGATATGGTTCCGCCTACTATAGTGCCCAACGCGGAAAACGAGGATGACGACGCGCCTGAAGTGACCCAGGTAGAACTGAGAGCAGCAGTACAAAGGCTTAAGGCCAAAAACACTCCAGGACCAGACAGCATTCATGGCCGTGCATGGGTTCTGGCCATGAGGGCTCTCTGGCCCCGCTTAGTAGGACTTTTTTTTTTTTTTTGAGTTCATGTTTGGAGAGGGGCCAGTTTCCACGCTAGTGAAAGACTGAAACGCTGATCCTGGTAAAAAAAAGAAGGGCATCCTGCGGGCTCTCCATCCGCTTACCGACCCATTGTGTTGCTGGATGAGGTGGAAAAACTCTTCGAGAGAATTATTGCAAACCTTCTCATTCAGGACATGTCACGAGAGGGGCCGGATCTGATCGGAACCGGTGTGGTTTCTGTAGGGGGTGCTCTGACGGACAGAGAGTATATTTTTGAACCGACGAAAAAACGGAGGAGGTTACTCAATTCGACGCGTATTTTTTTTTTTTTTATGTATGACCACGCATAACTTTTTCCAGAATAGTCCGATTTTGATAATTCTTTTTTTATTTGAAAGGGTATACCTCGAAGTTGGTCCCATATAAATTTCGAAGAAAAATTCTAACCCTAAGGGTAAGAAAACAGGGGATGATTGATTGTTTACTCACAGATTTTAATACTGAGTTGTGTATTAAATCAAAAATTAAGCATGTAATAATTAGTAGATTATAGCCACAAAAATTATAAAATAAAAACTTTTTAAAAAAAAAAATTAAACCGCCGAAAAACCGAAAAGTAAAAAATAATAAACTAGCTTTGTCCAACCCCAACAACTAAGTTCGGAAGGCGGTGACATAATTAAATACATATCCAATGTCACCGACTTCCGAACTTAGTTGTTGGGGTTGGACAAAGCTAGTTTATTATTTTTTACTTTTCGGTTTTTCGGCGGTTTAATTTTTTTATTAAAAAGTTTTTTAGAAGCGCTTTTTCTCACAAATGTTGAATCTTAGGGTATAAAGTGTAAGGACAATTTATGTATGTACTTAGATAATTGCATGATCTACATTTTTTGTGAGTGAGCTAATTTTATCATAAAACTAACTGTTTCGCAAAAAAAAACATCTTTGCGAACTATGACCTTGTATAAAAAAATTGCACACAGGGGAACGATGGGGACGACTTTTCATTATAATGGTATATGCAACAATTTTATGCTTCTTGGGAATTTACGCAAGAGTAGGTACGCCTATTTTTCGGGCTAATTTGACCGGGCTATAATAACGGTGTCCAGCATCTCGCCTCGGCTGTGCATTTTCACAGAAACAGTAATTAAATATATATAAGTAATAAGAAATATAATAGGCAGTAATACCACACACACTTAAACAAAAACATAGCTAAATTGCTTTTAATATCTTCAGTAGTTCCGTCCGAGTTTCGAAATAAATGACGAATGATGAGAATGTAAACAAGTATAGACACGAAAAAGAAATATTACAATGTTTAGCATGTGCGACAAACAAAATTGAACTGTAAAATCATATTGGCAATAATTAGTATTCCATGTTTACAAGTCGCTCGGTACATGCAACCATGGCGCCGCCGCGCCGCGCCGGGCAGAAAAGTGCATTTGTAAGAAAGACTGCTATTCGCGGTGGATCTTTAGTCCTTGTTTCAAACAAGTTGAAATGTAAACAACGTTTAGATTTAGTTAATCTTTCTATTGAGCGTACTATTGAGTTGTCTTGTGTTGAACTCGAGCGTTACATTATAATTTGCGTTTACCGTCCACCCTCTGGGGATTTTATTAGTTTTGAATCGGTAATGGAGGATTTACTCAGTAAGTTAAAATCAAGTAATAAAAGTATAATTTTGTGTGGAGATTTTAATATAAATATTTTAGATGTTTCTCCATTAAGTATTAGACTACTTAATCTGTTTAGGTCTTTTAATTTAAATAACTTGTTTTTTGAACCTACTAGGATCACGGCTTCTACGTCGACTTGTCTTGATAATATATTTAGTGATTGTGATGCCAAAAATAAATTAGTATTATCTGACTTGACGTCTGACCACTGTGGATTATTGGCTAGCTTCCCTGTACCATTACATAAAAAGCCGCATAAAGTAGAATGCAGGCCATATACAGCTAGTCGTTGCAACAAATTTAAAAATAATGTAGCTCATAGAATTACACCATCTATAGCAGAGCATGAGAATCCTAATAAAATCTTTGGATCACTTTTTGAAGTTGTGCAAAAAGAATACCAATCTACTTTCAAGACCAAAACCATTGAGATTAATGGCACCTCCGTTGGCTTCAACCAATGGGCCACTCCAGGTATTTATAGAAGTAGAGCGAGACTATACGAGTTATATGGTTTGAAAAAATACAGGTTTGATAGTCCTTTTCTAGAGTATGTCCGAAATTATTCAAAATTATTTAAAAAAATCTGTGTCTTTGCTAAATCAAAATTTTTAAGCGATACAATTAAAAATTCCAATAATAAAGTAAAAACCACTTGGAAAATTATTAATAATGAAACGGGTAAGTCGGTTAAACAGGAAAAGCAACTAGAGATTATAGTCAACAATAAATTAGTTAATGAAGCTGCTGACGTAGCTGAGGCATTTAATGAGTTTTTTGCCAACATACCTTTAACTACGACTTGCACCTTAAATTCGTCCCCGTCTGAAGCGGAAAACCTTTTGCATAGTAGTGTGCCCAAATGTAGTCTCTTATTTAGTTTCGAACATGTAACGCCTCGTGATGTAGTTAATATTTTTAATACACTTAAGTCTAAAAACACTGGTGATTACTGGGGCATCTCTATTAAACTTTTAAGTAACATAATCGACATCGTAGCCCCCTATCTAGCTATTACTTTTAATAAATGTGTTGATTTAGGAACGTTTCCTGACCTCATGAAGAGTAGTAAAGTCATACCATTATTTAAATCGGGTAATAAAAATAACGTTGGCAATTTTAGGCCCATTTCTATCTTACCTGCATTTAGTAAAATATTTGAAAAGTTAATACTCAAGCAGTTGCTAAGACATTTTAATTTAAATAGCCTCCTTCATGATGAACAATATGGCTTTACAAAAGGTCGTTCGACTACAGACGCGGGTGTTGCCCTGCTGAAACACATATTTAACGCATGGGAGAACTCACAAAATGCTATTGGAGTTTTCTGTGATCTTTCCAAAGCATTTGATTGCGTGCACCATGACACGCTTTTGCGTAAATTACGTCATTACGGTGTTCAAAATGAAGCGCTTAACGTAATAAACTCCTATTTAAATAATAGGCACCAATGTGTAGATATTAATGGTGTGAAATCTTCCGGGCTACCAGTTCATTTAGGTGTACCTCAAGGCTCAATACTGGGTCCATTCTTATTCTTAGTGTACATTAATGATTTACCATTCTATTTAAAGGGTATCTGTGACGTTGTACTGTTTGCTGATGATACCTCTCTTATCTTTAAAGTAGACAGGAATAGACAAGATTTTGACGACGTAAACAGTGCACTCTCAATGGTTACGGATTGGTTTACCACGAATAATTTAGTTCTCAATGCTAAGAAAACTAAATGTATAAAGTTCGCTTTGCCGAATGTAAAAAATCTGGGACCCAACATCGTCTTAGAAAATGAGGTGCTTGAAACTGTAGACTCGGCAGTTTTTCTGGGCATCACAGTAGATGCCAAACTTCAGTGGGGATCACACATATCAAGCCTAGCGGGAAGGCTCAGTTCGGCTGCCTACGCCGTCAGGAAAGTAAGACAATACACTGACGTTGATACAGCTCGGTTAGTCTATTTTAGTTATTTTCATAGCGTTATGTCCTATGGCATTCTGCTGTGGGGCAAAGCCGCTGACATTCAAAATATTTTTGTTCTGCAAAAACGAGCTGTACGTGCAATTTACCAATTAGGTGCTAGAGTTTCTCTGAGAGATTTTTTTAAAGATATTGGTATTCTCACGGTGGCATCACAATTCATCTTCGCTAACATCTTATATATTAGGCAAAATATACACTTATACACTAAAAACAGTGATATTCATAATATTAATACCAGAAATAAGGACAAACTACGTGGTCCCTTTCACCGGCTTCATAAAGTTCATAACTCATTCGTTGGGCTCGGTATCACCTTTTATAACAAGCTTCCCTCTTCTTTGCTAGATTTACATTTTAATGCGTTTAAAGCTAAAGTAAAATCAAATCTTTGTTCGAAGGCATACTATTCAATCAACGACTACTTAAACGATAAGAATTGTTGGTCGCTGTGATTAACTCAAGACAACGTTTGTGTTCTTTCACCAGAATTAGCTTACCTACTGACAGGTTATATGAGTTACTCCATAGCATTGTTTATTTTATTTGACTGTATAAACCATTTTTTTATTTTTTTTATTTTTAATATTGAAATTTCCATTTTTTTTGATGAAATTTAATTACTTACCTATTACTGTATAGAATCAAGTTCTTCCAACTTATCAGACAGCTGTGCTGCTGGGGAGTTTGTTGCGCCACTTCTTCTTCCCAGCTAAAGCACTAGGAAGTGTCGAAGGGTGGGCGTTTTTGGGGGACTGTCTTATGTAATTTTGACGTTCGAAAAGTGCTGACTCTCAGCCTAGTTTGAATAAATGACTTTTGATTTTGATTTTGATTTTGAAAGATGTCACGTGCGGTCGTGGTTATACAATTTTCAAACTTATGTCGATTACAAAGAGTGGATATTACAATGTGTTGGAATGGAATGGGTTACCCTGTTACAGTGTTACAGGGTATTGAAAGGTTAACTTGTTCGGAAGGGGTTACATTGCACCCATTCGAGGGTGTAACATGTATCAAAGGGTTTATTTTTTAAGCGCTTAAAAAAACCCCTTCAAAAACCCTTTCAACGAGTATCCGGCCGGTCCCTGAATATATGTAATAAGGGAAAGAGCGTCGTCCAGAAATAGACGCCCTGTACACTAGCCACGAGCCCCCACTCTGACTTTTATAGAACCTCGCCTCCGCGCCCTATACGTTCCTCAAATGATTATATACATATATTTTAGTTTTTCGTGCGTGGGTCATTTTCAGAAAAAGTGTACACTGTTAAAAATATGTCGAAATTTTATTTTTTAACGTATTTCGCTTTTTTCAATTAAATTTACAATTGATATTCTTTTCATTATACGATAATTATAACAAAACCTCTTAATCAGTATTATTTACTGAAATATAACTTATTTATTGGCTCTGTGGTACAAAATTTATTCCATTCCTAAACTAACGGTTTTCGGTTTATAGAAATAAAATAAAATTCGTTTGGTATAATCAAATAGTATAATTGGTTAGCGATATGTTGTACCTCAATACAAAATATAAAACGTAAAATCAACAATAGCAAACATACACAATCATCATTTTAATTTCCATTACGTTACTATTTGGACCAAATTAGTTCAATACTTTTTGGTATGCGTCTCACTTAGGATACAATTTAGGAACTCTTTTTTAATTACATTAATCAAATTATTACACTCTAAATTATCAAAATCTAATAACAATTAAATAGCGTTTCACTCTAAAAATAATATTTATAGTAAAATATCAAATAGGACAGTCACGGAATAGACTATGCCTATAACGGAATAGAATTCTTAAGACTATTGCACATTATCAAGAAAATGAGATGTAAAATATTGAACACAACTCAAATTTTACATTTTGATCATACATACACCCCCCTTTTATGATTGGGGATAAAAAAGTAAAACAGTATTATTATTTCCTATTCTTGGAATAGGCACATTGACAAGAAAATGAGATCATTTCAATTGAATGAAAAATGAGAATGTTTTGGTGAAGAATGTACTCGTAATTTATTGTGTTGCGATATTTTTAAATTTTATTTTTAGGTTTTTCTTACCCGACTACAATCGGGTAAAAACTAGTAAATTAAAAAATATATAATAAACAGATCGATACTACAAATATAATGTATCATCTTCCTAAGAATTCCATTCCGAAACTTTTCAATTCCAATTCTACGTTACCTGCGTTTTGGTTACGGAACGGAAGTATCGGAAGTCTGACTTTAAATACTTCTGTTTTAATTATTTTAAACTAACACATCAGATCAACAAGTTTGGTATCAATTTAAGTTCACTGAAAGCTAATAAAGATATCAAAATAAATTGCAAGAAATAAACTTGTAAACTTACTTTGAAATTGGTCGCGGCTCTGGAAAATTAAAACCGGACCGTTACTGAGGTGTATTGTTCGTCCGCTGGCCGCCGTCAAATCGGCCGAAATACTTGTTGAAACTCGTTGACAGCATTAAAAATGTTGCTGACCGATAAAAAATACGCATAAATGGTAGATTTGATTGCATCATCTTGCAAAAATTGCAGTTTCGGAAGGGAATTTTCCATTTTAACCAGTTTATGTCCCCACAAAGATTAAATTATTTAAATATTTTGAGCGACACTAGACTATTGCTGTAATTATATAACAAATCGTGCATAACTATACTTTCCAAAATATCAAACACATTGTTATATATAAGTCAACAAGATACATTAAGGTTAAGTTATTTTACTGAAAATGGTAGTGGGACAGCGCTAAAATATATACAGCTACCTTCTATTTTTGAAAATTAAGGTAATATGACTGTGTTTATAAGCAGCAACATTATACAATATTGTTACAAACTAACCACAAATCCAAATTTTTAGTGTTGTTTATCTTATACATAGGTATTATTCTTGTAAAAAATTACAAAAGTTGTGGGACACACCCGAAACACGAATGTACACTTTTTGTGAAAATGACCCGCGTGCTCAAGTTTGCTGCCTTTTTAAGGAAAACATCGCTCGTAGGTACGCACGTATAAAAAACGTAATACGTAAGCCCCTAAACATGTAACATTACGAAAAAGGGACGTCATGCAACCAACCTCATGGCCTCTGGCTAGGTAAAATACAAACAATTATCTGCGGTTAAACTTAATGCTCTCATAGATTAATAATTAACAGGACGCGGCAACAGTCATCCTCATCACTTCGTGTACAATAGTTTTTTATTTTAACGAAAATAGGTATGATTAGGTCTATAAGTAGTCCTGTGTCGCCTGGAACTTTCCTCTGTCATTCGAACAAACAATACAAAATGTAACGCTTCGCCTTCAAATCGATTGTATACTCGTAATTCAACACCTAATACTTGAGCTGTAAATCGATTAACGAATCGGTACGGTGTCGGTGACAGAACGAAGCATTGTCTTTGCGTTGTGTGTTACACAACACGATAAATACTGGCTGGCGAGATATATGGGTCATTGTGATAACTGAATTATGAAAGCCCTCTATGGAGATATTACCTATAGCTCTTTATCTATGAGGGATAGGCTCTTTTATTTGTGGTAATAAAACGTGATATGGTTTTGTCGACTGGGCCCCAATTCTGTATCGTTATAATGATTCCCCGCGGAATCTTACTACGTTCAAACTACGTCAATATCTTGTTTTTTTGAAACCAAAGTAACGGTAAGGAATCAAAATGTCATATTCTGTATGTTCCATGACAATTTATTGATATTATTAATACGATATTAGCAGATTTCGTGGACGTTGACGTGGTTACGAGTAAGGAATCGTGAAGGCGTGATAGTGAATTCAACCCCTGCATTAGGAATTGAGTTAGATACTCGAATCCTTTGCTATGGTTTTTGCTGCATGCTACGCACTCCATATTGTCATTCCTCAGTTGGGTACTCTCAAAAGCATAGATAAAAGAAAGGAGATATGCCCGGTAGTTGAAAATGTATTGGAACCAGTGTCTCCAGTGTGCACGCGCCACTTTCTACACTTTATATTTCTATGCTCAAGAGCGACGTCTAATTGATATCAGTATCAGAAAGGCGATCCTAAGAAAGTATCACTAGTTCGAAACATAATGAAAATATGTTTGTACAATCAATCGCTTTATTTGAAAAGAAAAGTCAATAAACATTCAAGCTGATCCGGAAATAATATAACCAATAGCCTGTTACGAAAAATCAAAGCCAATCTAATTGCGACGAGTACAGGAATGGTCGCACTCATTCACTTTCATTAAACTTGATACGAAGGCCGAATCTGTTGTCCGATGATTACTCAACGGTTGTAACGGGGCCACGACCGACGGCCGAAGACTCGCGACCAGTGACCAGCCCCCAGACACGCTTGAATCTGTTTACTACAGCGATACTGGGTCAGTGCCTCATTGTTATTAGATTGGCGTGCTGTTCCCTGGAAATGGATTTTAATACGCGCTTATTGTTCGCTCCGGGAAATGGAACGTAGAACTCCACGTCACGTGCTCATGTCTGTATGGAACGCCTTTCTGTTATGCTTTTGACAATAATCCTTTAGGGCGTGGACGCGGATTTGTTCGAAAGAGTTACTGTGACCCTGGCATAGGCAATTGAAGGAATACGCGTGGGTTTTAGTCAGTAAAAGTCTGACACGCCCTCCAGCTCCACCTAGAGCGGGAGAAGTCATTTGATGATATCACATCCAAAAAAAAAGAGTGCGTGGACACAGAAAGTGTTGATGACACCCGTGATTTTACTGATTTGGCCTTCAATAACCAACCAGTGACGCCATTCAGATACTTGAAAGTTCCCCGAGTTCAGTTTATAATCTTGCCCAAATAACAAAACTTATTGGTGCTCCTCACGGATAGAACTACGGAATGGTCATGTGAATTCAACGACACGTCGTTTTGAGCATATCAGTGACACCATTATTGACCTCTGCCACCTCTATTACGGTACAACCACGTTAACTCTACCCAAAGAAGTATTGTTATATCAGCAGACCGGTAGAAAGACATTTACTCTTTACTCAAAGAAATCTTTTGATTTCCGCGGTCTCCATGCGCTCAGGTAGCACGCCAAATTCTTTTCTTACGTTATAGCAATTTGGAAAGCTGTGCCGGGTTGTATCAATCAATCTGCCCAGCATTTCCCAACTATGTTGGGGTCGGCTTCCAGTCTAACCGGATGCAGCTGAATACCAGTATTTTGCATGGAGCAACTGCCTATCTGACCTCCACAACCCAGTGACCGGGTAACACGATACCCCTTGGTAAGACTGGTTGTCAGACTTTCGGGCTTCTGATGACCCGTAACGACTGTCAAAGATCCACGAAACTAACGGCTTATTGTGCTTTCCGGGGCATGGAGGAGTCTCGGTACGTAAAGATGGTATTTGTATGTTGATTCAATTATATGAATCGCGATCGTAACAAACTGACTTTTTCATGGAATAGTCATTCAATGGGATTAAATGAGCTTAGAGGATTATATTGATGATTTTAATTCGTCGCAAACGAATTAAAATCATCAATATAATCCATCAATAAATCATATTTTGTCAACACACAGCCTGAAAGTTGAAACTGGCCTGTAAATTGCAAAAAAATGTAAGAAAATTTTCGCGTACTGTCCTGGCGTTGACATTAGCTGACCCTACAGACGTTGTCCTGTCATAAGGGGAATCTAGTCGTGGGCTCGAACTCAATGGTGAGCCTGGCTCAAAAGCACGCTGTGTCACCAGGCGTAGTCCGACAGAGGTAGTAGTACCCGTGATGAGCAGTTAGACGATAGGCTACACGCACAACTTTATTGAGTGAGAAACAGGATCATTTAAGGTGAAACAGGCGCGTAAAAAATTAAGAAAAGTTCTTCGGAAGATCGGTTTTTATGAAAAAACGACTGCATAAACCAATTACCAATAAAGTTTATTGAACTTTTCAATATTTGAGATTTTGGACATTTTACACTTCTTTTAATATTTAAACACGCCCAAAGTTAGGGTAAATTAGCAAGAAAAACTAATCTTTGTTGGCTCCTAACTTTTTAATGGCTTTTTATTTTAGTATTTTGTGTCAGTGCAGACAATATTATTATTGAGACAAAACCATACTATGTTAAATTTTTTTTATGTACATACATTGTCGAATAGTGGCTTAATACACTCCCGAAGTTTGTATGGAAAAAATGTCGACTAGATTCACCTTAACTATAAATACTAATTGAATTCGCATTGGTATAAAATTAGAAAAGTTAATATGGTCGTTAAAGTTTTTTTAAATTTTCTAATGTTACGTGCAACTTTCTTAATTTTTCTTTCTATCTTCTCCTGACAATAACAAACAACAAAAAAATCATTAGTAAAATTGGTCCAGCCTTTCACGTGTAATGCCCTGACCAGGGTAAATAGGGATTCATTTTTTATTTAAATTTTACGCCGGTTATACAAAAAAAAAACCGCTGTTTCATAGAAAAGTGCAATACCTACTAGGCGGTCAAAATGTATAGAACAGCAATTTTTTTTTTTGTATATCCGGCGAAAAATTTCTGCGCTAGGGTCTAGAATGATATGCTGAATTCATGGTTAAAATTTGCGCACTGGAAAAAAAACTTATCCTGTATAGATAGATAGACTAACTTACGTCATCAAGTTCACGTAGTAGCCGCTGTAGAAATAAGCCAGTAGTCAGTGTAATGGTATGCTGCACTGATTACATGATTGTGCTGACATATCTTCGTATCTTCACACGGTCTTTGGCTTCACTGTTTCCTAACCTCGTGTTACATAGTGCTGTCATCGTTTTTGCTTGCGGATGTGTGTTTTCTAGGTAGACACATTATAGGGTTTATTTATATATTTATATATATTTTAAGTTGAAACGTTACTTGAAGTGACTGCCTCGTTGGTCTAGTGGTCGCAGGCGCTATTACTGAGCATGAGGTCATCGATTTGATTCCCAGTTCGTGCAAAGTGTTACAAGATTCTCCAGCAGGAATTTCTTAGAAGCAGCCTGGGATCTGGATTTGTGTCCATAATCAGCCTATGAAGCTCCCACTGCTCTCACTGAGATTTGTGTCCGGTTGATGGCAATAGGCTCGCCCCCTATTACATAGGACTTAACCTTAATTGGCGAAATGTAGGTGTACTATACAAGACTAGATAAGTTTTTATCCAGTGCGCAAATTTTAACCATGAATTCAGCATATCATTCTAGACCCTAGCGCAGAAATTTTTCGCCGGTTATACAAAAAAAAATTAGCTGTTCCATACATTTTGACCGCCTAGTAGGTATTGCACTTTTCTATGAAACAGCTGTTTTTTTTTTTTTTGCATAACCAGCCAAAAATGTGTGCGCTAGAGGCTCTAGAATGATATGGTGAATTCATGGTTAAAATTTGCGCACTGAATAAAAACTTATCCTGTATGTAAATCTCTGCCTACCCCATCGGGGATTACAAGCGTGATGTTATGTTATGTTGGTTAAAGCTAGTATGTTAAAGCAGTATTTTAATAACTTTCAATCAAAACGTTTCTTCAAGGCTTCCTCATAGACTCTGGTAGAACAATTTCTATGAAAACTTCATGGAAATTGTTCTACAAGTGTCGCGTCATGCCTGTCTGAAGAAGCCTTGAAGAAATGTTGATAAATAAATTCCTTTAGTCTGATTTTAGCAAAACAAGAACTTACTTATTTAAAATATTAGGTCTTTACCTATGAAATTGCCGTTCTGCAGTACTGGCCATTTCAAATCAAAATAATTTTTGTTTGGCTAAGAATTCTAATTTCAAATTAATTTTATTTTAAAAACATGGATTTTTTTTTCTAAAAGTAGTCATTTCTTTATTGATTAGTGTTACATTTTCATCGCATTTCAATCTTTTTCGTCATCATGGATACGTTAAAAATTCGAGTAATTATATATTTATTTATTTATTTATTTGTTTATTGTTCAATTAGGACTAGATTACATGGCAAGGTAACATAATATGAAGTAAAGGCATACGTTTCATAATCTAGTTAGTGGGTGCCGTACTGTTCTCCTAGATAGGTTACGAAGTAACCTGTGTTTAGGAGAAACAGTTCCGATCCCCGTCATAAATGGTTGACTTATAGATAGCACGTGTAAGTATGTATTATTAAAAGAAATAGTAATCATTACAGCAAGCTACAAGCTATGAGACAATTCAGGGCTATTAAACAACAAACACAGTAAAAATAAAAACTTCAATCATAAAATATAAAAGTAAGAAATATAGAAACTACTTACGTATTTAAAAAATAAAAATAAAACTTAAAACTTATAAATTTCGAGAAAAAAAAATAATGTTTAGTATGTTTGTGTGGTGAGTTTATTGTTAGTGTGATGAGTGTTTCGCTAGTGTATGAAGTGTGTGATGCATGTGTGTGTTTGAGTGATCACTTCTTTAGAAACTCTTCGGTTTCGTCGTAGTTAAGGTTTAGCAAGAAGGAGCGAACAGTCTTTTTGCAGTTATTTTTGTTTAAACCGTAAATCGGAATTTTAGCATTAATTTTATTGTAAAGTGATGGGCCAAGGTAGAGAGCAAATTTTTTTATAAATGCTGTACGTGTAGGTGGTATTGTGCAGATTAGGTCTTTGCGGCGCTTGGAGATTTTTTTGAAATGTGTGCGTCGGTGTTGGAGAAGGACTATGTGTAAAATGTATTGTTGCCTTACATTAAGTACGCTACATGATTGATACAGTTCAAAAGTTGGAGAGAGTATCGGTCGGAATGTAGCCACTTTTAGAATAGCTCTGTGTGCGACCTCCAGAGGCTTAAGTATTGTCTTTGCAGCACCACCCCAACATGAGATACAATAGATTAGAATTGACTGACAAAGAGCAAAATAAACTTTTCGGATAATTAACGGGTTGGCTACTTGTCGCAGAGTTTTAAAAATATAAATTAACTTTCTTATGCGACCAGAAATAGTGATAATGTGGGGTTTAAAATTAAGGTTTTTGTCCAGAACTACACCAAGATATTTAACCTGGTCTACAGAGATTAAGGTAGGACATTGACAATTAGGTTGAGATTGTGTGGGACAAGAATGAGCTTTAATAGAGATTGAAGTTTTTGGCTGAGAAGCATTGCTCATTGAAAAAGTGATGAAGTTTGTTTTGTTGGCGTTGAGAGTAAGGGTATGAGAAGAAAGCCACTTCAAGGCGGAATTAAAACCGTGTTGTGCAGCAACTTGGAGTTCCGACCATGAGTTTGCAGAGAAAGTGATGGCAGTATCGTCTGCAAAAGAAACTATTGTGGCTTTTGGAATTTGGAGATTGCAGAGGTCGTTTATAAACACAAGAAAGAGTGTGGGCCCCAGAATGCTACCCTGGGGTACACCATAGTGTATGGGTAGTTCATCACTCTTATAATTGTCTATAGTTACTAACTGTGAACGATCAGTAAGGTAACTCTTGAAGAGATCAAGTGAAGACCCCCTGACACCTAAACATTCAAGCTTGAGTAGAAGAATGGAGAGGGGAACGGTGTCAAATGCTTTCGCGAGATCTAAAAATATTGTGAGAACCTTTTTTTTGGTATTTAGGTTCTGGACTATATTGTCAACTAACATGTGGACAGCTTCAGAAGTGGATTTGTTCCTTCGAAAGCCAAACTGCTGGGGTGACAAAAGTTTGAAGTGTTCGAGGTATTGGACTAATCGCTTGTTAATGAGTCGTTCAAGTACCTTAGATAGTGCGCTTAGGACAGCTATTGGACGATAGTTGTTTGGCAAGGTCCCGTCTCCACCCTTGAATATAGGATGAATAATTGCCTTTTTGAAAGAAGAGGGGAAGATAGCTAATTGAAAGCAGAGGTTGAAAATGTGGCATAGTATAGGTGCGAGGATCCGTGCGTATCTCCTCAAGAAAGCTTGTGATATGCCATCCCAACCAGTAGCAGCATTAACCCTAAGCTGGTTAATAGTAGTTAAGACCTCATCAGAATCCGTCTGTTCTAACACGAAAGATTTATCGAAATTTGTAGTATGAGAGGGAATTGAGTGGGATTGTGCGCTCTTTATATTTTCTGCAAGCTTTTTCCCGATGTTAACAAAGAATTCGTTTACATCATTGCAAGACTGTCTGGGCGAGTGAGAGTGAGTTAATAGCTGGTTTGAGGAGTGCTTCTTTTTCTGTGAATGAGTGATGTTTTTTATAGTGTCCCATAGTTTTTTAGGGTTGTGGTTTGCCTTATTTAGTTCTTCGGAATCAAATATTCTTTTAATTTTTTTTAAAAGGTTTGCACAAAAATTTCTGTATCGCTTGTATGTGATAAGTAGAGTTTGATTGTCTGGTGACTGCTTGACTTTTTTGTGTAGAGAATCTCGGTTCCGGATACAACGCAGCAAGCCTGGAGTAATCCACGGTTTCAATATCCTTTTATTTGCTGGGACTTTAACAAGTGACGTGGACTCATTTATGGCATTTTTTGCTATTTGTGTAAGCTTGTCTATAGCGTCGTCTGGGTCAGAGATTAGGAGAATGGGGGTAAAGTCTAGGTGTTTCATAGTTTCATCAAGTGCATTATAGTCTACCTTGGATATCATTTTTGTAGGAGTTGATTCAGATTTTTTATTTTTATTATTTACACATAAGAGGGAAGAACAATGATCTGTTACCGTTGTGTCGTAGACTAGAGTAAGAATAGTAGCTGTGGATCGAATCATAATGTGATCTAAGCAGTTGTTGCCTCTCGTGGGGTGTGTATGGGCTGGTAAGAATCCGTGGTACGCCAGGACATTTAGATATTCGTGGGATCGTGAATCTTGGGTATGAGGTTTAATATCCAGGTTAATATCTCCAGTTATGATAACCGATTTAAAGGAATTGAGGGTATGAATAATATTACCGAGTGCAGTAAGGAACGAATTAATGTTGTCATTTGAGGGGGAGCGGTAGATACATAGTATAGCCACTTCAGAATTTACCTTTACAAGTAAGCCCGAGGCGGAGCCAAGAAAGTCAGGCTCTTCACATAAAGCTATTAAGTCTGACTTAGCATAGACGACTACCCCGTCACTCTGATTAAGGTGTTTTGTTGTTTTGTGTGTGATATAGTTATGTAGAGTGGGAATGCATGAGTTACTCGAGCACGGTAGCCAGCACTCTGTAAGAACCAGAAGATCACAGTCAATATTCATACGGTGAATTAGGGTTTGAAGATTTAGGTAATTACAGTTTATGGACCGGATATTTTGCGTTAATGTAGTAAACCAGACGCTTCCATTTTTAACATGTAGTTTCGTTTCTTCGGGGGTACAAATGTGAGTCTCAGATACAGAAAATTGGTCGAGATCAGACATTACATCATTGATAGTGTTAGACGTTGCTTGTTAAAATTAAGGGTAATGGAGTGTAGTAAATAAGGCTATAGGAATAAGATAGTACGAACTTTGGGACGGTTATTATGAGTGAGAAATGTGAAGTTTTATAGTGTTTTAACCATATGGTAGTTATTGATTAGTGTTACATTTTCATCGCATTTCAATCTTTTTCGTCATCATGGATACGTTAAAAATTCGAGTAATTATGGAATATGAGTACCGTCGTGGCAGCAACGCGGCACAAGCGGCACGCAACATCAACGACGTTTACGGAGCTAACACTACAAACCAACGCACCACCTGTTATTGGTTTGCTCGCTTCCGTTCTGGAAATTTCGACCTGAAAAATGAACCTCGCGGTCGTCCAAAGACTGGTCGACAATGACGAATTAAAGGCGATTGTGGAAGCTGATGATACACAATCTACGGCTGAATTAGCAGCAGCTTTCGACGTTAGCGTCAAAACAATATTGGTCCATTTGCGTCAAATTGGCAAGGTAAAAAAGCTTGACAAATGGGTGCCCCACGAACTCAATGATCGCCAGCGCGAAGTACGCGTCGAGACGTGCCTTGCACTGCTCAACAGACACACAAATGAAGGAATTTTGAACCGCATTGTTACCTGCGATGAAAAATGGATTCTGTTTGATAACCGTAAGCGCTCAGCAAGTTGGTTGGATCCTGGTTCAGCACCTAAACAATGCCCTAAACGAAAACTTACCCCTAGAAAAGTGATGGTCACTGTTTGGTGGTCTAGCGCCGGTGTGATTCATCACAGCTTCTTACCAAACGGGGTGAGCATTACTGCAGATGTGTACTGTGAAGAACTGAACACAATGATGGAGAAGCTGGCGCATCTCCAACCAGCATTGGTCAATCGCTCGTCTCCGCTGCTCCTGCACGACAACGCGCGACCTCATACTGCACAGCAGACGGTCTCCAAGTTGCAAGAACTGGGGTTGGAAGCTCTCCGTCATCCGCCCTACTCACCAGACCTTGCGCCTACAGACTACTACTTTTTCGGGAATTTGGATAACTTCTTGGCGGGAAAAAAAATTAATACCCGAGAGGCAGTACAAAATGCCTTTGAAGAATTTGTTGCCTACCGTCCAGCTGATTTCTTTAAGAAGGGCATCAATAAACTGCCACTGCGATGGCAAAGATACATTGATTGCATGGGTGATTACTTCGATTAATACAAATAAAAAATTCATGAAAAAAAATCGTTTAAATTTTTTCATACAAAACGGCAATTTCATAGGTAAAGACCTATTATTATCATTATTTCCAATAATTTCTTTGTAGTTTTGGAGGTTTATCTTGCTCGTTACCTACAAGATTGTTCAGGAGAATAAAACGTTTGTTTTTTTAAGATAGTGTAGGTATGATGTCATTCTTAATGTTCTAATCAATCACTCACCGGGTTTTATTTGTACAAAATAATATGACCAAGATTTTTATGAGTAACGCGATATCAGCTCGTGTTAATCGTTGGCAAATTTAATGTATACTAAGCATTAAAGTGAATAAGATAATGAAACGCCGGTAACTTGCAAATCTTAAGGCGGGTATTACATCTTCGCCGCGAAACTATAGCAGCGAAACCGCAGTTGTTCTGCCTCCATGACTTCTTGTTCGTTGTACGACAAGCGAAACTGCCTGTTTTAACGTGACTACTCTTAACTTTTTCCTGCATGATTTCGCTGATCTGTTTGAAAGCCGGCTTCACCACCACGCTCTGACCGATATTGAAGACCTATGCTGTATTTATTGAGGAGAAAGCAACGATATTTTGCTCCGATTGCGACAATTCTACTGATTATGGCACACACACACACCCCCCCCCCCCCCCCCCCCCCCCCCCGATTGGGGGAGGCCCATGTCCAGCACTGGACGTCTTTCAGTTAAAATGATGAATGATGATTAATACTCGTTATTATATATATTATTATACTCGTTATTGATTCAGGTGGCAAGCTATTGAGTAGCCGAACATGTGTAAGGAGTTCACAAATCCACACACGCTTCGATAATAATCAATTACTTTCCACTCGACTTACTCACTACTGTAGGTTTTCCTTACAAGCCTTTACCCTTTTCAACGTTTGTATAGTATATATAGATTAAACTATACATAGCTGTATAAATGACTAGGAGGTAGAAAAACAAGTAGCGGATATAAAAACAATAGGATCCATTCATTGCTATAATAATATTATGCTATAATAATAATAATATTATTTGAACTCAGTCAATGAATGACTACTATTTTACTAGGTACTTATTTTTTCAGTCCATTAGGTACACGAGTTCGATCGACAATAAAAGAAAAAAAGGTAACTTTACTAGGTTTTTTTTTTTTTTGAGGGTGGGAAGTCATCAAATAACTTCTCCCGTTCTGGGTGGAGCAGGAGGGCGTGTCAGACTTTTACTGACTAAAACCCACCCGTGTTCCCTCAGTTGCCTGTGTGCCAGGGGCCACGGTATCGCTTTCGAACAAACCGCACCCCTGGCAGGCATCGGCCCTTGCGGACCCCACCAGTTGGTGCTGACATCTCATTGGTCTTTCACGAACAGCGAGCTACCCATTACTCGTCGTCCGCAAGGCCGCGCCTACGGTGGCCGGGAATCAACCTGGGATTCCCGACGGCCAGGGCGTCTCCTGCGAACTTTACTAGGTTTTCCTCCATTTGTTTGTTTAAAGCATCAATGGAAAGGGAAATGACGACCAATTAATTATTGACGTCTTTGTTATTGGACCCATAATGGTTTATTTCCTTCAATAAGATTTTGTAATAGACCTGAGTATCAACTGGGATTTGAATGCATTAAAGCAAAACTTATGTAGTAATGTGCCAGCTATCCTTCACGTAATATAGCATCAACGCCTCTGCAATTCTGCATCACTGTGATAAAATAAAATAAGCATTGTAAGTCTGTAACTAACATTTACAGAGTTATTATTCAAGAATTGACCCATAATCGCAGCTGTCTAGGAATAGGGGATAGGAGGAAGATAGGCCGTTATCTTGACCTGTCACTTGGGCCAACCAGGCTTACAAAAAATAAAACCCTTCACGAATTCCAGATTCCACTGTCTCTGGATGCTACTGAACACCACAGTGTTTTCCTTTCTCCAGGAGTGCCCGGCTACGTTATGGATGGCGTAGTCATAGTGGGAGAGCGGGAGGCCGCTCCGCCAGGCTACAGCGTGGCAGGTCGCGCGGGTAAGCGGCGCCTGTGCACGCGCGTGTCGCGACCCGCAGCCGCGCGTGCGCACCCGCCCGTTACTGACGTCATCGTGTGCTCCAAGATGAGGCAGGCGCCACAAGGTTTTTTACTGGCTGGGTAAGTGGAAACACAAGTATGTGTAATTTCAAAATATGTCCTCATCAGTTTCACTCTTGTCACGAAATTGGTAGAATCGGTTCACGAATGCATGCCCAAGGGGTTTTTTTTTTTTTTTTTTTGGGTGGGAAATCATCAAATAACTTCTCCCGCTCTGGGTGGAGCAGGAGGGCGTGTCAGACTTTTACTGACTAAAACCCACCCGTGTTCCTTTAGTAGCCCTTAAGCCAGGGGCTGTGGTGTCTCTTTTGAACAAACCCGCACCCCTGGCAGGCATCGGCCCTTGCGGGCCCCATCATTTTTTGTGCTGACATCTCTTTGAGGCCAAGGGGTTAAGGAAGTATATCTCAATAGCAGCTCAGAGCCTGGATTTGTACCCCGTTGATGGTAATAGGCTCGCCCCTATTACTACCTACCACAACCTGTAATACTGGAGACAATAAACTTTATTCGATTCTATTCTTATCACATGGAACTTGTGTGTCTAACTAACCATTCAGGGAATACAGGCGTGATGTAATGTTCTTATGTCATCATAATAATATTAAATAATCCTCCTGCCTCATTTTTTAATACTTTTCTATTAGTCGTCTTCTCAGTATTCGCTCTTTTTAGCCATATCATCTGCGACACACACATACATTCGTTGTTTATTTGGTCTTTCCTGACTCTTAAAAAGCCACCCACGTTGGAACATGAAATTTCCCCTCAGACAACAACAAGCAACCAATGTTAGTAGTCGTAATATAAAAAAAAATCCGTTTTGTTCAATTCCGAATGTAACGTCATTTACTCTATTTTAAAATACTCAATGGTTTTTTATTTTGACCTCACTATTCGGCTTCAGCACCCTCGAAAAACATGAAAAGGACACCCAAAATGCTTTGTTTTAAATGTTGGCAGCCGCCATCTTGGATTTTAATTTTGACCTCTCTATTTGTATCAGCACCCTCGATAACCATGAAAGCTATCTCACTTTCTCTATGTCTCTGTCTTGTACAAATAATAAGAGTGCCATGGAAGGAGATTACGCTTTTTCGTTACGTGACGATTTCTACAATTTTACTCCTACTGCAAGCTGCGTTAAAGAACTTCGTTCCAAAAATCCTTAGATTATAGGGTAACTTACTAACGAAGCATATGCTTTGTGCTTGTTAACATGTACACTTGAGCTGCTCAACAGGATTTCGACTAATCGGATCCAATGTGGATTTAGTATATCAGGTGTGCCTGAGTCCGTATTAACTACTTTCAGCGAAGACACAGGATAGATTTCGATGCAAATTTTTATAACTGAGTGGGGCTGCCCTTGACCTCGTTCACGCCTGATGAAAAACGATTGATAAGATCTATGATGGTACGAGAGTGCTCAGAAAATGCTTGTTCAGTCTTTTTTTTTAAGGTAGACGGGTTAAATTTGGCAGGGAACACAGACTCAGTCAATGCAGATGTTTATTGCTAGTGCAATGCATGACGTATATGATAATACGCTTTTCTATTATTCCATCATGAAAATCAAGGCTGTTATTTTCTATTAGCATTATCGTTTGCAGACATTTCGGTTCCGCTTAGACAACGCACGCATTGCAAATTGTAATTTCACACAGCAATCCATTCCGAGCCCTCATGATAATGTTCTATGTCTCGATGCCATCCGCATTAAAGTGAATAGTTTCAATGCTATCCTTCGTAGATGTTTCTCAGTCGTGACAAAGAAGAAGCCGGAAAGTCTGACAACCGATCCTACCAAGGGTTATCGTGTTTTTCAGTACCCATCTGGGTTTTTGGAGGTCAGATAGTCAGTTTGTCTAGGCTATTCAGCTGCATGCTGCATCTAGCTAGACAGGTAGCCGACCCCAATATAATTACCAAAAGGCTAGGGCATATGATGATTTAACGTTAGCAGACAGTTGTCACTACGCCAAACAGAACAGTCGTCGATGTGTTTCACAAATGAATTTCAACCCTATTTGCAAATAATATAAATATGCTTCTTTTCTTTCCCAGTGAGATCAACGGCAAGATGGTGTGTTACAAAGTAAGCGGCGGAAGCACGGACACGTCGCCGACGCACAACGAGTACGAGAACGTACTCACAAACATCACGCCTGAAGCTAATAGGAGGTAAGCAGACACAACCTTAGCACATAAAATAATATCTATGTGTACAACGGTACAATAAATTAGTTGGAGAAATTTAACAGGGATGATGGGTAAAATGGATGGACAATTGATATTTTGACTAAAAATAATTTCTTGGAATGGGGGTCTACTTCCTAAGCACGAAATCCGTAGTTTTTGCTGGAATTACTAGCATTTCCTACTCCGTATTATATCACCTACGGACAAAATATTAGTTCTACGGTATTACCTAAGATTAGTTCGAGACCTGAACTAAGAATTTGTCGCTTGTTTTGACGGATTAACTACTTTCGGACGGGCCCGTATCTTTGACGGACTTGAATTGTAAACCCTTCGGCTTGAAGCCAACGAAAAAGTTAAGTCCCATTTACACGATGCAAGTTACTTACTTGTGGCATACAATAAAGTTGGAGCAACAAATGACTGGCATCGTCTGAACTCTTTACATTGTTTAGACGGCAGTTTAGTCGTTGCTTTAATTTTAGTAAAGTTGTGTACAGCAAACTAAAGTTCATAAATAAATCAAAGTAATACCAAAGTATTGCAAATTTCTAACAGTATAATATTAACCATGTAGGTATGACCTTACATCTGCCACTGAGCGACCGGTAATAAATATGATGATTGACGGGCCAATAAGCATAGAACTCGCTTAGTAGGTACAGTGACAGCTCGTATCGTCTGTCGTATGCTAGAAATTTGGCTATACCTTCACCAGCCCGCACGCTGATTGCTTATCACACTGTCTAACTGAATCTGTATCATTTTGAAAGATATTGCTAATGCATTGCTTCATATGTTCGAAAAAAAGGCTGGTTGACAACGTAAAAAACGCAATGAATGTTGTTGGACTGTCAAAATTAAAAGCATTCCTACTGTTAGGATGTCACGCAGTTACACTTCTGCTTTCTCCGTAGTAATTTTACAATTTGCGCGTTTTCGTCCAACTGTTAGAATACAAATCTAATCTTTGTTTTAAATAAGAACTTGAAAGCAGTTTTAGTTTTTTTCAATGTGTACAAACAAAGGGTTTCTAGGGCATTGCATCTAAATGTAGTCAATATAGCCAGCATGGCTTACAGAAAAAATAACAAAAAAGTCTTCAAACACGACAGAACATCGTATTTTGAAACCTCAAATTGAGTAAAGAGAAATCTATATACAAACAAAGACTTTCTTAACCATTGAGTCTAATATTAAATCGCTCAGGTTTAATAAAAAATAATAAGTAAAATTGTCTTGCAACACGACATTACATCGTTTAAATGCAGTTAAACATAAATTCCTGCAATACAAGAACTCGAACACAACAAAGGAACTAACTCAACTAGATTAATAAATCCTTCAGTGAACAAGATGAATTAACTCACACACACGAACGCACACGCTTCGATCATTGAGAGCAATGTATGGAGTACGGTATTAAACATATTCTCTTTTCTATCTTACACTTGTAGTTTGACAGTTGTCAAGCGCGAATATGAAAGGAATAATGCTCACACAAATTACGTGCTAAGTAACGTCGATCTCCGTTAGTTTTAGAACATAGTAAGTAAGATTCTTCATTCATTCATGCACGGTGCCAGGTTTTAGGTTCGGGGAGGGTTCAAGAAAATAAAACGACTAGAAGTACACCTATATTTAATGTAGGTAATAGTAGATACAGTAAAACCTGGTTAAGTGGGACCTGGATAAGTGAGAAACCTCTATTATTGAGAACTACAATGAGGTCCCGGCACTTTTTCATCGAATTACCTCTGTTAACGGGACTTTTCGAACTTGGTTAAATGAGATTTGATTTCTAGGATTTTTTCGATGTTTACCTCTATAATTGGGACTCTGGAGCTCAATTCCCTTTATAAGTGAAACGATTTATCAGGTTGGGACAGGTTACGAAACGATTGTTTACAAACATTTGAATTTCTTTCGCAAAATTTTCACCTTTATAAATGGAATAACGGTACATTTCGACCTCTATAAGCGGCCCTCTGTAAATGAGACAACCAAATTTTAAACCTGTCTAATTGGAAAACTGGATAAATGAAAACCTCTTTAAATGGTACAAAATTCTTGGTCCCTTGAGATCCCAACTAACCAGGTTTCAATGAGATATGCCGCACGCCTGTTTTTATTTTAATTCTATGAATGTGAATATCTGAACTTTTCGGTGGGGGGGGGGGGGTTGAACCCCCAACCCCCCCCCCCCTGGCTACGCACGTGCATTCATGTCTTGTCTTCTTTTGTTAACAGCTGATGATAATCACCTTAGCTATGCGAAGGATTTGTGATACAACTTCACTTGGCGTATTTGTCAAAATATTCAAATATACAAAATAGACTTTAACTTTATGGACATAAAGTTCATTTTGTATCATAGAAAAATTATCGAATTCTGGATTGAAAGACTTGATGCCCTATTTTGTCACGTTAAAACAGTAACAATGAATAGTTAGGGCGCTACACATTTGTTTGGATTGGATCGGTAATCGGCGAATTCTGCAAAACCGGACGGAATAAAAAAAAAAATTGTAGGTTAAAAAAAATCTGTATCTTATATATTGAGCGCGTAGGTATGCGCTTTTGTAGGAATTATGCAACGCGAAGTCGCGAACAACTGTGTAGCACGTTTAACAAAGTGTACAAATAGTACTACTTTCACCAATCTTTAGCGTTGTAATTAGTAGTTCATTACCTGATTGATACAATGTTTCGGTAGCCATCAACAAAGGAAGTGATATGTTCGACTCCCCACACAGCCCTCATAAAAATAAACCAATCTTACAATTGGGCTGCCTAATTAGTGAAATGTAATCTGTCAGCGAAAGTTATCAAACATTGACCAACGTATCAATAACCGGATATGATTAAAAAAAACATTCATATGAGCAATAAGATTTATTATTAAAGACATTCCACACTTACAGACTTCTTAGCGTGTCGATGGCAATTTCATAAATGGACTCGGGCCATAATTCGTCTACGTGTTTGTCGACTTACTTAAATGATGATGTTACATTACAGGTTGCGAGCACCGGACCGTCCGCCAAAACTGTCTCCCCTCGTCTCGGAACTAAACAACCTGAATCTCAAGCAGTCTCCAACCACATACCCTAACATCGAAGAGTTCACCACTGACCATGACTACGAAGCCCTAAGCCCCTCCTATAACTTCAAGCCGACCCGGCCCGCGCCGCGGCCCCCCTCAGCGAAGTCCCCTATCCCGCACGGGAGCCCTGCGGGGCCCACGTCGCCCGTAGCTCATTCGAGGAAGAAGGGGCCTGCCCCCCTGCCCAGGAACACTATATATCAGACGTTAGGAGGGTACAATGGACTGGAGGGAGTGCCATTTTTATTAAACCCCAAGTTGAGAGGACTGCCTAGTGATAGTTTGGTAAGTTTTTTTTAACCTGCTTATCTTTTTTTTTTGGTACGGTTTAGTTGAAATGGCTGGCAAGTGTTGGACAATGATAGTTTCGTTTAGAAAGGGCCTCTACCAAGCAGTGGTATAAAAGCTGGAATTACAAAAAATCTAAAAATAATATATTTTCATTCAACCATGCTCCTTGGTAAGTAATGTTAAAATTATTGTGGTAGAGCTACACATTTAAATAAATTGAAACAGCAGGAAAGGCTTAAATTTTTCCTCAACGAAGACTGATTGAATAAAGCAGTCTCACATTATTATAATTACAAGCCTATTGCTACAGATACACTCTAATTAAAATATTTCTTTCACTTTCAAAAATTGTGTAGAAAGTGTTGAGATTTATATCTTGATGAACTAAGTACAGTGATTAAATAAGCTTTGTTTAGAGATCACGACACTGTCTTGCCTTATGCGCTCTCAACCTACATATAATACTGCATAATATTATGAAGTTCGTCATTAATGACCAGCGACCCGGTTTCGTACGGGTGCAGTAACACACATGTTCGGGTCGAAACAGCGGACAAGCGGACCCGAAGCAATTACTACACATATTTGGCTTTCATTCGGCATGTGCCAATCGGCAAACTTCGTTCGAAACCTACTCTCGCCTAATCATGTTTTGGTCGGCTCGGCACAATTCGAGTTAAGCGGAGAGGCCTTTTCTCGAATATTTATATCTAAATATTCGTAATCAGCCAAAACTGTTCCCACTGCTGGAACACAGGCCTGCTCTCTGTGAGAGGAAGTGGGCCGTCGACCACGCGGGCCCAGAGCGTGTTGGTAGATGTCACATGACGTCGAATTTTTGGGTCTAGGGCATGCCGGTTTTTTCACGATATTTTCCTTCACCGTCTATCTACATATAATCGATTTTATTCGGTTATGCAAAATCATGCCCAGCCGAACAATATGTGCACCTTATTTATACCAATCTTACTAAAGTAGTTTTTTTTTAATCATTTGTTAACAATACATTCAACTTACTATTATTTGTGGTGGTTAATTGAGTGTTCTACAGTTTAAAAATAGCACACTTCCCAGTATTAATTGAAATCACTTCCTTCCAGAAACCACTGCCAGTAATAAAGCGGCGCACGCGCTTCGATCTTGACCGCGACTACACCTACAACTTCGGTGTTGAGCGACAGACGTGAGAAGAAATAAAACAAAACCCTAATGTCATACACATAAGGTATATTATCCTTGTTCCACGTAGCCACTAATTGACAGGACCTTGCGTTTAGCGACCGATCTAAATTATTGATTTCAAAATACACGTTTTATGGAATATTATAATACTGCTCTGCCTGTTAAAATTATGAACTATTTCGCGAATTTCCTAGAGAATACTGCTCAATAACGTTCGGTAGAGATTTTCCCGCAAATAGTTGACAATAGGCTATTCTTCCCATATAGATAGACGAATATCTTTAAACCAAGTAGAAACTACAATGACCTATTAATGAAATAATCCATTCAAATTAAATAGTGCTTGAGTATAAGAGATAACTGACTTTACTGACTTTAGAAGTCTTCGGAATATTTGAATGTGGTACTATTGCAGTTGAATGTGTTGTAAAGTTGAGATTATTTTATGGAGGGGAGAACCTGACATTCTCTATAAGAAAACCTACACCCCGGGGAGTGAATGTGGCCAGAAAAATAACGGTTTACCTCAGTACCATCTCCAAATAATATAGTTGAAAGTTTCATCCAAAATGTTGCCAGCTATAAAAATTAAAACTTCCACGGTAGTTTTACATCCTCTGAATATTTGATCTTAAATCATGATATTGTAATAATTATAAATTGGTTGTGTTGTAAATGTGACGTATACCTTATACCAGCTCAGTCGACTCAACAGTAGGACTGACAATTATAATAATGTTGACAAAGCAATTTGCTCACATATCTCTTTTAAATATTGTAAATGTAACGAGATGGCTTAGAAATATGAGACTGTGGATATTAAAGAATAAAAGTATTACAGCATAAGTATTGAAAAGCTCAGAAAAATCTCAAAATAATGGGTTGCCAACATAATTTTTCCTACAAGAACATTCCATCTCCTATTACATGGAGCTTAAACATAACTGTAATTAAACGTGTATAGGTGCACCTGTGCTTAATCCCTTGGAGATTATAGTCGTGAAGTTATGTTACGTTCTATCATGGAAAATGATATCAGCTTACTCAGTTTTAGATCAAAGAAAATACATTAATAATAATAGCCTACCGTTTGTGACACAAAGCATTTAACAAAGAAGTCTTTGTATCCATTGTCTCCTGTTTCCTAGCTTTTAGTGAGTGACCCTGAGGCCTTGATCGCGTGTTGGTTAATAGTTATAGATTTACTGAGCTCTAGCACGGCATATATCGGAGTTTTATTGCTCTAAATAACTCCTACATTAACAAAATACTGTCTGTAACATTTTGGCAAGTAATTGAAAAATTGTCTCGAACATTGTACAGCAATATTGCCCCAGACAGATGTAGATTTTACTAGAACTCTTTGTCAATATGGGTGTCTATAAAGGGTAAAAATGATGCCGAAAAGGAGAATGATTAGCTTTTTACTTTTATTATGTGAACTCGTCATTTATGTGTATCATATAAATTAATCGATCCATGGGCTCACAATATTTTTATTTTTAAATTACTATAATTTGGAAGGGAATATCGATTTAAAAGTAACGTTTTCGTAATATTGAATAAATGTAAGTATCTTGTGATTCTTGTATTCTTTTACTAGTTTACACGGCAAGAATGTATTCCTATTTGTAAGGGCCTCTATGGGTTGTAAACATGTTACGATGACTAAGTATTTATGTCATCAAAACTGCGATACTTGAAGTTATTTAATTCATTCATTAAGAGAGTATAACATAATTATTTCAAAGTGTGTCATGTTATAATATCCCTTTATATTGTAAAAACTTTCACTAAGAAAATCTACTTAGTACTTTCTGTCTGTACTAATGAATGGTAACTATTTTACAATTATTTGTGTAACGACTATGTGCCAATACCAGTACAAAGTGTAGGTCTGGTTACCGGGCGCTTCGCCAGCCAATAACTAGTCAAAGTGAACGAATTTGAATTAGTTGTACTATTTTAACGACTGACATGTTTTTTACGATACGCTCATTCGTGACGGTCAACAGAAGAGATGAGTAACCAGGGTCGTCGGATATTGTTAATAAAAAACAACCAGTTCGTTTATCAAATTAAATTTAATTCGAAAACTTATATCTATTTCTTACTAAACTTCAACTGACGACCCTCGTAACTTATTTTTTCTGGCGATTGCACTGAAGTATACATAAAAAATACGACAAGGATCTTTTGGCGGTTTAATGACGTACACAGGGTGGCGCTGTTGGTGAACATTATCTGCGATTGTTTTCTAAAATGTATTGAAAAAACAAGGTGGCGGCCTTGGTTCCGATTTTAGTCACGCGCCAATAGATCCTTGTACAGCTATACAATTTTTAATGTGTCCTGTCTATTTTTAGACAAATTTCACAATGGTATGACTTAACCCGGGTATTGTCGATAGTTTTGACAATAATCCGGGTAATATTACACTCTTAATAAACCGATATGAAAAGTTGTGAATGGTTTTTTAAGGTTCTTACTTTAGATTAATTTAGTTTTAATTCGAGAACTTATTGTTTTTGATATAATTGCATGTCATTAGGTTATTCCCGATTGTTGATACAGGTAATTATCGTAATTTTATATTATGTGAATTAGAAAATGTATTTATTTCCAATGGCTAGTATGCGTGAACGTTTGGTTTTCCTTATTTCCTGTTTTCTATTTACGACGGGAATGAAATCGGTGCTGATAACACTCGCAAGCATCTTTGTATTGTATAATACGAATCACGTACCCAGAGGGGTAATATCCTAGGTTTAGGCTCATCGCGCACGACACATAGATTGCCTATCCTTAAATTAGGTGAGAGGAGCCATGCAAGTCAACATTAACACGAACGTAATGAAATCACGGCGTGATTTTTTCGCGCACCGGATCGTGCGTTGAAGATAGCGTAGCGCTGAGTAGACGTGGGTCGTAACGTCTTTTGGGCGTAATCGGTTATACGTAGTTTCGTGGATATGAGTAAGTTTCAAAACCGAGTATTTTTGTAACTAGTTACTTCTGTGGTTGGTTTTGCGTTTGTTTGTTTGTTTGTAGTTTATAATTCCGAAGGGACTCTTTACTCTCGTTGTGTGAGTCGTATTACGTAACGTACCTATAATAATCTGTTGAACGAAACCGAACGAAAAGCTTACGCGTACGCTGTTCGTTGTGTATCATGTCAACTGTGAACTACGTACGCAATAATCGTTACATTTTTGTCCACGAAACTAGTTACACGATTATCAGCCTCGTAAGCAGTTTCTGAAAATGTTTACGTTAAATAACGCACACCTCTACCGCTGAGAGTTGATAATCGAACGCTATATTTTTGCGACGCGCTGAGACTCGCTCGCGCTGCACGCTGTTGTATTCTCAATGCTCGATTCAATAGAGTTGAAAATTCAATGCGCGAAGAAATTTCGCCGCGATTTTATTACGTTCATGTGAATGTCAACTAAAGATGAGTGCGCGATGGCGGTTGCATACGGTCCAGTTTGCACTATTGTTTGTCAATTCGTTGTACATATCTTAGCGTATTGTGTTCGCACGACTGTTATTTATTAACTTGATAACTAGATTAATTTGCTTATATATAATTAAATTCTTTTAACTGACCTTTCATTAGCCTGTAAAGAGATTCTGTAATGCAATTTTTAAAGTTAATATTAGACTTGTTTCTAGTTGAACTTGTTATAGATTGGAGATGACATAATAGTATTGTTTTTGTCTCAAATCCTATTTGTTTTACTCAAATATTTATTAGTGATATTGTAAATAATTTATGTATAATGCAATTAGAAAATTAGTACGCTTTTTTACACATTAGAAATGTATTTCATCTGATAATTTGTTTAGATTGACTATGAAGGAATAAAATTTAAATTATTGACTGATTATATTGTGCTTTTATTTATTTAACCTAATTCTTAAATCACCTGGGTGGATAGAACGGCGACTTCTGCACCTAATTTGGTTTTTAATACACTCACCCATATCCAGAATGTTACTTATTTTGATGTTTAGGTACCGGCCGAAGTTGCGTCCTAAACAGGAAAGTTTGGGATCCTCTTTTCAAGCTTCTCGCAAATATCTCAAAAACTAGAAGGCCTAAGTAAAAAATTATGAAATTTTGTACCATCCTTGTATAACGCCCCCATGGGGTATTGTCTAGAGATTAACGGATGACCTTAAATTGACCTTGAGCTTTGTCAAAAATTGTTGGATGCGCCATACTGTAAGTCAACAATATGTTTCAAGAATGTGGAATCTGGAACTGAAAGGCAAATATGATCCACTTCACCCAAAGCGCGATAACACAATGACCTAGAACAGGGGTCGGCAACCTTTTGAGTCGGAAGAGTCGAAAATTACAATTTACAAATTTTTTAAGTTATTATATTAGCCACAAAAATTTAAAATATCATAGTTACAGATTACGAAACAAGTCACAGTTATTATTGGTTTCATAGTAAAATTGCGTGAATTCGGGGTTTAAACGCAAGGTGACCGAAAGGGGCGTGGCCTAATCTGCGGCATTTGCAAACTCGCCATTTTTTTTTATTTGATAGCTCGCCAGGTGAAGGGAACATAAATAATATTTGCGTATGGAACTAAAGAGCCGCAGCGTCACATCCAAAAAGCAGAATGTGGCTCGCGAGCCGCAGGTTGCCGATCCCTGACCTAGAAGATAGAGGGTCAGTGAGTCCAACCTATAGTGCAACCAAGACCACAGGAATATTAGTCGACATTAACACTGACGTAATAAAATCGCGACCGGAATTTTTTGCATCATAGTGTTTGATTTTCAACTCCCGGCGTTAAACGATCCATTGCGCGAGAAAATCCCGCGGGAAAGATGCTTCAAGTGTATTTTTTTTATTCAGCTATCAGTCTCCCATCTAGGCACACGTTGCCGAGGCTGACTTAGAAAAGTCTTAACAGAGTTTGTACCGAAATTGGCCACAATAAAGACATTATCCACTAGTGAGGGGCACAGAACTCCGATGCGTATGCTGCGTCTCCACAGAAAATGGTCTACCTTTCAGCTTGCGTCGCATGCTGTCACCTGCACACGTGAGGACCTAATGGCTGCGTCAGTAAACGATATTCGTATTGCGGACGATTAGTATAGGGAGAGGCTGTCGTCACGACTGCACGATACGCGACTCCAATTAGTGTTGTGCCCACAGTTTTTATTTTTTTTGATACTTTTGCGTTGGCAGTGCAGAGTGGAAATCTTGGTATTTACTAATAAAAACAAGAACTGTAATAACAAAAATGTCTTTATTACAAAATATTGTTTCACAAAGATTACTTCAATTTACTTTCACTTAAAATCACAACAAAATCATGCTTAAAATAAAGCCTTTGTAAATGTCGAACTACCCACAAACTGAACAGATAAAAACGAATGAAAAACACAATCATTATATTTTTTTGAATTTAGAATTACGACTTTAAAATATTCAATTAAGTTTCGAAATTAGTCGTTAAATATTTAAAAAAGTATTATTGTTTGTGCAGTTCGACATTTAAAAACGAAGCCATCTTTTTGTAACCTTTCACGCGACGCGACACACGACAGATATTATACAAAAATATGCAAGTGTACAAGAATAAGAATAATTTTTAACAGACACCCGACAATGGGAACTTACATAGTATTTTCATACAAGAACTCATGTGACTAGGAGTGTGATAACCAACCTATTGCTGACCATACCTAGCCATTTAACGGCTACTAAAAGAAAAACCTCATTATTGCCAACCAGGGAGACATTTTATTTAATTCTATCAGTCATTCAAAGCTATTTCGCTGAAGAATAACACTGAGCAAATATACTACCCCTTATATAGTTCAACGGTCACAGCCAATCAATATTTTATTAGTATGCTCAGAATTAAACAAATTATGAAATACTTGTTGACGAAGCACTGGTTGACTTTAATGTCCTTCAATCTTAACATTCATGTATGGTCTTGATCTAAAGCAAAAGTAACATTTTTGTATAATTCAAGATACTCGTATATTCCGCATTTGGAAAACCACTGCGAAGGATGGACAAGTTTAAATATCTGGGTCACTGAAGATCTAGACGATAATTGTGACATTGAAAGGGCACGTAGGTCGCTGGTTGTCCGTTGACTCCGTTGTAACATGCTCGCCCGCTGGTTTACACGATGTATGAAGCTAGTTAAAGTAACGCTTTTCAAAGCTTACTATGTCCTTCTACACGTCCAGCCTGTGGGTAAATTTCATTTAGCGGGCATACAGCGACCTACGTGTTCAATATAATAATGCACTGAGAGTACTGCCGCGGTTGCCGTGGCTTTGTGTTCCGTCAGGGATGTTTGCAAATAATATTATTGACTTTGCCGCCATTATTAGGATTAGATGTGCATCCCTGATGTCGCGTATTTGCGGCAGCACCAACAGTATTCTCAGTGTATTCGCAGATCGGTGGGATTCCCCGATGTTGCGAAGGTGGATGCAGCTCCACGCTGAATTTTAATTGTATTAATTATATAAATCTGTATCTGTAACCTACTAACACTAGAAGTTAAGTAAAAATGTTACCAACCCCTGCCTTAAATAAAAGTTTTCTATTATTGTTATAGACTAAAAATAATCCAAAAAAAAAATGTAACCTAAAATACATTTGACCTATTATATTGCATCTATTTCATCATTAGTAGTTCTTATACAAAAACATTATTTATGTGCCGCCATTGTCGCCATCGACTTTTATACATCTGTTTACATTTATACAATTTTATACAACAGCACATTATTATTATTATCAAGGAGAATTTTAATACGACTACGCATTGACAAGCGAAACATTAGACTCAAAAACTAAATTCCTTTTTACTGTCTTTTAAAACGTAATAGGAACGATTCAAAATGTTTCCGGTCGCCTGAAGTTTATATTTCATATCAATTAATCAAACTACAGGCCAAAATGAGCGATATTTTTTTAAAGTAAGAAAGCGAGTTATGCTTCTTGCTCATGTTTTTTGTCCTCTTCCATACTAAACAAAACTGACCAAATGCTGGACCATGCAGTGGTCATAGTCAAAATGTTTATGTTAGAAGTTCGGAGTGTATTACGAGGTACCAGCCTCAGGGAACCGGAGGTGGAACTTGCGCAGGCGCCGCCGGGCGGCCCCGGCTGGCCCGAGGGTCATTGGGGAGGCTTCATCTGCTTCTGCTGCTCCAACAGGCGCTCCAGGGGAGAGGGGCCCGGCCCCGACCATAACGACTGGAAAGAACACGAAACCATTTTAATCTAAATTAATAAATTGGAACTGTTTGTTTGTAATGCCAAAATAAGAGCTTTTTCCTAATGCATATGAAAGTATATACGGTATTTATTAAAAAACGAAAAAAAAATCGTCTAGGCAGCACGTTCCCCTGGGATATTCCGACATCTACACGGGCAGCTAGTATATCATCAAACGTTAAGAATTAATCATCAGATACTCGTACATGCCTACATGCATACATCACGTCTCTTCATAACATCGTCTACTTCCTGCTCTTGTCCTAAGTTACTTGGGGTCGAAGCAAAGTTTTTCTTCTTCAAGTCACCCGTGCCAATCGCCGTTATCATTCACTCTTTATCATTCAGTCTCTTTTCTTTCATATCATTCCTTACATAATCCATCCAACTTTTCTTTGAATTTCGTCTCCCTCTCCATACATAAACTTTTATATTCATCAATATTTTAGTCACAAATGTGTTCCTTAGCTTAGTTTCATAACCTGTTAAAAAAATATAAAAAATATTTCACACAAAAATACGACTCACAATGGAAACATAAACCGATTCCTGGCTAGTCCCTACAGTAAATTTTGTCAAAATCAAAATATCTCATTTCACATAAACCTGCATGGGCACTTATGAAACGTTAGAAGCTAGGTACACGGTTCCCAAATTGTCGCTTCAATTTGGACAGAAACTCCACGGTTACTCTTTTTAAACCGACAAAAAAAGGAGGAGGTTACTCAATTCGATGCGTATATATATATACATATATATATTTTAATGTATGACCACTTTGGCACTCAGAATACAGAAAGAACCAGAAGCCCCGTTCAACTGATATTGCAAGCTGCAGGCTGTGTCTAAAACAAAACAAGTGACCACGCTCGCCTCACTTCCCACCCGCGTAATATTGCTAGCTCAGACATTATTTGCCCATTTTCGGAGTAAATGTTGAGAGTATTGGGGGTACGAAAATAATCAAATCAAAATTTTACTATCCTTTTCTATGCATGCATTAATACATACGGTTTGCTTTGATAACATTATTTTTTCAAGTCGATAAATATTTTTTTAGTAGTTTTATACATACTAAAATTCATTCATTTTCTCAGTTGGTAATAAAAAGAAGGGAAATCATAACTCTATTGGCAACACGTACAAGATGGACCCATTTTTCACGATGATAATTACAAAATGAACAAATAATTAAATAAGACAATAACTGAATGCGCTATTTGCACATAAAATGTGATCCCAACCTGTTTATTTTTTAACCTGGGTGAATTTTTAGAGATAGGAACGACCCAAGACGGCATAATTTAAATAAACTGAACACCGGTGGAACACGTCGCGCGATACGAAAGTCAAAGAGTACAGTATATAATATGAGATAGAGAGCTAACTTCACGTTTTAGGCTAAATCACGCGACAGCAGCGCCGCTCTGGTAGTTGTTCATCGAACTAGTCTCTCTCTATAGGTTGGTACATAGTAGATAGCTTTATTAACTTTTGGTATTTTCGTACTTGAATGGTTGAAATGAATCTGTAAAGTAAAAAATCCACTAAATTGAATAATCGTGAACTTCAATTTGGCTGTTTTTTTACAATACACATTAATTACAATAAACAGCGTAGGTAAGAGAATGCGTATTGTACGCAAAATTTTAACTACTCCGTAGAATGTTACGGTATATGTAAAAGAGTTATTTTGTAATTAATTTATTAGTTGATTACAATCACCATAAATAAAACTACTCTTTACTATTACAGTATTTATTCAGTAATAAATAATTAATGTTATCAATTGGTTTTATTGAGGATTATGCATTATTAAACATCATTATAACCATATTACAGATTATACATCATTTTAACCATATTACAGAACACTATCTGTAGAAACCTTATACTGTCAGCTGCACACCTGTTTACTCTTTGTCTATCTTATCCGCGGACGGTACTCAACTCGACGACACTAGGGGAAAAACTTTCACACACTCACTTGTATTTTAAGGAATTTAAACAAATTAAACACTTAAAAATAAAGACGAGAAAAATATGGGTATGCGCATCAGTAGCGTGCCGACATTTTTCTCAGGGTGGTCAGCACAAAAGCGCTGCTATAAAACAAAAGTTACAATTTTCATTTGAATGAGAAATTAAACGATTATTAGTGTCTTAAAAATTGTTTTTAAGTATTTATTGGCTTTATAAATTGCATAAGTGGTCTACTTTTGAAATATAATTATTTTTTGTAGTAAGCAGTTCATAAATAATATTTTATAAGGATGACAACTTCTTGATTTCGTTCTAACACTATCACAGCTAGATGGCATTACTTTCCATACTTTAACCCCCGTCACGAACTTTGTTCTAAGTCGACACAGCATGACGAAAGTCACAGCATGACGAAAGTCACAGAGTGACTGATCGGCTGCGCGTCAAACTACTGTATTTAAGAGTCGTTTTTGTGGCTTCAGTATTAGGCGCTCTCACGGCTTCTGGTGCTTTTTAACCGACTTCAAAAAGAAGGAGGTTATCAATTCGACATGTTTTTTTTAAAATGTATATTCGGGCATAACTCCGTCGTCTAAAGACGGATTTGCAAAATTCTTTTTTTGTTCGAAAGGGGTTTACTCCGAAATGGTCCTGTACCGGACGGGCGTGATCGCTTGGACACGAAGGGTGTGTAGGGAGGGTGTATTCCTATCCAGGTTTTATCCCGGTGTGTATGTAGGTCTCCCAGTCCACGCGGCGCTGACGTCCTGCACCTATAGGTTCCAGATATCTTCAGGGGCGGCTACTATCTTCCGTTCTTCACGACGTTACCAACGTTTTGACGACTGACAGAGAAACGGGTTCCAGACTTTCGTCTAGGAAGGGGTTGTTTTTGAGACACCTCTGTGAAGGGGTACTTTACCTGATTAAATAACACACATTTTGATTTAATCTTCAGGAAGCAATTTAGAACTTTTACTTGTACTACATGTTAATTAATTTAAGTTTAAAATAACAAAATTATCTTGCCGATGACTACGAATTAGGTGTGAATCTATATTTTCTAAGGTGCCTCGAAACTTTACCGTAACGAGGGCCTCAAATTGCTTCCTGTTTTAACTTTTATTTATTCTATTTTTGTCTATCGATACAATGGAATATAGCATACAAAACATTATTAAATTACTGTACATATGGCATGTTATATATCCCTGTATTCCCCTTGAAATTTCCCATCCCCTGAGATATCTGTATGTACTATATCTTCCCGCACTGAAAGATTATTTCAAGAAAACCCGAAAAATTATGGAAAATGTTACCAATAAATATTTTAAAAGTTGATTTTCTCGAAAACTACTGAACTTATTTCAATTCTGGTTACAGATACCTCAGGGTGGTTTACAGACCCAAAACAATCTAATATTAAGAACGTTACACATATGACTTTCAGGGCGTGACGCGCCCTGAAAGATGGCTAGCAAAACTCAAATCTTAAAAATTACTTAGCTAAAGCAACACAACTTTCAGAGCTCAATTGAGTGGGTTTATCTTTAGACTACGTTAGGGGTAGTTACGCCCAGGGCTAGGTCTCGGTTCTAGGTTACCTGGACGCACTTGAGACTATAAATTACGGCTATACAGCCCACTTAAATGAGGTCCGAAAGGGTGGTACTTACGGTTTTCTTATAGTAGGCACTTATAACCACTGTCTATTGGTTTAACTATCACTATTATCTTTATGATTTTAAATTAATGTCAAAAACAAACTATTAAACTATATAGTGACGCATCGTCGCGAACATTAATTAAGAAAACACATAAATCTCAACGAGAAATGTTCCCGTATTTTGAGCGCTCGGAGCGCTACTTGTACCTACGTGCGAAGTTACCTTAGGGCTTTTACTATCACTTTAAACACTACGAATTTGAATTAATGTCAAAAACCAAACTAAATAATGTAGTGACGCGCCGTCGCGAACAGGTCCCATTGAAATTTCATATCGATCTGATGATGCGTTTCGGAGACAGACAAGAACTCGTCAAAAAATTACAGCAAATCAACCGCGAACGTTGCTATCGCATAAATTTTTTTGACCCCAAGGATGATGAAATTTCGAATTGGTGTGGGGTAGATAACTAAAAAGTGAAAAATAAAAACTTTTTTCAAAAAAATAACAACCGACTTCCAAAGAAACACTACAAAGTGCAAAATAACTTTAATTTCGGAAGGCGGTGACAAATAATTAAAATACACATCCAAAGTCACCGACTTCCCAAATTAAAGTTATTTTGCACTTTGTAGTGTTTCTTTGGAAGTCGGTTGTTATTTTTTTGAAAAAAGTTTTTATTGTATTCTGAGACCACGCATATCTTTTTACAGAGTAGTTCGATTTAGATAATTCTTGGAAATTGGAAAGGGTATACCCCGAAGTTGGTCCCATATAAATTTGAAAAAAAAAAAAACTAACCCTAAGGGTAGGAAAACAGGGATGGTTGATTGTTCAGTCACTGATTGTAATGTAAAACCACGCATAACTGCTTACAGAGTAGTCCTAATCATGTAGTAATTAGTAGATTATAACCTCAAAAAATTATAAAATAAAAACTTTTTAACAAATAGTACATTATGGTACAAGCGTGTAACGTTGGTGATTACCGCTGAGGCGCCATTGAGACCCGAGCCGTCAGGTGAGGGTCTTAAGAGAGCCGAGGACGGTAATCATCAATAGGGTATTTTCCAATTTGATAAAAACTATTTTAATTTGAAGATTGGGACGATATATACAACAGAAAAATAAAAATAAATTTATTTATATCCATTTTCTCCATTAAAAAAGGATTAAAATCAAATTTATTTTTCGTTGTTTTGAATTTACCGCCAAAACGCTCCTTACGATGACTTTTTATCACGTGACATCGTGACGTTAGCTTTGCGTAAACAGCACCAGTACAAATGCTTAGTTTGGCGCAGTTTTAGAAGTATTTGTGCACAGAGGCACCGCATACCAGTGATTTCACTTTCTATACATAACAAATCTTGTTAATTATAAACACGACACTCACTTGTTTACTTACTAACTACTTTCGTTTACACAAAGTTGACGTCACGTGATAAAAAGTCATCGTAAGGAGCGTTTTGGCGGTAAATTCAAAACAACGAAATATAAATTCGATTTAAATCGTTTTTAATTGAGAAAATGGCTAGAAATAAATTTACTTTTATTTTTCTGTTATTCATTTAGTCCCAATCTTCAAATTAGAATAGTTTTTAATAAATTGGAAAATACCCTATACACACGTGTATCAAATGACGTTTTTCAACACACTCGTGAAGAAAATAATATTAAAAATCATTTTGTCCTTGGAGTTTTTAGGTAGTAAAGTTTCAATAACGTTAAGGGCTCCACATCTTATATCGGGCGGTGTTACAACATAAATCACTTTTTTTCATAACTAGTGCTTGTAGTCATTTTAATGAATTAATAACTATAATTTCAACAGTGAAAACGAGTTGTGATTTTTTTTTGCCAATGAAATTAATCAGTTTTCCAATGCGCGCGCATCTAACAATGGCGATCGGCCTATACTAAGGCCGCATTGCTGTGAGCGCTCACATCGATATTTTGCGTTCCGAGTATCACGATTCTGACAGGTAAAAACCGTCATTTTTGTCATCAATACGGAACGTTCGTGATCGCGATAAAAGTGTACACTCAACGTTAATACATAAATTCACTATATTCAACTTGTATACACCACACATTTCTTCTTCTTATTTCAAATAAATCTAAGTTAACTAAACATTCGATGCGACTCAAAACAAAACACCACAACTGTCATTTTTGACAAGATAGCGCATGTCATGACGTCATCTATGACGATTCGCGGGACGTCGTTATCGGAACGGGTGTGAGTGCGCTCAAATCGATATTATTTTAACTCGGAACGTGACCTAAAAGAATGATGTTTCTTTTTTTTTTTGGCTTTTCGCGGATAGGGTTTTAGCCACGTACAAAATGGGGAATTCAAGGTTTTCTTTATTACAGAGAAAACGAAAGTTTTATTTATTAAAAACGTACAAGTTGAATTTATCTATATAAATACGAAGTTGCATGAAATGAGCAAGCAATAGGTACATTAATTTATTTGTACTATTGAACACGACCTTTTTTTGTATCGAAACTTTTTTAAGAACAAAGCAAATCAACAAAAAAAAAAACCTATAACTCACTAGTGAATAATAGTAATGAAAAGTCACAGTTCGTTAATAGGTGTCATTATGTGCTTAATTGCGGCGAAATGAGAGCCATTTTATGAGCAAGTGTGTTGAAAAAAAAAAGCCTTTTATTTAAAAAATTAACAAAAAAAATTTAACCACCGAAAAAAACTAAAAAGCAAAAAATAAATCTTTTTGTTTAACCTCAATAACTAAGTTCGGAAGTCGGTGACTTTGGATATGTATTTTAATTTTATGTCACCGCCTTCCGAACTTAGTTATTGAGGTTAAACAAAAAGGTTTATTATTATTTATTTCAGACATAATTGTAGTCCATAGTTTTACACTCATACATTCAAAATTATAAACTAAGTATTATTTTTTGCTTTTCAGTTTTTTTCGGCGGTAATTTTTTTTTTAATAATTGGCTTTTACAATGTTTTCAAATTACAGTGATAATAGGTATGGGAAGACATTGCAGGCCAGTCAATAAGTACCAGGTACTTAAAGGAATGAAAATACAGAATAGAAAATCGTCTCCAAATCTAGTCTGTAAGGCCTACAACGTTCGTGTCTACAGTAGAAGATGCTACATAAAACATAGTATATTTACCGGCGGCTGCCTGTGCGTCCAGGCGCTGGTGTCGGGCGCTCCGCTGAACAGCGAGTACGTACTGCCCGGCGTCGCGCTGCTGCCGCCCTCGCCGCTCTACACATCATACAAAGAATTGTTTTATTTTTTAATATTTAAGGTGCCTACAGAAATATTCGATCTTAATAAAGCCCTTAACTTCAGAAGTTCATGGAAATATAAAATAGGGTAAATACAAAAAAATGGCTAGATGATGGAGCACTATTTATATTCAAAGCAGGCTATGAGAATAGAGGAACTAAACGCACAAGTTGAGATGGCCACCATGATCGAAATTCAGCCGTGACGATATTATAATAATTATCACAAAGCGCAACTCACCCCAACTTGATCCATATTCTTCAAATTCCCAATATCATTATTGACTGGCTCGTTAAAACTCATGTTCAGATTTCTCTGCTGCATATCCAAAGCGTTACCGCCGAAGTTTAGCGCGTTCATATCCATGAGATCTTTGTTACCCTGGTAGCTCAGCGGCTTGTCTACCATCTTCATCTGTAGCGGTTGGTAGGACATCTTGTTGTTAAATTGAGGGTACATCGACGAATCGTAGCTGACCGGAGGAGCGTAAGAAAAGCTATTTAGAGAAGAATTAAAATTAGGCGACGTCACTAGGTTCTGTAGCGTCTGTAACTGAGGTTGACCGATAGCGGATTGTAGGTACCCCGGCTGACTGAAATTCTCTTGTTTATTTTGCGTAATATTATTCTGTAACTGATTGTATGATAGATTCTGGTAAGGGCTTGGTAAATTTGTGTTTAAGTGTTGTTGCGAGTAAAAGTTGGATTGCAAAGGTTGTTGGAAATTCGTGTTAAAGCTATTCGGTTGGTCCGGTTTCCACCACATTGGTTGCTGGTAACCATCGGGCGGTGGTGGAGGTTGCTGAGGTTGCGTGTTCCAACTCCGAGGCTGCTGCGCGTTGAACAACGTATTATTCGGCTTAAAGCTGTCATCCCTGAATTTATTATCATTAAACTGGTTCTCTTGAGCACTCTGCCAGTATCTGTACTGGTTAGCAAAGCGAGGAGGTAGGTCATTCAAAAAGTTTTTCTTGTCTCCGGACATTTGGTAGTTATGGTTGAACTTTTGTCCATCTTGGAACAGTTCCTGTCGAGAGTTTTGCTTCTGTAGCGCTGCGGTTCTAACATCAATCTCTTTAGGGTTGACTACAGGCAACCTTATGCCCTGGTTGTTGACATTAGGGGCTGGGTAGCTAGGGTTGTAGCTTAAGCCAGTGTTCTGTATCCCATAGTTCTTTTGGAAGTTCATTCTAGGAGCGTCAGGGTATGTGTTCGGTATCGGGTTCCAATTCGGTGACGGAGGATGATCTTGCCTCTTCTGTTGGTAAGTCTGTGAGTTCTGACTTGATTGACTCGGTTTAACTTCTTTTTTCTCGTCTTTTTCCACCTTCTTGGGCGGTTCTGGTTCGGTGTTGAGTACCAAGTGGGGGTACCCTGCGGACTTGTCTTTGAGGGAGAGGATCCCGCCCGTCTTCCTGCCGAGGGGCAGGTTCGCTAGGGATTTGATAGGTTTCGGCTGTACCATCACTTTGGGTTTCTCCTCTTTAGACTCCGTCGTGTCTGCTGTCGAGTCCGGCGTTGGCGGAGGTGTTACGAATTTCACCTAAAAAATAAACAGTATTTTAGTTTACCAAAGACACGTGGCAAAAAGTGTTTCATAGATACTCCTTACGTACTTTGGAATAAAGTTGAAAATAAATCAACTAATCACTAGTCCTTTCTTTGAAAGCATAAAAGCGGCCAAAGCACGGGCGTAGCCAGGGCGAGGGTTTTGGGGGTTCAACCCCCGCGAAAAGTTCAGATATTAACATTCGTAGAATTTACAAAACTTTGGCAAGTGATTTTATAAACCTTTTGCATAACTTATTGGTGATGTTGTACCGATAGGTCCGGAGCGTGGTACTCACGACCAGCGTGCGTGTATGATCAGATGTATGAACGTAAACCAAGGATAATGAGTATGTAAGGATCGTAGCAGGTGGCGTTCTATAATGTCTGCCTACCCCCGTGGGGTTATGTATGCGGTTTAATAATGCAATTACTTTTCATCATTATTAATACTTATGAACGAAGTCTGATATGAAGCTCATACATAAACATAACATCACGCCTATTATCACCGCAGGGTTAGACATAGGAGTGCCTACAGTACACCGGCATTTCATACTAGTCAGTGTAGGAAGCTCACCTGTTTGTTGGTCTCCTCCTGCTTGCGCATGATGGCGGCCATGGCGATGTTGACGCGCGGCTTGCGAACCTCCTTCTTATCCTCGCTCTTATCTTCAAGCTGCTCCACCTCCTTCAAAATACAAAATAATTTAACAAAAAATTATTTAATGACTTAAATAAAACTAGATATATTTTTGTTTCAGGAGCCAGTATCCTAACACAATTTTTATGCCAACACAAAAAAATTAATGGAAACAAAAGACATTGTAAACTAAAGAGAGAGAAAAATGTACTTATAAACCCAGAATAAAAATTAAAACAGTTTGTTAGTGTATGTGTGTGTAATATGTACACTTGGATCCCTTTTTTTTGGTTGGGAAATCATCAAATAACTTCTCCCACCGTGGGTGGAGCAGGAGGGCGTGTCAGACTTTTCCTGACTAAAACCCACCCGTGTTCCCGCAGTTGCCCGTGTGCCAGGGGCCACGGTATCTCTTTCGAGTAATCCGCACCCCTGGCAGAGGATCCCTGGCTTAGGTTTGTTCAAACTCATTTGCCAACGTGCAATGGAGCGTAGTATTTGAGACGTCAAATTAACTGCTCATAGAAATAAATAAAAATTGCTGAATGGCCCTCTTCTTGACCTCCATAACGCCCGATGTAAAGCGATAGATGAGGGTCTATGATGGAAGCGAGCGTGCCAGTTGATTCTTTGACCCTAAAGAATCAAAAGGAACATGTTGTGTTGTATTCACATTAAACTTAAATTTATCTGAAATCTCAATGTTTTGATTGTAATAACCATGCTAGGCTGGCAGGTCGCTAGTACATTTTAAAATGTGTATAAGGTATACGTACGACCACTTGGTCCTCTTGCGTGGCGAGTGCTCGTTCCTCCCGTGCTCGCTCCAGAGAACCTTGAGGCTTGAGGATACCCACGCGTTTCTCACGAACTGTTGGTGAAATGTTATTATGAAAATTACAAACGTTTGGCTTCTGTACATCAATCAATGGGCTTAGCCTTTGCCCAACTATGTTGAAGTCGGCTTCTACTGTAACCGGATGCAGTTGAAATACTGGTTGTATTTTACACGGAGCCACACGGCCTATTTGATCTCCATAATTCTTACCCTGTTGCTGGGTAACAAGATACCTTTTGGCATAACTGGTTGTAAGACTTTCGGGCTTCGGAATACCTGAAATGACTGTCAAAGATCTACGAATGATAGTCGGGAGCAACAGCCTAACGTGGCGGGGTCACAGTATGTTATAGATGGTCAGCCATCCCACGGACAGACCTCGGCAAGCGTTGCTTAACCTTGAAGATTGACCCGTGCGGTTATTAAGTAACTACATTATTTCCTGTTTAATACAGGGTGGCGAGGACATCGACGCGCAAACTGTAATCATGAATTCAGAATAAGATTTTCGACTTCTGGCCTAAAAAAATTCGTTGTAATTTTTTTTACTGTTTATTTATAGAAAAGTACAATTACCTTGTTCAAAATTTATGAAATAGTTTTTTTTTTTAATACGATACATTTTTGCGCAGGGGTTTCAGGATCATGTACTCAATCATTGTTAATCTTTTCTATATTATTTAGTTTCCAATAAACGCGGGTAGCACACACACCTTTCTCCCTAAAGTCAGCCTCCGAGATGACGACGGGCGGCGGCGCGCGCGCAGGCTCGTCGTCGCTGTCGTCCTCGGGCTCGGGCGCGCCGGGCCAGGCCGCGCCTGGCCGCGCCGCGCCGGCCGCCCCCGCCGCGGCGCGCAGTGCCGCCAGCGCCGCGCTCAGCTGCTCGCCGCCCACGGACGACGCCGTGAACCTTGTGCTGCCGTCTTCCTCGCTGCAAGAATCAACTCTTTCAGTGATTGGACCAACATAGCTCATACAGTAAGGAAACTGTAGTGGCCAGTGGCGTGCAATCCATAGACAGAAAGACACTGCCTACCATACCTAAATCAGATAAATATGTAAAACTAATATTATTTTATCGATAAACAAAAAAACTTTATTCATAAATCAGTGCCGCCTGTCGGGCGTCGGTCGTATCATTAGTATCATCGATACAATACCCTGTTCATTCGTACAATTTGACGCAATTTCGCACTGCAATGCACTAGCGCCGCCGCCGCTGAGTGCCTCAGAAGAGACACGAACTATTCGCGTCTTAATGTTTATGTGTGCTCTCGTGGTCATGCAGATTTATTAGGTGTACTTTCCTATACATACGTGGCACACAATGTAACAAATAACGCACACAACCATACATGGTAGTCAATGGCTTTATAAGATTTTTTACAACGAAACGAATTACGAAACTTATTGAAGTTATCCGAAAAAAGTTGGTTATGCGACTATTTTAAAAAGTAGCATTGTTTCATTGAAATGTCGCTACATTAACAACAATTACTTTTGTCGTACTATTTCATATTCCGAGTAATTCCGACGCCATTGTTTGTTTTTTTATTTGTTTTGGTTGTGAGCTATGACAGCATGTAGTTAAGATTTTAACGTTGATAAATAGTGGAAAAAATACATAATAATTATTTATTATTTAAGCCTTTTATTTCCCACAAAATACAATAGTACAATAATATCTTAAAAACTAGAAATAATTCATTTACAATCATTTAAACATGCATAAGTTGTAACAGTATTAAACAATAAATAAAATAGTCTTTAAATAAATTGATTGATTTCTTATTACGAGTACATTGAATAAATTTCATTTCTTAATTCACGTTATTGGGTGCCCATTTAAGGGCAAAGGCCTCCTCCATCTTATGCCATTCTTCTCTATCTTGGGCTATTCTAGTCCAGGTGGGGCCGATCAAGGCCATAATATCGTCGCACCACCGGCGCTTGGGTCTACCACGGGTACGTGGTGCATCGCGAGGGTACCAATGGAGAACTCTCTCACTCCAGCGTCCGTCTGTGGCTCTGGTTACGTGCCCTGCCCATCGCCATTTCAACTTGCAAGCTAGTTCTACAGCATCTATTATTTTAGTGCACAGTCGTATGTCTTTGCTTCTTTTACGGTCTCGGAGTTTAATTCCTAGCATACTTCTCTCCATTGCTCGTTGGAAAGCTTGAAGTTTGTTCGTAACTGCCTTTGTTAGTGTCCAACTTGACAACTGTAGAGTAGTGTAGGTAATATGATGGTGTCCATAGCTTTCTTTTTCAAGCGAATCGGGATGCGCGATTTAAAAACTTCCTTCAACGACCAATATCTTCTCCATGCACTGTTTATTCTACGATCTACTTCATTTTCTGTCGGTCTGTTAAATGAAATGCTTTGCCCAAGATAAACACAGTTGTCTACGTATGCGATTGGCGTATCTTGTATTATCATAGGTACTCTTGAGCTGATGGTTAATAGGCATGTTTTGTCAGCGTTCATGTGAAGACCACATTTTTGGCTCTCCTCATCTAGAGACTTCAGCATGCACTTAAGATCTGCATGTGTTTGGCTTATCAAAATAATATCATCTGCGAAACGGAGGTGGTTGAGAAATTCGCCGTTTATTTTGATACCGATATCGCGCCAGTTTAACTGTCTGAAAACATGCTCTAGAACTGCGTTGAATAGATTAGGTGAGATAGGATCACCTTGTCTGACTCCTTTTTGGATGTTAAATGGCTCTCCCTTTTTCTCCAGTTTAATAATGGCCCTGCTGTTTCTGTTTCTTTCAAAATTTTTATGTAGTTTGTGTGGACGCCTTGTTCACAAAGCGAGCGCCATAGTTTCATGGGAGATAAGAGTCAAACGCCTTGGAGTAGTCTACAAAAGCTAAGTAGAGCTCTTTATTGTGTTCATTATACTTCTCTATAATCTATGTTATGGTGAAAATGTGGTCATTTGTAGAGAAGCCCGATCTGAATCCTGCTTGTTCTCTAGGTTGGTTTTCGTCTAAAGTCTTTGAGATTCTTTTTAATATTAGGCTTGTAAATAGTTTATAAAGTGTCTGAAGCATACTCAGTGGTCTATAGTTGTCCATTTTGCCTGGATCACCCTTTTTGTAAAGTAAGGTTATAATTGCAGTGTACCCGTTTTTTTTTTTTTTTTTTTTTTTTTTTTTTTTTTTTTTTTTTTTTGGGTGGGAAATCATCAAATAACTTCTCCCGCTCTGGGTGGAGCAGGAGGGCGTGTCAGACTTTTACTGACTAAAACCCACCCGTGTTCCTTCAGTAGCCCTTAAGCCAGGGGCTGTGGTGTCTCTTTCGAACAAACCCGCACCCCTGGCAGGCATCGACCCTTGCGGGTCCCATCACTATTTGTGCTGACATCTCTTTGAGGCGCGCGTGGAACACAACGCGCCGTCGACTTGGGCTTGGTCCTTACCGGACAGCGAGCTACCCATTACTCGCCGTCCGCAAGCCCATGCCTACGGTGGCCGGAAATCGGCCTGGGATTCCCGACGCCCAGGGCGTCTCCGTATCCTGCGGCGGCTGGGGTCGCGAGGGCGCATATGCTGCCTCTCCCTCACGTGCGCCGCCTCCCTTTTCGCGAGCATCACTGCTTCGCTGAAGGAGGTGACGGCTCCCCATTCCCTCTCGCTCCGTACCATGGCCTGGACCAGGGCCGGACGCGAGAGATCGCCGCCGCCGATCGCCTCCACGAGGACACGGCGGTGCTCCACCCAAGCAGGGCAGACCGCCACCGTATGCTCCACCGTGTCCTCAGGGCGATCTTCGCAGTGGAAACACCCGGGCGTTTCCTCCCGCCCTATCCGAAACAGGAACCTCCCGAAACAACCGTGTCCGGTGAGGACCTGCGTCAGGCGGAAGGTGAGGACGCCATGCCGCCTCTCAAACCACTCCTCAAAGAGGGGACTTACCGCCGCAATCGTGGCGTGCCCAATTGCTTCATATGTTCGAAAAATGTTTTGCAGTGTACCAGTCAGCTGGTATCGACTCTTGTTTTAAAATTTCGTTAAATATTGTGGTTAAAATAGGTATTATTGGCTCTCTGATGGCTTTTAATATGTCATTCGTTATGCGATCTTCTCCAGGGCTTTTCTTTGTTTTGAGTTGTTCGATGGAGTGGCTAATTTCGCACTCCAGAAATTCTGGTACACTGTCGGAATCGAGTGACTCCACATCTCGAATTGTGTCATCGTGAGAGGCAGGATGCTCATACAACTTTTTATTGTTTAATCCTAAAGCTATAAATCAATCGCGCTCACTCTATATATAAATACATTCAACTACACTTTCGTTCAAACCTAAACTCACTCGAATAACATACCCCACACTATACACATTTACACTATTCGATTGCTCCTACCCACCCATACACGTCTACAAAAATACGACAAATAAAGTAAAGAATCACTTACCACTCATCTTATATAATTATGAGTAACACATTACAAACTATAAATGATATAGACAGTACAGAAACTGCACAGCCTATTAAGTGTTCCCCTGAGGATCTCAATCGAATAATAAAACGAAATCCCAAGGATATTACCACCGTGTCACAAAACATTCGAACCATTTACTCTAACCACAGCGATCTGTTACTTAACCTACATAGTTTAAAAACAGATATAGACCTAATAACATTAACCGAATGCAGACTCGACACCTCCAAACCCATACCCCAAATACGCAACTACCTATCCTACCAAACAACCAATCACGTAAACAAGGCCGATGGAGTTGTTGTCTATGTTAAAAATACTCACAAAACCTCAGTAGAGGAAGTGAAACTGACACATGCATCCTGTCTTCAAATTAGCTTTCACCCTGAGCTAACTGTCTTGGCCATTTATCGATCGCCCTCAAAACCAAAATCTGATGAATTTATAAATTCATTAAATAATCACTTAACCACTATTGCGTCGAGAAAAAACATAAAATTAACAGGAGATATAAATATAAATTTGATTTATAACGAGGCTGAACACACTTATGATCGTTCAAACAGGTTAACCTATCTCAACATGCTGGCGATGCACGGGCTACTTCCAGCGCATTCACTACCCACAAGAGCCAAAAACTGTTTAGACCACTTCATGGTAAAACTTGACCCTATAAATACTACTGCGACCGTAGCTGTACTAAATACAACCATAACAGATCATTCCATGATTTTCTTACAGTTGACAAACAGAAAACATATACGTAAAATCGCTAAAACTAAAACCATGATTAACTTTGATAAAGCATTAGAAAACTTAAGTGAAGGTGACTTAAATGATTTGTTAAACTTTACCGACCCAAACACAATTTGTGACCGATTAATACATATAATATAAACTTGTCTTAAAAATAACACCATTACGACTGTAATACCACAAAAATGTAAATTAATAAAACCATGGATGACAGTCGGATTACTGCGCTGCATACGTAACCGCAACGACATGCAACTCAAGCTGAAGTTTGAGCCCCATAACGAAATACTAAAGATCACCTTCAAAAGATACAGAAACTATTGTAACTGTATTATTAAAAAGCTAAAGCGCAAACACGATCGAGATCAATTAAACAAGGCGTATAAAAATCCCAAAAAAATATGGGAAACTATAAATAACATTACTCATCGAAAGCCAAGCAAAACCCCCAGTACGGATCTTTTAGAGCTTAAGGCTACTCCAAAAGAGTCAGCTGATACTGTAAATAAATACTTTTCCAACATAGGTAAAATCCTTGCGAACGAGATAACTGCCAGCACCACCACAGGCTATGGCCAAAACTATAGTGACTCACCTAATGTCCCTCTATCATCTTTTGTACTTTTAAACACAGACCAGGATGAGGTTCACCGCGTTTTAATGTCTCTGAAATCAGATAGTGCCGGCCGGGCTGTGCAACTGTCAACTGTCAACTTCCTAAAAATCGCTCATGCTCTTGTTGTGCCAATTATAACCCACTTAGCGAACCAGTGCTTCGAACGCGCTACCTTCCCGGACGCCTTAAAACTAGCGTTTATAACACCTGTGCACAAGAGTGGTGACAGAGGTAATCCGTCGAACTATAGGCCTATATCTGTACTGCCATCAATATCTAAAATAATTGAAAGATTTATAAATTCACGTCTCTTATCCTATCTTAATAAAAACAACCTTCTATCGCCCTCGCAGTACGGTTTCAGACAGAAAATGTCTACAGAAGACGCAGTTCTAGCGCTTGCCTCCACTGTAACCAGTCAAGTAGACAGCGGTGGCAAGTGCCTCGCTGTCTTCCTGGATCTTAAAAAGGCTTTCGACACAGTCTCTGTCTCCACTCTGCTGGATAGGCTGGAATCAATGGGAGTAAGAGGTATTCCGCACGCTTTGCTCAAAGACTATCTAAGCGACCGCAAACAAAAGGTTAAAATAGGCAATATCATTCGCTCTGAAGAGACCGTCCAGTTCGGAGTTGGCCAGGGCAGTGTGCTCGGACTCGGACCGACATTGTTTCTTATATACATAAACACCCTATGTATCATGAAAATCGTAGATGGGCACATTTTTTCCTAAGCAGATGATACTGCCATAGTGTTCAGTGCCGCTACCTGGGACGATGTCCGGATAACTGCCGAGCGCGGGCTGGCAAGAATTGCAGCTTGGCTTGACCTTAACCTTTTAACCTTAAATACTTCCAAAACCAACTTCATCTGCTTCACAAAGTATAACATCTCTCAACCTCCCCCAGGATTCAAAATTAAAATCCATAAATGCCACTATCATGTAAACTCAAATACCTTGGTATTATGGTTGATCAGCGATTATCCTGGCACAATCACACTGAATTAATAATGAACCGTGTGCGGAAATTAATCTGGACTTTCAAGACATTACGTCATGTAACCTCGAAAAAACTCCTGCTACAGATTTACATCTCACTTGCCCAATCTGTCCTGACATATTGCCTACCTGTCTGGGGAGGTGCCACTAAAATTAAATTTCTAGACCTCGAGAGGGCTCAGAGGTCCCTACTGAAAGTAATGTTTTTAAACCCTTCAGATTTTCCACCGAGAACCTTTACCGGACAACAGATCTTCTGACCGTTAGAAAGCTTTACGTACTTCATATAACTCTTACTAAGCATAAAACTCTATAACTCCCACAGAAGACAAAAGGCAGAAGGAAAAATACGGTTGCTCCCACTGTCTCAGTTAAGTCTACATTCGCGAAAAGACAATATCCTAGGCAATCATCCCATTTATACAATCTTCTTAATAAAAACCTTGACATTTACCTACTAACTTATCGCGAATGCAAAAAGGCTTTGTCGAAATGGCTTAAGACAAAGACATATGACGAAGTAGAAAATGTGGTTCAATCAATGATACTATAATTAAATAAATATAATACACTAACCTATATGTTATTTCTGCTGCTAATGGAAGATAATGTCCTAGGGACATAATTTTTCCGATCCCAAGACCAGTTCGTAGGGTTAGCTAGCAATAATAAATCCACACCATGTATTACGTGTAGGCCCAAACCTCACTCCCACACTTACAACCACTACTCACATATACATTCACAACCACTACCTCCACACCATTGTCACACTTAACACACACGCCCCAGCGCGCTTTTTGATGTTTTTCTTTTATTTTTGTTGGTTTATGTTTATATAATTTATTTTGTTGATGCTCAAAACTTAATAGGAAATAAATAACCTGGGGAAGGGTGGAGCATCTTAACACAAGCATGCTATTTGCTTAACAGGATTCTCCCCATTGCAACTAGAATAAGCTATTTTAAGTTGATGCAATCTGGTATAAAATTATATTGCAACGTTTAATATATTATTTCTGTCTGTCACTTGGTGTCTGTATTTTGTAAGTTATGTAATCCATTTTTTGCTGGAATGTAGTCTTTTGTACGCTCTTTTGACTGATGCAAATTTCTCTAATTCAAATTCAATAATATTATATCTACGTTCTTTTGTATTTGCTTTCTAATTAATTTGTATAATGCCGATAAATGTTTTTTTTTCTATGCTAGTTTTGTTTTTCTTTTCTTTTAACAGAGTTCTCTCCTTTATTAGTCTTGCTAGCCTTTCTTCAATTACAGGTTCAATACACTTTTTGTTGTTTTGTAGTTTATTCTTACTGTTTCAAATTTTTGTAACGAAGGTAGAGTAACTGTGCTGTATATTTGTAAACTCCATGTTTTTTATTTCTTGCGAAAATTCCTGTTTCAAATTCTCTTGCTCAGGAGCCGCAATATCATTATTGGTTTTTGCTCCGAAGTGCTTTCTTGAAGCAATGCGCTTGTTGTGAAGTATTAGTGATGCACGTACCAGTCTGTGATCAGTTGGATGTGTAGTAGGTATGACATCGACGTTATAGATTCTGTTATTGTTCTTTGTTATAATGTAGTCAATTTCACTTCGTGTAACGCTATTAGGGTGCATCCAAGTCCATCGACGCTTCGGGTTTTTCTTGAAGTAGGTATTTGAGATATCTAATTGATGTTCAAAACAAAAATGTATTAGAATCTGGCCTCTCGGGCTCCTTTTCCCATTTCCCCACGATCCTATAACATCTTTGCCATCATTAGTGGGCAGACCAATCTGTGCGTTGAAATCTCCTATTATCAATGTGTCTCTGTTCGTGTTTTTCATCGCTTTTCTGAGATCCTCGTAAAATCGATCTATGTCCTCCAATGGTGATTGTTCTGTTGGGCGCGTAGACTTGGATAATATGGATTGTTTTATCTTCGATGTAAATGCTTAACTTTGCTACTCTGTCGGACACCGGCACAAAGTCTTTGATGTTTTATTTAAATTCTTTTTTTATTAAAAATCCAATACCGTTCCTGTTATGGGTTTGCCCGTAGTACATAAAGATAAAATCTTGATACTCTATAATTTCCCTGCCTGCAAGTTTTATTTCAGACAGTCCAATTATATGCCAATTTAGCTTAGCAATAGCGTATTTCAGTTCGGTGAATCTCGACGTATTAATCAGTGATCTCACATTCAATGTGCCAATGTCCTCTACATATTTGTTTTTTCTATTGTGTGTGATGTCTATTAAAAATACATGATATTCACTGTAAAAGTTTTTCAGGTCTGTGCTTAAAGAAAAGAAAAAATGATGCATTTTCAAAACTATCTATCGGTGTCAGTCGTAAATTCAATACATAACAATATGATTGCATGCTGTGTAGGTAGATACAGCAATCGAATATTCATTTTTTTGCCTTTTAATATTTCCGCCTACCCTGTCTAAAAACTCTGTGCAAACCACTGGTAGTGGCAGTGACATGATTATTGAAGGATCGGTGGCCGGTGAAGCGGATGAGTCATGGAGTGGGAACTACGTATCGGCAAACGAGGTGTCGGATCGTGGACCGACGACCTTGAGAAAGTGGTACAAACAGACTGGGTGCGGAGGGCGGAGGACAAGGTGTTGTGGTGCACCATGTGAAAGACCGATGTCCAGCAGTGGACTGCGATAGGCACATGCAAACCGGACCACCAATATGAAATGCTTATTTCTTTTTCGTTCCCAATAATTACGACATGCCAGAGATTAAAACTATCCCATTTGTTAATCCAGGTTTTAAACGAAATGTGCCAAAGTTTCATCCAAATCCGTTCAGCCTTTTATGCGTGATCAATCAACCAAACATACAAACTTTCACATTTATAATATTAGTAGGACTAACTTTTCCCAGCGGCCCCACCCGCGTGAATTATCCCACAGGAACGTACTACCAGGATAGAAGTATCCTATGTGTTAATCCAGGTTATAAAATACCTGTTTGCCAAATTTCATCCAAATACGTTCGGCCGTTTTTGCGTAATTGAATAACAACCATACAAACTTTACATTTATAATATTGTTACGAGCTTGGGGTTCGTGACAATTAAAAACTGCCGATATGAATGACCAAAAATGACTCTTTAATTAAACACACTAATTACACAACACAATTGCACTACAGCAGGCTTAGACAAAACACATTTCTGTTAGAACAGAAATTTATTTTGTCTCTAGGCCCTGATTACTCTTAAGTCGCACTTGAAGATCGTTTTCGATGGGCACGCCACGATTGCGGCGGTAAGTCCCCTCTTTGAGGAGTGGTTTGAGAGGCGGCATGGCGTCCTCACCTTCCGCCTGACGCAGGTCCTCACCGGACACGGTTGTTTCGGGAGGTTCCTGTTTCGGATAGGGCGGGAGGAAACGCCCGGGTGTTTCCACTGCGAAGATCGCCCTGAGGACACGGTGGAGCACACGGTGGCGGTCTGCCCTGCTTGGGCGGAGCACCGCCGTGTCCTCGTGGAGGCGATCGGCGGCGGCGATCTCTCGCGTCCGGCCCTGGTCCAGGCCATGGTACGGAGCGAGAGAGCATGGGGAGCCGTCACCTCCTTCAGCGAAGCAGTGATGCTCGCGAAGAGGGAGGCGGCGCACGTGAGGGAGAGGCAGCATATGCGCCCTCGCGACCCCAGCCGCCGCAGGATACGGAGACGCCCTGGGCGTCGGGAATCCCAGGCCGATTTCCGGCCACCGTAGGCATGGGCTTGCGGACGGCGAGTAATGGGTAGCTCGCTGTCCGGTAAGGACCAAGCCCAAGTCGACGGCGCGTTGTGTTCCACGCGCGCCTCAAAGAGATGTCAGCACAAAAAGCGATGGGACCCGCAAGGGTCGATGCCTGCCAGGGGTGCGGGTTTGTTCGAAAGAGACACCACAGCCCCTGGCTTAAGGGCTACTGAAGGAACACGGGTGGGTTTTAGTCAGTAAAAGTCTGACACGCCCTCCTGCTCCACCCAGAGCGGGAGAAGTTATTTGATGATTTCCCACCCAAAAAAAAAAAAAAAAAAAAAAGATCGTTTTCGATGTTTTCGCTTGTATCGCTTAACTAAAACTGCCCGGAACGCGCTCCGTTCTCGCTTATATAGGGCCCTCGGATAGTTCCAGCACCTTCTACCGTAAAAGCATCTAGAATGTTTGAGAACATATCGGCCCTGACTGAACACATGTCGATAGTTCTAGCATCGAACTTTCTAGAAAGGTCTTGACTATTAATTCTGCTACTCGATACGAGATGGCGCTAGTGGTAACCAAACATTAATAGTGCCGCGCAACAATATTAATAGGATTACCTCTTTTTAACATACGAAAAAAGGAGAAGGTTCTTGTCGACACAAATATTTACAGAGTGGTACAATTTTTACTTATTATCATCAATCAAGTCAAATCAGAATCATCTATTAACTTCGCAAAAAACTTACGTATAAGATAGATGTTCGGGCCTCAACTGCGACAGTTTCTTGCCCAACAGTATCAGACGATGCGCGCGCACTCGCTGTTCCAACTCCGGCTCACCGCTCAGACACGTCACAGATACTTCTGATGGGGGCCTGGAGAGATAACATAGTATTTATTTATTGAAACTTTTCGCACACAAAAAACAAAGGCGCACGGAAGGCATGACCTTAGGTGTTCTCTACCAGTCATCCAAGAGTGGTCAAGAGATTAGATGGCAAGTGCAGTATTTGCGGGAAATGTTAAAGAATAACATAATAACAAGATTGAATAGAAAAGATAGGTACGGTATCTTTTCTATTCTATCTCCCAAACGATACGAAATTAATCAGAGTGGCAGGGATCGATGCGCAAACTGTAACCATGATTCTGAACTTGAATAAAAAAAAATACGTTCGTAAAAAAATGCTGTTCTATACATTCTAAACGAGAAGACAAATCTGTGGAAAAGTGTTATAGCATTTTTCTATGCAACAACAGATTTTTTTTTTATCGACGAAAACGTTCTAGAAAAATTCGAACACGTGCGCCGACTCAAACTGGGCCCGAGTGTCGAGGTGGATTATGGCCCACAGAGAGGAGACCTATGTTGGAACATTATAGGCTGATGACACATGCCTTTGCAGGATTTGACCCTTATGAGCATCGTTATCACTGGGTACAATTATACAGAGCCAGTTTTATGCACCATCTCAGCTTTCTGACCAACCAGGGATAGGTTTACTTACTCAGCATCATTATCCTCCGCATCCACATCTAGGTCAGGCACTCGTCCCCCGTACGTGTCCCACGCGGCGTGGTTGGGGAACCGCAGCCCCGTCAGAGCACTCTCCAGCGGGAGGAAGCCCGCTAACTCCTCGTCTTCGGGCAATGGGACGCTGTCATCTGCGAAATGATAAGGGAGGTCAAGAATACTGGAAGAATACAAGAATTGTCGTCTGCAAAGTGATTAAACTGCAAATGAGTTAAATTACATGGGATTGTGATAAGGCAGATGCGCTAAGGTAACCCACTATTAATCCGTGAAGTAGTTTTTGCGTGAAAGAGTAACAAACATCTATCCATCGTCACGAACTTCATATTTATTTAGTAGGATAGTAGGATTTAGAACACATTCCATACTCACAAGTGTCTGTTAAAATTGCAGCAGATGGCGCCAGCATGTTCAGGGTATGCGCGAAGGCTGGCCACAGCGCCGCTAGTGAACACCACGCGGGGCAGCTTAATATCTTGGAGTGCCACGCCGCCCACGACATCCACACCTTCACTGCATGAAAGATGTTGCGTTATTTAGATGACAAGAACATGGAGTATAAGATACCTATCACACAGATAAAGGAAAAGTGAAAGCTTTGATGCAATGAAACAAATTGGCTAAGGGTGCAATCAGATCCTGGTCGGTCGACGTTGGACATCTAGTAAAAATGAGACTTTAGCCTTCGGTCATGGCGTTGTCTCTACTGCCAACTGCTGCAGTATATACTCACAGGCGGGCAGGGATCGCTGCAGCGGCGCGTCCACAGTGTAGTTGGGCAGCAGGAGCGCCAGCAGTGTGCCGGTGGCGAGAGAGCTGGCCAGCTGAGCCGCGCGAGCTTCGCCTTCGGTCATGGCGTTGTCTCTACTGCCAACTGCTGCAGTATATACTCACAGGCGGGCAGGGATCGCTGCAGCGGCGCGTCCACAGTGTAGTTGGGCAGCAGGAGCGCCAGCAGTGTGCCGGTGGCGAGAGAGCTGGCCAGCTGAGCCGCGCGAGCTTCGCCTTCGGTCATGGCGTTGTCTCTACTGCCAACTGCTGCAGTATATACTCACAGGCGGGCAGGGATCGCTGCAGCGGCGCGTCCACAGTGTAGTTGGGCAGCAGGAGCGCCAGCAGTGTGCCGGTGGCGAGAGAGCTGGCCAGCTGAGCCGCGCGAGCTTCGCCTTCGGTCATGGCGTTGTCTCTACTGCCAACTGCTGCAGTATATACTCACAGGCGGGCAGGGATCGCTGCAGCGGCGCGTCCACAGTGTAGTTGGGCAGCAGGAGCGCCAGCAGTGTGCCGGTGGCGAGAGAGCTGGCCAGCTGAGCCGCGCGAGCTTCGCCTTCGGTCATGGCGTTGTCTCTACTGCCAACTGCTGCAGTATATACTCACAGGCGGGCAGGGATCGCTGCAGCGGCGCGTCCACAGTGTAGTTGGGCAGCAGGAGCGCCAGCAGTGTGCCGGTGGCGAGAGAGCTGGCCAGCTGAGCCGCGCGAGCTTCGCCTTCGGTCATGGCGTTGTCTCTACTGCCAACTGCTGCAGTATATACTCACAGGCGGGCAGGGATCGCTGCAGCGGCGCGTCCACAGTGTAGTTGGGCAGCAGGAGCGCCAGCAGTGTGCCGGTGGCGAGAGAGCTGGCCAGCTGAGCCGCGCGAGCTTCGCCTTCGGTCATGGCGTTGTCTCTACTGCCAACTGCTGCAGTATATACTCACAGGCGGGCAGGGATCGCTGCAGCGGCGCGTCCACAGTGTAGTTGGGCAGCAGGAGCGCCAGCAGTGTGCCGGTGGCGAGAGAGCTGGCCAGCTGAGCCGCGCGAGCTTCGCCTTCGGTCATGGCGTTGTCTCTACTGCCAACTGCTGCAGTATATACTCACAGGCGGGCAGGGATCGCTGCAGCGGCGCGTCCACAGTGTAGTTGGGCAGCAGGAGCGCCAGCAGTGTGCCGGTGGCGAGAGAGCTGGCCAGCTGAGCCGCGCGAGCTTCGCCTTCGGTCATGGCGTTGCTCTCTACTGTCAGGTCTTCTGTGGTGGAATGGACTAGCCATACCATTACACACGCCATCTGAATATTATGAAGGAATGGCTAGAATTGATGTTCAATCTGTGTGTGATTGGTTTAATAAATACAATGGAGACACAACATACACGTAGAAAACTCAAGGGACGCCTTTTTAAAGGCACAGTCAATAACTCAGCGTTTAAAGTAAAGGACCGATCAGGTTGTCCAACTGTCCCAATAACGAAGAAAATATTAAAGAACAACGGCTAATTTGGACTCAAAAATAAAGGGTTTGTTACCGAAATAGAGCTTATTCAGAATGAAGCATTTTGTGAATGTAGTCATTAGTAGTCAGTAATAGGTTATCGTCTGCAATAAAATACAACTTTTGCTTAACAGAATATAGGATAATATATCCTGATTCTAAACACATTTGTAAGTTTCAAAAGTGTTTCCAACGTCTTACTCGATTTTTATTTCTAAATCGAATTTAATAAAAGTTAAGTCTATGGCATAAATCGGTGTTACTGATGAGTAAAGAGTGTTAATCAAACTAACGAATAGTGAACACTCACCTTTATAAGCGTCATGGACTCAAAGCTATCGGTGGCGATGAGCGCCGTCAGCGAAGAGTTGAGGGAATTCACCAGGGCGGCCGCCGAGTCCAGTCTACAACAAGGAACATTATTTAGGGCACTGATTTAGTTAGGGTGAGTGGAAAATAGTACATTATGGTACAAGTGTATAACGTTGGTGATTCATCAATAGACACGTGTATCATACGACGTTTTTCAACACACTTGTGAAGAAAATAATACTAAAAAATCATTTTGTCCTTGGAGTTTTTAGGTAGTAAACTTTCCATAACGTTAAGGGCTTCACATCTTATATCGGGCGGTGTTACAACATAAATAATTTTCTTCATAACTAGTACTTGTAGTCATTTTAATGAATAAATAACTATAATTTCAACAGTGAAAACGAGTTGAGATTATTTTTTTGCCAATGGCGGGAAAAAGTAATCAGTTTTCCAATGCGCGCGCATCTAACAATGGCGATCGGCCATGGACTAAGGCCGCATTCCGAATTAGAAAAATAACGCTATGAGCGCTCACATCGATATTTTGCGTTCCGAGTTAGATATCACGATTCTGACAGCTAAGATCCGTCATTTTTGTCATCAATACGGAACGCTCGTGATCGCGATAAAAGTGTTCACTCAACGTTAAAACATATATTCACCATATTAAACTTGTATACACCACACATTTTTTCATCTTAGATAGTAGTTAGCTAAAGATTCGATGTGACCTACAACAAAACAGCACAACTGTCATTTTTGACAAGATGGCGCATGTCATGACGTCATCTATGACGATTCGCGGGACGCCGTGTGTGAGCGCGGTCAAATCGATATTATTGTAACTGGGAACGTGGCCTAAAGAATGACGTTTCTTTTTTTTTTTGCTTTTCGCGGATAGGGCTTTTAACCACGTACAAAATGGGGAATTCAAAGTTTTCTTTATTACAGAAAAGAACAAAAGTTATCTTTGAGTGAAAGATTTATTTATTAAAAACGTACAAGTTGAAATTATCTATTAAATTACGAAGTTGCATGAAATGAGCAAGCAATAGGTATATAAATTTATTTGTACTATTGAGCACGACCTTTTTTGTATCGAAACTTTTTAAGAACAAAGCAAGTCAACCAATAAAAAAAAAACTATAACTCACTAGTGAATAATAGTAATGAAAAAGTCACAGTTTGATAATAGGTGTCATTATGTGCCTAATTGCGGTGAAATTGCAGCCATTTTATGAGCAAGTGTGTTGAAAAAATATTTTAGAAGTCAAGCCGAGTGCGAGTCGGCCCCTCATTTAAAGTCGGTTCCGTCCATCAAGACAAAAACACATGTTTTGTATGGCTCCCTTTAATTTATATTGTTAATTGGTATTTATATTGGCGTTTATGGGATTTTTGGAAATCAACTTAGTATAAAATGACTTCAGTGATTAACTTACTCTTCCACAGTGTGTATGTAATGCATGGCCCTGATGAGCTCTGTGACGTAGGAGTGCGCGTCCAATCGCCCGGTCAGCGTCAACGGCGCGGGCGCAGTGCTGTCCGTCACGCCCGGGATCACTGGCAGGTCTTTAGGGTCACTGCTGGACAAATAATATACGTGTTTTATGTATTTATTAAATAAAGCAAATGAAAATAATTTGCAACATTCATTTATTTGAAAGATTGCCACAGACTACAGAGCATAGAGTAGCGTTACCAGTGAAGTACATTTATTTTGTTGGTATATTGGCATGGTTAACTGACAAATTATTCAATTAATGTTCTGTTTCTCATAATGTTAATTACTTTGCCTACTTAATGTATAAAATCAAGTCTATCTAACTAAACAGACAGCCGTGCTGCTGGGGAGTTTGTTGCGCCACTTCTTCCCAGCTAAAGCACCAGGAAGTGGTGAAGGGTGGGCGTTTTTGGGGACTGTCTTATGTATTTTGACGTTCGAAAAGTGTTAATTCTCAGCCTAATTTGAATAAATGACTTTTGATTTTGATGTTGAAGTAACATTTCTATTATGGCAGTGAAAATTCAAATTTATATTAACTACAGTTTTTTTATACTTAGATTAGGTGTGAAGTGGAGTAAGGCTATGTGAAGGAAAAGCAACCATACTGCACACAACATTTTTAATAGGGTATTTTCCGATTTCACAAAAACTATTTTAGTTTGAAGATTGGGACGATATATTTAACAGAAAAATAAAAAATAATTATAAAACACATTTTCTCAATTAAAAACGATTAAAATCTAATTTATTTTTCGTTGTTTTTAATGTACCGCCAAAACGCTCCTTACGATGACTTTTTATCACTTGACATGTGACGTCAACTTTTTTTATACGGCACCGGTGCAACTACTTAGTTTGGCGCCGTTTTAGAAGTATTTGTGCACCGCACACCAGTAATATTAAATATTATTTATATCCATTAAAAATCTTGTTACTTATAAACTCGTATTACTTACTAACTACTTTAGTTTACACAAAGTTGACGTCACGTGATAAAAAGTCATCGTAAGAAGCGTTCTGGCGGTAAATTCAAAACAACGAAAAATAAATTTGGTTTAAATCGTTTTCAATTGAGAAAATGGATAGAAATCAATTTATTTTTATTTTTCTGTTAAATATCTCGTAACAATCTTCAAATTAGAATCGTTTTTAAAAAATTGGAAAATACCCTATTGTCAGCCGTTAAGTAAGAAGTACTTATCCAAGGAGTTCAAACTATCACAACTGTATTTATGCACTTAAAATTGTATAAAATCGCTGTTGTTTCGTTGGTCTAGTGGTCGCAAGCGCTACTGCTGAGCAGGAGATCCTGGTTTCGATTCCCATGTCAGGCAAAGTGTTATTGGGTTTTTCTATCTGAAATTTCTCAGAAATAGCCCGGAGTATGGATTTGTGCCTCTGTTGTTGGCAATAGGCTCCCCTCTATTACATGGGACCTGAATATAACTGGCGAAATGTGGGTGTGTGGGCAATCCATAAATTACGTCGCACGTTAAGGGGGGAGGGGATCAACGAAATGTGACATTGCGTGACAAGGACCAGGGGGAGTCAAAAGCTTTGTGACGTCACATGTTAAAACCTAAAATACTAAAACTCTACTTACCTACTCTTACTTCTAAACATAAAATTATAAATATGTGATGTCACACAAGGGGAGGGGGTTTTGCAAGTGTGACCACCTGTGACAAGGACAGGGAGAAACACCATAAATGTATATGAAGTAATTTATAGATGGCCCCCTATAGGTACACTTCTGCCAAACCCTTCGAGGAAACTAGGCATGATATAATGTAAACTGTGTTGTGTGCCTTTAAATGGAATTGTATATCTAATACACGTAGTACATGTGTGAAATTGTGATTCCAAAATTTAGATTGACTATCCGCCGCTATTTAGTATCCGCTTCTATAACAAGTTGCCAAAGTCAGTTACACAACTTAGCGATGGAAAGTTTAAAACGCACATCAAACGTGTCCTTATCAAAAAAGCATATTATGAGATAAAAGACTACGTCGAAGACAGGGAAGTTTGGCATTAATTCCTTCTGCACATGTGGCTTTCCTTGTACCTCATTAACAACATAACTATGTGAAAGTCTATTAACTGCTCTCAATGTTCTTTTTTATTCTTTTTATTTTTACAATGCTGACATATTCTCGTCATTATTTGACATTTTAATATCGACTATTTTTGAGTGATTGTCATGTAAATCATGTCACTGTGTTTAATTAGGTTCATTTTATTTATGTAGATTATTTTACATATTGTGAATAAGAGAACGTTGTAGGCCTTACAGACTGTAGATTTGTAGACGATTTTCTATTCTGTATTCGTCTAAGTACCTGGTACTTATTGACAGGCCTGCACTGTCCTCCCATACATTTTATCTCTGTAATTTGAAAACATTGTTAAAGCCAATTATTTTTAAAAGAGTAACCGTGGAGTTTCTTGTCGGCTCTTCTCCATAGGAAACAACAATTTGGAACCGTGCACCTAGGTTCTGACGTTTCATAAGTGCCCGTGCAGGTTTATATGAAATAAAAATATTTTGATTTAGATTTTTTGATTTTCCCCTTTTTGAAAACAGCGTGATCGCTTGGCTGCAGTGTACCGACCTGGGCAGCGCCGCAGCGGCCCGCAGCGTGCGCGCCAGGTTGGCGGGCGCCGGCGGGAAGGGCGCGCGCACCAACAGCGAGCGCACGTGCCAGTACAGCGCGCCCAGGCGCCGCCCGCGTCGCCACGCCACCAGCGCCAGCTGGTTGTACGGCTGGCCCGAGTGCGCCGACACCACCAGCGCGTGTCTGGGTCATTCATTATTTCAATTCTCTAAGTACATTTCTACAAACACTTTTACACGTCAATCATATTTTTAAACTAGATGAGGTTGGCGTTTCTTATCTGACTACTCTGAGAAGAAAGACCGAAACAAACTCAGAGGTCACAGTCTCTTTTAAAGTCCAGACATAATACTGGTCAGATCAAGACGACGTAGATTGATGTCGAAAATGGTATTTTGAACCCTGCGTTGTTAGACTCAAATCAAATTCTAATAATATATTATTTGAACTTTTAAAAGTGACCATGATCTCTGAATTTGTTTCGGATTTTTTCTCAGGGAAGTTTCCAAATATTGACCGAGAAAATATTGACGTGTAAAAATGTCTTAAAATATCTGCTTTCATACATGAACATTTAATTAGACATAAATTGCAATTTTTATTCGTACCTGTAAAAGGTATGCGCCACCCGCAGCTGCTGCCGGTACCGCGCCAGGTCCCCCAGGTGCACCAGGCAGTGCTGGCAGATGTAGCGCGCCGACGTCGGCGGCGGCAGGCGCGCGCCCGCGCCCGCCTCGCCCGCGCCCCAGCCCTCCACTAGCCCCAGTAGCGACGCGCGCCGTCTGGGGGCATAACGCGATAGATTGCTCAAGTGCGGGCAATAGATAAAACATCACTTACTAAAGTGCAAGCATTGGACGCACTTTTAGCTGGCTGGTGGTTACCGCCTCAGAGTGAGTGATCCAGCGATACATTTATTTGCTTACGTACGTACTCAGCCTATAACGTTCCCACTACTGGGACACAGGCCTCCTCTCAGTGAGAGGGAGTGGGCCGTCATCCACCACGCGGGCCCAGTGCGGGTTGATAGATGTCACATGTTTTCGAATTTTTGGTTCTAGGACGTGCCGGTTTCCTCACGATGTTTTCCTTCACCGTTTGAAAGCAGTAGTGATGAAATTATTTACACAAAGTAATGCGCCTGGCTGGGTTCGAACGCACGACCTACAACTCGTAAGTCGTGGCCGTTACCACTGGGCCACCACTGCTCTATTTGCTTTCGTATCGTTACTGTAACTATAACATAATAAATTCGAAAGTAAGTTTCTTTGTTTGTTACGTGGTAGTTGTTAAGTGTTAAGGGTACACTGGTGGGCCTGGCTAAAAAGCACTCTGTCTCACCAGGCTTCGTGTCCGACAGAGATAGTATCAGTGATGAGCTGTTAGACGCTAGTCTATACGCACAACATTATTGAGTGAGCTGCAGGATCAGTTATAGTAAAAAAGACGACGTAAAAAATTAAGAAAAGTCCTCCGGAAGATCGGGTTTTCTGAAAAAACCACTGCATAAATCAATGATCAATTAAGTTAAAGAACTTTTCGATAATTGAACTTTGTCGGTACCAACTTAGTTTTGGAGATTTTACACTTCTTTTATTACTTAAACATGTCCAAAGTTACGTTAAATTAGCAAGAAAAACGAATCTTTGTTGACTCATAACTTTTTAATGGCTTTTTATGTTAGTATTCCGTTTCCGTACCGACAGTATTTATAATGAGACAAAACCATACCAAGTTTAAGTTTCGATGTACATTGTCAAACAGTGGACTAAAACCCTCCCGAAGTTTGTATGGAAAAAATGTGGACTTGTTTCACCAACTTACTGGCAAGGCTATGGAAGCCTTGCCAGTAAGTTGGTTTATAATATTACCCAGTCTAAGATATTCTGGTACTATAGTAAGAGTTAGGGACTACTCACACATATTCAGCTCTGTTCAGCTTTCGTCCGCACAAAACAACGACTTTGTATACAGTCCGTTCCACTTTTCGCGGCTGAACGGATGCGTACGCATCTCATACAAAATCGTTGTTATCTATTGACAAGAGCTGAACAGAGCTGAATAAGTGCGAGTAGTCCCTAACACAGTAATTGTGAGAATATGAAGACTGATGTTCCTATAAACACTGTTTTTATATAGATGGATCTGAAGGTATACCTAAATGGCAAGTCCAATTTAAATGTGGTGCAGATCTGATGCAGCAAACAGAGGTAGTAGCCGGCGGCTGCCTGCAGCACCCAGGACAGCATCGCCTGGCCTTCACTGCGAAGGGGATTCTGAAACATAATAACAGTACAGGTAAAAAAAAATCCCAGGAAAAGTGGCCGAAGGTCGAGCATGGAATTAGTAACCAGTAGTTTGCCGTCCTTAAGTTAGAAAGACGTTAAGCCCTAAAAATTGTCTCCGAGAAAATGGCAAAAAACGCGCGAATCATTATTTCTTAAACTGTGATACTTACGTTACTAAATAATAATAATATAATAACTAGATAATAATCATTTCATCCGGCAGTTAAAGTATTTTAAAGTACATTTAGCTTTAGACGCGTTTGAAGTGATGGAATCATCAAAAATTACGGCCTACAAACTTTTCATATCTTGGGAACTATTTGTATTATAAAAAACTTTTTTCAAAAAAATATCAACCGACTTCCAAAAAAACACTACAAAGTGCAAAATAACTTTAATTTCGGAAGTCGGTGACTTTGGACGTGTAGGTATTTTAATTATTTGTCACCGCCTTCCGAAATTAAAGTTATTTTGCACTTTGTAGTGTTTTTTTGGAAGTCGGTTGATATTTTTTTGAAAAAAGTTTTTATTTTTCACTTTTTAGTTACCTACGCCACACCAATTCGAAATTTCATCATCCTCGGGGTCAAAGCAATGCATATTTATGCGATAGCCGCATTCGCGGTTGATTTGCTGTAAAGTTTTGAAGAGTTCCGTTGTCTGTCTCCAAAACGCATCATCAGATCTATATGAAATTTATATGGGATCATTTCGGAACAAACCCCTTTCGAACAAAAATAAATAATTTTGCAAATCCGTCTATATACGACGGAGTTATGCCCGAACATACATAAAAAAAAAAAAAAATATATAAACGTCGAATTGATACCTCCTTCTTTTTGAAGTCGGTAAAAAATGTTTGAAAGATAGAGAATTGTGAACTCTTTTAGATTCTATAAAAAAATAAAAATTTACCAAGTGAGAATTAACGCCTTTCTAGTTAAAGAACGGCAGTAGTAGTGACAGCCACCGTTCTATATTGACCAGCTAGCAATTCACAACCTTGTTTATTTGAATATGACACATTTTTTAATGACTAATTTGCTTTTCGCTTTTAGCAAATAGCTGTCGGAAGAAAGGCTAGTCGTCGTCTATTTGATTTAAACTGACAACATTTTCAGGTTTTTAATATGAGAACAGCCTTTAGAGGACTCTTGAAAAAATTGATTGTTGTTCAATTCCGCACAGAAGCATATCAAAAGCTTGTGAATAGCTACGTATTACCACTTGAGTCATCATCGTCATCATCATTTCAGCAGAAAGACGTCCACTGCTGGACATAGGCCGCCCCCAGGCTCCTCCACTTCGACCGGTCTTATGCTTCCCACATCCAGCGGATTCCCGCGGCCTTCACAAGGTCATCGGTCCACCTTGTGGGTGGCCTTCCTACTCTACGTCTTCCGGTACGCTGTCGCCACTACGGACCAGAACATTTCGGCCCTATCGGCCATCTGTTCTGCGAGCAATGTGCCCTGCCCAGTGCCACTTCATTTTGGCAATTCTTCGAGCTATGTCGGTTGCCTTGGTTCTCCTGCGGATCTCTTCATTTCTGATTCGATCACGAACTCCGAGCATGGCCCTCTCCATTGCCCTTTGGGTGACTTTAAGCCTTCTGACAAGGCCCATTGTGAGCGACCACGTTTCAATACCATAGGTCATCACTGGCAACACACACTGGTCAAAGACTTTCGTCTTGAGACCCTGTGGTATTTGGGACGAGAAGATATTGCGAAGCCTCCCGATTGTTGCCCAGCCGAGTCGGATTCGACGATTGACCTCTTTATCGAAGACTAATCTTGATTGACCACTTAATTGAGTACCAGCCGATAATCTCAATCTTTTTGAAGGAAATTGCTAATCCATTGCTTCGTATGTTCGAAAAATTTGTCTGATCGACAACATAAATAACACAATGAATGTTGTTCAAATGTCAAAATGAAAGCCATTTCTACTGTTAGTGTGTTACGCAACTACCCCCTGGAGGCGGCGGCTTACGTAACATGTTGATAAAAAATTAACGACCAACATCAACAAATGTTTGATGTTTGTCGTTCATTTTTTGTGTGGGTGGATACTACGTACTACCTAGATGAGTCAGTTTACCTAGGTAATCTAAAGTGTATCCCTTATTTCCTTGTTTGTACAAAAAAACCCAAGAAAATATTCTTGACACACACTTTAGTGCATTATTTTTATTAAGACAGTAAAATTGTTCGGGAAGCTTCGCAATATCTTCTCGTCCCACCTACCGCAGTGTCTCAAGGCGAAAGTCTTTGACCAGTGCGTATTGCCAGTGATGACATATGGAACCGAAACGTAGTCGCTTAGAATGGGCCTCATAAGAAGGCTTAAATTCACCCAAAGGGCAATGGAGAGGGCTATGCTTGGAGTTTTCCTGCGTGATCGAATCAGGAATGAAGAGATCCGCAGGAGAACCACGTAGCCCGAAGAATTGCCAAACTTGGCAGTGGGCAGGGCACATTGCTCGCAGAACAGATGGCCGATGGGGCCGAAAAGTTCTGGAGTGGCGACAGTGCATCGGACGTAATAAATAAGACGTAAAGTTGGAAGGCCTCCCAAAAGGTGGACCGATGACCTTGTGAGGGCCGCAGGAAACCGCTGGACGCAGGAAGCACAGAACCGGTCGAAATGGCGGAGCTTGGGGGAGGCCTAAGTCCAACAGTGGACGTCTTTAGGCTGAAATGATGATGAATGATGAGAAAAATTGTAATTTATTACTGACAGTCATTAAAAAAGCTTGAAGGGGTTGTGTCATACCTTTCTATCTTTCGAGATGGCCTGTAGGGCCTCAATCTGCTGCTTGAAGCCCACATTCCACAAGTCTTGTTCCACTTTTTTGTCCAATGCATAGTCTAAATCCAAAACTAATACTTTTTGATACACCTGGGAACAGACATCAACACAGTCTTAGAAAATACAAAATCATCATTTTATTATTATTGAAATCATTCAATATCAATACTCGGACCATAGTTTTCAAAGTAAATAAGGAATAAACAGAGAATGATCTACTTTATCTATCATCAACATAGAACAGTCAATTACTTATTTACATGAGCTTCCAGATAAAAAATATAACAATTTGGCTTCTTGATCCCTGGTCCACCCCGTCACACGGCATCGCCTGCCCGCATTATTACTTTATATTATAAATTTTCTTACCACAATATATGTATAGGTAAATTAGAGAGGTATCTATCTCTATAGTTATTGGTGCCTTGTTTTGGGTGGGAACTCATCAAATAACTTCTCCCGGTCTGGGTGGAACAGGAGGGCGTGTCAAACTTTTTTACTGACTAAAACCCACCCGTGTTCCCTCAGTAGCCTGTGTGTCAGGTGCGGCGGTATCTCTTTCGAACAACCCGCACCCCTGGCAGGCATCGGCCCTTGCAGGCCCATCAGTTTGAATTACTGGTGCTTGGTGTTAGTATACAGGGTAAGTTTTTATCCAGTGCGCAAATTGTAACCATGAATTCAGCATATCATTCTAGAACCCCTAGAGCAGAAATTTTTCGCCGGTTGTACAAAAAAAAAATCAGCTGTTTCATAGAAAAATGCAATACCTACGCGGTCAAAATGTAAGGAACAGCTGATTTTTTTTGTGTCTAGAATGATATGCTGAATTCATGGTTACAATTTGCGCACTGGATAAAATCTTTTCCTGTACGTAGTAGGTATTTGCATGATTGTGTATTTGTGAGTGAGTAAGTAATTTAAAGTGACGTTTTCATGTAGCATTCTTTCTGTTTTTTTATATTGCTCGGCTCCTAAGGGTCTTGGCGTGATGTTAAACAGCCTCAAGAATTGGGCTATGAACTGAAAAATCCTTTTTTTTTTTCGTTTTTTTTTACTGGTAGTTCAAATCAAATCAAATCAAAATATTTTTATTTCATATAAACCTGCATGGGCACTTATGAAACGTCAGAAGCTAGGTGCACGGTTCCAAATTGTTGTTTCCTATGGAGAAGAGCCGGCAAGAAACTCCACGGTTACTCTTTTAAAAATAATTGGCTTTAACAATATTTTCAAATTACAGAGATAAAATGCATGGGAGGACAGCGCAGGCCTGTCAATAAGTACCAGGTACTTAGACGAATTAGGAATAGAAAATCGTCTACAAATCTACAGTCAGTAAGGCTTACGACGTTCTCTCATTCACAATATGTAAAATAATCTACATAAATAAAATTAACCTAAATAAAATTGTTGTATAGTGTCAATTAATGACGAGAATATGTCAGCATTGTAAAAATAAAAAGAATAAAAAAGAACATTGTATTTGAGAGCAGTTAATAGACTTTCACATAGTTATGCTGTTAATGAGGTACCAGGGAAGCCACATGTGCAGAAGGAATTAATGCCAAACTTCCCTGTCTTCAACGTAGTCTTTTATCTTATAATATGCTTTTTTGATAAGGACACGTTTGATGTGCGTTTTAAACTTTCCATCGCTAAGTTCTGTAACTGACTTTGGCAACTTGTTATAGAAGCGGATACTGTTTATTAGAAATGACTTGCTAGTTTTAGTCAGTCTAAATTTTGGAATCACAATTTCATCTTTACTACGTGTATTCAGATTATGGAAATCGCATCGTTTTTTGAAAAGGCCTAAGTTTTTGCGAACATACAAGATATTTTCTAGGACATAAAGAGAAGGCAGAGTTAGTATATCAATTTCGCTGAATTTGTTTCTAAGAGACTCGCGAGGCCCCATTTTATAGATTGCGCGGATTGCCCTCTTTTGTAAAATAAAAATTGAATCTACGTCAGCTGCCGATCCCCACAGCAGAACGCCATAAGACATAATACTGTGAAAATAAGCAAAGTAAACTAACCTAGCTGTGGCTACATCAGTCAACTGCCTTATTTTTCTTACTGCGTAAGCAGCTGAGCTTAATCTACTTGAAAGAGCTCTAATGTGAGCACCCCATTGCAATTTTGAATCTAAAGTAATTCCCAAAAATACAGTTTCCGAAATAGCATCCAGTTTCTTGCCATCAAGTTTTAAGTTTAGACCTACTTGGGGTACATTCGGTAACGAGAACTTAAGACATTTAGTTTTGTTCGCATTGAGTAAGAGATTATTAGCAGCAAACCATTTCGAAAGCACAGCTAGACTATTATTGACATGTAAGACATCCGTATCTTTTCTATCTATTCTAAAAATAAGAGAAGTGTCATCAGCGAATAAAATTATGTCCGAGAAGTTAGCCATCAGGTAAGGAAGGTCATTTATATAAACTAGAAATAAAAAAGGGCCAAGAATTGAACCTTGAGGCACGCCCATCTTAACTAGAGACCCCGAGGACGTCGCCCCATTAACGTTTACTTTTTGCTGCCTGTTTGATAAATAGGAAAGTACAAGATCAGCAGCTTGTCCACGAATTCCGTAGTGGTGTAATTTACAGATCAGTGTATTGTGGTCAACGCAGTCAAAAAGAGATAGAGATAGAAGTTCCAGAGATAAGCACATTTTCAACTTTATTATTAGTATGTTAGGTTATTACAGTAGAAACTCGACTATCCGGTCTTCAGTTATACGGATTCGCGATTATCCGGACTACCAACCGCGACTAATGAAATAATCAGGTTACGTATGCAGCGACTTTTAGTAAGCAATTGTTACTCTGCCCTGACGTGCGTCTACATATAAAAAAATGACAAAGCGTAAGAGAGTGGTGTTATCGCTTAAAGACAAAATAAATATTATTGATTCATTAAAAAAAGGAGTAACCGGTCGTAAGTTAGCTGATAAGTATGGTGTAGGTACATCCACGATAAGTGATATTAAGAAGAATACCGATTCTATTTTGTTGTACACCTGCAAATTAGATAGTGAAGACAGGAGGAGTAAACATCGGAAAATGATGAAGAAACCGAAAAACCAACCTTTAGAAGATGCTTTATATTGTTGGCTTTTACAAAAACAATCAACTGAGCAACCAATATCTGGCCCTTTGCTCTGTGAAAAGGCATTACAGTTAAATAAAAAATTTGGTGGCGATGAATCGTTTGTCACAAGTAACGGTTGGTTGTACAGATTAAAATCTCGTCATGGAATTCGTGAATTGGAAATAAAAGGTGAGAAAATGTCAGCTAATGTAGACGCAGCAGACTCTTTTAAAGATGATTTTAATGAAGAAGATAAAACAGAAGAAAATCTAGACATGGAAAATGATGCAGGACAATCTCATTATGAAGCACTACAGGCCCTGGAAACAGCTCTCAAGTGGTTTGAAAAACAAACAGAGAGTGATATTGTGAGTTTACTACAGCTGAAACAAATTCGTGATATAGCAGCAATGAAGAGAAAAAGTGGCTTACATCAAATGAAAATTAAATAATAAGTATCATTTGGTTTATTTAAATTAAACTTATTATTTTATTTCATGATTACCAAATGCAAATTACCAAATACCTACATATTGTAAATAAATTATATATTATGTACCATACATGGGTAATTCTCACGAAATTCCGAAATTCTTGTCCTTCAAGTTTTATCAAAAAACTAACAAACATTAACGGTTACCAATATTTTATTGTAATCTTTATTACTGTGGCTAAAAGATTCACTTATCATTTTGGCACCAAATGTGTGAATAAAGAAAATACAATTACAATAATATGTCTAAAATCATTCCCTCACTATGTCCCAAGCTCCAATTTCAAAACTTTTAAATCATCAAACAACCAAAAAAATCTTATAAAAGTCTTGGAAATGTGACCGATTGATTAAAAACACAATAAATTAATAAAAAAATACCATAAAATGGTTGCAAACCAAATACATGCATTTAAAAAAACCAAATATACACGTGTCTCTTAAAAATAATTCATTCCCTCACATTTAACTGACACTCGATTTAAGAACACATCTTTAATCAAATATGAACGTTTCCATTCGTTTTAGAAAGTTGGTATTACTGTCAATTTAAGAGTATGGCGAAATTAACGTGAGCGTGTTGAGTTTGTGTTGCAAAAATATTATTATTTTTATTTTTGTTAAATTACATTTTTGATCGTCATTCCCTCACGACCTAAAAAACAAAACGTAAATATACTAAAGCATTATAAAATGCATAGAGAAGTAGGTGGTTGGGAGTAATAAACCTAAACAAAACAACTTTAAAAAAAGTAAGGTTATGTCTCGAGCTTTTTTTGATTATTCTTTATTTCGTCATTCCCTCACCATCATTCCCTCATATAAATTTGTAGTGAGGGAATGATGGTTTATGAGGGAATGATTTTTGACTGGGTTAGCTTGCTTTTTTGATTGCTTGCTTTAACTAACTCCTGAATTATTGCTGCGATCTTGTTGTACGATCAAATAATACCAAGAAAAAAGAAGATATGCGAAGCAGAAGCAAAATTAAAAAAGAAAGAATATGATAGGAAGCGTAGGGAGAACATTAAATCCGAGCCTGTAAGTCTTGAAATACTTCGTGACCAAGAAAGACTTAAATACGGAAGAAAAAAAGGAAACATCAAGACCAAGGCTAAGTCATTGTAAATTTGAGTTCACTCAAAGAAATTTTGTTGGCTAGATGTTCTTCAATAATGCTCTTTGAAGTTACCACTGCTAACATCGCAGAGATAGAAGACTTAGTCAAACAGTCACACACCGTCCTGCATTCTATGGAACCTAAAAGTTCGCCAGTTTGTCTTTACTGGTGATCTCCTGGAGTTAAGAAGCCTTTCATACACTGAAAGTGTAGGAAAATGTGGACATTTTCACATGGGGTATTAATCTTCTTAAAATCCTTGCATTAAAAAAGCAAAGTGCAGTGTAGTCCAAACACGAACCATGTCAAAACAACATAAGCATGGTGGACATTCATCAAATGATGTTATTTGCAAAGATAACCATTCCTCTTATAGTTATTATGTTTTATCAAATGGGATGAAAAAGTTATTCAGGGGAAATACTATCAGTTTCTGAAGAAAGCGATTTGGTAAAGTGCACGAAAAGAGGAAACAAATTCTGGAGATGGCAAATAATCATAGACGAACAGTTGTATGCCTTTTTTGGGTAGGAAATCATCAAATAACTTCGCGCTAACGCTAACGCTCTAGGGTGGAGCGGGAGGGCGTTTCAGAGTTTTACCTACTGACTGAAACCCGCCCGTGTTCCTTCAGTTGCCTGTGTGCCAGGGGCAGCGGTATCTCTTTCGAACAACCCGCACCCCTGGCAGCCATCGGCCCCTGTGGACCCCATCAGTTGATGCTGGCATCTCGTTGAGGCGCGCGTGGAACTCAACGCGCCGTTGACCTGGCTTGGTCCTTACCCATTACTAGCCGTCCGCAAGCCCGCGCCTACGGTGGCCGGGAATCAGCCTGGGATTTCCGACGCCCAGGGCGTCTCCTGCGGTGACTAGGGCCGTGAGGGCGCATATACTGCCTCCCCCTAACGTGCGCCGCATGCCTCTTCGCGAGCATTACTGCTTCGCAGAAGGAGGTGACGGCTACCCTTGCACTCTCGCTCCAAACCATGGCCTGGACCATGACCGGATGCGAGAGATCGCCACCGTCGATCGCCTCCACAAGGACACGGCGGTGCTCAACCCAAACCGGGCAGCGCCTCCACCGTATGCTCCACCGTGTCCTCAGGGCGATCTTCGCAATGGAAACAAAAAGCCCGGGGCGTTGCCTCCCGCCTTATCCGAAACAGGAACCTCCCGAAACAACCGTGTCCGGTGAGGACGCCGTGCCGCCTCTCAAGCCACTCTTCAAAGAGGGGATTTACCACCACAATCGTGGCGTGCCCAGCACTGGGTTGCATTCTCCATGTCGCCATGAGATCCCACCGGAGCTCCGTCCGCTGTACCGCGATTTCATTTTCACGGTAGGTAATAGTTCCTATTAATGTAAGAAAATAAAATTTGATTATGAAATAAATAGATGATATAAAAATTAACATAATTTTGTTTCCCCTGGTTCATGAATTCATTGTAATGATCATTCCCTCACCTAAGTCGTCATTCCCTCACATTCATTTTTTTTAAATATCTTCATAATTCGCATAAAACACGTTTAATAAGGGGACCACTATATAATTAAAATCCAGTAACATTAGTACTACGAAATCCATAGAAAATAAATACTAATTTATTTCAATATTATTTGTCAGTTTTTAAGGACCGAATTTCGGGATTTCATGAGAATTACCCACATATTTAAATATTTTATTTCATGAGTAAGGCTGCAGTATTTTAGTATGTAGTGTGTTATCTAAGAAAATATGTATAATTATGTATCTATCTATAAATAAATAAGTGCTTACATCATATGTTGGAAAATGTATCTAAATAATTTCATAATAAACATTGGTTTTTGTTGATATGTATTTGTTGTTTTTAATAAAAAAATAACATTATGTATGTACAAATGACAAAACCTACTTTTCTTCATACAAAAAATCAGGATAATCAATATCCAGATTTTCGATTACCCGAATCCCTACCAACAACAATAGGGTATTTTCCATTTTTTCCAAAACTATTTTATTTTGAAGATTGGGTCGAAATATGTAACAGAAAAATAAAATAAAAATGATTTATGTCCATTTTCTCAATTAAAAACGATTAAAATCAAATTTGTTTTTCGTTGTTTTGAATTTACCGCCAAAACGCTCCTTATGGAAAACTTTTTATCACGTGACCACACGTGACGTCAGCTTTGTGTAAACTAAAGTAGTTGTAAGCAAGTGAATGTCGAGTTTTTACAATTAACAAGATTTTTTATGGATAGAAAACGGTATTACTGGTGAGCGGTGCCTCTGTGCACAAATATTTCTAAAAATGCGCCACGCAAAATATTCGTACCTGTGCTGTTTACACAAAGTTGACGTCACGTGTGGTCACATGATAAAAAGGCATCGTAAGGAGCGTTTTGGGGGTAAATTCAAAACAAGGAAATACAAATGTGATTTTTATCGTTTTTAGTGGAGAAAATGGATCTAAATAAATTTATTTTTATTTTTCTGTTACTTATTTCATCCCAATCTTCAAATTAAAGTAGTTTTTGAAAAATTGGAAAATACCCTATTAGTCTGGTTAATTGAGTTTCCACTGTATTTCACAAAACAGAACTTCACGCCTTGTTTCTCCGAAGGGTTGAGCAGATGTGTAGATATATATATGTACACCTATGTTTCGCCAGTTATGTTAAAGCTATGATTTTATACGAGGAATAAGTAGTTGTTTAAAAATTATGATGGATTACAGCCCACTCCCTCTCACAGAGGAAGGATTGTTTCCCAGCAGTGGAGTCATCATAGGTGTTTAAATACAAAGTGTACAAACCTTTTGCAACTGTTGTTGTGATGCCCAAAGACCCCTTTCTTGGAGCATAGATGTTCCACTCTTGAATTTTGATATTTTCTGTTTCAGCTCATCTGCCTCCCTATATGAAAAAATATATTGGTTTAAGAATACCTATTTAGATTCGCTTAATATCAAGAAAACTGTATGTGTCATTCAATGACGAATCTATACAGGGTCACTCAATTCTTTAAGATTTACAACATCCTAAAAAAACTTCTTAAAAACCTCCGTACAGGCAAAACAATTACATTAATACTATGAAAATAGAATTATTAGTGACCATTGACCTCACTAGAGAAAATTACAGAATTTCGAAATTCCAAACTAGGTTACAACAAAATATAATCTTACTCACCTCAACATCTGCACAGCGGCGTTTAGAACCATTCTGATAGAGGCTTAGAGCCTCAGTAATTGTCATAGCATTAGGAAGTTATCCAAAGTAAAATTACGGAATATTGAAATGAAAAATTCTAAAAACAATCGAGATCCATGCACTGTCAAACTGTCAAGATGACATTTTATTTAAAAGTTGCCACTTTCCAAACTTAACGTATTTATCCACTGAAAAGTGTAAAATTCAATCTATCTGGATAATGAATCATAATGAATTTACATGAATCTCACTACCAATGCACTGACTTTAGTCAAAGTAAGATCGTAAAATCCAAATCTCACGTTCTACTGATTTGTGATTTGAAAATCGCCAGCCACCAAAGTCACTGCGTGTGTGCACATTCGTTGCAAACTACTAAACTACACTAAAACCTTTCATGTTGATACTTTTCTCGTCGTTACGGGTCGTCAGAAGCCCGAAAAGTCTGACAACCAGTCTTACCAAGGGGTATCGTTTTGCCCAGTAACTGGGTTGTGTGGAGGTCAGATAAGCAGTCGCTCCATGTAAAATAGTGGTAGGTATTCAGCATCTGGTTTGACTGAAAGCTGACCCATACTGCCAACTGACACATACTGCCCAACAACATAGCTGCAAAAAGTTAGGCAGTTGATGATGATGATGATGAGGTTAGGAAGAAAAAATAAAATGATGAAGCACTCTTCACAATTTTATTTTTTTCTTCCTAACCGACAATACCTAACTGGGATCAGAAAATAAACCGGGAATAATTTGTGACGAAACGTTCAACGTCGTTTGTCAAAAATATTGTGACAGTCACAGAGTACTTTTACTCAACTGAAAGTGACAGTTCTTTCTTGTGTATTTAATGTATTTATGTCGCAAAATTTTCGCGTTTTCCGTTGATGATAGATTCGAGCAGTCTATTTTCCTGCTATAATTTCTTCATAAAATTATTGTATTATCAACAAATAACATTATGATGTTCGAGCCACGTGTAGGAGATCCTGGGGTGAATAAAGTTAACATAACGGTAAGACAATTACAAGTATAGCTGTTAACCAAATGGTTTTTTCTGAATTCTGAGGATGACTAATATCTTGCGCAATTTGTTTTCAGTCTACGGACGTGGTGTATGGACACCGTGCATGCCAGACTCGTGAAGTAAAATGGCTGTGTCTGGATAACATCTACGAGAAGTTCTACCGACCTAACTTCTATGACATTGGCGGCACTTACATGCAGGATGTGGCAGATTACTGGTTCTCATACAAAACGGAGCAAGTCGGTGACATATTCCTTCTGCATTTATTTATCTGTAATCACGGAGTAAGCTCCTTCAGTGTCGCTTTGAGCTGTGGCAACAAGTTCAAAATTGATAAGAAATCTGACACAGTTTACTTGCAACAGTTCCTGACAGAGTTTCAGTTCAAACAACTCACCGAGCTGTCCCACAGTTACCTTACCACATATAATTTCAGAGAGCTTGATATACAATGTTTGAAAAACAAGAATTTGTTTATAGCCGTTTCATTTCCTTTTGCTGATGCTGAAGGAGTCAGTCTTGAAGTCATTTATAACATCAAACTTAACCATGACTGTAGTGCTCTCTTTGCTGATCCTATTGGCTCTGATTTTGTCATTGAATCAGCAGACGGAGCCAAGTTTCACATCCACAAAGTCATACTAGCTGCGCACAGTGAGGTTTTCAAGGCTATGCTTAAAGGGGAGACAGCAGAGAGCCAGAATAGTTATGTGAAGTTGATTGATGTAAGTGGGGAAGACCTCAAGTGTATGTTGGAATTCATTTATACAGGAACAGTCAACGATACAGAAAATATTAACTTTGGTAGCCTACTTATGTTGGCCGATAGATACAATTTGAAAGGTCTTTGGGAGCTCTCCCAATATGCTCTCTCTGAACACATGACTGCAGATAATGCATTGGATATTCTAATTGTTGGTGATATGTATGACTCAGACTTCCTTAAATCCGAGGCAATGAAATTTATAAAACAGAACAAAGAAATACTTTACAGTAATTCTTTTAACGAGATAACTAACCATGAATTGCTCAAGCTATTGTGCACTTATATGACCGAATAGACTTGGAAATGCTGTGACTTTTAATTTAGAATTTGATTGTTAGTTACAAAACTTGAGGAGTAAATACTCCAACCAGTGTCATTGCTAATATTGTATATTGTTCTTAGCTTCTAATTGCATGTATTGAATGAAGTTAAAGTGTATGAATTGTAGTAATCTGCTTATAAGTTGTATAACTTTTGCCTTTACAACTTATATTTTTTTATTACACTTATTTTTGTACAATTTTTCTACTCTAGTATATAAGTGAACTTTTTGATAATGTCTCAAGTGATATCAAGTATACTGTAATCTAAAATATAGTTTGTTACATATGTTCTAACTTGGTCACAAGTTCTCAACTTGCTACTTCAAATATATAATTTACAATAAAGCCTAGTCAGTCACATAAGTAACTGTTTGGAATATATGACTTTTTTATGTACATTCAATATTTTGTTCATTGTTTTAATGTCTTAAGTTTTAATTAATAATTAATAAAATCAAATAAATGATATACCTATATTTATAAAAAAAGATTTTTTTATTATACAACATCATGTCAAAAACTATTTTTACACATAAAATAAATGAAAAACATAGTATACAGAAAACGTAAAAATAAACTTTATTGAATTTAAAACATAACTGTATTGTTATATGGGAAGTAATAAAATTAATAATAAATATTATCATTATGTATGTTACTCGTAGTAAATATATAGCTTGCACAAGTGAGGCGGCGGCGCAGGTCACTTGCCCAGGCGCAGGGGCTATGCCCTGTCACGTGCCCTGCGAGCGGCGCACACGTTGGCTAAATAATCATTTTGGAATGTTACTGGAAGTCTTCATTTCTGCGGCAAACAAACATTTTCTTCTGTTAAAATGTTAGTCCACGACGTTTTTACGATCGGGTGTAGTGCGACAAAGGCTCTTGTTAATTACCGAGTATCGTGATGCGGATGGGCTATTCACATCGCGATGGGCTCGCTAGGAAGCGGCTCAACGCCTAGCTATGTATTGCAATCGTAAACAAGCGTAGCAGGCAATGCAACAAGCCTAAAGCGTCTCAACGACATGACATAGTCACTCAAGCTCTTAGTACGGAGCCGGTAGCAGCCCACTGTATGTGAACAGTCCATGTGATAGCGCTGCACTACGTTAATAGCGATCATGTACGTAACTAGCTAAAGTGGTACTCATTTCAACTGTTCTAGTATTGCATCCGTCGCAAGTTCTAGTCGACGACAACGCTACGATGGCTCTCTTAGTCAGTGTTATGTCACACGAGATCTAATTTGGAATCTATAAATCCATTCGATGCGGTCAGCGAGGATTCGACGTGGTCAACATGCAGGAGAAGCAAGAAAAAAGGCCAATAGTTGTCTTATCGTTTATTGATAATTACTGGAACCGGTACACAAGAACGAAATAGAATATATTTCTCATGAAAAAAAATACGCGTCCATGTAATGATCACCTACATCCTACTTGTTGTTATCGGATATAAAAATAAAAATACATGAACCCTACTATTACTTCATATTTCAATGCAAGCTACAGTACATATTGCTACGACTCGTCAACTGCATTTACTTACTACAATACTTATATGATTTTATAGACACAAGTCTCATTAAACTAAATACGTGTCTTCACTTAATGAGTACGATCACTAGAGAGTGTCCATAACAAGACTGTGCCGTGAGCGAACTGCTGGAGTTACAATAGAGTGTTATTTTATCACTAATTGGCCACAGGGTAGTAATTATCATAATATTAATAGTCAGAACAACATCCCACGACAAACAGAATAGCCCCATGTAAGTATTCAATTGTATAGAAGCGCCTCTGCTTCTGTTGGATGTTAAACAGCACTAGCAGACCCAACTGTTATTGCAGACGAGTTTAGTTTAGTCCACATGTGCGGTTACAGACACCTGTTCACATGTTATTGATACAGATCAGGCTCCCGTGTACTGCGCGCCACGTCGGCGTCGTCCGGGCTCCGGCACATGACACATAGCTACCGATGTAAGCCAAATTTTCGCTAGTAACACTTCAGACTGAAGCTTATTTATTATAAGCGTGAAAGTTAGATTTAGAAACAGAAGGAACACAAACATTCATGGTGCGAGACAAAAGGCGTCTTATCAGAACCATTTGTGACAGAAAACCTTCACGATTTGTTAACGTTCAAAAAAAATTGGACAGCAATCTTGATCACATTCAGTATAAAATTGAAAATAATACGATTAGCGGTCCTTATGCTCTTCAGTAATTGTGCTCGCAACATGAAACTAGATGAGTATATCTGAGCGTTACGGAAAGCACGTAGTGTTGGCCGGTGCGTTCCGTAGCGCGTGACGTGTACGTAGGTACGTGTGTACACTGTGGGAGCGTCTGTATCAGTGCGCGGGAGTGGGCGCTCGTGGGCGCGCGGCGCGGGCCTAGCGTTTACCGTTGTTATACGAGAGACTCCGCAGCGGCGCCTTGAAGTTAGCCGCGGCCTGCTGTTGGATCTGGTATGCGAGCGGGTGGATCTTGAATCCGTACAACCTGGTGACGTGAATGTTACCTTCATAAGTATGAATAAAACAAATAAAGCGTATGCGAAAAGAGGACATGAAACAACTACTACTTGTGCAACTAACTACACACCAAATGATTGAAATGTTGTTTCCTTTATCCTTATAAGTATACTAGCTTCCGCCCGCGGCTTCGCCCGCGTGGAAGTCAGTAATTATCCCGAGGGAACGTACTACCGAGATAAAAAGTATCCTATCTGTTAATCTAGGTTATAATCTATCTGTGTGCCAAATTTCATCCAAATCCGTTCAGCCGTTTTTGCGTGATTGAGTAACAAACATCCAAACATCTTCACAAACTTTCACATTTATATTATTAGTAGGATGAAGACTCCATATTATAAATCCACATTGCTTATGTGGATAAGGAATGTAGTTTTACACAAGGTAGTTTAAAGGACTGTCTGGCAGTCAATCACGCATCTGGCAATTCACTGCCCAATCGGCAATGCCCATAGGCGATTTCTACATGACAGGAATGGACTACTGTCTTTGAAATTATTTTTAATTGAACTTGGGCTTTAAAAGCAGTAAATGGTCAAATTGAAATAATGGCCCGGCTTCAATCTTATACGCAAGACATCTTCATACCTCCAGCCGATACGTCACTAGGGGCCATGAATAAATTACGTCACACGTGAAGGGGGAGGGCTCAACAAAGTGTGACATCGCATTACAAAGGTACATCTAATGTAAAGTATAAAAACTCAAAATGTCAACTGTAACTAAAAACTTTAAAATATTATAAACTCTATGAATAATATTATGAGAACTAGCTGACTCGACAGACGTCGTCCTATCCAAATCCCAAGGAAAAAAGTCTTACAGTTTTACCTGAAACATTATCTGTAGAACTTTTACTATTTGTCTTTCTGTATAAACCTAATTCAGACTATAAAGAACATTTTAATAAAAAAAACAGTCTTTACTTTACTGATGTGGTTACCAACCAAAAAGTTTCAGTTTAATTTATATAGATTGCTAAATATGTGAACCCCAAAAACATAAAATTCGTGTAACGTCATTTATGGATGGCCCTTTATTATGAAAACTGTAAATACCTAGGCACGAACTGCGAGGCGGGTCGCTTGGGTCTGTATTCGGGATGGACCATGAACACCATGTGCGGGAAGCCGGTGCCGAAGTAGGCGCCGTCCGTGTGGTGGTGCCGCGAGGACTTGGGCGTGTACACGTCCATGCAGCGGGGACAGTACAGCTTCACCATGGCCTCGCCGGGCACGTCTGATAGACCTGGGGGAAGAATAGCATCATCATAAGTATGGCCACGAGACGGTTCAATTTTATAAGTAAAGGCACGGAAGTTGGCAGAATCAATGGAGAGTAGAAAATATTCTTGTATTTTATTTCATAATCTTCATTTAATATCACATTAGGTGCCAGATAGAAAACATAGTAAGTGCCTACTGTTCAGTTCGCAAATGCCTAAGGCGTTCTGCCTTTGAATGCGGGCAGAGAGCTAGCAAAAGAAGTTAAACAGTACAAACAATAGGACGGAAAGTAAAGATTTCTTTGTTATTTTACCAATCGATTGTAACTGAAAACATCAAAACCTTAATCTACGTTTAGCATCGGTTCACTGTCTATATGTCTTCCGATAAGTTCACAAACACGTGTAAGGCGCTTGCGCAATCAATCTAGCGGCGAGGCATACATTTAGTGCACCCGATAGTAGCTAGAACAAAATAATACAAGCAGCTAAATTAAAACGTTTAATTTCGATACTTTTCGAATTACATAAACGATCATATTTTGTGCTTATGGCCGCGTGTATATAACACATAATTTGGCAGGTGTTCATATCAGACCATGTCCAGATATTGTAGACAAAAAACCGGTCAAGTGTGAGTTGGACTCGCGCACCGAGGGTTCCGTACAAACCTGTGGGTATATAAGTAAAAGTTCAAAATTGTCAAAAATATTTTTTTTTTATATGACGAAACTAAAATTTTTCGGTTTTCGTAATTTTTCCTATATCTGTACTATAAGACGTGACTTCGTACAAAATTTCAAGATTCTAAGTTCACGGGAAGTACCCTGTAGGTTTTGATTCCCGTGCGAGTTTCGAAAATTTGCGGAATTTTGCGGCCTAAATGGCTGTATCTTTTGATTGCGTTGACTTAGAAGGTTGATTTTTCTACAGCTTCCAGGGACAGTAGAACTAAGTATCATATAGAAATTTCAGTTTGATACCTCCACGCGTTCCTGAGAAAAACGGTCTTGACAGACGGACGGACGGACGGACGGACAACAAAGTGATCTTATAAGGGTTCCGGACAGAAGATTCGGGAACAGCCGTCAGCTGATTTGTCTGCTCAAAATTGAAACATCATTCACAATGTTTTTTTTTTGCATATAATTATTGTGTTGTTTTAATACCAACTATCAGTTCCCGATTACGATTATGTGAATTACGTTCTTAATATGTTGATAAGTAATAAACTAGTAGTACGTTATAATGAGACAATTGGTGAGCTGTGTGACAGCATTGTTCAGCAAATTATGTTGCCCTATGGGTTAAGTATGTTTATAATTAGGAGAATACTTGTCACTATTGTAATTAATGGGTATCTCTAGTTATCAGTAGCCCTAAGTGTGAGTTACTTTTCACCATCTCGATGTAACGCGACCAAGGAAGGACCAATCGGAGCGCCGAAAGCGGTCAATACGTTAGATCGTTATGGTTACATGAAACTCACACAGGGCCACAGAATCACTTACGTTATACTTCTCACATACACGAGCAGAATCACATGGTCTCGAAATGTTTATTTGAAGGAATTAAACCAGGGACACGTAAAACGGCATCCGATCGCTCAATCGCGATAAGTTATAACCCTCGTTCCCATGGACGTAATAAGATCGCGGCAGGATTTTTTCGCGCAATGGATCTTCAAGGTGCCTTGAAGATCCTGCTTACCGCCGGAAAGTTGCAACATCGAATGCTGTGTTTTTCGACGCGCTGAGACTGACTCGCGCTGCACTGTGTTAAATTCTCAATAACGGCGTCTTCCTACGTCCGAGGGAACGTAGGCTTGCAGTAAATAAAATACATACCTAGTGGAAGCATAGGTTGGCATTCACAATAAACGCGGGGGCAGTGGCCGAAATCACCAGCCTGGAATTTCTCTAACATTTGTCCAATTCCTCTGCAAAATAAAACGAAATTTTGATGTTGTAATCTTAATAATATTATAAATGTGTAAGTTTGTATGTTTGTTAGGGGGCGTCCATTAATTATGTGATGCAATTTTGGCTATTTTTCGAACCCCCCGCCCCCTCTATTGAGATGTCGTGAGATTTGGCTCGAACCTCCCCCCACTCTAATCTCACGTGAGATATTTCAAAATGCGTATTTTTAGTGTAAAAACTCTTATTTCCGTTAGATTCAAAACATTTGGCTGGCTTTGCTAGCCGGTGGCGGTTCAACAATCGAAGAGCTACTTTGTGGCGTTCGCATAACCGCGATAAATATTTTTTTTTAGGATTAAGTCATATTGGCGGTAATACATGTTTTACTTAATTCATCCTGGTTTTCTCGCAATTTTACAATGTATCTTGATCCCCTCTCCCCCACGTGAGATCGGGTAAGATCCCTAACTCGACCCCCCCCCCCCCAAACACCTCACGTAATTAATGAACGCCGCCTTACTGAATCACGCAAAAACGACTGAACTTATTTGGATGAATTTTGGCACAGCTACATGTATTAATACGTAGGAGACTTTTAACCCAGTACTACGTTCCCGTGGGATATTTTCCGACATTTACGACGGCAAAGACGCCTGAAAAGGCTAGTCGTACACAAATAATACTCATTTATGAGTTCTTTCATTAATATAGAACAGAACATTTTTTTCAATTACATGTTTGTTTCTGAGTTATGCATTGCATGATGTTTTTAGTTTAGTGAAACCGTTTTGTAGCAAACATTCCTATGGTACTTATAAAGCTATTTATATTTTTGCTAGTCATGCTAAATAATAATAAAAGTTTACTAAAGCTGAATTCTGTAGGTAACTAATCTTTAAGAGCTATGATTTAGAAGGTTAGCAATAACATTATTATTTAATTAAACCAACAAAAACAAAATTTGTATGGATTTAATTCTTTGCTAATGGTAATAGTTTAGGTAGTCCAACATTCAAGTCACAGGACCCATAATCCTGTGACTTGTATGTTGGACTACCTGTTTGAATGGAAACTTTGTATGTCAGAGGACATTCAAATACCCTGGGGCCTATTTTAATGACACAGACGACAATCTGTCAATTTCATTAAAAAGTTTTATTAAAAAGTACCTATTGCAAAAATGTGCCAAATATGATGCTGTGCAATTCTATGAAATAGCTACCAGCTCAGATTCAGGAAAGATTCCTTTACCTACAGCTTGTGATAACCTGTCTTCTTTAGCATGCATAAAGATCTTTATAAAAAGGTTTTACCTATTAGTTAAAATGTAACGAGCGTGAATCAGTCCATACAGGATCTCGGAGGCCTGCTCCACCAGGTCGGACTGGTTTGGGTTGTCATCAAGGTCGTCATCTACAAAACAAAAATGTTATCACATTATGACTTACACTGAACATGATAAATGACTCATCACTATTCTCAGAGAGCATGACGGACATAAAAAAATTGGCTCAGCTGGATTCACAAACAGCCCATAATGTTCCTAACTGCTGGGACACAGGGCTCCAGGACATGCTGGTTTCCTCATGACGTTTTCCTTCACCATTTTGAGAGCAGTAGTGATGAAATTTAATAAACAAAATAAACTGCTTGCCTGTTTGAACTCATGACCTACAACTTCCAAGTCGGGTTGATACCAGGTCACCACTGCTCCATAATCATGACCACCGCTGCTTATAGGGCTTTTCTGAATTGCCTATTTTTATTAGTAATGGGTTTTGTTCTCACATTTCACGCTAAACGCAAATTAGAAGAGGTATATGGACTCTTTTGTTGTCATTTTCAAATTGTAGCATTAATCAGACAGACTATTGAATAGATATGTGTGCCTATGCCTTAAGTAGTGTGGCCTACATACACAAAGCTACCACTCTGGCCAATAAACTCAGTCACAGTGAATGAACTAGACATAAAATTATACCAAACATGACAGACAGCCACTAATGAATATAACTGTAGGAAGTACTAATCTCATTAGCCTGAAACAATTTACATAGTTTATCTAGTCTGACACAGATTTTAATTCTAAGTAAGGTTATGTTTTATATACAAGATGTTGATTTGCATCCTAGTCAAATTCAAGGACGTTATTATGCTAATGATTCTCGACCCAAATCAACAATAAAATGGGTAGGTATTTTTTTAAATATTTTTTCCTGTTTACTAAAATCCATAAGTGTGTACCAGCCGTATTTAAACGCGGCCCGTCTGATACTAGCCTAACCGCGCTTTCACACACAAACGCAAACAATACATCCATTCACAACGCTTGTGCGCGATCGTTCGATCGGGCGCCGCGTGCGCCGCCCCCCGCCCGCCCCCGAACCAACAGTGTGTTTGATGTCGCCGAAATGTGCGTGCGCGCTTCTCAGTTCTCGGTAAATTGTTGAGACGTCATTTGATACTAAGTGCAAGATGACGGACAATTACACTAATGTCGAGTTGGTGGAGATGGTCCGCCTGTATGCCATCAGTGGAGCAGCCTACGTGGAGCCATCCGGATGTTCACGGAAATGTTTCCCGATCGGGAACCCCTATCACAGAGCGTCATGCTGGCTGCTACGCAGAGACTGCGGGATCATCGGCAGTTTGACGTTCCCCGGCATGCTCAAACTGCTCAAAAGCTCGCGGCAGCGTAGGTAGGCCTGCCTGTCGCCTTGCAGGGAGACATCCTGGAATACTTCCAGCGAGAACCACGGGCAAGCACGCGGGAGGCTGGTCGACGCTTTGGAGTGCACCACACCACAGTGTACGTGCAAAGATCATTAGTGCTTTCGACACTTTAAAACGAATGTGTTAGTGTTACGTAAACTAAAGGAAAACCAGCTACGTCGTGCTCGATTGTGCCAAGAGTGTGATGGTGGTAACTTTGAACAACTCCTCCGGGTAACTTAAGTAGGTAATTTATTTATTTGTACATTTTGTAAATACGTTGTTAGCTTAATCAATTTTATTAGTGTAAATAAGTTGATTTTAAATTATTAACTACGCCAATAATACCTAAGAGTCGAAAGTATCACCACCTACTTACACTTAACTAGCATAATCTTTCCATTTCCATCAAACCTAAAAAACATTTTTAAACTTAGTAGATCGGTACATCAACTAAGGTAGGTAGGTATTATTACCGGTCCTAAGCCTTAAGTAGTAAAGAAAATTTCAAATCAACCAATTTAATCCACAAATAAAAACAAAATCATTACGAAAAGTTTAGGCTGAACGATAGCATTAGAGCAAAACGAACATTTTATTAATCATCTGATACCAGGTCAGTGAACTTTTCTTTGGCGCACTAGTATTAGGTACTTACTGTCATTAGTAAGATTTCCGTATTCTAATGATGCTTAAAAAGAGGTAATTATCAAACTAAATTTATGACAATAATGTAGGTGATTTTCGAAATAAAATTAGGTAAAATTATTGCTACCGGTCGCTCAGGTCATTCATTGCTCGCCGCTCGGTCGCGCACGCTTGAATTTGGTTCGTAGGTAAGACGTCGACACTCACGCACACAGTTGCATTGTCGCTGTTGCGTAGTCGGGTGATTCTCTTTTATTTGTATTGAATTAAGGGTTTAATTCTGAAATACTGTTAAATTTCAACAACAAAAAAAAGCAGCGCTTATTAGTTATTGCCCGGTACTGTACTTTCAATTGATTATTTATGTATTTTATGACAACTACCTGGAATTTGACGAGGATGCAAAACAACATCTTGTATATGTATGTATATGACCGTTGATCCAATATGGTATGAAGATACGATTTGTGTTACACCAATTTACATCTAAAGAGGTTAACTTAAGCAAGCAGACTTTGTGACCTAGAAGTTTAGCACTAAAAGCCTGTACTGGAAATTTTGTTTGTTGTTTTTATTACTGTTTGACATTAGTGTCTTTGCCATGAAAGTGCAGTGACAGCAGTATGACTTCATGAGGCCCTGTAATAACATGGTTAATGTACTCACCAGGTTCCAGGTCCAGAATCATGTCGAGTGCTTGTCTGTAGTGTGGCACCTGCTCATTAAGCCCGGTCAAGTTGAATTTATCGTTAATGTAATCCTCGTCCACCTAAAACAGTAACATGTTGGATCAATATCTATAGCGATCACCTTATGTGACAAAATGAAATGACATACCTCGCAAAAGAACTCGTTTCCCCGAAGCCCGCAAAACCATGAAATCCATGATACCTCCTCCGAACTGCTCATTTTCCTAAAAATGAAAACAGTTTGATAATCGAAAACTGTTTCCGTTCCAAGTTTCGGACATAAAAAATCCAACGCTTCGGAGTCCACACTGTTACAACAAAATTCTAAGCATTCCGATGGTTTCCCCAGATTTTTCACAACTTTACGGAAGTTCACACTGAAATTTCGACATGGAACAGAAAATTCACTGTAATTACGTTCGTATATACGCTAAATAAACAGAATTAAATGTTTTAAAATGATGACAAACCTCACCTTTTCGTGCCTTGATTAGCCACGCTTGACGGGAGGGTACCTTGGGATGAGGGAGAGAGAATTTCAAGACAATTGTGTATGGTTGTCACAGAAAATATAGAGAAAGTTGTCTATGGGCTTATGTAAACTTCAGTTTCCATTCATTCAATCATTCATTTTCAAAAAAAATTGTACCGTGCTTGGAACATGGGTATTTTGCTGGTGGCTTAGGTCACAGACATATAAACAGTAGGCTTAGGTTGATCTTGACCAGATTGTGCTAGATTCACATTAAGCGACTTACGGTGTGAAAATGGTCAATTCTAATTTATAAAAAAATTAAGTGATTGTTTCCTTTATAGCACTTCTGCTGTCCGGTGCACTGGTAATAAAACAAAAATGTGAGAGAGAATGCGCATAATTTATAACGGTAATTTTGTGACACCGTGAACATACAAAAGTTGCGATATCTCATAATAATAGTTATAGTTTATTTCTCTCATAAAGGTACATTGTAACAAAGGACCATGGGCGGAATCGTTCCCACCCATCAACAAAAATGATATGTAGTTCAATTGACATATCTTGACAAGATGATATTTTTTTAGTGGGGACGTTGCCCAAATGCATGGGGTTCTCAAAGTATCTAACGTTTATACAAATATTTCGTTTACGTATTATTGACGAGTAATTGTAAAAAACTTTTTTCAAAAAATAGCAACCGACTTCCAAAAAAAAACACTACAAAGTGCAAAATAAAAAGTTTTCATTTTTCACTTTTTAGTTACCTACCCCACACCAATTCGAAATTTCATCATCCTTGGCGTCCAAACAATGCATATTTATGCGATAGCAACATTCGCGGTTGATTTGCTGCAATTTTTTGAAGAGTTCCGTTGTCTGTCTCCGAAACGCATCATCAGATCTATATGAAATTTCAATGGGACCATTTCGGAGTAAACCCCTTTCGAACAATGTCAATGTCAATCAAAACGTCGTTGTGGAAGATGATCATGGTGTTGATGAACAAGATCAGGATGTAGCAAATCAAGAACAGGACTTTTACGTTCGAGATTATGTGAGGACATCAAATTCTTCTCGCAGCTGCTGTTACAGACAGTACAAAAACGAAGACTTACTAAATCACATCCCTGTTCCATGGGACTTAAACAAAACAGGCGAAATGTGGGTGTACCCACCTCTGCCTAATCCTTCGGGGAACCAAGGCGTAATTTTATGTTACTAAAGGTGAACGCAGACTTGGCCGCACCGCAGTCTCCGTAGTCCCCGCAGTCATCGCTTTTTGTTAATGGCCTCGCACATCTATCCGCACCGCAGTCACTGCAGTCGTTCGCGTCGCCGCACGCATCGCACTTGATTTCTTTCATTCAGTTTGTAATATAAGTGTTTTCTCGTCTTTGCTGGTTCATATAATTTTGATTCTGTACATTGTATTTTTGAACCAACATAATTAAGGTAGAATCGTCCATTCTTGTAAGATTCTTGTAAGTACAGACGCCGGCAGGTCAACCTATCCTAAACTGTCAAATTTTCCCAATTGAACATGAAACTTATTCCTTTGTGATAAAGTTGAAAAACTATCAAAGAAATTTGTCAGATTGGGGTAGTTTGATGTGCTGGCCTCTGTACATACATAAATCAATCGCAGAAACACAAAATAAACTTTACGTAATATAACCATAATGTTAAAACAACTTACAAGTGTAAAATGAAAATAAATGTTAATTAATCATTACAAATTGTTTTTTATTGATATTATCCCACTGATTTATGTGAAAAAAAAGGATTTAAATCAAATAGATACTTTATGAACACATTGGCATCAGTTCCATCTTCCATGTGTGTTGGTAGGTGGGGACGGAGCCCATACATTTTTGCCCATGGTCCTTTATTTATACAATTTTGCCTTATTCTAGAACCTTTGTGAGAGCTGGAGTCTGAACTAGGTTCGGGACCTGTAAGACAGATCTCCAGGCTCACACCCCTTTAAACATGATCACAATGGTGCCGATTCTGTTGTACACCGAACTAAACTAAACTATAACTAAAATTTCTTATTTTTAGTTTAGAGACTCATAAAAGCTATTCTGCAAACAAGATTCTCTAAATTTAAAAACTATTTTGACACAACTAAAATCATGTTTGACAATCGCTAAGTTGAGTAAACCATAGACCAAGATTTGAATAAACATTGAATGAAAGTGAACGAAATGATCCGATGTGCAAAAAAAGCCTGAGTAAAATCAAATAGTTATCTTAAATTGTTAATCAATTATTACTTAAATGAAGTTTAATGAATATAATCACGGCTTAAACTTTATTGTTGTTTATATTATAATCAATGAGATGTAATAACCTGAATTTGCTTTTGTTATCTGTGATCAATCCGATCCTGGTATGGTTGTACACCGAATAACGATTTTGAACCACAGCGATTTTTTTCGGTTTTCAATTAGAAAGAAACCTTTAATTTTATTAAAATCTCAAAATTACAACATTTAATTACTATTTTCATACATATATGATTATCTTCCTATTAATTTTAGTGTAATGAAGTTAATTTACTAATAAAAATTTAATCTCGAGAGAAGAAAATCCGGTTTTTCGTTAAGAAAGCTGAAAATCTCCGGTTTTCTCGTCGCCGTAAGAAAGCCCTATCAAGGACGTCTTGGAGTTTGTTGTTGATGTTTTGAATACTTTTGAAGTTCATATTAGGTAAAGTCTGGAGTAAAAAATGCAGGCGTCGAGGAAACGAGCCACTAAAAGGCAACAGGAGCTGCTTGTGGAGCGGCTTCATAGTAATAGGCAAATGGCCAGAGGTAAGAAATACGACTGAACTTAATTTTAAATCCCTATCAATGACTTTCTTACAGAAGACTTTCCTAATTAAAGAAAATTTTCCATTTCGTGGACAATCTGAGAGCGCAATTATTTATACCCGCGGTCTTTATACCTATTATGAGGATCAAGCCATTTATAGCTTCACCGGTTTACCATTAGTGTCATATTTTTTTTCTTGTTTTAGAAAATCAGGTTGATGCGGAGGTGTCGGAGTTTTAGGCCAGCGTTAGTAGCGAGCTTAATGCACTGGGCTGCAGCAGGACTGTAGAGCAGTGGCAACATGTAAGTTGCTTATGTCAGATAAAATGTTAATCTGGATTGGTTAAAATACATGCATAATTTTCATTGTGTTCTAAACTAATTTAATTTCAACAGATTTGGAATGTGTGGGTGGCCAAAGTAAAGACCAAGGCAAGAAAGGTCAGAGACTCCATCAGGGCCACAGGGGGAGGGCCGGCAGAGGCAGATCTTAATGATATTGAGAAAAAAATTCTTGATATCATTGGGTCTGCTTCTGTCGATGGTTTTGCCACTTTGGAAATGGTAATTTATTTTAATATTCATGGTATTTTTGTGCCTCAACGGCAATTTTTATTATAAATAAGACACAACTGGTTTTTATAAATGTATGAAGAATTAATAAGACTATTAATTATCTATTGTTATTAAGCGCTGGTGCTCATGTGATGTTTAATGGATTGTTTTGTTTTTATTTCAGGGAATACCTATCTTGTCCCCATCGCCCATGTCACCTGCCCCACAGCAAAATATGTCGCCCTCTCTGCAGCCCGTACTGGAAGAGCAGCACATATACAACGACAGCGGGACTCCTGCAGTGCTACAGCGGCAGTCAACCGGTCGAGTTACCCGTCGTCGAAGACTGCCAAGGACTCCCCGCCCACCAGTGCACCACAATTTGGTACAAGCACTTCATGATAATAGCCGTTTACTCCGGGAGAGCATTGTCCAGGCTGCAGAAATTTTAGCTGCTGCCATTCGCTCTTCCGGTGTTCAATACCTCGTTACACATGCCCAAGACGGAGATAATGGGGATGAAACCTGATGAGTTTCTTCTCCATTACTTCGTCTTGGAGCTTACAATACCAACAAAACGCTACTATCATTAAGTGCTTGTTCCAGTCTCTTCTCAGCTCGCTACTGACGTTTGTGATAATACCAATATTTTCGTTTAGTTTTTAATGATTCCATAGATTATATGCTGATTGTTAATTATTTTGTTGATTGTTATAATTTGTTGATTTTTATATTTAGTTGATTTTGATATTTTGTTAATTGTTTATTATTTTGTTGATTATTACATTTTGTTAATTGTTTAGGGTTAAGGATAGGTTTATTGGGACGTAAATTAAAGTTTTACTAGTAAAGAAATTAAATGTTTAATTTAATTAAAATGGCTGACAAGCGATTGCCGAATTTCCCTTGCTTCGGCAAGAAAATCGGAGCTGGTATCCTCCACTATAGCACCCTGCTCGGTGTCCTCGGTGACATCAATATCTTCATCTGTAAAAATACACTTAGTTAGATTTTTATTTTGCAAATGTAAATAAAACAAAAACTTGTATAATAATACTAATATGTAAACTAATTACACTTACCATCCCATGTTTCCAAAAACATATTGTACAGGGTGCAACATGCCAAAATAATTTTAGCTGCCTTTTCTGGCTGGTAATGCAGACAACGATGCCTGTGTAGGCATCTAAATTTGTTTTTTAGGCGCCCATTGCACATTTCCACCACATTCCTTGCCCTAGGGTGGCACTCGTTGTATGCAGCCTCCGCTTTAGTAGTTGGCTCCATAATGGGAGTCATGAGCCATGGCTGGAGTGGGTATCCCTTATCTCCTACAACAAATAAAACTTTATATTGTACTTCGCTAACAGATATACCTGCTAGGTATAAAAATTTACTAGTGACCTACCCAGAAGCCACTGAGATCGTTCCCCACGCACAAATTCATTCCTCAGTACTCTATATATTTTCGATGCCCTCCAAATTGCAGCATCATGGGTGGACCCTGGAAAATTTGGGTTTAGGCCAATAATTTTACCCCTCGCACTGCATACCTGAAAGTTTTTTGGTTGAATTAATATTTCAAGACAATTAACTATGTTAAAATGTATCTAACTATTTTAACTATGTTAAAATGTACCTAGTTTATACTCACAATCTGGCAGTTGATGCTATAATAGCCTTTTCGATTGTAAAAAAGGTTGCCAGGTGCAAGTAGGGTGATTGAGCGGTGGTTTTGCTATTGCTACATGGGTCCCATCTACTGCACCTAATGTGTTGGGCATATTATATATGTTTTGAAAACTGAAACAAGCAAAGTAGGTATTACATGAATAAAACTGGTACAATTTTGCTAACTGTTAAAGGGTTGCTTTAATTATATTTTACTAATTTTTCATTCTCTTTTGAATTTTCTGTAATTAAGACAGTGAAACCTGAGTTTTAAACAAAGTCATTCAGAAACCTAGTACCTTTTAAAACTAAGAAATATTAAACTGAACTTACTCAGTCTTGGCCGCTTCCTTTTCTTCACCGGTCATTGGAAATCTCAAGTGTTGAGGAGTTAAGGTTCTCAAAATTTCCACTGCTGTTACAGCTAGGCACCTGCTCACTGATGGCTGGCTGAGCCCAAGTATATTATCTTGCCCAACAGCTGTTTGATAGCTGCCTTGGGCAAAAAAGTTGAGTGCAGCTAGAATCTAAAATATGAGTTCTATTATCATACAGGTACTAAGGCTACTATGTAGCACCAGGTAAAGTCTCCTGCTCTTGTCCCAATTTATTCCGGGTGCAATTTGTTTTGTAGTATGAAAAAAATGACACTAGCTCTGATTGAAAAATCACAATATCTCGGGAACTTATATCTCTTACAAACTATTCATGTAGCAAGTTTGACCCTACATATAGAGTGTAAGCATCTATTAGGAAAGAACACAAAAAGAAAGCTACCGAAAGAAGACAAAACTGTACTAACCTTTATGTGTTTGGGGAGAACTCCTTCATTCAACCGAGGATTGCTTAGGGTATCCACCAAATAAAGTGCGCCGGATCTAGGCAGTCTAAAATTTTTTTTGAATTTTTCTTTAGCCATTTGGAATGGGTTGGAAAGATCTCGCAATCTTTCCAGCTGAACCCTTTCTTGATGGTTTCTAAAAAATTGTTATATCATAATTCACAATTCAAGTGGGTTTTCCAATTTTTGTACAAAGCTGTAATAAGAATAAGATAGCTTTGTACAAGAACTTAGGCTCCTACTTAGATGTTCAGTACAAAAATGCCTTAGTGTTTTCACAAATGGATTTCGTATTATATTCCACTAAATAATAAAAAAATATAAGTATGTATTTACCTTTCTGTCGAATCGACCACAGCTGCAATCACATATGCTTCCATAATTATTCTCAAAGTTTTAAGAACAACACTCTGTGAAGATCAATACGAGAAATGCGCTTTGTATACTTTAGTTCTTGACAATTAATTTTAATCCACACCTTTTTAGTCGCGATTAAAAATAGTCTGATTTAGTTTGACAATCAAATTTTTAGTTGAAAAACGGCACATTCAGAATAGCTTATTTGCCATTTTCACTAAATTGAGTAACTAAACGTCATCAGTGCTTGTCAAACTAAAATTTAATTAAGTTGTGTCAGTTTAGTGAATTTCAGAATGGGAAACGTCGTTTGACAGGACTAAACTAAATTTTAGTGATTTTTAGTCTAGTTTAGAGAATTTTGTGACAACAGAATCGGCACCATTGTATGGCATTTTAATTTAGACTATAAAAAGCAAATAATTTTGAAAGAGAGGTATTTGTGAAGAGTAACCTAAGGTGAAATAATTGTAGGATTGTGTGTGTAGTGTGTGAGGGTGTGATGTAGGACGAGACGATATTCCCGAATGCTGCCCAACCGAGAAGGATTCGACGATTTACCTAATCCTCGAAGTTGGGCCTATCTAACTGGACAGTTTGTCCTAAGTAAACTTCTGCACAACTTCGAGTGCAGTGCCTCCGACCGATGAGTGGGTGTTACATGGGCATTGGACATGACCTTCGTGTTGTCCTCCCTAGACACTGAAGTTCGAGTTGTAAGCTCTCGGAGTTTTGGATTTGGATCGGTGCTGGACAGAGCGTAAACTTTTTCAGCCGAGATTTTTCCAGCTTGTTAGTGAGATTCAATGTGCCTTGTACTAAACGGTGATCACTACCAGTTTTCACCGCGTTGATCTTAGAGACATCATTGAATATTTGCTTCTTTGTCGACATAATGAAGTCAATCTCATTTTTGATTGCACCATCAGGGCTCTGGAACAGAGAACGGAAGAGGAACAGAGGCCAGCACATCAAGCTACCCCAATCTGTAAAATTTCTTTGATAGTTTTTCAACTTTATAACAAAGGAATAAGGTATATGTTCAATTGGGAAAATTTGACAGTTTGGGATAGCTTGACCTGCTGGCGACTGTACACTTCCTGTTTACCTCCTCGATCGTCCTCACGATTTTTGAAGTAGGAGTTCACCATAAAGACGCCTTCCTTCTCCAAAAAACTAGCCAGTGGGTGCCCCGGTGGTTCCTACATACCAACTCAAAATTGCCCCTCTCGCAACTCATCATCGCTTCGTTTACCTAGTTTCGCGTTAAAGTCATGACAAAGGTGAAGTGAGTTTTGAAACCATGCATGGCTCTGGAAATATCCCCATACATGGTCTCCACCTCAACGTCGGGGTGCGACGAGGTGTGAACCTGTTTGACCTTTAGCGAATATTCTGAGTGTAAGGAAAGCCACCCTGGTCGACACACTCTCGATCTTCACCACGTTGCTCACAAGGGACTTATGGACGATAAACCCGACACCACCATGGGACTGCTGGTCGCCCTCCCGGAAATAGTGCAAGTTACCGGATTTCAGTATTATCGAGTCCTCCCCCTGTCGTCGGAGTTCAGATAACCCTACTATACCCCATCGTAACCTGCTCAATTCTTCCTTGAGTTCGACGATCTTCTCGTCGGTCCGGAGTGTACGCGTGTTATATGTATACTGTCAGGTCCAGTTTCCGGGAATTCATGCACCCCTTGCCTCATCGTGGCTTTGATCGCTATCGTAGCCAAGTTTGGCAGGCTGGTTGGCGATCGCATTATGGTTTTAAAAATTTATAGAGAACGTTGCTGCCAATTCTCCCGTAGCTCCCTTAGTCGCCTCCTACGACACCCACGGGAAGAAATGGGGTGGTGCTATTCTTTTAGTATGGCGCACCACACGAACACTCATAATTCAGCTGGATGGCTGCCCCCCTAGACAAAATCCCTAGCTACGCCGCCGCCGGGTGAATGTAGTGTAATTACGGAAGTTTAAATGTTTGTTTCTTTTTTTTTGCAACCATTTGTAGTACCATTGTACAGACGCCAGCACATCAAGCTACCCCAATCTGTCAAATTTCTTTGATAGATTTTCATCTTTATAACATAAGCATAAGGATCATAATCAATTGACTAGACCCACATAAATTGAGAATACTGAGGGGGCCTAATTTTGTTTTGTCGCCTCGAGCCTCAGTTGAGTCCACTACGAGCCCCAGTTTAGTCCGCTACTGATTGGAGCCTGTCCAGATTGGACCTCGGCTATGTGATCCAGCTCCAGACTCGAAGGCCAGCCTGGCCTGATCTGGCCGCCAGATCCACCCTTGGGTGCGGATCAGTGAACGTTCACCTTTACTGTATGTTGGCTGTCCGTGTGGCCCGATCGTCCAACGATAACGAAAGTGTCTCCTAGAGTTATATGAGTAGAACGTATAATGTGTGCCTTATCTGCTGTGAATGTGCCCCCACATAAAAAATGTGTGCCCCCTGTCGTTTTGGAGAAAAACGGAAAAAAAGATTCTTGCTGGGGTAACGTTTTTCTAGCAGGAAAATTATAAACGAATGATCGGAGAGAAAAATTGTGCATGGCCAGAGAGCTTATTGGTGTGCCAAAATGTGCCCCCAAAAATAAAATCTGTGCCCCTTCAGGTTTTCGAGATATTGCATTTCCTGCTGGAGTAACGTTTTGATGAATCGTATATCTCTAAAACCATTGCATGTGCCCCTGTAGAATAAACATACACGAGTAGCTCATAATGTGTGCCCCTTAGTGCCCCAATTAGATTTAAGAAAATATTTATAGTTTTCATGTTATCGCGGTTTTATGAAAACCCGAAAAAACATCGCAGCGCCTAAATGAGACAAGGCACAAGTTATTAACCGACTTCAAAAAGAAGGAGGTTATCAATTCGACACGTTTATATATATTTTTTTTTATGTATGTTCGGGCATAACTCCGTCGTATATAGACGGATTTACAAAATTCTTTTTTTGTTCGAAAGGGGTTTATTCTGAAATGGTCCCATTAAAATTTCATATAGATCTGATGATGCGTTTCGGAGACAGACAACGGAACTCTTCAAAAAATTACAGCAAATCAATCGCGAATGCTGCTATCGCATAAATATGCATTGTTTTGACCCCAAGGATGATGAATTTTCGAATTGGTGTGGAGTAGGTAACTAAAAAGTGAAAAATAAAAACTTTTTTCAAAAAAATAAAAATAACAACCGACTTCCAAAAAAACACTACAAAGCGCAAAATAACTTTAATTTCGGAAGGCGGTGACAAAGAATTAAAATACACATCCAAAGTCACCAACTTCCGAAATTAAAGTTATTTTGCGCTTTGTAGTGTTTTTTTGGAAGTCGGTTGTTATTTTTTTGAAAAAAGTTTTTTATATATGTATGAATCAGTCGCTTTTTAGTAGTCATTGGAATTTGATCGGATAACCAGCGTTGTTTCCATATTTTGGTTTTTTGTTAATATTAACTTAATGCGAAACATTCCAAGCTGAATATCTTCACCATATATTTTTGACTAAAGGCACACGATTTTGGTTCACACCTACGCATCTGGGATTGAGCCGGTTCCTTGTATTTTGCCGTCAAAGTTAAGACACCATCGTTTTGACTTTTATTTAGCAAGATTACTCAAAAACGCATGCATGAACAGTTTTGAAACTTTGTATGGATATTAATAGCGTCAAGAAGGACCGAATACAGTTTTCAGCGAACTTGTGCCTTGTCTCATTTAGGCGCTGCCGCTGCGATGTTTTTTCGGGTTTTCATAAAACCGCGATAACATGAAAACTATAAATATTTTCTTAAATCTAATTAGGGCACTAAGGGGCACACATTAAGAGCTACTCGTGTATGTTTATTCTACAGGGGCACATGCAATGGTTTTAGAGATATACGATTCATCAAAACGTTACTCCAGCAGGAAATGCAATATCTCGAAAACCTGAAGGGGCACAGATTTTATTTTTGGGGGCACATTTTGGCACACCTATAAGCTCTCTGGCCATGCACAATTTTTCTCTCTCCGATCATTCGTTTATAATTTTCCTGCTAGAAAAACGTTACCCCAGCAAGAATCGTTTTTTCCGTTTTTCTCCAAAACGACAGGGGCACACATTTTTTATGTGGCACATTTACAGCAGATAAGGCACAAATTATACGTTCTACTCATATAACTCTAGGAGACACTTTCTTGCTAGGGTAACGTACACGCCTGGCTGCCTGGCTAAAAGCTTTGATTTCCTAAAAAAATCGGTAAATGAAAAATGATTTTATTTCTGTAATTAGGTTTGTACAGACGCCAGCACATCAAGTTACCACAATCTGTCAAATTTCTTTGAGAGATTTTCCACTTTATGACATAAACATATGGTTCATGTTCAGTTGGAAAAACTTAACATCTTGGGGTACCTTGATGTGCTGGCGTCTGTACTTAATTATCAAAATTTAATATGCACATTAATCGTATCCAATATTTCGAATAAAACATATTATATACTTATTTGGTATTTAATACATTGAAAATTACAAAATACATTAATTCAAACAAATAGATATAAACATTAAAAGAACTATAAAACTTTCAACATTATAAATTAAGTAATTAGTTTCTTAAAAGATAAAGAGGTGGTCACACCGCCTAAGTGTTTAGATATTATTGTATGCCACACACTTCACATTATGCTCGCACTACTATCACAGACCTTTACCATGTTCTTAATCATTCCTTTCTTTACAATATCACAAATACATTTTATCCGATCTCGGTTTTTTGTAATGAGCAATATTATAAGAGCACTCGCGCAATAATATAATTAAAATTAGGTACAGAGGCTAGCACATCAAGCTACCCCAATCTGTCAAATTTCTTCGATAGTTTTTCAACTTTATTACAAAGGAATAAGGTTTATGATTGGGAAAATTTGACAGTTTGGGATAGCTTGACCTGCTGGCGATTGTACATGAAAAAAAAAAACATACAACATATTGGAAGTCTGTACAGCAGAGCTACCTACCTCACTGACAAATCTCATCAAAATTTGTTAAGAGATAATCTCATTTAAAATTGTGTGCCCCATCACTGCATGTTCCACATTTCATGAGAAAATTAAGTGGAGGGGAGCGTAGTTTGAGATTAAACAATATACCCTAGTTTAGTTTTAAACATATACTTCCTAAACATACACAGACAGACAAACAAACAAACATTTATTGTAAGTAGCACTATGATTGGCGCTAGTAAATATGAGATGTATTTACAGTATGTATTAGAAATTATGAAGCACTTCCTTTCTTTGAATCCCTAATATTAAGTGTTTTTAAACACATCTATAATATCAAAAAATGATACCACGATATTGTACTTGTTTCAGAATGCTTCTGTTCTTAGCAACTTTAGTCTTTCATTGAACGAGTGTATCGAAACAAATACTTGGTTAATTCAACATCGGTGAGGTTATCCCATGCCTCGGTTTCCATCACTTCTGGATGTTTTGCAATATAAGCAAACACTCTTTTCTGTAAATCCTCAAGTTTGTATTTTTTCGCTATCACTGCCATTTCCACTGCATTGTTCACAGTGATCTGATCACCAATCACATGCTGTGTCAAAGTGAACAGTTGAGTCAGTTGAAACTTATCTGCTATCTCTAACAATTTCAGGCAGTCTTTCTTCATCACATCTTTTATTGTGCCCGAATATATGAATTGTATAAGTAGTTCCATATCGTAATCGCTTATGTCAATAAACATAGAAGTAAGTTCAGAATTCTTAAGCATATTTCTAAGTACGGGGCTGTGTGCGGCCAAAAGTATCTTGTGAGTTGGGAACTTTTGGTGAGTAGCAGATTCAAGGACAAAGTCCGTTGCCTCCTGCTTTTTGAGAAGTCCACTCAAATCATGTTGGAGTTTTATAGATTTCACAACGTTATTGTTCAGTACAAACTTTGGATTTACAGTTATTTTTACTGGTATGAACAAAGTGCAAGACTGGTTGAAGCGTTCTAAATTCTTGAAACAGTAGGTTTTGATGAAAAAGTTTGTGTTCTGTTTAGTTGACCTGAAGGTGTACTGAGTCATAGTTTCTGGTAATAACAGATGCGGAACATCATCCTCGGAAGCTACTCTCTGTGTGAGCTCACTAGAGCTCGCCACATCGATGGCGAAGGATCCCGTTTCTCTATGGCACACAAATAAATTAAGTAAGTGATTGCCTCCATGGCATACAGACGTTGTGTAGAAGAACCAGAACTCGGGTTCTAAGTGTACATTACAAGTACCTCCAATATCAAAATTACCATAATCTTTGAGCTTGCTCAATGCATCATTGATGCAGAGCTTGGTTGCATCGCCTGACTGGCATTTGTCTATACCTGATACACGTCCAAATGAACTCTGTAAATAAACAAATGATTTATTGTTAACTAGCTGTGCCCACGGATTCGCCTGCGTGGATGATGAATTATCCCACAGGAATCGAAAAAAAAAAAATCGTTTCAGCCATTTCATAGATTAGCAAAACGAACAAAAGACAAAACTATTAAATGAAATGAAAATATTTATTTCAGACCAAGCACACAGTAGTTATACAAGTCCATATTTTGTTAGTAGGTAGATACATAAAGCTATGTTAGTAAAATTTAAAATTACTATTATTTTGGACATGCATGAGCGACCAATGCCGTAGGATTTGGCTGTCCACTCTGTCCGACACCACGCTCAGAAGCGTGTTGGTGCTACCCATAGATATAATTATATTTCTATGGTGCTACCCCTTACCCGAGACCACAAGGAGGCCGTTCTTTTGCGAAGCATCGCTTGGAAGCCGTCCGTGCTGTGGTCGGCAAACATACCGGAGGCACTGCACCTCCATGGGAGCCCCAACAAACCCCTGAACGCGTTGTTATACTGGACGCGCAGAGCATTGTAGGCTTTTTTAGTGTAGTTGCTCCACAGGTTGCACGTGTATAATGTTTGACAGTAGCTTTTGAATAGCGTGACTTTAACATCACGTGAGCATCGCGCAAACCTGCGGGAAAGCATATTGCCCCTTACCGACAATGCCCTGCGCTCCCTATCCATATCCATATCATCACTTAGTTTCTCATTGACCCAGTGCCCCTAGTACTTAAATTGGGACACTTGCTGTAGGACAGTTCCATTTAGTGTGGTTGGAGGAACTGGGTAGGTTTTAGTCCCAGCCTTGAAAACTAGCAGCTCGCTCTTCTGAACAACGTACTTGAACCCATGGGCCAATGCATATCGTTCACATATGGTCAATAGTGACCTCACGGAGCTAATCGAGGGGCCGAGCAGCACCATGTCATCAGCATAGCTAATATTATTAGTAAAAACACCATCCACTGAACAACCGACACCAGCACTGCTGAGCTACTCAATCAGTCCATTAACATATAGGTTAAATAGAGTAGGTGAAGTTAACCCCCCCTGCCTTACACCACACTCCATCCTATATTCATCCGAGCATTCGCCCATCCATCTGACGAAATTGCTTTGGTTATCATACCAATATCTAAATAGATTGATGATCTCTACTGGCACCTTGGTGTGAAGCATCATCTTTCTCCACAGAACATTGTATGACACCCTGTCAAATGCTTTTGACAGGTCCAAGAAGCAGGCGAATACTGGTGTTCTCCTGTCAGTATAATACTGGACAGTATGCTTAAGACACAGTACTGCAGATTCTGTGGACAGCCCAGGTCGAAAACCAAACTGGCCATCATGCAGAGAGATATATTGGTTTAAGTACCTGTTAAGCACACCATCCAGCACCTTACCCAGGGTCGTGGCTAGACATATAGGTCTATAATTTACCTTATCCGATGCGTCACCTGTCTTATTTTTAATAATAGGTACCACTATGGTCTTCATGAGATCGTCTGGTAGGTAGTTATGACGAAGACAGAAAGTAAATAACATGGACAGGACCTTAGGCAGGTGAACGCCCGCATGCTGCAGATGCTCGATGCTGAGACCATCGTGCCCGGGTGACTTCCCTCTGGACATTTGCTTTATAACCTTGTTAACCTCCGTATAAGTAGTTTTAACTGGAGGGTCATCGGTAACGCGTTTTTCAGCATCGAACATCATCACCCTCTTCCGGTTTCAAAAGAGGTTCCACTCTAAAGTGGTTCTTAAATAGGTTAGCCACATCACGGGGAGCACTAATCCCCTCCACACTGGTTTGGAGACTCACCTTTGGTTCGAGTTTGTTAGTAGACTTCCAAAACTGACAGAAATTTTTAGACTTATGGTGTTCGGCAATATATCCATCTTTATTATTTGATCTTTATTATTAAGGCAATACTTCAGTTTGGCTTTCAAGTCTTTTCTAGAGTTATGCATGGCTTCATAGAGCCTACCCGACTTAGGCTTACCAATTAAAATAGTATCCTATATAATTTCACATGCATTTAGTAAAAAGCTGCAATTTAGAAATTGCAAACACACTTAATTTTATTTATTTATTATTTTGTTATAAATGAATATAATTTGGACCACCTCGATGAATCTCGAGGTTCTGTGTTCGATTCCCAGGTCAGACAAAGTGTTATTGGGTTTTCTATCTGGAATTTCTCAGTAGTAGCCCGAAGGTCAGATTTGAGAACCATTCATGACAATAGGCTCACTGCCTATTACATGGGACTTGAACATAACTGGCCAAATGTGGGTGTACCATAGGTACAGTCACGAGCAATAACATGTATACACTTACCAACTTTTAAAAGTAATTTTCTCCACTTTTACTAATTGTAATCTTATTTTAATATGAAAATAATATTTTGGAACCCACACTGTAATGAAATATCTAAGTTATCTCAAGGCTGCAATCGCTATTTAAAAGAAAATCGCTTTTGAATTTGGCGATGTGTTTACATGTTATTGCTCGTGACTGTACACCTCTGACAAACCCTTCGTTGAAACTGGGCGTAATGTTATGTTATGAGGATTTAACCAACTGGTAGCACTTTCAAACAATCCAAACTTAGCACCTTTAGTTTATTAGCAGAGATAGATTGCTGTTCACAGTAAAAACCATTAAACACCCAAAAAAAAAAAAAAAATACCCAATGTAATAAAAAATGAGACTTTTCCCTTATTCAAAAAGAAATTGACTGCCCTATTAATTAATAAATGTTATTACTCAATTGGCGAATTTTTGACGGATGATAATTTAAATTGATAAAATGACATCCCTGAACCTACTCTTGACTTGTATTAGATCATTTATGTTTTTAATTTAATTGTATTGACCTCGAACTTGACGAATTTATTTCTAATCCCATTTTATTCAACTTGACATTATGTATTCACTGAATTCGTTTTCGACATAGTAAACTTGTATTATACGATCGAATGTGTTTAATAATGTATGATAAATTAGTCTTTATTAATATAACTTGAACTGTTTGCATGCCCTAGTTAAGGTAGTTAGTATAACGGTCACTTTAAACTGAACATCTGAGACATGTACCTACTTTCTGTGCAAATAAAGAACTATTCTATTCTAACAACTCACTGTTCATTAACCCCTTTATTTATATAATTATGTTGCTTATTGTTAAGAGCATAGGTTATGAGACTTTTAAAAGTTTGAAACAACCAAAATATAATGGTTAAAGAACTTTAAGCAATGTTTCCAAATAAACTCCTAAGTGTGTATTTACCTGAGACTTTGAGGTAGATGCGCCGGGTTCCATGGCAAGGTTTTCTGTAAATAATAGTAGAAAATTTAGTGCAACAATACCATTCTCCTTTTTATTAGAAACAAGGATTAACTTAAAAGTAAAAAGGTGGATTTCATTACTGAATTAAAGTTCATCGAATTACAAAGTTCAGACATACAGGATAAACTTTTAACCAGTGCGCAAACTGTAACCATGAATTCAGCATAATAATATCATGCTAGAACCAGTGTAGAAATTTTTCGTCGGTTATACAAAAAAAATAATCAGCTTTTCCATACATTGACCGCGTAGGTATTGCACTTTTCTATGAAACAGCAGTTTTATTTGCTGAATTCATGAGGTTACAGTTTGCACACTGGTTAAAATTTACCCTGTATGCAAGTATGTATTAACATAGCATAATTAGCCTATAACATTCCCACTGCTGGGACACTGGCCTCCTCTCTGTGAGAGGGAGAGGACCGTACTCAATCATGCGGGCCGAGTGCGGGTTGGTAGATAAGTATTATACCAGAAATAATAAAAGTAAATGTCAAGGGAAAAAACACATACACCAATATTAACACCAATATTACACCATTAAGATTTTGGTCAGTGATCAAATTATTCAAAATTTCACCCCACAAATTGAATGAAGTTAAATAGCTCCTTTTAAATATAAAAACCTAAGACAACCCATTAACCAAACATAGATGTAAATCACCAGATGAAAAAATATTAACTGTGCAATAATTGTTAAATTTTCCTGCTTAGAGCTATGCTCAAACCATTATCAGAAAATATTTTTTTAGTGTTTATATTTATAATAATTAGGACTGCGGTTAAAATTATGAAACTCAACTAGGTAAATATAGACAGCACTTTTTCGCTAGATAAAAGTTAGCGTTACTGTGAAATTTAATAATAATAGTTTAATAAGCTGCCTGCCAAGTCTGGCGATTATAGCAATTCCCTCCCCGTTTGGAGGAGGCTTATGTCCAACAGTGGACGTCTTTCAGCTGAAATGATGATGATGAGTTTAACCCGTTGCACGTCTAATTAGTAGACACAATAGAAATTCTATTGTTATCAGAACACATGGTGTGCACTTGACATGCGAGGGCTTAATAAGATATTTATGCAGTACCAGAATTATTTTATGTCCAACCATTTTGCAGGAGACACATGCCATATATCCCATCTCATAGTCTCTACTATGTTTTCAAATTATTAATTATCATTGGCAGGTACCTACTTGGAACCAAATACCAATCAAGTAATGTTTTGACAGTGACCTGACTTTTAAAACTCTTCAGGATAAGACTGGACAGGTTGAAGAATATTTAGTGTATTATTTATACTTTTCACAAAACAGTGTTTTTAAAAACAATGAAAAGGTCAGAACCCAGAAGATAAAACCGGCAAAGTTTAAATAGGTACCTACTATTAGTTAATCGAGACGGTCCAACCGTATTTTTTTTTTTTTTTACAATGTATTGAAATATTTTCAAAAGAATGATATCATCATATCATATATTATAATAAGCAAACAGCTTTCCTGTTACAATAAGCAAATAGGTGTTATCTGCATATTGCACCATTATTCGAAAATAATCGAATCTCTGTTTCATAGTTTAAATGCAAACAAAATAAAGCACAGTTCGATTATTTACAAAACATTCGCTTTTTGATGAGTTAGAGAACAAGCACTTACGGTTCTAAAGGCCGGCTCTGAAAAATGGTGGAAATAGGAAGAAGATAGAAATGGAACAGAAGAATCAAGTCAAAAACACTATCAATGTCCAATGATCTGTGCTAATGATTAATGAGATGAAAATGTGTCACTATTTATTACTCATAAAAGCAAAACACAAAATAGTCTGTGCAAATGTGCAATGTTTCCACAGATGTTAACAATTTTGAATGTTAAGGGTCAGCGCACACTGAACTGCAAAATGCTCGCGTATACGCGTATGGTCGACCCACAGACATATAAACAGTAGCAGACCAAACATTCGCTAAAAATTGCGTAGCCATTACGCACACATAGGGAGTGTTGTCAATACAGGGCCGGACTAGGGCCGGTTGCCGGTATTATCTAACGATATTGAAACGACTGATAATCGTACTGACAATCCGTGAAAATCGATATTCTCTGGGTATATGAAGTGTAGATTTCTTATCATTAAAGTCTTAACGAATCCATCGCCATCTATTCCCGTGGTTATTGTAAAAGGAGAATAAGGTAATATTTTAAAAGGACGATGGGCGGTAGTCCACTCACCTCCTTTTAACGGTATATATACACAGACCGTTGACGGGCATCAGTATCAGATAAAAGAACTGTCTCGGCAGTCATTAACCAGCATGCCCAGCTTTGTAGGACCTAGAGTTAAGGTGTTGGTGTGCCTGAAAGCTAGCTTATGAATATATCAGGAATTTTGAAATAAAAGAATGAATTTAATTATTATTTATATGTTTATTTTTTAAACTTTATTTTCATAATTTAAAAACGAAAATATAATAATATGTACTAGTATATTAAAAGAAAATAATACGAGTATGTCCGCATCGTGGTTAATGGGATAAGTGCCCAAAAGGTTGGCAGAAAAGCCACGTTGTATGGGAGTGCTGATTATTTGACCGAAAAATAGGCCAGCCCTTTGGTCACGTGCAGAGTCGACCAACTGCTTGGGAATGTCTCGGAAAACTATGTGGGCACTCGAACCCCATGGCCCTAGAGTTTCAACCCCAAACGGCTCGAACATATAGGTTCCAATAAGATTGAAATATTTGCACTGCTTGCGGTTTTCCGCACCTGCAGCAGCCGCTGCTTAAACAGTTCATTCAACAGAGTAGGAATTGCTCCAGGACCTAATGTTGTTAGAAAAGCACTGGGATCAATCAAGTGTTTCTCAAAATGCTTCGAACAAAGTACATTCGAAGGTCTAGGTTGCCAATCCTGGAGTTTCAAGTTTTAAATCCATGTATTCCGGAAACTTTCATCCTTTGGAAACCTGGAAAAATTATTAGTACGTTCAATTATTACCTGCAGAATGAAATGTCAAAGTTATGTGAGTAGCCTATACCTATTAATGTCCACCATCGTTCATGTTATCCATCACACATATAGGGTAACATAACCGGCTAATGAGACACAATTCATTTTCTATTGTAACGTACCACATGCGGAACGCGCCGGGCCGGAGTAATTTTATAATTTATTAAAATACCATGCATGTTTACACTGATAATCTGCACTCTGCAGTATTTTCGAACTGGTATGTCTTTGTCGCCAAATCCGTCCCTGACTACACAACATAATACAAAAACTTACCGATGAAAGGTCAATCCAGGTGTTTTGTGGTAGCTAGCACTGTCACACTGGTACGCACAGCATTTCACCATTTCATTTTGTGTAATAAGTCCCAAACGAGTAATATTTCAAGTAATATTTCGCGGTCGAAACATAAAACCACCATAGAACGTCATGTTGCTTATCAATATGGCGGCGCGGGACAGACGAGTTACGCGTCAAATTTTGTCTATGTGTGAGTCAGTGTGACAACAGGTGACAGAACGAGATACCACATAAGACATGTCGCTTAGCAAAAAAAGGATAAAGAATCAAGTCCATCGACTATGGATTAATGTTTGGTCTGCTACTGTTTATATGTCTGTGGGTCGACCCTACTGTTTAACTGCTCGCCCCTCCCTCCATGAGCAAGCTTCGTTGAAAATGCTCTGGGTTGTCAGGCGGGCATGCATGCATGACCCCAATGCCTAGAGACAAAATACATTTCTGTTAGCGTTCACGCCAAACGCTACGCCAAAATGTATGGGAATGACATTACCAGCGGAAAGGACAAGACGCAATCTTTCCACAGGTAATGTCATTCCCATATATTTTGGCGTAGCGTTTGGCGTGAACGCTAACAGAAATGTATTTTGCCTCTAGGCCCTTGTTCGTTGACTTTGATGCCAAAATCCGACGTTGGCAGACGTGTTCAAAATGGTTGTTTGTTGCCCTACGTTCTGAGATACGTTAATATCGATTTGAGCGCGCTCACACCCGTTCCGAATAGGCGTGAGCGCGTGTCAGAAATGACAGTTGGGCTGTTTTGTTTTGATTCGCATAGTATCTTTAACTAACTTTTGATTTATTTGAAATAGTGCTTCTATCTACGAGTAAGAAGAAGAAATGTGGTGTAACTATACAAGTCTAATATCGTGAAAATATGTTTTAACGTTGAGTGAGCACTTTTATCGCGATCACGAGCGTTCCGTATTGATGACAAAAATTACGGTTCTTAACGCGAACGCAAAATATCGATGTGAGCGCTCACAGCGCTTTTTTTCTAATAAGGAATGCGCCCTTAGTAACTATCGCCCTTTTGGCAGAGGAAGAGGAACATGATTTCCAACTGCCAGCCGTGCCGTAGGTAGTAAAAGTAAAACACACGTTCAGAAGTTAATTTCACTGAAGCATACTGAGCGCGGGCGGCGCGCAGCAGCGCGGCGGCGCACAGCAGCGCGGCGGCGCACAGCAGCGCGGCGGCGCACAGTGGGCGCATACTGGAAATTAGTTCCAATACCGATGCGATTTTTTATATATGACGTGTTATGATATTCCTGACAACTTTTATTCTTACAAAATTTCTTCTAAGGCTGATAGCTTTTCTTGAAAAAATTAAATTAGATTTTTTTGTATGGAGGAATCACGTTTAATTATTTTTCTTCAATGTTGGGTGTGTGGCGTGAGTATATGATAGCTAGGGTCATTCTCTATTCACGGAAAAATATCAGCGCCGGGCATCCGCGGCAGCGCGAGTAATCATTCGGTAAAAAAAAATATGTAAGAACTTTTTCGCCATTTAAAATACTATAATATCCATACATACGATTGATTATGTAGATAATTATCAATGACTTGCCCGTACAAATTTAAATTATTTTACCTATCATTAACAAAATTAGTATAACCTGAAACTTATTACGATATTTATTCAACAATAGATAACGTGCAGTTAAAAAAAAACAGAGCCAATCAGAGACAAGTATTTTCGGTGACTCTTTTGTTATGCACTCTTAGCCAAGCGCAGAAACAAATGAGTCATCAATCACAATGCAGGTGCTACCGATTACATGCAAAAATAACAAAATTTCTACCAGAATTACTTGCGCTAATAAAACTATATAACCTATGCGCTAATAAAACTATAACTAAAAAGAAGGTCAAAACCGCCAAATTGAGACAAAAAATATTCTTTGGATTTATTTTAAATGGCAAAAAATTTCTTACAAAATATTTTTTTTTTACCGAATGATTACTCGCGTTGTAGATGGCCGGAGCTGATTTTTTTTTTGTGGAAATCTTTAATTTCTTTAATCTTTAATCGCGGTTGATTTGCTGTCATTTTTTGAAGAGTTCCGTTGTTTTTCTCCGAAAATCATCATCAGATCTATATGAAATGTAAATGGGACCATTTCGGAATAAACCCCTTTCGAACAAAAAAAAAAAAGATTTTGCAAATCCGTCTATATATGACGGAGTTATGTCCGAACATACATAAAAAAATATATATAAACATGTCGAATTGATAACCTCCTTCTTTTTGAAGTCGGTTAAAAATAAACGTGATTCACTCCATACAAAAAAATCGAATTAAATTTTTTCAAGACAAACTATCATCTTTAGAAGAAAATTTAAAAGAATGAAAGTTGTCAGGAATATCATAATACGTCATATAAAAAAATCGCATCGATATTGGAACTTTGTTGCCCAAGTCCACTAATTTTCAGTATGAGGCCACTGTGCAGCGCGGCGGTTCAAGTGCGCTCGCGCATGTAGAACGTATAATCGAACATGCGTCTTCCAAGCTCGAGCATGGTCGACATTCGACAGTCAAGTTTGGACGTGTATTTAATTTCACAATGTGTGGAATTGTTAGAAGATTAATTTTTCAGTAGTCTCAGAATATGCTCTGCTGCTCTTGGTGTGCGCTGAGCAGGTATTCAAAATATCAAAGCGTTTTTTTGGTTTATTTCCTTTATTTTCCATGTTCTGAGTTACAGTGGGCGGACTGTATCTTAACGCCATCTATGAATTTGGTATATTATTTTGCTATTCTGTTGAACATAAATTGTGGAACCAACTAAAATGCCAAGTTGCGTCCATTTTTGTAGCATAATTTGAGTTCCTAATAGATTAGATTTTAGCAATAAAACCTTTTTAAAAAAAAAAAAACAAGCGACTTCTAAAAAACACTAGAAAGCGAAAAATAACTTTAATTTCGGAAATCGGTGACTTTGGTTATGTATTTTATTAATTTCTTGTCACCGCCTTCCGAAATTAAAGTTATTTTTCGGTTTCTAGTGTTGTTTGGAAGTCGGTTGTTTTTTTTTTAAAAAAAAAGGTTTTTATTTTTCACTTTTTAGTTATAGTACGCACGGCTACACATCAAGCTACACATTTCCAGTATAAGCTGATCTCGCATTGTGTAGGATTTCCGTACAATACGAGGTCAGCGTAAACTGGAAATGTATAGCTTGATGTGTAGCCGTGTGTACCTACCCCACACCAATTCGAAATTTCATCATCCTTGTGGTCAAAACAATGCATATTTATGCTATAGCAGCAATCTCGGTTAATTTGCTGTAATTTTTAATAATTGTAATTTAAGAGTTCCGTTGTCTGTCTCCGAAACGCATCATCCGATCTATATGAAATTTAAATGGGACCATTTCGAAATGGGGTGTATATTATATTTAGAATAGTAGGTATATTTCGAACAAAAAAAGAATTTTGCAAATCGGTCTTATGACGGAGTTATGCCCGAACCTCCACCGAACTCCTAACCGTTAAAGAGTTGTTTGTACCTTCCTTCATCAGCTTAGCGTCATGAGATGATGATGACCATACGCAAATGTATCAATAGCTTTAGAAAATATATGAAAAACATTGTTAATACCTACAAAATTTGAGGGTTGCCCTAAATTTCCCTCGGATTCTATCATCAGATCCTGACTAGGTGCCAGTGAGACCACCTCAGGAGTATACTCTTTCAAATAAAAAAATAATTTTTGAGAATCAGTCCACAAATGGGGGAGAAATCGAGGAATAATCCTACATAAAAAAAAACACACTGGAACATAAATAACCTCCTCCTTTTTTGGAAGTTGATTAAAAATAATGAAACCGGAGAAATTTGAGTTTATTCGTACGAATTATCCAGAAGGCCAATTCTCGTAATTAAAACCGTTCAAAATCTAGTCGCAGTGTCATCTTAGCCACAAGCAAATGTCAAAAATGTATGAAAAATCGAGGTATTTTTGACAGATTGACACTGAGATCAGACTGTGAACGTTCTTAAAATTAGTAGAATTGCCCCTCAGGTAACTTGTCTTTACCTATTTAGTTACTATGCAAGAATAACTGCGTGATAAATGGGGTTTTGAAACACCTGGAATAAATACTTAGGTTTAGGTACTGTGGGAGGCAAGTCTGTGGCTAGGTTAAAAATCGCATTGTCTGGTTGTAACAAGGATAGCTGCAAATGACAGAACGCGCAATGGTGCACGCATGCGCGGCCCGGGACTCGCTCCGGAACTGCCAGGCACCTCCCCCCTGAAAAATAGTGATGTACTAATGCCTGTCTGCAAAATATTTTGCGTACCTAATATATTTGCGAAAATCCAACAAAAACAAAATTTATGTCATCTTTGAAAATATCCTCGAGAACCAAGTCAGGTCTGTTCATATCTACCAATAGCCAATAGGTGAAATCTTAAATATGAAGAGATCTAGGGGGAATTCCAGATTAGATATCTGTGAATCCAACGTGATCTGCAAGTCTAAACTATTAACACCAAAAACAGGTTGCACAATGTGTTAGCCTGATTAAAGGATACCTACCTACATAGATACATAGTAGGTAGATACTACAATAATTGAGAATCAAACGAACTTACCTTGTGAAGTTTGATATCTAATTATACGAGTGTCTTGACCGAAGATGATTACAGTTTACATGCAGCAGCACGCGAGTTGATGCTGTCCTAATCACACTTTTAAAGCTATTTAAATGCTTTTATAATTTATTTTGAAATAAATAAATATCAGAAAAAGGCATTGTATTGACTATTTTCCCCACGGACTGCAACCCGCCATTACCGTCGCAATCCTTGACTCATTTTTTAGAGCTACTTTATAATTTTTTCGATAGGTCTTGGGGCTATCAGGGGGGGAAGGGAGTGTAATCATCTTCGGTCAAGACACTCGTATAATTAGATATCAAACTTCACAAGGTAAGTTCGTTTGATTCTCAATTATACTTCGTATCTCTCCCGAAGATGATTACAGTTTACATGCAGATGTTTAGAGCATCGAAAAAATTAAACATTGAAGCGATCGATCAACATTTTAATTTTAATTCCATGTAACGTAAAGTATATATATTCTTATCTGTACTTATGTAATAATCATCAAACATACAACAATAATAAATAATCATCTAAAAAGCGCATCTACAAGTTCAGTTTCGTGAGAGGTGGATAGATTTTTATTATAGTATTTTTGGAATACTTTGGACGACTCGGTCCAGCCTGCGGCCCTTCGAATAACTTCCAGATTGACACCTGCTCTGCAAGCAGCAGACGTAGACGCGTGCCTTGTACTATGCGCACCATACAAGTTTACATCTATGCCACTCTTTTCTAAAGTTTGTTTTACCCAGTGAGACAAAGTTTGGGAACCCACTTTTTTATGTGGTTTCTGATAACTTATAAAAAGAGAATCTTCTTGACAACGTAAGCAGGCAGTTTTATCTATATAATGTTTGAGGGTTAAAGCTGGGCAAACCCTAGGGTTTTCTATAACATATGGTAATATGATCAATGGTTGGTAAGCGCCTGGCCTTGAGGTTTTTATGAAATCTTCAATTTTTATTAGAATTTTTCTGAGTCAAATATAATATTTTTTTATTTTTATTACACTTAAAGTCTGCATTCTCTGTGCAGATGCTAGTGCTAAAAGAGTTACAGTTTTGAACAACAAATCTTTTAGTGTAACTAAATCATTTGGGAAATAATTTGTTAAGTGATTTAACACAAGATTGGGGTCCCAGGTGGTGTGGTATTTGGGTGCGGGTGGTTTCATACGATGAACCCCTTTAAAGAACCTTTTGATACAGTCGTTACAAGTGACCTCCTGACCTAACAGTATTGATAACGCTGAACGATAACTGTTAAGGGTGCTGTAACTAGCACCTAAATTAAATTTATAAGTCAAAAATTCTATTAATTGAGTAATATCGGAATCACAGTAATCTAACCCCTTATCGTTACAGTATAGCCACCATGATTTTAGTGAAGTATTATACTGGATCAGCGTGTTTACGGAGAAAGACGCCATCAATATATCGAGAGATGCGTTGGGTATTCCGCGCTTTAGTAGCGACTGCCGGATAATTTCCCTGCCATCAGGGTGAGATCCGCGTGGAGAGGATGCTCCTCCCTGAAAGGGGAAAATAATAATTTTTTGTCAGGCTTAAAGTACAGTACTTTCGAAATTAGCAATTTTAACCAGACTGGATACCACGGTTGGGTTGGCCAATATGGCACCACTACTATTCCTTCTGCCTTGTCATTTTTAATTTTATGTAGAACTTTTGGGATAAGACTAAAGGGAGGGAAAGCATAAAATTGCAATGGTTTCCAGTTAAATGTAAATGCATCGATAATTTCGGAATTTGGATCTAATTTCCACGAAGCATATTTGTAACATTTATGATTCTGAATACTTGCAAATAAGTCGAATTGTGGAGTACCGAATGAAATTTTTATTTGATTAAATGCGTAATCTGCTAGTTCCCATTCCGTGTCAGTATTATACGACTGACGAGATTCGAAATCTGCTAATAAATTTTCTTTGGATTGGATATAAGATGCAAAAACATGTATACTGCGTTTTTCACACCATTGCCATATATCTCGTGCAATGTTATTTAGATGCGTGAATTGTATGCCTCCCATTTTGTTTATATAGGCAATTGCTGTAGTATTGTCAATTCTGAGTAAGATATTGCAACATTTAAGGTGAGATGCAAAGATTTTTAGGCCATAAAAAGCTGCAAGTAATTCAAGAGTATTTATGTGTAATGATAATTGGGAATGATTCCAATGTCCATGAGCTGTTTGGTTGTTGCAAACTGCGCCCCAACCAGTCATTGAAGCGTCACTGAATATAACAATCGTATAATCATTTGTTTGAAAGGAACAAGATGAGGAGTCAATGTGTTCTTTCCACCAAATTAAATATTTTTTTATGTTATCTCGTAATGTCATGTGTTTATTGTAATTGTTAGAATAATTTAGTGCTAGAAATTTTTCTCTTTCTAAGAGTTTTGTGTATAACCAGCCGTATTTAACGGCGGGACATGCAAGTTAACAGACCTGTAAATCTAGCAAGTTCTCTAATTGTGCATTTGTTTGTCAGTAGCAACTTGTTTGACATCAATTTTATGCGGTTTTTCTTTTCAGTAGGTAATGTTAGGGACATATTCCATGAATCGAATATAAAACCCAGGAAAAGGCATTTTCTACTTGGGTTAATTTTACTTTTAACATCATTAATTAAAAATCCTAATTTTATTAGTAATTCTCTTGTCGCTTCTACGTTATTAAGACAGCTTTTATAGGTATTACCGATGCATAAAAAATCATCTATATAGTTTACTGATAGGTGACCTAATGAACGTAAATAATGTAATACAGGTTTCAGTAATTTAGTAAACACGTAGGGTGCTGTACAGAGTCCAAAGGGCAAAACGTTAAATTCGAACAATTGATTCTTAAACTTTTCTGAGTTCCAACTAAAACGAAGGTAAATCCGGTCGCTTTTGGCAATTGTGACCAAAAAATAGGCGTCTTTTAAGTCTATACTTGCCATATAACCATTTTGATCTAGGTATTAATTTTATAGCTGTACGATAGTCTTCCATTTTAAAGTGATCAACATGAACGAATTTATTTAATTGTTTTAAATTAAGAATGAAACGATGTTTTCCATTGTGCTTAGGTACTGTAAATATAGGTGAAATGAATTGTTTTTCGCAAGGACTACATTGGGAAATAAAACCTGATTCTAATAGCTCAGAAATGCAATGATCGATTATGTTAGTTTCAGTGAGCGTGTACGACCTTTTAGGTATGCTTGTCTGATGTGGTTCACAAAGGAATGGTATTTGATATCCTTTAATCAGTGGCGTAGCGTGCCTTGTCGGGGCCCCGTATAAAAATTTTTTTGGAGGCCCTCATATGGAGGTAAAGATTTTTCACAAAAGAAAAAAAATATTGTGAGAAGTAATATTTATTTATCACATAATTTACCCATTTTACAAATAAAAATCGAATTTTAAATATTCACTCTCCTTGCCTTTTTATCGGCAAACTGATTTATTAAATCATTTATGGCTGATGATGATTTTAGTTTTTCTAAAGTTTCTGCCTCTATGGACAATAGTGAGATGTCTGACAGCCGTTCTTGTCCCATCGAAGTTCTTAAGTAATTTTTTATTAGTTTTAATTTTGAAAAACTTCTTTCTGCCGTTGCGGTTGTAACTGGAAGGGTCAAGAATAAAAAGCATGCTGTGATTACCTCGGGAAAACTGGATGCAAGACTATTGAATTTTACTAGCAATAATTCAATGAGTTCTTTAATGGGATATTTTTTTTTTTAATTTCAGAATTTAAGCATGTTTTTAGAGCCTTTAATTGGTCACAAAGATTAAGTGAGATGTCTTTACTGTATTTAGCAGACAGTTTTCCGGAAGCGTTTAATATCTCTTCGCTTGAAGAAGATAGGAGTTTCTCCGGTTGTAATATTTCGAATATACTACTCAGGTTGCAAAGGCTCATAGCATAGGCGCTTTCATGTATATGCAATTCTCAGCAGGTAGATACTGTTTTTGGAGATCGACTTTTTCCTCTTTAGTGAGACCGTTAATTAAAATGTGTTTCCACCGCGATGCCAAATCCTTGTGTAAATCATCTCCAAACGATTTGTTTAATGTAGGGTCTGAACCTAATAATTGCAAGATATCCGGGTCTAGTTCATCAGGATTTTCATCAGCTATTCCTTCGCCTTCTAATGGTACCTCAGTGGTTGGGATCTCATCTACAAAGAGGTAAAACATAATTATATGTACCTGCTATAGGTGGGTATAACCACACGTCGGGATGTTTAAGTTGGTATCGTATGTAGGCACATGTATACGGTCATAGTATCCACACACGATAAACGTCGGGATATCACAATGAATACATTCATTTTAGGACACTAACGTATAACAACGCATATATGGCATCCACACACGATATACGTCGGGATATTATAGTTTGTGTTGTAGGTATCCCTACGTATGACGGTCATAGTATCCACACACGATAAACATCGGGATAGCACAATGAATTATATTCATTTTATGACACTTAAATAACTGGGCACACACGGTACACGTCGGGATATTAATACCACGATAATTGTATTGTGCAGTCTCCAGGCGGTAGACGAGAACAAAAATGTGTGGGTATTTGTCTATTCGCTTACCTTGTGGTTCTAGATCACTGGTTAAATCGTGCGGTATTGAGTGCGAAGGAGATAACGCTGGTTCACTTTCCGATGACGAAGAGGAGATTCTTCTTCGTTTTTTAACCAATTTTTTCACTTTTTTTAGTAGTTTTTCGACGCTGTCACTATCGTCCTTACCAGATCGCTTTCTTTTTCCCATAGTGTAAAGCAATGAAGGTTATTACCGGACGAACAAATTTACGTGTGAGTCGGACAACACTGAATCACGTAATGAGTCAAGGATTGCGACGGTAATGGCGGGTTGCAGTCCGTGGGGAAAATAGTCAATACAATGCCTTTTTCTGATATTTATTTATTTCAAAATAAATTATAAAAGCATTTAAATAGCTTTAAAAGTGTGATTAGGACAGCATCAACTCGCGTGCTGCTGCATGTAAACTGTAATCATCTTCGGGAGAGATACGAAGTATAATCCTCATTTCATGCAGCTTCCTCGATAACAACAGATAACACACCCCTACCCAACCCTACGCTGCACCATTTTCAAGGCCACATCTTTCAGTAGGCTGCAAGCAGCCGGCGTGGCCGCACGATGCCAGTCCCGCTATGACAACACCACGCGAACACCGTCCCAACGACACTGTTGAGTTGTTACCGTTAAAATCGGCGCTTGTCAACAATAATTATAAAGATGAAGAGTCGTATTACCCGCCCCCTCTCAACAACAACCCTTCAAGCACAAATCTGTATGATTACACGTTATTGTCGAAAAGGACGCCGGCCTCTAAAAGGTATTTTTGTTTATTTTTATGTGATCAGGTAGTCTAGAGGAGTGTCTTCTTGAGAACTACGTAGCAGTTAAATTAGGATAGGAGATGACAAGTGAGTTAATTTTTAAATAAGATTCTAGAACCGAACGAAAAAAATGAACGAACCTAGATGTGGTTAGAAATGTTTTAAAATTGAATCAAGAAAATGACTAAACAGAATGTTTATCTCTCTTCCTATTACCAAAAGGAGAAAGGAGCTATCTCTTTGTTTGTGCTTTGTATGATCACTGTGGGATAATCTTCGTCGGCGTTAGTACCACCATTCTTTGTACAAGCCTTTTTTCTTTCTGGGTCCAATTTCACATTGATATTTGTGCTTATTTTATCACGAAATAATTTTTCTGTTTTACTACTTATCGTTGAACACAATTAAATTAAGTTAAAACATGATACGATCAAATTCGCGCAATTAATACAATATAAGTAGTTAACTTTGTTGTATCGCATTTTATCCAACGTTTCTCGGGTGTTTTTTATCTGTTAATATTAGGTAGGTACCTATTAGTAGAAATCATAAGTTAGTAACTTTCAATTAAATCTAAAGAAATAGGGTATCACCGTATAAGTAATTAGAGAACATTATAAACATTTTTTTACTACAGCGGAGGGAACGTCAGTCCTGAAGGCCAATTCTCGTAATTAAACCGTTCAAAATCTAGTCGCAGTGTCATCTCAGCGACAAGCAAATGTCAAAAATGTATAAAAATCGAGGTATTTTTGACAGATTGACACTGAGATCAGACTGTGAACGTTCTTAAAATTAGTAGAATAGCCCCTCACAAGTTTCAATCAAAAAATCTCTCATTCAGCAGCTTCATCTAGATATGTTTTGCTGAAAGAGGTATCTAGATCTATCCAATTCATTCATCATTAATATTTCTGTAAATCAACTAGGTAGGTAGGTACTATTAATAACAATCGCTCCGGTGCATTGCAGATCACATCGCGATGTTTGAGAACATTCATTTGAAGAAACATCTAAGGAATTAATTGCTCATAATTCACTGTATCTGGAACGCTGAATACTAACGTAATCTAATGTATGTGTCGTCGCGGCTCAAATCTAATTTTGTTTCAAATCTAATAGGTAACTGTCAACGACCTCTCGCTGAACTTTCTGTGATTTGCTTTGAAAGGTCTTTCCTTTGGGAGATAAAAATAAAACTGAGTAAGTAGGTATTCTAACTTTTGAAAGCAAAGATTGTAGGGTATACTGTAGGTTTTTATCTAACTGCACATCTTTGTGGTTCTAAAGTCCGATAAAAATAAAAACATTATTGCTGGATTTATTAAATCTGTAAACCGGAGCGCTCTAATCTTGCACAAACCTAGATAAATTTCTAGAGTTGACGGGTACCGGAAATTGAAAAGTTCTATCCGATAGGAGAGCTAGTAACACATCGGCTAGCCAGACGGTGCAGCTTATAACTCAGCTCTAACTTAATGAAGGTTATAAAAGTGGATTCGTTTGAATTCTCATGAATCTAAGTTGATCATGAATCTATGACAATTTAGGTAGGTAAGTGTCGTTTTCAAAATTTTAAATTTCTTCGAAATATCTGTCTGTTTTCAGATTACTATCACGCACCCAACAGCCAACGCCGACGCCGATGTTGACGTTATGCGGCGCTCCGCCTCCCTCTAGGAAAAGAGAGGAGCTGACGGCGCTCGCTAATCTCAGAAAGAAGGTGTCACCCGCTATGATGCAGCCGGACAAGTGAGTTATATTTTTTCACCCCATGTTGGGCGCCAATATTCAATCAAATCAAATCATCCTTAAATGCCAAAGTCTGTCTATCTGGCTGTTAATTTTTCACGCCAATGATACAATTGTTCCGAATTTGACAGATAGGCAAGAGTAAGTTTAAAATTATAAATACAAAAATATTGTTCTACGTCGGGCGCCAATAAGAATAAAAAAAAATGATGCATTATGTTGGGCGCCAATATGCATACAACATGAGACTTGTATAAAATATATTGAGCATTTTGTTGCAAAATCACATATGTAACTACATTGTTGCACATGGAGTTTTTGGCTCGTATTTTCAAGCGTCAGCCATTTCGCAAATAGGTAGTATACAATTTAGCGATATACCTTGCACATCGCGTGTTTGACTCCAATACCTGCCAAGGTACGACGAGGGTGGAAGGAGGGACGGGGAGATAAGTATTACAATGGAATGCTCCCCTATAACTTCCTAGATATGCGAAGAAGAGCACGCGATCCTATCATGTTGCGGTATTTCCAAAATTTTATAGAATATTCGAGCTATATTTCACTAAGGCCGGTGCTAAAATCTCAGGATACTAAGAGATTAAGTATACATATAATAGGAAAAGGTTTCGTCTAATATCCGTGTTGCTAGTGTTGCTACTGACAAACCATTAAGTATAATCGCTAAAGCATAATCGAAATATCTGTCCGTGATGAAGATCGAATAAGCCTTTTTATTTAATTGCTTTCGTGCTTGGCCTCCTTACACTCGCCGCTCGTGTCTGTAATTAAACCTGAAGTGCGCTTACATATGGATGACACTCGACTGCACATCCACGGCAGTAAAATGCCGCTAGTTTTATGCAATAGTCGTCAGTATAAGTATATAGTTTATCTACAAAGAAGGGATATTTTTCCATGCTGCTGTTAATATTATATATCTTGAGAATATTCAAATCTTCGGTATCTCATCAAACAGCGGTTATGTTGAATTTAGCGCAACATAACTTTGCACACGGATAAGGATGTAACACCCTCTTAGAGCTTTACCACCAAACCGAGGTGTTATTAGAAACGTTTTTTGGTTCATGATTTGTAGGATTATCCATGGATTTTAGAACCACTTTCAACTGAAGCATAAAATTAAATTAAAAATTTAAAAAACCCCCGACCTAAACAAAAACTCTAAAAAGTAAAAAATAATATTTATAGGCCTTTTAATTTGAACGTAATATTTTGACCAGGACATTGTCAAGTCGGGGGACGGTCAATGAAAACGCCAAACAGAGGCCTAGCCGTCCCCCGACTTGACAATGCCCTGGTCAAAATATTACGTTCAAATTAAAAGGCCTATAAATATTATTTTTTACTTTTTAGAGTTTTTTTTAGGTCGGGGGTTTTTAAATTTTAAATTTAATTTTTATTTCTTGCTTTTTAAACTTAATGTCTACCTTAAATCACTATTTATCTATAATCTATTCATTGAGACCTTTTCAATGAGCCCAAACACGATACTTCTGCTGTTTGTTGGTGAATAACTTGGGTTTCCTGGAAATTCCAGTTGTTGCTCCAGCATCAGTTCAAGGTTATTTTTTTCATCTAATATCATTGAAGTAATAGAATCCCAAATTTTTAGTTGATCAGACACATGGAAGAGGCTAAAATCCCTTTTTCAACCAGAAAAGAGCTGATAATCTTCAAATGGCTGAACCGATTTTGATGAAACATGTCTAAGAACACTCCCGACTAATACACCTTTCAAACAAAAAAAAACTAAATCAAAATCGGTTCATCCGTTCGGAAGCTACGTTGCCTCAGACAGACACACACGCGCACACACACACACACACACAGACACGTCAAACTTATAACACCCCGTCGTTTTTGCGTCGGGGGTTAAAAATAAGTAAAATCAGTTGTGTCCGGTACTGTTATCACTACATATTATTGTAAAACAAAGTGCCCTCGCCCCGTCAGTCTATATGTCAATCTGATCGTGATAAAATCAAAACTACCGAACAGATATGCATAGGTACGGTTTATACCAATAGACGTAGTGATTCGTGAGGAAGGTTTTGTAGAAATTGGCTGAAATTTAACAAAGGAAAAAATCATGCAAACTCCGCGCCGTGTAAACATTTAATGACGCAAAGATAGATAATCTGAATGAATACATGGGGTTGGGGTACCTATTTTTAATCCCAGTAGTACGTTTTCGTGGGATATTTTCTCACGCCTACGCGGGCAAAGCCGCGGGCAACAGTTAGTAAATAAATATATAATCAAAAATAAAAATTGGTATAATCCTACTATTATTATAAATGTGAAAGTATGGATGTTTGTTACTCAATCGCGCAGAAATAGCAGAACGGATTTGGATTTTTTTTGCATTGCAATTTAGCACTGGACTAAGTTGTCAGTTTTGTAAAAGGAGCTGTATTTCGATTTGAGTTAGGTTCTTATTTCGAAAACAGGCTCGATGGTTTAAACCATACCTAAAGAAAAACCTTGTTATGTCATTTGGGGGTTAAAGTTTATAACCTGGAATAACTTAAGGATACTTTATATCCCGGTAGTACGTTACCGTGGTATAATATCCGAACTGTACGCGGGCGAAGCAGCTGGTAAAAGCTTGTATAGTATAAATTTATGATGCTTGTACGCACGGCTACACATCCAACTTTAAATTTCCATTTTTCCAGTATAAGGTGCTCTCGCATTATATAATAATAATAATAATATAATAATAATTTTATTTATTCATAAGTTCACATATAAATTACATAGAAGTGACATCAGTACAGAGTTACATATTAAAATTATTAAGCAAATATTAAACTATGCCTAAAATAAATCTAGTGTAGGTATAAATAATATATTGGATAAAGGCCTAATGAAAAACAATAGCGACCTGCCTGATGTAGGTTTATTCAAACCTGTGTTTCAGGCCTTCACGTAACAACGCTGAGTGTTTTATTGGACTATTAAATTAATGTACATAGAGCTAGCATTGATACATAATAATTATATTATTAAATAAAAATTGCCTTAACATTAATAAACTTATTGCATGATTTCTAGCAATTTTTCAGTGTCTGAGTAATTTAATGTCGCTAAGTATTCACTTAACATTTCACTACATTTTTTACAATTTACACTATATATACTTAGAGACTTATTGATTTTATTATATAAGAACGGACCTAAAAAACCATAAAATTTATTTATAAAAGTATGTCTAGTTTGAGGCTTTATGCAAACTAGGTCTTTTCTTCTCTTATGTATAGGTATGGGGGTATAAGGGAGATTGCTATGCTGGTGTAATACTATCTTTAATATAAATAGTTGACGCACAGTTAAAACCTTACATGCCGTATAAAGCTCGTATGTGGGAAATCTAAATGGGCGAAAGGTGGCTACCTTAAGGATAGCTCTCTGCGCACGTTCTAATGGTAGTAGGATTGTTTTTGCAGCCCCTCCCCATGAAGTTATGCAATATGTAATATGTAAGAATGGATTGACACAAAGCTAAATAGACCTGTTTAATTAATTTGTAGTCCGTTATATATCGTAAATTCTTAAAAATGTATATTAATTTACGCATTCGAGTGCATAATAAATCAATGTGTTTACGGAAGTTCAGATTTGTGTCAATCGTCACTCCAAGATATTTCATATGATCGGCTTTTGCTAAAGTAGGACAATTACATGCATTGTCAGCGTACTTGCCGCACTTATGCGCATAAATGTTTATGTTAGTAGTTGGCAGGTTAGTATTTCTCATAGTGAATAAAATGTGTTTAGTTTTTTCTGCATTTAGTGTTAGGAGATTTTCATGTAGCCAATTAGACACTATATTAAAACCGTTCTGGGCTTGTTTATACACCTCCTCTCGAGACTTGTCTGAAAACAATAGAGCTGTGTCATCTGCATAAGACATTATGACACCATTTTGGAGTGTTAAGCTGCACAGGTCATTAATATATACTAGGAATAAAGTAGGACCCAATATACTACCTTGTGGTATTCCGTAATTACTATTTCGAAGCTCAGAACTGACGTACTGACCAATTTTTACACAATGTTCGCGGTCTCTTAAATAATCAGAAAGCAGTGTAAGCGTTGTTCCTCTTATTCCGAGTCTTTCAAGCTTGCCCAATAATAAAGGACAGGAAATTGTGTCAAAGGCCTTGGCGAGGTCTAGGAAGATCCCAATGGAGTGCATGCCCTGATCCAAATTAGTTGTTATATAATCCGTCATTTGATGTACTGCTTGATTAGTTGATTTATTGGGCCTAAAGCCAAATTGTCTATCCGAAAGCAATTTGTTATCCTCTAGATATTTCATTAATCTAATATTAATGATTTTCTCTAAGATTTTGGAGAGCCCTGTTAAAACTGAAATGGGTCTGTAGTTGTTAACACATTTTTTGTCACCAGATTTATATACAGGAGTAACCACTGCTTTTTTAAGCGACTTAGGGAATACACCATTAGTTAAGCATAACTGAAAAATATGAGTTAGCGGCGGAGCAAGGAGGTATTTGAAATGTTTAAGTATGTTGTTTGATATGTCGTCCCACCCAACCGCGCAAACGTCCTTTAATCCAGAAATGATTGTTAATACTTCATCGACATCCGTATCTAGTAAGACAAAAGATTTGAGTCTGGGGAAAGATTTAGGTTGGTTTTGAGAGAAAGAACCTCTAGATTGTATGGTCTTTTCTGCTAAGGTTTTGCCTACGTTAGAAAAATAGTAATTAACTATATTTGTTGATTCTATTGGGTTGTTCTCTATAGTCAATAAGTCAAGTGGAGGTTCAAGTTGTTTTGATCTAAATGTATTTGTTTTTATAAATTTCCAAATAAGTTTACTATTTTTGCCTGCTTTCTGCAGTTCTTTTCTGTCATATTCATGTTTTATTTTTTTCAGAAGGTTGTTGCAGAAGTTTCTATATCTTTTATAAGTAATGGAAAGAATTTCATTTTCAGGCTCAAGTTTGAACTTTATGTGAAGTTTGTCTCTATGCCTAATACATCGAACAAGTCCGGGTGTAATCCAAGGTTTAATGCACTTGTACTTCCTTGGCGTTATTTTGGCGACTGTATGCTTTATTATTGCAGAGTGAAGTGAATTTATAAAATAATTAATAGCAATGTTTGCATCGGTGGAATTATAAACTGGGTCAAAATTAATATTACGTATGTCTTTTTCGAGGTGTGTCATGTTGACATTGGTATAGCTGCGTAAACAATTTTTTCTTGGTAAAGAAACTTGTAATATTAGTAAAACTGCTTGGTGATCAGTGAGCGAAGAGTTAGTAACAAATGTTTTGGCTGGTTTATTTGTTTTTATAATGAAATGATCTAAGCATGAACCACTTTGATGCGTGGGGTGGTAATGAGCTGGCAAGAGTCCGTGGAATGAGCAGATATTAACATAGTTATGTGCATGAATGTCCATTTTCCCGGAAGCAATGTTGATATTAATGTCCCCCATTAGAATTATGTGTTTAAAAGTTGTAAGACTTTGTAACTGTACGTTTAGTGAATCTAAGAAATTTGCGACATTTTGAGAAGGTGGTCTGTATATAGCCATAACTACCGTATCTGTATTAATTTTAATGAGTAAGCAATTACAATTTTGTAGCAAAGGTTCTTCTACAGTTGTACCTAAATTATTGTTGACAAATACAACTAAACCATCATTCTGGTTGATGTTTCTGTTGGTTTTATGCGAAACATATCCGTCTAAAGATGGTAAAACAGTGGTTTGGTTTGACAACCAACATTCTGTTAGGACGATAATGTCACAACTTATACCCAGGTTCTGTAGCAATATTTCAAAACCATTTATATTTCGATTTATGCTGCGAATATTTTGTGTGAGAAAGGTCAGCGGTTTCTCTCCCAAGGGAAAGTGGTGCTTACACTCATCAATATTACAATTTATAACTTCAGACACAGAAAATTGATCTAGGTCCTTAAGTAATTGATCAGTCATGATAAATAAACACCTAATAAATATAAACAAACAAAAACTACTACTAGTGTGCTTAAAGGATAGGTTAATAGGTAGCGCTCTTAGGCGCCTTCATAATCTATGGAATGGATATAGCTGTCCTCGGCATATTTCCGTGCAGGACAATTTACATCACCAGTTTTATGATCACTTTTCCTATTAAAACGTTTGCACGTCGCACAGTTTGGTGGACTGGACTTTGTGCAGCATTCCTTAAAAGTGTGGCCAGTCTCTCCGCAGTGATTACACGTCGGGTTAGTGTCACGGCAGAACTTGGCCGCGTGTCCAAACTGCTGGCAGTTGAAACACCGAGTAACGATCGTGAAATCTCGAACTGGGCATGACGTCCAATTGATGAATATTCGTCCTTGATTGACTAGGATCTTCCTGATGCTAGCTGGCACTTCTAGAATAAAATTGCAATTAGGGAGGTCTTTTTTCCCAGATTTATGGCTCAATTTTATTTGTTCTTCAAACGACTCACGAGTTGTATTGGTCAACTTATCTGAGAGGTTTTGCTCGTAGATGCAATCCAAAACCTCCTTATCAGTCAGGGCTACCGGGACTCCAATAACAGTGATTCTTGGGCGCCGCTTTGATGGTTCTTCAATCTTAAGGCCCGAAGAGACGAGTTTTTCTAAGCTTCTGAGCTTTTGAATGTCCTCTTTGGAGTCGGTACTGATAAGAACACCTCCATTTTTTACTTTCTTAAGGCCACGGACATGTAGTTTAAGTTCCCCGGGCGAAATAATTTTCTGTACGAGAGACTTGGTATCGTCACTAGATTTGGTTTTGTCGCTGGGATATATGGCAACTGAGCTTAAATTTGCTGGGCGCACAAAATTATCCGAGCCTTTTTTGACCATATTAGCGTACGAAGCGGGTACTGTCGGCTTTGAAATGCCTTCAACTACATCTTTGAACTGTAGGAGAGAGTTCGCGATGTTCTATTGTTGCTGTAAGTGCTGAACGGAACTGTGGGCTTGAATCGTTTTTTGCTTTAAGGCTTGATATAAGACAGCCATCTGAGATGCGCCATGTGAGACACTACGGCAAAGATTGGCTACACGTACCTTTTGGTCTGCGTTCATTTTCCCCTCAGCAACTAAACTGCATACTTCATTTAGGATTTTTTCTATGGACCCCATCCATTTCTGTACCTCCGGCGTAGAAATAACTTCGGCTGGTAGCTCATGTTCCAAGGGAGGTTGTGGCTTTGGGTCTGCAGGCTGGAAATCTTGAGTTGGTGTCGGCGGAGGACTTCGCGTCACTAGCTGGCTACGGCCAAACGGGCTAGATCCAGTGTTAGACATATCTAACACAGAAACACTATATATCTTTAAAAATACTTTAGCTCATTCTTACACAACGCAAGTAACCTCGTAATGCTCACTCGTGACACACTTATATCACTGACGACGCAATTATTTCTAACAAATATATTTATAATTAATTAATAGTATCATAATAAGCTAAGCAAGATACGTCCGCGCGGTAAGAAGGCGCAATTAGAAAAAACAATATATATATGTATAGGTTTTCCGTAGTGCGAGAGCAACGTAAACTGGAAATGTATCTAAGCTTGATGTGTAGCTTAAAAAATCTGCGGGGTACTTGCGTAACACACTAACAGTAGATATTAGGACAACTGATTTCTTAATAATATTTAACTTAAGTTTTATGAATAGGTACTGACATAGTTAGTTAATTTATTATGTTAAGAATTTACTAAATCACTATCTAATCATTAAGGTCTTATACATGAGATACCTAATTTCCATAATATTTAGGTAGGTACGGAAAATAAATGAAAGTAAAAAAAACGTGTGGTCACTGTGGTGACCACAGTGACCACACGTAGTGATGATCTCTCGGAAAGTTTTAGCTGCATGGCCATATTATTGGCATTTATAGCACCTTGTTACCAATGTAAAGTCCCTGACATTACAGGACATCCAATTTATAAAAACTCTTGATTGAGAGATTAGGGCTTTACGTATATCGGCTGAAACTGCAGCAACGTAATACAGGTCATAGCATCTCTCTTTCCCGATTTGTGGCTTAAGGGGAATCTAGTCGCGGGCTCGAACTCACTGGTGGCTGGCCTGGCTAAAAAGCACGCTGTCTCACCAGGCTTCGTGTCCGACAGAGGTAGTATCAGTGATGAGCAGTTAGACGCTAGTCTACACGCACAAAGTTATTGAGTAAGATGCAGGATCATTTATAGTAAGACAGGCGTGTAAAACATTAAAAGAAGAAGCATCAGAACCAGAGTCCTTTATAGTCTGCTTTAGCTCCGAAATATGTTCCGTAAGGTCGCGCTTTTCTTGAAGGGCATCAACCGCGCTGTACGCCTGAATGGCTTTCTGCCTGAGCGACTGATATATTTGTCACGTTCCAGATCCTACTTTGCGGCATAGGGTAGTTTTAATTTTCTGCTCTGAGTTGAATTCGTTCTGAGTGAGATCAATAGAGCAAACTTCATTTAGGTACTGTTCGACGGCTTTTTTTTTTGAGGGTGGAAATCATCAAATAACTTCTCCCGCTCTGGGTGGAGCAGGAGGGAGTGTCAGACTTTTTCTGAGTAAAACCCACCCGTGCTCCTTCAGTTTCCTGTGTGCCACCAGGGACCACGGTATCCACTTTCGAACAAACCGCACCTCTGGCAGGCATCGGCCCTTGCGGAGGATGCTGACATCTTTTTGAGGCGCGCGTGGAACACAACGCGCCGTCGACCCGGGCTTGGTCCTTACCGGACAGCGAGTTACCCAGTATAATCGCCATCCTCAAGCCCGCGCCTACGGTGGCCAGGAATCAGCCTGGGATTCCCGACGCCCAGGGCGTCTCCTGTGGTGACTAGAGCCGTGAGGGCGCATATACTGCCTCTCCTTCACGTGCGCCACCTCCCTCTTCGCGAGCATTAGGTACTGCTTCGCTGAAGGAGGTGACGGCTACCCATGCACTCTCGCTCCGTACCATGACCTAGACCAGGACCGGACGCGAGACATCGCAGCCGCCGATCGCCTCCACGAGGACAGGGCGGTGCTGCACCCAGGCCGGGCAGATCTCCACCATATGCTCCATCTTGTCCTCAGGGCGATCTTCGTAGTGCAAATACCCCGGTATTTCCTCCCGCCTTATGCGAAACAGGAACCTCCTGGAACAGCCGTGTCTGGTGAGGACCTGCGTCAGGCGGTAGGTGAGGACGCCGTAATGCATCTCAATCCACTCCTCAAAGACGGGAACGCCGCAATTGTGGCGTGCCCAACACTGGGTTACGACAATCGCGCTCTACTTGTCGCGATGAGATCCCGCCGGAGCTCTGACCGCTGTGCTGAGATTTCTCGCGGTAGCGAAGTTAGTTACGCCCTGGCGTTTTGCCTCCTGGCGCCATTCCCAAGTGTGAAACAATATCAGCGGCAACCGGGGGTTTGGTTTTGCGTCGTCGTGTTCGACGGTGAGGCGAAGGGTTGCTCTGGGCCCCTTGGGTTAAAAGGGCTGTTATCCATTTTGTTTTATTAAAAGGTTCACTATTTCTTATTAAATAACTTTTTTATCAAATAAGCTTAATAACTTTATTAAAAAATAATAAAAAAAGCACGACAAACTCCAATCGAATAATTTTGAACTTATTGTTAATCTATGTGTTCGTATCTATCTTACAGTACCCCATAAAATGTATGATTGAATAAGCGTTGGAGTGTCATACATAAATAAAAATAAAGAAATAAGTAAATGCCTATGTTCGAAAAATTCGTCTGCTCAATAACGTAAATAACGCAATGGATGGTGTTGGACCGTCAAAATGAAAGCCATTGTTGGATATTAATTGTAAGAACTCATGCCGCCTGTGATACAGGTTTATCCTAGTACAGGCATCATATTTTGTAGGTACTACTACTACCCACATTGTTTCTAAGATTATACTGTATTTTACCAATTTTAATTTTTGAATAAAGAAAAAAATAATTAATAATACGTGTGGCACTCGGGGACTGCTGCGGTAAAAGCATATTGCATAGCATAATTTTTATCAACTTATGCAATTATAATTATTTATTTATGCAGTTTTTTTTTTCTTTGATATTAATTCAAGTTTCTTCTTTGATATTAGGTCTTTACCTATGAAATTGCCGTTCTGCAGTACTGGCCATTTCAAATCAAAATAATTTTTGTTTGGCTAAGAATTCTAATTTCAAATTAATTTTATTTTAAAAACATGGATTTTTTTTTCTAAAAGTAGTCATTTCTTTATTGATTAGTGTTACATTTTCATCGCATTTCAATCTTTTTCGTCATCATGGATACGTTAAAAATTCGAGTAATTATGGAATATGAGTACCGTCGTGGCAGCAACGCGGCACAAGCGGCACGCAACATCAACGACGTTTACGGAGCTAACACTACAAACCAACGCACCACCTGTTATTGGTTTGCTCGCTTCCGTTCTGGAAATTTCGACCTGAAAAATGAACCTCGCGGTCGTCCGAAGACTTTGGTCGACAATGACGAATTAAAGGCGATTGTGGAAGCTGATGATACACAATCTACGGCTGAATTAGCAGCAGCTTTCGACGTTAGCGTCAAAACAATATTGGTCCATTTGCGTCAAATTGGCAAGGTAAAAAAGCTTGACAAATGGGTGCCCCACGAACTCAATGATCGCCAGCGCGAAGTACGCGTCGAGACGTGCCTTGCACTGCTCAACAGACACACAAATGAAGGAATTTTGAACCGCATTGTTACCTGCGATGAAAAATGGATTCTGTTTGATAACCGTAAGCGCTCAGCAAGTTGGTTGGATCCTGGTTCAGCACCTAAACAATGCCCTAAACGAAAACTTACCCCTAGAAAAGTGATGGTCACTGTTTGGTGGTCTAGCGCCGGTGTGATTCATCACAGCTTCTTACCAAACGGGGTGAGCATTACTGCAGATGTGTACTGTGAAGAACTGAACACAATGATGGAGAAGCTGGCGCATCTCCAACCAGCATTGGTCAATCGCTCGTCTCCGCTGCTCCTGCACGACAACGCGCGACCTCATACTGCACAGCAGACGGTCTCCAAGTTGCAAGAACTGGGGTTGGAAGCTCTCCGTCATCCGCCCTACTCACCAGACCTTGCGCCTACAGACTACTACTTTTTCCAGAATTTGGATAACTTCTTGGCGGGAAAAAAATTTAATACCCGAGAGGCAGTACAAAATGCCTTTGAAGAATTTGTTGCCTCCCGTCCAGCTGATTTCTTTAAGAAGGGCATCAATAAACTGCCACTGCGATGGCAAAGATGCATTGATTGCATGGGTGATTACTTCGATTAATACAAATAAAAAATTCATGAAAAAAATTCGTTTAAATTTTTTCATACAAAACGGCAATTTCATAGGTAAAGACCTATTATTAATTCAAGTTACACTTTTTGGGCGAGGTGACCGATATGAAAACAAATTTTATTATATCGTACAGTCGTAGATGGGTCATAAACAAAACACACAAAAAAAATGTGTCTTTAAAAAAATAATGTTATTACATACTTCATACATTTATATTTTTGTTTAATAAATTAACTGTTTATTTATTTTAATAATTTACGATACAATATCCTGATAATATTTAATTAACTTTAAAATATTAAAACTAAAGTGACACTCAGGTCCCCTTCCGTGGACTGTGCCCAACCTAGGTTCATAATTTTGCGTAAACTAAAAAAAATACTTGAAAATAAAAGTGTGTATATATTTTCATATACGTTTATTACTAACATCTTGAAGTTCTTATTTTACGTTATTATGAAAAATTAATACACAGTACAAATGCATTATAAGACTTAAACATGTTGTAACCGATTTCGCGACCCCTTCCGTGGTCCAACTAAATTGAATATTCAATATTTGTGAAATGGAACGCAGCCGTAGTTTATTTATTTTGGTTGGCAATATTGTCGAGCTGTCAGTTTGAGTAAAAACTTTATGTGGTGAAAGTTAACGCTCTGTGAAAATTTATTTGCAAAATTCCATAAACAAGTGTTATTTTGCTTTTGTGTAAAAGATCGTTGCAACTTTTCTGTTCCATTCATATTTAGGTAAGTACTGGCATGAAAAATACATTATCGATTGAACTTGGTGTAATATGGGAGGCTATTTGCAAAAACCAGGTGCGCCATATTGTAACCTCAAAATTTTGTGGTTTGAAAGACAATTTTAGTTTGTGGAACCCTTCCGTGGACAAACTTTTCGGTGGACACTATGTCCATGGAAAAAACTACGTCCACAGAAGTGACCCCTATTCCAACTCATACTTTTTATGACACAAATAAGATTTAAAAACCTGTGTTGCTAGCTTTGGCTTAGCACTTGTGCATCGCCCGCACTCCTTGACGCTGAATAGAAGCTATAATTAATTATGTTCGACAAACATTATGGTCTGTTAAGATGCATTTTTTTAAATTATCTGTTTTGTTAACGCTTGCTATTGCTCAAATTGGTGTGTACATGTGGGTTATGATTTCTCTTTCAGCTAATAATGCCTAGAACAAGAAATAATAGGCATCTAACTGATGAAGAAAAGAAGATAAAGCGACGTGAACAAAAAAAAAATGAGTATGCGGCGAGCGCGTGCAAAACTGAGCGATGCTGCTATTGAAGAGATACGCAAGAAAGATAGAGAAAGGTATTATAAGAAGAAAGAAAGAGGTGAAATTAAGACGATTGATCAATGTACTCCGAGAAAGCAGCGTCAAATTAGGAAAATGTGGCGTGAGAAATCAAAAAAAGCGTCGTGAATTATTAAAAATGCGGAAAGCCACCACTGCCCTATTAGAAGAAGATACTCCACCGTCAAGTCCTACTTCGTCATTTTCACGTGCTGAAGTTGGAAGGGCAATTGCTGCTCGTAATAAGAGAAAATTAAAAGCAGAAAATGTAGCTTTAAAAAAGGTCTTAGCAATGAGCAAACAAATAAGAAAATACAAGATGCTAGGAAGTCTAGAAAAAAAGAAAGAAAACAATGGGAAAATGGATAGTTCTAAAAAAACAGTATTAAAAAAAGGATATGCGACAAGCTGTGCATGGTTTTTTAATACAAGATGAGTGCAGTAGAATAGTTTCTGGTAAAAATGAGACGATAACCCGAAAGAAAAGTAAACGTGAAATTCGATTATTAACTACTACTACTATTACTTTTTTATGTTGTGCCTGGACGATCTTCTGGGATAACATAAATTTCAATTTTATTTCCATATTATATGATTAGATTTTTGAGTCTCTAATAAAATTTCCACAAGTCCACTCGCACCGACGATATAATAATTATGTTAACGGAAAAGACGTCATTTCTGTGAACGTAAAAGTTTTATTTTATTTGATTGATTATTTTGGATTGTTTGTTTTATTTTTAATATGAAGAAGTAAAGTACAACGTAATTGTATTTGTAGTAAAGGTTACGAAATGATAGAGTTTATTTTGTTGATTCAAAGCTCTATTTTAGACTTTCCTGTGGATTATTTGGGATTTTCGGTGGACACATAAAAACTGAAATGTCATATTTTCATGAAAATAAGGTTTTGATCTTTGATTTTGTGGACGGTTTAATTATTTTGCTATTTCCCATAATAAATGCTGTTTTTTTATAAAAAAGAAGACATTTTTATTTTTTTAAATTTTATATTCCTGTTTTGTTTATGACCCAGATACCATCGTTAAGCGAACGCTCGGCCAAGCATTTTCGTTACGGAATTTCTTGATTCGGTCGCCGCGCTCAAAGCCCGCGATTAAAAGCTATGCAATAGCTTAAAAATTGTGCTTGATACTGTTTTTTTTTCGCAGGAACGCCTACAGATATGACAACGAACAAAATAAGAATGTAATCGAAGAGCCTCTTGATAACAGGCCCAAACTTTTACAAAGGGTAAGTAAGGCTTATATATTATTTTACGCTTGATGGAAATAAGGTCATGAAGTCATTGAGGATAAACTGTTTTTTTTTTCTATTATCGTGGATGTCCACGGCATCACAATAATATAGGAAAGTAAAATGTATGGAAGTAGGCAGAACGTGTGCGTTTTTGGATACATTTTATGAACGTCGACAGTGTCGCTTTATAGTACTAGCTTTTGCCAGCGGCTTCGCCCGCACGGAACTTTCATCCCCTATTTAACTCCCTTTTAAAAAGCTAGGTTTATTACCACTTCCCTCACTTTACATTTACGAAACCTGTGTACAGTAATAAAGGATTGTTCAAAAAAGCGTATGAAGTAATCACTCGACTAACAAGGGATCCACACAGACTTGTATTAAAGGATAATCTTAAGTCAGCCAAGTATGCTAAAAGCTGCCTTGTGATGTGTGACGTACGTATACATATACAATAAAATACCAAACGAAATAATACGAACTCATTTAAAAGCAAAATTATGTAAATGGTTGAATTGACATTATTTTTATTTATGACATTAGAGATTTCTTTAACATGTAAATATAAAATATGTTCTACAGGTATTATTATTAAGAATATGAATTGAATCGAATTAATACAAATGTTTGTGATTTATGACTTATTGATTGAAATTCAATCTGAATGACTATAATTTGTTAATTAGGTATCAATTAATCTGCGACATCCTTTGACCTTTAAATTGTGTTCCTATAAATTATTTTGCATGCAATTGATACAATTTGTGTGTGGCTAAACATGTGGACATTATATACAGGGTTATTTGAAAAACACCAATAACCTCTTAAGAGGTCATTGTACTCATCATTATGAACAACTTTTACTATGGGACCAAACCGGCACCCTAATTGCGTAACTCACGATTGATCATAATTGGTTTCGTCTTCACAGTTAAACAATATTCATTGCGTTATTTATGTTGTCGAACAGACACATTTTTCGAACATATGAAGCAATGGTTTAACAATCCGTTTCAAAACGATACAGATTATGATGAATCGTGAGTCACGCAATTAGGGTGCTGAAATCTTGAAAAAAAAAATCATCTTTTCCCTACATTTTGACGAGTTATGCGAACATAAATGTAGGGAACAGCTGATTTTTTATTCGAGATTTCAGGTTTGGTCCCTTAGTAAAAGTTGTTCATAATGATGAGTACAATGACCTCTTAAGAGGTTATTGGTGTTTTTCAAATAACCCTGTATATAAATAGAATAGAATAGTTCTAGTGGATAAAACCAGACTGTAACACCTTTATACCATACTAGCTTTTGCCAGCGGCTTCGCCCCCGCGGAACTTTCATCCTCTATTTAACTTCCTTAGGGGTTGAATTTCGTAAAATCCTTCCTTATTCCTTGTCTACATTATAAAGGGAATCTCTGTGCAAAATTTCAGCTTTCTAGGTCCAAGGGTTTGGGCTGGGCGTTGATGAGTCAGTCAGGACCTTTCTTTTTATTAATATCTATAATATAATAAATAAAATGAAAAGTCCTTCCTGACTGACCGAGTGACTCATCAACGCCCAGCTCAAACCCCTAAGGGAGTTAAATAGGGGATGAAAGTTCCGCGCGGGCGAAGCCGCTGGCAAAAGCTAGTTATAGATATAAGCGCATAAGTATCTAATGATTTTAATTTACTTACTTATTATTTTAATTTTTGGCTCCGCTAATAAGTACCTAATTATTCAATACTCTTTATCTTAAAGGCAAAGTGTCTTCATAAGATGTTCTTTATCAAAAGTTAATGAGCACGTTCGAATCCAATTTAAAAGTTTCCGAAAAAACAAAGCTTACCTACACGCTCGTGTACGCTCAGTTACGTCACTGAACTTTTAAACTCTTGCGAAGTTTGGCAAGGGCAGCACATGCCACGGCATTGGGCATCACATTGTTTACGTCATGTAATATGCATAATATTATGATCTCGGGAAATGGAACGTGTCCTTGACCTGATGCGGAAGTGTTTTTACGTGAAGGGCCCGATCGTGCTCACTGAGCCGCTTCCAACCATGAAAATGACCTATGATGTGACAAAAAGGGTGAAACCTTTTCCAAAAGTTTGAAAATTGGATTACGTCGACATTTGGAGTACGAGCAGGTACCTAGGTAATTAAGGTCCCAAAGGTCGAGGAAGTTCGTTGATTTTAATGGATCTTTTAAATGCGTTTTTTTTTTTTAAATTGTGTTATTTATGATCTACCTACCTACACTATGTAGGTCCTGCAGGGTAATTGCGTTTAAGCGTAACACGTATGGCTGTCATGTTGACAGTTCAGCAAAATTCATTGCGGTATTTACGTTGTTAAGCAGATACATTATTCGAACATACTTATGAAGCAACGAATTAGCAAATCTTTCAAAATGATTCCGATTCTGAAATTAGGGTGAGTTGATAGTTATCGGTATAACGGATAACTGAAGGCTATATTTTTGTAATAATGTCAGGAAGCACTTAGGGAAATACCTACATATTCCACTTTCCTTGACACAATCATAGAAGTAGAACATTTTTCATTAAATGAATGAATGGTCTGGAATTCTGGATACTGGCTGATAGATGAATATTGGTTATAAAAAATTAAATTAAAAATTTAAAAAACCCCCGACCCAAACAAAAACTCCAAAAAGTAAAAAATAATATTTCGGTATAGGCCTTTTAATTTTAACGTAATATTTTGATCAGGGCATTGTCAAGTCGGGGGACGGCTAGGCCTCTGTTTGGCGTTTTCATTGACCGTCCCCCGACTTGACAATGCCCTGATGAAAATATTACGTTAAAATTAAAAGGCCTATAAATATTATTTTTTACTTTTTGGAGTTTTTGTTTGGGTCGGGGGTTTTTTAAATTTTTAATTTAATTTTTATTTCTTGCTTTTTAAACTTAATGTCTCCCTTAAATCACCATTTATCTATAATCTATTCATTGAGACCTTTTCAATGAGCCCAAACACGATACTTCTGCTGTTTGTTGGTGAATAACTTGGGTTTCCTGGAAATTCCAGGTGTTGCTCCAGCATCAGTTCAAGGTTATTTTATTCGTCTAATATCATTGAAGTAATAGAATCCCAAATTTTGAGTTGATCAGAGGCTAAAATCCGTTTTTCAACCAGAAAAGAGCTGATAATCTTCAAACGGCTGAACCGATTTTGATGAAACATGTCTAAGAACACTCCCGACTAATACACCTTTCAAACAAAAAAAACTAAATCAAAATCGGTTCATCCGTTCGGGAGCTACGTTGCCTCAGACAGACACACACACACACACACACACACACACACACACACACACACACACAGACACGTCAAACTTATAACACCCCGTCGTTTTTGCGTCGGGGGTTAATTAAATGAACGAAATCTTTTTACATATGTAGGTATTTTGAAACAACAAAGAACTTGGCCGTCTCCAGATTACGGATACTTTAGATGGATTTACGGAAAAATCTGATGACCTAAACTCCATAAATGTTGAACCTTTCACGAACTCACCTATAATAAGATCTCAATATGTACCTACCATAAGCCCCTCATAACTAGCCCCTTGATGGTATTTATATTAAATTGTATGGTAAGTAGGCAGACTCGTCAATGAACCCCTTAAAAGCTGCTTATCACCACCAATTCATCAATCACTGACTCAGCAGAAAATCGGGAAACTAATTTCCTTGGCTGAATAATAGGGTTCCTGGACTCACCAGCTCACCAAGTAAGAAACTCGTTAACGTTGATCGACTAGAGAATGGACCCGGAAAACGGATGCAATTTATGCGTTGAGCCTGAAGCGGTTAAGTTCTTCTTATATTTTTACTTATTTATTTACTAAAATCTCCCTTACAACTATCATTACAGATGTATAATACGATAGCGCGGTCTTAAAGTGAACTTACCTACAATTTAAAACTATGAAAAACGTAAAAACACAATTTATAAAATAAAATAAAACAACAGTATTTTTGCGAAGTCACTCAAATGGCACGTGAATACATCGATCTTCAAGTGAAGTTCGTTAATAACCCGAATTGTGCGGCTGTTTCAAACAACCCGCACCCCTGGCAGTCATCGGTCCTTGCGGACCCCACCAGTTGGTGCTGACATCTCTTGAGGCGCGCGTGGAACACAACGCGGCGTCGACCCGAGCTTGGTCGGACTGGACTGCGAGCTATCTATTACTCGCCGTCCGCAAGCCCGCTCCTACGGTGGCCGGGAATCAGTCTGGGGTTCTCGACGCCCAGGGCGTATCCCACGGAGGCTAGGGCCGTGAGGGCGCATATACTGCCCCTCCCTCACCTGCGCCGCCTCCCTCTTCACGAGCATCACTGCTTCGCAGAAGGAGGTGACGGCTAACCATGCACTCGCGCTCCGTACCAAGGCCTAGACCTGCAGGCCTAGACAAAACACATTTTTGCTATGCTACTCCAAAATGTGTGGGAATGACATTACCTGCGGAAAGGACACGACACACGACGTAACCTTTCCGCTAGATACATTTTGGCGTAGCGTTTGGCGTGAACGCTAACAGCAATGTGTTTTGTCTCTAGGCCCAGAGCCGGATGCGAGAGATCGCCACCGCCGATCGCCTCCATAAGGTCACGGGGCGGTGCTCCGCCCAAGCCGGGTAGATCTCCACCGTATGCTCCACCGTGGCCTCAGGCCGATCTACGCAGTGGAAACATCCGGGCGTTTCTTCTCGCCTTATACGAAACAGGAACCTCCCGAAACACCCGGACCGATTAATCGGACCGGGTGTTCCGGACCGATTAAGTTAAAATTTGGTACACGCACTTGCTTCTTGAATTACTATTTATTTTCCAAATTCATGAGACTTCCAACTTTTAAATCACTGTCAGTCAGTTCGGCTGTAGTTCCTGAGCGGTTTTTACCGGAAAATATTTTGTGAAACATCGCTTTACCTGGCTACCAGCTGGCAGGAAAACTACTATTTTCTGTGTATTTATAAAAGACAAGCATTCTTAAGGGGACAAAGTGTCCATCGACCACCACCTAAACATGTCTCCAGAGATAACGTTTGCAAGTTTGAAGTCATGCCAATTTGGATGTGAAATAAAAGTCCTAAGTACGTAAGTTTCCGTTGCAGATCTCTTAATTTTTTTTTACGTACTCTGCCCGAAGTAATGATAGCCGCACGGGTCGATTGAAGCTTAAGCCTTCGCGGTCGGTTCGTGGATTGGTGACCAGTGACTATCCAATACATTTATATGTGCATTGCACCGGAAAGCACGTGAAGCCGTTGGTCCAAGGTGTCATTCTTAGCTTTTTAACAGACGTTCCGTTAGTTATAAACCGTAAATTCTGACAACGATTCTTACCAAGGAGTGGGTACCGTACTGGGTTGTGGAGGTCAGATAGTCAGTCGCTCCATGTAAAATACCTACAGGTATTCAACTGCATCTGATTCGACTGGAAGCCGACCCTAACATATACCATAGGCTATTTAGTTGGGAAAAGGCTAATAAGATCGGCTTTACGCTGTCTTTAACCGAAATTAAATTCGTCCTCCAACCACAAAATGTAGGTACCTACGTAATACAAGTCATAATATTGGACCCGTAGGTCGTACCCTAATTGCTAAGAACCTCAAAAGGGTCAAAATAAAAGAAAAAACTTTTCTTGTCTGACCTCCTCGTTAGCCGTTCGTGTTGGTAGAAAATTCGGTACTTTGTCACCAATTTCAGCGGCAAAGTATCTCTTAAATCTTGATTTAAGGGTTCTTTGGCGGGAGGAAGGGTTTTTCCGGATTTGTCTTGTATTATAAGGAGCTTGGTAAGGCTTTGAAGTTGTTAGGGTGTGTTATGAGCACGTTTTTTGGTATCTTACTTTGAGTCCCATGTTCCTTCCTTATCTCTCTATTTTGTGCAATCTCTGGCCATGTTGGCCCTGCAAACCGTATCAGGTCGTCACACCAAGACCTTCCCTTGACGGAATGTCCTCTCTCAGCCGTCTAGGAGTGAGTGTCCCTACTTACAGGTTTTAAAAACTTTAAAAGTAACATAGACCGCAGTAACTTTTTTTTCCCAAGCCGGAGAATAAAAGCCAGAGTATCGATATTATAGTATAGATATTCTTGAGTTGCCTTATTCTTTTGTGTTATTCCCAGAGCAACTTCTTTTCATCCCATATTCTTTTGCGTAATTCTCGCTCGAGCAACATCTTGAGATGCCTTATTCGATAGTGTTGTTCCCAGACCAACATCTTGAGATGCCTTTTTCGATAGTGTTGTTCCCAGAGCAACATCTTGAGATGCCTTATTCTTTTGTGTTGTTTCCAGAGCAACATCTTGAAATGCCATAATCTTTTGTGTTATTACCAGAGCAGCTTCTTGAGATGCCTTATTCGTTTATATTGTTCCCAGAGAAACATCTTCAAATGCCTTATTCTTTTGTGTTATTCTCGAGCAACATCTTGAGAAACCTTATTCGTTTGTGTTGCTCCCAGAGCAACATTTTGAGATGCCTTATTCGTTTGTGTTATTCCCCTACTCCACAAGGTTAATTAATCGTTGTTTTCCTCAGTAAAAGCTATCTGATTTGCCTAATTTCCACAGTAGGTGTTCGATCTTTCTTTTCTTTAGCCGTGCATGGCGATCGCCAACTAAAGCTATATAGGTATTTATAGTATCCTTCATAACTCACTCATTCAACTCATGTTTGTTGCGGTGCATTGTAGAGTGCTGTGAAAAACAGGCGCGACGTGACTCTCGTAGAACAATTTCTGTGAAAACTTGATGGAAATTGTTCTACAAGTGTTGCGTCGCGCTTGTTTGTAGAAGCCTTAATACTAAAGGCTGGATAAAGGCTGGATTTAGTGTCGGTCGAATCCTAAAGCCAGCCTTAGAAAGTTAGAACCAATATACTCTTCACGCTAATTGTGTACGGTAACACACTATCCATATCTATACTATATATATTTAAATAATAATATTAAAAAGAGAAAAGATTTGATTGTTTGTATGTTTGTTCGCATTGAATAGGCTATGAAACTACTGAACCGATTTGAAATATTGAAATATTTGAAATATAAAAATACTGAAATATTTCACTGTTAGGAAGCTACACTATCCCTGGGTGACGTAGGCTATATTTTATCCCCGTATTCCCACGGGAACGGGTACTACGCGGATGAAACCGCGAGGCGCTGCTAGTAATCTATACTAATATTATAAAGAGGAAAGATTTGATTGTTTGTTGGAACCGATTTGAAAATTTATTTCACTGTTGGGAAGCTATACTATCCCTGGGTGGACATAGACTACTTATATTTTATCCCCGTATTCCCACGGGAACGGAAACTACGCGGGTGAAACCGCGGGGTGCTACTAGTTGCTAATACATTGCTTCATATTACCACGGTAATTATTATTACCGTGATATTACTATCTAAGAGAGTTTCACTACCGCATTAGGAAATTCCTGTAATGATAGCAGTGTTTGTGATAAATAAATAAATTAAAATAAATAAATATTATTTGTCGGCTCAACAAAGTAAATAATGCAATGAATGTTGTAGAACTGTCAAATTGAACCCATTCCTACTATTAGTGTGTCACACCAGTTACGGCAGCTACCACTAAACAAATCCCATAATCACCCCTTACATCGCTTTCGACAGGAAATGAAGTTTCGTATTATTTACAACCTCACTTGTGGATTACAAGGCAAATAATGACAGGTTTTACGCTAACAATTTTCCCACTAAAATGGCGCAATAAGGCTAGGTTTACACTGTATACACGTTTATTCGGTTTGTTTGTTCTTACGTATTTGTTTTATGCAGTACGACTGGATAGTGGATTATCTAATACTTCACTTGAACATAAACCGCCTTATTTATAAACGTTGCATAAAGTCTGTTTAACTATACATTTTTGACGTTAAAACAGCCCTTAACTTTATGCAACACTAGCAGCGATCCGCGGTTTCACCCGCGTAGTTGTTAATGTTTGTTTTTAATTTTACTGTATTATTTTAATGATGTAATGAATTAATGTATCTATTTCATTGTAGTCTTTTTTTGTTTTATTGTTGCAATGAGTTGTGTGAATTTTATGTAATCGTGATTTGTTATTGGTACTTGGTGCCTTAATAAATAAATAAATAGTAATAATAAAATATAGCCTATGTCACCCGGGGATAGTGTAGCTTCCCAACAGTGAAATATTTTTTCAAATCGGTTCAATAGTTTCGGAGCCTATTGTATGCAAACAAACAAAACAACAAACAATCAAATCTTTCATATTTATTAATAGTATAGATATAGATTTATTCCATACCAGTTGCTGCCCAGACTCAATGCTTCGGCCGCATGAATGTCGGTATTTATCCCACGGAAACGTGCAAGCGACAAAAAATTGCATTTGTTACTCCTTAAAACACCAGCTATCTGCCAGTGAAAGTCCCGACAAAATTGGTTCAGCGGTTTTGGAGATTAGCTGGAACAAACAGACATACCAACATTTTTTTTTTTTTTAATAATTACCGTAAGATTTATAATGTAACAGTACATTATAAATCAGCTGTTCAAAAAAAATCTGCTGTTCCCTACATTTTTGTTCGCATAACTCGTCAAAATGTAGGGAATAGATTATTATTTTTCGCGATTTCGGGTTTGGTCCCATAGTAAAAGTTGTTCATAATGATGAGTACAATCATGTGTTTAAATGTCGGTCACTAATTACCAGTCACCCTATAAATATAATTCAGATTGGGATTGATAGTGTGTTACGCAATTGGGGTGCCTTGCCGCCGACAGCACAGAGCTGTCGGAAAAATAGCAATCGTAAATGTTTGATTTTAATTGACAAAAATTTGGGGTTTTGGATTTGTGAACAGTCATATAGGACTCCTACGTTAACATTGATCGTATCGAATGGTTGTGAATGGCTATGCAGTTTCATTATTGAAATCAGCCCAGTCGTTTCTTGGACTTCAAAGTATCATACAATGTTATTATTATTATTTTATAAACTTACTGAAGAATTCAAGAATTACCTATTTATTTCAATTACCTATTTATTAAATTAATATGGAGAAAACGAAAATGATACAATTTCAAACATATAGGAGAAACCCATTAACGCTGACTATTAAATATATTGACACGACTATAGAACAAGTAGTAAATGCAGCATTTCTAGGCATACAATTGGATCAAAATTGCGATTGGAAAAAGCATGTCGACTATGTTTGTGACAAACTGGACAGATTTATCTATGCACTAAGAAGATTAAGAGCCACGGTCTCAACTGAATCGGCTCTTTGTGCATATCACGGATACGTTTCCTCCGTACTCTCATATGGTCTCTTGTTGTGGGGTAATTCGGTAGATGTCAATAAAGCGTTTATGATACAAAAAAAATGTGTGCGTGCAATCTGTGGAGCTGGGTACATGGATAGCTGTAAGCCACTGTTTAAAAAGTACAACATTTTACCGTTAGCATGCATGTATATTAAAGAATTGTGCCTATTAGTACGACAACATCCTGAAAATTTTATTAAGCATAGAGATGTAACCAAAAGGAATGTTGCCTCTAGAGATAAACATAGGATGGTCCAAACTTCCCTTTTATAATCGTCCTTGACCTGAGTCCTATTTGTGTTGAAAGCAGAGTTAATTAGAAGATTTGGAACAAAAAGATTACTACCTAGCTGTTTCGAGTACGATTCAGTGATCTGCCTGCCTAGCCTTTTCCCAATCACGTTGGGGTCGGCTTCTAGTCTAACCGGATGCAGCTGAATACCAGTATTTTACATGGAGCGACTGCCTATCTGACCTCCACAACCCAGTTACTGGGTAATATGATAGGTACCCCTTGGTAAGACTGGTTGTCAGACTTTCGGGCTTCTGACGACCCGTAACGACTGTCAAAGATCCACAAATGACAGCCGGGACCAACGGCTTAACGTGCTTTCCGAAGCACGGAGGGGTCTTGGTATGTAAAGATGGTCACCCATCCACGGACCAACCGCGGCAAGCGTAGCTTAACCTGATCGATCGACCCGTGCGGCTTATGTTACTTAGCCACAAGCCCCTAACAGTACGATTCAGTGATAGATAATATAAATATTTTACTGCGTCAGCAGTGGCATTTCAGTTTTAAATACGTTAGTATTTAAACCGAACGTGGACTTTCCCTACGTTTAGTAAAAAATAGAAGTTAGCTTGTTTACTTAGTAGGTAGGTAATAAATTAGAGTTATAATGAGTAAGACAATTGAGAAAGAACGAATTGAGTACCTAAGTAGGTAGCACAAAAAAAAACAGGGTAGGTACAGTGTTAAAATTTAAAACGGGGCGCAGTTTAAAATGAACGATCACTTCCTTAATGAATGGATACCTTACTGGAAATGCCAGGAATTAATCATCAGTCGAGCCGAGCGTGGTCTTCGAACAGCGACAGATTACAAACATGATAGATTGGCGCAAATTGATGACGTCACGGGAGAGGGATGAGGCGGTTTTCCCTTTATACATATCTTGGGTACAGACGCCAGCACACCAAGCTACCCCAATCTGTCAAATTTCTTTGATAGTTTAAAAACTTTATTCCAATAGAATGAGGTTCCTTTAAGTTAAATTGGGAAAATTTTACAGTTTAGGATATATCTTGATGTTTAGCATAGCTGGCGCCTGTACATAGAAAAATAAATCTCTTTTAAGGCGGACGCGCTAAGGTAACCCACAAAATTTGGTGATGGTAATGCTATTAAATGACTTTTTCATGAAATAGTCATTCAATGGGATTAAATGAACTGAGAAAATAACAACCTGACACTGACCTCCAATTTGCAAAAAAAATTAAGAAATGTTGAATTTCGCGGGCTACCCTGGAGGTTCCAAAAATAAGTTTTTTTTATATTTTTTTGGCTTTTGCCTTCGCACGGTTTGTGCATTTAGCCAGTGTCAGGTAATTTTACTTTTCGATCAAGTAAATGGCCCGTTATCAGGCACGAAGTTACAAAAAAGTCATAGTCGTCTTTAGTCAGTCAAGTCAAAGTTATTGTAAAGCGGTAGTAACTTTACAACAACCTACCTATTAGGAGATTTTGGGGGAACACGAAAAGTCCACGTTAGTCACTTATTTTCACCTTCACTACACTTGTGCACTCACACGTAACTAAATTGAATGATTCACTACCAAAATTATGCAATTTAATTCGCTATTTCAAAAAAAAAACATGAAAATGAAAATTCGTGCGACATGTCCCAACCAACGCGATCCCGAGAAAAACTCCTAAAATGATAATAATAAGGTTGTTTGTAGTACGTTTTCTAATTCCATAGACTAATCTGACATGTCCCTTGTGTTTGCTTTTTTAGAGTTCGTTATTACACCTGTTTAAAATTAATCTCTGGGTTTAAAAAACGAACCCATAACTACTTTCATAGTTTAACGTTTCATTGGCGTCATTCAGTAAATTGCGGACGCTGTGTAGCGGCCACCACACTGTCGTAGGCGTAGGACACCCGTAGCTTTACTTAGCTTAACGTACTATAGCGATTGCCCCATTTATAATCTACCGTTACCTCTGCATTTACCTAAGTCCCAATTAATTTAAGGATTTGTGACCACAGCCCTGAGCCATCTCGCCATGAAAGCCGGTGGGTCTACCTAATTTATTACAACCCCTTTGTCATAACTGTGGGTTTAAACTAAGTTTTTGTCTAAATATTATCTTTGTGGGTTGCGGGTGAATTTATTAAAATAGCGTGTTATCTTCTTTGTTCAGTCAAGGCTCAGTTTGTAGGGGAAGTGACGGATAATTGACTACACTAGCAATTTAATTGGAATAGCTTTCATTTTTATTAACCGACTTCTAAAAAAGGAGGAGGTTATATGTTCCAACGAACGTTTTTTTTTTAATGTATGTTCCTCGATTTCTCCCCCATTTGTGGACCGATTCTCAAAATTCTTTTTTTTATTTGATCGAGTATTCTCCTGAGGGAGGTTTTTTTTTTAAAAAAAAATACCTACGAAGAATTTTAAAGATTACATTGTTTTTTTTTTTTTGGATAAAGTTTTTTGATAATTTAACAACATTCATTGCGGTATTTACCTACGTTGTATAGCAGATGTTTTATAACCGAATTCAAAAAGAAGGAGGTTATCCAACATGTTTATATAATTATTAAAAAAAAATATGTGTTCGGGCATATCTCCGTCAAACAGACATTTTTTTATTTTCGAAAGGGGTTTATTCCGAAATGGTCCCATTTAAATTTCATAGGTATAAGTAGATCAAATTATGAGTTTCGGACAAAGACAACGGAACTCCTCAAAAAATGACAGCAAGTCAATTGCGATTGCTGCTGTCGCGGAAATATGCATTGTTTTGACCACAAGGATGATGAAATTTCGAATCGGTTTTGTCACCGCCTTCCGAAATTAAAGTAATTTTTCACTTATTATTGTTTTTCAGGAAGTCGTTTTTTTTCCGGAAAAGTTTTAATTTTTTCAAAGATCTAAAGCAATGGGTTAGCGATATGCCTTGAAATGATTTAGATTCAGTCTGATCGTAGGTACATATAATGTTACGCCATTTTATTCGTGTGTTGTACGTTCTTTTGGGAGCTAATTGTTGTATACCTAACATGGAGAGTACCTCTGCAGGAGACGAGCAAGTTGTTTGAATTTTTTCTCTTTCCTCAGCCAAAGAAAAGAAAGACCGCCATTAGATCTACTTCAAGGGGTTTGTGACTAAATATTAACAGCCGTACCTACGTGTCGATCGATCAAATTAAGCTACGGTTGCCGCGGTTGGTCCTCGGGTGACATCTTTACATAGGTACCAAGATTCCTCCATGCCTCGGAATGAACGTTAAGCGTTAAACTGTTACGACAGTCGGTATGGGTCGTAGAAGCCCGAAAACCCTGACAACCAGTCTTACCAAGGGGTATCGTAATACACAGTAAAACTGGGCTGTGGAGGTCAGATAGGCAGTCGCTCTATGTAAAGTAGGTACTGGTATTCAACTGTGTCCGGTTACAATAGAAGCCAACACCAACTTGGTTCGAAAAAGGCTAGGCAGATGATGAGGTCTACTGCCTTCATGAATCATCTATCTAGGTTACACAGGATAGGGAAACTTTTTTCTTAAGTACTCCAAAATGCATTATGGTTCTTCCCGTAATCAGCCTCAGATTTAAATTGTTCCCAGCTTTATTCTTTCCTGTTTTCATCCAAAAACAGCAGAGTATCTAATGACTTTGACTTTGCCTATATTTCCTACCGAATTCCGAATTTGAATGAAAGTTTCGATCGTTTCTTTGCTTTATAGGACTTTTCTTATTGGCATTCATCGTGCTTGCGTAACTTTATTGAAAAATATGGAGATTGTCTATGGACTGCGTTCAAATAGGGGCGAACAATTTGCTGGCACCGTGCCATGTGGTCGTGACCTTCTCTTATGTAACAGACAGCATTGTTTGGCCTTTAATACATTCAGGATATTTAAATTCGAATCATCTGGCTTGCTTGTCTAGAATTTTCCAGAATGTTTTATGAATAATTAATTTTTCCATTGTCTTTTAGCATTCATTTCAGTAACATGTAGGACTGTAGGTAGTATCTACTCTACGTAGTACATAAATTCTCTGGTACCTTTCTCATTCTATCAACTGATAAGTTCCATAAAGTAGGATACAATGATCCAGGGCCAGATCTAGCTATTTAGCCGCTCCGGGCAAAAACAATATTCGCCGCCCTTTACACTAACACCATATATGTAATGAGCTTGTTATTGCAAAGATGGGATGATATATATGTGATATTTTTTTAATTATATAATATTCACGCAAGTTAGTCTACTACGGCTTCTGAACAAGTACCTACCTAATACAAAAATTCATGAGAGTATGTTCGTAAGTATACATTTTGCCGCCCCTCATTTTTGCCGCTCTGGGCATTTGCCCGGCTTGCCCCCCCTTAGATCGGGCCCTGCAATGATCCATGTAGGTATATCTCTATGGTAAGATACGTCTACACATATTTGCTACAACTCCGAACCATATCGCGGTCCAATTAACAGAGACCCATTCCACCAAAGATGGCTGGCGAGAATTTAGCACCCATAACAAGATTCAGGTGGCGAACTTCACACAGGCTTATGAGTAATTTTGCCCCTTCAGAGGCGAGGCGAGGCTCAAACGACATGTGCCAGCGAGGCGTGAAACTTTAAGAGACCTAGAAACTGAAGCCGTGAGGAGTTATTAGTCTGCCGCCGTGGGCAGATTTGAATAACGCAGTTTTAGTAAAGTTCTTTATTGTTCTAAGTTGCTGGTATGTTTTTGGAATTGGTTTGAGCATTACAGTTTAGGTAGCTGCAGGCACCAAAACAGATAAGTTACTTTAGTTTAGTATAAAACCAATGGATGTTTTCGAATGGAATTCAATTCAATAAATGGACCGTTTGAGTTTTTGGCGGGATCGCGTTCGAACATGTCGCACGAATTTTCATTTTCATGAAATTTTGTGAAATAGTGAATTAAATTGTATAATTTTGGCAGTGAGTTATCCAATTTAGTTACGTGTGATTCACTACACTTGTGTTCACAAGTGTAGTGAATGTGAAAATAAGTGACTAACGTGGACTTTTCGTGTTCCCCCCAAAAACGCCTAATAGGTTTTTGTAAAGTTACTACCGCTTTACAATAACTTTGCTTTAGGTAACTTTGACTTGACTGACTAAAGACGACTATGACTTTTTTGTAACTTCGTGCCTGATTACGGGCCATTTACTTGATCGAAAAGAAAAATTACTTGACACTGGCTAAATGCACAAAACGTGCGAAGCCAATACCCAAAAAAATGGACCGTCTATTTAAATAAGTAGGTAAGTACATTTTTTTTAACATCCTACTAATAAACAGATAGGGATGCTGCAGGTGCAGCAAAAAGTTTAGAAAACGACTGTATGTAAGTCATCAGCCTACACCAGTCCACCGCCATTAAAGTATTCGTATCCATTCCACGCCATTCAACTCGATTTTCGGCAGCTGAAATCCAGCTTCTACTATAGCCACCAAGCAAGCAAGTACATAGGTACAGAGGCCAGCACATCAAGCTACCCCAATTTGTCAAATTTCTTTGATAGTTTTTCAACTTTATTGTAAAAAGAAATAAGGTTTATGTTCAATTGGGAAAATTTGACAGTTTGGGATAGCTTGACCTGCCGGCGACTGTACAAACCTTTTCCACACTTTTTGTTCAAAAAAACTAATTTGGTATTCAAATAAAAATCCTCTTTATTTGTTTATGTAATGGTCATATTTTTATTCAGATGTCACAGACCTAGATCTAGATCCATATTATTGCCGGATAGGTAATGAATGACAGGACCTATTGTTTTTTCCATTTGAAAATCTACAAGTAGATACGAACATAATACCCGATGTTACAGGTTCTTCATAACGCATAAAAATGAAGGTTAGTATCGGAAAAGTATAAAAGTCTAATATAAAACGTAGGTAACTTGTGGCTGACTAAAGCCTGAGAGACTACAGCTCGGGCTTTTAAAGTAATGAGAACAGCGGCCAAGTTCGCTCCCCTTGCGGCTTTGGGCAGTCTGAGCAGCGCTCGACCTCGGCTTTCTTGAAATTAACTATAGACTTTTTTTTATTCAACTTTTAAATAACGGCTGTGACACTGCTGGGACTAAGATTCATTTTGGTGCGGTTTCAAGATAATGCACTTGACTGACAGTTTTTTTTTAATGGACAAAAGCGAGAATAACACCGCTACAGATTTTTTAATTCATTCATCTTACAAAACTAGCTTTTGCCCGCCGTTTCACCCGCGTGTTAAACTATTTATCTATGAGCCGAATTTCATTCAAATCCGTTCAGCAGTTTTCGCGCAAATCCGGAACATATACGTATACTCAGATAAACGGACAAAAATGTATCGTTACTATGTAGGTATAAAACTAACAAAACTCTTAGGTTAAGAAGTCTGTTAAAAAAGAACATCAGGATTGTATGGTTACTGCACAAAGCTACTTTAATTAACATTTTGTTTCAATGAGGTTTCACCCTTACCCTTAGAGATTTGTTTAATTAAAATGTTTTTTAATCTGGCAAACTCACTCAAAGCAGCCAACCTGTGCCTCATTAAAATCATTTTAAAAGTAAGACTTTTAAAATGTTTTTGACCTGCAACAGTGCGAAAAAAACGACCTATTAAAAGCTCTCGCAGACAGGCGCAACGCGATGGCGTTTCTTGACCCTGGTACAGCAATTTCCATTAAGTTTTCATACAAATTGTTCCACCAGTCGCGTCGCGGTAGTTTGCGGGGGCCTTAAAAAGCAATTAAGTACCCTTGTTACCTCCACCAATCGCGTGCGTTCGGGGCCGTTATTTAAAGCTGCATAGGTATTTGCATTTACTTGACTGATGGTTCCCCATAATAAAATGGTATTTAAGACGCTTTATGGCCTACACGAAATATGGTAATTATGGAGTTATTGTGTTAAATATATTTATGTTGGTGTAGATTCGTTCCAGGGCTGAATGAGAATAACTGAGGGGGGAAATGGGCAAGTGTATGGAGTCAAGTGGTTTGGGGTCATGTTTCAGGGTAGTCTGAACTTCTAGCTCGGAACAATGTAACTATTGAGGGGTTGTTCCTCACGTCGCGCTTCGTCACGTCTATATAGCGCCGGCTGTCGCTAAAAACGAGCTAAACAGCGATGTGGCTCTGTCTCGCATGTAGGGTTACAGCATTAGGTAAATAAATAAATAAACCTTGCCTGAAGGTTCAGCAAGTCTGAAAGTGAACCTGCCTCTTATGCTGAGCGAAGATTTTTTGTGTGGATGTGACGCATATTTGCAATTAGGTCGCACTAATTACTCTCAATATTTTATTACGTATTTTTATAACTTAGCTTTGTAAGTTTTACCTACTTACTGAAAATAAACAAGTTGGTTTTGTAGACTATAACTTCTTAAAATGGTGACGGTTTAAAAGCTGTGCAGCAGGCTTAGCACGAGAAACGTAGACAAGCGTTTTGTCGTCGGAAGAGTAGACAAAAATTAAGTATTTGTACCGGCGGGCGGCTTGGACACGAAGGGTGTGTAGGGAGGGTGTATTCCTATCCAGGTTTTATCCCGGTGTGTATGTAGGTCTCCCAGTCCACGCGGCGCTGACGTCCTGCACCTATGGGTTCCAGATATCTTCAGGGGCGGCTACTATCTTCCGTTCTTCACGACGTTACCAACGTTTTGACGACTGACAAAGAAACGGTTTCCAGACTTTCGTCTAGGAAGGGGTTGTTTTTGAGACACCTCTGTGAAGCGGTACTTTACGTGATTAAATAACACACACTTTGATTTAATCTTCAGGAAGCAATTTAGAACTTTTACTTTGACTACATGTTAATTAATTAAGTTTAAAATAACAATTTTATCTTGCCGATGGGTGTGATTCTATATTTTCTAAGGTGCCTCCAAACTTTACCGTAACGAGGGCCGCAAATTGCTTCCTGTTTTAACTTTTATTTGTTCTAATTTTGATTATTTTCCTTTATTCCATTTTTTATACTTATTTAGTATATTTTTAAATATTTTTACAAAAATCATTAAAAAAAACATTTAAAAATATAAAAAATAGTGGCCCATCGGCATCAGGAGCAGGGTCCAAGATGCCGGTGGTCAGGGCTCTAGAGAAAGGAACCTCCTGACTATGCGTGCCGTGTCTAGGAGTACTGCTTTCTGAATCAAGCCCTTGATCCAGCCGTGCAATGAGAGCCTCCTGAGATGTTGGTCGGGGCTCTTCGCTACTAGGCCATTTACTGTTATGATTATCGGTACAATGATTGCTGAGTCCACGTCCCATATGTCGACAACCTCGTGAGCTAAGTCAAGATATTTGATTTTCTTATCTTGCTCAGCTTTCACGAGATTCTCGTCATGGGGGACAGCCATATCAACAATCATTGCACGACGCTCTCGTCGATCTATCACCACAATATCAGGCTTATTGGCTACAATAGTCCTGTCAGTGATGATAGATCGATCCCAATACAATGTGGCGTGACCATTCTCGAGAACTGGGTCGGGCACATACCTGTAGTATGGTACTTCAGACTCCACAAGATAGTACTGCAAAGCAAGTTGCTGGTGGATAATCCTAGCTACTAGATTGTGTCTGTGCAAATACTCGCCGTTAGCAAGACGAGAACAACCGGAAACGATGTGTCGGATTGATTCACCGGGACGGTGGCATGCTCGACAAATGTCAACCGTACCATCCTTGACAATGTATTTCCGGTAGTTGTTCGTCATGATAACTTCATCCATAATCGCACAGACAAAACCTTCTTAATTTTGATTATTGTTATAATGGAATATTGCATATATAACACATTACTTAATATATTAAAGTACATATGGCATGTTATAATAAATATATCCCTGTATTCCTCCTGAAATTTCCCATCTCCTGAGATATCTATGGACTATATCTTCCCGCACTGAAAGATTATTTCGAGGAAACCCGAAAAATTAGGAAAAATGTTACCAATAAATATTTTAAAAGTTGATTTCCTCGAAAACTACTGAACTTATTTCAAATCAAAATGTTACACAGCCATGACTTTCAGGGTGTGACGCGCCCTGAAAGATGGCTAGCAAAACTCAAATCTTAAAAATTACTTAGCTAAAGCAACACAACTTTCAGAGCTCAATTAAGTGGGTTTATCTTAAGTTTACGTTAAGGTTAGTTACGCCCAGGGCTAGGTCTCGGTTCTAGGTTACCTGGACGCACTTGAGACTATAAATTATGGCTATATAGCCCACTTAAATGAGGTCTGAAAGGGTGGTACTTACGGTTTTCTTATAGAAGGCACTTTTAACCACTGTCTATTGGTTTAACTATCACTGTTATCTTTATGATTTTAAATTAATGTCAAAAACAAACTATTAAACTATATAGTGACGCATCGTTGCGAACAGTATTCGCATAGACAGTTGACAATATTTTACCAAGAAATGTAGACAAGCGATTTCTATTCAACAGCAGAGTAGAAAAAAAAAATCCAAAAAAAAAACAACTGACTTCCAAAAAGCACTAGAAAGTGAAAAATTACTTTAAATTCGGAAGTTTGTGACTTTGGATATGTATTTTATTAATTTATTGTCACCGCTTTCCGAAATTAAAGTTATTTTTCACTTTCTAGTGTTTTTTGGAAGTCTGTTGTTTTTTTTTTTGGAAAACGTTTTTATTTTTACTTTTTAGTTATAGTACCCACTCCACACCAATTCATCATACTTGGGGTCAAAACATTGCATATAAATACGATAGCAGCAATCGCGGTTGATTTGCTGTCATTTTTTGAAGAGTTCCGTTGTCTGTCTCCGAAATGCATCATCAGATCTATATGAAATTTAAATGGGATAATTTCGAAATAAACCGCTTTCTAAAAAAAAATTTTGCAAGTCGGTCTATACCTAAATGACGGAGTTTTGCCCGAATCTGCACCTAACTCCTAAGTTACAGAGTTGTATCTTCCTTCATCAGCTCAGCGTCATGAGATGATGATGACCATACGCAAATGTCTCAATAGCTTTAGAAAACATATCAAAAACATTGTTAATACCTACAAGATTTGAGGGTTGCCCTCGATTTCCCTGGGATTCCATCATCAGATCCTGACTTGGTGCCAATGGGACCACTTCAGAAGTATACTCTTTCAAATAAAAAAATAATTTTAAGAATCGGTCCACAAATGGGGGAGAAATCGAGGAAAATTCTACATAAAAAAAAAAATACATACAGTGGAACATATAACCTTCTCCTTTTTTGGAAGTCGGTTAAATAGAAAGCGTAATGCGTCTTTTATACTATCAAAAGATTGCAAGTAAATTCGATCAATCCTATATTATAGCTACAGGAAAAGTTTTAATCCAGTGCGCAAATTGTAACCATGGATTCAGCAAACAATTTGCGCATTGGATAAAACTTACCCTGTATACAATAAATGAGGTATGACGACCAACATCTCAGGTGGTTCAACTGATTGATGATGATGAGCCATTAGCAACAATGTTCGTACCTGCTGTAAAAATTATGTAACTACCCTAAAACGTAATTTGTTATTTAAAAGTAAGAACAGATTAAAATGAATAATGGATGGAGGAAGCTTTCGCTGCATGGGTCGGAAGTCTAAAAACAGAGTAGTATAAAGTATTAGGTACCTATGTAGCAAGAAATAAAATCTGCAAATAATTTGGTTTTTTTAAACCGTTTTGTTAGGTATACGAACGTAACGCTACTGTGTCATTTTAGCAATCGTACCTACTTTGGATACTATAAATTAGGCTGAGAAGAGTATTATGTCCAAAATACAAGTGCTAAAGTCATACAGTAGCATCCAGGTCGACTGGAAGCTGACCCCAACCTACTTGGGAAAGGCTAGGATGATGATAAAAAGGCAATATAATAATACTACACTGCTCAGATTATAAAACAAAGGCAGACAGACCGCGCGGAACACTAATCTGAGTGAAGCCAAAAAACCAAATACTAAGGCGTCGTATTCTAAGTTACATACAATGCGACGCTTTAGTTTTTTTTTTTTTCGGTTTAGATTATAAAACAAGGCATCTGCCTTCCACGCGATCTATCTAGATCGCGTGGAACACCCAAGAATCAAAAAAACAAATACTAAAGCCTCGCATTATATACAATACGACGCTTTAGTATTTGGTTTTTTGGCTTCACTTTCGTGTTCCGCGCGGTCTATCTGCCTTTACTTTATAATCTGAGTTACACTGCATCCCAGAAATCCACTAACATACAACATCCTAGAAATATGTTTATTTCCACTTTGAAAAATGAAATCGTTGCAGCAAATTATTGAACAAGTGAAGCATAAAAAAATGGCGCGCCAGGCATCCCTAGACCGTAGGAATTCGAGCACCTCATACAGGTATTGCATAACATTTTATACGTGAGCCATATTAAATACGGGTCCTATTTTTTGGCACATACCGCAAAGTTATTTGGCTCAGGTCCAAACAGCTACCTAATTGCGTAATGCATTATTGACAAACGATTCAGATTAATTTGCTTCGTTTCTATCGCAATTTGCTTAAATTTACGAATTTCGAATTGCGAAACTCCAATATCTGTGAAAGCGATTACTATTCTATTAGAGTGAATGATATGTCGGGAAAAATTGGGTATACGGTCTATTTTTCTAACTAAAGCGAATTGCGTAACTAGTTTGACAGCTATCAGTTTGTTTGAAACCAACGAGTAGTCTGTTTCGCAAGCCGAAGGCAACGTACTCGCCGCAATCATTTTTCTTCTTACATTCTAATGGGATTTAATCATTAAATCTCTTATATTATAACGAAAAAATATAAGTGGTAGTCTTCCTGATAAACTGTGAATGTGATTTTGTGTAAAACCTCAATGTTATATCAGTATTGTGGTATTTTGAATAGCGAAGCAACGAGGTGATTATACAGAGATAATTGCAATCGTTTTCTTCTGTTACGTGTGCTTACAACCTAAAATAAAGATTCCTACTAAGAGAACCTACCTAGATGATATTTCAGAAACGAGATAATTTGGTGGCGTTTTAACGAAATACAAATTCGTAGGTACCTCGTATCGAAACTTATCATAATGTCACCAACTTAGCAAGCCAGTCGAGCATTTACGAATTGTAATTAGAAAACCTAAAAAGCGATCAATTTAAACAGGAAGAACAAAAGAAGCACACATTGAAGAAGCAGTTAATGTCAATGTATTACCTATCTAAAGACTTCTATGAACTAGCTACACACACCGTAAATACAGACTTATTTCCACATCATTGTCTGTTCAAGGTAATATCAATATTATTTCCTATAAAAGAACCTATTGAATATGCCTAAATATTGTATCTACACATATTGTTTGTTGTCAATACAAAATATAGATAAGGCAATGCATAATTACTTTAAGCAAAGTAGGTAGGTAGGTACTTTCCCGTCAGTGTCGTAGGAGGCGACTCAGGGACTTACTAAGAATGGGTAGCAGTGTTCTCCATGCATTTTACCACCATACTGCGATTGCCAACCCGCTTGCCAAGTGTGGCGATTATAGCAAACCCCCCAAATTGAGGGAGGCCCATGTCCAGCAGTTGACGTCTTTCGGCTGAAATGATGATGATGGCCTACTAGGTACCTTAAATATTTTTCAACTAATTATTGTGAATAATAAGTTAGTAAAAATATCCAATTCAATTATTCTGTCTGTGGATTACAGTCCATCACTCCCTCTCACAGAGAGGCCTGTGCCTGTCAAGTTTATCACACACATTGCATTGTAAAATTACTATGCAATGTGTGTGAAGATTTTCAATCATACAATATTATTCTTTACATTCGGTGGAAATCCACAAAATAAGCATTGTACTCTACATGCATCAGACTATGGTAGTATTGAACATTGTTTTCTAAATATTGAAAAACCATAATACCTATTTATTTGTTATGTTTATTATGTGGAGGCCTACAAAAAATATTTCTCATTGAATTGGTTTTGCTTGATATTAATACACAATGTATATAGTTAAATAATACGTCCATCAATTTTTTTATTTATTATTAAAAAAATGACTTGCATAGGAGGTACCTAAATAAAGATAATTTATACTTTTTAGTCAAGTATCTATGTTCCATCCATCAATAGAATTGTAGGCATCTAATTACTGTTTATCTAATAGCAGAATATTGTAGTTTTGTAAAGTACATCAGTAGATTGTGCATTGAAGCGTTTAAGGGAGAGGCCTATTAAAGACTGGATGAGTAATGGATGATGGAAAATAATGAGGATGTACTTAAATTATTTTTTTATCTTTCAGGTGGCTCAACTATATAAACAGGAAAAATGTAAACTTTCTCTCAGCAACATTACCAAGCTGTATTAAATTATAAATGACTTCCACAGGAAAACAGTAGCCCAAATTTGCCAAATTCCACTAATCTATACAATATACTTGTTTGAATTTCTTTTTGCCTCATAGCCAACAAATTCATGTCAAATGTGAACAAATGCTGTAGTCAGAAGGGTGAAATGATATAAATAAAGCAGTTATGTTAACCATTATTTTATTTGTTTTTAATTTACCTTTATGTACCAAATAAATGACAATTCAGATAAACACTGCTATTTTCTAAATAGTATCACTTTAATGATCAATAACTTGTCTTTTTTTAAACTTAATCAATGCTATATGTATTTCAACATTTAACAGTTATTTTAGTTCATAATTAAAACACTTAGTAAGTATTAAAGTTTACACCAATATCAATTAACACAAGTACATATTAAGTATATTGCTGTTGAGCAAAACTAGTCAGCAGTTTTCTTAAATAGGTAAAATTAGTATGTTCATAACAATCTTCAGTTTCTACTTTTGCACTTGAGCAGCTTGATAACTGAAGTAGTTGCAGTAGCAGTAACAGTGATGTCAGAAGTAGCCGAAACAAATGGCAACAGCCAACATCATAAGTAGCCGAAACAAATGGCAACAGCTAACATCATTCATGCTGCTTTCATGTCTATGCAGGGGAAGTGTTCCGGGGACTCCTGCAATTTTAAAACAAAATCAAATTATTTTCTGCTCAATTAAAGTACTTAATTATGGGCCAAACTAGGCAATATTTAGTAGGCCGTCATCAACCTATGGCTATTTCTTTATTTAACATGGCACGAAACTAGAACTGTAAAAAATAGGGACATATGAAATTTATGATGTGATTACATTTATGTATAAAGTTCGCCCAAAGAAAAATTCATTCATAATTGTGAGTTGCTGCTTGATACTTAACTGTGTTAAAAAGCTCACCTTCAATGATAAATACAAAAGCTTGGTTTTCAATGTCCTGCGTTGCCACCAAATTCTTTGAGGTAAAACCCTCATAGGTCAATATTAGATTGAAGTTAGTAGCTCTGGCATCGTCTGCGAAAATGTTATAATAATTAACGTTATGTTGTTGGTTGTAATTGGTTATTATAGTTTGTAATTTAGTATCTGCTGCTTATGTAGATGCTGATAGAATTACATACATACAACCCCTAAGACGACCCACTGACCAAAATATCAAATAACAACATCTCAGTAGTTAAAATGTGAGGTTGACAGACAATCATTATTACCCAAAATAAATAGTTAACCTAAGAAAGTTACAATCACTAGACACACGAAATTCCTGTTTATATTGGCTTACTTACAGCACTACAGCTGATACTGAATTATGGGTAACTGGTTCGTCCTTTTCGCTATTGAGAAACACAGCTTATGACGTAGTGCAGCCAGTACAAAACGAAGACAGAGCCCTATTCCTTGCCATTTGCCAATTACGTGTTCTGTGCAGAAACCACAAAAATAATCCGATAGGTACTGTTTATCATAGGCCCATGTCTTTGTATGCGAATAGTAAATATAATTTAGTTTATTGAAAAACATAAAACAACGAATTTAAAACAAAATTCAAGACAAACAAAAACATTTCATAGTTTTTTTATTTGTTACAGTGTTGCCAACTTTTTCCCGACTCCACTTAATCGCAATTTTTAATTTTATTTAAATTCCTATTGCTGACGTTCTGTCGTCCTTTTTGAGGTCCATTTGAAGATTTGAAATTGAAAGTAAAACTTATTATGTCACAATCAGTCATAGTTTTTCAAATCATCGTCACGTACTTTATAGATTACTAGCTTTTGCTCGCGGCTCCACCAGCGTGGATGTCGGTTATCGCGTATAAAAGTAGCCTATGTCCTTCTCCATATTCCAGAATATATCTCTGCCGAATTTCATGACGATCAGTTCAGCGGTTTAGGCGTGAAAGCGTGACAGAAAGAGTTACTTTCGCATTTATAATATTGAGTAGGGATCACAAAATAGTTACTGAAAAAGTAAGTGGAGATGTATGGATGATTGTTAGATACACAATAATGGCTTGACTTTATATTTTGGAAGCATGTTTTCATGGGATTTATTTGGTCGAAATGACACTGTTTTCGATCTCGACACGGGCACAGCCTCTGTGTGACTTCACTATATTCGTCATGCTGAAGTCTTTTCATATTAGCGTTTGAATCCAAAATGATTTCGGTATTATAAAGATATAATGGTAAAATTACTATCACAGGTTTCATGCAAACAGTAAAAAAACATGCCGTCATCGTGTTATTATAATAACAGATTTCCACAAACTAAATTAGACTAATCAAAACAAAACGAACAGCCGCTAAAGCAAAATTTAATCTGCTAGTTGGGGTGTCCAAACCCCCAGTTTTAGGAGTTATCCCAATAAGTTGACAACACTGCTTTTCTACGATTTTTTCATCGACTACAGATAAATAAAACGTGAACATTGTAACGTTTCGTTGCTTTTTTCAATTATGGCAGTTTTTGGTAGAAAGTGTTTTATAAATTGGTTTTACGTTTTTTAGGGAATCATTGTATATTTTCATTTGAAGCAATAGTAGACCACCAGTTGTAATTGAAACAATATTAATTTATAGTAATATTATTCGGAAGCGAATAGTTCATATGTTATGAAACAAAACGCGCAAACGTAATAGATTGGGCAAGATTTTATTAACATCCCTATACAATTCTACAGATTTTGATTCAATTTAGTTTCGCAATTCGGATTAAAGAACACGATTACGAAGGGAGTTTGCTTAGTTTCGGAATCGTCATCAGAAAGTTAATACGTTACGCAATTAGGCTGCAGGTCAGGAATTCTGTAGAATACGCACCTATAACTTACAGGGATCAATTTGAAATGGTGCCCAACATTCTTCTAAGTTCTTTTATTATACTTCGGGTAATGGCTGATGATGATGTTCGGTTCTAACGTAGGATTTTTGTGTACCTGACCTTTTATAATAAGAATATAATCATGAAATAAAGTTAACACGAACGTTTTTTATTTTTGTTCTCACATGATGAACAATACGAAATGCTGACAATGGGTCTATGATTCAAAAACAATGATCTGAGTTTGCTTCAGTGAGAACTGATTCAAAATATTTGGTAGTCTTTAACTGATTTGATTGTATCCTAAACCTTTCAGGTGCTACAGTCCAGACCCGTAAGCATGGTGGTGCAATGGAGTGAAGTCCGAACTGCGTGGCAAGATAGTGACTTCATCACGGAGTGCCTTTGTTGGCACAATGTTTATCGCCAGCGGCATGGCTCTCCGCAGCTTTATATGGCACCAGAGGTGATTTATTACAAAAGTTTTGCAATTTAATAATAAAATATGAACATACCTTTATCGTGCTTTTAGCTAGTCCCACGGTGGGCACCAAATAAAACTATGTTTGCAAATTAGTAGTATATTATTGGGCATCCTACTCCACCTTCCGTTCCATCGGCTCACTTCGTTCGCCTCGTCACTCTCGGTGGATTAGAATGCCCAATAATATAAATGAAATCCTACATAGTGCGGTAACATACTGGTTCGGCGCCTATTCCACCCGATGGATTGGATGGAACTTATCAACATAATCTTTTCCTTTCACAGCATTTAAATACAAGCAATCAGGAAAGTGTGTTGCATGCTGCAACCAAGGATCATCGTAAATCTCCCAATCTTTGATACTGCCTCCACAAGAAAAACACATGACTTTATCGTTTACACCATTTCCACAATAAAAAAAACCTGCATCAGCCATTTCCATCACCAATCTTCTTTGTGAATCGGTTGTCGCCCAATAATGTCTGAACGAGAATACACGAATTTGATGTTTGTTATAAATTTCATATCTAGGACAGTATTTTTCTTTATTCATTTCAAGAGCTCTTGATATGTCTGTGTATAAAAGTTTAATGAAGACAACTATTTGTAGGGACTAATAAATATACAATAGAGATGTGTGGACATATTGTTAATATAGATATCTGATGACTGTAATGTGTTGACTTACTTTGCTCGATCCGTGCATAGGTATAATATACTTACATACTAAATAGTAAACTAAACGTTCACAAAATTCATAACAACATATAAATGTCGATGTAATCGATTAATTGACCCATTGTTGTTATAATCATTTCAATGAGACACCATGAAATTTGTAAAACAACCACATTCGTTAAATGTAAAAAAACTTTGCGTTCAGTCTGAGGAAACTGGTTTTCGTCATGGAGAATTATTACCTAAATCCATACGATGCATCATTTGTGGACCGTCAAATTGTGGAAAAACTAATTTATTAGTTGGTCTTCTTATACATGAGAATGGATTAAGATTTCAAAATGTTTATGTTTATTCGAAAACCTTGCAACAACCCAAGTACGTATTTTTAGAAAAAGTTTTGCAACGAGTACCAGATATTTCGTTCCAGAAATACCATGAAAATGAGCAAGTAATAAGTGTTCAGACCGCAAAACCAAATTCTGTGATTGTATTTGATGATGTTGCTTGTGAAAATCAAAACAGTATGCGCGATTTTTTTACAATGGGAAGACATAAATTCATCGACTGTTTTTATCTAAATCAGACATATAGTAAAATCCCTAAGCAACTAGTAAGAGACAATGCGAACCTTATCGTACTTTTTAAACAAGATGAAAAAAATATGAGACATGTTTATGATGAACACGTCAACACTGACATGTCATGGATTGAATTTCGTGAAATGTGTTCAAAAATATGGAGTGAGCCGTTCAATTACGTTGTAATTAATAAAGATTGTTCCAAAAACAGAGGGTGTTATAGAAGTAAATTTGACACGTTTGCAGTCTTTGACTAAGAACACGAATACGTAAGTATATAAGACCATTACCTGCATGTCATTATTATTCACCTTACAACGCTAAATCAATTACGACCTATTCTACCAATATGGAAAAATCATTGAAACGACAAATTGTTGATGCGGCAGAAGCTGTAAAGATAAAAGTAAGAAAAATGAGAGATGCTGAGATTACCAATAAACAAGCACTGGAATCTGTTTTCAAACCTGTAACAGAACCTCTCAACCTAATTGCCAATGCTAGTAAGCAAACTCCGTTTCTGCATGCTAGTAATGATTTTGGCGATGTTCCGTTTACTAACGAAACTTTTCAGAAAGAAGGAACTGGTAGCGCAGGAAATGATGGTAATAATGACGATGAAGATAAATATGAATCCGATATCAACAGTGAGTCTTCTTATGAATCAGTAGTTGAAACGAATCAAGATTGTGATACGTCATCCTGGTCAGTATCTTCAGAAGCGTTGGTAGATATTCCATTTGGGGTTAGAGCAGACCGCGGGAAACTAATGTTAGGTTCTGCTTGCATAACAATCAGCGATCAATACATTATCGTGGCTGGACGTAAATACCGAAATACCTCTGGTTTAAAACAGTTGTTGCTTAAGAAAGATGTAGACTTAAGCTTGGTTACAGATAGCGATATGCAAAATTATAAGTCGATGCTACTTGATACAAATGCACATCGTCGAGACTATGAGCCAAATAAGCCAATAAAAAGTAATAAAGGACAAAAATATTTGCAAGTTATTAAACCTCTTTTTAAGCTGAAGAATGCCGTTCAGGGAAAGGGTCTACCATTACTAAAAAGGTGGAAAAAAAACGTAGATTTAGTGTACTGGGATAATCCTAATGAATTAGTGGAAAGGTTGAAATTATTAATTGCGTCTAGAGATGCTGGCAACACAGGATTAGATAATGAAATTATATCTATCATTGAAGAATTGCGTGAAAGTAAAGTTATAAATAAATAAATATTTTAAAACGTGTTTATTTTACTAATAACCTTTCAATACAATACACCTTAATCATGAACGTAGACAAATTCGGACACTACATTCACAAAAGAATGCGTTTATCAGAGTTATTCGAGTTTAATGAGAATGCATTGTTAAAATCGGAAAACGGAGATTTTGATTTAAAAACATCAAGACTAAGAGGAATTAGATCTCCAGTAGAAGCAGACGATGCTGTGAACAAGGATTATGTTGATCGTATCAATGATAACACGTTAAAAGAATTAAATAATTTGGCTGTGAATAAGGATTATGTAGATCGATTGAATGCTAATATGCTAAAAGAATTTAATAATATGATTGGTTCATTGCGTTCTCAAATCATAAAAGATGCAAAAGGTGCAGTTCAAACTACTTTAAAAGCAAGAATACCTGAGGTTTCAAATCATTTGCAAGATACGTTTTATACTAAAGCAGAGGTAGATAAATTACTTCAAAAAACTCCGTAATGGTAAAACAACAAATTGTAAATGAAATACACAAAGCGGCTCGGAGAAATTTCCTTCGACGTTCTGTTATTTTGAAAGGAATCCACGACTTATGGCAAGCAGATTTGATGGACATGCAAAACCTGAAAAAGTATAACAAAGGTTACAATTTCATCTTAGTGGTGATTGACTGCTTCTCAAAATATGCCTGGGCTGAACCATTAAAATCGAAAAATAAATTTGTCGTTACTCGTGCATTCGAACATATTCTGCTTAGTAGCCATAACAATCCTGTTAACTTACAAACTGATATGGGGACAGAATTTTATAACACCACTTTTCAAACACTTATGAAAAAGCATAATATTAACCATTACTCATCGTTTTCTACTAAAAAAGCATCAATTGTAGAGAGATTGATTAGAACTGTAAAAAATAGATTATATAAATATTTTAGTTTCAGTGGAAAATATAAGTGGTTAGGTTTACCATTGGAAGATACGATGAAGGAATATAACAACACAAAACATCGTACTATTCAATTTAAACCGGTTGATGTGAATAAATGTAATGAACAAGTAATCAAAGAAAATTTAAAAAAAATAAACAAACATGATTTAGTTCAGTGGAAGCCTAAATTCAAAGTAGGTGATTGTGTTCGTATAAGTAAATACAAACATAATTTTGAGAAAGGTTACACTCCTAATTGGTCAACTGAATTATTTATTATCAAAAAGGTAAATAAAACATTACCAGTGACGTAACATATAGAAGATCAACGAAAGCAAAACATTTTAGGAGCTTTTTATGAACAAGAACTGCAAAGATCTAACTATCCTGATGTTTATTTAATAGAAAAGGTTTTGAAAAAGAAAGGAAATAAATTGTACGTCAAATGGTTAGGTCTAAACAGTGCAGAAAACAGTTGGATTGAAAAAGCTGCAATAATGGACTAAGATGTTATATAATCATTTTTCATTTAAAACCCTATCATTATAATTTGGGTAATGAAAGGGGGTGGACTAGTTAACAGCATAATCAATCGTCTACCATTCGAAGTTCATTTGCCAGGATACAATTATTGCGGACCAGGAACCAAACTTCACAAACGCTTAGCACGAGGTGACCGAGGTGTAAATAAGCTAGACGAAGCTTGCATGCAACACGATATTGCGTATACAAACCATACAGACTTATCAAATCGCCACAAAGCCGATTTACAACTACTTAACATGGCTAAACAAAGACTTAAATCAAAAGATGCAGGGAAAGGAGAAAAACTGAGCTCTTGGCTAGTGAACAAAGTTATGAAAGCGAAACTAAAGTCTGGATCCGGCATTAAAACATTCAAAAGCTTAGTTTCAAAAATAAAATCAAAAATTAAGAAAGTCAAAAGCAAAGATAATAAGACTTTAATAAAAGCAGCTTACTTAACCGCAAAAAAGTTATTTCCAAACATTCATCATCGAATTCGAGTACCCCGAGTAATACCCATACCAAAGACTGGAGGAATTCTACCTTTAATTCCAATTTTCGCTGGTTTATCGGCTTTAGGAACTTTAGCTGGTGGTGCAGCTGGCATTGCAAAAACCGTCAATGATTACAAAGCAAGCAAAAAAAATTTGCAAGAAACAGAACGACACAATAAAGCCATGGAGGCTTTAGTGTTGGGCAAGGGTTTATACATTAAGCCGTATAAAAGTGGTAAAGGATTGTTTATAACATCTTCAAAAAACTGAAAAATATGCTACCCAATCGTCCACTAACTAATGTAGACATCCGAAAGTTTTCAAGAGACATCCCATATTTTCGTGGGGTTTACATGAAGGATCGACTACCTCGGATGCCGAAACGCATTGAATGTGGTATCGTTAACTTAGACGATTCTAAGAACGAAGGAACGCATTGGGTAGCTTATGCTAAAGTATATGATCACTGCGAATACTTTGATAGCTATGGAAATTTAAAACCTCCAATGGAATTGACGCAATATTTCAAAAATTGTACTGTGTTTTATAACTATACAAGATATCAAAAATTTAACGAAGTCAATTGTGGTCATTTATGTTTAAATTATTTGCGGACTTTTTGGAATAAAAATGTATTATAAATATATGCTTTTCTTTTATTTCAATCATTTGCAAGATGTCACTCACTTTGTCGATAACTGGAGACTCGTCAGTATTAACTACATACTATTCTAATACGTTGCAACTAGATGGAGAGTATGAATGTGCTTTATTACACTTTTCAACTTTTAATTCTATTCCAAACATTGATAAAAGTAATAATAAGTTCTATTATGGTTTAAATGAAGTTATTGTAATACCGGAAGGCACTTATGAATTGCAAGATATCAGCGATTATTTAAAATCCGAAATAAAAGATGCAGCGATCAAACTGCAGTGCAATAATAATACTTTAAAAACTGCTATATTCTGTACCAAAGACATTAATTTTATCAAAGAAGACTCTTTTAGAGGTCTGTTAGGGTTTAACACACAAATCTTGAAAGCAAATAAATGGCATGTGTCACAGTCTCCAGTCAGCATTCTACCTACGACCGTAGTCAGGATTGAATGTGATATTGTAAGCGGTTCATATGTAAACGGTGAACCAAGTCATATTATTCACGAATTTGCACTTAATGTGCCGCCTGGATACAGGATCATAGAAATCCCGAAGAACGCAATATACTTTCCAATCAATCAAAACAACATAAGCTGCATACATATCAGACTGTTAGATATAAACAAACGATTAATCAATTTACGTGGTGAAGAAGTACAGGTATATCTGCATCTTAGAAGAAAAAAATGATTGACTATAATAAAATTGTGTCCCAACAAGTAAAGAATATCAGTTCTGCTCGAGCTACCTATCAAATAACACCTGTCTCTAAGAAGAAAATAAAATTAACCAAAGGCAATAAAGCATTCCTTAAAGCGATCGGATTGTTAAAATGAATATCTTAGACGTTCTATCCGCTCCGACTTACGATAATACTATAGAAGGAATCGAATTTCATTCCTACAAGCCATATGTAACGAGTTTCAACAGGAACGATGAAATCCGCATACCTATCAACCAACAGGACTTGTACATATTACCATCAGCTAGCACCCTATATTTGGAAGGAACTGTTATCGTTAGCAAAAAAGATGTGAAAGACATAGCTACTAGTGTTAATTTCACGAACAACGGTCTACTCTACTTGTTTCAAGACATTCGGTATGAGCTAAATGGAGTAGAGATTGATAAAATAAAAAATGCAGGTATAACAACAACCATGAAATCACTCATTTCAATGAACGAAAGTGAGTCAAAAATATCTCATGCCTGGGGCTGGAATATTGATGGCATTAAAAATACCAATGGAGGAAAATTTTCTGCTTCCATACCACTTCGTAACCTCCTCGGCTTTGCTGAAGATTTTAAAAAAGTCGTGATAAATAGTAGACATGAACTGATATTGTTACGAAGTAACACTAATTTGAACGCTGTAAAACTGAATACTGGCGAAGTAGTGGATGATGTTCAGATCAACAAAATCATATGGCGCGTGCCGCATGTTAAAGTATCAGACAAAGAAAAAATTGGTTTGTTAAAAGTATTAGAAAAAGATCGACCACTTCAAATGATATACAGAAATTGGGATCTGTACGAATATCCATCTTTGCCTAAAACTACAAAACATACCTGGTCTATCAAAACTTCATCTCAAATAGAAAAACCAAGATACATTATTATTGGCCTACAGACAAATAGAAAAAATAATGCAAGTTCTGACATGTCTCAATTCGATCACTGTCATGTTCGAGACGTTAGAGTGTATCTCAATTCAACTTATTTTCCGTATGAAAACCTAAATGTGAGTTTTGCTAATAACAAAATCGCTTTATTATACGAGCAATACATAAGATTTCAACAGTCGTATTACGGACGTCGGTCGGACCCCATACTAAGCGAGAAACAATTTAAAGATTTAGCACCGCTGTTTGTAGTTGATTGCTCTAGACAAGCGGATAATCTAAAGACAGGTTCGGTTGTGGATGTGAGAGTAGAAATTGAGAGTGATTCAGAGATACCAGATCAAACTTCAGCATACTGTCTCATTCTGAACGATTGCATTGTTGAATACAAACCATTAAGTAACATTGTTAAGAAGATATCATGAATGCAGATACCATTATAGTAGAACTCCAAGGATTTAAAGATTCTATAAATAATTTTATTGTTAAAGAATTGGCTATTGCGAGTCAGGATCATACACAGACGTTCTTGGTAAAACCACCATATTCATTCCATTATCTAACACAAGAAGAAAAAAAGCAGGTGCGGTGGTTAGAAAGAAATCGTGGAATTTACTGGAGTGAGGGTTACATAGACCACAAAGAGTTTCAACGCGTCATTTTACCATATTTAGAAAATAAAAAAATTATGACAAAGGGTTTGGAGAAGATTAAGTGGATTAAAGACTTATGTGCAAACTGTGAAGTGATTGACGTAGGTGAGAAAGAGTGTCCTAATTTTTCAACATTAAAAAATAATTTCTGTAAAAACAAAGCTGATTTTAATTGTGTGAATCATAAAAAAAATTGTGCATTGAATAATGCGGTGTGCATTAGAAAATGGTATGCCGATAATAATATGTCTGTATTCAATTTATTTTAATCATTATTGATTGAACATGTAATAAAAATGTATATCTAATTAAGAGTGTTTTATTTAATACAATCAGGGTAACCTACATAACAAACTTTAAATTATCTGCAGTGAAATGATATTTCTTCTTCATTTTAAACGATGATTCTAATATGAAATATTGAAGGCAAATAATCTATAATTAATAATAATTATATCATTACACTAGATCTAATTTAGAGTTCGAGTATACATAAGTATAATAAAACACAATTTAAATTATGAAAGAAAATGTTTTTATTTGCTTTTTACATTATTTTCAATTATTACAAACTAATTAAAACTACCTACCCTATAATAATTCCTCACATAGTTATTTAATTTTTTCTATATATACTTAACTCACAAATTGTGATCATTATCCCAACTAGATTAAACAAAGAAATTTATATTACCTACATTTATTTTTTATTTATTGTTATTATATTTTATATATACATTTCATTTAACTTTATTATAATTTTTGTACTATGTACATGACAAAATAAAAAGTTCATTACAATAAATCTTACATTATTAATATTTCACTAACCTATACATTTTAAATTTACACAACATAAAAACCTATGATGTTTAAACATTAAAGAATAAGAAAACAGATAAATGTTAAACATACCTAACAATAATATATCTAATAACTATCTATAATACTACTTACATAATTTATTATTGCTTATTACCTAAAAATCTTACAGAATAACTTATAAAGTATTTACAAAATAATGACACTAGGTACTTAATAATAACTGTCCCCACAAAGTTTTTTTGATATTTTATTAATTAACGATTGCGTCTCCTCCATAACATGGTCCACCGATTCAGTCACTACATACTGAGCACTTAACACTACCACGTCCTGATTGTCACTTGCAGGTTCTTTTTGATCACTTATATCCAAAACTTGTACCATGATCAATCGTAAACCTTTTTTCTTCTCATTATTTATAACGAAGGATTGACATGTAGGCAGATATGACTTTTGTTTTAGACATTCCCGTCTTGTTCTAGGCTTTTTGTTAGCAGGTCCGCAGTCTTGTCTTGCTCTAGGCTCCTTGCTAATAGGTCTTTGTTGTTCTGAGAAATCTGGGATATGCCAACTTAAACTCGGAGTCGGAAAACCTTGAGCGTATTGCGAGAAGTCGATAATATCTGGAGAATCGCACATTATCAATGATCTGAAACAAACGAAATAATAGTTAAGTTTAATAACATAAAACAGCATTAGAAAATAATTTTATAAGTACTTAAACGCTTATAAAATAGGTACTTACAATTTGTTTCGTTTTTATTCGATGTGATGTGACCGGTCCGGCTGACTATCTTGTGATGAATGTACTAATCATATTATTATGAAATGCAAACTCCATAAAACCTTGCGCTGTGAATCAATTTCATGTTTCAACAAGTTCAACCTGATGCGCTTGCACCTGATCGGTGTCAAATACTACACCGCGCGAACTTCGAGCCATGAGTGCTTTGTCATCAAAAATAGATACATGTTTTATCAAGTTGGAACCTGTATCCTCATGAGCAACACGCTGCGAGCCCTGTGTGCTTGTCATCAATCAGGAATGGAAATGAAACAGATAGAATTATGATCATAAAATACTATTTATTTATTTAAGTATTACAAATAAACTAAAACATAACACGACATTCCATACAAACTTAAGTACAAAACTTTTCGAAATAAACAATATGATTTAATAAAACTTGGTACGTTTATGCAGGATACAATATAAAAAGTTAGTAGAGAATGTTTTGATAATTTTTACGAACTGTCATGTCGGGTGAACGCTCTTACAACGAAATAAATACGAAATAAGTTCTAAAATTATTTGTTACAAGTAATAGTTAAAATAAAAATATTATTTGAGGCACCAAAAATTTAAGTTTTACAATAACATTACAGATTATTTGACCCAACTTTAAGTAATTGTCATTATTAAGTACAGACGCCAGCACATCAAGCTACTCCAATCTGTCAAATTTATTTGATAGATTTTCAACTTTATACCGTAAGCATAAGGTTCATGTTCAATTGGGAAAATTTGACAGTTTGGGGTAGGTTGACCTGCTGGCGTCTGTACATAATATTTCCTATCTTTACATTTTGAACGATTTCTAATAAAATACAAAGTAAAAAATGTAACTACTAAAAATACTTATATGTAAAAATAACGGTAATGCATTACACAAATATAGTTGCATTACCCCAGGCTAAAGTAGATACCTTATCAATCGATAGCAACCGCTTATCATCATTGCTTGAAAGTGCTATTTTAGTTACATCCTGAGTGAATATTTCATGTTTTATTGACTTAAACAAAACATTTTTTTTGCGAATGATATTGCAATTGTACAACACGTTTTTATAATCTAACATATTTAAATTTTTCGTAACACTTTTTTTTGTACCTTTTGCTTTCTTTATTGTTTTGTCTATAGTTTTAATACAATAAAGCTTTGAGCGCAGTCCTACGAATTCTTTGATAATTTTGCCGCCCATTTCATCCTTAAACAGCCCTGGAATCTTTTTATTAATAATTGGTAAGTTAAATATGTTGTATAAATCATAGTTGCTGGTATCAAAATATTTTAGAAAATGATCATTGACATCTTTATAAATGTCATCGGTATTTACATCATAAATTAAACTATCCGTATCAGTATAACACAATTCAATTTGGTCACCATAGAAAGGTTTTATGATTGAATAGTGGAAGTCGTACATGTGAGTCTTAGATAGTTCCAATACAGTAAATCCTATGTATATTGGTTTATTAAGAACAACACGAGAAGGTTTCATTTGGATTGCTACTAGATCATCAGAAAATACAGAGGCGCTATGAAAATACGGATTGCTGATCAATTTCTCAGCACAAGTAGTCTTTTTTGTTTTATTGTTCAAGTCACACCACTTGTTTACCAACTTAACATCTATCCGATGCTCGTTATTTTCCAGAGTCTTTCCAAAAATACTATTGTTTAATAATTTGAAAAAATCTTGCTCAAACGTTGACTTTGCTTTTTGACGTAACCGAGTGTTAATATCAATATATTGTTTTAAAAAACAGCTTTGCTTAAAAACAATTGCACGATGAATCCTTCGTAATACCAATCCATGTTGCAAACATTTTTTTAAATGAACGTAATGAATAACGTGGTGGTATTTGTCATACAAATTCGGTATTAATTTTTTATTCTTGCCACCCGGTGGAACAAATTTTTCTGAACAAAATGGAAAGTCGTTATGATCAATGTGCAATGTTTTAGGATATAATAAATCAACTTCAAGAATATACCCGTTTTCCGCGTTATCGCTTATATCTATTAAGTTCAATTGCAAATCATCTATTTCCTGTCTACTCATGAATCTAAAATCCGAATAAGGCAAATTTTGACACATGCTATAACCATATAAATTGTTACAATCTAAATAAATAATAAATGAATTCGGAAGGGATGGATCGTAAGAATCCAGGTATTTATGATTGGCTTTAACATGTCTTCTGGAACACATACAAATGCCTCCTCTAATACCTTTTTGTATCATCCTAAAAATTTGGACATCACTAATCAATTCTAATTTAATTCTAGTTTTCAAAAGCATTGCATCGAATGATAGACTTGGTGCTGTAAGATAGAACGCGGGATCGAGATTATAATGTCGTTTACAAGTTTTTCTAAAACTTTCAAACACGTCTGTAAGCAAAAGAACGTCGGTTTTAAGATATAAATCTGTATACATACCCATGTTACGAATATTAAATACTGACCAAACGGACTGAGCGTGTTCATAGTCTTCATCAGTAATTGACTCATTAGTTAAAGAGTTAAAAAAATTTTTTTTAGAGGGTAAACACGTATCTTCGTAATGTTTCCATTGAGACATGTAGTCGTATGGATAAACTCCTTTACGGGTAAGCAAATCAAATTGTGTTTTTTCAGGAAAATAAGATTTTAATTGTTTAAACTCTTGTTTTTTCATTGTACTAACCAACTTTTCAAAACTTGAAAGAATCTACAAATCGTACTTGTATGCTTTCAGTATCGGAAATCGGAATGTACTTCGTGAAAGAAATATAATTTTCTTTTGTTTTAGGTATGAGTTTAATAGATCCCGGAGCTTTCCCTAATTCTTTTATAAAGAGATGACAATCATAACCCGATAAGTTATGAAAAAATACAGGTAGAAACTTAGGCATTTTATATTGTAGGTTACAGTAACTGTGAGCTGCGCCACGATATTTACCGGTCAAATGACAATGATCGCGAACCCTATCACCAAACAAGAAATTCTCACAAATATGACATGTATCAGAGTTTTCAAAGTCGTCAGCATTCTCATTCGTGTAAATCATGGGAGCAGTATTCATTAAAATTCTGTAAAGTTTTTTAGCATCTTTATAGATAGACTTCACAAATTTCGAAACACAATCCGAGCCACGATACGAGACATAACGATTATAGGTTTCATCTAGAGTGCACGTAATATGATATGCGAAAGCGATTGGTACATGTCTCTGTCTGGTAACGGTGTTCGCCTGAGTTGGGTCAGGTTCGCAAAAGTCATACCGCTCTAGCATTGTTTCAAAATCTGCGTATATAACAAATGGCACAAATTGCTTTCTACCATAATTTTCAAACTGAATGAAAGAACCTTTTGGAGGTAGTTCAGTAGCAACTCCTCCACAACTGTGTGAACTAAGATCATCACATGAATCAAAGAACATTAAACAAACATCACAAAAGTATAATTTACTGTGGTGCTTTGTTATTTGATTCTTAACAAGACGCGGTAAATCCTTAATGAGACAGTAATGTGATAAATCATCTTTTTCCAAGTACAGTAAATGAATCACTTTTCCCTTCAAAGATTTTGGTTTATAAAAAGGTCCAATCACGGTATTATTTTTTAAGCCATATATAAATATACAAATTTCAGGGTTATTTAATTCGAATCGAATAATATCTGTCAAACTCAATGGAAATTGAATGTCTTTTATGTTTAACACGCTTTGAAAATCGGGGTAAGACGATACTCTTTCAGGATGAGATTTAGCTGGATATAAAGCAGCAACAACTGACCATAAAAAGCAATAACTATCTTTATTACGAATATTAATACATGCTTTTTTTGATTTAATTGCTGTCGGCAACTCGATAAAGCTTGAACCGCGCAAGGGTTGATACTTGTTAACATTAACTTCCAAATGCAAACTGTTTAAAAATGTCCACCCACTGTCACGATCTTGAAATTCTTCTAATCTCTTTTTCAACGTGTTTCTAACCTGAGATATCAATGTATCATATTCATAATTCTGATGTACTACATAATTCTTTGTAGCAAATGATTTCACTTCCTGAATATCATTTTTAACCATCAAAAACAAAGCAAAATATTCAAAATTAATTTTTAGACAGGTATGATCCTTAAGACATTTGTTTATTAATGTTTTGATTTTTTGTTGATTGTTATTGAAAAAAGAATCTAAAGAATAATTTTCAATAGTATCAATAATTCTATAAGAAGCTATACGATTTAAAAATGCAGAATTAATTAATTCAACACCTTCGCAAACATATGAAATATTTTTATTTTTATGATCGGTACTGCGTAGATGACCTGTCCAGTGACTGCGCTTAACAGTTGTGTTACAAACAGTGCAGAAAGGCATTCTAGTGTAATTAATTACCTGCCAAGTTTAAAAATAAAGATTTAATTTTATGTAATATTTAAGTATATTTAAAATGTATCTTAGCACTGTAATATACACCCTCTAGGTTATTGAACAACTCCTGAGCCTTTGCATGAATTTAAAGTATTAGCCTAATTAATTATCTACTAAGTTTAAAAATATATTTTGGATGCCTCAAATTTAAATTTTATATTATTATGTAAGTTTATTTAAAATGGATCTTATCACTATAATATACACCTTCCGAGTTATTGAACAACTCATGAGCCTTGTGCATGAATTTTTGTAGTGAGTTCCATTGCGAGCTACCTTTATCCAGTTGCAGTTTTAGAGCAACTTGTGACTTCTTCCAGCGCTCCTCGGGAGCAGTGGAGATGATATCTTCTTTATGGTATACCTTGAGTTCCACGTAGAAGGCACCCCTTAGATCCGCTGTCCGTCGTACCTTCCCGTTGGCGACGCGGGACAGCAAGGATGAAGCTAACTCCGACTGCGGAGGAAGGGTATCCAAATCTTCCAAACCGAAAAGGTCGGTGCTCCCCGGTTGCTTGTTACTGTAATGAAATAAAAATAAAAAATATTTTAATAATCTAGAAGAAACACATTTCTAGATACAAACTTAATGTTGTATGAAAAATAAGCATGTTCTTAAAATTATTTTTGCAACTCAAAGTTCTCTATTGAGATCTACGTTTTAATATAACATAATTAGACTAACGAAAAAGGAAAATTCAGATAAAGAGTACTCATAAACTACCTTGATTCTGATTCCGCGACCGAAGAAGCTTTGCGCTTTGTTGTTTTTTTCGTAGGCAGGATCTTGCTCGGCACGGCTTTTTTAGCAGTCGGCGGGCTCTTTATGTAGTCGGACACACGGGAAACGTCGGAGTCAGACCTAATATAGAACATAAAAAAATACCATAAATAAGAAGTCAAACAATTTACAGACATACAGGATGATAACAGTTACATCAGCCGGCAGGCAGAAACCGGGTCCGTAGCTGAGTTGTAGTCACAATGGATAGGTGGACATGATAGTTACAACAGCCGGCAGGCAAAAACCAGGTCCGTAGCTAAGTAGCAGTCATGATGGAAAGATAGGACATGATAATTACAACAGCCGGCAGGCAAGAACCAGGTCCGAAGCTGAGCATTATGACTGCAAATATTAAATTAAGAAGTACTCACTTACATGTTAGAAAGTCGATTTGAAGAAGGTATTGCTAGTACTACTTGTCACTTTGAAGATTCTGGAGCGAATGTAATTTATTGATTGAAATTAATTCGTTTATATACACAAAAAATACTATTTCAGCACAAAAATATGTTAGTTCAATTTTAAACTCTATAAGTATGTGTCATAAAGTTGTGTGAAAAAATATGGCGTTCACGTCATATTGAACCGTATTGATTGCATACCAATTTTACTAAATTGCAATTTTCGTTAGTAATGAGAACTGAAAAATAAAGCCGACAAAGTAAACCCGATCCCTGCTAAGTTATATGATTCATTACTAAAATAATATGTATAATCAATTTAATAATTGATGTAGGTTTGTTGAGAATTTTAAACATCACAATTACGTTTATGTGAGAGGTGAAACTAACAAATGTCAAATTAATTCTCGTAGGTAGGTGTATATTTTATATTTTTTTAATTCTCTCGTCGTTGAAAGTAAATTTGTGAGCATAGTTGACTCACTAAAATCAGTTAAGCAGTTGGTTAAGTTCAAGTTGAAGTAGTTGAAATTAATCTAACGAAAAAAAAAAAACATTTAGTAATACGCACAAACCAATCCATGTGATTGTTAATAGTAAGTTGCAGTTAAACTCGAGACTTTTTATCATCACATAAAATATTATTGTGGAGTAAGTTCGTTTAAATAGATACTAACTAACATCATTTTCATTTGTAATATATAATAACCACCTAAATCCGCAATGAAAGAATCCAAGAAACTATTGTGTCGGAATCGAACGCACGTTTCCGAGTTATTTTTATAGTTATCCGATTTATCAGTAACAACTTTAGTTTAATTCTATTACAATACTCCTAAATAACCTTATTGGGCACAGATTCTCTTTTTTCAAGGCAGATGATTTAACCAATAATAGGTATGTGTCGTAGGTACTTAGTACAAAATATATTATAATTATAAATAATCATAGTACCTAGAAGAATGAAACATGTTGAAATTAGAAGCGATTACAAACTTCAAAAATGAATCTGGAAATAATATTTAGGACGTTCTATAAATGACAAATTTAGTGTTTACAACATAACGTTCATGTTACTTTACAATATAAATGCATGGAATGCAATTTATGTTTGCGTGGGAAGCGCGCATTGCATTGACATTGAACTTTGCCGATTTGAACTAACAAAGCAGATTTATACATAAAGCTAATTTACATCTAATTAACAACCACCGGATACGGTTACCGTCAACGGAACTGTTTACAGCTGCGGATTCACACACAGTTTGTACGCTAGATTGAATAATGTGAGAAACGTTTCTGATCCGGCTGCCGTTGTCAAGTGTATCTGCACCTTAGCTTTATAAATGTAAAGCAATGATGGAGTATCCGTGTGACCACAATTACCACTTGATCGTTACGTGTTGATGTAAAAGGATGTAACGTCTGTAATGTGTTAAATTAAAATTTAGATGTCCTCGAACCAATCTGGTCACAGACAAAATGTTTGTGGAGAGACATGAGACAATCTGTTCTAAATTTTAGTTTAATGTACGCGGTAGCTTAAAGTTCAGATGTCCTCGAGCCAATCTGGTCACGAAAACAGGTATGTGTGTTATCCTAAACGACAATGCACCATCCCTAAGTATGTGGAGAGACATGAGACAATCTGTCCTGAATTTTAGGTCACTGGTTCGTTCAAATATAGACCTGATTATGCTACGAAAGTTTGTGTATGTTTGAATCAAGGTATAGTAAAGTTTTATAATGTACGCGGTAGCTTAAAGTTCAGATGTCCTCGAGCCAATCTGGTCACGAAAACAGGTATGTGTGTTATCCTAAGCGGCAATGCACCATCCCTAAGTATGTGGAGAGACATGAGACAATCTGTCCTGAATTTTAGGTCACTGGTTCGTTCAAATATAGAGCTGATTATGTTAACGAAAGTTTGTGTATGTTTGAATCAAGGTATAGTAAAGTTTTAGCTGTTTTAACCTGGTGAGTATAATTACATGAATCTGAATCTGCGATACCTAGTTGATAGAGGTAAGCTATCGATACTAACAGTATTTTACTACACTATGTAGGAATTCATACTTCACCTTCCGTTCCCATCGAGTGGAATAGGCGCCGAACCAGTATGTTACCGCACTATGTAGGATTTCATTTATATTATTGGGCATTCTACTCCACCGAGAGTGACGAGGCGAACGAAGTGAGCCGATGGAACGGAAGGTGGAGTAGGATGCCCAATAATATACTACTCAAATTGCAATCCATTTGTAAAGTACATGTTTTCAGTACATGTTTATCTGGAGTACAGGGCATCCGAGATAAATCATGCGTATACATGCGTCGTTGTTTACATTTTTATTAACCTATTAATTATTTTTAGAGACCCATGTTGGGCGCCATTATAATTTTACCAATCACTGGGAATGAGTTTTATTTTGTTATATTTTCGTGATGATATTATGAATCTTGCTTATGCTAAATATGCCAAAATGACGCCAAGTAAATACCTACATATCATTCTCAGCTATGCGACTACGCGCAGGCGTGGGCGAATCACCTGGCTCACACCAACAAGTTCCACTACAGGAATGACCGCGACGTCGGTCAGAACCTATACCAGCGGCCTGTCAGCGCTATACAGCCTGACGTCACAGGTACTGCCTAGAACAAGTTTTGCAAACCCGAATAAAATTACGAAACAGACTTCTAAAACCATGCCAATACGAATAATTATATAATCATTATAATTTCTTCTTGCAGGTCAAGAAGTGTCTTCCTATTGGTATGCAGCAGTACGCCAGTACAGTTATTTTAAAGAGCCTGATGTTCTTCACGCCAACGTTAACGCGGGTAGGCAGAGTTTCAGATTCAAATAAAATACTGAATCTAAAAATTAATAACTTGAGTTTGAAGTAAATCAAATCAAATCAAAATATTTTTATTTCATATAAACCTACCTACATGGGCACTTATGAAACGTCAGAAGCTAGTCCAAATTGTTGTTTCCTATGGAGAAGAGCCGGCAAGAAACTCCACGGTTACTCTTTTAAAAATAATTGGCTTTACCAATGTTTTCAAATTACAAAGATAAAATGTATGGGAGGACAGTGCAGGCCTGTCAATAAGTACCAGGTACTTAGACGAATACAGAAAAAATCGTCTACAAATCTACAGTATGTAAGGCCTACAACGTTCTCTCATTCACAATAATAATATGTAAAATAATCTACATTAATAAAAAGAACCTAATTAAACATAGTGACATGATTTCCATGACAATCACTAAAAATAGTCGATATTAAATTTGATGTATAATGTCAAATAATGACAAGAATATGTCAGCATTGTAAAAATAAAATTGTATTTGAGAGCAGTTAATAGACTTTCACATAGTTATGTTGTTAATGAGGTATGTACCTACCAGGGTCTAGAGATAAAACACATTTCTGTCAGCGCCCACGCCAAACGCCACGCCAAAATGCATGGGAATGACATCACCTGCGGAAAGGACACGACGTAACCTTTCCGCAGGTATTGTCACTCCCACACATCCCGGCGCAGCGCCCAGCGCGGTCAATCCGATGATCCGATTCATTTGATTAAAAAATCTTATCTTTTAAATATTTTTTCAGGTCACTTCACCCAAATGGTGTGGGTAGCGACAACATTCTTCGGCGTCGGCAAAGCTCGCTCCCGAGACGGCAAGATCATCGTCGTAGCCAACTACTCTCCACCGGGCAACATGTCTGGGCAATTCGAGACAAATGTGCTGCCCCCGCTGCCCGAGAACTTTCCTGACATACCGACGCCCCCGCAGCACTGACGGCGGTTGTCCATACGTGGCAGAAGGCTCAGGATCGAAGCCACGTTTTTACATTAAAACGATTAGTTACAGGTTTTTGACATTTTTTGTGGTGAGTCGAGGCTTGTACGTTTTTGGGCGATATAAAATCTGTTGAGAGCTATCGACACGTGTCTGTTACACAATTTGCCATTATGAAATCTGGTTTTGGTGCCTGTGTCTATATGCACAAGAATAATCAGCCGAGCCCATGTTCCCAATGCTGGGACACAAGCCTCCTGTCTTTGGGAGGGAGCAGGCCGTAGTCCACCACACAGGCTCTATGCAAGTAGATGGAGCCACTACTGCAAAAATTTATAAGACACGAGATAACACGTCTTAGTATCTTTGGTTCTAGGTCATGCCGGTTTCCTCATGATCGATGTTTTCCTTCACCGTTTTAAGAGCAGTGGTATTGAAATAAATTACACAAAGTAATCACCGATACCACTAGCCCACAGCTGCCTATATGAGTACCTTACCTACTTATTACAGAATTATAGGTACATAATAACGACACCTTATACCAAACCTCGACAAGCAGATTTTATAGTGGAATCTTGGTAAATTGAAACTCCAAGGTATTTTATTGTGAAAGATGTCAATTAATTATTCAAGTACTAAGGTAGGTAACCTACCGAGTTATCACGGCGAAAATTGTGCATTTGTAGTTTGTAGATTCCACTGCGAAAATCTTTAGTTCTACGATCCGTTACGATCGTTCGTTGCAATTAGACAGTTAGATAATATTTCGTTAACCATCGACACTGCAATAAGGGAACACCAATAATCCGTCTTGGAATCATGCCGCCGTCCGCTTAGATGAAAAAAAACATGTTCCGTGTTTAAAATAGTTTCGTAAATCATCGTAAGCAACATCCAACATAGCTAATTGGTGCAAAGATGTCCCAAAAGCTGCCTACGTATTTTCTTCGTAATAGTTACCTACTTATTTGGGGTTCATTCTTGAGCCAAGTTGGCCACTAATTAACACCATCATAACGGCCTAAGTTTGAATTTTAAGGCTCAGTTCTCTTCACGAATGCTTCATAATGAAAGGACGCAAACCATGGAAAACCACCATGCATTTGTATGCATGTTTGTTGGTCACAAGTAAAGTAGAATAACCACATATTTCGCGCAGTTATCGCCGTCTAGCGTCTAGGAAAACGTACTACACGAAAAACTCTTAAGGTAAATACATCATTTAAATTGTACCTACCTACTAAAATGTTACGGTACCTACAGCAAATTGTGGTAGGAGACCATACTTATCGCGATCTTCTTTCAATTGTTGTCAATTGAAAATTGATAAGTATTCAAAACTTGTCTCCTCTTTCGTTCATTATTTTAATACAGCGCCACCAACCAAACTGATCCGGTGATCAAAACTGGAACTAGTTTTGACTCTAAACATAGTGCTGACCCTGGATCAGAAAAGTTGGTGAAACTATATTATATTCTAAAATAATAATCTATTTATCTTCGAAGCTTTTATAGAGAATAGAAAAATGGTTGTTTTGCCCGAGCTTGGATTTGATAAAGTTTATTAGAACATAGAAGCAATACAGTTATACGCACATGAAATTTAAGGAAGTAAATTTAAATAGATAAGTTTACGCGCGAAATATACAAATTACCCAATATTGATACATTTGCCTAAATTATGAATACAAGCCCATCAAACTGGTGAGAATGAGTTGGTTGCTCTCAATAACAAACAGAAGACTAGTAAATACCTAATCTAATCAGAAGATTAGTAAATACCTAGGCTAATCTGTTAAAGAAATTATCCTTCATTTAAAAAAGACGTAGGTACTACTCGTAGGTGTAGACTCTATTCCGAAAAGTCAATATTTGAATACCTACATAATTTACTAAACCTTCAAGAAATTATTGTCAAAACGAATGTCAGTAGAAAATTAAACAGCTACTAATTTAGAGGCCCTAATATTTATAGGCAAGATCAGGCATCTAAGTGCATGATAGATACGTATTTAAAAATATTTAGGTGGTGCTTAAAAAGTCAATATTGGAAATACGTATAATGCAATTATTAATTATTAGACATACGTATTTATTTAAGTCATTTCACAACGATTTGGAGCTGAAATTTTCAATAGACGGTTAACTTTTTTTCTGAAGAATCAATATGACAGTGTGACTTAAATCTTTGGCCACAAAAGCAGTCAAACCGCAATATTTATTCATGAGACAGGATTTTAGAAGATATCCACCAAACTTCCAAATTATATTTAGAGTGGCGACACTTTAGCCAGTGATTAGTGATTTAATGTTCTTCCTTTTAATTTTCAAAAAACCCGTCTTCCTGAAGGTTGATGATAAAATTATAATGTACACTTGTTAAGTTTTTCCTGTTAAAATGTATAATGCTTTGTACGAGTGTATTAAGAAATTTATTGTGTGATTGATCATTTATTTCTATAACTTCTATGTATGTCCACTTGGCGGTCGAAAGCTGGAATCAAGGTAGCGTTATTTTTACTTGATCAAACAACTGTTTAATTGCATACACGTCAATTGTTTAATAAGTACGCTACTTTGAAACGGAATCGTCATCAGAAAGTTAATACGTTACGCAATTAGGCTGCAGGCTGTATCTAATCCTGCGATTCAATCAGAAATCTGAAAAGGCAATAGTTCCGAGGGTCAAAAATGGTCAAAGAAAGATTAAAAACCATTTTACTTCAGGCGGATACCGCGGATATTAGAATTTTATTGCAAGCATTTCTGAATGGGCGGCAGGGTCGCGTGAAAATTGTACATAGTTGAATGTAGGTACGAGTAATTTTAAGTATACATGAGAGAAAATATTTTGTATTTAGATTAAGTATTGCCTAGAAGGCTTATTGAAAAGTAATCATTCAAGATTGTTGAGGGAGGGTAGTATTGTTTTTATTAACAGTTTTTTTAAACAGTGTCAGCAGACAATGAAGTTATTCTCATACTGTGGGTGTGAAACTGTGAGCACCACACTTCATGCAACTGAATTAACTAATTAATCAAGCAACATAAATCGGCCGTATTGATCGAACTGGTAAAAAGTTGTTATGAAGGTACCTAAAATGGAAATATGCAATAACTAATTTAATGAAAACCAATTCCAATAGTACTTAAAATTAAATTAGACCTAATAAAATAACTATTATTGTCTCATTGCATACTAAATCTTACCAATTTCGAAATTCTACCTATACCTAGCATTTATGCTTCATTTTAGACTTTGAACTTTACTGCACTCGCTTTTAGGGCACAGACTTTTATACTAGTCCTACTCTGTATTGTTTGTTGGTGAACTATAACTATTTCTAGGCTTCTAATTACCCTGACTTTTTGAAGCAGGGAAGCTGTTTTAGATATTTAGTAGATTTTTAAGGTAAATAGTATTAGATATTTCCAGTTTTTTTTTGTTCTAGTTTATGTTGCGTTGGTTTGGATCGACTGATTGCAATTTGGCAAACCAAGTGAAATGAGCTGAAGAAACCTTTTCTATATGTGACAATTTATTATGCTTAATTTGCAGTTGTCATGTTGCAATCAAGCGCTTATGTAAGAAGCACCCTTAGCACTTCACAATGTGCCAAATTAGTGCATACAGCTTACTTTCATCTCTATAAAACTATACTTATTTTATCATGCCATCACCAGATTGGAATGGAAAGAATTTCTGTACCATGTGTATTCTCCATGTTGCGGGAAGATGCGTGTGGTAGGACAGATATTTCACAAGTTTTCTGTCCATGTACCTACTTTGTTTTACTTGAAATAATGAATATCTGTGAGTAGAGAAACATCTGGAGGGGACACCCTCACAGGCATTATGTGACCTTATTGGTGATGATTTCATGTGTGTGCATGTATGTACTAAATACTTTTTCAATACATTTTGAGCACTAGGTATGGTTGATTTTTCTGTGTAGTACCTACTTTTGTTATGGTGGTGATTTATTGTACTTTCTAGTGATGGCAGAATAATGTTTCCAGTTTCTACAGGCCTCTTACATTAAATAAAATAAAAAACAAGTATGTTTATAACAATGTTATGTTATTAGATGATCATTTTTACAAAATAAAATGGTATATTTGAGTTAAGTCAAATTTAGAACTCCATTATTAATAAATGGCTGTGAATTGTTAACTGTTGTTTAGAACAGATATGCTTGGCAATATTTTTAGTTAATAAAGTGTACAAAACTATGGTTTCTCTTATTTTGAATTGAACCCAAACAATACAACAGAATAAAAAGCCCTGATGAGGCGTGAAAGGATGTAATGTTAAAGTTCTCAAAAAGGTTGGCATTTGGCAGGACACACATTACAGGAAAACCAAATCTTTACAAGAACCAATTTATTAAACTTAATTTAAATCTTACAATACAGAAGTTTCATTCAGTCCATCTGTGTTTACAACTAGTGCACACATAATACAGTCTCATCTCTTCTTCAGCACGTCTTGTCTGACCCTGGAAGAATACGGCCTCTCTGTGGTTGCAATTAGGACACATGTGATCCTTTGTTCGAGGCAGAGTAGGGTCGCTTACTACATCAGGGTTAATATGAGTTAATTCGTCAACTTCGTGCATAATTTTGTTTACATACACGCAGTTAGAGTCGGCCAGTTGCTTGTAATCACAATTCCTGCAGGCATACAGGAGAACTTTGTTGTTTTTATCTTCGCGAGGATACAACATGTTGTTGCACTCCTGGCAGAACTGTATACCGACGTAACCTGGGCCGCCATCCTTTCTTGCCGTCAAATTCAGTGTCATTGTAGTGGTCTTGTTGCAGGAAATAAAATTGTTTTACTCCGAGGAACGCATAAAATTCTAGAAAACTGGTAAAAACAATCTGTTCGGAGTAGCATCAAGTTAACACTTGCTTTACTGTCAAATATGTTAATGTCATCGATGATTCATGATGAAGGTAAATTGAACGAATGATTCCTTTGGTACTTTTTGATCTGTCCAACAAACTAAAATAAAATAAAGTACCGGTAATCAGAAAAGTTTAGGTGAAATGAATTTTGAATAGAGTAATTCAACTATACATTTTAAACATACAGATAGTAAATACTTTTCTATTCAAAAACACAGAATAGTAATATTGATTGGTTTTTCTACAGTAACTGGCAACTCTATTTTGGTGTTCTTATGTTGGCACTAGTGATGAGTTGAAGCCGGTGGTTGGCTGGCTGGCTAAGCTGGCTTGATAATTTCTTTTCCCATCCGTAGCCGATTGGTGTCGTGCTATCCAAATGGGTAAGGAATAGTTTTGTGCAGTTTTGTTATAGTTTATTTATTATTTTTGTTTTAAAATTGTGTGTATCAGTGTAATAAATACGCATGCCATAAGGGAGTGAATTTTTCAAACATAATTTCCCAAAAAAGTTGTAACTTATACGTGCACGCATAGGTGTCGGCCATGGCGCAGACATGTTTTTCTCGTGGTGTAAAACGAATCCATTTCCATCTCTAAGTCACCGCGTTAATTATGAGGTGCAATAATAGTTTTCCCTTTCGCGTTATCCAGTTAAAACTATGGTGTATCGATTTCTGTGTCGTGCGTCGTAAACACAAGTGGTAACCGGCTCCATCAATATTTCAGGTAAGCCCCGTGGTATTCGCACGGCGCGAAAGCACGTGAACCACCGCAGAGAGCAGCGATGGGCTGACAAAGATTACAAGAAAGCCCACATGGGGACGAGGTGGAAGGCCAATCCCTTCGGTGGTGCATCTCACGCTAAGGGCATCGTCCTGGAGAAAGTGTAAGTACGTCCCTGTAACTATTAGCCTGGTCGTGGTGAGTCGATAGATGTTTGTGTCACGGAATGCTGAAATGTTCGCTGAACTTGGCACACTTGCATGTTTGTATAATGAAGTCAAGAAGATGTACGCGGCAGTTGAATGGCGACGCTTCCGCGCGCAGTATTATACCCGTGAATGTGTTCCTACTACAATCACAGGATAATACTGCGAGTGGCGGCGTCAGGACGCTCCTGGAGACGACAAAATTCAAGATCAAGACTGAAATGAAGAAGTGTTTTCACAGTGTTACTATGCTTGAAGTCTAACCTAGTTGTCATGTTTTCGCATGAATTTAAATACAAATTTGAGAAAGTTTTCAATACATTACTCTCTTCTACTGTTTTACCGCTAAAATGCCGTTTTAAAAACTAAATGCATGAAACATGAGATGTGTAAATACCACATGGGTCATTGAACTATGAATGAGGTTATACACATGCATAGGCATGGTATTTACGCTCTTGCGCCGTTACTTTACGTGTGTTCCGCCTTGATTGATTTTTTTAGTTTGGTTGTGGCATCAAAAGTATGTTTACAGTACATTTTAGATTTTGAAAAGTGTTACGAATTTTATACTTCCGCTGATATTAAATGTTCCAAATTGTCCCCATGCTTACTAGATAGGTATTTAAGTTTTAGGAGATTTGTTTCCTGGTGGGGCACACATTTTGGTTATAAATGTTATAGTTTCAACTGATTTATAAAGTTCTGATTCATAAAATTGATTTTTACTGCCAGAACAGGCAGTGGTTTTCACCTTCCTTGTGCCTTAAAGTAAAGCAGTCAAATGGCCATGCTTCAATAGACTATCAATACTAACATGTTTTGAGAGTTCACAATTTTTTCAACTCGAAAGTTGGTCCAATCTTGAAACTTTTCAAGTTCCTCATAAACTCTAAATATTTACTACTATTACTGACTACTACTACTATTTTCTTCCCTACAGTGGCGTTGAAGCCAAGCAGCCTAACTCTGCCATCCGCAAGTGTGTGCGAGTACAGCTGATCAAGAACGGCAAGAAAGTAACTGCATTCGTGCCCCGGGACGGTTGTCTCAACCACATTGAAGAGAACGACGAAGTGCTAGTGGCAGGCTTCGGTCGTAAGGGTCACGCCGTCGGTGACATTCCCGGAGTCAGGTTTAAGGTGAGTTTTTGAAATAGTTTTTTACAGGTTGATAGTGGCACAAAAGCTTCAGGGCAAAACCGAGTGAGATAAAATTTATCACTTTGCACATGTTTGTTTTGGAAAAAATCTAATATGACATGAATTTCCATGCAAAAACAACTGAATAAATCCAGTTATTTGTAAAAGTTGGAATTCCATTGTATTCTTTTTTTATTTACAGCCTTCATTTGTAAATATCTACTTGGGGTAATTTATCTAGTAAAAAAAACAATTGAATAATGTCAATTTTTGGAGTATTTTCTAATGTAGTAAATTACAAAGCTTGTATTAGTTTTCTTCATGTTCTGATTATGGTATTATTATGAACAGGTCGTGAAGGTGGCCAACGTCTCCCTTCTAGCCTTATACAAAGAAAAGAAGGAAAGGCCTCGTTCGTAAGCCTGACTAACACTGTGATAAGGTAAATATGAAGATTTAACCATGTTCTATAAATATTAAATAATGGCGTTATTGGCAGATATTTGACTTTCAAACCTCTTGTTGCAATATGGCCAAAAACTTGCCTTAATTTTACATTTGGTTCTAAGTGATGTAATTAATTTTATTTGCTACTTCTGAATGCCATGACGTAACACGACGACTGATAACGTTCGTCACCTACAAAGAAAGTAAGGAAAATACGAATGTTGCTAACAAAAGGATTTTTGTTTCAGTGACCTGCTGCTGCAAAGCTGTGTTGTTTATAAGTGTACATAATAAAATGTAAATCCAAGTGCATAATAAATTATGTGCGCCAATATGTATTTTTATTACTTAAAGCCCTGCCAAAAATACGCGCTCTCATGTGGAGTTGAAGATAGATGAACCCTAAGGGACTACTCACACTTATTCAGCTCTGTTCAGCTTTTGTCTATAGAAAACACGATTTTGTATAGAGTCCGTTCAGCTTTCCGCGGCTGAACTGACGCGTACGCATATCATACAAAATCGTTTTCTATGGATAAAACCTGAACAGAGCTGAATAAGTGTTAGTATTCCCTAAGGCGGTCTCACACTACCACGCGCCATGCTCCAGGGCGCGGATGTTCTCCATACTAATTCAATCACAACGTGGTTCCACACATTTGGCTCGGTGTTTCCCGCGCCCCGTCGTATGGCGCCTTGTAGTGCGAGATCCATAAAATATCTATAAAAACCACACCACACGAAATTAAATTCCAACGTTTCTGTTACGATCTTAAAGTAAATGTAGAGGAACTCCCTTACCAGTAGCTTCTGCTACGGTAAATCAATATGCGCAATGCATGCTTACTTCTGGTGCTCGTAGCTTTTCTTCCGGTGCGCGAAGTTGCCAAACTTGCTTCATTAGCCATTCATCACCGAAACTTGCGGCAAGTTGGTCTTTTTATCATTTGATTTTGATATTGATTGTATTGCACAACTAGACTCGCCCCCAATATATTGGATTTAAAAATAACTGGCGAATGTCCTACGTTTTGCCATAGGCAAAGAGTACTCTATGCTATCGGGTAGCAATAGGGTAAAACAGCCCAACCTTTCGGGGGATTCAAGCGTGATGTTATGAGTTTATACCTACTTTCTGAGTAAGCTGCTTTGCTCAAGTTCTAAAAACCTTCCTTTTACACGCTCATGTCTTATCATTATGTATGACACCGTGTCCTAGCTTAAGCGATCGTCGTGCGCAGAGTCCTTCATTTGTTTGGAAAACTGGAAGGCGCCCTCTATTGGCTCGACTGACGCGTTCCGAAAATAATATCGCGGATGTATGCACGCGACGATTTCTCTCATTAGGACATTGCCTCAGTATTCATGCAGCTTTTGTTTGACATGCAACGTTGCGCTCGCCACGGTGACACATCGTGGCCCGTGTATTGAGCCCCTTCGTATCAAGAAGTCCTACGAGACGAGCAAATAGTCCTAGAAACAAAACAACGGAGAAACTGTAGTCATACCAAACTTGTTATTTTTTAAAGTAGGTAACAATTTCATATTAATTTTCCTCTGAGACAAGGAGAACTTAGAAAATAAAATACTTAGGTCCGTGCTAATCCCATTCACGAATAGTATTTGAGGACTATTTTCTACGCTCCCCTCATTTTGTTTAGTGAAGCGCGATAAAAAATGCCGATGGAACCTTGTAGTGTAATATTGGAAACTCCATGCCACGAGGTAAATTATTAGACTTGAACACGAAAGTTTGTATGTACGGGTGTTGGTTACTTGTTTTCACAAAAACTGCTGAATGGATTTCAATGAAATTTGGCACACAGGGAAATTAACACAGAATAATTTTTATCCCGGTTCTACATTCCTGCAGGATAATTACCGAGTTCCACCCGTGCAAAGCCACGGGCGGAAGCTAGTAAATTATGACACTCAAACGGGTTGCATTTTGTAACAATGATTGTGAAACAAAAATCAAGTCATTCTTCCTAGCCTTTTCCCAACTATGTCGGGGTCGGCTTCCAGTCTAACCGGATGCAGCTGAATACCAGTATTTTACATGGAGCGACTGCCTATCTGACCTCCACAACCCAGTTACTGGGTAATACGATACCCCTTGGTAAGACTGTTTGTCAGACTTTCGGGTTTCTGACGACCCGTAACGACTGTCAAAGATCCACAAATGACAGCCGGGACCAACGGTTTAACTTGCTTTCCGAGGCACGGAGGGTATGTAAAGTAGGTCACCCATCCACGGACCAACCGCGGCAAGCGTAGCTTAACCTGATCGATCGACCCGCGCAGTTATTGTTACTTAGCCACAAGCCCCTCACAATAATTCTTCCTATTGTTACCGTAAAATCAAATTATTTTATTTCATGTAAACATACCTGAAACAAACGTCAGAAGCTAGTTGCACGGTTCCAATTGGTCGTTTCAAGCTGTAAAAGCTGGCCGTCCTCGACTAGGTGCGCAAATACATAACTACCTGCTAATAAGCGCTCGAGTAGGATGTGTGCGTGCAAACAGGTAGCCCTATTGTGTGTGAACGATAATAGTCTCAATAGGGTACTTTCCAATTTATTAAAAAAGAAAACCCGTGCTACATTTAATTTGAAGATTGGGATGAATTATGTAACAGAAAAATAAATTATTGATATCCATTTCCTTAATAAAAAACGGTTTATTAAATCGAGTTTATTTTTCGTTCTTTTGAATTTACTGCCAAAACGGTTCTTACGATGACCTTTTTATCACGTACCACACGTGACGTCAGCTTTGTGTAAACTTTATCGGTACAAATACATTCATTAGTTAACAACGAACTACTTTAGTTTCCACAAAGTTGACGTCACGTGTGGTTACGTGATGAAAAGGTCACCGTAAGTTACGTTTTGGCGGTAAATTCAAAACAACAAAAAATAAATTTAATTTGAATCGTTTTTTTTATTGAGAAAATGGATATTAAAACATTTCTTTTTATTTTTCTGTTAAATATTTCGTCCCAATGTTCAAATTAAAATAGTTTTTAATAAATTGGAAAATACTATTGTAGCACTAAGCTGAGGGTAAACGTGGCGCTAGAAGGGGCGGCACATGGTATGTGAGTCGAGTGAGGGAAAGTGACTGATATAGATAAGTCAGTCTGTGAGGACAACGATGCAGACCTATACTTCTACGCGAAACTGTCGGTTTGCCCGAACCTAGAAAATAGTGCGTGAAAGTTGAATCGTTATTTTGAAAGTGAAATACTAGTTATATTGAAATCCTGCACTATTATGGATGCTGTACCACCAAAACGACTAGATGACGGTGCTAGCGCTTAGCCATCGCTGACGCGGTCAATATAAATAACGTTTTATCTAAACTTGGGAATTCGACCCGAGCTCGGCGGTGGTGCTTATCAAGTATACGCCCACATAACAATCACGAGCAAACCAATACTTTTGCAGCTAAAGGCCGTGTCGTCGGGGTCTACCAATCTCTTAAATAAAATAAAAGACAGTAGATATTATTGCTATATATATAATTTCATTGCTCTGATTACATTATTAGGTACATGTTTATATGAGATTTAGCCTGGCAGCGGGTAGTGCATGCCCTATACGTCTGCAGACTATCTAGGCAAGAGATTAGAAAGCTATGCCAGTAATTTATAAGTGAGCTAGTTACGAGGATACGTGAAGAATGCTTGAGAGTTTAAAATTCTATAATTTATTCTGGTAACACATCCGCTAGATGCGAGAAGCACGGAATCGCTTGAAATGGCGGTGCTTACGGGAAGGGGAGACCTATGTCCAGTAGTGACATCTATCGGCGCAAGATAGATCTACGAACTCTTTGAAAGATTATGCCCGGGTTCAGTCTAGCGAAGTGTCACAAGCATTCACGTATCTTCCTAACTTGCAAGTACTATTTGAAATTCTCTATATGCGCCGGTTCTAAACATCCACAGAAATAATTAATTTTGGAATAAAATTGGGTACAAACATAAAAGCCTTATCTTGCAGAAGAGTGTTTTTAAATGCTTTGGTTATTTCCAAAAAGAGTATATAAACGGTTTTTTTTTTTCACCTGAATATTTAGAACCGACGTTACAATGAAGCTTGGATCCCTGATACATGGAACAACTACAAGATTACGAACTACCGTTTTTCTTATTAGATTCCGATACATGCTACGTTAGTTCAAAAATAGTGTCTTTTAAATCGGGGTGCGAAGTAAACCGGTGCTTAGACAACGAATAAGACTTAACTTACAACTACACTAATAATGAGAATTAATGATATTTTGATTACGGGGTTTCCTGAATGATTAATATGGTTTATAGTTTATATTATACAAGCGAGTTTAACCGCTTAGATATCATTACTATTTGAACCTAACTAAGTTACACAAACTAATCTATAAAATTTACACTTTCCAATAAATTATTTTTATTAAAATCGGCCTCTTATTCGATATCAATTTTTATATTACTTATCACACCTTTAGATACCTACATCATTTTCAAAAATACACATTTTCGAGTATTATTATCCAACTCTAAAATCACAGACCAATCGAGATGTCGTATTGTATTAGATAAGTGTGCAAGAGGATCGGCAGCGATTCTGCCGTTGTAAACAGGTACATGGAAATAAAATATACATACTAACTTTATAATATACGAGCCAATGTACATGTACTGCAAGCGGCGATATTGTCAAACGGACTATCGAGTAGTTCAAAATGTGGTTTTCAAATGGTCAAGGTAGTTTTTCAATTCTCGCAAATAAATGCTGAATCAGTTCCTGCCTGTACGCGTTCAAATTTGAGTCTAAAAAAAAAACAACAGAATTGACAACATCCTCCTTTTTTGAAGTTGGTCAATAAATCTTGCAATAGAAGACTAAACAATATCGGCAGTTGCAATACCCTGAGCTCAAAATAAACAATGCAAGTGCCTATAGATGTCAGAATTTCAAAAACAATCTAGTAGGAACCTATGGTGGTCCTATCTTTCACCTACAGATTGGGTTAAAAAATTAAGACACCTTATAGGCTTCAATAGTTAAAATAACAATTCAACGAATGGTGTAGGCCAGTCAATCGATACTCCCTAAACATTAGATTCAAAATATATTTGATTATATTTTTTACGTTTCAAAGTGTTAAGACAATGTCTTCTAGACAAAAGCCTTGACTGAATTACTCAGTGTCTCTTCGCGATCTGTGCTGTTCATGTGTGGTGGAGTTTTAAGGAATACCAATTACGCGTGAGTAGCCAGGTTTTTGCTTTTCACAAAATCAACTAATATTTCTACGTTTTTAAACATTTTAATAGGCTATATTATCTAGAAGACTACAAATAATTGAAAATCAAACATAATTTTGGGTTCACCGACCAATACGATGCATGGCCAAAAACCAGATATTTTGGCCAATCCTAAGGTCATGAACACAATGATTGCAAGTGCACACTTCACACCTCACGAATATCACCTACTACATAATAAGTTAACTTGGATCCTTATCTCTACCTCTACATTGATAAGACTTTTTCTTTCTCTAATATTCTCGATATAAAGTTATGTCAAGTATTCTTGTCGTAAGTTTATACCGCGTTTATTAGTATGGTATCCGGCCGTAAGACATATCGAGCTTTAGAAAAATACTGTTTTATAACTCGGTCGAATTAAGTATGCGCCTCGCTGGAGTCCCTCGCAACTAGCTCACTTCCGCGCTCGCTACGCTGCGAATAAGTCGACAATTTTTTTGCGCACTGGATTTACAACTTTCTCCCCCTTATATATATAAACCATACCTAAAGAAAAACCTTTTTCTTTAGGTATGGTTTAAACCTTTGAGTCTGTTTTTTAAATAGCTAAATAGATAAAAACTGACAAGTTAGTCTAGTGATAAATTGTCAGTTTTGTAAAAGGAGCTGTAATTCTTTTTCAGTTCTAAGTTCTTATTTCAAAAACAGGCTCGGTGGTTTAAACTATACCTAAAGAAAAACCTTGTTCTGTAATAAGGGGGTATGTGTTTAATCTAGCATTGAGAATGCACCAGAGTGCAGTGAGTGAGTCTCAGAGCGTCAAAAAAAGATTACAAAATCTCGACGCCAAGCAGTGTGTTGAAGATCTATTACGCGAATAAACCCGTCGGGATTTTATTAAGTTTTCCAGGTGCACTGGTAATTCAACCAAGGTTTTACAAAGCCGAACTTTCTCTGAAACTCGATATGCCATGGTTTAAACCAGGTAATAAAAGCATAATGTTTGAGTGATTTGAAGCATGTTTATGCATTTTTAAATATTATTATTTTTAGATTTATTTATTGGTATTCATAATATTGGTGTTTACAATGTATAAGTATCTAATAAAATGCTATGATTTGAGGATATATAAAATGCGTTAAAATGTATGTCTCTGATTATTTTGATTGCTTTATATTATGCGTTATGTCATTTTGATTGCCAGTCACTTTACAAGCGAAACTTTTTTTTTTTAAACTACAAATATCACATCTATAGGCAAATATAAAAGAGTTTTTATTATGATTATGATTTCAAAGAGGGATTCATTCAGATGTGTATATGAAACATTTACATGAGATATTTCGTTATACTATTACATGAAACTTACTGATGGGTCATGGTATTCTGATATTGATTATTTTTATTAACCCTTAGGTAGGGCACTAAAAACTACTAACTTTAATTTCGATTTTATGAATTAAATATCGACCTTAAAGTTAGACTGGTAGACTACAAATTTCTCTGACCAATAAATGGTGAAATAACACAACCCTCTGTTTAGTTTAGCCCTATAAATGCTAGCAAAAATGTGACGTTGTTACACTAAGGGTACATTCCGAATTATGGCATAATCGCACACATCAATAATTTGCGTTCCGATTTATATGTCATGTAAGACGATTCACGAGACATCACTAAGTAGGCTCAAATCGATTACAGCGCAATTCGGAATGCATTCTAAATTGATTTCCCTACATACATTTGGAGCGTAAATCTACAGATAGCGCGCGAGTTGAATGCAGTCGGGGTCTGAGGTAAAGAGCGGGAGCATCTCCCCCGCTATCCGCACGCCCCACCTCACGCGCCTGCAGTGTAGTGCTGTGCCATCCTTGTCAACTATCGTATCGTGGCTTCGATGATCACGTCATAATTTTAGAAGAAAATTATTGGCAAAGAGATGGATTAATTGAAGATACCATAGATCGATTCGTCATTGAGGTCAGCGACGGCGAGGATAGTGACACCGATTCAACCATATCTGCCATTTCTGAATCTGATTAAATTTTTTTTATTCCGTTTTGTGAAATGATTATTAAAAACGTGTGATAATTATGATATTGTTTTTTTTTCATCATGTTAACCTAGTGTAAAAAATAAAATTAAACTTATACATTGTTTAAATTTATCGACATTCATTACTCATTGTGGTCATAATTAGGTCACAGCACTACCGCATTCCTAAGCTCTGCATTCAACTCGCGCGCTATCTGTAAATGTCTGGTATATAAGATAGTATGATTTAGTTATAGATCTCTAAGTGTAGCTGCGAAATGTTTGATTATGTGTTGTCGTTGCTTATACAGTGTGGCACCGCTGGCGGCGAATGATTTCCAATTTTGTATCCGGAACACGCGCTGAAATCTGAAAAGGATATAGGGACTTATAATTTAGCTTAGGAATATCTGAAATTTTTCAGTAACCGCCTGGAGTCTGGATTAGTGCACGTTTGATGGGTATAGGCTCGCCTGCAATTACATGGGCCTTAAAAATACCTGGCGAAATGTGGGTGTACTATGTACAGTCGCCAGCAGGTCAAGCTATCCCAAATTGTCAAATTTTCCCAATTGAACATAAACCTTATTCCTTTGTAATAAAGTTGAAAAACTATCAAAGAAATTTGACAGATTGGGGTAGCTTGATGTGCTGGCCTCTGTACTCACATGTGTACACCTCTGCTCCATCCTTCGGGAAAACAAAGCGAAATTTTATGATGATGATGATGATTTCGATACCCATCACGTCTACAGAGTTCGGCTAGCTAATTTAATTTGACCTTATACTAACTGAACTTACAAAACTTCACCAAAAATCGATGTACGGAGTAAATAATAATAATAATAATAATAATTTTTTATTCAAAAATTAAAATTGGTACAATACAGTTTAAATCTTAGAAATAATATAGGTAGTAAAATGTATGATGCCTGTACTAGGATAGACCTGTATCACAGGCGGCATGAGTTCTTACAATTTATATTAGGACAACTGATTTCTTAACAATATTTAACTGAAGTTTTATTAATAGTGACATAGTTATGTAGTTAATTTATTATGTTAGAATTTACTTAATAACTAATAAGGTCTTAAACATGTAGATAATATTTAGGTACGGAAAATCGTTTTTAGCACTTCATTACAAGAATATGTTTGTGTTAGCAGTATTATAAACTAGGTTGAAAACAAATAGGTATTGCATAAATCACCTTCTAGGAAACATTTAGATTTTTAAAGCGACCGGCTGATATTGCTTAGACAGCGGCAAATCGATGGTAAGTAGGTCAGCGCAGTGGTCAGGTATATTTTTGAGTCAGCAACAAGCGAAACGGAAGTCCGGCCTATTGAGTATGACGCACTAGGTGCCCTCATAATCGATGGAGTTAATATATTTAAATTCTGCTATTTTCCTAGCAGGGCAATCAGCGTCTCCCGTTTTGTGATCACTGGGTTTTTTAAAGCGTGAGCAAGTTGCGCATTTTGCAATGTCGGCTTTTTTCCCGCATTCGGGCATTGAATGGCCAGAGTCACCACAGTGACCACACGTAGTGACGATCTCTCGGCAAGTTTTAGCTGCATGGCCATATTGTTGGCATTTATAACACCTTGTTACCAATGTAAAGTCCCTGACTGGGCAGGACATCCAATTTATAAAAACTCTTGATTGAGAGATTAGGGCTCTACGTATATTGGCTGTAACTTCAACAACGTAATTACAGGTCGTAGCATCTCTCTTTCCCGATTTGTGGCTTAATTTTATGAAGGTTAAGAAGGACTCCAAGGACATCGCTGGTACCGTTTCGGATACGTTTTGTTCGAAAATGCACCTGAACACCTCATTTTCATCCAGGGAAGTCGGCACTCCCACAACCACGATCCGAGGTTTGCGCTTGCTGGGTTCGTCGGCAGTAAGTCCAGATGTAGAGAGCAGGACTGCACGCTTCAGTTTATCAGCATCATGTTTCGTCTCAGTGCTGACAATTACGCCTCCATTTTTTGTTCTCCGGACACCACGAACGTGCAGCTTCATCTGCTCGGGCCGTATGATTTTTTGCACGAGTTCTTTCGTTTCGTCACTTGATTTAAATTTATCATTCGGATAAATGGCAACAGAGCTCAGGTTGTTGGGTCGGACGAAATCATTTGTTCCCTTTTTCACCATATCGGCAAAAGAAGCATTTCTTACAGAACCAGAGTCCTTTATCGTCTGCTTGAGCTCCGAAATATGTTCTGTAAGATCGCGCTTTTCTTGAAGGGCATCAACCGCGTCATACGCCTGAATAGCTTTCTGCTTGAGCGACTGATATAGGACTGCCATTTGCGACGTTCCAGATCCTACTTTGCGGCATAGGGTAGAAATTTTCATTTTCTGCTCGGAGTTGAGTTTGCCATCCGCGGCAATAGAGCAAACTTCATTAAGGTGCTGTTCGATGGCTGACATCCATTTTTGAATTTCGGGCGTTGAAACAATATCAGCGGCTACCGATTCGAGGGCTGGGTTTTGCGTCGTTGTCTTCGACGGTGAGGCGGAGGGTTGCACTGGGCCCCTTGATTTAAAGGGGCTGTTATCCATTTTGTTGTATTAAAAGTTTCACTATTTCGTGTACATCGTTAACAAAACTACACACTAAGCACAATTTTACACATGCATTACGATAGCAATGCACTAAGGAAGTCAATTTTATTAAATAACTTAATTATGAAATATTGCTGAAGAGCACGTCTGAACACCGCTAGTGTGCTCGAATCCAATCCAAAAGGTAAATGTAAAGGTATGTGTAAGGTAAAGGTAAATGTTTACTAACAACGCCCCCGTGACAACGTCAACAGAGGCGTTAGTGGGAGTTAATTTTAACAATCTCGATCTAACGCATCGAGCGCGTTCGGCGCTCCGATTGGCCCTGGATTGGTGACGGATTCATCGGACCGCATGCGCTCGATGCGTTATAATTGATAAATGATTTTATTTCTGTAAGTTGGTTTGTAGAAACACTTTTACACGTCAATCATATTTTTTAAAGTAGGTGGTAGAGGTCGGAGTTTCCTATCTGACTATTCTGAGAAGAAAAGCCGAAACAAACTCAGTCTCTTTTTTCAAGTCCACAAATAATCTTGTTCAGATCATGTGGATTGGTATCTGAAATGGTCTTTTGAGGAAAGAACCACACAGAGTGGAAGTAGACCTGCCCAGTCAGTGCACGCATTTATCAGTAATCATGCATCTCAATTTAGAACTTGAGTTTAGATCGAGATGGCTAAAAGAAACTCACACGAGGGCCACAAATGGCCTATTAGCAGTGTGTGTGTAACTCACCAGGCGCGTTTGTATGCGCTAGGTATCGTTGTTGTCAGGCCGCGGGTAGTCCATGGTCTTGATGTAGGCCACGGCGGCGCAGAACTGAGTCCACCAGTATAGAGCTTCGCCCTGAAGGGCGGAGCCGCCGAGAGCGTTTACCAGCTCGATCGTTGATAGCAGGGATGGTGGGTTTACCTATGGGAACGAATATTTTAGTAGATGTAGATGTATTGATTTGGTTTCACATGATTTAATCCTTGTTTGTGTTAGATTTCTAGAAAGACGGTCATAGTTTTTGTTTATTTCACCTACTTCAAAAAGGAGGACGTTTTCAATTCATGTAGTTTTTTATGTATGTTCCACGAAACATTGTGGATCGATCTCGAAAATTATTTTTTAATGGATGCCTCAGTGGAGGTTTTATTTAAATTTTTACTAACTTTGCCTGGGTAATACGTAATTTATCCAGTTTGTGTATCTTGATAATGATCCACTACTTCCTGTGACTGTGTGTTGTTTACATAGCTAGTATCAGATGAGAGAGCAAGACTAGAAATGAGTGCTTATACGAGACAGGAAAATATACAAGATTACACATAGTCAAACTGTGACGCATTTTAAGAATGTGTTCTACATAAATGTATTCTGTTTCACGAATGTGTCATTCCAACCGCTATACAGGTTAAAATCATAATTAATAATCTTACCTTCAGTATAACGTAGACGAGGACGGGCGTGAGGTCGTCAGCAGAAGGAGTGGTGCCTTCCGTTAGACCCAGCACTGCCATTATTGACGTCACGCATCGCATTATGCAGGATAGCTGTGTGCAATTAAATAAAATTGATCAAATACTTTTCGAAAAAATAAATAAACAAAAGATATATTTTCGAAGATTGTGAGTAGAAATCATAAACCGGGTGAAAATCATTGTGATCTATCTGTCTAGCCTTTCTCAGCTATTCTAACCGGATACAGCTGAATACCAGTATTTTACTTGGAGCGACTACTTATCTGACCACAACCCAGTTACCGGATACCTCGATACCTTTGGTACCACAGGTTGGTTTAAGTTTTATGACTGCATACCGATTAGAAATGTTACGATGGTGTAGGATGTTTGTTATTACGTAGCAGAGTATGCCGTACCTTGTCCCTGGGCGTGCAGTACACAGGCAGGTGCCGCAGGTGGCGCTGGGCGCGCGGGTAGGGCGCGGCCCACCGGTGCGGCGCGCCCACGCCCACGGAGCGCGCCGACGTCACGCTCGACACGCGCCGGATGTGCTCGCTCAGCACCCTGGGCAATGGATTGCATTACTGATAACGGGCTTCTGGGCACATTTTCGTGGACTATCCATTGAAAAATATTATAGTGTAGGCGTGTGTGAGACACAGGTGCAATCTCTCTCCCTCACAGTGCCATGGGACGAAAATCCGACACGATCGGAGAGCGAACAGACGCAGGACCAACTGATTACCGTGCGCGCCATGACAGGCATACACGGACAGGGATATCAGCAACTTAGAAGATGAAAACTTAGCATTGTATGAGAATTTCGGTGAAATTATATTTTGTACTGATTTCATAGATATGTATAATTATAGAAAATAAGAAAGAATAATTTTGGTTGTCATGGTATAGGCATGTGATGCTGAATGAGGAAAATTTCGTAAAGAAAGTTTGAATATGAATGTAGATAAGAGTAGGGAACGGTCAAAACTATGGATGGACTGTGTGAAAAATAATATGGCTAGAAATGGGGTGACTAAAAAGCCTCTTAATAAAAATAAAAAAAAACAATGACGGGGAGTGCAAGTGACTCTCAGCTTCAGTTAATCGTCTTTTTACATGTATTATATAATTATAAAAAGAGTAATCCTGATTGATTGACTCATCAACGCCCAGCCCGAACCCTTGGACCTAGAAAGCTGAAATTTTGCACAGAGGTTCCCTTTATAATGTAGACAAGCAATAAGGAAGGATTTTTCAAAATTCAACCCCTATGGGAGTTAAATAGGGGATGAAAGTTCCGCGCGGGCCAAGCCGCTGGCAAAAGCTATTCGGTTATATTAACAAAGATCATCAAGATCGTGTAATATCGCACGAAGCAGGGGCGGGTCCCCATAACAGTAATCACAATAAAGGCAAGATACTTACTGGTCTCGTGCAAAGTCTCCGTCTCCGTTGGGGAACATTACGTGCAGGTACAGTTTGGCGAACGCCGCGCGCTCCACCGTCACCTCCACACTCTCCAGTAAAGTGGCCGTGGCACCTGAATACACACAACCAATTTTTCTTAAAAATATTCGAATAATTTCCCTATTATCCGTCTAGTCCGCTGGTTTCAGCGAAGATTCTTGCCGTAATTTTTTGGACTAAATACAGCTGTTTGTTAACTGGAATTAAACTGTTATGGGTTTAACTTAGCTAAGTAAAATGATAAACCCTAAGTTTGAAATTAAAATCAAACATTAAGTTACGCAAGTATCCATTTAACACTGTATTTACAATTCGAGAACTTTTAGCAACATCAAAACAATTTTTTAAATGAATGGTATCAAATAAATTCACTTACCCTCCCATGAGGGGTCTGCCTTCACTTCAGCGGTTATGGCCTTTATGCTGGCAGTCAGTCTTGTCGCTTTCTCATCCATCAGTTCTCCTGTTATATTGGGGAAAATTAGAGCGTGAACAAATATTTGTGATATGCTTCAGTTGTGTCGAGAAAAGAGGTTCGATTATGGGAATAGGGTATTTTACTCTGTACGAGAAAAAATCTAAAATATATTATTGAGATAGCATAAGCAAAAAGCAGTCGGGAAATGTTAGTTCATGAAATAAAAAAAATGCATTTTAAAATTCAATTCAAAGACTTCAGTTTATCTGTTTTTGAACACCATGAAATAGTAGCCGCCATGTTATTACGTCATACCGCTGAATTTCGTTTATTCAGCGGTATGACGTAATAACATGGCGGCTGAACAACTTTGTACTTTTATTATTTTCGTAACCAAAGTAATTTTTATTGAAATAATATCTTACATTCAGTTGCAGCAAACCAACGATATGTAGAATAATATTTTTTTTTTCAATTACAAACAATTATCATACAAAATATCAGCGCATCGATTTACTTAGGAAACTGACGTCATACCCACAGACCAATATGGCGTCCACTGCGTCCAGCGTTACCGTCAAAATACGTGCGAAATATGAAAATATAAAATTCAAATGCATTTTTATTGCACTAATCGGTTAAATAAAATTTTTGTATACATTTTTTGTGGTTTATTAACATTTTAGAATCTAATTAGACACTTTAAAAAAATGGGTATAATACCCTATTCACGGAGTAATGCGTCACTCTTGTTCTGTATCTTTAAAGCAAAGGGAATTTATATTTTTATTACTCTTCTTGATCCTACTAATATTATAAATGTGAAAGTTCGTATGTTTAGAAGTTTGTTACTCAATCACGCAAAAACGGCTGAACGGATTTGGTTGAAATTTGGCAAACAGGTAGTTTGTAACCAGGGCCTATAGACAAAATACATTTCTGTTAGCGTTCACGCCAAACGCTACGCCATTATACATTTTGGCGTAGCGTTTGGCGTGAACGCTAACAGAAATGTGTTTTGTCTAGGTCTGCTGGAATTACACACTAGTAGCATTAATAAAATCGTCGTTATAGCAGAGTCGTACAACGCAGGTAGTATCACCAATTTTAATGAAGGAACGCCCTTTACCGATACTGACACCGAATCAGTTTGTGGTCATTCTAGACCCCAGAGGAAAAGCTGAAATGTTATGAATTAGTGTATCTAAGTATTTTCGAATAGTTCCGTCCTAATACCGTTGTGCATGTTGTGCTTGTGCGCGTGGTGATGCCTGGTCAGCCGGCGCAGTGCGCTGCCTCGCTCCAGCTGGTCCTGCACCCGCGCAGCCGCAGCCGCGCGGCAACACCAGTAACATTCTTCACGGACTAGCTTGATTTGTCTGAGAAGAAGATGTAGTTTTTTTATACATGTAAGGAAATGACACATACCTATCATTTCTCTAATTTGAGTGACCGAGTGAGAACTGACGTGCGACAATGACAATGTGGTGCATGTCATTCGGATTGTGAGGTTAAGAAAAACCTATGAAATAGAAAATACCACAAGGATGTAAAGGAGACGATATTCGTGAATATAATAGCTTTGAATGTTGTTTCTTTATTACAGAAACGCAATTTAGTTATTTTACGGACGTCGGACCTTAAGATACCTTATAAAACAACATTCTTTGCAAAGGATATCTTGCAAAAATGAATAAACTAAAATTTGAGTTTACAATTAAAAGTTTCGATGATCAAAAAACCAATGTGCTGACAGTAACCTCAATAACCACAAAAGAAGGTAAAATCTATCTTATACCACAAGAACTGCAGCCAATAAAATACCATGGAAAATTGATGGAAACTGAGACTTATAAAATATTAAAAAATACATTACAAAAAAGACACGATAAAAGGTGTTTATGGATAACTTTATCAGAGGAACTAAGAAAGACTTACATGGATGATGATGAAAATATCCAATTCAAGAATTATTTCCTGGAAGAAGTTGTAAGTACAACTGGAGTCACACAACCTATAATAAATGAGGGTATATCTGAAGAATCACTGTCAAGAATCCTAGAAAAAATTGCAAATATGAATTCACAATTACCGAAGCAGACTAATTTAAAAAAAATCTCAGACAAATTTGTAATTGAAAAATTCACCGGTGAAAACACAAATGTAACTCAATGGATAGCCATTTTTGAAAAAGAATGTGCTCGATTCGAAATAGTTGAGGATGAAAAAAAAATTGAGATATTTAGACTGTTTTTGGATAAATCATGTTTGAATTGGTACAGTTCTATGCTAATAAGACTTACACTTAGTTCAGAATGGAAACAATGGAAGGAAGATTTTTGTGATACTTATGAGAATAAAGGTTGGACACCAATAAGATATGCAATAGAATTTAAATACAAAACAGGATCACTATTAGAATATGCAATAAGAAAAGAGAAAATATTGTTAGAAATGGACAGTACAATAAACAAAAGTACTCTAATTGATCTGATTGCAGTAGGTCTACCTAGTTTCATAACAGACAGAATTGATAGAAAGAAAATAAATGAGACTAAAGATCTTTTTAATGAAGTGAAAAGCTTGGAACATTTAGTTAACAAAAAAAGTTTTGATAAAAGGAAAATAACAAATTCTGCAGTGAAAACAAAAGAGGTTAAAGAACCATGCAAGATTTGTAGAAAACTAAATAAAGGAAATAGATATCACCCAGAAGACTCATGCTGGTTTAAAACGTATGAAGGTATTAAAGAAAAAGAAAATGTTATCAATTTTGTTAACAATTCAGAAGTAGAAACAGAATTAAATCATATGGATCAAAAAAACTAGTAGTGCCACCATTAATTAAAGTCAAATTAACATTAAATAACACGTTTGATGCATACGGAATATATGATTCCGGTTCAAATATCTCATTAATTAATTCAAAATTGCTGAAGTTAAGAGATGAAGAAATAAATAATGCACAGACTGTGAAGTTAAATACGATTAATGGTGTGAAAAAAACAAATGGAATAGTAAAATTGAAAATAAAAATCTATGAAATAGAAGAAGAAGTGAATGTGTTTGTAATTAACAAGAACAATTTTGATTATGACTTTTTAATTGGATTGGATATGATAAAACAGTTTAAATTGATCCAAAATGAAAAGCTAGAAATTACACAAAAAACACAAGAAATAAATAGAAATGCTGAAATGGATGGAGGGAGAGATAAAACAATAAGCTGTGACAAGTTTACAGTAAACTTTAACGAAGACGTTGATGAAACAAAATATAAAATTACAATAAACCAGCTTGAATATAAACAAGAAGTAGAAATAAATGAACTAATTGAAAAATACAAATCCATCTTCGCAAAAGACAAATATGATATTGGAACAGTCAGGGATTATGAAGCCAGAATTGATTTAATGGTCGATAAATATTGCAGTAAAAGACCTTATAGATGTAATATTGAGGATAAGAAAGAAATAGAGAGTCAAGTATCAAAATTATTGGAGAAAAATCTAATTGAGGAATCATACAGTCCATTTGCTGCTCCCGTAACGTTGGCATACAAAAAGGAAGACAATAGAAGATCAAGACTTTGTATTGACTTTCGCGATTTGAATAAACTTATTATCCCACAGTCGCAACCTTTTCCGCTTATTGAAGATCTGATGGTAAAAACAAGAAATTGCAAATATTTTTCTACACTGGATTTAAATTCCGCATTTTGGTCTATACCATTACGAATCGAAGACCGAAGAAAAACAGCTTTTGTAACGCAAGACAGCCATTTTCAGTGGACCTGTTTACCATTTGGACTAAAAACATCACCAGCAATATTTCAAAGAATATTGAGTAATATTATAAGAAAACACAAACTTACAGAATTTACAGTAAATTACATAGATGATATATTGGTTTTCTCAAAATCCTTTACGGAACACATGAGCCATTTAACAAAATTATTAGAAGCAATAAAGAAGGAAGGCTTTAGACTGAAATTTTCTAAATGCACATTCGCATCGGATACAGTGAAATATTTAGGGCATATTATTCATAATAATTCAGTACGCCCAATAAAAGATAATCTAATATCAATAAAAAAATTCCCAGTACCACAAAATCAAAAAAATGTGAGACAGTTCTTGGGAAAAATAAATTTCTACAACGAATACATACCAAATATTGCAATAACATTGGATCCATTACACAACTTACTAAGAAAGAATCAAAAATTCATCTGGACAGAAGAATGTCAAAAGTCCTTTGAAAAAATGAAACAACTGCTGTGTTCTGAACCTATTTTAGAGATATTTGACCCAGACCTACCTATACTAATTTACACAGATGCAAGTATACTAGGCGTAGGAGCAGTATTGAAACAGAGACAACAAAACACAAAAGAAAAACCAGTTGCATATTTTTCCAAGAAACTAAATGAAGTACAGAAAAGGAAAAAAGCAATTTATTTAGAATGTCTAGCAATCAAAGAAGCAGTTAAATATTGGCAGCACTGGCTCATAGGTAAACGATTTATAGTTTTTTCTGATCATAAACCACTGGAAAAAATGAACATTAAATCAAGAACAGATGAAGAACTCGGAGACTTGACCTATTACCTTTCTCAATATGACTTTGAGATAAAATATTTACCAGGAAAAAATAATCTTGAAGCTGACTGTCTAAGTAGGAATCCTGTATTAGAAGCACATGAAAATGAAGAGGAACAATTAAAAGTAGTCAATTGGATACAACTGGAAGATATTATTGTTGATCAAGAAAATAATGAAGATGTACAAAAAGAAAAAAACAGATTAATATTAAAGCATTCCATATACTACAGGAAAATCAAGAATAAAAATAAAATTGTCTTATCAGAAGACTTCAGTATAAGTTTCATCAAACAAATACATAAAGAATACTGTCACATTGGGATTAAACAAATGCAAAATAAAATAACACCGTATTACACGGCTAAGAATTTAAGACAGAATATAAAGAAAACATGTAAAAGATGTGAAATTTGCATTATGAACAAATCAAGAGGGCAAGATAAATTTGGACTAATGTCTCATCTAGGACCAGCCACACATCCTTTTGAAATAATGTCCATTGATACAATTGGTGGATTCGGAGGCTCAAGATCAACAAAGAAATACATGCACCTCTTAGTGGATCATTTTACCAGATTTGCATACATTGTCAATTCAAAAACACAGAATTCAAATGACTTTATAAAACTTATCAAAAATGTCACAGAAGATAATAATATTGGTATGATCTTAACAGATCAGTACCCAGGAATAAATTCAAAGGATTTTAAAATTTTCCTAGAAAAAAATAATATTCCAATTATTTTCACAGCAGTAAATGCACCTTTTTCAAATGGAATGAATGAAAGACTTAACCAAACCCTGGTCAATAAAATAAGGTGCAAAATAAATGAAGAAAATAAAAAAATAGCATGGACAACGATAGCACATAAATGCGTGGAAAAGTACAATGAAACTGAACACACTGTTACAGGATTCGCACCTGTGTACTTGTTACAAGGAAAAGATATTACATTAACACCAAGAGAACTAAAAGAAGAGAGAACAGAAAATGAATTATTGAGAGATAGAAAATTGGCACTGAAAAACAGTATAAAATCACACAACTACAATAAAAATCTATCTGATAGAAATAGAAAATATTATGAGTTTAATGTAGGAGACATGGTATATGCAGAAAATGGCAATAAATTAAACAGAAGAAAACTGGATGAGTTGAAGATAGGACCTTATGAAATAATAGAGAAACTTTCCAACTCAATATACAGAATAAATACAGGACATAGAAAATCAGAATCAAATCTCTTCCACATCACCAAACTTGTCCCAGCTCCCGCATTTGAAGACGACAGTTTAAAGAACATTTAGTGAGGTTTTGTGATACAATTCTCTCCCCGAAGGGGGGGGATGTAAGGAAATGACACATACCTATCATTTCTCTAATTTGAGTGACCGAGTGAGAACTGACGTGCGACAATGACAATGTGGTGCATGTCATTCGGATTGTGAGGTTAAGAAAAACCTATGAAATAGAAAATACCACAAGGATGTAAAGGAGACGATATTCGTGAATATAATAGCTTTGAATGTTGTTTCTTTATTACAGAAACGCAATTTAGTTATTTTACGGACGTCGGACCTTAAGATACCTTATATACATAAGTCGTAATGAGAGAAGGGATTTCGGTTCAAAGACAAACTTAAAGCATTTATTTCAAATAAGCACTTAAAAGGCACTTTTGTAACGGTCGCCTTCAAACCTGCAGGAGTGTTCAGGTCAGTCACAGTTTGGTTAGTTTTGATAATCCTGAGTGGCATGCCATTAAGATTTTAAAATAATTTAAGGATTTTTTATCGATCAAATGGACACAACATAACATTCTCAAACTTTTTGTCCTGTTGTTTTGACCGATTACAACTGATTTTGGTTTGTTAAGAAGTCACAAATTTTCCAAGTTCCTTAGTTATTGAGAAGTAATAAAAAAAATTGTGCTAATTACGTGCGAGTCGTATAGGTCCCTAAGAGGGCAAGCTACAAGTTCATACGTACTTGGTGAGCGCATGGTCAGTGTGCGCGAGCGCAGCCCTGCAACTGGCCAGGTAGGCCGCGTAGGGCCGCCGGGCCGCCAGGTCGGCGCGCAGCGCGGCGGCCAGGCGCGCCGCCAGGCCGGCGCTGTGGCCGAGGGCGCGCGCCAGCTCGGACGCGTGCGCGGCGCCGCACTCGCCGTATAGGTCCCTAAGAGGGCAAGCTACAAGTTCATACGTACTTGGTGAGCGCATGGTCAGTGTGCGCGAGCGCAGCCCTGCAACTGGCCAGGTAGGCCGCGTAGGGCCGCCGGGCCGCCAGGTCGGCGCGCAGCGCGGCGGCCAGGCGCGCCGCCAGGCCGGCGCTGTGGCCGAGGGCGCGCGCCAGCTCGGACGCGTGCGCGGCGCCGCACTCGCCGTATAGGTCCCTAAGAGGGCAAGCTACAAGTTCATACGTACTTGGTGAGCGCATGGTCAGTGTGCGCGAGCGCAGCCCTGCAACTGGCCAGGTAGGCCGCGTAGGGCCGCCGGGCCGCCAGGTCGGCGCGCAGCGCGGCGGCCAGGCGCGCCGCCAGGCCGGCGCTGTGGCCGAGGGCGCGCGCCAGCTCGGACGCGTGCGCGGCGCCGCACTCGCCGTATAGGTCCCTAAGAGGGCAAGCTACAAGTTCATACGTACTTGGTGAGCGCATGGTCAGTGTGCGCGAGCGCAGCCCTGCAACTGGCCAGGTAGGCCGCGTAGGGCCGCCGGGCCGCCAGGTCGGCGCGCAGCGCGGCGGCCAGGCGCGCCGCCAGGCCGGCGCTGTGGCCGAGGGCGCGCGCCAGCTCGGACGCGTGCGCGGCGCCGCACTCGCCGTATAGGTCCCTAAGAGGGCAAGCTACAAGTTCATACGTACTTGGTGAGCGCATGGTCAGTGTGCGCGAGCGCAGCCCTGCAACTGGCCAGGTAGGCCGCGTAGGGCCGCCGGGCCGCCAGGTCGGCGCGCAGCGCGGCGGCCAGGCGCGCCGCCAGGCCGGCGCTGTGGCCGAGGGCGCGCGCCAGCTCGGACGCGTGCGCGGCGCCGCACTCGCCGTATAGGTCCCTAAGAGGGCAAGCTACAAGTTCATACGTACTTGGTGAGCGCATGGTCAGTGTGCGCGAGCGCAGCCCTGCAACTGGCCAGGTAGGCCGCGTAGGGCCGCCGGGCCGCCAGGTCGGCGCGCAGCGCGGCGGCCAGGCGCGCCGCCAGGCCGGCGCTGTGGCCGAGGGCGCGCGCCAGCTCGGACGCGTGCGCGGCGCCGCACTCGCCGTATAGGTCCCTAAGAGGGCAAGCTACAAGTTCATACGTACTTGGTGAGCGCATGGTCAGTGTGCGCGAGCGCAGCCCTGCAACTGGCCAGGTAGGCCGCGTAGGGCCGCCGGGCCGCCAGGTCGGCGCGCAGCGCGGCGGCCAGGCGCGCCGCCAGGCCGGCGCTGTGGCCGAGGGCGCGCGCCAGCTCGGACGCGTGCGCGGCGCCGCACTCGCCGCTTGCGCTGGCGCCGGCTGCGCGGACCCATTCGACTAGAGAGGTGCTTGTGCAACGCTAAACAGAAATTATAGTAATCAGTGTACAAGTACAACAATGAACAAGGTTTTGAATTTTCCATCACAAATTTACATACTTTGTGCAAGACCCAAATATATAGAGAATTTACGTCAAATAATGATTCAGGAGATATTATTATATTGTGTGAATTTGTGTGTGTTTTACTAGTGTTCTGAATAGAACACTAGTAAAACTTATATTCAGAAATAACATATCTTAAAAGTTATAGAAATTTTAGTAATAGAATTAAACCCCCAAAACTGCATTTCGCCTAGAGCCTTTAAGGTTAAACTGGAAAATAAATTACCAGTTTTGTCTGCAAATGCTGATCTTCACCATCTATATGATGATATTTTTAAGATATATTGTGAATAATTTAATTCCACTTTTATTCCCAAGACTATCTCGATTAATAGTAACGTCTCTTTCAGTGATTGGGCTACCATTGGTATTCATAAAAGTAGAACACGACTTTATGAGCTATACGATGAAAGGACTTCTGTAGACACTGGTGAATTTAATTTATATGTTAGAAATTATTCCAAATTATTTAAAAAAGTTTGTTGGATAGCCAAGTCGCGTTATTTGAGTTCAAAGATTAAAAACAGTAGTAATGTAATTAAAACGACTTGGAATATTATTAATAGTGAAACGGGAAGGTCTAGCAACCGAAATACTGACTACAGCCTGTCTATCAATGACAACATAATCACATCGGACTCGCAAGTCGCCGCGTCTTTTGAAAATTTCTTTACAGATATTCCCATTTCAACTACAAAATCACTAAACTCATCACCTTCTGTTGCTGAGTCTTTACTTAAGGAAAATGTTAATGTTTGTGATTCAGAATTTAATTTTGAACATATTAGCTGTAAAGATATAATTAAAACCTTTCACACTTTAATTTAAAAAAGACTGCAGATCTGTGGGGTAATTCTGTAGAAGTTGCTAAGTCTATAATTGACATTGTAGCACCTACTTTAGCTCTTATATTTAATAATTGTATAAACTGTGGGGAGTTTCCTGACCTAGTGAAGAATAGTAAAATAATACCTTTGTTTAAAGCAGGTAGTACATCAGACCCCTCTAATTATAGACCTATTTCAGTACTACCTACCTTTAGTAAAATTTTTGAGAAATTAATTTTAGACCAATTGCAAAGATTTTTTAATAAACATAATTTATTACATAGCAAACAGTTCGGTTTCACAAGGGGTCGTTCAACTACCGATGCCGGTGTTGAACTCTTAGGGCATATTTACAATGCATGGGAAAATTAATACGATGCCTTGGGCATCTTTTGCGATTTATCTAAAGTATTCGATGCGTGCTTCATGAAACTCTAATCAGGAAACTCCGCCACTACGGGAACCGGAATACAGCTCTGGATCTTCTTATTTCATACTTGTGTAATAGGATTCAGTGTGTTGATGTAAACGGAAAAAGATCTCCGGGGTCCGTAGTATCAATGGGAGTCCCACAGGGCTCAATTCTTGGTCCTTTCTTGTTTCTTATTTATATTAATGACTTGCCTTACCTCATAAAGGATGATCATGATATAGTGTTGTTTGCGGATGACATTTCACTTTTGTTTAGACTTAAACGTCAGCAACTTGTTAATGACAATGTAAATAGTGCAATCTCAAAAGTAGTTCACTGGTTCTATGTTAATAATTTACTTCTTAATGAAAAAAAGACCAAATGCATTAAGTTTACGCTACCTCACGTTAAGCAGGTGAAAACTAATGTGTTGATAAAGGGCGAAGAATAGAATCCTGAAGATAGCACTGTATTCTTGGGCTTAACTTTGGATGCCAAGCTTCAGTGGGGCCCACATATAGCTAAATTGTCGAAAAAGCTAAGCTCTGCAGCATACGCTGTTAGAAAAATTCGTAATTTAACTGATGTAGAGACAGCCCGCTTAGTGTACTTTAGCTATTTTCATAGTGTAATGTCGTATGGTATTCTATTGTGGGGAAATGCCGCCGACATTCAGACTATTTTTGTCTTGCAGAAAAGAGCTGTCCGATCAATTTATAAATTAAGTCCGAGACACTCTCTCAGAGATAAATTTAAGGAGATTAATGTTCTGACTGTGCCTTCACCGTATATTTATGAAAATCTTTTATCTGCCCATAAAAATATTAAATTGTTTAAAAAATACAGTGGTATCCATAGTATAAATACTAGGAACAAACACAAATTTGTTGTACCATCAACAAGGCTCAAGAAAATAGGTCGGTCATTCAGATGTCAAATGTACGCCTATACGCTTTTATATAAACTTCCAAGCCATGTTCAAGATCTAAGTCTCAATAAAGGGTGTAGCCGTACTTCTATAGGTAAACTGCCCCCGATAGGAACCTTTCTCGTAACTTCTGCCATATTGTAGAGAATGCTAATAGTAGTTCATTGAGTAGATATTAGCTCTGTATTCATCTCTGTAGTTAATTGAGGAGCTATTTAAAAAAAAGTGTCTGGAGACGACTTTTTTTCAAAGTGATAATATCTCTGTTGATTTTAAAGCTAGAAAAGAAAAATGAAACAAATTCCAGTGTTTATTTAGGCATGGCTCATGGAAATTTATATAAAATAAACTGTAAAGTGAACTTTAAACACTGCAATTTGTTTCATTTCTCTAGCTTTAAAATCAACAGAGATATATCACTTTGAAAAAAAGTCGTCATTGGACACTTTTTTTTTAATAGCTCCTCAATTAACTAAGATACAGAGCTAATATCTACTCAATGAACTACTATTAGCATCCTTTACAATATAGCATAAGTTACGATATAGGTTCCTATCGGGGGCAGTTTGCCTATGGAAGTACAGCTACACCCTTTAAATCATTCATTAAACGTAAGTTGTGCCTGAAAGCGTTTTATACTGTTAAAGATTATATTGAGGACAAAAAAGCTTGGGATTGACCTGCTCCAATTTTGTATACTGAATGTTGTTTTTTATGTTTTTTTTTTTTTGCTCTTTGACATTTGATTATTATTATATACACTTTGACATGAATATTTACTTTGAGAAGTATATTATTTTTGTTTTAATTATTGTGAATGTGAGGACTATGTAGTATTTTTGTGTTTCATCTCTTTCTCAGTTCGTTTTTAATGTTAATCTGGCAGTTTGAGTACTTTATGCGGCCTACCCAAATGTCCTTTCTTTGGTATTGTTCGTCAAATCGTTAAGCTCCTCAAGTTCTGAGTTGAGCCGTATGATTAATGATACATGCGTGCACTGAATGGACAGGTCCACTCAATCTGTGTGGTTCTTTCCTCAAAAAACCATTTCGACACCAATCCACATGGTCTTCACATGATCTGACCAAGATTATGTCTGCACTTTAAAAGAGACTGTGACCTTTGAGTTTGTTTCGGCCTTTCTTCTCAGAATAGTCAGATAGGAAACGCCGACCTCATCTAGTTTAAAAAAATATGATTGTCGTGTAAAAGTGTTTGTACAAACCTACTTACAGAAATAAAATCATTTATCATTTACAAATGACTTCCATCATCTTATATTTTTTATTTTTTTGTAAGCAAAATTGTGCAAAAAACTTACATTAGGCACGTACTCCGCGCAATGCAGATCTGGATTGGACAACACTACCCGTAACTTGCGTTTCATGCTGTTGAACACCTCGGGATCGTTTAGATCGACGACACCTTCACACCTTGAAAAACGACAAAAGTATTAAATATACATACACGTTTTCAATACAGAGTCATCTAATATACATTTTTAGAAGCTGGACATTGTGATTTTTTATTTTGACCTCATTATTGGCTTCAGCACCCTCAAAAACCAGGAAAACGACACCCATGACGAAAACCTTGAAAATTTCGTAGCATCCATAAAAAAAATCTCTCTTGTTTTGGGCTGTCTTTGAGATAAAACTTGTACCTGTCCAGCTCAGTATCAGGCACATCGGACACCCGTCTCTGCGTGCGCTTGTGCTTGGACCCGCTGGACTCTGTGGAGCTCTTGCGCCGGTACTTGGCTAGGATCTCCTCCGACGTCTCGCCGACCGGGAGCTCGGGGCGACTGCCGTCGTCGCTGCGGTTCTCTTCTTCGGGTAGTTTCACATCTAGAAGACCAAAGATAAGATTAATTTGAGTGTCTTCTTATCTGGGTGAGTAATTAGTTAAAGCACGGGTTGAGATCATAATAATCTTGTATAGTTTAAAATCGTTAAAGCCCTAAACTACGTATTAAGGGAGGTTTTGCGCATTTCGATCAATAAGCAAAATGGGTACGCAAATAGCCTATTTGCCCGTTATGAGGTTGCGCACGCGCACGCTTGCGTAGGTCTGTAATAGTTGAGCAGACGAATTTATGAAATCTATGAAGTAATGGATAATAACCAGAAATAATACCCTCAAAACTCGGGGATTGTGATTAAAACTCTGTCTACGCAATTAAGGTGCTGCTGGAGTGACGATAAACTTTTAAACATAGAAAAAAATATTATAATGTTATCAGTATTATTTTAGTCAGTAAATCCCAATTTACGAGATATTATAATACGAGTACTTTTACTAGACAGACTCTTTAATATGTATACCATAAAAGTTACAGATTATAAATGTAGTAAGGTGCTACTTACCAGCATGATGTGTATGTGATCGTCCCTTCTGCCTGAACATCTTGATCTTATGCAGCAGATTGCCGCCTGAACGCTTCACATTATTTTTCAGTTCATCTAGATTGCCTACTAGACCATCTTCCCCGATGCGTCTCCTGAACAAAATAAAAGAAAATATAGCAGCTTGATCAACAGTCGCTAAGCGTCATTCTTTTAGTAAAATGGGTTTCATTAACAGTCTTTTCAAGAAAAACTTACTGAAGTAGTTTAAAAAACTACTAACGCAAAGAAATAACGCATTTGTTTCTGTTAATGAGATGTTTGCTTATCCCATACCAATGAAGGATCAGAATAAAAAGAAATGACATGGCCGGATTTTGCCCTCGGAATCAATTCAGAATAAACAAATGTACAGTAATTATTAATATATGAAAATTACTTCTTAAATATACTAAAATAAATCGCAACTATTACATTTCTCTAGATCAGGCGACAAAAAATACCAAAAAAATATGTGTGTTAATTGATTTTATGTGGTTTTTCATAAACGTCCCATTTATTTTGACATTTAAACTGTGCGCGCGCCGCGCGCTCACGCTGCTCTGTCTGTTAGAGGTGGGACGTACTAGGTAAAATGCATTCTGAATCTTAGAAGTATGCATCCGCCTTAATACTTATTCCAAAAACTAGGTTCACGAGTATTTAGGCCATTTCTTTCATAGCTACCGAGTCTTCATAACATCGAAATCGAATAATCGGAATAGAATATTTTTCGGTTTATGGATTACTAGCAGCGCCCCGCGGTTTCACCCGCGTAGTTCCCGGTCCCGTGGGAATACGGGGATAAAATATAGCCTATGTCACCCGGGGATAGTGTAGGTTCCCAACAGTGAAATAATTATTCCAATCGGTTCAGTAGTTTCGGAGCCTAGTCACTGCAAACAAACAAACAATCAAATCTTTCCTCTTTATTATTAGTATAGATTAACGTAGATATTAACCTACATAATTATGAGTACGCGTTGGAGTTCGTATCTTTTCTACATTTCAAAATATTAAGCACTTCAAATTAAATCTTATTGAAAACTTACCTTCATACTTTACCAACAGGCTTAGGACTGTCAGCGTCTTTTATAAACTTGATATTAATAGAAACAAAGTTTTTTTTTTGGTTCCTATGGATATTAGGTTTATAAACACAAAACAAATAAATCGACTCGTAAACTTCGAGTGCCGAACCAAACGTCTTCCATTGTCACCGGAACTGATCGAGCTTGTGGGTCACAAACTCGCAACTAGACGCGGATATCGTCTACTACGTGTCAAATGCCATAGTACGCTTTTCTAAATACTCGAGACGTGTTTATGTTGTGCGCTCGGAATAAGTCTTTACGTGTTCAGCCAAAAACCTACACCAAAAACCTATTCCAGCATATACATCTCACCTCTACCGTCTGTCACCTGTCACTCAATGCCCTATGCTCTGTGCAGTCTTGCTTTGATCTTAAAACGTATTACTGTGTTGTTTTTAAGCTCATCTGATGGATATTTTAACTTGACCCCACGCTATCGTGTATCGGACTTTCGTTTACGCTTCTTCTGTTAATATTCTACTCTGCATATTGAACTTGTTTGTTCACGATTTGGATTCTGTTCTGACGCTCAAGATGTCAAGGTGCCTGAATTGTAGTGTGGCCACTAATCGAATGCGAAGGCATATTGTAACAACTTTAACACCGCAGTTACAAAATATATTGACTGAATGGTTATCTGTACAAGAGGTATGTACCCACTTAGTAGGTAATTATTTTCATATTTTACTAACTTCACCTGTCTTATAAACTTGTCTTGTCTTAGTTCTCTAATCCGCAAGATGAAGCAAATTCCTTATAATTAATGAGTAAAGGTGCAGTCTTACTTAGCATATAGTCCACCAACAACATATTTGCCTGTGTGATGATAGTAAGGCCATTCCAATGACAATAGTATTGGTAGCTAACTCAAACAGTTAGCTGCAAACGCCGAGTGAGACTGCGCCCTAATTACCACCGGTTATTATTATTAGTAACCACATTTTACCACACATACAACATTTCTACCATTTGCTTTGAAAGGGAAAGGTGAAGATTTAATGTGTATAAAAAATTACAAATATTGTTACAGGATCGAAGAACAAATCTGCAAGCATGTTATCCCTGTTTGATGCGAGCTAAGCGCCATTTAGTACTTAATACACACAGACAGGTGGAAGAACTAGAGGAAAATGAACCTGAATTGCCGGAACCAGAACGAATACGCCAGATACATTGATGTGCTAATGAGTAGCATTTATTACCTATGGACACAAATATCTCATGTTATTTTACTGTTCAACAGAAGATTTAATAGGACTTCTAAAGAGAGATCCAGTGACTTTCAACTTTAATAGTGTGGATCGAATGCCGCATCACATTTGTCACTATTGAACGATTGCAATGATGATTTTCATAAAATGTCTGTAAAACAAGTAGATACATTTTATAAGCAAATGAATTATGAATTAGATGCTTAAATAATAATTCAAGAGCTATTTTAGTGTTTTATTGCCTATCCAAATGTATATATTTTTGCCAAGTCACTATGGTGGTCCGTGTGGTGCCTGACGTGAAAGAATATCACCATACCATGTCTTTCCGTGGCTGTCGTAGAAGGTGACTAAGGGACTTACTAGACCCCCCCGAGTGGGTTCCTGCATTCTCGTTGCGGGGGGGCTCAGTAACCGAGGATTCCGGCCACGGTGAAGCCAAGAGGAACCCAAAGGTGGGGCCGCTCGTCAGGGCTTTTGCCTTCAAGCCATTTTGACGTAGCGGCCAAAAAGTAGGTTGCGGTGAGGTGCACCGCAACTGAGGTGGGCCGCGATGTCGAATGGGAGGCATCGCGGCTGAGGGTTACGGGCTGCGGTAGAGGAGCAGTGCCGGTGCTTCTGAGCAGCGCTCTTCCCTTCCGTGGCCTGGACGGGGCCGCCACCGCTTGATGGCGGACGCGGTGGGGCCGCAGGGGAAGAGGAGTGTCGGTATAGCGTCAGCCGCTCTCCCTATCCCCTGCGGCCGAAAAGTAGTAGACGGGACGGCGCGTTGTGTTCCATACGCGCGCCGTCAAAGATGTCAGCAACCACTGGTGGGGTCCGCAAGGGCCGATGTCTGCCAGGAGTGCGGGTTTGTTCGAAAGAGATACCACAGCCCCTGGCATACGGGCAACTGAGGGAACACGGGTGAGTTTTAGTCAGTAAAAGTCTGACACGCCCTCCTGCTCTACTCAGCAGGAGAAGTCATTTGATGATTTCCAACCCAAAAAAAAAAAAAGTGACTTACTAGAGAATGGGCAGCAGCAGTCTATGCATTTTACCACCATACTGCGATCGCCAATCCGCCTGCCAAGCGTGGCGATTATGGCAAAACTCCCCCTTTTGGGAGAGGCCTATGTCCAACGGTGGACGTGTTTCAGCAGAGGTGCAAGTTACTATGAGGAATTAATAATATCTGTACATGACGAGTTCTTCGCTATCGAGGCTAGCCTAAGACGACGATTGAAAGGTCTGGCCAGAGACTTACCAATCTATAGATCAATATAACTCTTTTTTTCACTAGCTGACTTGACGTGTAATTCATTAATTAAATAAACGGACTTTATATCCATTGACAATATTGTATTTCTCGTTTTGCTTCGTCTATATAACTCAGAATTTATATATACCTAATAAAGTGCCTAGATATTTTGAATTGCAATGAAATCATTGCTATTCAAAATATCTAGGCACTTTATAAAAAATCCTATTTACAGTATCTCTCGCTTCTTCTCAGATCATAAAACTTAAACGATGTTAAAGACATACCTGTAAGCTTTAATATGATGAACTGAATTTTAATGTACATGCATATTTTTTGTAAGGGCAAAGCTCTCTACAAATTCCGGCCATGTCTTTTGTTTCAGTCAATGTATTTAATAACAATATTTATGTGTGTTACGTCCAAAGATAAGTAAAATTTTCCATTTCCATGAAACCCAATACTATCCTAATTGTTTTTACAGGTAAACAAAATTCTTTTTTTCGTTGTATTTTTTAAGTGTCAACTCACCTCTGTGACTTCTCAGCCGTTGCATCAAAGCTGATACTCTTGGGTATGGCGCCGGTCGACACATTCTTCACAGGCGGTGGACTGACGCGCCGTTCCGTCACGATCTCCGAGTTCACGTCCTGCGACGAACTCTTATCAGACACCGACGTCTCCGCAGAATTCACTGACAACGTACTGAGCGACATATTACTCGCCCCCTCTCGTTTCTTCTCGATTTTAGACGAGGAAATAGACACGATACTTGTCCGAATCTCTGACTTGACTATTCGAGATGTTAAGTTATTCACCAAGTTGGCTGAAGTGGAGATTGTGGCCGAACTCATTCGAGTCATTAAATCGGTTATTGTCGATCTCGATTCGGCTTGTTCAGCATCGATTCCGGAATCGAATCGCCCGCCGTAAGCATTGAATGAGCTCTCGCTGGAGTTTAGTGAGCGATCCATGTCGTTATCGTCGTAAGGTTTGGACGTGGATGGGAGATCGTATTTGGAGGGGTAGGGCCTGTCGGGCGAGTGGTGCGGGGCGGGGAAGCTGTCGTCCACCCACTGGCTGGTGGCGTCGGACTGGCTGTTCGCGTCGAGGGTAGACTCGGTTTGAGCACCACTGCTGAGAGAAGATGAAAATTTAGTAGATATTTCCTATTTGATTGATATACAATTTATTGGTGGGCAGGACGGCAGAGAATTGGAAAAGAGCAACAGAAAGGTTAAATAATGGCTATCCGACAGTGATAATCGTCCATCGTATCATCTAAAATAACTATTCGATCTATTATTTCCACTTCAACAAATAATGACCCTATTTAAGTGAGAATTAAGCTCATTTGAAATGACTAGTACAATTGAAAAAGTATTTATTTTGTGTTAACATATTTGGAAACTAAATTGCGAACGCAGGATAGATGTGTAAATATAGTATCTCACTTGTTTTGCGGCACGTAGTCGAACACGTCGCTGGGCAGCGGCGCAGGAGTTGATGTGCTCGGGCTCTCTGGCGCTGACGTCGCGTAACACGTCATCACCTGCAAAAATACCGACGATTTATAACATTCTATCCCTAAAGCGCTCCTTAACGGGTAATACTTTTCTGTGGTGGGTGGCATCAACCTGTATGTTTAAACTATAGCCAGGCCACACTTTAAGCATTTCTGGCAAAGAGTTGCAGCTACACATTGCCAGGAAAGTATGGCCCGTTTAGGAGCACTTTTACGAACCCTCGTCTAACCTATAAATTTTCATCCCCAACCATTAAATAATTAAATTTTGTTCATGTTTAACTAATTAACATAATTACATTTTGACCGGAACTCTTGGTGTTTTCCTCCTGAATACCAGGATTTGTGACACGAACCTACAAGATGGACAAATGGAGCGGTAAAGTATATATTAATCCACGGCACTCATGGGATACCATCACAGTGTTGCCAGTACAAAAAAAAAACATTTTTTTTCGCGTTTTGCCACATGAAACAAACGTGTGTGCCAAATTTCGGCCCGATAGCTTCAGTGGAACTGGGTGTAATATTGGTTGCAAAATTCCAGGACATGCAAGTGAAGTTAAATAAAAGCTTTTAAAAAGACGTTTCGTCAACTTTTACAAAAAAAAAAAAGATGTTTGCTGTTGGTATATCATCAGTTTAGAAACAAATAAAACGTTCGGTGTTTGCCCTGATATGAATAAGGGCAATACCACAAAATCAAGTCATTTATTCAAATTAAGCTGAGAGTCAGGACTTTTTGATCGTCAAAATTACATATTAACAGCCAGTCCCCCAAAGTGCCCGCCCTTCACCACTTCCTAGTGCTTCAGCTGGGAAGAAATGGTGCACAAATCCCACTAATTTAGAACAAACCTTTTTTGGGCCTAATTCTTTTTTTTTTTGTAAAGCGTCATTCTGTCTTTGTTACGATACTGCTACTAGTACTCTTACGGTTTAGAGTAGCTACAACAGGACTTTTGGACCCAGTTTTAGGACAACTGCAGACGTCACACTCACCGGATATCCGTTAACAAGTATGCTCTTCCTATTCTCGATGTTATACTGTTGGTGATTGGGCGGCGCGAGCGGTAGGTCTAGCTCTCCGCCGCGAGAGAGCGCTGCCGTCGCTGTTAAGTACCCGCAACCTGACCTGTAGCGAACAAACATTTATTTTTATTTTATTTAGAGCACACGATGTGTTTAAATGAAATTTTAGGTCGTTACGTTTGCCCTCTTACACCGCACAAAAATGTCCATACTAAAAAAATATGTTCACACATCCCACATAAAACAATAAATACGATTTTCAGTATGAGTGAGCGAGATAACACAATTCAAACGTCATTGGCAACGAAACAGAAACATGAGACCATCTTTTGTTGTGGTCGGGCGAAACTAATGATTTAAATCTCCATTATACCATAGTATAATGTTTGTTGTAACGTTGCTTGATAATATTAACATTAACTGTTCACCTGTTTGTTAAGTTTGGTCGCGACGTGTGTCGAGGACTGCCCACTTCAGCTCGCTTCACGTTGCCATTCTGAAAGAGATTTTATGCTGAAAATGCTGTTCTGCAACTAGATAATGAATATAAATAAATCCCGATCTCCATTGAGAACCCACTTTGAAAGAACTGTCAATGTATTACTGATTAGTGTGTCAACCTGTCACTGTCAAAACACGATGTGAACCAAACGAGATTTCGTTTTTTCGTATTTTAATTTTTAAAAAAATGTTAGTTCTTTAATTATATCTTTACATAGTATAAAACAAAGTCGCTTTTTGTTTGTACGCTTAGATCTTTTAAACTACGCAACAGATTTTGATTCAGTTTTCATCAGTAGACAGTGATTCAAGAGGAAGGTTTAATATGTATAATACACCGACACCACATCCACGCGAGCGAAGCCGCGGGCAATAGCTAGCTTGATTATAATATAATGTTCCAACTTGTTCAGTAGTTGTTGCCATTTTGTAGGTAGTGACGTAATCCGATTGCTGTACAATTTTTGGGATTTCTCATAATAAAACAGCGACAGGTAGTTTTGACAGTCTTCTTTTGATGAAAATGTAACACTACCTTAAGAATTCTGATGAGACTAAAACAGTTGTAAATCGAAGGGTGCAAGGTCCTGCCAGTTATTTCGACATGTGGACGTTAGGATAATATCTAACCCAATTGAGATCCATTCGTATCAAGATCTAGTGCTACTGACAACCTAGTCATAATATTTTAGGGGTATGAGGAACAGGGTGTAAAGTTCACTCATACCTTTGTTGGTAAAGGAGGGATCCTCCGACCAGACGGGTATTGTGTCTGGTGAGCAACTGCCCGACAGTTGATGTCGGGATTTTGTATATATTAGAATTCCGTGGTAAACACTGCCTGTGAGATGTAGGATTTCTTAATTTAGTTCGCCTGTGGCACTGTAGATGGCGCCACTTCTCTTTTTGCGTTTTCTTGATTTGTTGCGAAGTATTTATTTTGTAATGCCGCTACAATATCGAGAAAAATACCAAACGATACTAACCCATTTCCTACATCAAAATAATCACTTTCGTTTATTACTACAGTAATTAGAAACCGAAAAATATTATCTTGACATTAATAGAACAGTGGCCCTAATGTGAGTTTCATTTTACCATCTCGATCAAACGCATTGAGCGCGTTTGGCGCTCCGATTGGCCCTGAATTGGTGACGGACCAATCGGAGCGTCAAACGCGCTCGATGCATTTGATCGAGTTACTTAAATGAAACTCACACTAGGGCCACAATATTATGAACAAACCTGTTGGTTATTATTCCTGAAGGGAGCATCATCCTGCTGTGACGGTCGGCGCGGCCATGATGTGTCGGACCTCGCCGCTACAGATACACAGTCGTCGGTGTCCACCTGATACAAAAGTTACTGTTCTCACTGGGCTTCTATATAGATTATTTATCAGGTATTGAACCAGAAAGAGACTGTCATTGTAAAAGTAAGTTAGAAAATGGTAACCAATATTGGCCGCCACTCATCTGTATGCTTCACACTGTTTGTCTCTGCCTCACCAAAAGGTTGTATGGTAGAAAATGCCTTAGGCATTAGGTCCGCCTCTTTACATTTGTGTGCTTTAAGTATTCAATAAATAATAAACCATTCGACAGGCTATCGTATCGAAAACGACACATTACGGTAACCTGATTTCTCTTGCCCCCGACAGCAGTTTTCGGAAGAATAGCGGTCGTCTATTTGGTTTAAAATGACACTATTTTCGGGTTTTGGATTTGTAAACAGCGTTTAAAGGACTCCTAAGATAAAACTGATTGATGTTCAATTTGGTACGGAAGCGTATCGAACGGTTGTGATGCTGGAGGAAAATAGTTTTCACTGACTTCTTTCACCATGGCAAGAGTATTTTACGTACGAGAGAAAAAGGGTAAATAGGCATTCTGTACTACCTCAGTGTTCCGGTCACTGTCCGACGCAAGTACGTCCATGCTCCAGGCGGACTCGCTCGCAGTTTCCGATACATCGGGTGCGTTGGTATTGCTCGTATTGGTTCCTTGGGGGAAAACAATTGTTAATACTTTACGGCGGCTGATTTTATTGCACTTATTTAAGAGAACAAGGTGAAAAATTTAGGAACTTATAACTAAAGGAAAAGTTTTTATCCAGTGCGCAAACTGTAACCATGAATTCAGCATATAATTCTAGACCCCCTAGCGCAGAAATCTTTCGCCGGTTATACAAAAATAAAAAAACAGCTGTTCCATAGAAACGTGAAATACCTACGCGGTCAAAATGTATGGAACAGCTGTTTTTTTTTTTCTGTCTAGAATGATATGCTGACATGGTTAAAATTTGCGCACTGGATAAAAACTTATCCTGTATATTTATTAATTCGCCATTTTCAAATAACATTTGGCAAGTTCATCATCATCGTCATTTCATCCGAAAGACTTCCACTGCTGGACATAGGTATCCCCCAATCTGTTTTGGAATTTAGATGTAGAAAAATAAAATCATTACCTAACCTTCCAGGTGTGATTTATCCAAAAATGATTGTTTTTGTTAGGGACGTAGCAATCACTACGCTGAGTTCAGAGGCCAGGTCGTCACAATACAATTACAAACCTATGGGTCTACCCGACCGTATCATCATCATCATCATTTCAGCCGAAAGACGTCCACTGCTGGACATAGGCCTCCCCCAAGCTCCGCCACTTCGACCGGTTCTGTGCCCGACCGTATATCACATTACAAACGCACAGCGAGTCAATGGAAGTCTTGTCGTAAACAAGACTTGATAAAAAAAACCCGACTGCCTAAAAAGTGACCTTTATTGTCTCCGACTGCATGAGATTGCATAGAGTATTCAGTCTAACAGACATCCTTTTAAACAAGTTTCTTGTTTCCGTCTTTTTTAATTAAATATCACTTTTTAGGCAGTAGGATTTTTAGATTTTGTATTTGTTTTTTGGTTATTTCACAGTATTTAGTTATTATAAGGTTTAGAGTTTTTTATTTTTTTTAAGACCCAATATGGCGTCAACAATCGGCCTTTTTTTTGTCAATTTTGGTATTCCCAGTGTCACTCTCACAATCAAGACGAATCTAACGGCACCTCTCAAGCTGAAATTTATCAAGCCGGTTACGCTACAGAGCGTGCCAAACAAATAAACATACACTCGAAAAATATGATTCTCCTTCTTGCGCAGTCGGGTAATAAAGGAAGATAGATGCCTAGAGTCAGTGTTACTGTACATACCCTGGCTGGCAGCGACTTGCGTCTGGTCGCAGGAGTCGCCGATGGTCTCCGAGTCGGACGCCAGCACGTCGGTGCTCCACGTGTCTGACATTATGCTGATGGTCTCGTCGCCCTCCAGCAGCTTCTAAACAAACGCGTACAATGTTAAGCTCATACCAATTGAAATAATTATTTGAACAACATTTACTGGGCTACGTAAGAGGTAATCTCTGGAAGTACTGATGCGATAAAAACCTTTCAGCAGTGGCGAAAGCACCGTATAACACGATTCCTACCGGATTCCCTACGGTGATTCGCATCTCTACCGCTTTTGAAAAATAGCACGTCAATAGTAGTCTACTATTGCCAAAAAATATAGTTACACTACGAGTTTTTAATTCGCTATAACATTCAAACAACAAAAACGCTAACAAAAATGTGTTCTAAATTAACCCGGTGCCAAAACGTCATAATCGGGAACTAAAAGTTCAAACAACAGCGATCCCATAATTATGTCACGTGGCACGGCTTCATATTTAGTGAGAGCAAGCCGCTGTATAACGGGTTACGCGCCGGCTTCTCTCTTAGAAAAATTTACACCTCGCCGCTGCCTTTCAGTGATAGAGAGTCAATTGCCAAGTGTTTATGTTTTGTGGATATGAATGGTTGTTTATGGTGTCCAATGTTAAGCCCATGTGAGTTGTAGTGTCTACTGTTCATCATAGCAGAAGCATAGTATAATAATTAGCTTATAACGCTCCCAAGTGTTCTCACACAGGCTTCTTCTATTTATTTATTTATTTTACCATTTATGTACACACTATAAAAACAGACAAGAAGATTAGAACAGAAAAATAGGTACAGAGGTAATGCTTATTTCTAAAGAAATCTCTTCCAGCATACCTGCGATAGGAGAAAACATAAAGAGATGTAGACAACGTGTGTAAGGGAAAAAGGGAAAATAAACTACATTTACATTACATTATTCATCATCATCATCAGCCTATAACGTTCCCACTACTGGGACACAGGCCTCCTCTCTGTGAGAGGGAGTGGGCCGTAATCCACCACGCGGGCCCAGTACGGGTTGGTAGATGTCACATGTCTTCGAATTTTTGGTTCTAGGACATGCCGGTTTCCTCACGATGTTTTCCTTCACCGTTTTGAGAGTATTGGTGATGAAATAATTTACACAAAGTAAAGCGCCTGGCTGGGTTCGAACTCACGACCTACAACTCGTAAGTCGCGGCCGTTACCACTTGGCCACCACCGCTCTCATTACATTATTAACTTTTTTTTTTTTATATGGAGTGGGATAAACTACGCGTACTTAGTGTGGGTTGATGGATGTCACATGTATTTGATTTATTGGTTCTAGTTTTTTGTTGTTTGAAGACTGAAACTCTGACTGAAAAAATTGCTCATGCGTCATATTAGGCGCAAACCATCATTAAAAAGACTTAAACTCTATTCAAATCCTTGTTTCCGAGTGATGAATTTTTTAATTGAATATCAACTTTATAATTGTGAGTTTTAAATTGATTTCAGAATAACTAGTAGGTACTAAAGAAAAACGAATAAAAATTTTGGAAGCTGTAGCGCAAATTGAACTATACGTTTGGATTCTAAAGTATATTTTCCAAAAACTCATATTTGTTTACATGTTCGGGCAGTAAATCGCGAACGCAGTGTACCTTAATCTCGAACTTGCAGAACTTATCCTCGATGTCGTTCCGCGTCTGCTTGAGCAGCTTGTTGGCGGCGTGCGCGTGGCCGGCGGGCGCGTGCGGCGGGGCCCTGCGCGCCGGCACGTCCACGCAGTCGCCGTCCGTCACCTGCGACGACGGCGTCTCGCGCCCCGAGATGTTGGGGCTGCCGCGCCCGCTCACGTTGGCTGATACCTGCCGAGGAAAACAGGTGTATATAAAACATGCAAAATAATTAACGCAAGACGCGATGAAAAAAAGGTTTTTTTTTTTAAAGCTAACTAAGAGTATCTTTTTGACCATAGCATTACTATATACATTTAAAATGTTGTCTTATTGCCTTGAAATAAGATTATTATTATTTTTTTGGCTCAATCGGCGGTAGGAATGGCATGGAAATAAATAATTTGAAAAAAAGAAAAAACAATATTAACAGATTATGAAATTGATTTAGTAATCAATGGAGTATTATTCAATTTATTAAAAACTATTTTAATTTGAAGATTGGTACGAAATATGTAACAGAAAAATAGGAATAAATTGATTTATATCCATTTTCTCAATAAAAAACGATTAAATCAAACGTATTTTTCGTTGTTTTGAATTTACCGCCAAACGCGTTACGATGACTTTTTTATCACGTGACCACATGTGACTTCAACTTTGTGTCAGCTCTGTTAGGCTTTTTTTTTTTTGTTAGAGTTCGTTTAGTTTTTCACGGCTAAACGGATGCCTACGCATCTAAAACAAAATCGTTGTTTTCTATGGACAAAAGCTGAACAGACATTAAAAAGTGTGAGTACTCCCTAAGTCACAGTCTATGTTGTTTGCGTCTATGTTACTACACTATAGAATGAAAGCGTTGACTTACCATATCAGACAGATTATCATTTGGATCTTCAGTTTCAAGCTCTAAGCTCGAGGTCACGCTGTGGTTAGACGCAGCTTCTGACACCGCCTCTAAGTTATCAGACGTATTGCCCAGAGAAACCTCATCGTGTGATACTGAGAACCTGACGAATATAAAATATTTTTTTACAACCCCGTCCATTCATCACACAGCTTGCAACGAAAAGAGAACCTAATCATGTGTCATCAGTTCGACCAAAAAAGTTATCTGTATATGAATACGTGAATTTGCTTCACGTACTTATTCATATTTAAATACTTTTCGTCGGAGTCGGAGGTATCTTCTTAAAATTAATAATAAAGACCTTTATTGCCGCCGACTGCATGAGATTGCATAAAGTATTCAGTTTAATAGCCAACCTCTTTAAACAAAAGTTTCTTGTTTCCGTCTGTTTATAGTTCACTTTTTATTTACGCAGTCGGGTTTTAGGCTGGTTTAAATAATAGGGTATTTTCTAATTTATAGAAAAACTATTTTAAATTGAAGATTGGGAAGAGATATTCATAGAAAAAAAAAATGATTTATACCCATTTTCTCAATTAAAAACGATTAAAATCAAATTTATTTTTTGTTGTTTTGAATTTACCGCCAAAACGCTCTTTACGATAACGTTTTATCACGTGAACACACGTGACGTCAGCTTTGTGTAAATGGCACCAGTTAAAATATTTTGTGTAGCGCAGTTTTAGAAGTATTTGTGCTTAGAGGCACCGCACACCACTTTCTATCCGTTAAAAATCTTGTTAGTTATAAAGTTGACATTCACTTGTTTACAACTACTTAAGTTTACACAAAGTTGTCTTCACATGTGGTCATTGTGATAAAAAAGTCATCGTAAGGTGCGTTTTGGCGGTAAATTCAAAACAACGATAAATAAGTTTGATTTAAATCGTGTTTAATTGGGAAAACGGATTTAAATCAATTTATTTTTATTTTTGTGTTGCATATTTCGTCTCCATGTCCAAATTAAAATAGTTTTCAAAAAAAAAAACCCTATTTTTTAATGAAATATCTCAAGACGGAGGAGTATGAAATTTGGCACGATTTATGTTTATATATTTATGGAGAAATTTAACTTTTTTAATTATGGATTCAAATGAATCATAATCGAATTTCAACCACTAGTGAAATTTATTAACTGTCAACTCAGTATATATGTTAACTTCACAGACATAAGGTTCAAAATCACATCTTACCTAGTCCTCTTCTGTACCGGAGCGCCCGGACCTGCTACAGCGAGTGCTGATCCGGTATCGTCTGCATCACCCGCTTCTGAGCCACCGTAGTAACATTCTAGAACCTTCGATTCGGGGACTAGACCTGGTGGAATAAGGAAGATATAGTTTGGATAAAATAGTAGCTTTAATTATTACTCTTGGAAGTGCAGATGTCGAGGTTACTAAAGACTAGCGAAAATTAGGGCAGGCCGCAACGCAAAGCATTGTAATAATCATCCTTCATCACATTCGTACATTTTCTGTGAATCAACACACACCACGAGCGGGCCGCATCGCAATTTTATGTACTAAAATGCGTTGCGCTGCGGCCTGTTTCGGCTGTAATGTACGCTTGAGTTTAAATTACATAATTGAATAAAAATCTGCGGGCGTAGCAAAAGTGTGTAATACGTAAAACCGATTGTTCATCGAAAAAATATATTTTATTTTTATAAGATATTGTGTAAAACCGATTGTTCATCGTAAAAAAAAAAATACAAGAGGTCCAGAATGTTGCGATGGATGTTTTTGAGTTTAAAATTTCATTCGAAAACAAAAATCGGTTCTTTTAGTAAAGTTCAACTATATTCGACGACCTTGGTTACATAACTCTTTTGGTGACTATACAAGACCAAGAAATATTGTGAGTGGGACTGGGCAATCTATTAAAATGACCTACAAAAAAGTCAAGATTTGTGACACTTCAGTATAGTATACACATCACCAACTCCAGTCCCCAACTCACCCACATAATCGTGCTCCTCAACATTAGCCAGCTTGATGACCAACACTTCCATATGCTCCACACTTCCATCCTCCTTGCTACTTCCGTTCATTGGCTTATCCTCAGCAGCCGAGGCTAAAGAGGAGTTGGAACTAGCGCTGCGAGGCAGCCGGGGCCTCTGCACCTTGGCTAGGATACTCTTCTTGTTTGAGGGCCCGTTTTCCACCGGCGAGGGGCTGTCTTTGGATTCTGTTGGTGATGATTGCCTGAGGAAGAGTGGATTTTTTAAAGAAAATGCGATTTACTCGCAGTGGTTCCTCTGTATACCAAATGCGAGCAAGCAATTTTATGAGGAAACCGGCATGTCCTAGAACCAACAATTCGAAGACATGTGACATCTACCAACCCGCACTGGGCCCGCGTGGTGGATTACGGCCCAATCCCTCTCACATAGAGGAGGCCTGTGTCCCAGCAGTGGTAACATTATATGCTAATTATGCAATGGATATATATTTACATAAATAGAGACATTTGCTAGCACACAATATGCATGATTGCTGAGTCAATGAATTTATAGCTGGGTTTATAATGGTATAGATGGCCACTTCTACAGATAAAGTCCAATGAAAGGAACAAAAGCGCCTATTTAATAATTTTTCATTAAGTACTGTATTTTTGTATGTTTTATTTTCCGATATTTTGTTATAACATTCCTGAAATTATACCTTTGAATTGTAAGAGGGTAGCGAAGAAAGAAAATGAATTTATTTGATTAACGCAAAAAATATTCACCAAAAACAATAAATAAAAAAACTTAACAATAGTATTGTGTGCTACACGGCCGCGCCAAATAGGCCCAGTTAGATTTCAAAGTCAGCCGGTAGTAAAGAACGTCACGTTACAATGCCAGCAGGCCTAGACAAAATACATTTCTGTTAGCGTTCACGCCAAACGTAGCGTTTGGCGTGAACGCTAACAGAAATATATTTTGTCTCTAGGCCCTGAGGAGAGATACCACCACGGCAGTTGCTTTTTTCTAGTTGGCAACACACGCTTACTGTCTTTTTTTTTCTATCTCCTTCTACCTAATGATAAATGGATTCCTATGTCTGTCTAACCTGTACTTGCTGAAGTCTGGCATCTTGCGCAGCAGGTCATGCAGTCGACTGCGGTAGTTCGGCTCGCTGGTCTGCAGTAGGGCAGCCAGGCGGTTCGCGCAGGCTTCTCCATTGCTTGAGCTTTCACTGCTTGATTCACTGCTGTTAAAAGGGTATTGTTAAATTAAGGAAAATGAATCTGTGTTGTCAACGAACTCACCGAGACGATTTAAAAATAGTCTTGCAAGGTATTTGCACAAGCAATAATACTTTTTCTTCCGCTTTCTCTTGAAAAATGTTTCCAGTGTGAGTCAATTACCCACAACGGTGTTATCTAAACAGACTGAAACCATCATATTTGCAAATGAGTATCAAGTGTTACTTTCTACTTTGATAATATCGTCAATCCAACACGGTTTCGAATGTACCAGGTTTCTTTATTACAAAACAACGTTAAGATTACATTACAATAAAGTTCAGGTACCTCAAAGCTGCGGCCTCCGGGCCGGCTCCACTCGACGACTGCTCGTCCGACGTGACGCTCGGCGTATTGTTATTTAATTTTGACGAAATGCGCTTCAGAAACGTTATCTATAACAATGCATAAGTAGGCTTAGTTTTCATGTGCTGTCAAATTGTGTCTAGCATTGCAGCATGTAATGTGGCTATGCTTTAAATTAGTAGGGTATTTTCCAATTTATTAAAAACTATTTTAATTTGAAGATTGGGACGAACTATGTGACAGAAAAATAAAACTAAATTTATTAATATCCATTTTCTCAATTAAAAATGATTTTTTTTGTTTTTGTTTAAAAACAAAAAAAAATGAAAATGCCGAAAAAACTCAAAAGAAAAAAATAATAAACCTGCCGTGTTTAACCTTAATAACTAAGTTCGGAAGGCGGTGGCATAAAATACATTTCCAAAGTCACCGACTTCCGAAATTAGTTATTAAGGTTAAACAAAGCAGTTTTATAATTTTTTCTTTTCAGTTTTTTCGGCAGTTAAATTTTTTTGTAAAAAAGTTTTTATTTCACATTTTTTTGTGGCTATAATCTAGTAATTTTACTATATGTTAATTTTTTTATTACTTTTTGTAATACACAACTCAGTATTAAAATCTGTGAGTAAACAATCAATCATCCCTGTTTTCCTACCCTTAGGGTTGTTTTTTTTTTTCGAAGTTTATATGGGACTAACTTCGAGGTATAGCCTTTCCAATAAAAAAAAGAATGATCAAAATCGAACTACTCTGTAAAAAGATATGCGTGGTCATACATAAAAATATATATATATATACGCGTCGAATTGAGTAACCTCCTCAGTTTTTTCGTCGGTTAAAAATCAAATTTATTTTTCGTTATTTTGAATTTACCGCCAAAACGCTCCTTACGATGACTTTATCACGTGACGTCAACTTTGTGTAAACTAAAGTAAGTAGTCAGTAAGCAAACAAGTGAATGTCGAGTTTAAATACAGGATTTTTACAGTTATCTCTTTCGAACAACCCCTGGCAGGCCCTTGCGGGCCCCACCAGTTGGTGCTGACATCTCTTTGAAGTCAATGGAGATAAGTGCCCTGAAATGGTCTTTTGGGGAAAGAACCACACGGGTTCCAGTCAGTGTAACCATTTGTCAGTTATTATGTTGCTCAACTCAGATTTCAATTCACTGACAGACAAGTCACATCTTTAAACCTAGGGTCTAGAAACTTGTTTGCACAAGATCAACTTAAACGGTGAAAGTGAACACTACGGAGGATTTTTAAAAATCTCCTCCCTAAACAGGTTAAATAGGGTTTGAAAGATTGCATGAAAGTTCGACATTTTACCGATGGGATATCCCAATGGGCGCACATCTTGTAATAACATAGACTATTGCAGATCTTAGTCTTCGGGTAAAAGCATTCAGTTTTTGATACACAGTGTTTTTGAGATAGGTCTTGAGGGAAAATCAATGAGATGGGCCTTTAGCCAATGAATTTTATATCAAAATGAACAGAAATGGCGAAAAGTGGTCCCTATTGCTGTGCTCAATCAAAAGAAAAGCTTTTTATTCTTTATTTTTATGTAGCTTGCAGATGTCAGTTAAGCGCGCGTGTGCGCGTGCGGCGCGGCGGGCGCGAGCGCGCACGGCCCGCCTCGCTCTCTATGACGTCAAACTCACCAGTAGCTGTGCGTCCTGCGGCGTGAACAGCGCCACGGTAGTGTGTAGGTGCGCGTCGGTGGCAATGCGTGGCGTGTCGGCGTGCGCGTGCGGCGCGGCGGGCACGGGCGCGCACGACCACGCCTCACTTGCCACGTTCTCTATGAGCGTCCACACGCAGGAACGCTCGAATTTCAGGTACACGTCGCGGACTTTCGCTTCTACCTGTGTAGGAAATAGATAATATTTAATAAAATCGAAATATATCAACATCTACTGCTGGAAATACTCAATCACTGCGGGAAACACCGGTTCTGTCCCATATCCAGAAAATTCCCGCGGCCTTCATCAGGTTATCGGTGTATCAGAAACTAGGTCATCCAGAAATCCAAATCAAAAGAATCCAGGTACAGAAAAGAATTTAATTGTGATGCTTGCTTAGCAGTACCAAAGATTCAAGCGAGTGGCGTCGCTGTTAATAATGATCGTCAAAAATAGAATTTGCACATGAAGTAGTTGAGTACTAGATGTGATGTCTTACCTCCTGGTACTTGGCGAGGCACAGCATCTGTATGATCTGCGCGATCTGTATGAGGTTGAAGCGCGCTATTTTTGACACCGGCACCTCCACCACGCCGTGAGCTTCGGGGCTCACGATGCCCGGGCATATGAAGTGGTTCAGTATGAGGTCTGTGCATATCGCATGGAGTTCTCGGTCTGATGTTCTGGTGATAAAATACAATCATCATTATCATTGTAGAGGAAAGATTTCACTGTTGAACAAAGGCCTCTCCCAAGAATAGACAAAGGTTGAAAAATGGAACGACAAGGGTTGAAAAATGGAACGACAAAGGTTGAAAAATGGAACGACAAGGGTTGAAAAATGGAACGACAAAGGTTGAAAAATGGAACGACAAGATTATAAAAGATTAAAGGCATGGACTTGGACACCTAGAATTTGTGAGGAAGGATAGTGTTGGTAGTATTAACAATATTAAAATTAAACCGAGGATTTAGATACGCTGATGCTGGGGTTAAACTGAATAGTTGGCAAACTGGTTTTATAAAACCTTGTTTTAGTGTTATAATATAACATCCTGTAATGTTGTATGTGTATGTACTCAAACCTTGTTTCCCCGCAGGGTTGGGCAAGCGGTTACTTATTCTACACCCAATTTCAATAGTTATTTTTTAAATCTCATGCAATATGGGGCGAGTTTATTGCCATTAACCGGGCACACCAGGCTGCTATTCATAAATTGCAAATAGATAAACCCAATTACACTTTCTGCCCGATCAAGGAATTGAACCCGGGACCTCTAACCCTCATGCTCAGCGACCACGAGACCAACAAGGCAGTTGTTTTAGTATTTTCCTGGTTAAATAATTCCAAAATACTTGGTTTCCAACCCCCTTTCAAAGGCTGTCGATTACAGCCTTCTGATAAAGCCCGCTAACCTGTACATAAAACATGTTGGAAAGAAAGACTTCTGAAAATCTCTTACCGGGAATGTTGTTTCAATAAGTGCACGATCTGCTGTACAATCCATGCAATAGTTGCGGGGAAGTTAGGCCAGTGTTCCCTCAGCGAGACGATGAACTTGCTAGTCAGGTTGTAAAGCGACTGGATGGCCCACTTGCGGTAGCGGGCCACCTTGTTTGCGTACTCTTGGCTGTTCGGCTGACCGAATTTCTTGGTGCGGTCTGCTGCGGAGAATCTGTGGAAGATTGGGACTTTTAAAAAGTACAAGCAGTGCCCCCGATAGGACTTCTTTTCGGCAAAATATCGAACTTCCATTCAAACTTTCTACCCTTATAAACCACTTTAGGGGATGAATTTAAAAATCCTTCCTTAGTGCTGACCTTCGTTACAAAATGAACACTCGTGCTCTTCTAGCTCCAGAGGTGTAAGATATGCGATGTCTGTCAGTGAATATAAGATTTTTACTAGGTGTAGCACTGTCAAAACTATTGTAAACTTGATCCTGAGAAACTATAGCTGTGAGTTACATCTGGATTAAAAGTCCGATGCAAAACGCCCAAAATAGTGCATACGGCACGCAAAAATATGTTTCATTAACTTACTTAAGTAAAAGATCGATCAGAAATCATAGAAAAAATAATTCTCACACTTGTATTTACACTACGGGTTGACAGAGGTGTGTAAAGTGAATAACAATAAAGTTACACCTCTTGATAACTCCCAAATTGTAAAGGTAAGTGATAAAAGTAAAAATGAAAAGCTTTATTAAATAAAATGTAAAAATTAAATTAAATTATTGATTTAAATTTATTCAAACATACTCGAGATAATTTAGGTCAGACACACATAATTCTATTCGGTATTAAAATGTCCTATATCATAAGAATGTAGATAAAATGAGGGTTACGCAATTTCCTGATTGTTATAATAATATATAATATTTATTTTTATTTCGGAAAAAGAATCCGTGTTATAGTAACATAATATTAAAACAAATTACTATCGAGTGTTAGTACCAAATACCAATCACCCTCTGCACAAACTGCTTTACAATTGGAGAACTGAAACTCTCCGCTATAGTTCTCAGGATGAGGTTGCGACTGCCTCTCACTCGACTTAGTAGCGAAGCGGTTTTATTGCGCACAATCGCGTGAAAACCGTCGGTATGTGCAAACATCTCCGACGCGCTGCAATAGCGAGGAAGTCTCAACAACATCCTGAAACCATTATTATACTGGACGCGCAGGACATCTAGCGATCTTTTGGTGTAATTGACCCATAGATTACTCGTGTACAGACTCAGGCAGTAAGCCTTAATAATAGTAATTTTTACTTGGTCCGTACACCGAGCAAATCTACGGGCCAACATGTTGCACCGGACGGCGAGTGCCCTGCGCTCCCTCTCTATATTCAAAGAAAGTGACCCAGGTATTTAAAAGACGAGAAGAGTTATGCAACTGCATCCTTGGAAGAACTTATCCTGAAACTTGGTCAACAGCCGCGCATGCGTGGTGATCGATTATCTCGCAAACAACAATAGATGCTTTGAAATATGGAACAATGACCCGCAAAATGCAGTTCATTGCTGAAGTCAACCTCTCCATTTGTTTTGTACCCAAAACACTTATCAAAACATCTCGCCTGTATTCGCCGAAGGGTTAGGACAAAGGTATATCTATAATACACCTACATGTCACCAGCTATATTGAACTACCATTTTATAGGGGGCGAGCTTATTGGAAGCACAGAACCGGTCGAAGTGGCGGAGCTTGGGGGAGGCCTATGTCCAGCAGTGGACGTCTTTCGGCTGAAATGAAGATGATGATGATGAGCAAATTGGCATTAACCGGGCACAAATCCAACACCCTAATTGCGTAACGCACGATCAATATTAATCTGAATCATTTTGAAACAGTGGCAATCTGTTTCCTTTGCTTCATATGTTCGAAAAATGTGTCTACTCAACAACGTAAATAATGCAATGAATATTGTTGAACTGTCAAAATGAAACTTAGGGTGCTGGTTGCTACTGAAAAATTGCATTATGTCAGCATATTTTTACAAAAACCATAAGATCATGAATAGCCCATTGAGTAAAGATAAATTTATAACGTCTAGACGGTTTAATATATTTTAGGAAACTTGCCCATAAGATGGCACGTGTTATATAGTTTGCCGAATGAAGCTTCCATAAACTACGATTGTAAACAGAAATAACTGAAGGGCACGATTTTGGAAACCCCCTGTTTTAGATATAGACACAATACATGATGCAGTGGCAAGTCAGTTAGGTGTAGTCACGGACAAAAAAAATATGGACTAGTTTTTGCGAGCTTCTTCCCGTGGAGGTCGAAAGTTATCCCACGGGAACGTACTATTGGAATAACAAGTACTGTATGTGTGATTGAGTAACAAACATCCAAATATCGAATAATACTATCTTAGGGTAAGGGGGTGCAAAATTGCGCAGTGTACAAGAATGCGCAGAGCGATTCTCGATTCTAAGGATGCTGCGGTTTTATTTTTTTAAATGTAGTTCCTAAACCGTTACCTGTTATTTTTTTTTAAGATCTCCTATTAGGCAGATAACCTGGGTTACATGCATAAACACTGATGTTGATTTTAAACGGCATCGTTTTTTTTTTTAAGAAGACTTAGTGGTAAAAGTGCGCAGTACTGCACACCCCTACCCTAATCAAAAGCAAGGTCCAAATTGGACCACAAGCTAAAAGCAATTAAAATCTGACTAAAGCCTGTCAGAATGCGACCCGCAGGCGCGATGACCGATTCCAAGACAACTGCAAATTTCATAACGTTACAGTACACATGAAGAAAGCTAGCAAAGCATCGATATTCCTAGAAATAAATCAAATAATACAGAAGGTCATTATTTATTTACAAAATGATGGATCGACGAAGGTCGAAGAAACAGATGGCTACGCCATCAGTGCTTCTAATGTCTTGAGAACTAATATATTGATCGTAGCGCTTGTCTATATTTATTATGCAGGTGCTAGGTCGACTGGCTGCATTGAAAAGGTATTTTAGTGGTGTCGGTCGATAGAGAACTTGCGAAGTAATAGGTTTGCAGATTTCTCCATTCTTCCATCTAATGGAATGAAAACGTGAGACGGTCGTTGGGGGCCATTCATAAATTACGTCACACGAATTTTATGGCTTTTTGACCCCTCCCGTCCTTGTTATATGTGGTCACACCTGTGAAACCATCTCCCCCTTATGTGAAGTTACATATTCTTAAATTTTGTATTTAGAAGTACATAATTAAATAAAAACAGCAGTTTTTCATTCAAATTCAAACTAATCCTTTACTAATAATCTACTTAATATTATAAAGAGGAAAAATTTGATTGTTTGTTTGTTTGCATTGAATAGGCTCCGAAACTACTGAACCGATTTGAAAAATTCTTTCATTGTTGGTAAGCTACACTATCCCCGGGTGACATAGGCTCTATTTTATCCCCGTATTCCCACGGGAACGGGAACTACGCGGGTGAAACCACGGAGCGCTGCTAGACTTTAACAAAATTAATATAAGGTCAAATTATCTAGACACTTAATGGTGATTTTAATATGTGACGTCACAAAGCGTTTGATCCCCCTGGCCCTTGTCACACAATGTCACATTTTGTTAACCCCTTCCCACCCCTCAATGTGTGACGTAATTAATGCATGGCGCCTTGGTAGAAAGTCTCGTTCTTATGATAATTGCTGTAAAAGATGATACAGGCAGGCATTGGTTTTCAAAGACCTATCCATGAAACTGAATCACTTTCTTTATGGGACCAATATATTAATCGCGAAAAATTTATCAACTGTCCCATACAAAACTTCAATACCTCCATGATAAATGATCAGCCTGTGTTCCTACTGCTGGGAAACACGCCTCCTCTCGGTGAGAGGGAGTGGGCCGTAATACACCACGGGCCCAGTTCGGGTTGGTAAATGTCACATGTCTTCGAATTTTTGGTTCTAGTACATGCCGGTTTCCTTATAATATTTTCCTTCACCGTTTTGAGAGCAGTCTTCGATTTTTTAGTTTTAGTTTAGTTGTCGGTTTCTTCACGATGTTTTTCTTCACCATTTTGAGCAGTGGTTTTAAAATAAATTAGTAATGCGCCTGTCTGAGTTTGAACCTACGACCTACAACTAGTAAGTCACGGTTACCACTGAGCCATCACACCACTGCTCGATACCTGCTCGACGTAAATGTATGCCTAAGGACGGCTGGTGGCTAACAGGTGGCGCATCGATGTCCTTGCCACCCGTATAAAGTAAAATTATCTTATATTTTTTAACAATTTTCCTTACCGTTAAGTGTTGCACGAGAGCCAGATTATCATTAAAATAGTTGCCATAAAAAATAACACTAATCGGCACGTGTGATCTCGCGCTACCCCGTAAATATTTAGATTATAAATAGCACTTCACACCTTTTGCATCATTTGTTTTGAAAACAGCCATAAGTTTGACACACTAACCAATGTTCAGTTCTAATCCCTTGTGGTACAGTTTAAATTCGTACAACTTAAGTTGAAGGATAAACCGGTGCAAGCCACATGTAACAGGACTATAAAACTCGATGATACATAGCAGATTAATAAACCCCAAACACATTTAAAACGCGTCTAGACGTGTGTAGAAGATCTGGGCCTAGAAACAAAATACATTTCTGTTAGCGTTCACGTCAAACGCTACGCCAAAATGTATGGGAATGATGTCTAGGCCTGCTGGCTGTAAATATGTAATTGCATAAAAGGTTTCTCGGTTTTTAGGGTTCTGTACCGACTCGCACTTACCCGGGTTTTAATATCGGAATAATCTAAGAAAATTTGCTTCATGTTAGCGATACATCGTATTTTGAAAATTCTGCTTCTGCTCCAGTATTAACCTGTTTTTTTTTCCTTTATGTTATCCTGCATGCATGTGCAGTTATATTTGAGCAAATACATATGTATGTATATCTTATCTTATTTATTTTTTCTCAAGTTTTAGATCAAATAGCTGCTAGCCAGTTGCGCATATACCTACATATGTGTACTTATGAGATGCAGTATTTGCAATGTAGAGACGCCAGCACATCAAGCTATCCCAAACTGTCAAATTTTCCCAATTGAACATGAACCCTATGAGTTTGTAATAAAGTTGAAAATCTATCAAATAAATTTGACAAATTGGGGTAGCTTGATGTGCTGGCCTCTGTACCAGACTTCCCAATTAGAACAACAACTCTGCATCACCAGATTCTAGCTAGGGTATATTTTGTTCACTTTTCTAAAACCCTAGAAAAACACCTTTCATTTCACTCACCTCTCCATAGCTTTATCCGGGTCAATATCGAGGTAGAACTCGTCCTCAAGCAGTACAGCCATCACCGGGTTCTGGAGGGCTGCGACCAGGAACTGCCGCGCAGGGGTGTGGCCGTCGCGGTATACCGCGTACAGGGAGGACAGTGCGCACTTACCTGTGCGGAACAACCTGGGGAATTGATGTGGGATTAGACTACGAACAAACATACTAACTTCAAAGCCTGATTTACACGGTGTGATTAAATTGCCTGTGGCATACCATAAGTTGAAGCAACTACGTCTAAACAGTGTTTGGACGGTGCAAGTCATTTTAAAAACTTGTAAATGGGGCTCAAGGCCCGTATCATAGAACATCAATCAAGACTTGGGCTTTACTTTAAACTAGTTTTAAGCCATTTCATCATTTCAGCCGAAAAACGGCCACTGCTGGACATAGGCTTCCCCCAAGCACCACCACTTCGACCGGCAGCCTAATTGTGTAACACACTTTTAATCGATCACAATCCGAGAGTTTTGAAGGATATTGCTAATACATTTTATTCTGAACTAGCAGCGCTCCGCGGTTTCACCCGCGTAGTCCCCGTTCCCGTGGGAATACGGGGATAAAATAAAGCCTAAGTCACCCGGGGATAGTGTAGCTTCCCAGTGAAATAGTTTTTCAAATCGGTTCAGTAGTTTCGGAGCCTATTCAATGCAAACAAACAATCAAATCTTTCCTCTTTATAATATTAGTATAGATAAACCCCGAGGTACTTACTCGAGAAAAATATGAATTTCAGCATGAATATCGCGTTTATTGCTGCCATGATTAACCCGATACACAGTTTGTAAAATTCGTTATTGTAGAGTTTTCTAAAGAAGACGTTTCAATTCGGATACTTACTTCCTCGGATCACCGGATGTAGCCATCTGATGCTTGATCAGCGACCTGACCACAGCTAGGAACCTGGTCCTGTCTGAGGCTGATCGACAGCTGCCGTACAGCCCTGAGACCAGAGCTGATGGTAGACTGGGCGGTATGTGGTCCTCGCCCAGGAGAAGGCAGAGGGCCACTAGGTGTGGGGACTCGCGGAGCCATCCCAGGAGCTCGCCTAATGCTGTCGCTTCCTGTTGAAGAAGAGGTTTGGTTGAAGATTATGTCTACGTGACGTACGAGTTGTTGAGCTCCTTAAGTTTTGAGTTGAGCTACATGATTTACTGCCAACTGCGTGCTCTGACTAGACAGAACTCAAAGCTGTGTGGTTCTTTCATCAAAAGACCCTCTCCGACACTAATCCGCATGGGCCTATGATAAATGATTTTTTTTCTGTAAGTAGGTTTGTACAAACACTTTTACACGTCAATCATATTTTTTTAAACTAGATGAGGTCGGCGTTTCCTATCTGACTACTCTGAGAAGAAAGGCCGAAACAAACTCAGAGATCACAGTCAAGTCCAGATATAATCTTGGTCAGATCATGTGAAGACCATGTGGATTGGTGTCTGAAATGGTCTTTTGAGGAAAGAACCACACAGATTAAGTGGACCTGTCCATTCAGTGCACGCATGTATCAGTAATCATACGGCTCAACTCAGAACTTGAGGAGCTCAGCGATTTGACGAACAATACCAAAGAAAGGACATTTGGGTAGGCCGCATAAAGTACTCAAACTGCCAGATAGGATCTGACTAAGATAATATTTGGACTTTAAAAGAGACTGTGTCATCTGAGTTTATTTCGGTGTTTATTCAGAGAGTTGTCGGATAGGAAACGCCGACCTCATATAGTGTTTATACAATACTAGCTTTTGCCAGCGGCTTCGCTCGCGTGGATGTCGAAAATTATACCACGGGAACGTACCTACTACCGGGATTAAAAGTATCATATGTTTAAATTCAGGTTATAAGCTATCTGTGTGCCAAACATTCAACTTCGTTCAGTCGCTTTTGCGTGATTGAGTAACAAATATCCAAACATACGAACTTTTACATCTATAACATTATAGTAGAATGGTAGGATTTGACGTCTACATGTACAAAAATAAATATCAGGTTTAAGAGCCGAAAAGTTACAAAGTTACACATTATTGATAGATTTTAGTAGAACTTTGCTGCTACACAGTAGCATCACAGTTATGTATCGGCATTACAAATTACAGCAGTTTAGTATATTGCCCATATTGTGGCACAATATTTTAAAGCATTTCAATGGTTCACATGCTTTGCTCTAGACCTCAGACACAGAAACAAAAAAAAAAAACATTAATAACAGCAAGCAAAATATTATTTCCACAATACAATACAAATTGTTATAACAATGTATCCAAGGCGCAGTTCCCTGTTTTCTATCTTGACCTACGACAATACGAGGCGAAGGCGGTAGGTCACAGACTCACAGACTTACAGCGCATGTTCAATTATGACGACCCTCCTATTCTGTCCCCATGGTGATATAAATAATATTGATATCCGGTTGGAAGTGCACCGCCTGACCTTTGTGCTTTGTCAATACTCGATTTCATCTGATATAATATTTATCATAGTCAGACTATAATGTTGTAACTCAGAACTCTTAGATAGGGTGTGGGCACAACGCGGGCTCATTGTCTGTGTGGGTAGATGTGACTTGTCTTAGAGTTCTTTTTCTGGTTCTAGATAATCCCGGATTCTTGCACCTAGCTTCTGACGTTTCATAAGTGCCCATGCAGGTTTATGTGAAATAAAAATATTTTGATTTGATTTGATTTTCACGATGTATTTTCCGTTACCAACAGTTTTGAGAGCAGTGGTCAGGTGATAAAATCCATGCAATTTAGTCATACATTATCTACCTATTACTTGTTAACACGCTACGTCCACACGTCACACTATTGTCCACATAATAATTTGGAACGAAGTCCAGTAAAGCCCACAGTGACAACGTATTACACTTGCTAAAGTTGTATTTAGCAAGTCTATCAAGTCGTAACGGAATACAGCACTGCTAATACTTCCTGTAGCCGTAGGTCAAGCTAGTGAATTGTTTGGAATTCATGCAAATGCATAATGCATTGTGCGTCAATCATTTATTATTGTACAGACTTTTAATCTCCGCTGCAAAAGGAGGTGTGTTATAAGTTTCACCGCCATTTGTTTGTCTGTGTGTCTGTCTGTAGCACCGTAGCTGTTAACGGGTAAACCGATTTGAGTGCGGTTTTTTTTTTATACGCTTCAGATTTATCGTCAACAGATTCCAGAAATTCAACGCGAACCAATCCTACTTTGAATTTGAATTACCTACATAGTCTGCTTCATTTGAGTAAAAATAATAATTGTGTGGGTTGCAGGGTTACAGTGCACAACTGAAGGATTATAGACACATCCGAACGGTTAGGGGGCGTCACCGCCGTTATTATCATCTCATCAGTTACCGCGCTCAGTTACAACAATAAGCAGAACAAACAGCATTTTTTTTTTGCCTGGAAGAACAAATCAAGAATATTTATCCGTCTGGCCTAGGAGGGTAATGCTTTTAACGTTCGCGCAGAAACTTGATCAATTGAGCAGTAAGTAAACACGTTGAATATTGCTTTGCAACGCTCTTAACTGACTGCTATTACTTCTTGTTGCCGTAGGTTAATAAAGGGATTGTTTAGAGTAGAATGCGCATAAATAGTTTGTGCTAAGTAGGGTAGTTAGCATGTAACAAGAAAGGTTGTTGAACTGGCTTGGACTTGGCGAGTGTTTGCTTGAAAGGTTGTTCGTGATAATGTTGCCAAATCGAAGTCGTGATTACGTTAAGTAGCCCAAGAATTTTAGGTCCTCGTACAATTGTGATAATAATCCTCAAATAAAGAATCTTGAATGGTCAGAATTTTCAAAATATACTGATGAAAGTTTAGTTGAAGTAATTTACTGTAGTAGTAGAGTGGAATGAGCCCGCTGCCTGATGTAAAGCAATGTATGAGGTCTATAATGCAACGAACGTGCTGGTTAAATGTGGAAGGGAATCCAGACGCAAGCAGAGAGTCCCACTGTTTGGCATATTTCAGCACAATGGACTATTCAATGCCCGCCTTTTGAAATGCTGCAAATGAGGAATCATATTTTTTTTTTAAAGGGCGGAGTTCCGAGGTAACAACCACAGAATTGAGACCCTCGTTGGTTAAAAAGTTGCTGAATTCCAATAAAATTCATCACGACTGACTAACGACACGAAATAACTTGCTGATGTAACTAATCATAAGTCAGTAACGTTTCATGTTCTATTGTAATTTGTATTCGTTCATTCTGCTTTAAATATTCACAATGGTGGCGATTTACTTGATTTAAAAACGATGCATTGTCCGTATTGAAGCTTAGCGCATGAGGCATAAATCAAACAGATCACCTGTAACTGATCAAGGCAACCGACATAGCCCGAAGAATTGCCAAACTTAAGTGGCGCTGCACTCGAAGTTGTGGACGAGTATACGTTTACCTAGGACAAACTGTCCAGTTAGGTAGGTCCAACTTCGAGAAAGAGGTCAACCGTCAAGTCCGACTCGGCTGGGCAGCGTTCGGGAAGCTTCGCAATATCTTCTCGTCCCAAATACCGCAGTGTCTCAAGACGAAAGTCGTTGACCAGTGCGTGTTGCCAGTGATGACATATGGAACTGAAACGTGGTCGCTCACAATGGGCCTCATAAAAAGGCTTAGTCACCCAAAGGGCGATGAAGAGGGCTATGCTTGGAGTTTCCCTGCGTGAATGAATCAGGAATGAAGAGATCCGCAGGAGTACCAAAGTAACCGACATAGCCCGATGAATTGCCAAACTTAAGTGGCAGTGGGCAGTTCACATTGCTCGCAGAACAGATGGCCGATGGGGCCGAAAGGTTCTGGAGTGGCGACCGCGTACCGGAAGACGTAGAGTGGGAACGCCTCCCACAAGGTGGACCGATGACCTTGTGAAGGCCGCGGGTATCCACTGGATGTGCAAAGCACAAGACCGGTCGAAGTGGAGGAGCCTGGGGGAGGCCTATGTCCAGCAGTGGACGTCTTTCGGCTGAAATGATGATGATGACCTGTAACTGGAAACCGAAAGAAATCGACATCAATGTCTGTTTAATCTCTTTCAACATTTCATTTCAGCCGAAAGACGTCCACTGTTGGATTTAGGCCTCCCCCAATATGGGAGGGTTTGCCATAATCGCCACGCTTCGCAGGCGGGTTGTCGATCGCAGTATGGTGGTAAAATGCATAGAAAACGCTGCTACCTATTCTCTAGTAAGTCCCTTTGTCGCCTCCTACCTACGACACCCACGGGAAGAGATGGGACCTCTAACCTCTTTAGGGCTGATTTTACCAAAGTCAGATATCTTTTATCCGTAGAGTAAAATTTACGTCTGACAATTCTACTATGGAAGATGACTTATTCTAAGTATTAAAGTTTGGTGAAATTCGCCATTAGTGTGTTTTGTCGTAGTCGGGTGTTAGTTCTAAACTTTCTTTAATTAAGTTCGTTAGTCATTTTTTAATGTAAGTTTTTTTACCCTAACTTTTTAAATAAACTTGTGTCGCATGTTAAAGTTGCCGGCAAGCTCGATAGATGGCGTTGGCGTCGAATTAGATCTCGCTATCGATATTTTTTGCCCATGCCTAATTGACATAGACAGCTCGGTGAGATATTTAAAGAATACCACTGCTGATACCTAGGCGTAAAGGCGTGTATCGCAGATGACGTTATTACGTCCCACGTCATTGGGGGCGGGCCTATCGCCCTTTCAAAGCAACTGTAGTAATATTATTCCAGACAAAACGCACAGATAACATTCCATGAATAAAACGTTCAAATTATGCTAAATAAATGCCAATGATGGTTTGGATTTCCGGGAAATACAGGATAGAGGTAAGGGAAAGACCGCGCATGATGGGCGTCAATGAAAATACTTAAAGACTCTTAACGAGACTACAACATCGATAATCCAAGTTGAATAGGTTTCTGAACAAGAGCTTTAACAAGAGGAAAATAGTTCCTTATTTCAAAGTAGTCAAGTTACTGTAAAGGCTTTTAAAATGATGAATCGTTCCCTACCGCAAATAACATTGGTCAAAACCCAATTTCATTGTAAGGCAATTCACCTAATTTCCTGTACATCGCACATTATCCTCCACAATAACCGTAGGTAACTACGTCGCGTCGTACCATAGAATAATAAACCCGATAGAAGCGACTCTCTTGTACACACGCCTACACATCAAGCTATACATTGCCAGTATAACCTGATCTCGCATTGTATAGGATTTCCGTACAGTGCGAGATCAACGTAAACTTGAAATGTGTAGCCGTGCGTACATACCTGCTTTCCTCCGAAAATACGCCGATCAGCGACAAAAGCAACCGGTCCTCACCAGCACATTACGACGTGCTCAAGCTAAAGCCAAAACAATAAGTACATACTTATGATATTTTCGATAATCGAAGGTGAAGTTGGTCTCCCACGCCACTTGATACCAAAAGTCCAGCCGCACCAGCTCGCGCCTTCATGGGACAATGTCCCCAACGCACGCAAAGCAGCGTTGAGGCTAGTCCATAGGAACGATTTATTGAAGCACAGGCTCGGCTGTGACACGCGCTTCTTCTTACAAATCGAGCAGATTTTGGCACAGTGAGAATAATGATTTCACGCGCTATGGGTTGCGCGAGCTTTCGACGGACCGTGCGCCGCAAACCACGTTACAGCCCAGCAGTGGTGGCCGAGTTGTAGCGGCAGCATCTTACGAGTTGCAGGTCGTTAGTTCGTACCCAATTTTTTTTTTTTTGGGTGGGAAATCATCAAATAACTTCTCCCGCTCTGGGTGGAGCAGGAGGGCGTGTCAGACTTTTACTGACTAAAACCCACCCGTGTTCCTTCAGTAGCCCGTATGCCAGGGGCTGTGGTATCTCTTTCAAACAAACCCGCACCCCTGGCAGAGTTCGTACCCAGTGAGGTACGTTACTTTGTGTAAATTATTTCATCATAATGTAATCAAAACGGTGACGCAAAACAACGTGAGGGTATCGGCATGTCTTAGGATCAAAACATTCGTAGAACTCCCGGGCCCGCGTGGTGGATTACGACCCAGCCCCTCTTACAGAGAGGCCTGTCTTTCGAGCATGCAGCAGTAGGAACATAAAAAAAGAATGCATTCAGAGCAGGAGTTTGCTTCTATATCTTATTTACTCTATGGCCGTACCACTCGTGCCCATTCACCAACGTGTTTACTACGTCAACTTGTCTTAACTGAACACAGACAAAGGCCTCGGCCTGTACTCACAGACTCATATGCTTGCAGTTCCTACCACAGAGTACATTTTTATTTAGGGAAGTTCCTACATGGTAATGAACACTATTGTTTTCCGTTCACATGTGTGACTACGGGCAACAAGTTATTGTAACAATGAGATAAGTACACCCACATGGCTGGTATTGTCTGCTTCCTGAACCACTTTCACTGGACTCTGATTGGAAAAATGTTTGTTAATTATAATTATATGTTATAACAATTGCAATGTTTTTCAAATGGTTTTTAACATAGTAATTGTAAGTATGTAAAGCCAGCTATGCGTTTCTGAAATGCACTGTATGTTTGTACTTTTATGCACATTATGCAAATTTAAGGTACTGTAACCGGTGCAGTAACCCGCACTGGGCCCGCGTGGAGGATTACAGCCCAATCCCTCTCACAGAGAGGAGGCCTGTGTCCCAGCAGTGGGAACATTATAGGCTGACGATGATGATGAAGGTACTGCATTCTTAAAATGTCCAAAATATAATGTGTTTAAAAATTGTGATGTTAAAATATGATTGAGGAAAAATTGGCAGGCAGGTGTAATTGTGTCACCATGTTCGCTTATCCTTGTCAACATTACCCATAACAAAAATTTAAAAAAATTGTACGTAACTTTGCGATTTATGAGGTGCATGTATTTAATGTATTCATTATTTATTCATCTACAGATGGAAGGATCGATTTAATAAGCTTTTTAAGATTGTTTTTAATAACAAGCAGAATTTTGCAGATATTCTGAAAATTTAAGAAACTTGAAAATAATACAATTATTGTTATAATTAGAAGTGAAACCTTTGTAGGAGCATATCTGCTGCACACAAAAAAGACTAAAGTCTAAGTAAGCATTTGCTAATTACATGACTAAACCAATTAGGTTGTAGCTCACAATAAATTATTGAGATAACAAATTAGTTAGTCATTTTGCTACTCTATTTAATGACTCTTGATTTTGCTTCTTGTATACTGTCTAAAAATTAGTGAAAAGTCTCAAGAACTGACTTTGGTAAATTTATTTAAGTTACGTACAGAATCCTTGACCAACAACGGTTTCTTATTTTTACCCATATTATTGATGGAATGATTCAATGTGCTATACATATTCAAAACATTATTCAATTGGTGGAACTAGTTACAATTGTCTTCTAAAATTAATAATGTTTGATTACGTCGCAATCCAGTCTGATAATCAGTCTTACCAAAGGGTATTGACTATTGTGTTACCCAGTTACTGGGTTATGGAGGTCAGAAAGGCAGTCACTTACATGTAAAATATGATGCTCAACTGCATCCGGATAGACTGGAAGCCAACCCCAACATAGTTGGGAAAAGGCTAGGCAGAATGACTGATTTTTATTTCACAATCATTGTTACAAAATGCAACCCATTTGAGTGTAATAATTTACTAGCTTCCGCCTGTGGCTTCGCCTGCGCGGAAGTCGGAAATTATCCTGTGTGAATGTACTACCGGGATAAAAAGTATCCTATGTGTTAATCTAGGTTTTAATTTATCTGTGTGCCAAACATTCAAATCCATTCAGCAGTTTTTGTGCGAAAGAGTAACAAACATCCATACATACAAACTTTCGTGTTTATAATAATATTAAGGATATTATAAAGGTTGGTTGCATGCCAAAGATCTATCTTGCAAGAAATAACTTCACATGCATGCAAAAGATGCAAGGGGAATGATAAGTAATCTAATACTTATCTCAATCATGTTGTTGAAGTTATTTTTTGTTTACTTTTTATCTGCTTAGCCTTTTACCAACTATTGCAGGGTTGGCTTCCAGTCTAACCAGAAGCAGCTGATTACCAGTATTTTATATTTTTAACTTTTATATGCTGTTAATTTATTAAATAAATACTATTACTGTTCTTTTCTATCAGGGTTTTCTCAGTAGAAGTAGGGTTTTTTTTTTTTAAAGAATAAAGAAATCTGATTTCTAATAATATTCTAAAGTCTGTAAATTGAAAAAGTCATGCAAATTGTTATTGTAACATATTCCAAGGATGTCTGAGTAATAACTCAATCAATAATTAATAGTTACATTGTTAAAAGTGGGTGGACATGTAGGTCATATTGTTTTGTAATGCTGTTAAAAAATACTTTACAAAGTAATTGCAATGATAATTACTCTGTCCAAGTAAGATTTTTTGCCAGTATTCATGTTTATGTAAAACTAGCTTTTACCAGCGGCTTCGCCCGTGCGGAACTTTCATCCAATATTTAACTCCCTTAAGAATTGAATTTCTAAAAATCCTTCCTTATTCTTGTCTACATTATAAAGAAAACCTCTGTGCAAAATTTCAGCTTTTTAGGTCCAAGGGTTCGGGCTGGGAGTTGATGAGTCAGTCAGTCAGTCTGGACTTCTCTTTTTACTTATATAGATAAATAATATAAATTAACATATACTGCAAAACTCTCATTAGAGATAAGATAACACACAAAGTTATTGCTTTAAAAAAAAATCACTTACCTTGTACTTCAAGACTTTGAAAGCATCTACAAAAATCGCTCTTTCAAGGAGACTGGCTCTCTGACAAAATGCTATGGAGTCAGCCTCACATCTTGACGTGATCAGGTTTGCTAGGTTCTGGCGTTGCTGTGAGCAGATCCAGGCCACCTGCAGCAGCTCCAGGGCCCGCTTCTCCACCTCCTCATTGAGTTTCTGCAACAGCTGCCTCTCCGAGTTGATAAATATTTTCTCTCGCCTCAGCTGATTCGCTAGCTCGGCAATGTTCATACATCCTTCTGACGTTGATTGCATCATGATCGTACACAATCAAACGCACAATAACAAACACATTTCGCACTAAAATGTTTGTAAAATTGTATTTTTCACGTCATTTCAATAAAAGGAAACAAGTTTCTGACACTTTTTCATTTCCTTCATTACGCTAGCGTAACATATCCCACACTGTATTTTCAAATCCATTAGATTGTAAATATCTTTCGATATTAAACTTTGGAAGGGCACTATTTCTGAAAGATTCTTTTAATAAAATTTCTCGTTTTCTCTTTTCTGAAAGTAAGGTAAAACGACGAGAAACGCGAAATGAATTTCGTGGTTTTTAATATTTTTCTTGACTTGAGCAAGTATCTTTTGAGACTAAATGAATGACAGGCAGAAAAGTTTCGTTTAGAAATTATTTTGAAATCATTCAATTTGAAAATTCATCGTGAGGCGACGCTAATCCTAATTAATGTTGTGCAAATGAGCATGAGGTGAACCTATTCCACATTTTTCCCATACAAACTTTGGGAGTGTATTACTCTACTGTTTGACAAAGTTGTACAGTCGCCAGCAGGTCAAGCTATCCCAAACTGTCAAATTTTCCCAATCGAACATAAACCTTATTCATTTGCAATAAGGTTGAAAAACTATCAAAGAAATTTGACAGATGGGGGTAACTTGATGTGCTCGCCTCTGTACATACATTCATCAAAAAAATAAGGTAAGGTTTTGTCTTTTATTCTACTAAATATACATTTAAATTACATTTTAAATATGTTTACAAAAATCGTACAAAAACATATAAAAAAATAAAAAATAGTGGCCCATCGGCATCAGGAGCAGGGTCCAAGATGTCGGTGGTCAGTGCTCTAGAGAAAGGAATCTCCTGACTATGCGTGCCGTGCCTAGGAGTACTGCTTTCTGAATCAAGTCCTTGATCCAGCCGCGCAATGAGAGCCTCCTGAGATGTTGGTCTTATTATTATTAATATTGTCTGTACGGATCAAAAAACTATCAAAAAGTTAGGAGCCAACAAAGATTCGTTTTTCTTGCTAATTTACCAACATTGTGCGTGTTATAAAGGAAGAGTAAAATCTCCAAAACCAAGTCGGTACCGACAAAGCTTTAATTATCGAAAAGTTTTTTAAAACTTTATTGGTCATGCATTACATGCAGTGGTTGTTTCAGAAAACCCTGTCTTCCGAAGGAGTTTTCTAAATTTTTACGCTCCTGTTTTATTATGACTGATCCTGCAGCTCACTCAATAATGTTGTGCGTGTGTCTACACGCACAACATTATTATTTATTATTAGCGTCTAACTGCTAATCACGGGTACTACCTCTCGGGTGAGAAAGCGTGATTTTTAGCCAGGCCCATCAGTGAGTTCAAGCCCGCGACTTAGGTTCCCCATACATAGCAAATATGAATTGTATAATTTGTATATAATCAATCATACCTTTATCTTCCCCATTCAGTTTTCGGAACGTTAACTTTTTGACAACTTTAAGTCAAACCTAACGAAATCGAAACGCTCCCTTCAAAATATTGAGTCTACGACGCCTCTGCAAGAGCGAAAGAGATAGAGAAATGAAAAGAAAGCCTTTTTATTTACTCAGGTTATAAAAAGAATGATTTGACCTTATGAACGAATAGCAAAAAGTGACTATAGACTAAAAATGAACGAATGGAAATGGTTAGCCAAGGAAATTGAAGGAAATCCTTGGACTGCTGCGCTTTTCATTGTAATTTTGTGTAAATAAAATTTAGTATATTTGTTTTGTAATAAGTACTTAAATGTTATCAGTGGGCTATTATAGTTGCTATAATGTCAAATAGTTCGATTGAGGGGAAACTGAAAGGTTTACAGGAACGATTCGAAAATGAAATGCGTATTCGAAGAGAAGGTGGTTTCAACAACCAAGGTGGAATTGGGGCTCCCAGACCGGGGAGCGGCAGGACTAGGCCGAGGCCCCGTGAGTATCTTGAAGATATCGCTATTCAGGGCACGTGCACCTTTTGGGCTTGTTATATTCATAATTTATAACCATCCCCGTAACACATTACCTTTACGTTTTAGTCACTTTTATGATGTTGTGCTGTTATTTTTAGTTGTTATTTTGGTTTTCTAGCTCATAATCTAAGCGATACATAAATATGCAATGTTCTTTCGTGGTTAGGACAATGAATTTGAACCTAAGATGTCTACAAGAAGTTAGCCTCTGTTATCAATATGCCAAAAGGTTATGCACTGTTCGGTAACAAATTAATTTGCTATAATGCATGCTGGCAGCTTCCCTGCCGCCTAAGCTGCACATTGTGTACAAATTATTTGCATAAATTGGCATTGAGTGAGCGGTGGGTGGTCGTTGCTGAGACGTGAACACAGACATTGTTTTTCTGTTTTTGTTTTAACCTATACAATCTCATATTATACTTACATATATTTTTTGGTTATTTTAATATGTGTATGAAGGCTGATTGTATTATGTATGTGATAATAATGATTGTGATGTGAATCCTTTGCTCTTCTCCAGAATCTGTAGTATTGTCATTTGGCAATTTGTAGAACTATTGCTTAGAATAACTAGATAGTAGTTCTGTAGTAGATTTTATGCTGGATAAAACATTTAATAGCATAATTTCTAACCTCGTTCATAATATCACTAATCTCATGTGAGTATTTTGCTCCAGCATAGTGTGTTTTTGAAAACACAATGGCCATGGACTTGGTAAGTACTAGGCATAGACATTTATCTTAGTGTCTAAGTTAATAACAATACTAGCCAATGGTTTATGTAATTTTTAGGCACTAACTATCTAGTTATTCCAAAAGTTGAAAACAGTAAATCAAAACTGACATATGTATAATAATAAATTAATTTCTTTAACTAACATTAATAATTGATGGTCAATTGATGATGCTGTAGGATTTAAGACTTCCTCCCATTAATGTTATATTAAACACATAGTTTATGAGTACTGAGTCTCAGAAATGATTAGATTATGTCATAGATGCATATTAGATCGTGATTATGAAGTATAAAAAAAACGAAGGCCCATATTCTAGCTAGCCAATGCTCAGGCAAAACTCCTATTAAATATATAACCAGAGATTAGTCATAATTTTAATTATTATTTGCACTCAAAGACCTTAGATTAGAGGCAATGCAATTGTCTTCCAAATGGATCCGATTAAAGTCTTTCTGCATAGGTATTCATAACCGTTCAATATGGTTTGATGGGTCAGTAATTTGCAAATGTGTCTGCAGCGGCCTATTGGAGTACACAATCGCTTGAGAGCTTCCATATAGGCCATTGCAGATCACTCCTGGGAGACAAATGTTCCAGCAGGCTTCGCATGATGCTTTCTATTTCTACTCTACTGTAGAATACAAATCGCTTGTCTACATTTCTCAGTACAAAACTGTCAACTGTCTACACGGAAACATCATTTTTGTCTACTCTTCCGTCGACAAAACTCTTGTCTTCGGTTCTCGTGCTAAGCCTGCTGGGGTTTAACAAAGTCTGGTGGTGGATTTTTCTCCCCTTACTTCTCTCATTAACTGGTTTGTCCTGGATCGCGGACATAGAGCGTAAGAAGCTCTTACAACTTTGAATCTTACCTAATAGCTATGTAGACGCTTTGATTTACATTTTCATAATTTCTTTGGAACAGACTAAAGGATTACTAATTCTTTAACATTACTACTAACATAGCGATTTCCATAATCTGAATACACGTAGTAAAGATGAAATTGTGATTCCAAAATTTAGACTGACTAAAACTAGCAAGTCATTTCTAATAAACAGTATCCGCTTCTATAACAAGTTGCCAAAGTCGGTTACAGAACTTAGCGATGGAAAGTTTAAAACGCACATCAAACGTATCCTTATCAAAAAAGCATATTATAAGATAAAAGACTACGTTGAAGACAGGGAAGTTTGGCATTAATTCCTTCTGCACATGTGGCTTCCCTGGTACCTCATTAACAGCATAACTATGTGAAAGTCTATTAACTGCTCTCAAATACAATGTTCTTTTTTATTCTTTTTATTTTTACAATGCTGACATAATATCGTCATTAATTGACATTATACATCAATTTTATTTAGGTTCATTTTATTTATGTAGATTATTTTACATATTGTGAATGAGAGAACGTTGTAGGCCTTACTGACTGTAGATTTGTAGACGATTTTATATTCTGTATTCGTCTAAGTACCTGGTACTTATTGACAGGCCTGCGCTGTCCTCCCATACATTTAATCTCTGTAATTTGAAAATATTGTTAAAGCCAATTATTTTTAAAAGAGTAACCGTGGAGTTTCTTGCCAGCTCTTCTCCATAGGAAACAACAATTTGGAACCGTGCATCTAGCTTCTGACGTTTCATAAGTGCCCATGCAGGTTTATATGAAATAAAAATATTTTGATTTGATTTGATTTGATAGCAAAGACCTGAACACATTTGAAAATATTTAAATTACTTGTTTAATTCCTCTATGGATGATTATATTATTATTGTTTCAGCACCAATGTTCTCAAGCAGAGAGATACCAGCATTCCCACCGAGATCACCACAAGCTACTGAGACTGAATACAGAATGCGAGAGGTTTACAAGGTATTTGACAGTATTCTCATTCAAAATGTTACATTCTTATAGTTATTAGCACTTTTTGAATGTTCAAATTACTTAAGACAATCCCTGAAAACGCCCACCCTCCACTTCCTAGTGCTTGTGCTCAGAAAAAGTGGCACAACAAATTCTCCAGCAGCACAGCTGTTTAGAAAACCTTAATCCTATACAATATATGCAGTCATTTTACCACTGCACTGGGCCCAATGCAAATGGGTCAGCAATGAAAGTTCTGGCTAGATGCATTAAATCCTACTACCAGTCTGGCTGGCATCCTTTATATTTGTCTAAATCACATAACCGTGATAACACAGGTTAGCGGCAAGTTGAACGTGGACGGCGTGGAGTACAGGTCCCACATAGAGGACCTCCAACAGCTGGGCGAGCTCGGCAGCGGCACCTGCGGACATGTCGTCAAGATGCTTCACAGGCCGTCCAACACCGTCATAGCTGTTAAAGTTAGTAATCCTTACGTATTATAAATTAAACAGACTCGAAAACATACTTTGTCAAGGAAGGGTTGTTCTTCTAAACTGCACAAGCAATCTTGGCATGGTTGTCACCATCATTTAGAGATTTTATTCGGTAAGGTTACAGTGTAAGATAAGCGTATAATGTTCTCACTGCTGGGCCCCCTCTCGGTGAGTGGGATTGGACCGCAACCCTCCTCGGGCCCAGTGCGGGTTGATAGATGTCACAATATGTCTTCGAATTTTTGGTTCTAGGACATACTAGCTTTCTCACGATGTTTTTTTTTACCGGTTTGAGAGCAGTGGTGATGAAATAGTCTTAATTGCTTGTCTAGGTTCGAACCTACGACCTACAACTAATAAGTTGTGAGCATTACCACTTAGCCACCGCTGCTCTGCTGGTTGATGTGTACAATACATTAATATTAAAGTTACATAACTATAATAAAAATGTGGTGAAATGCGTTTTAGCGTTTTACCGTTGTCATGGGGGACTTCAGCGCGAAACTGGACAAACGGGTCGATGATGAGCTGAGAGTGGGGCAATTTGGACTTGGACGTCGGAACCACCGGGGTCACTTACTGGCCAGTTTTATGGAGAAGAAATACCTTTTTTTGATGAACTCCTTCAGAAAACGTGAGCACAGAAAGTGGACCTGGCAAAGCCCTGATGGTTCAACTAAAAAAGAGATTCGACTTCGCTATGTCGATGAAGAAGCAAATATTCAGTGATGTCTCTGTGATCGACGCGATGAAAACCGGAAGCGATCACCGCATGGTAAGAGGCACATTGAATATCAATATCAAGTTGGAAAGATGTCGCCTTATGAAGTGTATGCTCCGTCCAGCACCGATCCAAGTCCAAAACCCTAAGAGATTTCGACTCGATAACCAGAATCGTTTCGAGTGCGTAGGGAGCTCCGTGGAAGATTATAAAGATGGGTTCGTGGCAACTGTCTATACGGTCGGGTCTGGTCTTCAAGACTCGTCGTACTAATGGCAAAAAGAAACTCTCTGATCCTATTCTGCAGCTACTGGAGGAGAGGCGTGAAATGATCCTGCAGTCTTCAGATGACGCTCTAAAGTACTGACAGCTCAATAGACGGATCTCTAAGTCCTTGAAAAGCGACCTTCACCGTTTAATACGGACCGCATCAAGGACGCGATAGAGCGGAACAAGGGCTCCAAGGTTTTTGCAAGAGATCTATCTATTGGGCAGAGTCAGCTTGCGAGACTGTAGACCGATTATGGCAGGATCGTATCCGCCAAGCCTGAGCCGTTGAGAGAGATCGAGAGGTTATATGGACAGTTATACGCGTCAACAAGCAACCCCGTTACGAATCTGGCAAATGACCCAAGAGCCAGATTGACCTGACATTACACCGAAGACATCCAGGACGTTAACTTGTACGAGATTAGGATGGCTCTGAAGCAGCTTAAAAACAACAAGGCGCCGGGTGATGACGAAATTACCGAACTGCTGAGGGCCGGCGGAAAACCCGTTCTTAAGGCGTTTGATTCCGTCATACTCGACGGCAAAACGCCACAGGCATGGAACAGAGGTGTGGTGGTACTTTTCTTTAAGAAGGGTGATAATACTCTTCTTAAGAATTATAGGCCCATCTCACTTCTGAGCCATGTCTACAAGCTGTTTTCTATAGTCATCATGAACCGTCTCGCGCGCAAGTTAGACGATTTCCAGCCGGACAAGCCGGATTCCGTAAAGGCTTCAGCACCGTAGCCAACATACATACGCTGCGGCAGGTTATACAGAAGAGTATAACCTGCCTCTCTGCTTAGCGTTTGTGGATTACGAAAAAGCCTTCGATTCAATCGAGACATGGGCTGTACTGCAGTCTCTTCAACGGTGCCAGATCGACTATCGTTTCACCGAGGTGCTGAAGTGTCTGTATGAAAACGCCACTGTGTCAGTCCGACTCCAGGACCAGGCTTCGAAACCTATCCTTCTGCAGCGAAGTGTGACGCAGGGAGATGTTATCTCTCCGAAACTGTTCACCGCTGCACTGGAGGATATCTTCAAGGGTCTGGAATGGAAAGGGGCTGGCATCAACATCAATGGCGAGTACATCACTCACCTTCGGTTTGCCGATGATATAATTGTCATGGCTGAGACCATAAAGGACCTCAGTGTAATGGACGTCTTTCGGCTGAAACGATGATGATGAACTATAATAAAGAAATCACGGTGTTTTATCAAGCCGTAAAAGCCATGCGAAGCACCGGCCAAACGCTAGTGGCATTATAAGCACAGACATGTGGTACTCATGGTCATTAAATGTGCGAGCAGGATCGAAATTCTGAGTTTAGTGTCGTCTCACTCTCTTGCTTATGACCGCTGCTGCCACGAATGTCGGCAATGAAGTACTTAATTATACATAAATAGCTTTTGCCAGCGGCTTCGCCCGCGCGGTTCTTCCATCCCCTATTTAACTCCCTTAGGGGTTGAATTTCGAAAAATCCTTCCTTATTCCTTGTCTACATTATAAAGGGAACCGCTGTGCAAAATTTCAGCTTTCTAGGCCCAAGAGTTTGGGCTGGGCGTTGATGAGTCAGTCAATCAGTCAGGACTTCTCTTTTTATTTATATAGATAGATAGATACGGTCCCACTTGAAAATCCGGCAATATTGGTGAAAGTTAATATGCTACTATATGTTTTAGGGCTTTCCTGTACCTACCTTTTAATTTTTTTGTTATGTCGTCACACATTAATGTACCTACTTAAAAATTTGTCTTCCTATCAACAGCAAATGCGTCGCTCCGGCAACTCAGAAGAAACCAAACGCATCCTAATGGACTTAGACGTGGTGGTCCGCTCCCACGACTGTCCCTACATCGTGCGCTGCCTGGGCTGCTTCGTGACCGACGCGGACGTGTGGATCTGCATGGAGCTGATGGCGTGTTGCTTCGACAAACTGCTGAAGAGGCTGGGCGCGCCCATTCCTGAGGCTATACTGGGGAAGGTGACCGTAGCGGTGAGTGATCTTGAAAATGGTGTTGGATAAAATTATGCTGTGGTTAATTCGGCTCGATAGAATTATAACTGGGGAAGCATAGCAATGTTGTTGTGTTGTTAGCGGCGAGATCGGTGGACAACATTAGTGGCCATCGCAGGCAAAACCTGGATAATGCTGGCACTGGAGCGTGGAGATTGGCACTCGAAAAGAGATGCTTATGCCCAACAGTGGGTGATCTCGGGCTTAATATGATGATAGCAATGTTGAAGAATTGATAACTAAACCAGCTTTTCAATAAACCCCATTGAATGACTAATTCATGACAAAGTCATTCAGTCATACAACTTGACACTTACTTGCGAATTGCAAAACACGAAGAACATTTGAATTTCGCGGGCCTTACCTTACCGCGGGCCTGACCTTATCTTAGCGCATCCGATTTTTTTCAAACTTAATATTTTGTCCCACAGACGGTGAACGCACTATCATACCTAAAAGACACGCACGGCGTCATCCATCGAGACGTGAAGCCAAGCAACATCCTTCTAGACGAACGCGGGAACGTGAAGCTTTGCGATTTCGGTATCAGCGGCCGCCTGGTGGACTCTAAAGCCAAGACCCGGAGTGCTGGCTGTGCCGCGTACATGGCGGTGAATATACTTGATAACCTCTGAAAATCTCTTATAATAAGGGTAGATTATTAACCACGGGGATAAAGCAGTGTCTTATGACACGGGCGCTATTCTGAACCCTGAGCGTATTGATTCTAGTGCTCCCGAACATAGCGATGGAGTTCAGAGAATCGCTTTAATTTTGACAATTCTGTCACAACATTCATGACGTTGTTTACGTTGCTAAGCAGATATTTTTTTCGAACATATGAAATATTAGAAATAGGGGCTTGTGGCTATATAACAATAGCTGCACGGGTCGATCGACCAGGTTAAGCTACGCTTGCCGCGGTTGGTCCGTGGATGGGTGACCATCTTTACATACCAAGATCCCTCCGTGCCTCGGAAAGCACGTTAAGCCGTTGGTCCCGGCTGTCATTTGTGGATCTTTGACAGTCCTTACGGGTCGTCAGAAGCCCGAAAGTCTGACAACCAGTCTTACCAAGGGGTATCGTATTACCCAGTAACTGGGTTGTGGAGGTCAGATAGGCAGTCGCTCCATGTAAAATACTGGTATTCAGCTGCATCCGGTTAGACTGGAAGCCGACCCCAACATAGTTGGGAGAAGGCTAGGCAGATGATGATGATGATATGAAATATTAGAAATAATCGTCAAAATTATTCAGATTCTTATTAAGTAACGACGTAATTCATACTCCGGAGTTATTAGCTATATATTATATATCTAACAGAGAGATCTATAAAGTATAAATTTGTTATTGGCGCCCTAGTATTGACGTAAGTCCGAGATACCTCACGTGACCGAGATTGCGTAAAGTTATTGGTATATTCATAATGTATGCTAGAAACTTACCTTATTCTACTTTGAGTACTCTTTTTACACTGAGATGTAGTAAAAGAAATTGGATTTTCGAATATATAATTTTGGTATAAATTTCATCATCGAATTTTCGTTGATGTTTCAACAAGTCACATATTTTTTTACCAGCGGATTATAACGAAATTCAGTACAATACAAAGCTCTATTTTTCGATTGGATGGAGTCACCGAGTGGTGAGGCCCAGCAATAATGAATGTCTGCTACTGTAGAAAGCATAACTGCTATTAACTTCCTTTTATTATTAGTTGTCTCCCGTTGAGACAACGCTTTGGGCAAAATATTACTTACATCATACCTATATAAAACTTAAGTGCCAAAACATTTTTTTTTTTACTTTTTAGAAGAAGATTTTAAAAAAAAACTTTTAATAGGTTCCGGTGTTAGCGATGGTTAACATTTATGCCACTAATAATTTGTTTTCCTTTACAGCCGGAGCGGATAGACCCGCCGGACCCGACGCGGCCCGACTACGACATCCGCGCGGACGTGTGGTCGCTGGGCATCTCGCTGGTGGAGCTGGCCACGGGCGTGTTCCCCTACAGGGACTGCCAGAATGACTTCGAGGTGCTCACTAGGGTGAGGCTCATTTTACAGTAACAAAGAAAGAGTGGAGGGGGGCCTTTGCCCAGGAGAGGGACAGCGCAGGCTATATTATTCGAAAATATCCATCAGTTTCTTACTAAACTTCAACTATATCCTACGATCCTGGTTACGTATCTCTTTTCGTGACTGTACACTATTATAATATTACAGATATAAGTCAAGTCAAGCTATCTCTTCTGGTGTTTGTACATAATACATAGTATTTCATCTATTTATCTAGTCAAAAGTTTCGACTAAAAATGTCAGCTTAAATACTTCCAAATTAGTCAATAATAAAAAGTGGAAAATGAACATTGGCCCGAGAAAAAAATATGAATTTTTGAAAACTTATTCTTTTTGTTTTGCTTACCAGGTAATAGCGGACGATCCTCCGCAGCTTCCAGACACGACTGACTTCACTCCTGAGTTTAAATTATTTGTGTCACAGTGGTAAGTTACAAAAAATATATCTACTTAAATGCGTATGGTTTGCTCTTTAAGTGACCTAATAAAAAAATAACTGAATAGTGTCATTGGTACGACAGTATTGCGGATCAAATCCTGAAAATATTTTGACAAATCAAATCATTACACTTGAGTCATTTTTAACCATTTAAAAATTTCACTGAGTATCAAAAACTTCAATTTCAATCTTTATTCCAGCCTAACAAAAAACTACAGACAACGCCCAAAATACGCGAAACTCCTAGAACATCCTTTCGTAGTGAAAGCCGCGCGTAGTTCCATTTCCGTCGGCGCTTGGTACGCGTCGCTGTCGTTCTTCGGGCAGTCGGCCGCGTCCAAGGCGGGCTCCGTGACGTCACTGGTCGCCCCACCGGTCACGCCGCCCAGCAATGGGGTGGAGACACCGGTTACTCCTCAACCCGTGAGGAACTTTGTGACCAGTTCCCAGCATTGGATGGAGCAGGTTACGCCGACGCCTGCGAGGTGAGTTAAAAAACATAAGCCTTTTTTTGGCTTTGCCATAGTCGGGTAAAATCAACAAACATTTATTCGTGTTAACTGTAAACCACAAAGAATAAACAAAAGCTCACAAACACAGAAGAAGTTGGGGGAAAATATGCGTCACATCCACGCAAAAGAAATAAAGTATTTATTGTAACTCGCACACGAAAATCACGTACTAAACTAAACACACAATCATAAAAAACTTCGCATAACAAAATCTTCTTCAAAACTTAAGTTTAACTAGTTATAGATTGTCAAATTTTCATCACATATGGCAAAATTTCGTCATTAAAACTAACAAATTATCCAAATATTTTATTTTTATTTTAGACTAGTCTTGAATATCTTATTTTGAACCTTATGTCGGTGTCATAGAACCTTTTCGACAACCACTTCAATATAATCTGAACACGTATTTTGTTTCAGAGCATGGTGGGCGACGAGTAGCAATGCAAACGCAGGCGGCAGCAGTTCGCAGCCCACTAGCTTAGAAACTGACATGTGCAACCACTCACCGTATCCTAGAAGAAGGTAATAATAATTAATACAAATGCTGTGCCAACCGAGGGTTGTCCTTGGGTGCACTTGCATTGGCCCGCAGAGGCGGGCCGGCTCTAGCCGGGGATCGCAGAAGTCTCACTAGTTCCCGTAATCCCTGGTGTAAGTGAGAGACGGAACACCGGGTAGGTTTTAGTCAGTAAGAGTCTGACAGAAGGCATGTCCTAGAAAATCCTAAAATTCGAAAACTTGTGACATCTACCAACCCGCACTGGGCCCACTCCCTCTCACAGAGAGGAGGCCTGTGTCCCATCAGTGGGATCATTATAGGCTGATTATGCTCAACTAAAATGGCAGGTTGTTACGCTACAATGTCGACGACGCGGTACGTTGAAACACGCTACGCATTTAGTACATGCGTGCAGTTGCACGCATTTCGTACTAAACGTACGCAACTTCACGCTAGGCGTGTTTGGCACCACGCCTAGCGTGCTGGAAAGCCGTGACAGTTTATTGTGTCGAGAAACTACATATACAGTATGATGTAGATACTTCAGTAAAAGTAAATTATTACTGGTTGCTTAAAACCGACGCCGGCGCCGTGGCGAATTCTGTATCCACTGATTGGCATCGCGCCTCCAGAAGTTCGCATAATTATAGGCAGCCGCGTCAAGAGGCTGCAGGATTATCCACGCCACCCAATGCACAACTTCGCTGAATTTTGGGCCAAACATGTACTAAAAAACTATACATTGTTTCGTGTTATTTTTGTCTTCGACACGCTAGGAAGAAGATGTAAAAGTGATAATATTCCTGGTTCCACAGAACAATAGACGCATGCGCGTCTCCTCCCCCTCCGCCTGTACGCAGAGTATCCGCCGACAATCGCTGGAGAGCCTCGCCTGCGGTAAGTCTCATAAACACACACATTCCTATTTAAAACTGGAAATTCAGAGCCATAGATAATTATCATGTTATTGGAACTACAAGCTCAATGTAATTACGTGACAAAGTTTAAATTCTATTATTTCCAAATTTTTAAGAAATTGGTCACTCGAAAATCAACTTTAATCACATGTTTTTAAAGTAGAAACTTGCTTGATAGTGAATTATCTGATCTATGATTCTGAATTCATGATAGAGTAACTAATCAAAGAAAAGACTCAATTTAGGCCATCAAAGACCCAACGTCAGCTTATCGGCGTCCGGTGCTGGACATAAGCTTCTCCGTAATGCCTCAAACACGGTTTTCGGCCTTCATCCAGACGCAGCCGGTCCTCATTAAATCGCCGGAGTTGGAACAACAGGATATAGTACATGTATGTTGGGAATATGTACTGCGTCGCTGCAACGCGTTGTGTGGCATGCTGTTGAATCTTAGGGTAGTTAGTTTGATCTGTGGTAAAATCTCACGCCAATCGTGATGAGGGAATGAGGGGCAATTCCCGTATTAAAAAAATGTAACAAAAGGTGGCGAGCACACTGAGCTTGTTCACAAACGGCCACACAAAGCATCTGAGCCGCCAGTTATGGAGCGTGCATGCGGAAGGCCCGACCAGCAGTTGGAAAACACACGATCAATCACGATCTGATATTGAAGGATAACAATATCTTTCAAAATTAGATTGTTATCGTTGACGCTGTCGGTGGAGACTGGTCATCTCCTAACTTCCAGGGCTTATTTTTTTTATCTTTTATTTAGTTTTTTTTTTTTATATTGTTCTCACATACAGAAGCAACAAGAATAATGTTCCCAAGATTTTGTAATATCCAACTTGATTTAAAAGAGTGTCCATGGAGTTTCTTGCCCGTTCTTCTCCATTGAGATCTACGTTTTGGAATTGGCACCTAGCTTCAACTTTCCAACTGATCGACTTTTTGACATTCAAAAGTGTGAAATAAATGCTTTGAGTTTGAGTTTGGCAAATAAAATAACCCAATAAATTTTGTTGAACTGTTACAACGTAAGTTATTACTACTGTTTTTTTATGGGTGGGATATCATCAAATAACTTCTCCCGCTCTGGGTGGAGCAGGTGGGCGTGTCAGACTTTTACTGACTAAAAACCCACCCGTGTTCCCTCAGTAGCCTGTGTGCCAGGGGCGGCGGTATCTCTTTCGAACAATCCGCACCCCTGACAGGCATCGGCCCTTGCGGGCCCCATTAGGGTGTACTGTGTTACACTACTACCCCGCTGAACACATGATAGAACGTAAAAGTTGGTCAATCAACGTCAAGAGTATTTTTTTCTGGTTTTTGTATGAATTGGTTTTTTACTGTTTGATTTTTTTTTTTTCTTATTTTATTGTTATAGCTTATTGTGTTTGTGTTTTTTTTTCTACAATTGTTCTTAGATAATATATTTTCAAGCATATTTTTTTTTTTTTTTGATGATCCTCAATACAATAAATAAATGGGATTTTACAACAGTTCAAACTTGATCTGGCTTTCGGAATCCGAGGGTTTACGTACTCTAACGTCGGAGACTGACTTGCAAGGTCTGTTTGTAATGTATCGAGTTTTTGTAACGCGTTACAGTAGTCAGTGCAGCGAGCCGAGCCAAGCATGCGAGCGTCATAATCACGTTTCTCGTTTTGTTCTCTTTTCCAATGAATAAAGATGGAGCACGCTTGAGTCAAGTGCTCGCAGCGAGCATTCGCCACGTTTACAAATAAACGTTGCGAGTCAGTCTTAGCCTTTATAATAACGATGTGGCGCCGCAGTGAACTTGCACCGTGTCACATGTGTCTTCGCCGTAGTAGCGAATGGTAGAAGACGTCATGTTACAATTCAATCTTCTAAATGAACTCTATCAATACATAAGCCATTAAAAATAAGGAAGTACTAGGAACTATTTCAGTTGCAAATAGAACACTTTTCTTCTTATGACTTCTTGAAAACTGTCTCTCAACCTAAAATCAAATTAGTTTACATGTTCATATAGTCCATATAAATTTTGTCTAGTTTTGATTGCAACTAAATTCATTCTTCCTATTGAAATTTTCTTATCATTGTAAAATCAACTTAGTTTCTATGACCATGAAGTTCAACTTCATGTATGTATGTAACATTTAGTCACTTTTATTTCCGAATGAACTTCATTGACTTAGTTCAATTTTCATTGCAAAAAAAAAAATTATATGACTCCTTTCTATATTTTTCATGGTAAAATCAACTTAGAACACATGGTCATACAGTGGATATTTCAAAAATATGTAACTGTCAACTATTATTGACTGAATTGAACTAATAGGACTTTTTATTTGCACAGAGTTCCGGCAACACTAGTCCTATAGTCCTGCAGAGGTTTTACCATCAGAATCAGCAGAGAAGATCGCGAGTTGACCTGCATGCGACACCTAGGCATAGAAGGTATTTATATTTTTTTCTAAACCAAACTGACAGCTAATGACGTGGTGAACATATGCAAGTGTGTGTGTGTGTGTGTTACGCAATATTCCTACATTTTTTGCTTTTACTGTTGAGCATGATGTCCTGGGTGATCCCCAGCATATCAATTTTCAACTACAGGCTGCAATGTCGAAGTGACACATTTTCAGTTGCCTGCAATAGCTAGTCATATGATCGCTTCTGTGCCGAATCGAACATCTATCGATTTTTATCAAAAGAGTCCTCTAAAGGCTGTTGCCTTGCCGTCGACTCGACGACAAAAAGCTATCAGAAGAATAGCGGTAGTCTGTTTTATTTAAAACTAGCTAACCCGACAGACGTTTGGGCACGCCACGATTGCTGCGGTAAGTCCCCTCTTTGAGGAGTGGTTGGAGAGGCACCATGGCGTCCTCACCTTCCGCCTGACGCTGGTCCTCACCGGACACGGCTGTTTCGGGAGGTTCCTGTTTCGGATAAGCCGGGAGGAGACACCCGGGTGTTTCCATTGCGAAGATCGCCCTGAGGACATGGTGGAGGTCTGCCCAGTTTGGGCGGAGCACGTCGTGCTCTCTTGGGGGTGATCGGTGGCGGCGATCTCTCGCGTCCGACCCTGGTCCAGGCCATGGTTCGGAGCGAGAGTGCATGGGTAGCCGTCACCACCTTCAGCGAAGCAGTAATGCTTGCGAAGAGGGAGGCGGCGCACGTGAGGGAGAGGCAGTATATGCGCCCTCACGGCCCAAGCCTCCGCAGGAGACGCACTGGGTGTCGGGAATCCCAGGCGGATTCCCGGCCACCGTAGGCGCCGGCTGGCTTGCGGACGGCGAGTAATGGGTAGCTCGCTGTCCGGTAAGGACCAAGCCCGGGTCGACGGCGTGTTGTGTTCCACGCGCGCCTCAAAGAGATGTCAGCACAAACAAAGGCGGAAGGTGAGGACGCCATGGCGCCTCTCCAACCACTCCTCAAAGAGGGGAGTTACCGCCGCAATCGTGGCGTGCCCATCGATGACATTGGTTGATATTTGATTCGGCACAGAAGCGGACCAAATTGATGTTGCACAGCAATTCCAAATGGAATTACTGAAGAACATTGGAATTGAATATAACCGGCGAATTGGGGGTGTACTACAGGTATACCTCTGCCCGATGATGAGGTTATACAGGGTGTAAGGGATATGCTTCCGAAAACGAAGACAAGTGATAGAGCTAGTGATTCTCGAGACAGTAACATAAAAAACATATTTTTTTTACAATTTCGATATATGTATATATTTTTTAGAGAGGCCGTTGCCCTGCAGTGGGACATCACAGGTTTTTAATAATAATTTCCTCTTTTTCCCTGTTTTGTGTACACTCTGCTGTGAGAACAGTTAAATGAACCATTATTTGAGATTAAACACATTTAAAAACGACCCCAAGTCGTGGCTGCGACTTTATGTTTAGGCATCCTTTGTAAAGCGCCGCCAAAATAAAATAAGTAGAAACATTACAGAAACTTCAAACGTTTTAAATTATGCAAAATAACCAATTTAAGGCCAAATGGTATTGGTATCCGTTTGCATTTGGGTTGTATATAACCTACGTTCTGGCTTCGGAAGCGTTCCTCTTAAACCCTGTACAGTGCTAATTAATAGTACTACATCTATGTAAATGTTGTTTCAGTTTAAGTAGAGAACACAGCACTGGCCGGTCGCCCGAGCCCCCGCCGCGGACTAGTCGACAACACACTATGTTAGGACATGAAGGTAAATAACACATTTCGTGAACGAAGTACGTATAACCCAAGGAAACTATGCGCTTCGGGATTCATCGTGTATCTTCGGAAATACGAATGCGCGATCATGAGTTCTAAGGTAGAGCTGTAACAACCACCTAAGTACTTACCTATTTGGTATTACCATGACTAAAAATTAACGACTCTATGCAATTTCAAAAACTTATCGAAACTTTTGAGTGACAGATGACGATCTGCGACTGGAGTAGGTGACCCGACAGAGACATAACGTTAAACAAACGCGCAATGATAGGTGCACCATTGCAGAGCGCGGCAGTGCAAAACTTAGATGCTTTGCCTCTGTAGGCAGTACTCTGTGGCGCGACGTTCGTGCTAATTCGGAAACACGAAGATTACCGAAGTGCATAATTTGCACACGGGAGCATCACTGCTAATGAATCCTTGGTTAATAGTTTCAGCAAACGGTAGCACGACGGAGTTGGAGCCGCCCGCGCTACATGAGAGGTTGCACCCACCGTCGCCGTTACTACTCAACGATAGGTAAGAACTGGCTTTACTTTCTATTAAACTATCGTATTGTATAGGATTTTATTCCATACTTCATGTTTGCAAACCACTTGGTATGTTAGACATTGTTTTGGATTTAAAGACAATGCGAACTTTTTATCGCAACTGATGGGGTATGGGGTAATTTAGAGTCACACAAAATAAAGTTTATGTGACTTATGCCCGTTTTTACATACTAGGCGACAGCTAAATGAATCGTACTAATATTATAAATGTGAAAGTTTGTACGTTTGTTACTTTGTTACTCATTAAGCAAAAACGGCATAACTGATTTGGATGAAATTTGGCACGCATATAGTTTATAACTTGGATTTATTATAGTGCAAAAGTGCAATGGTTCGACGATGACGACGACGACGTATCAAGGCCTTGAAGTTGTCTAACTGTTCAAAAGTTCTACCACTTACCATAAACATTCCCCAGGCTATCAGAAGGCCGTAGTCAAAGCCTAACCCGGGCTGAACTCCGCAACGGTCACCGAGGCGAGCCGCCTGCGCCCGCGCCGCACAAACATCACCACGACGACCAGGGTAAGCTCCTACACCCACTCCGATGGAGAACGTGGAATGTAGCTAGTACTTGGGCCAATAACTTTATGCAGGCGCAGTGATCAATCGTATTTTGACAAGTTAAAATCATTCAAATTCAAGTGTCACACATCAATATCAAAAATGTATATGAATTCAAGGATTTTTTTAAACAGATTGACACCGACCCTAGAATGCGATCGTTTTTAAAAATACGGGAATGATCGAAACGGTATGTCCAAAAAATTACATCAATAAACATAAGTTTTAATCGATAAGAGCATTGCGCTACACTACTCCTCGTTAAAAATGTTATTTCGCATGCAGACAGTTTTTGGCCCAAGTTGTAGGTCTAGTACGGCCATAACTAGAAGAATGAATTTGAACCTATTCGAGCGTACCCAGCCTATTGTGCATATAAAACAGAGGAAAACAGATTTACAGTTCGTTTTTACAGGTACTAATTTGACAGGTGTAATGTCAAACTCCTATACTAAAACAAGAAAGCAAAAGACTCAGAATGTCGAATTAGTGTCTGAAATTAAAAAAAAAAACTTTAGTATATTTTACTTTTATTAACTTTAATAAAATGACAAAAGCTGGGTACGTACGTCGTATTGGAAGTTTTTTTTTTATTATTGTTTGATTTCATTTTCAGTTACTGTCTTGAATTGTAGGGTATATTTAAAGTTATCTAATTTACGTATTCTTAAAACAGTTTAGTGATTGTATATACCAGAATGTACTTGTGAAAAACTCGCATCATAGTAATGGGACTTTTCACAAGGAAATGTGGTACCTAATAAAATCAACTTAGAAAATAGAAGAGATCCATTGACACCTGATAATTTGCGCATTCATTGGTTACAAACGGATTTTTTTTACTTATCGATTACAACCAATGTGTGTAATTTATCGCGTGTCTAAATTATCTGACTGAATTATAGTATAACCTGCCAGCAATCAGAATGGGATAATCTACCTTTGCAAACATCTATAATATGATGCTCAAATAACAAAGTTCCATCTTTTTCTGATTGTTTGCAGACTACGCTATAACAATACAACCCGCCAAAGTAAACTTGACACCTAAGCGGTATGCTGGGTGCATACTGCTCTCTCTACTCCCTTCTCGCCCTCTCTGGGAAGCGATGTTCCATCATCTAGCCTATAAAGACGCGTAGGATGCACGCTTTCGTCGTCCTAGCGAAGTGTCAAGTTAACTTGGGCGGGTTATACTTATGATTGACAATGACAATTTGTAACGAAGGAGTACAGCCAGCCTATGACTACAATGAGTTAAAACGCGTGTTGTTCGCTGCTCCGCGCGCGCGCACTCTCTCCGCACGCATCGTGTGTATAGACGTGTGAAATTATTGCAATAATGACACTTTGTGGTGTTCAAAATGTAAAAAGTTTAGTAAATCGAATTTTATTTTGCCTAAAGACCTGCTCGAATTTTTGCTATTTAAGTCCTGAACGAAGCCGGAAAAACTAGTTAAAAATACAGAGTATGTTCTTCTTCGTTTTGGCACTTTTCACTTGGCTGAAATTCGTTTGGACTCGAAACAAGTTGGTATAGAAAGAAGAAGTAATAGAGCTGTAACGATTTTATCGATAGGTAACTAAAGGAACTCTTACTCATTTTCCTTTCGTGCCTAATTTTTTTTTTTTTTTTTTTTTTGTTTAATTTGTGGGTCTAAAAAAAATATTTAGTTGAAGTTGCAATTATTTCACAAATCATCTCATTCTCATACAGTCTGTTTCTACCCTTCCATTGTGTAAATATCAGGAGGAAAACCATGAAGTTATGGGAAATATGCTTTTGATGCGTCCTCTGTGCTTCGCGGTTATATGCTTTCGCACAACCGAAGTAAGGCAGCCAAAGACGCTTTTTCTGCCGTAAAAAAAACTTTTGGAAATTATTGTCGAATTTTGTAGATAGATGTTTGACAGAGAGATGTGACATCTGCAAAAAGTATATCACTTTTATCGATAAAAACAGTTTGAATAATCTTATCGATTCGTCTCACCTCTATCGACAAAAATCGATATCAATATTTTGTGTCGACATAATTAAATGTGCTAAATTAATGTTTACCTACATAAAATCAAACTCGATATTATTACAGTTTTAGCCGCAAATTATCTACTTTATTATCTAACCCACTCATTGTATGTTTAGCAATCTTAACATGTACTTATAGGACATATTACCTAGTGTCGTGAAATTCAACCATCCGGGTTTACATGCGCGTGCGACAAAGTTATGTCGACCGAATGCCTATTTTGATCATAGTCATGGAGCGTGTCGATATGAGATAATATCACGACATATCTTGTCGCACGCGCATGTTTACTGCCAGGTCAACATTGTCGTTTAGTGCGTGTTAAGATTGCAGCTTTTCAAAATTGTTTGTTCTCCCAAATGTTTCTTACCGACATGTTGATGTATGTAATATGTTATATAACACATTGAAGTAACTTTTCTATTGATTGCACAAATCAGCATTAAAAAAAACTATGCATAAATTGCTTTATTTTTATACAACAATTTTCTTATTGAAGTATTACTTTAGTTTCACAATTGAAAAGGTTAGCAGTTGTGCAATTAAAGTCTTACTCAGCAAAATCAATTCTAGAACAATGCAGTTTCAGCGCTTATAGTAAGCTACTGCTTACATCGACAACACAGTACGATCCAGCAGAGCAGATAAGCGTTAAAACTGTTAGCAAACAATAAAGGCTCGTTTACACGTAGACAGTAATTTGCGTCGTATTTTTGAGGCGAGCCCGATGATCACCTGTCGAGGCCTAGCGAGAAACTCTCTATGTAAATGCGCCTTTAGTCCCTAAAAAGTTCCTTCCAATGTGTCTGTGCTTTGCCGCTGTCCTTCCGCGTCCCACACATCGCCTGCCCATAGTAGCTCTGTCACATGCCTCGCTACACTAAACACGACCCTAACACCTAGCTAATAAGGGCTACACTTGTATTCTGCGGGTACGTATCGCTTTGGGAAGTTACTTGCGTTTTGTATTTTATGTCGAGATGTTGTGTTTTTGGAGTGGATGGCTTACAGGGTGATGTGTTTCTAAAAGTAAAAAGATTGGTCACTTTGCAACGTTCGGGTAATCAAAAGTTGACAAATAATTAACGGCAATGTCGGTTTCGATACAAACTTTATTGTGCTTAAGGGGACACTTTGCGCGGGCTCGAACTTACTGGTGGGCCTGGCTAAAAATCACGTTGTCTCACCAGGCTTCGTATCCGACAGAGATAGTATCAGTGGTGAGCAGTTAGACGCTAGTCTACAGGCACAACGTTATTGAGTGAGATGCAGGAGCATTTTTGGAAAAAAAAATCGCGAAAAAATTAAGAAAAGTCCAGAAGATCGGGTTTTATGAAAAAACCACTGCATAAATCAATGACGAATAAAGTTTATTGAATTTATTGTTAATTGAACTTTGTCGGTACCGTCTTGGTTTTCGAGATTTTACACTCCTTTTATTACTTAAACACGCTCAAAGTTAGGTTAAATTAGCAAGAAAAACGAATCTTTGTTGGCTCATAACTTTTTAATAGCTTTTTATTTTAGTATTCTGTTTCCGTACAGACAATAATAATAACGAGACAAAACCATACCATGTTTTATTTTTGATGTACATAGTCAAACGGAGTAAAACCCTCCCGAAGTTTGTATGGAAAAAATGTGGACAAGTGTCACCTTAAGGTTCGATTTCCTATGAGAGCGGCTATCGAATAATGCCCGCAGTGACGCATGATCAACCTAAAACGTTGTCACTGCTGGAACACAGGCTTCCTCTCGGTGAAAGGTAGTGAGCCGTAATCCACCACGCGGGCACAGTGCGGGTTGGTAGATGTCACATGTCTTCGAATTTTTGGTTCTAGTACATGCCGGTTTCCTTACAATACTTTCTGTCACCGTTTTGAGAGCAGTGATGTTGAAATAATTTATACAAAGTAAAGCGCCTGTCTGGGTTCGAAACCACGGCCTACAACTCGTAAGTCGCGGCCGGTAACACTGGTCACAGCGACAGCCGTCATGAAAGTAATTTGACTTTCATATTTAATTTTTCAATGATGTCATTCGCCCGTAAATTACGGACACTTTGTGATGGCTACCGCTCTTTTAAGAAACCGTTTCTACATGCTACGTAGCGTCTGCTACTGCAAAATGGCGCTCAAACACCTAAATGTTAAATATTCGAGAAAGACGAAGATTTTTGTCCTCAAAACTCTAGGGATCTCTTCAGCATAAGCATTTCAGATTTGCACAATGCACAATATTATCAGACATACTTGTGAGCTATCCACTTGTTTAGTAAATAACGTGGCTTTTACTGGCGAGGTGTGAGCGAGACAGCTGTTCTTCATCTCTCATCATCATGGTAGCTTCGCTGTCAGTAACATTAGCGGGCATTGAGTACCGACTCTTTGGTTCATAGACCACTGTCTGTCTAGGAAGTCAGCAACATTTTAGGTATAAAAAACGTTTGACGAAAGAACATGGAGGATGAGGATTGAGCAAGCCAAACGTCTCAAATCAACATATCTTTCTCGCTTCTCGAGTCTAACGCAAATAGTTACGATAGAAAAAAAACTGAAATGCTAAAAGCCCGGTTTATATTAGGAGGCTTTGTTCCAAGGTTTTGTTCACATCTTACACAGACAGAATATCAAAAAAAAAAAAAATATCTTTGCAAAACTGCACTTAACACTTACATAAACGGCTGAATTTTCAAACTCAACAATGTTTAAAGTCGCCTTTGATTCGTATCTCCAGCAGTTGTTTTTAGTGCAATAGACTGAATATTTCAATGTAAGGTTTTTTTTACATGGGTTAAACCATCGACCCAGTTTTTGTAATAAGAACATAACCGTTATCGAAATACAGTTCTTAAACAAAACTGACGTTTTGTATTATGAACTTTGTCGTAGTCAGGAATAAAGTTTGAAGTTCAAAAATTACTGTAAAGTTCAAACCTGAGTCTGAAGATAAAAACACACTGTTATTCTATATTTGCACCGAGATGGACACTTCCAAGTTAAGCGTAGTTTGAAAATTCGGTCCCACTCATAGTGGAGCGCAACCAAAGAGTCGGTATGACCGGAGCGGGCAGAGCGGCGTGTAGTATCGCGGTCGTTGGTCGCGTGTCGATGGTGCTCGGTCGCAGGCTGGCTACACTCGCTCGCCGGGCTCGTGAAGCGCCGGCTCAGCGGGTACGTCAAGTGGCATCACCTTGCAGCGCGCAGAGACAACCCTCACCAACATCATCTGCAGCATAGGTGAGCGATACCATTCATTTTTTACTGTTGGAATATTTTCTGTCTTGTGCGGGCATGATATGTACTTGTACAACAAGTAAGAACTGGGGGTCTACTCTTTAAGCACGATGTCCGTTGTTTCGCCGAAGTAAGGTGCTTTCCCTACTACGTATTAGTTATGGACATATGATAAGTTCGGGTCCCGGACTATGAATGATTGATAATACGATTTGACAGCAATTCTTTCTACCGATATGTTTTTGCAAGTCCGAAAAAATGACAAATAATTGTTGTTTTGCCGGATGAATTAGTTTAGGGCGGGCCCGTATCTTCGTTGACGGACTTGGAGAGTAGGCCCCGTGCCGTGTAGTGAAAAGATAGTGCTCAGTCTGGCAATCTTGATCAGCCAAAACTTTTGCTAACTTTGGTAACTGCTGTAAGATTGGTAATGGGATTACCATTTTTTTTTATTGCTTTTTAAAGATTTTGTCTTGTGCGGGCATGGTATGAAAGACATGTTAGATCTGTAGTGATAACTTAGACAGAGAAAAGTAAAGACGGCGGGTAGCCCCATTTCTTTCCCACAAGAAAAGGATATAGTATTGATTCGAGTTATACGGAACGGAAAAGGGTCAGTGTTATACTATTTTTGTTTCTCACTGTTTGCAACAATTTAAGTTTTTCTTAAATATTTTGGTAATGATGATAACATATTGTATGTTATGTGTTTTTATTTAAGAGATATTCTGTCAGTTTTTTTCGTAACAAGAGTGGTTATAAGTCTTAACATCGCGATCAAAATCAATATTTTTATCATAAACTAAAACTCAGTGTTGCATACTTTGTCTCATGTGGCCACGCTACGGAAGCTCAATAGCTTTCTTAATCTAAGAGCGAAAAGATCATGTGTGTCGTGCGCACTTTGGCAACTATGTCCTTATCTTGCCTAGTAGCAAGTCCTACCACCGATCTCCCAGATTGGTAGTAGGACTTTTACTACACGTACTTTTTGAAACTTTTATGTGATCATTCACTCTGAAAACAATATGTATCTGTTTACTAAAAACTTTTTACATTTCGATCTTCCATACATTGCTCGTATAGCGATCTATGGCGGCGTTAGCCTCTTCGCTACGGTCGTGCGCTAATTTTTCGCTGTGCAATAATTTAGTAATTTACTATTAACGTTGAATTGTAAAGCTATTACAAACATTTCACAGATGGGGCAACAGTGAAAGTTGGAGCATGCCGGCGTCCCCCCTCCCGCCGCGCGCGCCCCCGCCGCGCCCCGCCGACTAGCGCGCGCCCCGCGCCGCACTCTGTGGCATCACTCACTTGCAGCACTGCTTACACCGAGACCTGGATCAGTTAGCTCTGCTTGAAAAACTTTAGGACAGTTCTTTTTTCATCCATACTAGACTCAGGCTTATCGAAGTGTAAAAAAACTTCCATAGTTCGTTGTTCTTTGTCTGGACGATTTTTTTTTTCAATTTTTACGGACAGCCAGTTATTCATTTTTGTCCAAGCTTGAAACCATTGTAGCCTTGTGCAGCAAAATTATTTAGCTATGGCTTGAGAGGGAGACAAATCACCACGACAGGATAATATGATACCTGAGAACATGTCACGATTGCCACAGTTAAATAATTTATAAATACTGTAACAAGGTAGAAAATGGTTCGGCTCCTTCTGTTTTTACCAAGAGCAGGATTTTTTTATGCAAATAAATAGTTCATTATTATTTTTTTCGTAAGCAATAGAAACATTCTTTTTTTTAAGCTATGCAAGTAATTGATGCCACGTTGTCCTCGCAACCATTGTTGTTCAACGTACTATGCTATATAATTATATTGATAATAACATAAACATTAGAGAAAGACGGCACGATCGCTTTGTATTTTATTACTGCTTAAGGTACAGTTCTGGTGCACGCGACTGAAATTATCGACGAAGAACTCGAAATCGCTGTCGATTTGCTCCTAGATTTACACACAGCTAACATAGTAGACATAATAAAGTAATAAAGTTTCAGCTTATAAAATAAATATCGTTGTAAAGTTGGTGTACTTGCTAAAGATATTGAATACAAAGTGCCTGACTTAAGACTGAGTTTCTGACTGAGATTAATCTGAGCCCAAAATGAGCTATTTGCTCATACAAAACTGTGAGTATACGAATAAACAAGCTACCTCAATGTGATTCACTTCCCGACTACTTTTTAACATTAAATCAGTCTTCATAGAGTAAGAAATGCAGCATTTTAAACGTAAAGTCTTGGTCGCGATGGCGGATCAGTCGCGTGCGTGGAACAACACCTTTAAGGGACTTGCATAAATTATTCCACACGAATTTCACATTTTCGGAATGTCGGAGTAAAGAAAAGGAAGAGTTTTAATACTTAAGATAAATTCTTGTGACTTCGCGGAGCTTATATGACTCCTGCCTTTCTCACACAATGTCGCAGTTTGTTGACGCCTCCCTCTTAACGTGTGACGTAATTTATGTTATTTCCTTGTGTAAATAGTCATACGACCGTGCAGTATTAAGCAACGGTTTTTGAAGGCTTATCGCGTGATAATAGTGAGCACATGTTCATAATACACGTTAAATGAATATTTTGGAACAAAACGCGTTTAGTAGTTATAAAGGAACATTTAGTACGGAGTTGTGACGTCATAGTGATATATTTTGGGATATACTAGTTGATTCTGTGATTGCGAATGACCTGACTACGGTGCCATTGAGACTGCTTCCTTGTTGGTCGGAGAGATTTTGTTAAAAAAAAAAATATATTTTATTTCTGTAATTAGGTTTGTACAAACACTTTTACACGTTAATCATATTTTTTTAAACTAGATGAAGTCGGGCGTTTCCTATCTGACTACTCTGAGAAGAAAGGCCGAAACAAACTCAGGGGTCACAGTCTCTTTTAAATTCCAGACATAATCTTGGTATACTTTTCATCACCAAATGCAAAAAAAGGATATTTGCTTATGAGCGGCATCAACTAGTTTTTAAATATTTACCATCACGTGTAAAAGTGTCTTAAAAGATCTAATTACAAAATAAACGGTTCATTTAATTTCGATCAAAAAATAGAAGTGAAAACTGATTCAGCGTCACCGACCCGAGCGTAATGGTTCAGTTTCGTTCACGGTTCAGACAGCGTAGAAGTGTTCACTTCTGCTAAAATAAATGAGTTGCATTATGTACTCTTCGCCGACCAATCGGGGAGCTGTTTTGGTTTAAAATAAATCGTTAGCTTACGTTGGGAATGAGCCATACTAGTTTGTATCTACACTAGAACCTAAGGACATCATTGCACATCTTATGACGATTCAATCATTCAAACATTTTCATTGTGTGATATTGCACTATTAGCTTCATCGTAGTCAGGTAATAAAACGTAACGTATAAACGTATTTCGCGTTAAAAATACAAGACTTTTAGATAATTTTCATCCAAAATCAAAATGTCTTGGAACAAGAGTACACCTTTAAAAAATGGAATACCAAAATTTTCTTCCGATATTTAAAATATCCCTTATATTAGGAGCAAAATTGGTAATTTCTGTTGTTAAAATTCAGAACACCATTTGTGAATCACAGACTTTAAAACACTATGTATACATATTTAAATTAACGTTTGTGGGCTAAATACAGGTGTTGCTTTATTAGTGCACAATAATTTTATTTTTATCATTGTTTCAAAGTTTATTCCTGTGTAATTGTTATGCATCAACAAAATACCGTAAAATCATGCGCAATAAATAAACATGGTGCGATTTTAGTAACGTTCCCATTTAAAAATGTGCACCAATAAAGTAAGATCTAATAATTTTAAACGAATTCGAGCAGTGTAGCTTTGACAATATGTACTTTATGTATTGGATGGGGAATTGAGTTTTGGCAGGAAAATGTACTGTTGTGCTTTGAATACGCTTCCATATAAATATGTAAGTAAATAGTATTACTTAGACTCTGTAGTAATTTTAAAATATTGTATTGTATGACTAGACAGATGTTACACAAACACACAACAATCGCAAATTCAAGACTTGATCAAACATGTTTTAGAAGTCACGCGCTAGTTTGAACCCTTCGCCAGTTAGATGACAATCGGCGCGACATTTTTCGTCCCACATCCCTCGTGGGATTAGTCTCAGTTTGACCAAAGCTAAGTATGACACTGGTATTCAAAGCCACATCTTTAAGTTCCAATACCCACGCGTGATTAGATCTACTAGATTTTCAACCGTACCATTTAGCACCGAGATTTGAAAATCCAACTGTTTTATTGACGCGCTAGTGGGCCCTCCGTTGACCAACAATGTGTTTTATTGACGCGCCAAGGGGCACTCCGTTGGATTTTTGTCGCAAGACCGACAGTAGAAAATCAAGTGAGCGATAAAAATCATCACGTTTAAAAATTGCTCTTGTGAAGCTGAGCTAAAGCACAACAGTACATAGTCTTTAAGACTGCATTGTACAGTTGGGGTTGTATTCCTATTCGACAATCAATAGTAATAGATAACCATTTCTATAATTGTAAATATCGTGTATATTTTATTGTAAGTGACAGATAATGCAATACAGATAGCGCAAGATTTTATTTGTAATATACATAGATGGGTTCATTCACTGGTCAGATGAAAAAATTACTTTGTATGTACGGAGATAATACTGACAGAAATATTGCTTTGTGTGTTAACATTTTTAGAAGGAATTTTATTGAACTATGTGTCCTGTTGTGTAATAGTTTCCGATGTAAGTACAAATAATATTTAAATACTACTTTGGACGGTCCCTTTCTTGCTTGTATCCACATACTTTTTTCTTTTGAATGACGATACTGAAACGTTATTTTTGAAAGTAAGTTGATGTGTTTCCATAGAGAGACCTCATATTTCAGAGCTATCGAAAGAAACCGTAGTTCCCGGATCTGACCAGTGAACGCGCCCTAAAGAATTAAGTTGTACTTTGATTTGTAACAAATAGAGCGTCATAGTTTTTACAGCTTATATATTATAATAATTGTAGTATTTAATTGTACATTTCTTTTTTAATATTTTGACCAAATGTATAGATTAAAATCGGATATTTTTTTTGTTCGCTTCGGGTGTACGAGTGTTGTAACTCGACTATCTTGACTTTAGTCGAATAGTTGACTTGTGTCGATTCAGTCAACTAAACTAGACGTTTAGATTTTGGAAAGCTTCGTATAATTGACTTAATAGTTGGTCGGTTTAGTTGGCTGAACATCAATTCGTACAATAAGCAAACGTGATGCGCGTTGGATAGTTTTTGTTCAATTATTTTTTTACAATTTACCCTTTATTTTTGTTACATTAACTTGACACTTACAAATATGAGCCATAATCAACTGTAATGTTCATGTACACAGCATCAATTTGGCATGAAATATTTTTCGGTACATATTTATAGCAATCGCTTGAAATTACAAGAACTATCCATTTAAAGGCTATTTAAAGCAACGTATGTGATTAGCATCGCGTGTCTCACGCTGGGCACCAGTTCCCGTTTGATCAGTGACAGGCATGATTTTGCATAAATTATTAATTGTAAGAATCTGTCTCAATACGAAATACCTCGGAACTTTCTATCTTTGAAAATCTTTTTCTTTAATCTTTAATATGATACAAAAAAAAAACTGTTCTGTTTCAAGAATTGTTGTCGTGCAAGCATCAAAATCATTATTTTCAATTTTCTCTTCTGTTTTCCGCCACAAATAATATAATTAAAAGATTTTTGCAACAAATGTCATGTCACTGAGCAAGCGACGCTAGCGCCCTCTAGTCCGCGCGCCACCCTACGTGCAACCGCGTTAGTTAAGGCGAGACTATATTTAAACAAATATATTTAATAAACAACGATTAACTTGTTTTCTATTATATTATTGCAATAATTATTATTTTATTGTGTATTATATGGATCAAATTTTATTTATTGGTGTTTTATTATAACCACACACGCTTTATCAATGAATGAAAGGTTAAATTGAACCCTCAAAGTCACTGCTAGACAGAATATAAATAACTAGCTTCTGCCCGCAACTTCGTCTGCGTCAGATTTCTTGCTCCCCCGACCCACCCCGTCGTATCGAATCGCCTGGCCGTGCGAGTACTTCGTATTCGTGTTTTTCTTTTTGATCGGCTCCTAAGGCCCTAGCGTGATGTTATATAGTGTATAGCCTTCCTCGATAAATAGGCTATCTAACACTGATAGCCTGCCAGGGGTGCGGGTTTGTTCGAAAGAGACACCACAGCCCCTGGCATACGGGCTACTGAAGGAACACGGGTGGGTTTTAGTCAGCAAAAGTCTGACACGCCCTCCTGCTCCACCCAGAGCGGGAGAAGTTATTTGATGATTTCCCACCCAAAAAAAAAAAAAACTGATAGATTTTTTTAAATCGGACCAGTAGTTCCTGAGATTAGCGCGTTCAAGCAAACAAACAAACACTTTAGCTTTATTATTAGTATTACATTAGATAATACCTACCAGCCTATTATTGCCACACTGCAGGGCAAATGCCTCTTGTAAAGAGAAGGCACGAGCACTCTTGCTCAGACGAGTTAGGGATTATAGACTTATAATAGCTATTTTTTAATCGTTTTAATCCTTTAAAAGGGTCATTGTACTCATCATTATGAACAACTTTTACAATGGGAATCGTGAAATAAAAATGAAATGATCCATACATTTATGTTCGCATAACTCGACGCAATGACATGTATAAGTCAAGGTTTCCTCCTTTTTTATCTTCGCCGATGTCGGTGATATCCAATATAAACTGAGAAAGTACATCATCATCTCCCTAGCATTTCCCAACATATTTGGGGTCGGCTTCCAGTCTATCCGAATTCAAAGAAAGTACATAATGAATTGAAAAGTCAAATTAGTACTTAGAACCCACGTCGTGTATGCAAACAATAACGGGTGTTAAAACCAAGCCACTTGTTCTCCTCGGTTACAAACAGGTTGTAATCATATTTTTAACCGATTTCAAAAAGGAGGAGGTTCTCAATTCTTCGGAGCTTTTTTTTATATATATGTTCCCCGATTACGCGTAGATGGCTGGACCGATTTGATCTTTTGTTTGAAAGGGTATACTACCCAGGTGGTCCCATGATCATCAAGTCAGGATCTGATGATGGGATCCTGGAGAAATAGAGAGAACTCTTCAAGTTTTCTAGGCACACTGGGTAGTTTTTAAAAGAGTACTTTCTAGGAGTGATACTATTTCAATTTGGTGAAGATCTGATGAAGAACTTCGGAGATAGGCAACGGAACTCCTCAATAAATGATAGCAAATGGACTGGGATTGCTGAAATCTCATGTCTGTCTATTGTTTACCAGTTCATAACATAATATATTCACGCCGGTACGCTGTGAAGGGGTAAGCACATGTGAACCACTAAAAAGCTAAAAATAAAAACTTTTTCCAAAAAAATACTAAAAAAAACGAAATTAAAGATATTTTTGACTTTGTAGTGTTTTTCCGCAAGTCGGTTGTTTTTTTTTTTTTTGCAAAAGCTTTTTGTGCTGGACTATACTAGGGAACCTTCCGGTTAACCTTTTATAGAAATTGATGCTCGAAGTCCCAACTTTGTTTTTTCACAAAATCAAGTTTTAAATATTCTAATTAATTTTAAATTCTCCCACGATGTAAGTACTAGCATACACGGTACACCCATAAGCACAATGTTTTACATAACGCAGTAATTACTCAACGTTACCTACCTACTTAAATGAACGAATGCGTAAATAACGGCTATGTGATGGTCTTATTACACCGTGCCTTCCCAAAACTAAACGCTATTTCGAAGTCAGTTGAAATAAACACAAATAAAACGAATATGGCTTTTATTTTAAAAATAATATATTTTGTACAATGTTTGCGTGTAAACAACTATTGCGTCGGAATATAAAATGTTAGAATGTAGTACGGAATATATGCTTATGTACAGTAACACCTAGTGTCAGAGGTTTGAAGGAGAATTTATAGAAGACTGCTGGCAAGGATAACAATGGTTTGAGTAATTTTGAAGCTTTATAAAAATGAGGTTCGTTATTTCTAGCGAAAATTGCTTCAAAGTCACAACTGCTGGTAATAATCATAATTATCATACCTCATGGAGTAGTTTGATAGATTCATTCACATTCTGTTATTGCTCTCGCGTCTTAGCACGGCAATAGCGGCCATTGCCCTTTCTCTAAGATCTGTCCGTAGGAAACTGACATGACGTATCTCCTTTTTTCGTTCATGATTTGTACAGTTGTTTTACTCGTTTTCCCTGTTATATCTTTTATTATCGCTACGAACTGTTTTCTTTCTGCCGAAATATCCAGTATGACCCGCCCACTAGTTTATTGATGTTTTTTCGATTTAGGAACATGTTGAAGATCACGGTTGATATTGTTTCAGGATGTGAACGGACTTTACTTCAGTGCTTTAAATAAAACAATGCTGGTGGGTCAGTGACCGTTATTACTATGCTAAAACGCGATAACTTAAATTAAATGTACCTGGCATGCCTTTTAAGTTCTGTCGCTTACATATTTGCCGCGAATTTAGAACTGTTAAATATTCAAGTTTGTTGGAATTTAGAATATCAAAACAATTAAAGGAATTGGGATTAATGCAATGTTTAGTCACAACGTTGTTTTGAATCTGTCAGGTCACGTACGAAAATTAATTTCACTAAGGAAAATGTCCATGCAATAATTTTCTAAAACTACCGAAGAGGCCTAACACGGCTTCGGTGTTTTGAAGAGGTAACATCTGTGCTCCATGATGGAGCCCCATGTCTGCGGACTGTGGAACGCTGGTATTTGGAATTCCAGAGTGGACATACCTACCAGTCTTAGTGCCAAATCTCGTGAAGGACGTCCAAAATCTGCCTTCACTGAAGATAACGTCGTTGCTGTGAGACAACTAATCCTCGAAGATTGTCATGTGACATATCGGGAGATAGAGGCGTTATGAGGCATCTCAGGGACAACCATTCAGAAGATTTTGCATGAGGCGCTTGGTGTGAGAAAGCTAGTTTTTCGTTGGATCCCGTAGGTATTTCCTTTCTGACGATCATAAGGCGGCCCGCGTCAGTTGGTGTTAGAAAACTCTTCAAAGGTTCAACCAAGGAGAGTCAAATCACGTCTACGACATCATCAGTGATGATGAATCTTGGATCTATGCCTACGATCCTGATTCCAAACAACAATCCACAATCTGGGTCTTCCAAGACGAGCCCAAGCCGACTAAAGTTGTTCGCTCTCGAAGCGCTTCAAAGAAAATGGTAGCTACGTTCGTGGCGAAAACAGCACCCTAATTGCGTAACTCACGATTGATCATAATTGGTTTCGTCTTCACAGTTAAACAATATCCATTGCGTTATTTATGTTGTCGAACAGACACATTTTTCGAACATATGAAGCAATGGTTTAACAATCCGTTTCACCACGATACAGATTATGATGAATCGTGAGTTACGCAATTAGGGTGCTGGTCATGTTGCAACGATTGTACTTGAAGATCGTAGAACGATTAATGCAGAGTAGTATACCCGTGAGTATACCACAGTTTGTTTACCACAAGTCATCGCCGGACTTCGGAAATCTAACCCAAAGCGACGCATCATCCTACACCATGACAACGCAAGCGCACACAGCGCTCGTCGAACGATTCAGTATTTGAAGCAGGAAAACTTAGAAATTCTAGACCATCCTCCATACAGTCCCGACACCTAAGCCCTAACGATTTCTTTACATTTCCCAAAATTAAGAAAACTCTTCGTGGACAAAGTTTCCAGTCCGGTGAAGAAGCTGTCGACGCTTTCAAATCAGCAAAATTGAACACCCCTACTTTGGAGTGGGATGTTTTAATAACTGGTTCGAGAGAATGGAAAAGTGTTCCGGTCAAGGACCTTAAATGAGAAGACAATTGATTTGAACCCGATTCGGGTGCACGTGGTATTTTATAGGTTAAACTACGTGGAGAATACTTTGAAAAACAATAAAAAGTACTATAACGTTCTAGTTTTTTGTTTTTGTTCAAACGACACATTTTAAAAGGCACGCCACGTATTATTTGGGTTTCATCGAATTTCTCCTTATGAAATGTAAAAAAATAATTACTAATAGGAATATAATTAATAAGGCAAGTTAGAATTATTGCTGTTAGAACTATAGGTCTTAGTACATAATCACATATTATAAACTTATCAATAAGGGGGAAATTATAACCTCTTCTGAAAACAAGAATATACCCCAACTTTACTAAATAATGATTACCATGATAATAACGTCTTGCCAGCAGTTTAACAAATGATCTATTTAAAATGATATTTGAACAATTAAATTTAGAGCAATAAATAAAAATAAAACAATCACATAACTATAACATTTAACACTTTCTTTGGTACAATCAATAATAGGCGCTATGTCACATCATGATTTAAAAGGGAAAAGCTAATTCAATCAAATAAATAAGGAACAAACAACAAGGCTCATTTTGACATGATTGCAGATCTTTTAAAAATAGAAAGAATCTCTTCATTTGATGTCTTTTAATATTCTTAAAATTATAATGAGTAAAAAAGATTAAAAGGCGAAAGGGCCAGTGTAGCCAGCGAAATTACACAGTGCGCAAACTGTAACCATGAATTCAGCATATCACTCTAGACCCCGCAGAACTTTTTCGTAGGTTATACGAAAAATAAATCAGCTTTTCCATACATATTGACTGCGTAGGTATTGCGCTTTTCTATGAAACAGCGGATTTTTTTCTTCTGCGCTAGGGGTTCTAGAACGATGTGCTGAATACATGGATACAGTTTGCACACTGGTTAAAAATGTATTCTGCATAACTGCTAAAGATTAGATTGCCCTAGTGAATTACTATCTCATGTTTGAAGGCTATTTCTAACTTTAGAGATTTTGAATTTCGCGAGCTACCTTATCGCTTCCGTATTAAATCTGCGATTATCTCAAAACGAAACCTCGCAAATTATATTAATTCAAATTGCATTAATCAAAATAGTAATAAATCTTTATAATTAAAAATAATCAACATATAAAATGGCATTAAAGACTTAAACCACAAACTATTTCAAGTTTCTATAATATTTTATAAGATGTGTTCATATTGCTAATCTGCTGCTTAGAACTAGTAAGAGATATAATCACCCTAGGTGAAAATTGAAACTATTTTTATCATGTCTTGCTATGCCATTTACATTTTCAACTCTATTATCGAGATGGTAACGATTATAATCGCCCTTCCTCTGCAACTTACTTATATATTAGTGCAAGGTATATGCGACTGCCAGACTGATATTTTGGAAGAAACTAGCAGGCACATACTATCTTGAATGAGCAATGCCCATCAGATTACCTAGACCTCTTTATAAGTCTGGTTACCGAAGACTCAACGCAGCGAATAGTAAGCTATATTCTCAGTGACGTAAAGTGGACAGTTCTAAGAACATCCGCGAAGGTATCAGATGCGCGGTTGTTATTATTTTGTGCTTTAAGATGCTGATAATAATGCCTATTATTCAATAACAGCTGAGCATAGTAATCTATCTGAAGCGAGTATAATTATTTTCTTGTACAGTCGACTACACGTCGGTGCTAACACTAGCCTAGCGTAGTACCGAGTTTCAAACGAATGCCAGGCCAATTTATACTGCTTTTATTACCACTTACGTGTGGCCTACTGTACATACAATACAATGAGGAATAGAGCCTCGAGCCTACAAGCTACAGCTTATACTAATTACAAACTATAATAAATAAAATCAACAACAAAATAGCGAATATCGCGATTTAATACGACCATAAAATTTTTCAACAGCCTCGTTCATTCCTCACATTATCCGGTAAGATCTGACTAGTAACACACTGTTAAGGACGTTCAAAGGGGAAGAGCCCTGGCCTGTTTTGCCAGATAAGTCTGTGTTAACATATCTGGCAGATATTTTTATATAAATTCCGTGGCGTATTTTTTTATTAGGATGATTTTGCCAGTGTAACACAGGCTCTGCAACTTACATTTTAAAACGTCCTTGGAGCTAGGGTTGATAAGGCTTATCAAAGATCAAGTTATTGACGAAGCCCTTGTGGCAAGTAAACCTTTTTGCCCCAGTTACTTTACTTGAATTTTTGGTAAACGCCCTTCTATCACGTTTTTCGAAGACTTAATTTATTTCAAACAATCCCTTTCAAAGCTTAGTTAGGTACATAATTTAATAATTTATCTTATTTAACAATTCAATAGAATGACAAAATAACACATCAAAACTTTTAATAGACCGAATAAGTACTAATGCCATTGAGCATATTTTTTTTAAACAAATTTTTTGACTAGTGGCTAACTAGAGGAGTTGTATAATTATAATTTTAACTCTAGATATGTAGCTCTCATATGAGATGTAACCCCCTTCCCAGGGGCGCCAAAATATCGTGGCGGCATTTTGTTGCACACTGGATTTTCAACCCTCGGCGTTGAGCCAAGCATTTAGAATCCAACAGTGTGTATCGTAGCGCGTCAAAAAACACACTGTTGGATTTCGAAATTCTAGGCACTAAGCAGAGCGTCGAAAAACGTGTGCGAAAAAACAATCGACACAAGAAAACATCGCCCGTGTGAACTTGGTCTTATTAATTAAACATTTCGTTCATAAAACTATTGACTTACGTTATGTTACTATATGTGCAACTGTTTTTTTTTTCAATATGGCGCATCTTTATATAGCGGGAAACTTTTCTCTGAAAGGCGGAACACGATTCTATAAAAATAATATTTTGTGTTTAAAACGCTGTTGAGAAGAGAATTGACGAAACATCGAAGTTGCTAAGGTATTGAGATATTAAAAACAACTATACCTACGTGTTTATAATAATTTATGTCAATAATGTCCTTTTTCAGCAAGGCACACCACTAGGTCCGGTCTACTCACGAGCCCATTCAATTTAGTATAAATATCTAATTTAAGCTTATCTACTTTCCAAACATGTTTAATACAAGTGTACCTTCACGACCGTTATCCCTTTGGGAGTGAGCACAGCTCCAAGCGATGCCAACACTGTGGGTCGATGACATTCAAATACTGCACATCATGACCTTTTCAAAGTCTGCGAATCTAACGTTGTACGTCCAAAAGACGCTGACATAGGTCATTGATGCACTGGAGTTAAGTTAAATATTATTTTTTGGATATAAAGGTAACCTCATCCCATTTCCCGCCGCATTTAGAAGCCTACGCGTGTTGTTGTGATGCCGCCAGCTAAGTCTGTGCATTTGCGATGCTGGTCGTATGCCTCCAACGTCCTCCATTATTGCTGTCGCTCCAATACTTAACCTATAAGCACAAGAAGATTTGCTGATGGTGATGTTTAAGTTGATGGCTTAAGCCGAATTCACCAACGTTGGGTAGGTATATTTTATTCCTGGAAAAGAACTGGGACAGTTCTTGTTTAGAAAAACTTCAAATTTATTCCTCGAATAAGAGTTATCTGACGTTGCTTTAATCAGCCCATGGTAGGATAACAAATTAATGACCACGCGATTCTAGAACCCAGGCTGAATCAGGACTCACTTGTCTTTACATTGATCCGCAGCGCCGCTCAGAAGCCTTAGTTGAGTTTCATTTAACCATCTCGATCAAACGCATCGAGCGCGTTTGGCGCTCCGATGGACCCTGGATTGTTGACGGACCAATCGGAGCTCCGAACGCACTCGTTGCGTTTGATCAAGATGGTTAAAATAAACTCACACTAGAGCCACTGATAGAGTTCATTTCGATACCTAAGCACCAGTTTTCAGCAGAGTTCAGTTACCATACTAATACTTCGTCGTTACACTCTGGAGCATGCAGGGCTCCGTTCCCTACTTACCTTAAAGTCTAATGCGGCCTGCCCCCTTTCCCCGCCCGCTGCGGACTCCCGGGCACTGACGAAGACGATAGGCCGAGCTCCAGAGCGATGTTCTTGTCCACAGGGCTCCGCTTCAGGTAGTCCGATATGTGCTGGACTATCAGGTCAATGGCCACTGGAAATAAGACGATAAAGTCAGTTATTACATTTACTTATGAGACCTAGTAACAACGCTACAAGATTCGTTTGGCGGTGGCTATTAAAATCAGTACTAACGCCGTCATCTCGTTTATCGGTTTGCTATAATTATAAAACGTTCATAATTTATTGTATTTTCCAATAAAGCTGCTTTTTTACCGGTATTGGACGCTTCCTTTTTCCTAGCTCGTCTTTTAACATCAACACTCCAAGTCTTGTACTTTATCTAGTTTTCGTTTTATTTGTAATCGAAAGAAAAGTAAACAAACAAAACAATAACTGCTTGTAGACGTTGAACAGTGCTGCCACCTATGACGAGCTTTCAGTTTTAAACCCAATTTCATAAATGTTTACCAACAACGTCAGTGTCATTAATGCGCCAAAAGATCCTTGTAGTACATACGTATGATTCTAGACAATGACGTTATTTTAATTAAATAATCTATTGCTACGTATGGTTAATGCTGACTTATAATCTAGCTACGACTGAAAACTAAATATTTCTACATAATATAACAATTCACAGTGAGAGTTTTTGGCGGGATCGCGTTGGAACATGTCGCACGAACTTTCATTTCCATGAAATTTTGTGAAATAGCGAATTAAATTGTATAATTTTGGTAGTGAATTATCCAATTTTAGTTACGTGTGAGTGCACAAGTGTAGTGAAGGTATATATATAGGATATGTGACTAACGTGGACTTTTCGTGTTCCCCCAAAAACTCCTAATAGGTTGTTGTAAAGTTACTACCGCTTTACAATAACTTTGACTTGACTGACTTTAGACGACTAAGACTTTTTTGTAACTTCTTGCCTGATAACGGGCCATTTACATGATCGATTTTTTTTTGAAGATTCATTACTTACTAAAAAAAAATCATAGTGAATCGATATTTTATGAATTATTATTTAACTATTTATTTATTTTTATAATAATGGATATTTCTCGTCCGTCATGCTATACGTTATGAGCATAAATTTTATTTTATTCATAACCCTAATGAAAATGAAAAATACCGACAACAGCTTCCCATGAATGTTGCCTATGGATGGATAGGACCAAGAAGTATGATGAGGCAGCCTACATTTACTACACTCGAAAGCTCTGAAGAAATAGTGTACCAGGTGTAAACATCGTGTAAGCTTGCAAAAAACGCGAAAGAAATAATTAAGTCAGAAAAAACATAAATATGGAAGAAAACGGATGGAAAAAGATTACATGCAGCAGAGATGTCGAGATGGATGTGTAGTGAGATGACAATGGATAAAGTAAGAAATGATTACCATGTAACGTGGTGTATAGGGATGCAGGGCTGAATTGGGACGAAACTTTCAAAGAGATTTTAACGTTGAAGTAGTAGGTATAGTTTGTTGGCAAAAAGGGTACGTAAAATTTTGTGTATACAGTAAACACATTAGTACTTTTTGACAGCGACGCTGGCAGAATTGTCGAAACCGGCTCAATTGACAAAAAGGAAGAAAAAAAAAACTTTTTGACAGTTAAGTACCTACCTAACTAAAATAATTAAATGTTAAAATCCCGTTAGAAGTTTCGTCCCCATTTACCCCAGCATCCATATTCACCACGTTATAGTGTCAGAAAAGTTGAAAGGAAATCGTGTCTTGGCATACCAAGACTCGATTTCCTTTCAGCTTTTAAACTGGCACCACTTAACTTCGCTTTATATACCGTAAAATGTGGTGAATATGGATGCTGGGGTAAATGGGGACGAAACTTTTAACGGGATTTTAACATTGATATAATTTAGTTAGGTACTTAGTTGTCAAAAAGTACTAATGTGTTTACTGTATACACAAAATTTAACATGTCCATAGACATGTGATGAGGAGGGAAGACGAATGATGATGAAATGTGGATGGATGGAGAGGGAAAGAAAGACCAGACCGTGTGAGATAATAAAGCTCATAAACACGATGTAATTTTTTTGCTTGTGGTATTATACAATAAAATTGAAACAACCAATTACTTGCATTCTCTAAACACTGAACACGGTGCACAATTTATTATTGCTTCAACTTATGGTATGCCACAGGTAATTTCATCGCACCGTGTTTATGAGGCCTCAAAATCTAGCTTTTAAACGGTAACTGATCAGGTTCTACATGAATTAAAAATAAATGCAGATTCAAGTTTGCAAACACTTTATTCCTTTAATTAAAATATACATAAATGGCTTCAATTATAAGTAGGTAGATTGTTTAAAATGAAAAATTATATAATAATTACACAGGCAATAAACATTAAACAGATACACCATTTGTGCTGATTACATTAAAATATACCTTTATGTTATGCATAAAACAGCCAAATAATACCTAAACGTTATGTAGTTAATATTGCACAGAGGTCGTATAGGGAAATATTGAATAAACTTTTCGAAATTAAACTACATTTAAGGAACGAATAACGCCATCTCTTTCATGCACTGGGACAGTGATGACTTACACTTCCCTATACGATCCTAGTACGACATAAAGCAATTTTGTTTTTTTGATGATACGGCTAAAGCCTCGCTCTCACACTCAGGTTCAAATACGAGGTTTTGCCCAGCAGTGGGATGATTTTAGATTGGTGGTATGTTTTTTAATTCATACAAAGATGCCAACATTTGTAAAAAGATTCATTTTATGGTAATAAAGGCTGCTTTATGCAAAACAATGACAATATTTAAAGTAAATATAGAGGACAACACACATTGATTCAACTATACAAATCAACGCGTCAACTGTATATAAATGCTAAGGAAAATGCTGAAGCCCTACATAATAATAATATAATAATTATTATAGTATGCGATTGTGCATAAACAATATAATACTCCTATGGGAAAGTTAACTAGGAAATAAAGGACAGACAATGTCTACTTTAAAAAAAGTAAGTAGGTATCATATATTTTTTCTTTCGTAAAGAACATTATTCTTATTGTAAAGATTATTTTCACCATGTTACGTCACGTTAAGGTATATGCGCTAAGAAAGCCCGCGATTTATTTGTTCCGTTTTACGATATTAAGGATTTTTTTTTTCTTGGGCTACTTTAGAGCTTTCCCCTTAATCTATATTTAATTTTACAATTGAACAACATAACCTATGCGTTGTTAATAGGAATACTTGACTCTAAATTACTGAACAAGGTATATCAAACTGGAATAAAAATTTAGTCTTAACAGAAAACAATTAAAAAGGTTTCTGTGAATAATCACAAAAAAAAAGAACAAGTTAATTCGCCGAAACCAATTTTTTTTTACAATATTAATTATTGACTAAGATATTTTTACAACTAAGATAGATACTCCTTGTGTTGAACGCGCACTTTTGCGACACTGATATTTATAGTCTCTAGCAAAAAGGTTCATTTAAATATTTTGAAACTTGAGGCAAAAGTTGATATTTATTAAATGAAAAATATGTGCAGCAGTTGATTTATTTATCCAAACAAGACGGATAAGATTACCCTTCGGCAATAATTCCGTACAATCTTTCTTCCCTTATTGAACCCCTCTAGGGGATGAATTTTCACAATTCGCTCCTTCGTTAAACAAAATGAACTCTTGTGTAAATGTGCGATGCCCGTCAGTGACATTAAGATTTTTATTAATTAGAATATGTGGTTCATTGTCATGCAATATTTTTTTATCCCTTAAAGTTGGAATAGCATTCTTCACATATACATTAGGTATGATTACAAATCGTAGCTAATAATACCAACACTCCACAAATATTAAATCGTGATGACTACTCACTGATACCTGCACCCAATTGTGTGGCACTATCAATCAAAATCTAAATCATTTTGAAGGAATACATTGGCTAATACACTACTTTATATGTTCGAAAAATATGTCTGCTCAGCAACGTAAATAATGCAATGAAAGTTGTTGAACTGTCAGTCAAATGTAAGCCATTCCTAATGTCCCCCCTGAGTGGGTTCCCGCATTGTCGTTGCGGGGGGCTCAGTAACCGTGGATTCCGGCCACGGTGAAGCTAAGAGGAACCCAAAGGTGGGGCCGCTCGTCAGGGCTTTTGCCTCAAAGCCGACGACGTAGCGGCCAAAAAGTAGGTTGCGGTGAGGTGCACCGCAACTGAGGTGGGCCGCGATGTCGAATGGGAGGCATCGCGGCTGAGGGTTACGGGCTGCGGTAGAGGAGGAGTGCCGGTGCTTCTGAGCAGCGCTCTTCCCTTCCGTGGCCTGGACGGGGCCGCCACCGTTTGATGGCGGACGCGGTGGGGCCGCAGGGGAAGAGGAGTGTCGGTATAGCGTCAGCCGCTCTCCCTATCCCCTGCGGCCGAAAAGTGGTAGACGGGACGGCGCGTTGTGTTCCGCACGCGCGCCGTCAAAGATGTCAGCAACGACCGGTGGGGTCCGCAAGGGCCGATGCCTGCCAGGGGTGCGGGTTTGTTCGAAAGAGATACCACAGCCCCTGGCATACGGGCTACTGAAGGAACACGGGTGGATTTTAGTCAGTAAAAGTCTGACACGCCCTCCTGCTCTACTCAGCAGGAGAAGTCATTTGATGATTTCCCACCCAAAAATAAAAAGTCATTCCTAATGTAAGTGTTTTACGCAATTACTCCTCTGGTGGTCGCAAAAGTCAGCGTTCAACTAAAAGTCCAATATAACGACATACAATTTTACATTTTTTACATATATTTTTTTCCGTTTTCCACTACGTTTTATCACATTTCATTATTGGAATTGGCCACGACCTCTGTTTCTTTCAGATTTAATTTCTATACAGACTTGGAATCCGGCAAATTTACATTTTTACGTTAGCATCACTAATATTGTATTGCGAGTTACTTAGAACAAGATTAATTGTTTTTAATAGTATTGAAGAAGATTATCACAAGACAGCCCCTTTTCACACCACTTTTGACTTTATTTTGCTAATTAAGTTGGTGTTTCATACGAATATCGTCGTTAAAAATATAAGAGTAAGGAGTTCTTAATAGTATGAAAGTAATTCACATTTGCTAATATTAATATAAATATTGTTGGCATAACAATAATGATCACTTTCGTATGATACTCTAACTTTGCTTAGCAATGTCAAAGTAGGATCTGCGTATTTTCCCTGGTTGCTGTATAACCAGATCTGGATATCTGGTAGCGAAAGTTTGGAAAACCGGACGATCAGTTCCTGTGAATGCTTTCGGGACCTGGTACCCAGCAGCCGGGTAGTGTGAAAAAGGTCTAATATTTAAATCGAACTTCTGTGTTTTCGAATTAATGGAGAAACAGATGGCGCACAGGTGACATTTAGTTGTGAACAGTTTAAATACAATGGAAGTTCTACCACTTTCTAAATGATCGTATTGATGTGTGAAGTCTTTTACAATTTTTTGAATCAGTCTGTAAATTATACATACATAAATATTTATCTATATGTATGCGAGGGACTATATTACAAGAATATAATTTTATATATTTTTGCCTGTGGTTTTGGTCGGCATTTTTTGTGACCAAAAATTATATTAAAGACAAAAAAACAAAGAGAACTGGCTTCGCCCATTTATAAATTTGGTATAAATAATTTTTAATTAGATAAAAAGTTAGCTTAATAATATACTTGGGACCTTTTGCGGTTAAATTTAGTGCTCAGGGTGACAGGGAAATCGACGCGGAACCTATTACCATGAATTCGTCGGTTATTTATTTTTAAAATAGCGGTCGGATACTTTTGAGTTTGACCGTGTAGTTATTGCACTTTTCTATGAAAAAGGAGATTACATTATTGTGAAAGTAGCCAAAAAAATTTCGCGTGTTTTGAATCACGATTGCTGAATTCATGGTTACAGTTAGGGCTCCATGTTCCTACCACCCTGCAATTATAATATAATTTCGGTCAAAAACATGGCTATCTTTACTAAAAATCTGTTGTAAGAAAAATAGATTATTTTTTAATAGCTATTACTGTTTTGTAATTATTCGTAAAAGGCAATGGTAACTTGTAATCCTAATCTACATAGTTTCACGTACTTACACAATTTTAAGAAAAAACAATGCATAATTATGGTAGAATACATAATATATATAATATTAATTGAGGCAGTGAACATTGACAAAGAAAATTTCCTTTTTACACACATATTTGAATATAAGACAGAAGATGTAAGTAGAGTAAATTATCTATAATAATATAAAAGAATCATGTACTACGTATATATTGTGCGCAAAATAGTTTTCAGTAAAAGTTTTTTGATAAGCGCGCCTCCTATATAAATATTTTGGACTTATATTAACAAAACTTCGTAACTAAGAAAACTTATATCTACTATTTAGACTTGTCTATGTATTTTGTGTATAGCTTAGCTTTGACCAAACTGAAGCAACGCCTGCGCAGGATTAGGTCTCGTAATCTGATCGCGCCAATTGTGTCGAACTAACTTGGATAGCGGAATTCCAAATCATTAAGGTGGAAGCTCAAGGGCGCGCGAAATAAAAAAATACTTAGGTTTTTTTGCAATTTGGATGTCTGTGTCAGCTGTATGTTGAACAAAATATGATTCGCGACCGTAACACGTACGTATTTTTAGAATTATAATAATTAAAATTCTCAATACAACCCTAAGTTTTGCAAGGGGTGCGGGTTGTTCGAAATAGATACCGTGGCCCCTGGCATACGGGCTACTGAGGGAACACGGGTGGGTTTTAGTCAGTAAAAGTCTGACACGTAGAGCGGGATAAGTTATTAGATGATTTCCCAAAAAAAAAAAAACAAAAACCCCAAGTTCATATCATTTCACTCAATGACTATTTCATGAAAAGTCATTGTGTAAAGCCGTGTTGTTGTTACGGTCACGAATACCGTACGCAAAATACGCGCTTTGACGTGGAGTTGCGGACACTAGCCCGTATTATCTACGGTCACGAAATATATTTTTATTAACATACAATCTGGCACTGGCCTAAAGTAAAAAGAAAAGAGAAAAAAAAGAAAGAAAATTTAAATTTCGCGGGCTACCTTACCGCTTCCATCTTTAAACAACCGAGACGCACAGTCGCTTCTTGCTTCCCACGCCGGATGCACTTCAGTGTGGCGAAAGTTTAAAAAAGTCCACCAAAGGCTTTGATATTCATTTCAAAGACTGAAATTATACCCAACAATGGCTTTTGAGCACAGAAGCAAAAAAAAAAAAAATTATCTAAATATTCTAAATATATTATGACATTGCGCACCTATCCGAATCAGACAGTTAAAAAAAATGCATTATTTTCATTTCGACCACTTACAACCAAAAAATTTATGAAAAATTTGAATGAATTATTACTTTGATGGCGTATTTTTAAATACTGATCACATATCTTACCAGGTAACCCTGATATAATTCAGTACACATCTTACTTACCAAATTATTATCCGTCAAAATTAATTTTGCCATTATAAACTTTAACTCCCAATAGATAAAGCATATATAATTTAGTCAATAAAAAAAAATGTTGGTACAAATTTTTGTAGGAGTCATAAATATTGGTATGCCAATAATTGTCTATGAAATATTGGCGTCAAATGTTGGGGCAATTGTTACTCTGTGAAGCAAATTGGATTACAATTCGAAAAATATTATTGTATGGGGATATAGAAATATATGATTAATAAGTAGATTTCTGTAAGATAATTAATTGACGTTAATGATCAAGCCTTTGCACAGTAGGTTAAATTGCTGTCATATCTCACTTTAGACTGCTACGAGCAACTTTTGGCGCCTGGATTACATTGAAAGGGGCCGTTTTATGTTTTTGTGAATTTTTTATTTGGCTTTTCCACCTCAACTACCATTCTCTAATTAACTAGATACTCTACAAAAATAAACACAGTTTAAAAACCTTCTATATCCCCACATGTTGAGTGAACACGTTATACAAATACACTTAAACTATATGCTTTGAAAAGCGTCAGCCTTATAATAAACAATAATGGACCTTAACTACATATTACTTATACATATAGATATTGGAGAAATACTTCGCTTACAGCGCACGAGAAACTGTATCTATACAAAGAACTGGAATTTGTAATTATTTCTATAAGGTCCAGATTCCACTGCGTTTCGACGACAGATGTCGAGTGACGGTTTGTACTTAATAACCATACAATATGGAGACGACAATACATTAAAATTCGTATATTTATAATTACGTTAACTACTATTCAACGAACACACTAGCAATCTTAATACTCATTTACCTACTTTAAGGGGAATCTAGTCGCGGGCTCGAACTCACTGGTGGGCCTGGCAAAAAAGCACGCTGTGTCACCAGGCATCGTGTCCGACAGAGGTAGTATCAGTGATGAGCAGTTAGACGCCAGTCTACACGCACACCGTTATTGAGTGAGATGCAGGATCATTTATAGTAAGAAAAGTCCTTCGGAAGATCGCTGCATAAAACAATTACCAATAAAGTTTATTGAACTTTTCGATATTTGAGCTTTGTCGGTACCGATTTGGTTTTGGAGATTTTACACTTCTTTTATTACTTAAACACGCCCAAAGTTAGGTTAAATTAGCAAGAAAAACGAATCTTTGTTGGCTCCTAACTTTTTAATGGCTTTTTATTTTCGTATTATGTTTCCGTACAGACAATATTGATAGTAAGACAAAAACATACCATGTTTAATTTTTGATGTACATTGTTGAACAGTGGAGTAATACACTCCCGAAGTTTGTATGGGAAAAATGTGGACTAGATTCACCTTAAGAGGAAATAACAACGTCAATAACCAGTCTGCTCATTACTACCTACTGTTTATATTAATTTGAAAAACCCCTTGTTATTTCGATTCTAATATTTATTCAACAGTTAGTATTGTCAATTTTTATTTATTGTCGTATTATCATCTCCACATTGCATATTAATTGCTACTGAATAATTAATTGTAAAAAGAAACTGTTCGGATAATTTAACAGTGCAATTTGTCTATTTGATTGTCTATTTTCTGAATACACAGTGGAAGTTATACCTATGGTTATAAATAAATTGAAAGGTGGTATAAAAAAAATGACATTTCCTCAGATTAAATTAAAGTAAAAATATTTCCGAAATGTATTTGCTGTCCTCGCTCTTTGTAGACTTATGTCATCTCTCATGTGCTACAAGCAATAGAATCGGATAATATGTTTACAACAAAGTGTCTGAGGTACTGGGACGTGACATAACCTCAAAGGTCGGAGCTCGTCTGTGACCTCGTGATCTAACTACAAAGTGTCATTGAAATAACCGAAAACTTCCTAAGGGGTCATTGCACTCATCATTATGTTTTTTTTTTAACAAGGACATGTGGCGACATCTACCACGTTACATGCAAACTATTCATCACACTTCAAAATCCTGCGTTTACCGCGCAACTTGCATATACATTTATAGCTCTTTTGAACTCCTCTCCTATCGCGGTTATGCTGGAAGTGATTTCTTTAGAAATAAGCATCACGTTTGTATTTTTTTCCATCTTCCTTTCCTTTTCTGCTCATATGACAGCACACAAATGGGCAAATAAAATAAATAATATACAACGTGTCGAAATCAATCGTCAGATCCACCAGACATTACGCCCTGATCCCTGAGACCGCGAAGAAATATCAACTGTTCCCTACATTTCATCGAATTATGCGAAAATAAGTAAACGTATGGAACAGCAGTTTCTTTCGTTCACCGTGATGAGTACAAAGACCTCATAAGAGGGGTTTTCATCATGCACATTGTACACTCGTTATAAAACTAACCAAAGATGTTCACATAATGTATTTGACAAAATTACACTAACCAAAACTGAATGTCTGTCAAAAGTAAAGAAAACATACCTCAAATCTTGTTTAGACAAATATCATAGCAAGTAGATCACAAAGTCACACACTGTCGTAAGAACTAGGACTATCGGCTCAGGGTATCTTCTGAACTCCCAGACATACGTCTTCCAGTCGTCTCGTCCACCTCCGGATGTCCATTGCACCCATTCACAATCTTCGGCGGCGAAGCTCTCTTCTTATACATGATATCCCATATATGATGCACGATTAGGTCAATAGCCACTGCAACAATGCAAAACGGACTTTAAACGCGAATTTATACGGTCGCTTTTCGCAGCTACATAAGAGCATAGCCGCTGCAAACTAATTTTGCATTTTTTTTTTAAAGTTCGAATACAGAATCTGGCAGTATACGACCTCGTTGCAGTGGCTATGACCTTGTGTCACTTACCTTGGCTTTAAAATAACACTTAGTATAATAAAAACGGGTTACGTAATGCGAAGATATAATACTAAATAGTAGATCTATCACAAAAAAAAAAACTTAGCCGGTGATTCGATATTTGGACGAGTATTGAAGAAGTGAGTAAAATTTCAAGGACGCGTCATGTGGGTACATCTCGTAATATGAGAGAAAAGAAAGATATAATAACTCTCTGTCTCTGTTTTGTAACCTAAAAGTCTGTTTTCTGCAAACGTTTGACTGTGCAAATAAGTACTTAAATAATGATAATCGCTAGTGTTAAACACGGCAAGATTTTCGAAACGGAAGTTACTTTTAGTTTATAAACGATTCAAAAAAGTCTTCATTTTCGTTTTTTTTTTAACTAAGTAACATAAATTAATAATCATGTCTCACCCAGATTGTCGGCTCCTCTGGGAATGATGACGTCAGCAAACTTTTTGGTCTGCAAACAATGAAATAAAAATTAATTCACTGTATTTTGTTTGTGTATCGTTGGTCTAGCGAACGCAAGCGCTTCTGCTGAGCACGAGGCGCCGAGTCGGTTTCCCAGATGGGGCAAAGGGCAACTGGGGTTTTCCATTTGGAATTTCTGTTATTAGCATACCAGAGTCTGGATTTGTACACAGTTGACGGCAGTCCCTTATTAAATGGGACTTAAAAACGGACTGAGGATTACAGGCATGGAGTTATGTATGTAATGCCTTTTTTTTGTGTATAGTTACGTGAAGACATGTTTTAATAACACAACTCATTCATCCTAAATGCTGACCGTCGCTTTTAACAACAGAGAAAAATGTTCTTCAACAATCTCTCAGCTCGTGGCTAAATGATCACAGCCGCACGGGTCGTTCATACGGGTTAATCTACGCTTGACGCGGCCGGTCTGTGGGTGGGGAAACCATCTTGACATACCAAGATCCCTCCATGCCTCGGAAAGCACCTAAAACCGTTGGTGTCGGCTGCCATTCGTGGATCTATGGCAGTAGTTACGCGACGTCAGAAGCCTGACAACCAGTACCACCAGGAGCTATCGTATTACCCAGTAACTGAGTTGTAAAGGTCAGATAGGCAGTCGCTCGTATGTAAAATACTGGTAATCAGCTGCATGTAGACGTATTTAGTATTCATTTCAGCTAGATAACTCGCCGCGTTCCTGAGAATAAGGTCTTGACAGACTGACGGGCAACGAAGTGATCCTGTAAGTAAATCCGTTTCTTCCTTGAGGTACGCAAGCCTAAAAAACGTAAAAAAAAAAACAACCGACTTCCAAAAAACACTAGAAAGTGAAAAATAACTTTAATTTCGAAAGTCGGTGACTTTGGACATGTATTTTATTAATTTCTTGTCACCGCTTTCCGAAATTTTTCACTTTTTAGTTATTGTACCCACTCCACACCAATTCATCATCCTTGGGGTCAAAACAATGCATATTTATGCGATAGCAGCAATCGCGATCTATATGAAATTTAAATGGGACCATTTCGGAATAAAACCCTTTCTAAAAAAAAAAGGAATTTTGCATATCGGTCTATAAATGACGGTATTATGCCCGAATCTGCACCTAACTCCTAAGTTAAAGAGTTGTACCTTCCATCATCAGCTCAGCGTCATGAGATGACGATGACCATACGCAAACGTCTCAATAGCATTAGAAAACATGAAAAATATTGTTAATACCTATAAGATTTAAGGGTTGCCCTCGATTTCCCGAGGAACATACATAAAAAGAAATGCGTCCGGTGGAACATATAACATATAATCCTTTTTTGGAAGTCGGTTAAAAAGGAGGGATGATATGAAAGAAAAAGGACTGAATGATAGAGTGACGACTGACAGAGAAGAAAAAAACGAGTTGCCCTTACCACCAGTATCTTGTGAAAAGGGCAGGAAGAAGAGTTATGCTAACTTACTTATAAATATTAAGATTAAAGACTCACCGGTAAGCAGAACTCCTCGAAGGCAGGCTTGACAAAGTTCATGTACTGGTTCAGCACCTGTTCCAGATCACGTCCGCGCTCCATTATGTCACGGGGCACTAGAATACAATACGAATAATGGTATTACCGTAGAAGCCCTCGGAATACCTAGATCTTACACAGATACTCTTAACGGGCCAGGAGACATAATCAACTTCTGGAGGGAGGTGGGCTGGTTGAAATAACCACTGACGGCCGCCAAGCCCCACGCACAATGGTCCTCCTGAAGGACTAAGTGCGGAAACCAGACGCTAACATAGAACATGTAGTACTGTTTCAACTAGTACGGCAGTGTACTTCGTCATTCATTGATTTTCTTAACTGATGTTCAACGGCTTCTCCAATTGCACGCTACAGAGCTGATGCTAGCTTACTTCCATTCTATTGTTGCCACCTTTGTAAGATCTTCGCTTAATCACCAAAACAACAACAGTTCATTTAACATTCAGGTCGAGTGACAATGAACTGCCACACACACGTACATTTAAGTACGACATCTATGCAGTTTTATCATTGAACACAACCAGTCATATTATAAGTATCGATGTGCAAGTCTGCACAAAGCTTTTTAGAATATTTTACCTTTTTGATACCTTTTGTCTATGTTTTTATATTTTTTCTGATTGACAAATATACTTTTGTTTTACGACTACTATGAACCAGCGCCTATATTATTTTATTAGTTAATATTTGGTCCAATCTTCGGAAAAAATATGGTGAAAACACGTTCTAAAGGTGCACAAGTGGACGCGCTGTGTGCAGGAGACGGCACCCAAGTTGCGGTGAGGGAGACTGCCTCGCCCGCGCAGCAGATCGCGGGCCTGCCCCCTCACGCCGCGGCGCCTTCCTGCCCGGCCAGCGCCGCCACATCGGGCTCTTCCGCCACCATCAAGGCGCGTCAGCTGGCGGCACAGGCGCAGCATGCGCGCCGCCTGGCTGATTTGGAGCACCAAGCACTAGAGCGAGAGCGACAAGCCGAGCACGCGCGCCACCTGGCCGACTTGGAGCACCAAGCTCTCGAGCGAGAGCGACGGGTCGTAGATCTCCATTTACAAGCTGAGCTTGCCGCCATAGAAGCGGACGCCAGCCAGCACGGCAGCCACAGCATGCGTAGCCGTGCTAGTATCCATGAATGGGTAAAAAATGTAATACCTAATCCCGATGAGCGAGATTTCTTAAGAGCCAACCCACCTTTCAGGTACGACGATACAGCCCAGTGTGTGACACCGGGCATGAGAGCTTCGCACGGCCAAGACGCTGTGGCGACCGCCCTCAACCAAGGTCGTGATGAAGACGGAGGAGTGACGCGCTTAATCAACTCGCTCGGAATATTAATAAATAAAGCTAACAAGCAAACTGCTACAAAGACAGACCTGCCTACGTTCGACGGCAAGTCCTATTTAGATTGGCTAGCTTTAAAACGTGCGTATAAAAATACAGCCGAAACTTCTTCGGCAACCGATAATTTAGCGAGGCTGTCGTGCGCCCTGCGCGGAGCGGCGCGCGACTCAGTTGCGGGCCTGCTTGCAGCGGCGCACACCCCCGGTGTGGTGCTAGCTGCGCTCGACGCGCGCTACGGCCGCCCCGAGCTCGTCGTGATGCATGAAGTGTCTGTGATACGTGCGCTCCCTAAGGTAAGCTACGATAGTAAAGATCTCGTCAATTTTGCCGGCCGTGTACGAAACTGTGTGGAAGTAATCCGCCTGTTAAATCAGCCGGACCACTTACGCTCGCCCGAGCTGTTTCAGGCTCTGTGGAGCAAGCTGCCACCGATATTGCGTCCCCGGTGGTTGGACTACGCTTATTTGTGCGACGGCAGCTTGTCTAAAGTTGAAATGTTTGTCGATTTCCTCTCCCGTGAAGCTGATTTCCAATGTAGGTTCGGTGGTGCTACTGACTGCTCGTTGCCTACTGATAATAGATGCTTCAGGGATAAGGTGAACGTTGTAGCTGAAATACATAACGTTTCCACAACAAATAATATTTGTCCGTTGTGTGAAAAAAAACATGAGTTGAAGTTTTGTGATAGGTTTGTCAAAATGACAATAAGTGATCGTTGGCAATTTATTAAGAAAAATAAAATATGTCATAGATGTCTAAAGAAAGGTTGGCACAAAAATAAAACTTCTTGTACTAAAAGAGTATGTACCGTGGAAGGTTGTGACATGCGCCACCATGCTTTGTTACACGGGTCGAAATATGAGCGTGCAGTCACCGCGCACGTCGACGTGGAACACGACGCTGAACCTGAGCCATCGACATCCTGCGCAGCCACGCCAGCGACGTGCAGTGCGCCCGCGGCCTGTAAGGAGACCGGCGCACTATTGTATGACGATTCGGATCACGAAGTCTTGGCTCATGCATCCTCCTTGTCAGCAATGGAACCTTCTGTTCGGCCGTTGTTGAAAATAGTTCGCGTGATCGTGTCGGGGCCTTCTAGCAGTGTTGATACGTACGCTTTGCTGGACGATGGTTCCACAGGCACCTTTATAGATTCTAAGCTGGCTGCTCAAATTGGTTGCAAGGGCCAAGAAAAACGTATTCATTTAGACTGCGTAGGTGGTCTAGGAATGGACGTAAATATTCAGTACGTCGATTTCACTATAAAAGGTCGTCATTCAAATGAAATTCACCACGTTAAGCGAGCCAGGTCGATGAGCGGTTTGGGTGCTGCTCGACAGTCTGCGCATCTTGAGAGCGTGCGTAAGTATCCATACCTTGCAGACATTGCTAATGAATTTTGTTATGAAGAAGTTAAGCCCATGCTGATTATAGGCATCGACAACTGGCACTTATCTCTCGCTAAAGCTACGCGCAAAGGGTCCAAGACACAACCCGTGGCTATTTTAACTGCTTTAGGCTGGGTTTTGTATGGTTTCGGTTGCAGCAAGACTAAACGGGCCGACGTTGTAAACCATGCCACGGTTAGCGAATCTGATTTAGCGAACGATCGGTTGATTCTGGAAGGTCTTATTAGGGAGCAGTACAAAATTGATTCAATCGGTATCTCTAAAAAGGAAGCTCGTAGTGCCGACGACGAACGCGCCTTGCAAGTTCTCGAGCGCACCGCGCGCCGTGTACCCGGTGGCCGCTTTGAAGTAGGCTTGTTGTGGAAGGCTGATAAACTGGATTTTCCCGACAGTTACAAGTTAGCCATGTCTAGGTTCCTTAGTTTAGAAAAAAAAATGATGAAAGATCCTGACTATGCTCAACGCTACCGTCAGAATATCCATGATATGATATCAAAGGGATATGTTGAACCGTGTTCAGCTCCTCCTACCTTGGGGTCTCCGTTGTGGTACCTCCCTCACTTTGGCGTAATAAACGTAAATAAGCCTAACAAGTTGAGAACGGTCCACGACGCGGCCGCCAAGTCCCACGGCGTGTCATTAAATTCAATGCTTTTAACTGGTCCAGACCTTTTGCAACCCCTGCTAGGTATTCTGATGCGGTTTCGTGAAGGTAAAGTCGCTCTGACAGCAGACATTCGTGAAATGTTCCCTCAAATTAAAATAATTGAGAAAGATAGGGATGCCCAAAGATTTCTGTGGCGCGACAACCCGAATGAGCCTATACGTACATACCGCATGTCATCCATGATTTTTGGCGCTGCGTCCAGTCCCTTTACTGCAATCCATATCAAAAACAAAAATGCATTAGAGTGGCAGGATACATACCCCAAAGCAGCTCGAGTAATTATATGCGATCATTACATGGATGACTGCATCACTAGTTTAGACAACGTTCATGAAGCGGCCAAATTGGCTGCGGACATTTATAAGGTACATTCTAATGCTGGCTTTGAGATGCGTGGCTGGACGTCAAACGATCTCATGGCACTCTCGTTGCTACCCGAAGAATCCTTGCTAGACGCGCCTGTTGTGAAAGACGTAGATTTAGGTCACCTGGCTACCCATGTGCGCACGCTTGGCCTTATCTGGCAACCCGCCCGTGACGTGATTGGTTTTAACACGGGAACCCATAAGGGTGCGTTGCCACATAAGCTCACCAAGCGAGAGGTGTTAGCTCACGTCATGCGAGTCTATGATCCTCTTGGAATCATTGCGCCAATAGTTGTTCGAGGCCGCATCATGTTTCAAGATGCTTGGCGTAAGGGTTTGGAATGGGATGAGAGGCTCTCTCAAGGTGATAGCACTGCATGGATGTCGTGGTTTCAGGATTTATCCTCGGTGTCTCGTTTACGAATTCCTCGTTGCTATAACCTGAATAATCTCGAGCTAGCGGGCTGCGAACTTCATGTGTTTTCGGACGCCAGTGAATCTGCCTTTGCCGCTGTCGCTTATTGGCGGTTTCTGTACACCAACGGTGACGTTAGACTCTCTCTTATCTGCAGTAAGGCTCGCGTATCACCCCTTAAGCCTGTTTCAATTCCCCGTTTAGAGCTCCAAGGTGCTCTGATTGCTGCACGTCTTGCTATGACTATATGCGAAGCCCATCGACTCAAACCGAAGAGACGCGTTTTCTGGTGTGACTCAATGACGACCTTAGGTTGGCTTCGCAGCGATGCGCGTACTCTTAAACCATTCGTGTCTCATAGAGTAGGTGAGATACTGGAGCTCACAGACGTCGGTGAGTGGCGTTGGATTCCGAGTGATTTAAACGTGGCAGATGATGCAACTCGGGTCAAACGATTTGAGTTAACTCCTGAATCTCGATGGATTTCAGGTCCTCCCTTCTTGCTCTCCTCGGACTGGCCCACAGAACCCGTGATCGATGTCAGTGGACTAGGCCGCGAAGAATTCAAACAACATGTTCACCTCATCACTGATACTGACCTGCCCGCACCAATCTCCGCGGATCCGCTGCGTTTCAGCTCATGGTTGAGAATGGTGCGAGCAACAGCCAAAGCACATCACTTCATCTCTTTACTGCGTATGCGTAGTCTGCAAAGACGAGGCGTTGACGCCAATTTAACTCGTCTGGAAGGAAGTATATGTACATTTATTTCCTCTTGCACATCCTCTCCTAATATCCTTAATAACCACAATATATCAGCAAGAATAACAGCAAACGATTTGAGTCTGGCCGAAACCCACATCTTACGTCAGTCTCAGCTCGATTCCTTTAAAGAAGATATTTTACGGATTAAGAACCAACTGCCGTTGCCTCGTAATAGCCGCCTGTTCAAGCTGTCGCCATTCATAAATAATGATAATGAACTGCGAATGTCAAGCCGCATTGTTGCTGCCCCAGCCGTTACAGATGACGTTAAGCGTCCGCTCATTTTATACGGAAAACACCCAGCAGTTCGTCTTTTGATCCAGAGATATCATCAGAAGGCCGCACATTCACACCTAGACATGGTAATGAACGAGCTTCATCAACGTTACTGGATTATTGGTCTCAGAAACGCTGTTCGTATCGTAGCCCGTACCTGTCAGCTTTGCAAATTGCGCCGTGCTAAACCGTTTCAACCTCCTATGGGAAATCTGCCAGAAGCTCGCCTAGCTCATCATCAAAGGGCCTTCTCATTTACCGGTCTCGATTATTTTGGGCCAGTTAACGTTACTGTTGGCCGAAGAAAGGAGAAGCGCTACGTTGCCCTATTTACATGCTTGGTCGTCCGTGCCGTACATCTGGACGTGGTGCACAGCTTATCAACTGACTCGGCGATCATGTGCTTACGCCGCTTCGTATCGCTCCGAGGAACCCCATTGGAAATTTGGTCCGACAACGGCACTGCTTTTGTTGGGGCCAGCCGAGAACTGCGGGAGTTGTACGGTGATGCCGTAGAAGATTACGCTACCAGTGAGTTTATAAACTGGCGTTTCATTCCCCCCTCGGCGCCATTTATGGGTGGAGTTTGGGAGCGCCTTATCCGAAGTGTCAAGGGAGCGCTGAAAGTGTCACTCCGAGAGCAGACTCCCTCTGATGAGGTACTTAGAACCCTGCTGGCCGAAGCTGAAGCATTGGTAAATTCGCGGCCACTAACGATTACTTCACTGGACGTGAATGCTGAAGAAGCACTAACGCCAGCTCATTTTCTGCTAAACGGATCACCAGGGCGTCCCATCCCTGCTACGCTTCAAGAGTCGGATCTCTCGAGCAGAAGTCATTGGCGGAGAGCCCTCAGACTAGCTGATCATTTCTGGCAGCGGTGGGTTCGAGAATACCTGCCTTCGTTGTCACCCAGAAGGGGTGGAGGCATCGCGCCCTCAATTGCGGAAGGAGATGTGGTCATAATATGTGACTCAAATTTGCCACGAGGTTCATGGCCCAGAGGACGGGTTACGAGGTTGTTTCCCGGCAGAGATGGAGTGGTGCGGGTGGCCGATGTTGCCACTATGGCAGGCACCTTCAGGAGGCCCCTCCAAAAGCTAATTAAGCAGCCCATTGCATAAAAAAGGGGAGAATGTGCAAGTCTGCACAAAGCTTTTTAGAATATTTTACCTTTTTGATACCTTTTGTCTATGTTTTTATATTTTTTCTGATTGACAAATATACTTTTGTTTTACGACTACTATGAACCAGCGCCTATATTATTTTAGTAGTTAATAATCGAAGTGAATCTGTGAGTATTGTATGCCTGAACTTGTAAGCTACAATATAGGAGCAAATTGTCTCCAACCAAACTGTCTGTCCGTCACCAGGATAGAATATCTATATATATATATATATATAGATATTCTATATTCGATATCTCATGAACCGTGATAGTTAGACAGTTGAAATTTTCAAATAAGGTTTATTTCTGTTGCCGCTATAACAAAAAATACTAAAAAATAGAATAAAATAAATATTTAAGGAGGCTCCCATACAACAGACATGACTTTTTTGCCGTTTTTATAGATAATGGTACGGAACCGTTCGTGCGCGAGTCCGACTCGCACTTGGCCGGTTTTTATTACTTACAGAGTTCTGTTTTACTTTTTTACAGAGCCAGTCTAAGAAAATACTTGCTATTTACGATTTTTACCCGACTACGGCGAAGCAAAAAGGGACCGGTATATATGTATGTTCCCGTATGTGTCGCCAGGCGAAAAAGAATAGCACCATCCCATTTCTTCCCGTGGGTGTCGTAAAAGGCGACTAAGGGACTTACTAGAGAATGGGCAGCAGCGTTCTCTATGCATTTTACCACCATACTGCGATCGCCAACCCGCCTGCCAAGCGTGGCGATTGTGGCAAAACCCCCCATCCTGGGGGAGGCCTATGTCCAGCAGTGGACGTCTTTTGGCTGAAATGCTGATCATATGTATGTTCATCTGTTCGCTCATAACTTCTAAACTACTTATCATAATTTGACAAATGACCTATCGTTGAAAGCGATTTGATCGTCCGCTGGTCATGTGTGTCACATGAATATGGCACCGTCTAGAGGACATTTATAAAGTGATGAACTAAAACGCATTCGACCGGCTTTACATACTTTTTAGAGGGTGATTTTTCTGTAGTAGGATTTTAGTTTTTAAACTTACTTAATAAGAAAACCGACATACCTCTCCTGGCCAGCCTGGTATCGGAGTCAGTATCAACGAAGAGCTTCATGTGGAACAGTTCGCGCACCTCCGGGAAGTAGAACACCAGGATACCCTCGATGAGTACCACGTCGGCTGGGTAGATGGTGTGAGAGCGATTTGGGCTGGTGTGATAGAAGAAATATCATTAGATAACGTTAGCATGGCACATCCTCGACGCTCCGTTCAAACCATTTTTTATAATTGCCTACTGCTTGTATTATCTAGTAGATAACAGTTTTTTTTTTGTATGGAGCACCGGCTTACCCGCAAACGGTCTTTATGTATGGGTATAGTCAATTGTCTGGGTCTGATAGTATGCAGAAGCCACACCCGTCAGAAGGTATTATATACTTTGTAAAGTATTCATCATCATCATCATCATCAGCCTATAATGTTCCCACTGCTGGGACACAGGCCTCCTCTCGGTGAGAGGGATTGGGCCGTAATCTACCACGCGGGCCCAGTGCGGGTTGGTAGATGTCACATGTCTTCGAATTTATGGTTCTAGGACATACCGGTTTCCTCACAATGTTTTCCTTCACCGTTTTGAGAGCAGTGGTGATGAAGTAATTTACACAAAGTAAAGCGCCTGTCTGGGTTCGAACTCACGACCTACAACTCGTAAGTCGCGGCCGTTACCACTTGGCCACCACTGCTCTGTAAAGTATTATATTGCTTTAATTCCCTATTGTGAATGTGATGACTATTGTGGGTGTTTTTTCTTTTACATGGTTTCTTTTTTTTATCATCTTATTTTAATCATGGTCTGGCAGTTTGAGTATTTTATGCGGCCTACCCAAATGTCCTTTCTTTGGTATTGTTCGTCAAATCGTTGAGCTCATCAAGTTCTGAGTTGAGCTGCATGATTACTGATAAATGCGTGCACTGATTGGACAGGTCCACTCAATCTGTGTGGTTCTTACCTCAAAAGACCATTTCTGACACTAATCCACATGGTCCTCACATGATCTGAACAAGATTATGTCTGGACTTTAAGAGACTGTGACCTCTGAGTTTGTTTCGGCCTTTCTTGTCAGAGTAGTGAGATAGGAAACGCCGACCTCATCTAGGTTAAAAAATATGATTGGCGTGTAAAAGTGTTTACGTACAAACCTAATTACAGGAATAAGAAAAATAAAGAATATATTTATCATTTATTAATTCTATCCTTGTCTCGCGAAACGCCAATGTACTGAATGGCGCGAAAGTACTGGTGCTTCGAGAGCATAAAGTAACATTACACCACTTGTGTATTCCCCGAAGGTTTAGGTAGAAGTGTACCTACAGTATACTATAGGTACCTAGTTTTCGCCAGTTATGTTTAAATATCATGTAATATGGAGCGAGCCTATTGACATCAACCGGGCACAAAGCTCTCTCCTTTCGACTCTAGACTACCGTTGAGAAATTCCAGATGGACAAAACCCGATATCACTTCGACCGACCCGGCAATAGAACCCAAGATCTCATGGTCAGTAGTACCTCTTGCAACCAAGACCAACGAGGCAGTTATCGCGCATATCGACAAAATACCATAAGGATATTGAGCTAATTGCAGCAAGTACATAATAGTGTCAGGTATACGTATTCCATTGTTTTACGAGTAATTAGCCATGAAATACAGGTATCTATTATCCCTATTACTTTAGCACAATAGATTCCCTCAGTAACCAAGCTGCGAAGATGGGATAGTACTTATTGTATTACAGATAAGCCAACCCTCATAAAATTCAATAAAAGTGGTCAGAGCTAAGAATATATTTATCTTCAAAGGACTGTAGGTAGGCTAGACTGACTCTTGTCCATCTGTCACAGATTAGCTTTGAAGGGCAGTTCCATACCAGTGAAATGGCACACACACAGAAATGCTTCTCACTGCAATCGCAACTGCACAGTGGTGGCCCAGTGGTAACCGCCGCGACTTACAGAGTCGTAGGTCGTACGATAAAGCCCAGAAAGGCGTTTTATTTTTTGTAAATAATGTCATCACCCCTGCACTCAAACCGGTGAAGGAAAACATCGTTAGGAAACCGGCATGTCCTAGAACAAAAAATTCGAAGACATGTGACATCTCCCAACCTGCACTGGGCTCGCATAGTGGATTGCCCAGTCTCTCTCACCGAGAGGAAGCCTGTGTCCCAGAAGTGGAAACGTTACAGGCTGAATATGCGAGTTGCTGGCATTCGACCGAAATCGCTGTGAGCGCGTGTCTAAGTGGGTGCGCCTGCCTTCGTTTATTGTATGGAGCCGGCCTCCTGTATTCTGAGCTCTAGTAGTCCCTCATTTCGTACATTTCCCCCATTTCTGAATATTACTTTGACATACTCACCTAATAGAATTCGTGATGTAATCATATTCAGGAACTTCCACCTTCTTGCCAGCCAGGATATCCTTCAGAATAGCCAGCAGTTTCTTATCATCAAACGCATCAGGGTGATCAAAGTTGAACTGTCCCCGTTCAGCGCGGAGCCTCTCTGAGGGGGTGAGGGTCCTGTAGAAGGAGTCCTGGCTGATGCAGACCACTCGGCGTTCTGTCTGCTCTTTGTGCTGCTGGCCTAGCTTCTCCATGATGCGCTGGCATACTGTTGACTGGGGAGGACGGAATTATGGGTTTCAATGTTGTTTGATGTGCAATGATGTTAAGCTAAACGGGTAGACCTGGTCATACAGGGGTAGCTAGTAATGTCAATTTAAGTTTCAAATTATTGATAAGTATAAAAATATTTTATCAGCAAGTATTCATTTGAAATTTTGCTTCAAAGGTAAGGCAGTGGAGTTTTCTGGCCATTCTTCTCAATTGGCAGCCACTATGCTTCTGAATGAGCAAAAAGCTCTGGCTATCTTTCTGACTGTACCAACCCCTTGACAATACAAAAGTGCCTGTAATTGGTTTGTTTGAAATAAATGCTTTGCGAAATTGCTAATAGAAAAGGTGTAATCAAACAATGAGATCATTTTGATTTAAGACAATTTATTTCTTGATTTAGGCTCACCAACAAAAGATCTATACAATACATGACACATAAAAGGCAACATCAGGTATTAAGTGTACTCCTTCACTTATAGGAGACCACAGCATGCACAATAAAGCAAAAGATCAACTAAGCTAAAAAAAATAAGTGCCTTTTTTATTTCTTTTTTCGTGGGCCGATGATGCAATGCTATAGGATATGTTTTAAATGAAAACAAAACTTTCACATGGACAAAGTCGAGAACAGAAGCTACTTATTTATTAGTGGCCAGCTAACTGATTTTGAAAACTCTTATGAATTGGGATAAATTGTCTACTTGAATTTTTGAATAAATGCAGTTAAATCTATATATAAAAAGAAAAGTCCTGACTGACTGACTCATCAACGCCCAGCTCAAACCCTTTGACCTAGAAGACAAGGAATAAAGATGGATTTTTCAAAATTCAACCCCTAAGGGAGTTAAATAGGGGATGAAGGTTCCGCACGGGCGAAGCCGCTGGCAATAGCTAGTTAATCATGAAATGAAATCTTCTTTATGTTCATCATCACCATTATCCTTGGCAGCCTTGTTCCATCCACAGCTGAGAATAAGCCCTTTATGTTTTTGATTCTTATTAGCAACATTATTGTTGGATGCATTAAAAATTGAGGCTTGTGGCTAATGTAAGCAAAGGATAAGCTACGCTTCCCGCGGTCAGTCCTCGGATGGGTGACCATCTTAACATACCTCTCAGTGCTACAGAAACCACTTTAAGCCATTGGGGCCAACTATCATTCATAGACTGTACAGATCATCAGAAACCCGAAAGTCTGACAAACCAATCTTATGTCTGTACCTCTAGAGACATAAGAGACACACTGGTACTCAGGTGCTTCCAGCTAGACTGGAAGTCAACACGGAAAAGGGTAAGCAGATGATAATGCAATAAGATTTTTTTTTGACTAATATCTGCTATTTGGACAGCATGTCCATCCAGTATGATTAATTATTCTAGCCGATTACTTCATTATTACCTACAGATTTTAATATATTTATTTGAATGTCCAGGACATTTAAATGATTAATTCCACTTTTAGTTTATAACAATTTTATCGATTAGGCAGCATAGTAAGTTTTCAATGAATGTAGGCTGATTATTGTGCTGCACTATTTACTTATTCAAACATTATTGATCGTAATTGGAACTATCTGGCGAATAGTACATTTGATTTTAGCAGGGGCAGATAGACTGATTTTATTACCAATGGAAGTTAACTTTTCATCATACATTAGAATGAAGTTGGTCCATGGAGGTTATACATACGTCGTAATGAATCGAAACGACTTTCAAGCTTTTGAAATCCCTGTCTTTTTAAATATTTAGCGCAGAAAACCACGCAGCAGAGTTCTTAGTTACGTAAGTAACATCTGAAGTGGGAAAATCGATAATGGTATACCAAAATATTAGGTTAGACCTACCTTCCCGCTGGCCGTGCCGCCCGCCACACCGATCAGGAACGGGGTTTTACTCTCAAAACCATTGGCAGTAGAGTAATCTGTAGATTTATCTGCCATTTTAAACGTATGAATAGGCCTGTAAGATGTTCTTATTTTTAAAACACCACAATACGCACTTGCACGACACTTTTGCAGGAAACCTGACATTGACATTTAAAGTGCAGTATTGCCAAGGTCAAAAAAAATGCAGTGTTGCAAAATGTAACCCACTAAAGTGTTTGATTAGAACCAACCAAACCTCTTCCGAAGATAAGATTGTATGGGCCAACTACTTATTGTATTACCTAACATAATAAAAACATGTTGTAACATTTCGTCATTGTTAGTCGTCGCAAGCATGTCCACAGAACACATATACTCCTAACGGAGAGTATAATATCTTCTGACTGAGTCCTTGTTTCGTTTCCCGACCGGGTAGTAATTATTGGGTCTATGTCATCCATGGTCTATGTATAGTGTTATTTGGATTTAGGCGTAGGTACAGTGCACCGTGTTCTATTCATTTAACTCTATCACGGAATACAGGCATAATGTTTGTGTATAATTTGCCCAGGCTCTCGGATGGTTCGATAAAATTGTGAGGTGGTTCATACAGCTCCGACCAATTTCGCAGCTTCGATAGAAAAATAAAAATCAAATAAATATTTCATGATTTATTGTTAAGAATACACACATTTTTTACGGAATGTTTCGGCAGTATTTGCTTTCTATAGGTACACTGTACACAAAACAGCGCAACAAACAACTGCGTCAAAAAACAAAAAAGAATCTTCCCTTCCAAAATACTGCACAAAAAGTAACAAAAAAAATAATGATATTCGAGTTTTACAGATTAAAAATTATATTTAGACTTGGTTCCTCAGTTTCTGGTCGGCTTTTCTGAGGGCAGCGGCCATGTGGAGCTGTTTGACCCTAAGACGTGCCCAGACTAGGTAGTCTTGAAGGCCGATGATTTGGGCAGCCATGAGAGCAGCACTGTCGGGGTAGATGACTGTTGCGCAACCCAGGCCGGATGGCACTGAGAGGGATGACCAGATGTCCTGTAAAAATATTGGTGATTAGTATAGTTAGGAACTTTATCTTCGTATTTGGAATCTTCGTATTTCAAGAATCACGCGTAAAATACCTGGACCATTTTATCGGAAGGTGGCGGGCAGTTGATGACAGGGTATGACGTGTTCCCTGACAGTACAGGGCCCAGTCCGTTGGAACGGCCGGCGACTGCGATGAAGACCAGGGCTCCGTTAGTGTCCTCATACTGTTGCATGATGCGAAGGGTCTCTTCCGTGGCCTTGTGTGCTGACGTCACGCGGAGGTCTACGTTTAGACCAAGTTCGCGGGCAGCTGTGGAAGAAATGTAGATTTTTGTAAATTGTGACATTCGGGTGTGTATGAATGACAATGGCGGAGCAATATATCAACGCGTTTTTGAAACGTTAACTTTTATTCCGGTAAAATGCAAACCCTGTAGTATAGACCACGGGCGTCACCGAGGAATTGCAACGTAGTAACACTGTAGGGTCAACTTATGCATATAATATTAGCTGGTGAAACGTTACAGACGTGAATGTGCCGTGGGTATCGTTATCTAATATAATATTACGCCTGTAATCTCGAAGGGTAAGGCAGAAGTGTAGCCTGCCATGTTTAAGTCCCCTATATTAGGAATCAATCTATAAAAAAACGATAAAACAAATAAAACTACGGGGTCAACGACTGCAGGTAATGTAGTACCTACTTGAAATACATATTAGCTTATTTCATTGTGTGTTATATATATCGAGACTTAATTACATTTGACCCTTGATATGTTTGGAGGGAAGCTTACCTTTAGCGATCTTCTGGCAATGGTCCTCATCGGCAGGTGAACCCATGAACACGACAACTTTGTGCTGCACATTCGGCTTCAAGAAGTCGAGCTGGTCCTTCACCCATCCGAAGTTACGCTTCACTACGTCCAGGTCTGCTGCGGTCACTGTGGCCAAGTTTCTGTACACCTGGAAACCAAAGTTAGAAAGGGATGAGCAGTTGTCCACGGTAGAACAGTTTTGACAGTGCAGAAAGCTAATGCATAATCAGCCTATAAGGTTCCCACTACTGGGATACAGGCCTCCTCTCTGTGAGAGGGAGCGGGCCGTAATCCACCACGCGCGCCCAGTGCGGATTGGTAGATGTCACATGTCTTTGATTTTGTGGTTCTAGGACATACCGTTTCCTCACGATGTTTTCCTTCACCGTTTTGAGAGCAGTGGTGATGAAATAATTTACACAAATTTAAGCGCCTGTCTGGATTCGAACCTACGACCTACAATCTCGTAAGTCGCGACTTTACCACTGTGCCATCACTGCTCTCTGCTTCCTTAGAAATCTAGTATTTTATCATAATGTTGATTAAAATTTTAAAAAAGTGATGGTCTATTTTCGACTACCGAACATCACGCTAAGATTCTAAGGAGCCGATCAAAAAAGTCAGAAAGAACAATTAATTGCACGGGCGGGCGATGCAATGCAACGCGGGTGTTAAGAAAATTTACGCGAACGAAGTCGCGGGGAAAAGCTTATACTTACTTCGTAAGCTCAAATAAAGAAAATCTCCGAAGACTTCCCGTCTTCAGTAAAGCAGGATTTTTCGCAGACGAAGTTTTATTTTCTTAGGGTAGTCTTACCTGTTTGTCAACCATGAGTCTCTTGTCTCCAGAGGGCCAGAGCCTCCAGGAATCGGAGTCAATGACGTCAGCCAACAGGATGTTACCTGAGGAATTGAAGAACAAAATTCATTAAAAAGGTATCAAATAAGCATCGATGGCTCACAAGATTTTTTTGGCACGGTTGTTTCTTCGTTGTCATCAAATGATGAGGAGTGAACTTAGATGGAATTGGATAAGACAACTGTTTAGATGATAAGATGACCGGCCAATGGAGTAGAGCTGTGACCGGATGGTGGCCAAGGTTAGGCCGAAGAAACCGAGGTCGTCTAAAAGCGCGTTGGGTTGATCCGTTGGTGATATCGTCTCAGTCGCGGGAAACACCTGAATAAGGGACACACACTGTGGAAATGTGGCAGAAAAAGGTGAAGCCAATACCTAAGCCAATACCTAGTAGTGGGTGATTCCGGGCTGAAATGATGATGAACCTTAAACATAAAAACTAAAAAAAAAAAAAAAAAAAAAACTACAAAGTGAAAAATAACTTTCATTTCGGAAGGCGGTGACAAAAAATTCAAATACATATCCAAAGTCACCGACTTTCTCTTTCGCTTTTTAGCTGTAATTATTACAGCTAAAAAGCGAAAGAGAAACCAAAAGGATAGTGAAATTTCGAATTGGTGTGGAGTAGGTATTATAGTATAATACCTACTCCACACCAATTCGAAATTTCACTATCCTCGGTCAAAACAATGCATATTTATGCGATAGCAGCAATCGCGTTTGATTTGCTGTAATTTTTTGAAGAGTTCCGTTGTCTGTCTCCGAAACGCATTATCAGATATGAAATTTAAATGGGACCATTTCGGAATAAACGTCTTTCGAACAAAAAATAATTTTGCAAATCCGTCTTTATTGACGGAGTTATGCCCGAATATCCATAGAAAACTCTTTTCGAAGTCTGTTAAAAATAATAACAACGAAACATCTTTTCTCACCTTCAAGGTCGACACCGAATTCGATCTTCATGTCAATGAGCGCGCAGTCGCGAAGAGCCCACGCCTTCTCCAAGATCTCGAACACTAGGATTGTGGCTTTCCTCATGTAGTCCACCTCATCTTGACCTGATAGAGATAATTTGATAAAGAAGACATTTACAGATACTATTGAAATATAACAGCGTGAGTGGACGTTCGGTCAGGCCGGGTGGTCATTAAGGGACTACTCACACTTATTAAGCTCTGTTCAGCTTTTGTCCGTAGAAAATGACGATTTTGTATGAGATGCGAACGCATCCGTTCAGCCGCGGAAAGCTGAACGGACTCTGTACATAATCATTGTTTTCTATGGACAAAAGCTGAACAGAGCTGAAGTGTGAGTATTCCCTAAGATTAAGTTTTTTTTTTTTTTTTTTATACAGAGCGGATTTAATTTTTTTTAAAGTATTGTTATATTGCCCAAGTGTAGAAATAAGCAACCTCTGGTCTTGTCTGTCAACTGTCTGGGAAGGGCTTTGTACTCGTAGCTAAATAATAACAAGGACAGTTCATGTATGGGTAATCATGCATTCAATTACATATCGAGACCACTCCGTGTCTCGGAAACCACGTAAAGCCGTTGGTCCCGGCTGTCATTCACACATCTTTGACAATCGTTATGGGTAGTCAGAAGCCCGAAAGTCTGACAACCAGTCTTGCCAAGGGGTATCGTGTACCCAGTAACTGGGTTGTGGACGTCAGATACGCAGTCTTCTATGCAAAACACTGGTATTAGCTGCATCCGGTTAGACTGGAAGCCGACCCCGACAGAGTTGGAAAAAAGTTAGGTAGATTGAGTCTTGCTTGTCCACTAGTAGGTGTGAGCAAGAAATGTTGCGTAGCACCAGATAATGGCGGGGAGGGCGGGAAGAGGTTGATTCCTGTCGAATGGACTGGCAAAAGGCAGAATTGTATGGGGGCCGATATAACGTATCCTTATAATAATGGTCGAAGTTTACTCACCAATAGAAAGTCCATTAATCTTAAAGTTAGCAGACACAATCTGTTCCTCAGACCATTGAGGGTCATGGTTTGCGTCGTCTTTGTAGAACGTCTCTTGCTTCGGTGGGGTGAACCTGAAGCCCTCGGGCACTCCAGGGTTTCTCTTTAGGAAGGAGCCAGTGGCCAGACGTCTGGTCACCCATTCTATCGGGATCATGTCGCATTTTTTGGAGATAAACGCTGTCGGTGACGCGATTTTGACGAAGGATGTGTTGATACCTGAAATTTAAAGGAATTTAGTTTAAATTCAACTGGGCTTCATTAACTAGACGAATGTTGTACCTATCATAGATTCGGATAGAAGAAGTTTCAGATCAAATCCAAATTGGTGTAATACCTACGGGGTGGTAATTATCCGGTGAAGGCTAATTGAGGTAGGTCAAGGCAATAATAGGCAAGCGAATCTTGTTACTTGATAAATGATGTCTGGGTACAAGATACATAGGTACACTTCGGTATAGAGGGTCAAAACATGCAAATATTTTCAGCTACCGCCGCTACCGGTAAGCATAACATACAAATTTATCACACCTAATTTAGGTGTCTTGCGAAATGTAGGTACACTTTATTATGTGACATAAAGTACACCCATATTTAGCAAGATTTTTAAGTCCCATGTAATAGGAGGTGAACCTATTGCCATCTGCCGGGTACAAATGCAGACTTTGGCACAGACACATTTAATTAAAGTAGGCACAGAGATGTGCAAAGCACACTTGTGCTTCCCACATCCAGCGTATGTGGGAAGCACAGACCGGTCGAAGTGTAGGAGCCTGGGGGAGGCCTTTCTCCAGCAGTGGACGTCTTTCGTGATGAATGATGAGGCACAGAAACTCTATTACTTCATTGAAGTTTTAAGCAAGCTTTCGTTTCCAATAAACGAGCCAGTTTATAGGTAAGTGCCGTACGCGAAACTTATACCTTACTTATCTACTGTTATCGACTTAGCTTTGACAACGAAACTGATATCATCTGAGTACATAACCATGTCCATCGCAATGACGTCAGCAATTGTTTTCTATTGTTAAAAAAACAAGCTCGTTAATGATAATAATAGTCCATAAATATTATTAAGATGACCCCTATCGAAGGCAATGTTTCATAACTGTTACAAGATTATCTGTTGTTGTTTGCGCGGGGGTTACGGGGTCACAATAATATGAGTGTAATAATACGATTTATACGTAATATTGTTGCTGGATGGGGTAAACAGATAGATATGACCCCTATGTGGGGTAATTTGGACTGATGCCAAATTACCCCACAAGGCGTTTTTTTTTTTTGCGTGGGAAATCATCAAATAACTTCTCCCGCTCTGGGTGGAGCAGGAGGGCGTGTCAGACTTTTACTGACTAAAACCCCCCGTGTTGCTTCAGTAGCCCGTATGCCAGGGGCTGTGGTATCTCTTTCGAACAAACCCGCACCCCTGGCAGGCATCGGCCCTTGCGGGCCCCATCATTTTTTGTTGTGCTGACATCTCTTTGAGGCGCGCGTGGAACATAACGCGCCGTCGACTTGGGCTTGGTCCTTACCGGACAGCGAGCTACCCATTACTCGCCGTCCGCAAGCTCATGTCTACGGTAGCCGGAAATCGGCCTGGGATTCCCGACGCCCAGGGCGTGTCCGTATCCTGCGGCGGCTAGGGTCGCAAGGGCGCATATGCTGCCTCTCCCTCACGTGCGCCGCCTCCCTCTTCGCGAGCATCACTGCTTCACTGAAGGAGGTGACGGCTACCCATGCACTCTCGCTCCGTACCATGGCCTGGACCAGGGCCGGACGCGAGAGATCGCCGCCGCCGATCGCCTCCACGAGGACACGGCGGTGCTCCGCCCAAGCCGGGTAGACCGCCACCGTGTGCTCCACTGTGTCCTCAGGGCGATCTTCGCAGTGGAAACACCCGGGCGTTTCCTCCCGCCCTATCCGAAACAGGAACCTCCCGAAACAACCGTGTCCGGTGAGGACCTGCGTCAGGCGGAAGGTGAAGACGCCATGCCGCCTCTCAAGCCACTCCTCAACGAGGGGACTTACCGCCGCAATTGTGGCGTGCCCAACCCCACAAGGCGTTAAGTAGGTACATCTTTTCTGCTCAATTTTATGCTTCGGATAATTTTGTTTAAATATATATAACATAACATGACGCATTATTGCGCGGTAGGGTTAGGCAGAGGTGCCATTTAATTTTAAGTCCTATGTAATAGGGGCGAGCTTATTCCCATCAACCGGGCACAATTCCAGACTCCGAGCTGCTACTGAGAAAGTCCTGATGGAAAATCTCAATAACACTTTGCCCAATCGGGGAATCGAACACAGTACCTCGTGTTTAGCAGTAGCGGTTGCGACGACTAGACCAACAATCTTGTAATTTTCCTCGCTAATTTTCCGACACACTATCAGACTGCCTGTTCACTGGAACGGAGAAGAGCGTAGAGAAGCGGACGCTGTGTCTATATTATTTAGGTATATGGAACATAAACTCCACTCCGCACGGATGCAAAAAGTTCTTAGGCACCACTCCGTTCCTCTTCGCTCCAATGGACAGGCAGCCTTTTATGCCCTCTGTATCGTAGTGAAAGCATCCATCACATCCATGCGAAAAAGCTAACAGAAAACTCATTAAAAAAAAATGGCAACAGAAAACTCAACTCTTGTGACAAAATAAATTATTTTGTAAAAAAATATAAACATGTTGATGAAGGAGAACGTGGATGCGGTACCTTATTCACCTAATCAAAATATAAAACAATTCAAATAAATCTTCAGAATTATTGCCATTGAACTTCCAACAAATCTTAATATAATAGTAACATCTGTCACCAAGGCAATAAAAGATATTTTAGTAATTCCGATCTTTGGCCAGACTTCCAATGTTACATCATTTGACCATATTCATTTATCTCATTGATAACAAGCAACAGAAGACTATTGTATCGTGAGTTCGAGATAACTTGATGAACGTAGCAATATATGAAGGGCGTTTGATTACCCTTGGATTGAAGTCGGACCACAGGAGACGATTTGATTATAATTTGCCAATTAATGTTGAGCGTGGTGGAGCATTATAGCAAGAATGAGACGCCATCATCATGAAAAATGATGTTATTAAAACAAAATTGATGGTAACAACATTTTTAAAGTGCTGCATGAGCAACATCCGCGCGGGCGGTTTTTAACGCACGTTCAAAAATGAACCACAAGTTTTTTTTATTGTGCTTTGTTCGATTGTCAACTCTCGACTGTGATCTGAGCGTTGCAAATTCAAAAATCCAAAAGTTTCATTTTTTATAGCGAACTGAAAAACCCCAAAAGAATGTGCGCTAAGCCATTCAAGTTCAAATTTCTAAATGTGGATCACGGCAGATGGAAATACCGGATTACTTTACAAGTTCCGGAAGTAAGAGTTCAGAGTTATTTTGGTGTAAATTAACCATCTAAAAAAAAAACTAGCGTTGCACCAGCTCGTTAGCAGAAAGATGCACATCTAGTTGGGTAGATGAAGGAGTAAAAAGAGGTCCTTACCAGCAGACTTAAGAATATCGAAGACTTTAGCATTCGTCTGGTTGGAGATAGCGGCCTTTCCTTCAAGGTCGTGCGCTTTAACGCCATCTCCTGCAGTGATGCGGTCCTTGTTAAGAAGTAGCACGTGTCCGGGCAATTCTGGCAGGTCGAAGACTTGCTTTGTTTTGCCCTCGATGATGAGGCCTCCGAGTTTGTAGCCGCCAACTGGAATTTACGATTTTAACATTATAAGATATTTGAATTTCGAGGTCGACAAATTTCGTTTGTATAGGATGTTAGACGGTTCACAATAAATTTCACATTAGGATAGCCCAATGAGAAAATTTTAGGATTTCAAAATACATTGCGCCCAGTACCTATTTCACATTTTGAACCGCAGAACTAAAATGTAAGAAATGTACCTACCTACTTTAAATGTTTTTCACTCTGGGTTGCGTTGGCTGGCTCGTGGTATGGTCAAGGGATAGTGGTGGTGTAGGTAGTTAGATAAGGAGTATTTTTCATACGACCGAGATTTCCCTTAAGATGACCCACTGACCCTTTTTTATATTTTCTGAGATAGTGAAAGCGGTTCCTTAAATCATGTAGGTACAGTACTATTTTCTGTTTTTTGACGCAAATACTAAGTAGGTACTAACCAAACCAAACTAGTCAACGTACTAGAGAATGTGTTACCTACGATGGACTAATTAGGTAGATACTTAGTTACTTACTTGGATTATTATCGGTTTTTGTATATTTATAGTTAACGTATGTATGTACGTAACTAATGTTCAAATTACTTAATCTTATTTATATTATATGAAATATACGACCCGCTATACCTATTGTGATTGTTGAAAAAGTACGTATAGGTACATACCTAAGTAAATTACAAAAGTAAAGATACCTATTACATGACTCCGCCAGAAAGATTATTTTTATGTATTTTTCGGTAATCTGGAGTAACCTATTGTAACACAGGACTTAGCTACTGAAATACGGTGGGTACACGGAAGAAAGAAAGAAAGGTGGATACCAGTATTTATTTAATTATAGGTACCTACTTCAGTAGAATTGGAGCCGCATCACAGAGATAAAGATTACAGATCAAGGACTGTCCTATCAAATTAATAGAACTTATTATCTAGTCACAAACAGATAATAACATAACACGTCTTGTATCGATAGTAACAAATAATAAAAACGAAAGAAAAAATCCAACGTCTAATTTACCCTCAAGGCCGAATAAGCGATTCCTTTGCGATTAAAAAAACACACCGACGAGTTTTGTTGTCCTCGGTTACGGTCCTTTTAAATTTAGGCGGGTTATCTTTGACAGTCAAAAGTTTCAAAATGTAAATAAAAAGTTTACCTTCTTTGGGTGTAGCCATTTTATGTAAAACGCGAGTACTCCTGTGTGTAAATTGCAAGACTATGGCTCGCGCGTTTGTTCCACTGCACAGCGAGGGCCTTTTATAAAGTTTTCTGTTCGGAATGTGAGGAATAACACCACGTGCTTCGCTGCGTACACGACCGGCTTGATAACAAGTGGTATAGTGGGAGGAAACGGTCTTGATATTTTTTATCTATTTGTGTATCAGAAAAGAACTTGGATTTGGACAGGTAATTCTATTTATGATACAGTAGTTGGATTATGATTTTATCATTAATTACTGACTAATTTAACTAACTTGTACTAAACCGTGTTTTATGAAACAATAATTAATTAGGTACTTAGAATGCATTACAAAAGTTTTTTTTTTCACCAATCGGAGCGCAACTGTCAAATGAATTTTGTACAGGGACTGACAGTTTTTGTCATGGTTATTCCAAAGAGAAAGTTAGGAATACATTAAAAACTAAGAGTTAAAAGCGTTCATACGTTATTTTTTTTAACATTCTGGTTTGGTCTTATGGAAATACACAACGTTTCGTTTCGAGCTTCGTTTTAAGAATTTATTGTAAAAGCTGAATAATTCTGATGATGACAAAAAAAAAAATTCAAGTATCAAGATGTTTCTTCTAAAGACAACTATAGGTTCGTTCCGAAACCTACATAAGCTATTAAACAGGAGAACTAAATGTCCAAGGCAAGACATTTACCGTGAATTTGTCCATTTCACGCTACTAAATCTCTTATTGATTTGTGACCGATAGTTTTAGTATAAAACCTTTATTTTAAGAACAGAAAATATCGTGAGCCGTTGCATTACAATTTAAGAAGAAGATAAAAGTTAGTTAAGTAACCTAAACAAATTAATAAACAAAATTACAATTCGCACGTGTAGAGATAACATAAAACGAGCCATCACTTTTTATCTCCTGATGCAATTTAATTGCTTATTTAATTAGTAACGACAAAATAAATAGCCTGGTTTTCTGATGTTTCGGGCTAGTAGGTTTATCTTCATGGTAGTTGACCACTTGATTTTTAACAAAAAGAAAATAAAACAAACCTTGATTTCATATTTCACCCATCATTAGCGTTCGACTAAAAATCGGAACGCAAACTTGATCTTTCCGATTTTCTATCCTTGTCGCACACTTAACGTCAAACTAATTCAAACAAATGAATGAATACAGACGAGACTGTACAATAATTTCCTGCTCCACAATACATAAGTTGCCGCTCCGCTGCTGTTAGTACACGATAAAAAAATACAGTGAGACTTCTCGTGAACTATTCTCTCTTCGAGTAATCCGTCCAGGTGAGTGATTTATTTTAAAAACTTGTCTAAACATTGTACTTAATCAGGTCAGGTGTGCGTTTACCTGTTGTCTCCAAAATAATGCGACGGAATTAAAACCAGTCAAGTTGTAAAAACTTTTGTTTGCTTGTAATGTTCATTGCGATTTAGCTCGGTTATATTGTTAATTCATGAATTTAAATGTCTACCACATGGTCATGATTTACGATTTATTTTTTACGCAATTTATTGGCTGATCCTGAGTTGGTTTGTCACATGTGATCGTAGTAAGGCTAATTTGATGCAATTGCTGTCCAATTGGGAAACCACTAGTTGTTACAAAGCAAGGTTAGGTCATATGGCCTCGGAATTTTTATTTTCTTTGGGTTTTGTTGACATTAGCGTGGTTTTGTTTTGATCAAAATCACAAGATCTCATAAACGTCAACGTCAATTTTTTTTATTCATGCAAAGGAATCTTCATTTTACAATTTGAATTTGTACTTACGTACGTACTTAGTAGTTTTTTTTTTATACTTTAATACTTACTTTTTTTTTTGTAAAGTTGAGGATGTAGGTTCTGGTTTTGTCATAAATAAAAATAAGTTATTATGTTTGGATTACTTTGACGATCTAAAAGAGCAGTTCAAAATTGTTTAAAATACAGGATAGGTACCTTTAATTTTAATAATAATTCCCTACAGTTTATTTACTCATATTGAAATAAAGACCATAATCATTTTATGCAATGGTTAGTTAGTCTTTTCATGACGTTGGTTTGATATCTTTTAACAAACAAACACCGTTGATCTTAAGAACAATATTAATATTTGTCTTACATGCAATAAAGTAACTGACATTGCATCATAATGATAAATAATTATCACTCAAAACTGACCTAAAGAATTTGTAGATCACTAAAAAAATATTATTATTAAAATATCCGTCCAAGCAAGTCATCAAAATACTTAACTTTACATAATATGAACTTTTAATTGCGAAAAATAAAATTTTATTATGTACCTACTATATTTTTCGACAGCATTCCAAACTGCCTTGCCAATAAAAAATAAAACGTGTTCCAAAAAGTTTTTGCTACACATGATAAATGATTTTATTTCTGTAAGTAGGTTTGTACAAACACTTTTACACATCAATGATATTGTATTCTTATTTGTCTATAGTCAATTATGTCATCAGTTCTATCAGTAATGGCATAAAATAATGCTAATGACTGGTGTTATTGGCCCACTTATTGCTTGGCCTGTCTATCAATAGGTTCATGCTTCGTAGATATTAAAGAAAATAATACTATGCATGCCAATCTCGTTATTTATAATTACAATGCAAATATGGCTGTTGTGACCTAAACCTATTTGCATTTATTAAGAGGCTGAAAATGATTGCCTATATTACTCTAGCAAAGATTAATGAACTCATTTGTCATGACACATCTCAACTGTATTTCCCAAATAGGGTTGGTAGAGTTGTATAGATTTACTTAGCTGAGTTCCCTAATTTCTGGGTTGCGATATAAGATTAGTAAGTTGAGCTCCTTAACTTCTGAGTTGATTTGAGCTACACAATTACTGAAAAATGCTTGCACTGACTGAACAGTTCCAGTCAAATCTGTGTGGTTCTCTCCTCAAAAGATAATTTCAGACACTAATTTATCCTGTGGTCCTTATCTGATCTGACCAAGATTATGTCTTAAAAAAGACTTCGACCCCTGAGTTTGTTTCGCCATTTCTTCTCAGGGGTAGTCAGATAAGAAATATCCACTCCATCCACCTATTTTTGAGATTCCTGTATCTTATTTACAGAATAAACAATTTCATTTCATTTATAGTAACATCAAACTGTGTAGTAACATTTAATTCTTAAAATTTGCAGTCTCCACTTAGATGTTGAAATATATTTTTACTGAAATACCTTTTATAATTATGTTGCCCAACTGGCCCTTGGGTATCATGCCTAGATAGGCGCTAGTCACGATTGCCAACAATAAGAAACTTAGTCCTTTCTGGCAGATTTCTAAAATACTAAAAAAGGTCAGCTAGTACTATCAGGGACAGGCTGGATCAAGATATTTTCATGATTATTAGACGGGGAATTTAAAGCTACTGGCTCAGCTGCGGCGCGGGCTGGCGCATCAACGAGCAAGGGACGGTCGGGAGCTCCTAAGGGTCTTAGCGTGATCTTAAGTAGCCTTCCTCAAGAATTGGGCGATCAAATGTAAAAAGATTTTTCAATTTCAACTAGTAGTTCGAGAGATTACTTAGCGCTTTCAAACAAACAAAATCTTTCACTTTATTATAAGTAGTTATATTTTTATTTTATATAGATATATTTTATAAGTTATTCTTATCTTGCTTAACACCGTTTGAACTGGGTAATCAAGGCCGTAACAGACACAAGTCTTTGAATCAAATAAGATCGCGATACGCACTCCACCTACTTACGCTTGAAACTTACGTCATTCCAAATTCGTATGCGTGTGCCATGTTTGCCAAATTATTTGCGTTTTTTTTTATCGCTAATACAATAATAATATTTGAATGATCCTTGTACGCGGTAATGTAGCTTTGTACCTACCTACTTTTTTTATTATATTATCAAATACTACCTTCTTGCCCGGTGCTTTGGCCGCGTGGATGTCAAAAATTATCCCATGGGAAAGTGCTACTATGAAAAAAAGTAGTGTGTCCATGTCAAATTTATCAAAATCCGTTCAGCAGTTTAGCCGTAAAAAGGGTAACATTCAAACACTTTCGTATTTATCTATGGTTTATGTCCAGTCTTACCAAGGTGTTTGTTACCCAGCGACTGCCTAGCAGTCCCTCCACGTAAAATACTTATATTCAGCTGCACCCGGATAGACTGGAAATCGACCCCAAAACTAGTTTGGGGGAAGGCTAGGCAGATGATGATGATCAGTATCGATTATGTCCATGTGTAACTTATTTTTTTATGCACGAAAATGTTATTACTTACACAGTTTGTTGTAGGCTTTACCCAAATGCATTTTTAAAGACCCAGCTTAAGTGTAGTTCGAAACAAGTCGGGCAATCCCGATAAATATAGTTCTTTCATTCTTTGGACATACTTTTGTTCTAAAGAAGTGGTCCTCTATGCTTTGGCCAACCTTCCAAAAGTTTGCTTTTAATTACATATTCGTTTAGTTCTGTTATTGCGCCTGCGCATATTAAAAAGGATATACCTAGGTTCCTACCTTCTGCCATTTTGATAAAAGGCAACATTATTTAATAAAATGGCTCTTGTAGGTAAGTATTATAAACTTATAAAGCAGTAACTAACGGTCAAATTAAGCGTGTAATAATTAAGTTTGTTTCTATGGAAAATAACATTTTATTTTGCCGATAACAGGTTTATATACATAAAAAAATAACTAACTCGTAAGAACTTTGGGGTAATTGCGTGCACGAACAGTAGTAGGAATGGTTTCCAGTTTGACAGTTCAACAACATTCATTGCGTTATTTCCGTTGTTGAACAGACAATTTTTACAAATGTATGAAGTAGTGGATTAGCAATATCTTCCAAAATTATTCAGATTCTGATTGATTGTGTGTAACGCAATTAGGCTGCAGATGTTACTCGAGTTCAACTTCTTATTACCTCTTTGCTAAGTCATAATCTTCATCATTCGCCTACCCCAGGGGTCGGCAACCTTTTGAGTCGGATGAGACAATAATTACAATTTACAAAATTTTAAAGTTTTTAAAATGCCACAAAAAATTAGAAATATCATACAGATTACGAAACAAGTCACAGTTATTATTGGTTTCATAGGAAAATTGCGTGAAATCGGGGTTTAAACGGAAGGTGACCGAAAAGGGGTGTGGCCTAATCTACGCCATTTGCAAACTCAATGTAACATGTCTTTCTTCCATAATTTTTCCCTTTGCCAAAGGATTATACTTTTAATTTCGCTGGTAATTTTGGGCGAATTTCTAGATTTCGCTTACGTATTGCATTATCTATGACAGTTCTTAAAATAAACATGTTTAATTTATCTATTGCAAAAATGTGTTCAAGGCAGTAGCATTTCAATAGGCGTTTACATAAATTAACGGTAGGTAGGTACTGGTCTCAACCTGCATAGTTTTACCATGCAACCTTTTCGAAGAATTTTCAGATACGAGGTAGACGGTATGTACTTATTACGAATATAGAAGGCTGAAGATAAATAATTAAGGGTCGGCTTGAAGAGCTGAAAAACGCGTCAAGTTAAACTGGGGGCTTGTGGCTATGTAATACCAGCCCTACTGTAACATCGATCAGGTTAACCTACGCTTGCCGGGGTTGGTCCGTGGATAGGTGACCATCTTTTCATACCAAGTTGCCTCACTGCCTCGGAAATGACGTTAAGCCGTTGGTCCCGGTTGTCGTCGATCTTTGACAGTCGTTACGGGTCGATAGAAGCCCGCAAGTCTGACAACCAGTCTTACCGAGGGGTGGGGTTGTGGAGGCAGATAGACAGTCGCTCCATGTAAAATACCGGTAGTCAGCTGCAACCGGTAAGACTGCAAGCCGACCCCAACTCAGTTGAGAAAAAGGATAGGCAGAAGAAGAATTATACAAGGTAAACTATACGCGTTTTATTTATCCCGGTACCGTTAGCACAACGGTTCTAACAGTAAGTACCTTAGCAAGCATTCTTATTGAATAATATTACTTAATAATTATCTACCAAGCGTAGTTACGTTACATCACAATCAATAGCCATTATGTAAGTTAGTTGCCGCATGTATTAGAAACATAATCAGGTAGGTGCCGTCTGTTGTAACGAAGTGACAGTGAGTTGTTGCTCCAGTTGCTCTCAGTTAACATCAGACCTTTCCCGGACATAACCCGTTGGCTATCAACTCTTTCCACAACATAGCTAACAGGCTGTGTTATGGAGAATTGGTCTTATTGAAACTTGTCGTTTAATAATAGTTTTGCGATATTTTACGGTACCTATTAAAAGTAGAACAGGAAAGTATTGAAGAACGATTTTTATTGCTGTAAGTAAGTTTGCACGAACACTTGCCTGTCAATGATTTTTTTTAAACCAGATGAGGTCGGCGTTTCCTATCTGACTACTCTGAGAAGAAAGGACACAAAGTCAGAGGTCACAGTCTCTTTTAAAGTCCTAATATAATCTTGGTCAGATCATGTGAAGACCGTGTAGAAACCAAATTGTAAATACCTACCGTGTCTGAAATTGCCTTTTGAGGAAAGAACCACATAGATTGATCTGGATTTATCAGTAATCGTGCAGCTCAACACAGAACTTAAGAAGCTCAGCGATTCGACGAGCAATACCAAAGAAAGGACATTTGGATCACGCATGTTTATGCGCAAATTTCAGTTTTAATCGTGAGTAAAACTACTCAAACTGCCAGACTAAACTGCCAGAATAAATACTGAAATTTACATAACATAGCTACGTTAGTCTCTTTAGAGAAGACTCATTGACGTGTGTATACTCCACATATCCTCAAATAACGGTTCTCAAACATGGTCTTTGACAAATCAGCAGAGGTTCACGCTCGAAGTTTTCCAGAGGGCTTGGCAACGGATTATTGTGGGCATCAAACTGACAGACCGGGTTAGGATACGACCATTCGTTCCATCACAAAGATAACTGATGTCATTTGGAAAGCTGCTATGCTAAAATGGAATTGTTCTGGACTCTGCCGCATGTCAGACGACCAATGGGCCAAACTTATTCGCTGGGCATGCCCAGACGGAGCTGGCGGGATGAGCTGCACTCCTTCAAGAAGAAATGGTCCTTAGAGTAAGGAGGCTTTCGGCCTGTAGAGGGACATCACTGGCTTTTATACAAGCAGTTGTTATGAATCCTTCTGCCGAAACAACCTAACTTAACTTCCAACCTCTTTACCAGGTCTATAAAAATGGCGTGTAGCGCTACCTAATTTTCTTTTCGTATAAAGTCTGGAAATACAACCGCTGCAGCGGATGGATTTGATGTATTACGTATCAAAAGCCCACTTTTTTTTGCTCAGACCTTACACTACGTTGTGGTCAATGTAGATCGCGGCTGTCCATGTTGGGGTCGGCTTCCCGTCTAACCGGATGCAGCTGAATACCTTCTACTTGGAGCGACGGCCTATCTGACCTACTCACCCAGTAAACTGTCGTGTCTACCTATTCCTAACAAATAAAATGATAAAAATAAAGTAGACAAATCAATTTAATAAGAAAGTAAAACAAAATAGTGAAGTTATAAAAAGAGTTACCTGCCTAGAAATTACGCACTCAAGGAAGAGGTGAGGAAAGTAGTAGGTAGAACCTGGTACTGGCGATGTCTGCAGTTCTATAGGTTCAGTATGTAAATACTCCCTGGTAAAACTGGTTGCCAAACTTTCGGGCTTCTGACGACCCGTAACGACGACAAAGATCCACGAAGGACAGCTGGAACCAAAAGCTGAACGTGCTTACTAATAATAAAATAATCGTGACTGTCCATCGCATGAAATAATGACCAGGGTCATCTGTATCAACTCTCACATGACGATATTTATCGCGACGTTTCTATTTTTAGTCAAAAAGTTTACAAATCAAGATGCAAGACCTGTCGATCCGATTATTGCATAGGTCAACCCTATCTCTCTCTAGATATCAATTCCATGTGACAAAAATATTCACAAGAAGATGTTTTTTTATTGCGCCAGCCAGACTCGACTAAATATAGTGAGGCACTGTCATCATCTCGGTTATTAATGTTAGGTTAATTTCCAATAATCTTATCGTCCGCTTGTTTATTGCTCCCCCTTGTGGAAATGTACTTAGAGTCACAAGATAACTGACCCCCTACGAGTCAGGCGTCTTCTGTAATGACGACACATCACTAGCGTATTGCTCTCTTGCCTGTGTTTGTTTGTAGAATTCCAAGCAAAAATTTATGTTTTTGTTTTGTACTTGTTTCTAGAGTGTTTCATCATTTTGTTCCTTTGATAACGCTTCATACGCAAGTTGTGGCCAGCTTGCTGTTTTTTTACGAATTTCGGTTTGTTTAGAATCTGTTGACACAGAAAGATTGTGATTATTCCAATATCCGTAACTATTGGCTCTATTTGCGACGGTTTTGCGTAAATTTGTTTATTATTCTGCGTCCTACATAGGTACAGCTTGACTTACAAATCCTGATGGGTTTCTAATAGATATGATCGGTGTTTAATCTTGTATGACTGCCTTGATTGGCGAATACAGGTTGGTAACTGATGGTCGAAAACCTGGTAGTTCGTCTAATAGAATTGGTTTGCCACTTCACTCAGCTTCAATGTGTTACGAAAGCAAAAAAAGATTTTTGGGTATGCCGCATGGGTCAATTTAACACGACACAAGAGCAGCAGGATTACACCAGAAAACAAATAGAGAAATTTAAAGCAATTTTATACACACACACACCGCCAGCACAACAAACATGGTCTGAAGAACTATGACAAACCTCCGTGTCTCTGTAAAATGCAGAGATAGGTATAATAGATTAGTTTTTCTGCGCACATTACATGCCAAAAATGATGTCAATCACAAATTGTTGACTACTGTGATTGACGTCTTGTTTACGTGTGGGACGATGGACGGAATCATTGAATTGAACCAACTGATGGAGGGGGTGTAGCAGAAACCTTGGCTATCTGATAGTACCTACCAGGTACTACTTTTGTACTTTCCCTTTTGTTAACTGTTATTAGCTCACATTGGCACTCTAGTAGAAAGGTGTACAACCTCCTTGTAGGTAATTAAATGACGTAATATTTTTATGAGAAAAAGGTACCTACCTATTGGGAGTTTTCTGGGCCACTGATAGTAATCGATCAATAATTATTGTTTGCGAATAATTTACACACATCAGTACTTGAGTAGGTACGATCGCAGAATCTCTTTGGGCAGCGCCTACTGTTTGTTGTCTTAGGTCATGTTTATGAGCTGGCCCAAAAAACAATATGACGTATGTAAAGTACGTTCAATTCAATTGTTTTTCCTCCCACACCGCTTGCCTACTCTGACCTATAAACGAGGAAACTGTGCAAATTGTAATTCACACAAATTGTTGTTGTGTAATTGTTGAGTACTTTGATTGACGTCTTGTTTACGTGTGGGACGATGGACCAATCATTGAACCAACTCATGGAGGGGGTGCTGCAAATACTTAGGCTATTTGGCAGTAACAGTACCTATTTGTATTTTTCCCTTTAAATATCTGCTATTAGCTTTCATTGGCCCTCTGATTGGTCGGGCTGGACAGGTGCACTAAGTAATGAATTACCGTACCTAATAATTCTATGAGATAATTTTGTCTCAGCTGTGCCACTGATCGTTACCAATCGATTAATATTTAATTGTTTGCGAATAATTAAAACAACATTGTAGGTACGATAATAGAATCTGTTTTTGCTGCGCGTACTGTTTTTTGTCTTAGGTCATGTTGTATAAGAGGTGTCCCAAAAAATAATATGACGTATGTAGAGTACGTTCAATTCAATTGTTTTTCCTCCCCCACCGCTGCCCTACTCTGACCTATAAACTAAGAAACTGCGCAAATGTTAACGAAATTGCTATTGACAATATCGCGCTTGGTAACACTATCTTGGCCAAATTATCGCCATCCCAATATGGAATGACGTCAAATATATTATTTAAACATTCCCTTGACGTCACGTTGTTTTAAAATTGGAACGTCTTTATAGTGTTGTGAAGCAAAACTATTTGTCATTTAGTCGAATGTTAATTTAGCTCATGTTTTGTATTATTATTATCGAGCAATTGAAATGTTATTGGCATTAAAAACTTGTTTGTATATGCTTGAGTCGTTTATAATCTAAAGTGTTAAAGGAATCTGGTTAGTTTGGCTCTCAACGTCGCTGTGTGATTTTGTGCGGTCAGAATAATTAGTGACCTCTGTGTTTGTTTTGTTTATAAAAACCTTTGTTTTATTTTTACTTTATTGTTTAGTGAGTGATAGGTACCTACTTGCCTAATAAGAAAGTTGTTTAAACAAAATAAAAATATACTAAACGGAGAATCAACAACAAGGAAAAGATTTTAATAGCTTTAATATCCACGTTTTAATCGATCAGCTGACATAACATAGGTACACTATGGTGTTTTGAATTGACGTATTGCTTTTTTTTTGTTTATGACTATGTGACCTAAGGCAATGAACAACCCTTTTCATAATGAGAGAGTGCGTACCTAGTCCTTGGGTACAAAAATACCAGTATTAATTAAATAAACTGGTCAACACTGTAATACTCAGTATATAAACTTGGCCTTTCCAGAAACAACATGAACGGTCCTGAAGGACCATCCCGATGCTGCCAAGGTGGTTGTGAGGATCTTAGCAACACACAAGCAGCTATGGAGCGTTTAGGAATGAAAGAAGCGCCGGGTTGTGATGCCAGGACAAGCCATGGTGAAGTTAAAGTGAACAGCAAGAGATTTGGAAGAGGGGCTGTGCAGACAGGTTAGTTTCTTTTTCATTTTGGTAGTGTTTGTAAGGACTAAGACGTCATCGCTCATAGAAGAACCTATTAAGTTTCCGTTAGACAATGAATCAGCCTAGCCTTTTCCCAACTATGCTGGTGCCGGTTTCCAGGCTAGCCAGATGCAGCTGAATACCAGTATTTTACACGGGGCGACAGTCTATCTTACTTCCACAACCCAGTTACTGGAAAGTATCTTACCAAGTACGCCTTGGTTAGACTGGTTGTCAGACTTTCGGGTGTCTGACTCCAACTGGTTTCTGATTTGACACAAAATAAATGACAAAAAATTTTTTTGTCATTTATTTTGTGTTATACGAACTGTGTCCAAATAACGGTATTCTTTCTTTTCTTTCTGTAACGACTTTCAAATATCTAAGAATGACAGCCGCGACCAAAGGCTTAAACCACAAAATACAGAGAGTACAGAAGGCAATCTACATACAAAGTGCGCTCGAGCAACGCACACATAGAAGCCGCTCACGGACACGATATCTCGGACCGGTTGGGACCAGTGCGAGCGCGAGTGCCATCCCCTGAGACACGCGTCTGTGAAATGCAAAACTGTGTAGCAACAAAAAAAGTTACTATAACTGTTCAGTGGACGGTTGTTTAAATACTGTGAATTGTCTTTTTTTAAGCTACCAGTTGTTGAGTTGACCAGAGAGGTGAGTACCTAGGTATTTGCTCGTGTTTCGATGGTTCGTTTTAACGTAACACAGAATACCTAGTTAGTTGTGGGTAAGCGAAAATGACTTTGTGGCCTTGTAGTATTTTTACAATTTATAATAAGTATTTATTGTAGTACTTAGAAGCTAAAAGATACGCTCATCTTCCTCATTATAAATAGTTAAGATAGAACTGCACGGCGAGCCAGCCGGGCCACCCGCCGCCGATCATAACTATTAGAATTGAGATTAATTGTGATCATGGCAAAGACCTAATACGAGTGCCACTACCACGATAGTTTTTTGTGCATAAGCCAAAGTTGACAACCCTAGCGCGACCGCCGAGCGTAGGTATGAAAATCGAAGTACATACATGTGATTGCCTTCTGTACTCTCTTTATTTTTTGCTTAAACTGCTTCCCGACGCACGCATCTCGCTATGTCAGTACCTATGTAAAGATGGTCACCAATCCACGGACCTACCGCAGCAAGTGTATCTTAATCTGATCGATCGACCCGTGTGGCTGTTATTACTTAGCCACGAGCCCCCTTAAGTTAAGTTTCGGCCAGACATACCAGGACAAAGCATCGAGCTTCGTACCCTGAAAACGGATCTAGGAACATCTACTGGTAGCTTTCATCCTTTGGAGCATGATCAATTTGCTCATGTTACTTATTACTAGATTGGACTTAACCTTAGCCGTATTTTTGGAGGGACAAAACACATTTCTGTTAGCGTTCACGCCAAACGCTACGCCAAAATGTATGGGAATGACATTACCTGCGGAAAGGTTACGTCGTGTCTTTTCCGCAGGTAATGTTATTCCTATACATTTCTGTTAGCGTTTGGGTGAACGCTAACAGAAATGTATTTTGTCTCTAGGCCCTGGGGGCTTAGACAAAGTAAAATTCTATTAGCAAAAACGATAATGGAAAAGTCTAATACGTTAGGACTGACATAAGCGTATATCAATCCTGCTGAAAGTCTTAGTCGTCAGAAATACGAATCTCTTGAAAGAGATTGCCACGTGTGCCCTCCGCTTGCTTTCTCTAGAAGAGCCTCAATAGTTGCACACTTTTCAGTTTATCAGCCATTGTATCTCTAACTGGCTACTTACCCTAAAACAGCTTTACACTACACATAATAAAAATAAACCTACATTCATCTCCGCTCCGCAATATCCTCGAGGTTTTGGGCTTTATCTTGTACTTCGTCAAACGCGTCACAGTGCAGGAATAAAGCATTGAAAAGCTTTCCTTTTCCTTCGGATTACACATAGTTATCTTCATATTTTCTCTATTGTATTTCGTCCGCGATTTTCTCAAGTCGAATAGTCAATTTCTAACCAACGTGACGGTCCATAAGTTGTCGCGATTTTAGCCTAATGTGATTCAATGTTTTATGAACGTTTTCTTTTTACGATTTGTCCGCAGATCGTTTGAGACAAGTCGTAATTGTTTGTAGTAACCATTGAAAGTATTATCGGACGGTCTGTACTGTTTTTACGAGTTTTCTTACTCTTTTTAGGGTCTCAAATACTGCTGCTATCGGAGTTATCAGTATTAGGTTTGAACATGTATTCAGAATAAGGGTTTTTGCGTGGTCTAAAAACTCTTTACCTGCCTTACAGTCTTCTGAGGGCGCTGAAAATGCCATAAAGCAGCTATGTGATTGATCTGATTCTGTCTGAGTATGTTGACCAGAAGTGTCTAATTACCAGAACAGTTTGCTGGTGCAAACTGAGCATGTTCAGACAGTTGAGTTAATTGTATTGTACTTCTTGGTAATAAGGCATCGAAACGAAATAGCCACGATCGTCATCATCGTTAAAAAATCTGACAAGTGATAATATTTAGTTGACTGTGGTCAGTGACGTAACTGGGGTGGGGCAGGCAGGCCACGAGCCCTGGGCGCCTATCGAAAGGGGGCGCAAAACGTCGTCAATTATTAAATAAAAAAACATCAAAAAACCATTTTACCTATATCTAAGAAATCTGAAGAACTCCTTGAATATATTGTGGAGTACGGAGATGAAAGCGTATTTCCAAATCTGCCTATTTTTATTTAAATTCTCTTAAAATTGCGGCATTGCAAGCGATGTTTTAGCAAGTTTAAATTAAGACCTGCGTTATTGGAGGTCAAGAAAGATTATGCGACCTAGCTTTGCTCAGTGTAGACGGAGAATATAATTTACGAATGGGCGCAAATCTGATGCGTGCCCTAGGCGCCATTTTCTATTGGTACGCCCCTGACTGTGGTCAGTCCCTAACCCTTATCCCAATTCATTTGGGGTTGGCGAAACATGTTTTTTCTTCTATAAGTACTTCTCTAATAATCTTCATAACGGTAGTCACCCCCTTTCTATTCATTAAAATATATTTTTTCACACAGCCAATCCATAGTGTCGGTCTTTCCGTACTCTTATAGCCATTCATCATACTCAAAACTTTCCTCACGACATTCCGATGAGTCCCTTCGGTACTTGCTGTCAATTTAAAGCAATTCGTTCTCGGAGGTCAATGTCATCTGCGATCCTATCGCGTTACCCTCGAGTACTCTAAACCCTTTATCGATGAACTCGCCTTGAGATGATCGTGCTGCAAGCAGTAATAACCACTATTGTTTAGTTCTTGTTAGCGGGTATAATAACTATTTGATTAGTATTCAATCAGCTGATTTTGCGATGGTAAAATTTTACTTGGCTGCTAGAACTAGCTTCATATTTCATTAAATGTAAAACTTTTCAAAAGCCATTAAATGTAAAACTTTTCATTATCATCATTTCAGCCGAAAGACGTCCACTGCTGGACATAAGCCTCCCCCAAACTCCTCCACTTCGACCGGTTCTGTGCTTCCCGCATCCAGCTGATTCCTGTAAAAGTTTTAAATGAAATAAGGGATTTGAGATTGAGAACGATAAGATGGCGACCATTCCATCTGTTATAAGCAGTATAGATAAAAACTTTTTTCAAAAAAATAACAACCGACTTCGAAGAACAACACTACAAAGCTCAAAATAACTTTAATTTCGGAAGTCGGTGACTTTGGGTGTGTATTTTAATTATTTGTCACCGCCTTCCGAAATTAAAGTTATTTTGAGCTTTGTAGTGTTGTTTTTCGAAGTCGGTTGTTATTTTTTTGAAAAAAGTTTTTATTTTTCACTTTTTAGTTACCTACCCCACACTAATTCGAAATTTCATAATCGTTGGGCTCAAAACAATGCATATTTATGCGATAGCAACATTCGCGGTTGATTTGCTGTAATTTTTTGAAGAGTTCCGTTGTCTGTCTCCGAAACGCATCATCAGATCTATATGAAATTTTAATGGGACCATTTCGGAGTAAAGCCCTTTCGAACAATTTTGCAAATCCGTCTATATACGACGGAGTTATGCCCGAACATACATAAAAATAAAAATAAAAAAAATATAAACCTCCTTCTTTTTGAAGTCGGTTAAAAACACTTTCTTTCAATGAGAGCCAGCCGCCATGTTGTTTTGCAGTAAATAATATAACCATGGATTATGTGTTCATCTGCAAATTGGCATGGACAGTATAATAATGTGCATTAATCCGCGGACAGTATTACCTTGCTACTATTGTTTGACTGGCAGACTACGGAAATTGTTACAAAGCTAAAACATTGACCACATCTTAAGTCCCAGGACATCTGTAATGAATCTATTTGAAATGTCAAAATAACTGTGTTTTGAAAGTATAACAAAAAAACATTTTAATTTTGTCTGTCTATCTGTTTGGCTAATCTCTGATGGCTGAACTGATTTTGACGGACATTCACTGGTAGTAAATGCTCTAAGCTGGCAGGTAGCTAATGTTACAAGGAATAACATAGGCTACTTTTGTCCCGGAAGCACGTTCTCGTGGGATAGTTTCCGACGTCAATGCTTGGAAGCAGCTGGCACAGGCCGTTATTATTATAATATTGATTTATTTGTAGCCGATGTTGTGACACTCCAGGGGCCCAAGTCAATTTTTTAAATTCGCCATTCCCACACGATCCCATTGTCATTTTGCTAAAAGTTCGTAATCTGCTAAATTCATAATGTTCGATCATTGGTTGGTCAATGGTCTCGTAGTAGAATTGTGTTATAATGGCACTGTCGTATTACCATTATTATAAAACCCGTTAGTAGAAATGATTTTCGAAAAAATACTACTAAATTTGAACATTTATTCATGCCAGATTTCATTTACATATACATTTTTACGTATTATTTTTTAACATAATATTTTAGGAACTGTCAAAATGTTATTCAAAGTCAGTCATTCATTTGTCAACTCATTATGTAGGTACGAGATTACCAATAAATGTCATATCATTCAATGGAGTGTCAGTGGCTGACCATTGGAAAGTCATAGTGACGCCATTATATTAGTAGATTACCAAACTTGTCAAAATCAATAATTATGAAATCAATGATAGACCATTCTAACACTATTGTAGTGCCTAGCAGACTTGAGGCCCAGGGCAAATGCCTCCCATTCTCCTTTTCATTCTTCTGTCTTGAGCTTATATGAACCAATAATGTCTGTAGGCGTCAAGCTTGTCCTGTCTCCTGGGTCTGGCACGATACTGCTCAAATCCTGCAAGATTTACTTCTTGATTTAATTTCAAATTGCTTTCACATTTTCCATGCCTTGTGTTGGCCTGATCAATTGCAAAATCTTATGCTGTAGTTGAATCTAACGATAAAAAACTTTCCAAATATTTGCTACATTTGATAAAGTGTATAAAACCACGTTTCGCCTATTACTATTGTTGATTTCACACTTCATATCAGTTATAATTGGGTTATAACGACTCTCCGCAATTAGGTTACGCTATTATGTTTTGTTTACTAACCTTTAAGATTGTATTGACATTTTTGTGGTTACACGATCAGTCATTACGTTCTGAGTTGTAGCTTTAAGGTTCACTATCATAATCAGTCTGTACTGCATCCATTGCAGGGACACAAGCCTCTTCTCCAAGAGAGGAGTGTGGGTCGGTAGATGTAACATGTCATCGATTTTTTTGGCTCTAAGATTTGCCGGTTTGTTCACGATGTTTTCCTTTATCATCTTGAGAGCATTGGCAATGAAATGACAGAATGACACACAAAGTAAAGCGCCTGTCACCACTGCTCTTAACTTATCGTCGTTGAAGTTCTAACACCACGTAAGTCATTTTTTGGCTGTTTTGGCATTTTGATGCCATTCGCTAGAGAATCGGAAAATTAAGCAGTTTTTTATCTCTCCTGAAAAGTTGCTATTTTTGGTGTTAGAACTTCAACGACGTTATGGTTCACTACCACAATAAAATAATCAGTAGGTACCTACCTACAATTATAGAAGAGTGTCAAATATTTTTTCTTATTTCACCGGTTTTAGGATCACAACGCAGTGATTAATTAATTTACTTACTAGCTTTTGCCAGCGACTCCGCCCGCGTGGATATTGGTTATCGCTTAAAAAAGTAGCCTATGTCCTTCTCCTTATCCTAGGCTATATCTCTGCCAAATTTCATGACGGCTGGCTCAGGGATTTAGGCTTGAAAGCGTAACAGACAGACAGTTACTTTCGCATTTAAAATATTTAGTAGGGATTGAACACGTGCTTTTTTACTTTGCATTCCTGCATTAGTGCCAGAAGGAACGCAACAGATTTATTAACCCTTGCAATCTTAAGGAACTTCACATTAACGAATACCCACGTCCCACATGTACTGTTGTGGTCCGTAGGTCCGAGGTCCAGTCTTATGTAACTGACTGAACTATTGCACAGTATTATTCCATACACAATGACCAACATAAACTATAAACGACTTGAGATAAAATTCGGAACTAAACGTTTCCGAGTGCTGTCATGCTGACAGTCTCATTATCTTCGTTGATGAAACAGAGGTCAATGTGGCATACGATCAGCTTTGTTCCGATAAGGACCACGTGTGGCGTGTTGCATGATTGTAGATGATTATTGGAGAAACTACGACGTGATTTGGGATTATGTGACGTAATGCTTCTGCGCTGAATATCAGGGCTCAGGCATTACATCCGTCTTTGTACAGTTTTTTTTTATTTGTTCACAAAGTTTTACTAATTAAGTGTCAGGAAATCATCAAATAATTTCAACAAACATAACTGATTTAAATTTAAGCGGTTTTTTGCAAGGGTTTGTCAACCATCCAACCACCAACCAGTATAATAAAAGATATCTAATAGGTATGTAGGTATACTCGACAGACCTTTACCACCAAAAACCTTTTTTTAGGATACTAATCCTCCGCTGGCAGTCCGTGTGTCTATCAGCGGGCAGTATTTTATGAACCGTAATAGGTAGACTATACTCATAGTGTGCGACTCCGATTTGCACTTGGCCGTTTATTTTGTGGTTTATTAAATACAAATCGGGCTCGAATCTCTGATCGAATTTCGTTTCCAGTCGTTCTCTGAATCCTATTACTTTCATGGGGTTGCTTCAGATATCTTAGCGCACGCCTGGAAGCCATGTTCATCTAACATCATATCAGATTTCGGCTATTGCGAACTTCATCTGCAATTTTAAATCGTTCTTCTTCATTTGATCTTGATTGTTAGCTCTGACTTGGCTAAATTGAGCTAATTTATTCATAGCTGTATAACCTCTTACCTTTGCCTAACCCTTCTTCGTAGCAAGGTTCATCTGTCTAGCCTTGTCCCAATAGGGTTTTTTTTTCGAGGGTGGGAAATCATCAAATAACTTCTCCCGCTCTGGGTGGAGCAGGAGGGCGTGTCAGACTTTTACTGACTAAACTCACCCGTGTTCCTTCAGTTGCCTGTGTGCTAGGTACCACGGTATCTCTTTCGAACAACCCGCAGCCCTGGCAGGCATAGGCCCTTGCGGACCCCACCAGTTGGTGCTGACATCTCTTTGAGGCGCGCGTGGAACACAACGCGCCGTCGACCTGGGCTTGGTCCTTACCGGACAGCGAGCTACCCATAACTCGACGAACTATGTTAGGGTTGGTTTCCAATATAATCGGATGCATGCTGAGTACCAGTATTTAAAATGGAGTGACTACCTATCTGATCTCCACAATCCAGTTAGTGGGTAATACGAAACCCATTGGTAAGACTGATTGTCAGGCTTTCGTGATTCTGACCCGATCTGTAATGACGGTCGAAGATACATGAATGACAGCCAGGACCAACTTCTTATTTAACTGCTTTCCGAACCACAGAGGGGGGTATTGGTATGTAAAGATGGTCAACCATCCACGGACTAACCGCGACCAGCGTAGCTTAACCTAATCGATCAACACGTGCGGCTGTGATTACTGAACCACGAGCAAGGCAGATGTTATGTCATTTTCTGTGCCTAAACTAAATTGCGCAAATATTTCACAATATTAATTTATCAATGCCACTACTGCTTTAGCCTCGTCAAAAACCGGATTTGCTTGGTTCTGTGATACATCCATCGCCACCCAGAATACAGCAAAACCTTCCAAAACCGATAACCCGCAAAGAATATTTTAATTAATTTTTAATATTATGATAAGTGATTTTACAATCAATCACAAAATTATTAACTGAATGAAGGCATTATCTTTATTAATAAATGTTACCGGTGAACCGAAACAACTCAAAAAACTGGGTCATTATTACCTAACTGAAGATCATTTTATATTTAATATTAGGTCTTTACCTATGAAATTGCCGTTCTGCAGTACTGGCCATTTCAAATCAAAATAATTTTTGTTTGGCTAAGAATTCTAATTTCAAATTAATTTTATTTTAAAAACATGGATTTTTTTTTCTAAAAGTAGTCATTTCTTTATTGATTAGTGTTACATTTTCATCGCATTTCAATCTTTTTCGTCATCATGGATACGTTAAAAATTCGAGTAATTATGGAATATGAGTACCGTCGTGGCAGCAACGCTGCACAAGCGGCACGCAACATCAACGACGTTTACGGAGCTAACACTACAAACCAACGCACCACCTGTTATTGGTTTGCTCGCTTCCGTTCTGGAAATTTCGACCTGAAAAATGAACCTCGCGGTCGTCCGAAGACTTTGGTCGACAATGACGAATTAAAGGCGATTGTGGAAGCTGATGATACACAATCTACGGCTGAATTAGCAGCAGCTTTCGACGTTAGCGTCAAAACAATATTGGTCCATTTGCGTCAAATTGGCAAGGTAAAAAAGCTTGACAAATGGGTGCCCCACGAACTCAATGATCGCCAGCGCGAAGTACGCGTCGAGACGTGCCTTGCACTGCTCAACAGACACACAAATGAAGGAATTTTGAACCGCATTGTTACCTGCGATGAAAAATGGATACTGTTTGATAACCGTAAGCGCTCAGCAAGTTGGTTGGATCCTGGTTCAGCACCTAAACAATGCCCTAAACGAAAACTTACCCCTAGAAAAGTGATGGTCACTGTTTGGTGGTCTAGCGCCGCACTATGGGCCAGAACCGTGCGTACCGTCTCAAAAATAGGTTTTCGTAATGTTCTATATTAAATATTGTGTTAATGCACATGTCTAACTGAATGTCCAATGCATATTATATAGCAGTTAAAATATACTATTTCTCATTTTTACTATTAGACTAAGGCTTGCAAGTTGACGCTCAAAGTTATGTCAATTATGTAGAACACAATTTCACCAGTTTACATGGTCATATTTTCATTATTTTCACAGCAAATTTTTAAGTGTGATATATGGTTAGAATGGTGATGAAGTATTCTATTTAAAAATAATTTAAGTGGACCATTATGTGAAAACTGGGGAGGTATATAAATTATTTTTCAGAACCTAATATTTTATCCTTATTAGAAACTTTACATAGACTTTTGGCAGTTAGCAATGTCTGCCCATGTCGTAATTTTGATAGCATCACATAGAGCAGCTAATAAAGAAGTTAGGGCAAAAAAAAAAAATTGCCCGAATCTGCCCCCCTTGAAATGAAACGAAAAATGTCTGATGGGGGGAAAATTCAAAATATACCAAAAATTATTTTAGTTGTGATTGATGAGATTTTTGGATATTTAGATTACTTTTTTCTTAAAATTATCTATTTACTTAATCTTTAGGTAAGGTGGGAGTATTGGGTAATGTATTTTTTTTTTTATCGTCCGGTCAGATGTGGTTAATGTTTTGTTATCACTGTGTGAATTACATGTTTATCATGTAGTTTATGTATTTCTCTATCGCGGTGAAGGAAAAGGGAGGAAATGGTAGTTAAAGTTGTTATTGTACATTATATCAGTACTACTAACCACCTTCGTAGATAGTGGTTAGGAACGTGATAATGCACTAGACAATAATATTTTTTCACACGAAATTTCAGTATAAAAGTTATTTATTTACGTTGTCATTTACCAGTACTTTAGTGTGCTTTGACATATTATAGTCTTCACCAACTCGGTAAAAAAGTAGTAGTTAGAAGTAAAAACAAAATGAGTGAATTTGTTGTGCCTCGACGAGTATTATGCGAATTTTTCATTGATCATGGAACAAAATCAGAAGATATTCAAAATTACTTAGAAGAACACCACCATTTGTCGTCTGAAAAAAGTGAATTAGTTGTGAACCGTATTCAAAAATGGCTTATAACAGCGTTTAACGATCGGTGGACCAAATCTAACCGAACTAAAGAACGTTTCTTTAATAAAAATACATCGTGGTTAGACGGTGAATTTAAGGTACAATTCGAAGAAGCACCGTTGGATATTACACCTACAACATCTGGAGAACGTGGACGTCCGCCAAAGTCTTATGAAGATCTATCAGAGAAATCGAAAAAAAGGAAGAATATGGAGTTGGTACAAGAATATGGAATCGAGTATATACATAATGCATACGTTCAAGGATTGCGGTCTGAAGGAGAATTCGAAGAAGCTACTGTTGTTACAATGATGCGGAGTTGTGATAGAAATGAAAAAAGGATCATGAAGGAAAAATTATTGCATGAAAGTCGCAATGCAACAGATTTTACGGTGGATGAAGCTTTAAGTATATTTGCAGATTTAGATCTTTCGAAATCACAATACGGATTACTTCGAGCAAGTCTGATTAACAAAAACTTCGACATACTGCCATCATATAATATACTGACAAACGCCAAAAAACTGTGTTATCCTCCACCATCCAGCATTCAAATAACCGATATAAGTGCCAAAGTAAATCTACAAGATTTGCTGGACCACACTTCTGCTCGCATCTTAAAGATTGAAAATGTTTACAACTCAACAAGAAAATCTCTTAAATTGTTTACCAAGTGGGGATGTGATGGGTCATCGGGGCAAAGTGAATATAAACAAGTTTTATCAGGTGAGAATGATTTAGTCTCAGATGCAAACTTATTTATAGCGTCTTTGGTACCAATAAAGCTGACTGACACAGAAACAAATGAGGTAATTTGGCAAAATTCGGCTTGTTCGTCTATTCGTTATTGCCGACCAATCCTGATGGAATTTGCAAAAGAAACCCCCGAGAAAACCCGATCAGTGGTTGGTGATATTCGGGGTCAAATTAATAATTTGCAAACTTCAAAGATACACAAGGAGGAGCAGGTAATTGAAATAAGTCACGACCTATTTCTAACTATGGTGGATGGAAAAGTTACACAAGTTCTAACTGACACAAGTTCTGGAGCTGTGTGTACAGTATGTGGGGCTAAACCAAGCGAAATGAATAATTTGGAGAAGATTGAATCAAAGCCAGATAATATAAATGCTTACGAATACGGTTTGTCTACGTTGCACGCGTGGATCAGGTGCATGGAGTTAATTTTACATATTTCATATAACCTTTCATTTAAAAAATGGGCTGCGAGAACTCCAGAAGATAAAAAAAGTAAAGAAGACAAGAAAAAGCTTGTACAAAGTTTATTTCGAAGCCGAATGGGATTGCACGTTGATAAGCCCCGACAAGGAAGTGGAAGCAGCAATGACGGTAATACAGCTCGGCGTTTTTTTGAGAACTACTATTGCGCTTCAGAAATTACAGGAGTTGACGAGGAACTTATTAAAAGGTTCTATGTTATTCTTCAAACTTTGGCATCCGGTATTGCTGTAAATCCAGAAAAATTTGGTGAATATACTCGCGCAACCGCACAACTATACGTAACAAAATATATGTGGTATAATATGCCTTCTTCAGTACATAAAATCTTAATACATGGGGAAAGTATAATAAGACATTTTGCTGTTCTGCCCATTGGTAATTTATCTGAGGATGCCCAAGAATCTCGTAATAAAGATTACAAAAAATTCAGATTGCATCACGCTAGAAAATGCTCTAGGTCCGCAACGAATCAAGACGTATTTCATGGTCTTCTATTTACGTCAGATCCTTATATATCAAGTATCAGAAAACCATCAGTCACTATTTCCAAGGAATTGTTAGACGAAGCTAAGAGCCTCTTAGCTATTTAAATAGAAGTAATTACGTACCTACATTAATTGTAAAATATATTTTTAGAGTGGATTTATATCATATTTGTCATTTATTTAAATGTAAGATTTATATGTAATACCTATAAAATAAAAGAAAATAGGTTTAATATCATAAAACTGTAAAATTATAATTCAATAAGTTAAACAAACTATGGTTTAATATTAAAAAAATACATTTTTATTATTGTTTTATTTTTTAAATATTAATAATTAAAGTTTTGACAATAAATGTGTCACTATTGGATTCTATATACTCTGGAGATACTACGTGCCAAATTTCAGCTATTTACTTCAATCAACAAAAAAGTTACAGATTTTTGAGACGGTACGCACCGTTCTGGCCCATAGTGCGCCGGTGTGATTCATCACAGCTTCTTACCAAACGGGGTGAGCATTACTGCAGATGTGTACTGTGAAGAACTGAACACAATGATGGAGAAGCTGGCGCATCTCCAACCAGCATTGGTCAATCGCTCGTCTCCGCTGCTCCTGCACGACAACGCGCGACCTCATACTGCACAGCAGACGGTCTCCAAGTTGCAAGAACTGGGGTTGGAAGCTCTCCGTCATCCGCCCTACTCACCAGACCTTGCGCCTACAGACTACTACTTTTTCCAGAATTTGGATAACTTCTTGGCGGGAAAAAAATTTAATACCCGAGAGGCAGTACAAAATGCCTTTGAAGAATTTGTTGCCTCCCGTCCAGCTGATTTCTTTAAGAAGGGCATCAATAAACTGCCACTGCGATGGCAAAGATGCATTGATTGCATGGGTGATTACTTCGATTAATACAAATAAAAAATTCATGAAAAAAATTCGTTTAAATTTTTTCATACAAAACGGCAATTTCATAGGTAAAGACCTATTATAAGATTAACATTTGCAATAAAATTAATTTCCAGTTTTTCAAAAACTGTTCTAATTTGAAGATTGGATCGCGATATTTAACAGAAAAATAAAAATAAATTGATTTCTATCCATTTTCTTAATTAAAATGATTTAAAACAAATTTACTTTTCGTTGTTTTGAATTTACCGCCAAAACGCTTCTTACGATGACTTTTTATCACGTGACGTCAACTTTGTCTAAACTAAAGTAGGTAGTTAGTAAATAAATAAGTGAATGTCGAGTTTATAATTAACAAGATTTTTAATGGATTGAAAGTGATATTACTTGTGTGCGGTGCCTCTGTGCATAAATACTTCTAAAACGGCGCCAAACTAATCATTTGTACCGGTGTGCGCTGCCGTTTATACAAAGTTGACGTCACGAGAAAACATTCGAAGTCGAAGACATGTGACATCTACCCACCCACTTTGGGCCCGCGTGGTAGTTTACAGACCACCCTCTTTCGAAGAGAGGAGGCCTGTGTCCCAGCAGTGGGAACATTATGAGCTAATTAAGCTTAACATCCTTGTTACAGGTTTAACCCACGAATGCGGCGTGTTCGGCGCCATCAGCACTGGAGAATGGCCTACACAGGTGGACATACCGTCCGTCATATGCCTCGGACTAGTCGCGCTACAGCACAGGTAAGATAACGCTAATTTACTAGTAATGTAAATAATATAATATCTTTATTTTGGATATAAAATATGGTACATAATAGGTCAAAATATAAATATGTAGTTCCACATACTTTGCTTACTTATTTCAGCATGAAAAAATACTAATTACCAGATAAAATATAAAATACTCTTCACTAAAAAGTACTAGGTCCTGTAGGTACTTTAATTTTCGTCAATTCAGATTCAGAAGAGCCTTTGTAACTAAGTATATCGGATAAGATAAAATGAACTACATATGGATCGATAAACAAGCAAATAGCCTGGTCCCTTTTCATACTAATATATCTAGCTAGAATACTGGGAACACTCACTGAATGGGTAACAAAGCAAATAATAAATCATTGTATTATTTAACACAATGCACTTATACGCCCCCACATCCTTCTTCCTTATTCGTTTTGAGAATTAGGGGAAGAACCACAATGTTTAAACATATTGGTACACCAGAAATACGATAAGTCAGCACTAGATTGTAGCAAAATGAACCTTATCATTTTTGGAATAAGGGTAAAGTTACTGTGGGTTTACTGTGTGTTGTGACTGATGTTATTCTCATAACTTTTAGTCGGGTTTATTCTGAAAATGAATCGATTATTTTAATACGGGTCTCCTCATTTAATTAGACAAATATTCACAGATGTTATGTCACAGAATGCAAAAAAAATAAAACTTTAGCGTAAAATCATAATTTTAATATCACGTCTTATTATTGTCCTCCTCATCTGTCTATCCTTTTCCCAACTATGTTGGGGTCGGCTTCCAGTCTAACCGGATGCAGCTGAATACTAGTATTTTACATAGAGCGACTGCATATCTGACCTTCACAACCCATTTACTGGGTAATACGATATCCCCCTTGGTAAGACTGCTTGTCAGACTCTCAGGCTTCTGACGAACCGTAACTACTGTCAAAGATCCACAAATGACAGCCGGGACCAACGGCTTAACGTGCGATCCGAGGCACGGAGCGGTCTTGGTATGGTCACCCATCCACGGACCAACCGCGGCTAGCGTAGCTTAACCTGATCGATCGATCCGTGCAGCTGTTATTGTCCTCCTGGCGGGCGTAATTACTTGTTTATTTTTTTACTGGCCCTTATTCACCCACAAAAAAAAGTCAAATGCCCCTTACTATTTTTCCATTTCTGTCCAGAGCTGCCAGAGGCTACATCTTTCTTGTTGCTATCTCCGTTTGAGCCTGTTGCAATGGAGAAATTACGTCGAAATTAGAACGATTAATTATTGTTTTCTATAAAATGCCATTAATTCCTCAGAGGGCAAGAGTCGGCTGGTATCGTGACGTCAGAGGGCAAAAGCGCGCGCACATTCAACAGTCACAAGGGTATGGGACTCATCAACAACATATTCAACGACGAAGCCATGAAGAAACTCAAAGGAAACCTCGGCATTGGACACACTAGGTTTGTCCTCACATACAAAATAATATAATAATTCAACTTTACAAAGGTTGTGTACCCCGTGATGGCCCCAAAAACCGCTTAAAAAAAAAAAAAACTGTTTATAATACAATTATTTTATTGGCACCATAGACTGATTCTCGCAAAAAAAAACCAACAATTTCAACTCTATGGCGAAGAAATTGGAGTTCAATTTCCATTGTTTATTTGTCGCTTAAGCGTTACGATGTGGGTTAAATTATGACACATATAGGGTGACAGCGATGTTGACGCTCAATCTGTTATCATCAGTGATCGGAATAGGCTGACTATATTTGCCTAAACTTTGGAGAACAGAGACAGAAAGTGGAGACTTCCTTACGACTGTATTTTTTTTCCCGGGATTCGGGAAAAATCTTCAGTAAGTTGAAAATAAGCTTTATTTAAGATGTGTAAAAGCTATTTTTAACCAAACTTGCAACTACATGTATTCGAATTATATTTACCATCCAACTAACCGTTGTATCAAATCATGAATTAAAGTTAGATTATTTATTTCGGGATTTTACGTGAAAATCCCGAAAATTTGGTAATTGCAAGTTTAGTTAAAAATTTCTTTTACACATCTTATACAGGGACCGGCCGGATACTCGTTGAAAGGGTTTTTGAAGGGGTTTTTTTAAGCGCTTAAAAAATAAACCCTTTGATACATGTTACACCGTCGAATGGGTGCAATGTAACCCCTTCCGAACAAGTTAACCTTTCAATACCCTGTAACACTGTAACAGGGTAACCCATTCCATTCCAACACATTGTAATATCCACTCTTTGTAATCGACATAAGTTTGAAAATTGTATAACCACGACCGCACGTGACATCTGTCTGCCCGGCGGCGCCATGGTTGCATGTACCGAGCGACTTGTAAACATGGAATACTAATTATTGCCTATATGATTTTACAGTTCAATTTTGTTTGTCGCACATGCTAAACATTGTAATATTTCTTTTTCGTGTCTATACTTGTTTACATTCTCATCATTCGTCATTTAATTCGAAACTGGGACGGAACTACTGAAGATATTAAAAGCAATTTAGCTATGTTTTTGTTTAAGTGTGTGTGGTATTACTGCCTATTATATTTCTTATTTCTTATATATATTTAGTTACTGTTTCTGTAAAAATGCACAGCCGAGGCGAGATGCTGGACACCGTTATTATAGCCCGGTCAAATTAGCCCGGAAAAAAAGGCGTACCTACTTTTGCGTAAATTCCCAAGAAGCATAAAATTGTTGCATATACCATTATAATGAAATTGTGAAAAGTCGACCCCATCGTTCCCCTGTGTGCAATTTTTTTTTATCTAAGGTCATAATTCGCAAAGATGTTTTTTTTTTTTGCGAAACGGTTAGTTTATGATAAAATTAGCTCACTCACAAAAAATGTAGATCATGCAATTATCTAAGTACATACATAAATTGTCCTTACACTTTATACCCTAAGATTCAACATTTCTGAGAAAAAGCGATTCTAAAATATACTCCCTGTCCGTCAGAGCACCCCCTACAGAAACCAAACCGGTTCCGATCAGATCAGATCCGGCCCCTCTCTTGCCATGTTCTGAATGAGAAGGTTTGCAATAATTCTTTCGAAGAGTTTTTCCACCTCATCCAGCAACACAATGGGTCGGTAAGCGGATGGAGAGCCCGCAGAATGCCCTTCTTTTTTTTAGCAGGACCAGCGTTCCAGTCTTTCACTAGCGTGGAAACTGGCCCCTCTCCAAACATGCACTCAAGAGTCCTACTAAGCGGGGCCAGAGAGCCCTCATGGCCAGAACCCATGCACGGCCATGAATGCTGTCTGGTCCTGGAGTGTTTTTGGCCTTAATCCTTTGTACTGCTGCTCTCAGTTCTACCTGGGTCACTTCAGGCGCGTCGTCATCCTCGTTTTCCGCGTTAGGCACTATAGTAGGCGGAACCAGATCAGGTGGTGTGTGCTCCCCTTGAGAGGGGAATAAAGCGCTCACCGCTCTCTCTAGCAGCGTTGGAGGCTATGGGACAATGGGGGCGCCCACGAGCGAAGTTTGCCCCTAACCAAATGGTAAGGTCGCCCCCACGCATCCCGTCCTAGAATTGCCAGCAATTTATCATGAGCTTCGGTCCTTGTCCGCTTAATTTCCAGGTGAAGAGCCTTCTTAAGATATTTTTTTTTTATTTGTCCAAAACATGAGTATAGCACACACACAGCATGCAAGATGTTACGTCAAATTATGATTAAGACAGTCATGTTTTGCCTGAACGGCGTACAAATATAAGATATCAGACGCTACACAGCATCAATTGATTCTAAATTCGTCCATTAGACACAGCAAATAATATATCAATTAACAATCCAATTTACCACCACTCCGCCACCGCCACTTTGTACACCTCACACCGTTCCGCCTCTCTTACTAGCGCTTCTGGTGTTCGTAGGCGGATTCGTCGGTGCCTAGTGTACGGACGCCACGCCGCTACGCATGCGATGTGCAACTGCGCAATATCTTGTGACGTCCAATACATCTGGTGCCTGGCAGATGGAGACTGAACGCGGAGCAACACAGCATCACAAATTTGGGTTATGGCCTCCCGGAACCATTCTGCTTCGTCCTTAATATCGATAGACCTGACTGGTGAGTCTAACCAGGCATGCACCATTGAGGCCACTAGATGAGCTTCCTGGTTCAGTCACTTGACCACCCATCGCCAGTCATCCTCAACCCGGGCCGGGGCCGCTTGGACCGGGCCACTCGAAGTCTGGGCGGAAACGTCAAACTGGATGTATCTGTAGTCCAACAACGTCTCCACCTCCTATAATACACGCCAGTCCTGAACAGAGCGTGCCACAGCAGGACTAGCAAACGATAAGTCCACTATAGACCCACCCCACTGCCGCACACATGTCTGAACAGATCCCCGGTTTAGGAGCAGTAGGCCTGACTCCATCGCCCACTCTTGTAATAACACACCCCGTGCATCCGTTGCTGGGGAACCCCAAGTTGTGAACTCGGCGTTGAAGTACCCCATGAAAAGGACGGGTGGGGACGGCTTCGACTGACGACTGGGTTCAATTCCGAAATAAAGTCTCAAAGTCAGCGAGAGGTCGGTTGGGTGAGAAATAAATCTCCACGTCCATAATATTTTCGACTAAGGCCGCTAGAAAAGCCCCGTCCCGACTGAAGGTCTCTAGGGACAGAGTGCCAGCGGCCAGCCTCAAGATAAGTGTCACCAAGCCATCAATGTCACCCATCCTGTCATCCTTGGGAGGACCAAAGTATGTTTCGGCGGCGATGGCAACGTTGATCAACCACTTGGCCGTGCCTGGAGCAAAAGGTCCTGAACCCTGGCGCAACGATTGATATTGGCTTGGAGAAGACGAAGGTCTGGGGCCGGGTCTTTCTTTCTTTCTATTACTGGGTAACTATCACCTCCCCGTTAGCCCTTTCCTGGGCGTTATTGTCGGCGGGCGGTGAACGAGCTGATTTCGAGGGCCCAATGTTACAATTTGAGTCAGCACTCAGCTTTTTATCTCTCGTGCATGCCTTGCTGCCCGTCTGGTGGTCAGCCGGCCTGATCAATGGCGCTTAAAAAAAACGCGTCAAGTACACTACCTCGTAGGTGGCGTGGAAATGTGTGCACATTATGGCGAATACCTACAACTTAAATAAATTTTAGAATCGCTTTTTCTCAGAAATGGTGAATCTTAGGAGATGAAGTGTTCCGGCTAGTCCCGGGATACCGTCCGAACTCCGGTGAGGCAGCGAGCCTCTTTGCCAGATTGCCACCATGAGATCTGGAGACAAAAAGTCCTCGCGCATGTGTGGGAGCGGCGCGAGGAGGCAAAACACCGGGGCGTAACTCCGCCGCCGCAAGAAATTACGGCACAACGGACAGCTCCGGTGGGATCTCATGACGTCATGGAAAGTGCGATTGTCGCAACCCAGTGTTGGGCACGGAGGGAAAGAGGGGTCTCGGCGTCCTCACCTTCCGCCTTACGCAGGTTCTCACCGGACACGGCTGCTTCGGGAGGTTCTTATTCTGGATAAGGCCAAAGGAAACACCCGGGTGTCACCATTGTGTGGATCGCCAGGAGGGCACGATGGAGGTCTGCCCTGCTTGGGCGGAGCACCGTCGTGTCCTCGTGGAGGCGATCGGCGGCGGCGATCTCTCGCGTTCGGCTCTGGTCCAGGTCATGGTGCGGAGGAAAGTGCATAAGATGCCGTCACCTCCTTTAGCTAAGCAGTAATGCTCGCGAAGAAGGAGGCGGAGAGCGTGAGGGAGAGGCAATCCGTGTGCTCTCGCGCCCTTAGCCGCCACAGGAGACGGATTGGGCATCGGGACTCCGTAGCGGACTCCCGGCCACCGTAGATGCGGGCTTGCGCAGTGCGAGCAATGGATCGTTCGCCGTCTGGGGCCTAAGTCTACTAATTTATAAACGTCACAATGGTCTCTCAATGGTAAGTTTTTGACAGATTTGCCATACAAAAACTGTCAAAAACACACCATTGAGAGACCATTGTAACGTTTATAAATTAGTAGACTTAGGCCCCTGGTAAGGACCAGGCCCGGGTCGACGGCGTGTTGTGTTCCACGCGCACGTCAAAGAGATGTCAGCAATAATGAAAGGGGGCCAATGCCTGCCAGGGTCGCGGATTTGATCGAATAAGTTACCGTGACACAGGCAACTGAAGGAACACGGGTGGATTTTAGTCAGTAAAACTCTGACACGCCTTCTCACTCCGTCAAGAGTGGGAGAAGTCATTGATGATTTTCCATCCCAAAAAAAAGGGGAAAGTGTAAGGTAAATTTTTGTAGAGACATAATTGCATGATCTACAATTTTTATCTGACCTATTTTTATCATAAAACTAACCGTTTCTAAAAAAAATCCAAAAAACTCATTTTAGCAAACTTTGACCTTGAATGAAAACAAATTGCACACATGGGATCGATGGAGACTTTTCATTATAATGGTATCCCTAACGTTTATGTAAAAATTCAGCTTCTTAGGAATTTATGCAAGGGTGAATGTCTATTTTGACCGGACTATCGCATATCTATCGTCACTTTGTTGTCAAATTCGCAATAACTAAATAAAATTAGTAAGACGAAGAGGCGCCACACCGCCGCGCCGCGTCGCCGCTAGGGTTCAAGTATAAACATGCAGCTCAAGTTGATTAGGTAATTCAGGGTAACACGAATAAAAGCTTTTCGTGAAGGTAACCCCTTCAAAGGCTTAAGACGTTGAAGGGGTTAACCCCTTCACGTGGTTACCATAATAAAGGTGTTAACCATTTCGCTGGGTTTCGCGCATCTAACTCGAACAAAAGGTAACACTGCGAGATGAATTACCCCATGTACGGGTTACCCTGTCAAAAGGCTTAACTCTTAAGCGGGGTTGTCCGGTCCCTGATCTTGGTCTTTACCTATGAAATTGCCGTTCTGCAGTACTGGCCATTTCAAATCAAAATAATTTTTGTTTGGCTAAGAATTCTAATTTCAAATTAATTTTATTTTAAAAACATGGATTTTTTTTTCTAAAAGTAGTCATTTCTTTATTGATTAGTGTTACATTTTCATCGCATTTCAATCTTTTTCGTCATCATGGATACGTTAAAAATTCGAGTAATTATGGAATATGAGTACCGTCGTGGCAGCAACGCGGCACAAGCGGCACGCAACATCAACGACGTTTACGGAGCTAACACTACAAACCAACGCACCACCTGTTATTGGTTTGCTCGCTTCCGTTCTGGAAATTTCGACCTGAAAAATGAAGCTCGCGGTCGTCCGAAGACTTTGGTCGACAATGACGAATTAAAGGCGATTGTGGAAGCTGATGATACACAATCTACGGCTGAATTAGCAGCAGCTTTCGACGTTAGCGTCAAAACAATATTGGTCCATTTGCGTCAAATTGGCAAGGTAAAAAAGCTTGACAAATGGGTGCCCCACGAACTCAATGATCGCCAGCGCGAAGTACGCGTCGAGACGTGCCTTGCACTGCTCAACAGACACACAAATGAAGGAATTTTGAACCGCATTGTTACCTGCGATGAAAAATGGATTCTGTTTGATAACCGTAAGCGCTCAGCAAGTTGGTTGGATCCTGGTTCAGCACCTAAACAATGCCCTAAACGAAAACTTACCCCTAGAAAAGTGATGGTCACTGTTTGGTGGTCTAGCGCCGGTGTGATTCATCACAGCTTCTTACCAAACGGGGTGAGCATTACTGCAGATGTGTACTGTGAAGAACTGAACACAATGATGGAGAAGCTGGCGCATCTCCAACCAGCATTGGTCAATCGCTCGTCTCCGCTGCTCCTGCACGACAACGCGCGACCTCATACTGCACAGCAGACGGTCTCCAAGTTGCAAGAACTGGGGTTGGAAGCTCTCCGTCATCCGCCCTACTCACCAGACCTTGCGCCTACAGACTACTACTTTTTCCAGAATTTGGATAACTTCTTGGCGGGAAAAAAATTTAATACCCGAGAGGCAGTACAAAATGCCTTTGAAGAATTTGTTGCCTCCCGTCCAGCTGATTTCTTTAAGAAGGGCATCAATAAACTGCCACTGCGATGGCAAAGATGCATTGATTGCATGGGTGATTACTTCGATTAATACAAATAAAAAATTCATGAAAAAAATTCGTTTAAATTTTTTCATACAAAACGGCAATTTCATAGGTAAAGACCTATTATAAAGCTTATTTTCAACTTACTGAAGATTTTTCCCAAATCCCGGGAAAAAGAATATAGTCGTAAGGAAGTCTCCACTTTCTGTCTCTGTTCTCCGAAGTTTAGGCAAATATAGTCAGCCTATTCCGATCACTGGTTATCATGGATAAATACAATAAAAAATGCTGTTCCATACATTTTGACCCCGAAGGTATTATTGCACTTTTCTATGAAACAATCGATTATTATTTTTGATGACTATTTCCTGAATTTAAGTTTGTGTGTCATCGCTGTATTTTAGTGTGTTCTCTTGTAGTTTATTTCTACCTTTTTGTAAAACTAGGTATTCAACATCAGCAGCGTCTGAGGAAGTGAATTGCCAACCATTTGTGGTACACACAGCACACGGCGCGTTAGCAGTCGCACACAACGGAGAACTGGTTAACTGCAGCAGTCTTAGGAAGATGGTACTTAATTATTGATATTTCTGCTAGGGCTATCGAGAGGCTATAGGCGACGATGAAAAAGCATTATATAAAAATGTTGGTATTTTAGTTTAAAGGAACCATAAAATGCATGCATTTACATATTATGTTTTCGAGTAACGATGTTTTTTTCCTTAAACTTTTTTGATTTTGAATCACTTGTAAACTGAGAGGTATTTTGAAGTGTTTTCCTTAATCACACAAAGTAAATAGTATAAATAATAAACCACATATAAAAAATAAATTATTGTGTTGAAGAATGACCTTGGTGGAATGACTATTCAATTATTTTTTTCTCCCAAAGTCGATACAAGCTCAGTCTCTATTACAAGGGACGCAACGTAACAAGTGAAATGTGGCTGTGCAACACTTCTGCCACCCTTTTGGGAATATAGGCGTTATGTTCTGTATGTATATTTTATGTGAAACTAGAATTGGCCCGTGTGGTATGTCGATAACAAGCAATGTCCTTCCCCAGGGTCTAAAGTATCTTCATACCAAATTTCACCAAAATCGGTCGCATCCTTTTTGGAGATTAGCCGTAATCCACAAACAGCCTGAAATACAACTTTTTTTTTGTTGTTAAAAGTACGATCACTTTCATTTATGTTTTAGTAAAAAGCTGTTATTTTGACGTTACAAACAAGCACTTTGATTACATTTATTTGTAAGATCATAAGACAAAAGTCTGTGAAAACACAGCAGATTTCGAGTTTCAGAAATGGACTGAGAAAATCAAAACCAATAACAATACTTGGGAATATTTCAGGTCTTAGGTCGCGGAGTAGGTTTATCAACGCATTCCGACTCGGAACTCATCACACAAGCGCTCTGCCTCAATCCTCCTGAGGGTGAGACCAATGGACCCGACTGGCCGGCGCGGATCAACCACCTCATGAGGTAACCGCATTCTTCTTTAAAACATTTTTAAGTAGGTACATACTTCCTACTCCCAGTGCTTTACCATAAAATGTACGCTTTGGAAATTGTGCAATCTGTGTGTTAATCTATACTAAACTAGCTGACCTGACAGACGTTGTCCTGTCATTAGTCATTCATACAGAATCCCTACCCTACCTACCCTACCTACCCTACCTACCCTACCTACCCTACCTACCCTACCTACGCTATAAACCTCACGGAGCCCGAGACCTTTCCAACGAATGCAAAACCGTGGAAATCGGTTCGTGCGTTCTGGAGTTATAGCGTCAGGAAGGAAAACCCGACTTATTTTTATATAGTAGATATTATAAAGAGGAAAGATTTTATTGTTTATTTGTTTGCATTGAATAGGCTCCGAAACTACTGAACCGATTTGAAAAATTATTTCACTGTTAGGAAGCTACACTATGTCCGGGTGACATAGGCTATAATGTTATCCCCGTATTCCCACGGGAACGGGAACTACGCGGGTGAAACCGCGGAGCGCTGCTAGTCTTTTATGAGACCCTGAGAAGTTATTGCGTAACACACTATGACGGTAGGAATAGCTTTCATTTTGACACTTCAGCAACATTCATTGCGTTATTTACGTTACTGAGCAGACACATTTTTCGAACATATGAAGCGATGGATTAGCAATATTCTTCAAAATGATTCAGATTGTGATTGATGGTGTGTTTTATGCATTCTGGGGTGTTCTTTTTAAGATAAAGTAAAACAGATTTTGTTGTTTTATACATATTTCTTAAAAGTGCCATAATAAGCGAATGACACAAGTGAAGCGCCTGCCTGGGTTTGAACCTACCTACAACTCATTAACCGGTTGTTACTCTACATTCCGGCCGGCTAGCTATTGCTCTCAAAACAGTGAAGGATAACATCGTAAGGAAACAGGCATGTCCTAAAACGAAAAATAGACATGTGACTTCTACCAACCCACATTGGGCCTATAATGTTCCCTCTGCTATCCACCACGCTGATTACGGCTCACTCTCTCTCACCGAGAGGAGGGCTGTGTGCTGACATAGCCCCATCCACCAACCCGCATTGGGCCTATACCGTTCCCATTCAGCAGTGGGAACGGTATAGGTCCAGTGCTGGTTGGTAGATATCACATATCTTCGACGTTTTGGTTCTACGACATGCCGGTTTCCTCACAATCTTTGCCTTCACAGTTTTGAGAGCAGTGGTGATGAAATTATTTACACAAAGTAATGTGCCTGGCTGGGTTCAAATCCTCGACCTACACTCGTAAGTCTATTACCACTGGGCCACCACTGCTCAAGTATGAATATTAAAATAAATTTAATAATTGTTTAAAATAAATAAAATATATTGTTTTGTTTCATAGACTGGCCCCTCTAAGTTATTCGCTGGTGATAATGTTTAAAGACAAGATCTACGCTGTGCGCGACCCCTACGGGAACAGGCCGCTGTGTCTCGGCAAGATCTTACCGTTGGGATCCTCCTGTAAGTTATACTAATATTATTATAATGTGGAAATGTATATATAAGGCATTATCATCTTAATACCAAATTATTTGTCTCATTGGGAAATAATATTATAGCATGTAGAATGGGTATCCTCCATACATACCTGGGTTCGAATATTGAAACAATTTTTTTAAAATATTGAGTTGTGAATGTGTATTGAATGTGTAAAAACCAACTCGGATTTGCTAATTTAATGTCAGTTTTCGAATAACTGTGTTCCAGTTGAATCTTGTTAGTTGAGATTGTTTCATTTTATTTTATTTAACATACAAAAAATCAAGAAAATAGTATAAAATTATGTTTTTGTTCCATGCTGTTAATCAAGGATACATGCGTGTAAGTACTCTTCAACAATAGGGATAAACTGAGGCACATTCCATTCACTTTTCATGTAGGTATACTATAAAAGGTCACTGATAGCCGCATGAGTCGATGTAGGTTAAACTATTTTTGCCGCGGTCTCTTGTGGATGGGATACATACAGGATAAGTTTTTATCCAGTGCACAAACTGTAACCATGAATTTAGCATATCATTCTAGACCTCCCAGCACAGAATTTTTTCGTCGGTTCTACAAAAAAAATCTGCTGTTCCATACATTTTTACCGCATAGGTATTGCACTTTCCTTTGAAACAGCTGATATTTTTTTTGTAAAACCGCGGAAAAATTTCTGCACTGGGGGGTCTAGAATGGTATGCTGAATTCATGTTTAAAGTTTGCGCACTGAATAAAAACTTTTCCTGGATACATAGATTCCCCTTCGTGCCTCGGAAAGCACGCTAAGCCGTTGGTCCCGGCTGCAATTCGGCATTTTGGTTGGTTCGAGTCCAAAAGTCTAACCAGTATTACCAAGGGGTATCGTGTCACCCAGTAACTGGGTTGTGGAGGTCAGATAGGCAGACACTCCATGTAAAATACTGGTATTTCGTTGCATCCGGCTAGACTAAAACCCAATGCCAAAACCCAATTTTCGTGTATGTCGGCGCCTGCGACCCTTTGCTTGTCACAGGAATTCCACAGAGTGTCTCTGGCACATATGGCATCGACAACTGCCCGTGACATCACATCGCTCGGGCCCTACCAGAATACCAGCGCTGCGACACTTTTTAAATGTCGCAGCATTATGCTGAGGTAGGAGCCTTTTGGCCTCGTGCAGGACTTTCTGTTTTATTTTTAATAGTTTTTACTTCCGAGAAATTTGTTCTTTTCTATATTTTTTGTACTAAGGTGTGTTTATTTTACGATGTGATCTTCCTGTGCGAGTCACAATAAATACTTTTTCTTTCTTTCTTTCTTTCAATGCCAACATAGTTGGGAAAATGCTAGGGAGATTGTTTGACTATGAAATGTGAAGACACACTTTATAACTCTGCTAACTTGGGCTTTTTTAATTAATTTTATTAGTGAATGTTGCTAACAATTTACCAATAGCCTACCAGATATATCCAATGGACTCATCTTTACACAATATGGGAAAACCAATTATTACTCATTAAGTATTTGTGTTTGTACCTACATATATGTAACTACTTTAAGTGACTGGTCAATGTAACAACAAAATCACTTTTTATTGTGGAAATAGTGTCACACTACGTATTAAAGAGGAAAATATGGTATTATGATTTAAGTGGGAAGTGCCAGCGTAGCCTGCGAAATTTTATTACCTTTTTTTTGCAACTCACAACCTGACACAAACCTGAAAATTGCAAAAAACGTAAGAAAACTCCAAAAATTCTTAATATTTATTAATTTTCTAACATTAAAGATTTTTTACACCATTTGCTACTACAATATACTAAGCAAATCTCGCTCGAAGTTCTTAAAAACCTTTGTTTATATTGACCGGTCGTTTATTGTGTAATTAAACTAATAAATATGTATAAATGGTAATAACTAAACATTTGCAGATGTCTACAAACAGTCGTCGGCGCGGCATGCCGAGGGTAATGCATGAACACATTCCATTTATTACTTACAAGCCGATCAAGTTAATGAGTCAAAAATATGTCGAGTTTTCATACATTTTCACAAGTTTTTGACATTTGACTGTCGTCGAGATGAGACTGCGACTAGATTTTGAACGTTTTTAATGACGACAATTGGCCTTCAGGTAGTCGTGAAGTTATCTGCTAATATTTGATCGATTTTGCGACATCTGAGACAGTTTTCCAAATTGACTTGGTCGGTTTCACATCATTTGTCATAACTTGGGCTTAAAGGCGTAGCAAGATGCTTAAGGTGGTTCAATTCCACCATAGGGACTTCGGAGAAGCCTATGGGAAGCACAAGACCGGTCGAAGTGGAGGAGCCTGAAGGAGTCTTATGCCCAGCAGTGGACGTCTTTCGGCTGAAATGATGGTGATGAAACATAACTGGCGAATTGTGGATGTACTATAGGTCCACCACTGCCTTACCCTTCGGGGAATAAAGGCGTGATGTTATGTATTTATTAATGACTATAAGCTAGTTAATTCTATCCTCCCTAAACGAATACTTGCTACGCCCTATCGCATTGCATTTTCTTCATGACCTCATCTTTCTATGGAATCGCATTATTTATGGGTTAGCCACATGATTCTTAATTATGTACCTAATGTCAGCATAAATATGAATGGTTTTTAATTACCTTAATATGAACATGATTCTCTTATACGATTCGTTAACATACGGGGCATGTTAATATATACATCTATACAAATGAATGAAATTGGAGTGTCTGTTTGTAATATCAAATTAACAGCTTTTTACTAAATGCATATGAAAGTTAATATGGTCGTTAAAAGAAACGAACAATTAAAAAAAAAATTGTTTGTCTGTTTGTTCCGGCTGGACCGATTATGGCGGGGAGTAACTTGGTTACTTTAGTTAAAAAAAAAAGGATTAGTAAAGAGATACATTATTGTTTTCCGACATGCATGCGAATAACGAGTTATTTATTTGTGGTGAATAATTAAAATGTTAAAAACCCTTCAACTCTGCTTTCTACATTTTTTGTTTCATTCCCTCTTTATCCACATTTTCCTTGTAATACAATGTAATCTTAAAAAATACATCGAAATTCATTTAATATTTTTTTATCCAGTTTTATTGAACGGCTGTGCAAAGAACGGCGTGGAAGACAGGGCCGAAGGATGGGTCGTGTCGTCAGAGTCGTGCGGATTCCTCTCTATCGGTTAGTATACCTCGATTACATTTTTATTACAATTAAACAATACAACAACCAGACAATTCCACAATTTCTAGATATACACTACCAATCGAACTCAAAACACTTATTTCAATTCAACCATTTACCGTTCCTTTTTTTGTTTACTCGGTGAACTACTTTAGGACAACGATGCGCGTCATTATTTGGCATTATAAAATAACTTCTAAATATAGTGTACTTAAAACTGTGTAGCTATCAATAAGTGAGAGAAATAATCGCCTTCCACTGTAATATTGTTACTTACTCTTAACTTAAATAAACTTAATTACTTAGTGCATCTTAGTGGAACGTGTTTTCTATCTAACTTTAATTTAAAAACCTTCATGACAAATCGGTGTATGGAGTTAACTACTACAACCCATAAATGCAGGCACTTTTGAATTCTCAAAGAGTAAAAATGTTGAAGGTCCCATTCCAAGCCGTAGGTCTCAATGGAGAAGAATGGGCAAGAAACTCCAAGGACACTCTTAAATCCTGGCTACATTATTATTGATGCTTGTTTAAGTGACAACCACCTCCAGATAAGAAGGTGAAATAGTACAAAGCCATTTCGGGACTTTTCAAATTCAAAATAAATAAGTTCTTTCTTCTGGCGACTATTCAAAAATGCCCCTTAAAACCGTTTACGACTGAAACGTGATATTTAACTGTTTTTTCCTAGGTGCTCGTTACGTGCGCGAGGTGTTACCTGGCGAGATAGTAGAGATGTCTCGGCACGGTATCCGAACCGTGGACGTTGTGGAGCGACCGGCCGACAAACAACAAGCTTTCTGTATATTTGAGTACGTCTACTTTGCCAGGGCGGACAGTATCTTTGAAGGTAAGGCTTTATGATGTTTTCATTACTGTGGGAGTAACATAATCCAAAGATTTGCTGAGGACCATGAACACCAACCGCACTGATATGTGGTCATCGAGGCAATTCAGCTGCTAGACAAACAAATACAAGATGTTGTTTTGCATCCTCGTCAAATTCCAGGTAGTTGTCATAAAAGACATAAATAATCAATTGAAAGTACAGTACCGGGCAATAACTAATAAGCGCTGCTTTTTTTTGTTGTTGAAATTTAACAGTATTTCAGAATTAAACCCTTAATTCAATACAAATAAAAGAGAATCACCGACTACGCAACAGCGACAATGCAGCTGTGTGCGTGAGTGTCGACGTCTTACCTACGAACCAAATTCAAGCGTGCGCGACCGAGCGGCGAGCAATGAATGACCTGAGCGACCGGTAGCAATAATTTTACCTAATTTTATTTCGAAAATCACCTACATTATTGTCATAAATTTAGTTTGATAATTACCTCTTTTTAAGCATCATTAGAATACGGAAATCTTACTAATGACAGTAAGTACCTAATACTAGTGCGCCAAAGAAAAGTTCACTGACCTGGTATCAGATGATTAATAAAATGTTCGTTTTGCTCTAATGCTATCGTTCAGTCTAAACTTTTCGTAATGATTTTGTTTTTATTTGTGGATTAAATAGGGTATTTTCCAATTTTTCAAAAACTATTCTAATTTGAAGATTGGAACAAGATATTTAACAGAAAAATAAAAATAAATTGATTTCTATCCATTTTCTCAATTAAAAACGATTTAAACCAAATTTGTTTTTAGTTGTTTTGAATTTACCGCCAAAACGCTCCTTAGGATGACATTTTATCACGTGACGTCAACTTTGTGTAAACTAAAGTAGTCAGTAAGTAAATAAGTGAATGTCAAGTTCATAATTAACAAGATTTTTAATGGATACAAAGCGATATTACTGGTATGCGGTGCCTCTGTACAAAAATACTTCTAAAACGGCGCCAAACTAAGTATTTGTACCGGTGCCGTATAAACAAAGTTGACGTCACATGTCACGTGATAAAAAGTCATCGTAAGGAGCGTTTTGGCGGTAAATTCAAAACAACGAAAAATAAATTAGATTTAAATCGTTTTATGTGAGAAAATGTGAATTAATAAATTTATTTTTATTTTTCTGTTAAATATATCGTCCCAATCTTCAAATTAAAATAGTTTTTATGAAATCGGAAAATATCCTATTGGTTGATTTGAAATTTTCTTTACTACTTAAGGCTTAGGACCGGTAATAATACCTACCTACCTTAGTTGATGTACCGATCTACTAAGTTTAAAAACGTTTTTTAGGTTTGATGGAAATGGAAAGATTTGCTAGTTAAGTGTAAGTAGGTGGTGATACTTTCGACTCTTAGGTATTATTGGCGTAGTTAAAAATTTAAAATCAACTTATTTACACTAATAAAATTGATTAAGCTAACAACGTATTTACAAAATGTACAAATAAATAAATTACCTACTTAAGTTACCCGGAGGAGTTGTTCAAAGTTGCCACCATCACACTCTTGGCACAATTGAGCACGACGTAGCTGGTTTTCCTTTAGTTTACGCAACACTAACACATTACTTTTAAAGTGTCGAAAGCACTAATGATCCTTGCACGTACACTGTGGTGTGGTGCACTCCAAAGCGTCGACCAGCCTCCCGCGTGCTTGTCCGTGGTTCTCGCTGGAAGTATTCCAGAATGTCTTCCTGCAAGGCGACAGGCAGGCCTACCTACGCTGCCGCGAGCTTGAGCATGCCGGGGAACGTCAAACTGCCGATGATCCCGCAGTCTCTGCGTAGCAGCCAGCATGACGCTCTGTGATGGGGGTACCCGATCGGGAAACATTTCCGTGAACATCCGGATGGCTCCACGTAGGCTGCTCCACTGATGGCATACAGGCGGACCATCTCCACCAACTCGACATTAGTGTAATTGTTCGTCATCTTGCACTTAGTATCGAATGACGTCTCAACAATTTACCGCGCACGCGGCGCCCGAACGAACGATCGCGCAAGCGTTGTGAATGGATGTGTATTGTTTGCGTTTGTGTGTGAAAGCGCGGTTAGGCTAGTAACAGACGGGCCGCGTTTTTTTTTAAGTGAGTGCTGTGTACGCCTGTAAGTGACAAATTCACCATAACTAAATCCAAATGTTATTTTCTTATGTTAATGTGCCTAGTGAATAAGTCGTTGGTGTACCTTTTAAATAAATAAATACGGCTGGTTCACACATTTTAGTAAACAGGAAAAAATATTTAAAAAAATACCTACCCATTTTATTGTTGATTTGGGTCGAGAATCATTAGCATAATAACGTCCTTGAATTTGACTAGGATTCAAATCAACATCTTGTATAGTGCGAAGACTCAGATGAAGAAAACCTTATTGGTCTTATTACAAAAGGAACTCTAACTTTAGTCCCAAACCTTCAAGCACGTTTTTGTATTATAAAGTTTATTCAGAGCCCGGTAAAGTACAGTCGCCAGCACGTCAAGCTATCCCAAACTGTCAAATTTTCCCAATTGAACGTAAACCTTATTCGTTTGTAATAAAGTTGAAAAAATATCAAAGAAATTTGACAGATTGGGGTAGCTTGATGTGCTGGCCTACGTAGACAATTACACAATTGTAATAGGGTAAAATAGTGTCAATGACACACATAATAATACAATAACAAAGTGTTTATATCATTGTAATATAAAACTCGTAAGAAAGTGGAACGGACTTGTGTGAAATAGCTACAATCAACACTAATAATAATCTCGTAAAAAAAATAAGTTAAATTGAAATTGCTCATTAGTCTTATAGCCTAGAACAGGGATCGGCAATCTTTTGAGTCCGAAGAGTCAAAAATTACAATTTACAACATTTTAAAGTTTTCAAAGAGTCGCAAAAATTTAAAATATCATACAGATTACGAAATAAGTCACAGTGCGTGAAATCGGGGTTTAAACGCAAGGTGACCGAAAAGGGGCGTGGCCTAATCTACGCCATTTACAAACTCGCCATTTTTTAATTGATAGCTCGCCAGGTGAAGAGAAAATAAATAATATTTGCGTATGGAAACAGAGAACCGTAGCGTCACATCCCAAGAGCCGCATGTGGCTTGCGAGCCGCAGGTTGCCGACCCCTGGTCTAGCTAGATACATAACATCACGCCTGTAATACCCGAGTGGTTAGGCACCTGTGTACTTATGTACACCCACATTTTGCCAGTTATGTCTCATGTAGTAGGGAGCGAGAAATAGGATGGTAATGAATTAATAAAGAACCAGGGTGTTTTTAATAAAGGACAAAATAAATTATAACTGTTTTTATTCAGTGGCAACATCTAAGACTGCCAATGTACCACTTATTGCATCAAGTCCTTGGATTCAAGGTAACAGATCACGACCCTTATTTGGTGCTAGATTTTTACAAATGCCCAAGATTAGGATTTCTTGTATCGTATGGTCTAGTCTCTTCCCAAGTACGACAAACATTTTCATTTATTTAGGTATAGTAATTATTTTAAAAACAAAAGTGAAAAGTATAGTAATTATTTTAAAAACAAAAGTGAAAAGTATAGTAATTATTTTAAAAACAAAAGTGAAAAGTAGTAATTATTTTAAAAACAAAAGCGAAAATTATAAGTAGTTTTGTGTTTAGCGTTGTGACTTGTCCTAACATAAATCCCCTGTATGCCCAGGTCAGATGGTGTACTCGGCGCGCATGCAGTGCGGCCGCATGCTGGCGCGCGAGTCGGCCGTGGACGCCGACATCGTGTCCTCCGTGCCCGAGTCCGGCACTGCCGCCGCGCACGGGTACGCGCGCCAGGTAATAACACATTTTCTGGTCTATGACCATCTTTTATCATGGAAGTGTTTACTGACACAAATATGGATAATTCACCAGACATTGATAATTGCCTGACCATACAAATGTTCTGCCAGGGGTGCGGGTTTGTTCGAAAGAGATACCACAGCCCCTGGCATACGGGCTACTGAAGGAACACGGGTGGGTTTTAGACAGTAAAAGTCTGACACGCCCTCCTGCTCCACCCAGAGCGGGAGAAGTTATTTGATGATTTACAACCCAAAAAAAAAACCATACAAATGTTAATTCTGTGCAGTTAGAAAAAAATATTTTCAACGACTGCGTTTATTGTTGTTTAAAAACAATCGATGTACTTAATATCAGACATATCAAGTGCTATTATGTTTGCAGATTGACTTGGTGTCAATGTTGTCTGATAAGGGTGCCTTGATATCATTCAAAATTAGCGCCGTTGAAATAATCTGGCAAATACATAATAGTGGTCACCCACCTAGATAAGAGAGTTCGAAATTCAACCATAGTTCATTTAAATTTTAATCAAAAATATTAGCTTTCCGCACTCTTTTTCCATATATGCTTGACTACTAAACAGTGCTAAGATTTTATACTCCTCCGTCCACTTAATTTTCGTAAAAAGGGGTACAAAGTTTTTGCTAGACGTATTAATTTAAAGTTTAATTTTTAGATAGATCCTATACGGACTCTTTTAACGAGCCCTGAATCGGAGATTTATGAAAAGTTCTCATGTAAGTTCAATAAAATAACCACCCCATTATTTCAGTCCGGCATCCCGTTCATGGAAGTCCTGTGCAAGAACCGCTACGTGGGCCGCACCTTCATCCAGCCCTCCACGCGCCTGCGCCAGCTGGGCGTCGCCAAGAAGTTCGGCGCGCTCTCCGAGAACGTGCGCGGGAAGAGAATCGTGCTCATCGATGACTCTATTGTGAGGGGCAACACTATCGGACCGATCATCAAGCTGTTGAGAGACGCTGGGGCGGCTGAGGTAAATAAAACAATAGCTTTGTATTTGAAACTTGAAATATTTTTGACGAAATTCGGCCAAATACGTAAAGCAAATACGGCTCTTTGCAGACACCGGCTGGAGCACAAAACAGTCGATTTGCTGATATTGCATAATACACCTTATCACTAGCTACGGAAAGTTCAAAATTGTGCAAACTTCGGCGATAAAAGCAAATGCTGAAAATCTATGCCTCCGCTGCCTTACTAAGTAATTTCATGCCAGCACTGCCTAAGCCTACGATACTCATCTTTCTCGACCTTAAACCACGTTCGCATGGGCGTAAAAATATCACGGCGGGATTTAATCACGCACCCGATTTTGAACTTTAGGTGTTTAGCCGAGTGTTGAAAATTCAACAGACTGCATTCCAGCGGCTCGAAGAAACATACTTTTCGCTTTTGAACTCTCGGCAATAGGCAGTCGGTTGAAGATCCAATGCGCGAAAAAATCCCGCGAAATTTCCCTATCTAAAAACATTAATAAACGAATCCTCTATGTATTCTGCAGGTACACATAAGGATAGCATCACCACCGCTCAAGTACCCGTGCTACATGGGTATCAACATCCCCACGCGGGAGGAACTCATCGCCAACAAGATGGACGCGTACAAACTAGCCGAACATGTTGGTGAGTAACATGGATCATTCCATCTACTAGTAGCCACCAGTGTCACAGACCTTCCTTCGTTTTCCATGATGACGCCTGTCCATAGGAGTTTCTCCAGGAGCCATTGTAGTCTACGTACAGACGCCAGCAGGTCAACCTACCCCAAACTGTCAATTTTTTCCAATTGAACATGAACCTTATGCGTACGGTATAAAGTTGAAAATCTATCAAATAAATTTGACAGATTGGAGTAGCTTGATGTGCTGGCGTCTGTATCTAAAAGAAATCTATTGGCACTACGATTTCAACTGTATCGTAGGTTCGTCTAAGAATATAGTCATATGAATAACTTTATCGATGCAAGTTGTTCCAGTGACTTGTTGCCATTTCATTAATCTGGCGCGTTAAAGTATCCATGTGGTATTAGAACAATAAATATTTTTTATCTGTAATGTCACGTGTTTCAGAAGTCCGCCGTTATTTCTATGTAAAAAATAACGAAGTGTTTATCTTCTTTACCCCTTTCGTTATTTGCTCCAATTTATTTAATTATTTGTCTTCTACCTGACCAACTGCATTATTATGTCTGATCAACCAATTTAACCAAAAACCACTCTTATTTACAGGCGCCGACAGTCTAGAATACTTAAGCGTAGAAGGTTTAGTATCAGCAGTACATTACAACATGAAGTCGACTCCAAGCGATGGCGTGGGAGGTCATTGTACCGCGTGCCTCACGGGAGAGTACCCGGGTGGAGTGCCCGATGATGACTGGTGAGACGTGGTGATGGTGATCAGTGCTGAACGGTGATGAGTGGTGCAAATGTGGTGTGTGTGCTAGATTTTGTGTGGGTATAAACGTCTTGGGTCCAAAACCTGCGTCAGTTAGTAATGATAAGATTTCCAATGGTTATCTGAACTATCGCCATCTTTTACTTGGGACTTTAAAACTGTCTAACACGAAACGCTGTATCCAGAAGTCTTAATCGTAAGAGGAAGTACATTTTCGTAACCCTTCAAAAATGTATAACTTCTTTTAAAAGTACAGCCAATTTCTGTATTATTAAAATTATCCTATTCTGTAAAATTTCATAGTGAAAACTTAAGTGAAGTGAGCTGTCAATAGTGTCAATCTGCAGCGGTGGAATGACAGATCACTTCAAGCTCACTTCACAGCCTCGTTGGTCTAGTGGCCGCTAGTGATACTGTTGAGCGTGAGGTCCTCGGTTCGATTCTCAGGTCGGCCAAAGTATTATTGGGTTTTTCTATCTGGAATTTATCAGTAGCAGTCTGAATTCGTGGCTGGTTGATGGCAATAAGCTCGCCCCCTATTCCATGGGACTTAAATATAACTGGTGAAATGTTGATATACAGACGCCAGCACATCAAGCTACCCTAAACTGTCAAATTTTCCCAATTGAACATGTACCTTATGCTAAAGCAATAAAGTTGAAAATGTATCAAAGATATTTGACAGATTGGGGTAGCTTGATATGCTGGCGTCTGTACTGTAGTGTACACCTCTGTCCAAACCTTCGTTCATCACGCCTTGTTCTCCAAGAAGATATGCTGTTATGTTCAAGCTCACTTCACCTACAGATAGCGCGCGAGTTGAATGCAGAGCTTAGGAATGCGGTAGTGCTGTGACCTAATTATGACCACAATGAGTAATGAATGTCGATAAATTTAAACAATGGTATAAGTTTAATTTTATTTTTTACACTAGTTTAACATGATGAAAAAAAAAACAATATCATAATTATCACACGTTTTTAATAATCATTTCACAAAACGGAATAAAAAAAAATTAATTAGATTCAGAAATGGCAGATATGGTTGAATCGGTGTCACTATCCTCGCCGTCGCTGACCTCAATGACGAATCGATCTATGGTATCTTCAATTAATCCATCTCTTTGCCAATAATTTTCTTCTAAAATTATGACGTGATCATCGAAGCCACGATACGATAGTTGACAAGGATGGCACAGCACTACACTGCAGGCGCGTGAGGTGGGGCGTGCGGATAGCGGGGGAGATGCTCCCGCTCTTTACCTCAGACCCCGACTGCATTCAACTCGCGCGCTATCTGTATGTCTTTCACTGTGATTAGACCGCCTGACACAAAACGTCTATACTCACGCAAAAGTAGATAGTGAACTATACGTACATGTTATTGTAATGAAATCAAAACATGTTGCAATTACAGGAAGCACTTAAAAAAAAAAAAAAACTATATTGTGTGTGAATGAGATAAAAAGTTGTTTGAAATGTAAAGTAAAATAGTGTAAAATTATGTTTACTGTAAGTACTTTATTTACAAAATGTTTTTTTTTATCTACTTATGTTTAGCAGTTATTGAATAATTAATATAATTTATGAAGTTTAAGAACATGTTCGGATGGACGTAAAAATATCGCGCACAGGATTTTAGACTCTCGGTGTAGAACCAAGCTTTAGAATCAATCAGAACAGAGTGTTTCCCAGCGCGTCGAAAAACACACTGTTCGATTATCAACTGTCGGCGTTAAGCAGAGAGTTGAAGATTAGTGCGAAAAAAATATCCCGTCACGATATTTTTAGTTCCGTGCGAATGTGGGCTGCAGTGCCTTATTTTTATGGCAACCTTGTAAGCAGTTGAAAATATAAATGACTAGGTTTTGCCAGCGGCTTCGCCCGCGTGGAACTTTCATTCCCTATTTAACTCCGTTAGGGGTTGAATTTCTAAAAATCCTTCCTTATTCCTTGTCTACATTATAAAGGGAACCTCTGTGCAATTAGGTCCAAGGGTTTGGGCTGGGCGTTGATGAGTCAGTCAATCAGGACTTTTCTTTTTGTTTATATAGATGAGTTTACAACATTATTTTTAGCATATAGGATAAGTTTTTATCCAGTGCGCAAACTGTAACCACGATTTCAGGATATCATTCTAGACCCCCAGCGCAGACATATTTCGTTGGTTATACAAAAAAATCTGCTGTTTCATAGAAAAGTGCAATGTATATGCGGTCAAAATGTAATGAACAGCTTGATTTTTTTTTGTATGACCAACGAAAAATGTCTGCGGTAGGGGGTCTAGAATGTTATGCTGAATTCGTGGTTACAGTTTGCGCACTGGTTAAAAAGTTATCCTGTATACGAAGCCTGAATATAGTTTGTTCAGAATAAGTAACTGAATCAATTCCGATATTTTTTCCCAAAAAAGTTATGCAAGTGTGATGGAAATTTTTATCACCAATTAATTATTACACAATCGATGTGCGGTTAGGTACGTACTGCCTAGTTATTATTAATAAGCATAATACGACGCTGGACGCGCGGGCGGCCGCGTGGTGACCATGTTTGTGTAGACAACTAGGTAACTTATCAAGCTTATAACTTGATGATTTCTCATGATACAGCTTTGAGATTTTGAACATAGATTCTTTACATGAAAACACAGACACGTGTTTCGGGAATCGCGTAAACTAAAACTAGGGTTGTATAAATGATGAACATTATACATAAAGACATCAGTCTCGGTAAACGTAAATATTGTAAATTCAGCTACAAATATCTGTTATTTGACGTCCATGTTTTTGGGTGGAAGGAAAGTACTACACTACCATCGAATAATGTGCAATATATGCTTGAATTTTCTTTACCTCCAAAAACTAATTATATCTAGCTATAGTATTTTTATCTCGAGAAACGACGCGCGTTTTACTTGTGGTTACCAAGTGTACAAACACGCTGTGAAAGTGTGTAAGCGCAGCTCTTGGTACCGACCGTGACGATACCGAAATCGTAAGTCATAGTGTGTTTTATGTGCTGACGCTGCTCGTAGTCACGCACGCATTCGCAGTGTTTGTGAGGTAAAGCGCGCGTCGCTTCGTGAGATAAAAATACTGTATTACAACATGATCACGTCTACAAATTTATAAAATGTTAAAACATTCTCAAATAAAATATGCATTTGATTCGAATAGTACCTCGAATATTAGTTTTTAATGTTGTGTTTAGGTAAAGTCGTGCTGGTTACGACCATAGAGTATAATATCAAGTTAGGTTTACACTATTATTAATATAGATTTAAGTAGATATTTTAATTGGAACTATTTTTCTAAACATTCCTATCAATACATATTTTTTTTTATTTTTGTTATTTTATGGTTGTAACGCAATGGAAAAATGCAAAAAAAAATCACAACATCCATATTATTAAATATCGTTTTATATTTTATCATCAATTGGGAATATATTTAGAATTTAATTAATAATATTAAAAAACAAACCTATGCATACTTGGTTTATGCAAAATAATGTTGTCTACGTAATATATGAGAGCTACACAAAATGATAATATTTTTGTATTTATGGACCTATCAGTTTTCATGATAATTTCATACAATCTAATTTTATAAAACTACATTTTTTAAGCTATTGCATAGCTTCGATCGCGGGCCTTGAGCGTGGAGACCGAATCCAGAAATTCCGTAACGAAAATAACCTAACACCTAGCAGCAGGTCGGACTGTTGCATAGCAACGGAGGAATGACATGTTAAAATTGCAATTTTGACTGCTTTATCTGAATTTTCATACACAACATCGTATATTTATGGATAGTTTATGAAATTTTCTTACCGTTTTAGCAGTATTTTAGCCATTTCATACTGGGGGGTGTTAGGTTATTTTCGTTATAATTGCATAAGTTGATAAAAAATGCTATGCAATAGCTTTACTGCGGCAGTCTCCGAGTGCCACACGTTTTTTTAACTACATTTTAAGCAATGTAATAATTTTAAGATATGTCCTTTAACTTTAAGTTTGAAATCATTTTTGTTGATTTGGGGACCAATGTTAAAATTTTCCGGCTAAATAAAAAAGTCACATTTCTTGGTTTTTATAAGGCGTTATATTGTTATAATAATAATAAATGGTGTACTGTATACGAAATAGACTAAAAGACGTAATATTCCAGAAGCGTAACGGTAGCTTGTCGTTCTGTTTCCGACCATATTTTTGTGTAAATAAGGACGTCTTTTGTTTATCAAGCATTCCCTTTGCCTAACGACCAGGCTGTGTTGGTCAAATTATTTTGTAACATAAAAATCAAAAAGCCCGAAAATGTAATTGTATTTTACATAAATGTTTTTTTTTCTATATGCCTGTGGTTTTATTCCATACATATTATTTTGATGATCCCTAAGCTAATCACGGTTGCATAAAATTGATACCGCTTAAAGCACTTTCAAACAGGATTGCAATCCTGATTGAAATGATAATATTAATAGATTTGATTTATTAACGAAAAGTACCAAAAAAAAAACACGCAAATGATTCATCGAATGTTATAACATTGTCCAGACAGTTGTTGACTCGCGTGTTTCGGTTGACCGCGAGAGTTTGCCGAATTAGGCCCTTTGTACACGGTACGGGTCGTATAAACCGCGCCGTGGGCCACCGCTGTAGATACAGTGTACACCTTCATTACCACTGTTTCCTAGTCGATGTAATTTAAGTTACAGAGCAAAAACTAAATTGGCTATTACCTCAGGGCAAGAAGACGCATCGGCGGTCGTCAGGGCGAGAAAAAGGCGCCTAGGGCACTCATCACATTTGCGCCCTTTCGTAAATTATCTTCTCGGCTTACACTGAGCAAAGCTAGGTCGCCTAACCTTTCTTGACCAACCAAAGCCTTCAATAACGATGGGCACGCCACGATTGCGGCGGTAAGTCCCCTCTTTGAGGAGTGGTTTGAGAGGCGGCATGGCGTCCTCACCTTCCGCCTGACGCAGGTCCTCACCGGACACGGTTGTTTCGGGAGGTTCCTGTTTCGGATAGGGCGGGAGGAAACGCCCGGGTGTTTCCACTGCGAAGATCGCCCTGAGGACACGGTGGAGCACACGGTGGCGGTCTGCCCTGCTTGGGCGGAGCACCGCCGTGTCCTCGTGGAGGCGATCGGCAGCGGCGATCTCTCGCGTCCGGCCCTGGTCCAGGCCATGGTACGGAGCGAGAGGGCATGGGGAGCCGTCACCTCCTTCAGCGAAGCAGTGATTCTCGCGAAGAGAGAGGCAGCATATGCGCCCTCGCGACCCCAGCCGCCGCAGGATACGGAGACGCCCTGGGTACTGAGGTATTGACTTACTAAAAAGCACTCACAACTTGCAATGTTGGAATTTTAAGCAGAATTTGAATAAAATACGCATAATAGAATACGAATAAGTGGGAATACGCTTTCGTCTCCATAATAATTTCAGCCGAAAAACGTACACTGCTGTACATAGGCCTCCCCCAAAAGGGGGGGTTTTGCCATAATCACCACGCTTGGCAGGCGGGTTGGCGATCGCAGTATGGTAGTAATATGCATAGAGAACGCTGCTGCCCATTTTCTAGTAAGTCGCTTAGTCGCGTTCTACGACACCCACGGGAAGAAATAGGATAGTGCTATTCTTTTACGTCCGGCACCACACGGAACATTCGTCTCCATACTGCATAATAAATTCAAGTAGCTCTTCAGATTTCTTAGATATAACAGTATGAAATGGTTTATGGAACTACTACCTATTTTTTTACATTTTTTTGTGCACAAATATCTGTTACAAATGCATTTACCTACTCCTTTTTCTATCAATACGCAAGTAAAAAAAAAAAAGATCTTGACAGATAAAAATACAACTCAATTATGTAATTCAACATTTTTATTTATCTTATTTACAATATCTATTTACAAAGGAACAATTTAGTGTTCTATACAACTCATGAACAGCACACGATCACAAAAATCAATTAGCGCACAAACGCTACTAAATAAATACTTCAAAATCTTTTTTATGAATTGTACATTATCGTTTATTTTTGAGCTTTGTTTACGAAATGTTGAGTAAAAAACATTTTTAGCATAGCAACATTTCAGTGTGCAGCGGTAAAAAAAATCTGAGGTAAGAAATTTTATCTTTATAATTATTATCCCATCATTTTCACCGCGCAAAAAGAAGCACATCTAAAACCTCCTATTTAATCGGTTTAGCACCACCTGGATCCAATTCGATCCATAAGAATAGAAAACCAATTGTGTCTCATTAGCGAAGCTATCAGCCTATTCCATCTCCTTCAAGACAAGTAACACTTTATTTTCATATCTGCAGGCCTAGACAAAATACATTTCTGTTAGCGTTCACGCCAAACGCTACGCCAAAATGTATGGGAATGACATTACCTGCGGAAAGAACACGACGTAACCTTTCCGCAGGTAATGTCCTTTGTATTTTTTCTCTAGGCCCTGGTAACTAATATCTAATGGTCCTTTTACATGGGAATAGCCATATAACATGGCAACAATATTTCTCACCAAACATAGGTAGGTTTAATTACAAAAAAAAAAAAAAAAACTAATCGCCTGGTCCTACGGCCGAGATCTATAAACGTTACAGAGCATGTACAGACGCTAGCACATCAAGCTTTCCCAAACTGACAAATTTTCACAATTGAACATGAATGCACTTACTTCTATAACTAGCATCGCTCCGCGGTTTCACCCACGTAGTTCCCGTTCCCGTGGGAATTCGGGGATAAAATATAGCCTATGTCACCCGGGGATAGTGTAGCTTCCTAACAGTGAAATCATTTTTCAAATCGGTTCAGTAGTTTCGGAGTCTATTCAATGCAAGCAAACAATCAAACTTTCCTCTTTATAATATTTTAAAATATTAGTATAATAGATAAAGTTATCAATGAAATTTGACAGATTAAGGTAGCTTGATGTGCTGGCATCTCGTTGGCTAAGCTTTATTTCTGTCACTGTCAAACCAAAGGTGGAAGATACAGATGGGCGACGACATGTCAAAGCGAAAGCACCGTTAAAGTGATGTAAATACAGGGTGTAAAAAGACTCACTACAGTTTGGCCGTCTCGGGTCTTCCAATCCAGTCCGTCCCTTGCTGCCCTCTTTCTGTTATGCCCAAGCCGAGGTCCGTAGTGGATTCGTTTTTAAGTTAAAACTAAACGACTATGGACCCATCGGCCCTAGCTGGAGACCTTAATTTAACAAGGTAGCCACGGTTGACTTCGGTTAAGCAGCCGACCACCTCTTAGGTGACCTGCCCCGAGATTTCGTACCCAAAAGAAAAAAAACGGCCGTCGAGAGAATGCGTTCCTGACACTTGTCAGTGAGAAAATTCTAGCATAAGCATAGCATAATCAGTCAGCCTATAACGTTCCCACTGCTGGGACACAGGCGTCCTCTGTGGTAGGGCGTGGGCCGTACTCCAACACGCGGGCGCAGTGCTGGTTTGTAGATGTAAGCGACGCGATTTGCCTACTTGGCATAACTTCTGTTTTCAATGTGTGTGTGACTCAGGGAGGAGCGCGCGGACGCAGGTACATGGGCGAAGGCGGGGTTGGGGACGCACGATAGTAGAACATGCTAAAAAACATTCGATACACACGCACACCTTTTCTGACTTGTTTTTGTAAAGATTTCGTACCCACTATTAAACGGAATTATTGTAATATCTGCGTTTGATTCATTGGTCCTTCAGCCGGATCATCAATTTATCAATGTACTACACGCCGCCGTAGAACAAAACAGATATCACGCATGGTACCGCAAATAAACAAAGTCATCGGAAGAATTAAGAACAATCATCGACTAAAGTGGATGATGGGAACTGGAAGGTGATCAATTCTTCAAAAGTATTAGAAACACCAGTTGAAAGTGTAGTTGAAGAAAAATACAAACATGTGTCTGAAAAATCGAAATATTCGAGAAAAACGTCATTATCGTCGGTAGTTGCACAAAGAAAGAAGCTCGAACTGAGCGCGGCGACGGAGAAAGGTCGAATTCAAATGGAAGTCATAGACAGGAAGTTGGCTGCTGATATAGCGGCCCTTGACGAAAAATATAGTCCATCTGCGACGGAATCACAAGGTGATGGCAGGGAAATAGAGAAGTACTTGGAGCGGAGCCAACACGAACTGGAGCAACAGAGGGTTAACATACAAGGAGCATCCACAGACTCGCCGTTCCCGGCACTAACGGTGGAATTTAGCAGTTGCCAGCGCTCTCACGGATTTAGCACACTAAGTTTTCCTTTGTTTTCTGGTGACTCCATGGAATGGCAGTTCTTCAAAACTTCATACCACGAGTCGACAAACATGTGCAACTTTAGTGAGATGGGGAACTTATGGCTTTTAAGAAAACTGTCTCCGCAGTCCCCCTAAAGAAGCAGTGTCAGCTTTGTTATTTAGTTCAACATCGCCTGAAATAGAAATGTCCACTTTTGAACTTTTGGGAACTCGAACTTGGAACTTACCGTAGCTCGGCAAATTTGATGATTCCCGAGATCATTTCTCTTTCGTACGAGAATATTGTGGTTTCTGTTTATCTCTGTTTGTTACCAGATTTATATTTTAACTAAATATAATCTCGAATTAGACTCCGATCTCGGGTTAGACGGTCAAAAATCACGTATAAAACGTGAGTGGGCCGACCTGACACGAATGCTGGGCCGGCCGGCCCCGAAATTTGAAGCGATCTGACAGAAAATCCAAATCCCATCAGTGGAGCTGGTCAAAGCCTTCTAGAAATCTTGAAGCGAAAGCATTCGGCGAAAAAGCCTACAAGAAAATGAAGCTGAAACTATTAGACTGGGATATCTGCAGGGCCCTTACGACGTAGCATCAAAACTGCGCGGATCTTCTGCACAAGCAGAAATATTCAAAAGAGCAGTAGCGACAGTAAGAGTATCTGTTTGTTCCAGTCAACAGATCTCAGACGCATTAACAACTGACGTAGAGTCTAGGTCTAATTCCCAATCAAACATATAAAGCGCAAGCAACCCAGATTTTCATCGTCTACATCGGAAGAAAACTCGGTTCAACTAGCAAGTGACCACTTTTATGCATCACCACCACCATCAGAAACCTTCCCAAACGCAGATGCTACTCATCATCACCCTTCCTGCTCACCAAAAAGAAATGCTACTGACTCCAGACTAAACCGTATGGAAGGTATGATACAAAACCGATATAAAATTATGAGCACAAATAAGAATGAAAGTAAACTCGATAATTCGAGCTGACGTGCTCCCATGAATACCCCAATAAGACCAATAATAATTGGGACATATTCTCACCGTCGATAAAAGACAGTGAGCCTGTCATACCCAGAGCAAATCCAACTGTGGAGCAACAAGGTATTAAAAGTCAAAGACTTGGGGAACCAACATGGAATAAGATTCGCTACGCTGACTCACAGAAAAAACTTGAAGCCTCACCAGTTTTCCATTGTCTTCGAATAAATGCAAAAATGTACCAACACTCCCAGTCAACAATCAGGTCAAGGATGTGCTGGGGAAAGGGGAAAAGTGACTCCGCGTTTGGTACCATAACTCATGAACTATTGGAACAACGGCTGAAAATTCAGGTAGCTCTGAAAAAAGTAGCGGCTCAATATCCACAGGCCACAGAAAGCCTAAAGGAGATGCAAGCGTATTTTTTTTTTTTTTTGGCACATCATCAAATAACTTCTCTCGCTCTGGATGGAGCAGGAGGGCGTGTCAGACTTTTACTGACTAAAACCCACCCGTGTTCCCCCAGTTACCTGTGTGCCAGGGGCCACGGTATCTCTTTCGAACAACCCGCACCCCTGGCTCTTGCGGTAGAAAGTGACTTCCGCTCAATATTCGACGACTTGCTTCAATACACTTGTGGCAAACGCGCCGAAGTAATTGAGTCTCGGCGTAAACTTGTCTCCTTTTTTGGTGGTTTTAACGCAAAACACGTATTCGTATTTATGAAACTGCGGGTGTCAAGAACGCCTTCTCTCGACGGCCGGACTGTACAGTCAGCGTCTAAAATATCGGGACGAACAGACTGTTCAAATGATCTCCACAAGTAAGAAAATTCAACTTTATCTCAATTGGATAAGGTTCTTGTCAGAATAACAGTTGTCGTGTACTGTCTTCTGAACTTGTTTTCGTGAAAAAAAAAAGGTTGACCTTCAATATTTCCGTAACAAAACTAATCACAATGACGGAGAGCAAAAGTCTGCGCCCGCGCGGACGGAATAATCGCGATGAGATTTTGTCGCGCAATAGATTTTCAACTCTAGGTGTTGAATCGAGCGTTGAGAATCTAACAGACAGAGTGCATCTCAGCTAGTCAAAAAAACACACTATTCGATTTTCAACTCTCGGCGTTTAGCAGTATGTTGAAGATCCAGTGTGCGAAAAAAAACCATCGCGATATTTTTACGTCCTTTTTACACCTCTTAGGGGGCGTCCATTAATTACGTGAGGCGTTTATTTCGAGGCGAATCTCACCAAATCTCACATGAGCGAAAGGGTCTCGGCAAATATCACGTACATTTATGTTTTTATTTTTCCGCCAATATGGCTAAATACTACAAAAACATATTTATCGCGGTTATGCGAACGCCAAAAATAGCACAGTAGCTCCTCGATTGTTAAACCACCACCGGCTAGCCAAACGCAATGCATAAATCCATCGCAAATAAACACAGACTAACGTTTTTACACAAAAAATACGCATTTTAAAAAATCTCACGTAAGATTGTGGGGAGGGGGGAGGGTCGAGCCAAATCTTACGACATCTCACCAGAGCGGGGTTGGGGGCGGAAAAATCGCCAAAATTGCCTCACGTAATGAATGGACGCCCCCTTATGTAGATTTCGACCAAAATGTTTAAAGTAAAAGCCCTTTAAGTTTAGACGTCACGTTCATAGCGCGTGTTTGCCAACAATAGCTTCAATGTCGTCCACTTCTTTGATACAAGTGTCTGTAAGTACGACGGGGTCGCCGTCTGTGACTAGAACATCGTCTTCGATCCTGATGCCGATGCCGCGGAACTCTTCGGGGATTGTCGTGTCGTCTGCTCGAATATAGATTCCTGGAAATTAATGGATACGTTAGTTTTAAACTGGATATTAGAATTAGCATGGTAGTATTTCTTTCTATTTTCTTCAGAAGCGTATGTATGTTTTTCTCGCTCAATGTCATCGTGAGAAAGCAATGCCTTATTCAGTAAAGGCATTGCTTCCTCACGATGACACAAATATGAATGAACTGAATCAAACTTAAATCAAACCGTTTACAGGCACTTTTGAATTGTCCAGGAGTCGGTCAGTCAGAAGGATGAAGTTGGTTGCTCATTTCAAAGCATAATAAGATCCTATAGAGAAGAACAGGCAAGGAACTCCACAGACAAACGTTTAAATAAAAACAAGAATGTCTATTGAAAAAACTGCTAAATGCTTTTAAATCCTTAACCCGAGACTAACCTGGTTCCACAGTGACGATCATGTTGGTGTTGACGGGCACGCTCCGTCGCACGAGCGGCGCGTCGTGCACATCTATGCCCAGGTAGTGCGACACGTGGTGCGGGCATAAGTTGTACGCTTTCTGTTTGACGTAAATGTTACAGGTTATGGGTGCAATGGGACAGGGAAGACCAGAGCGAAAAAATATGGTTCCGTCGTTTTTCTGCGATATTTATTGATCGTCCATAACAAAACTCGTGAAAACATTTGCTTGAATTCACGAGGTCTTTTATGAAAGCCTTCGCTTCGATTACATGTGTAACGTGTAACTCAGGTGGTTTTCATTTAAAAATAATTGAATTAAATCTATAAATTAGCGTCGTTTAAAAAAATATGTCGAACCACAACTTATCTTTTAATTAATATTTTAATAATATTTTTTGTTCAAATGGGTTTCTTGCATACGGTTCCCTATTTTGCTAAATAAACATTTGTCTTTGTTCTTTGCTACCGGTCTCTTCAAAGAGCTAAGTTTCTTTAAAAGATGTTTTTTCAAACAAGTTCCTATTAGCATAATTTCATTAATTTTTTTATTTTAGTATTATTTACTGTGTATATGTGATTTATATATATGAATGTTAAGTTTTAATTTAAGTTTCCATAAAATAAACAGAATGACGGAGTAAAGTTACAATTTTTTTGTAATTATATTGAAACTGTTACTTTACTCCGTTGGAAATCATGGGTAGCCGTCATCTCCTTCAGCGAAGCAGTAATGCTCGCGAAGAGGGAGGCGGCGCACGTGAGGGAGAGGCAGCATATGCGCCCTCACGGCCCTAACCGCCGCAGGAGACGCCCTGGGCGTCGGGAATCCCAGGCTGATTTCCGGCCTCCGTAGGCGTGGGCTTGCGGACGGCGAGTAATGGGTAGCTCGCTGTCCGGTAAGGACCAAGCCCAGGTCGACGGCGCGTTGTGTTCCATGCGTGCCTCAAAGAGATGTCAGCACAAAATGATGGGACCCGCAAGGTGCCTGCCAGGGGTGCGGGTTCATTCGAAAGAGATACCGCCGCCCCTGGCACACAGGCTACTGAGGGAACACGAATGGGTTTTAGTCAGTAAAAGTCTGACACGCCCTCCTGCTGAGACCTGCTGCCACCCAGAGCGGGAGAAGGTATTTGATGATTTCCCACTCAAAAAAAAAAACCCCGTTGGCAATAAGATTGGACATTTAAATAAACCTTTTTAAGTCCATTCAACAGATTTTGACTTGTATTGCGTTGGTAGCATGATAAATGGCATCTGCAGTAAACAGTTTGTGTTGTAACCACTTTTTTGCTTTTACCATCTTAATTCCTACGGAATAGAGGTCAAAATCGGTTGAACGGACAGTAAAAAAATGTGTATTTAAATGTCTAATCTTTTTCGAATGGAGTCTTCACCTGCCTAGCCTTTTCTCAACCTCGTTGGGGTCGGCTTCCGGTCTAACCGGATGCAGCTGAATACCAGTATTTTACATGGAGCGACTGCCTGTCTGACCTCCACAACCCAGTTACTGGGTAATACGATACCCCTTGGTAAGACTGGTTGTCAGACTTTCGGGCTTCTGACGACCCGTAACGACTGTCAAAGATCCACAAATGACAGCCGGGACCAACGGCTTAACGTGCTTTCCGAGGCACGGAAGGGTCTTGGTATGTAAAGATGGTCACCCATCCACGGACCAACCGCGGTAAGCGTAGCTTAACCTGATCGATCGACCCGTGCGGCTTATGCTACATAGCCCCAAGCCCCAAAGCCCAAGCCCAAGCTTTTCCAAATGGAGTATAGAGTTAAAATATATCTTACCGCTACCAGCTCTGGTCCGCCTATGTGCTTGGAGATGATGCCCTCCTGCTGCAGATGTTTGCCCAACAGTCGACACATACTGTCAAATAACGTGTCTAAAGGCGGACGCTGCTCGCCCAAAATCTGGATCAAACGGGTCTGTGAACGTAAAATATGCAAAAATTTACTATATACAGAATTTCTGAGCTAATTATGAAGTTTTAGAACAACAAACTCAACAAAACAAATCACAAAGTTCAAATTCTATTGCAAACTATTTTTTTAGGACCTTCAATTTCCACTGCAAATCCACTGAAAATCAAGTCTGAATATATAACGATAAAGTGGGTAGTTGAGTAAGTGGCGACAAATGTCAAATGATTTGAAATTCTGAATAGAAGATTAGGTACCTACGTATTTAAAATAATTACTAGCTAAAGCCACGATCGATGGGATTAGGAGGATAACAGCATTTAGCCAAACTCCAAACAAATAGATCCTCTTTTATTATGATCTTAATTATGGTATTTTCATGCACAATTTTAGTGGCTGTTGGTACAATTACCTGGACATTGAGGACCAGCTCGTACAGTATCCTGTGGTGCTTGGAGAACTTTCCGGACACCGGCCACGTCCGGGATATGTCCGAGTTGTACATGCACTGTTGACTACCTGAATATCATATAGTATTAGAAAAAGTTTTAGTCGGTTTCAGCACACTTGAGGCAAAAGCACACAAATGGTGGAAGTGTGGCAGTTAATTAAAATACAACTAAAAATATTTTTGCATATGGTTGAAGATCTGGTATTCAGCTAAGATTTCTCAGTTTCCTTAGTAGAGCCTCATAAAGGGTCCTGTTTTTATAAGGGCAAATTATGAACAGATGTGAATAAGAATTTTTGGACGGGGCGGCCTCTGCTCAGCGGTGGGACATTAATGCTAAACAAAACAAAAAAAAATATTTAAGTCTAAAAAAATCTGGTCTTTTCCAACCTTTTGTTTTAAAAAGATTTATATTTGATTAATTATATTCCAATAAATCTACACGTGACAAATGTGTGCACTGATTTTACAGGTCCATTCCATCTGTGTGGTTCTTCCCTCAAAATACCATTTCAGACACACTACATGGTCTTCACATAATTTGACCAAGATTATGTCTGAACTTTAGAAGAGACTGTGACCTATGAGTTAGTTTCGGCCTTTCCTCTCAGAGTAGTCCGACCTCATCTAGTTTTTAAAATATGATTGCCTTGTTTAAATAAAATCATTTATAATTTACAACAATTTTTTAGCTTACCTGAATCAACAAGCAACATTTCATCGGCCCCCAACAGCTGGTTATTGGCCACATAATGTATGTGGGTAGCTCGGGCTCCGCCGGCCACGACGGGCGGGAACGCAAGGTGCTCCGCCCCGCCTTGCTTGGATGTATACTCTAGGACTGCGTTCACCATGTGTTCAGAAACACCTGAAGGGAGAGTTTGGGACTGATTATGTTCCATGGAACCAATCAATCTTCCTAGTCTATTCCCAAATAACTTGGGATCAGCTTTCAGTCTAGCATGATGCAGCTGAATACCAATATTTTACATGGAGCGACTGCCTATCTGACCTCCGCAACCCAGTTACTGGATTATACAATACCCTTTGGTAAGCCTGGTTTGTCAGACATTCGACGTTCAGAAGACCCGTAACGACTGTCAAAGTTCCACGTTCGATAGAATATTACTCGATTATTTTGTGATCCAAAAATAAGTCAATATGGTTTTGGCATTTAACGAATGAGACGTTTTACTGAAAAGGCCATTTTGCGAATTATAGTCAATCGGGTGTGGGATCTTTAAGATATGTCATATGCGAGATGGATCTTTCAAAAGTATACCATTTTGAGTATTTTACGACTTTAGGAATTGGCTAATTTGCGAGAAAGGCCTTATATGACTTCACTTCTTCGGGAAGTGGAAGTTCTGAATCAAAACACTAAAAAATACCTGTCAGTTTGCTTTAGTACAGAACTACAGATCACTTATTCCAGATAGGACATAGAAAAGCATCTTAGTAAGTTTTCAAATTTCATAATATTTATGCTGTTGCTGTTTTTCAATAGCCTGTATCAATCATTATTTAAACCTTATATAAATAGGAAAAACTCACCAGGTTTAGTACAAGCCATAGCCATATTAATAGACTGTGACCCAGTATAACAAGTTTCCTTCATGAGCTCAATCTCCGCTGGAGACTTCACAACACGCATAAAGTGTAGGGCCCGCTGGGGGTCCATAAGGGCCAGGCTGTGGTCCCCTCTGAGGGTTCCCCGGAGTATATTGTGGATATCTGGGTTTGCTGGGGTTTCATTGTGGTACCAGAGTAGCGCCGGCTTGCTTGAAATTGTCATCCTGTAGGCAGTGCTATATTTAAATCTTTATGTCTAGTAATGTTGGTGGTTGGAAGTCTATGACATTTATTGTCGTGTTTAGATGATGCGTAGTATAGCTGTTTGTGGTGATATTGGTGTTGAAATGAATTTGCAGAAGCCATCACATAGTAGCCTTGTTTGTATTAGGTCTTTACCTATGAAATTGCCGTTCTGCAGTACTGGCCATTTCAAATCAAAATAATTTTTGTTTGGCTAAGAATTCTAATTTCAAATTAATTTTATTTTAAAAACATGGATTTTTTTTTCTAAAAGTAGTCATTTCTTTATTGATTAGTGTTACATTTTCATCGCATTTCAATCTTTTTCGTCATCATGGATACGTTAAAAATTCGAGTAATTATGGAATATGAGTACCGTCGTGGCAGCAACGCGGCACAAGCGGCACGCAACATCAACGACGTTTACGGAGCTAACACTACAAACCAACGCACCACCTGTTATTGGTTTGCTCGCTTCCGTTCTGGAAATTTCGACCTGAAAAATGAACCTCGCGGTCGTCCGAAGACTTTGGTCGACAATGACGAATTAAAGGCGATTGTGGAAGCTGATGATACACAATCTACGGCTGAATTAGCAGCAGCTTTCGACGTTAGCGTCAAAACAATATTGGTCCATTTGCGTCAAATTGGCAAGGTAAAAAAGCTTGACAAATGGGTGCCCCACGAACTCAATGATCGCCAGCGCGAAGTACGCGTCGAGACGTGCCTTGCACTGCTCAACAGACACACAAATGAAGGAATTTTGAACCGCATTGTTACCTGCGATGAAAAATGGATTCTGTTTGATAACCGTAAGCGCTCAGCAAGTTGGTTGGATCCTGGTTCAGCACCTAAACAATGCCCTAAACGAAAACTTACCCCTAGAAAAGTGATGGTCACTGTTTGGTGGTCTAGCGCCGGTGTGATTCATCACAGCTTCTTACCAAACGGGGTGAGCATTACTGCAGATGTGTACTGTGAAGAACTGAACACAATGATGGAGAAGCTGGCGCATCTCCAACCAGCATTGGTCAATCGCTCGTCTCCGCTGCTCCTGCACGACAACGCGCGACCTCATACTGCACAGCAGACGGTCTCCAAGTTGCAAGAACTGGGGTTGGAAGCTCTCCGTCATCCGCCCTACTCACCAGACCTTGCGCCTACAGACTACTACTTTTTCCAGAATTTGGATAACTTCTTGGCGGGAAAAAAATTTAATACCCGAGAGGCAGTACAAAATGCCTTTGAAGAATTTGTTGCCTCCCGTCCAGCTGATTTCTTTAAGAAGGGCATCAATAAACTGCCACTGCGATGGCAAAGATGCATTGATTGCATGGGTGATTACTTCGATTAATACAAATAAAAAATTCATGAAAAAAAATCGTTTAAATTTTTTCATACAAAACGGCAATTTCATAGGTAAAGACCTATTATTATATAGCAATATCTGAACGAATGGTTTTTTGTTTGACGTTTTCTAAAAATGAACCTAGCTCGCCCCCGAAACCGCCGTTTCCGAGATTCAGATTATATAATGTATATTTATATATATATGTAATATATATACAGGGTGTTTGGCAGAACGTTGAACATACGAAAATGGTAGATAGGTGGGGTCATCTACTACTTACTCAGCCCTAATTTATTTGGGCCTGGCCCCCTGGATATTTAATTTTTTTTTTTGCTTTCTCTAGTTTCACCACTTTCTTAACTTTAAAGTGTATTTTTTATTAAAAATGTGTAAAACAGGCAATTGTTTTACACATTTTTAATAAAAAATATTAAAAAATACACTTTAAAGTTAAGAAAGTGGTGAAACTAGAAGAAAGCAAAAAAAAAAAAATTTAAATATCCAGGGGGCCAGGCCCAAATAAATTAGGGCTGAGTAAGTAGTAGATGACCCCACCTATCTACCATTTTCGTATGTTCAACGTTCTGCCAAACACCCTGTATATGTATTTACAAGAATTGCTCGTTTAAAGGTATTAGATTTAATAGATAGATAGATAGAGTAGATATCGCCGCACCGCCGCCGGCACAACTAATAAAATTCATGGCGCTTAAAATACGTTATGGTGGATGCGCTATAGTAGTAGTCCGTAAAATTATAATTTTCTTCCTTTTTCTGCAATTTGCAGGTGAGTGTTAGGTTGTATGTTGATTACAATATGATTCGCGACAATAACAAATATGGCTTTGGGGTCATTCAAGTATTACGTAAGCACTACAGGGGGACGGGGGTTTAAGGGTCATTGCTTTGTTTATTTTTGATAAAATGGGGGATGGGGACTCTGGATGGTGATTACGTCAGCAATTTTTTTTTTACTTTTTTATATTTTCTACAAAATTTAGACGAGCACCAAGATGTTGAATGGCTCGAAGAAAACGATGTCGATATTACAAAATCACACGAAAATGAGCAAACACACCACATTGAGCAGCAAACATCCAATTTCATCGAAGACGTAGAGTCATGGATTCGTGTGTCATGGACTGAATGAAGACTGTTAATTTGAATTAATATACCAAAATTTTAAAATAATATTGTTTTATTCGTTAATAGATAAAGATAACTGAATACTATCTCTATCTATATGTTTGTATTTTTTTTCAAGTTCTTTTCACCGTGGCGGTTGTAACAAGACTGATGTGCGTGGTGTGTGTGCGGAAGCAGACTGCGGCACTTCGCGAAACTCGGGGTACGCGGGCCCCACCTACTTGCGACTTCTACTGTTCTTTCTGTTCTGTGGGAAACTATGAAAGTTCGTATTTTTGACGATCGGATATCTAATCGTGGGCACGGTGTATGTTAAGTTATAAAGTAAAAGAATAGCACTGTGTAAAGTGTGTTATAAATAAACTTACTTGTTGAGATACGTGCCAAAGGTCTCGACCGGCCTGGACTCGTCAACGGCGAATAATCTAGAGGCGACTCCGCAACCAGTTCGCGGCCCCTCCCATAACTCGGCGTGTGCGTCCTTGTCATGCACGAATAAAATAGTCTGCGGGGTAAAGAGATAGGTATAGGTTTGTTTGTTTCAACAAGCAACAGTAGGCCAAAGAGAGGGATGGAGTTCAGGAGTTTTCTGAAAAAGAATTCGTCTGCGCTAGGAATCAGCTGGAGTGTTAGTAATGTTATTTAATATTATGACAATTTTTAATTTATGTTTAATAATAATAAATTGCCAATAAGAAAAAAAACTCAACATTGTTCAATACATTTTCGTTGATGCTTATTAGAACAGCCATTTATTGATGGATAAAAGCTCATGATGTAAATGAACTGGAAATATAAACTTTGTGTGTATCAGTATTCACCTTAAATTCGTCTGTCTGCGCAGGTTTCACCAGGAGTAGTACTGCAGATGGCTCTAAACAACCCGTCAGGTAGAAGAAGTCCGAATTCTGTCTGAACACATACGGTATTTTGTCTGACATGAACTGTTTACAAGCCGCTGGGACTACTATCTGAAATAAACATAAATACTTTAATAAGTATTGTGTGAATAAAATTGGGAGTGCGATGAACAAAAATATTTTACTAAAGAAAATATTCTGGGTTACTTAATAACACACCCACACACACAGACATAACACCACGCCTTGTTTCCCCGAAGTGTTTGGTCAGAGGTGTACCTATAGTACGCCCACATTTGACTAGTATTTTTTTAATCCCATGTAATGGGGGCGAGCCTATTGCCATCAACCGGACACAAATCCAGACTCCGGGTCGTTATTGACAAATTCCAGATAGATAAACCCAATATCAGTTTGCCCTACCTGGGGATCAAACCCATGGCCTCAAGTCAAACTTATTTTATTTTCTTTGAAATAAGAAGACAACGACTTACAATGTGTGTGGTATGCATATTTTCCACCTCTCCAACCAACTTGTTCACAAACTGTTCCCGCCGCTCTTTATACTCAGTCTGCGTAATGCCGTGTGTCAAATGTTCCTCCGTAATCAAATGAGGATGTGTGTGGCATGTTGGCTGCCCAAGAATACCTTTAGGAATCGATATTTGAGATGTTCGTGTTTCAGATGGAGTTTCTATTGTACCCAAACATCTTAATGTGTCTTTGAAAAGAGGCCGTCTAAAAAGTTTCTTATGCTCCTTGCTCGCTGAAAAAAAAAAACAGTCCCAATTTAAAATAATATGAGGCCTGTATGGCTGTGTTCTAGCAGTGAAGGCTGATTATGCTAATGCTCATCAGAGCTTGTAATCTAATCTAGGTTGTTTGAAAATCTTTGCCTGTACTTATACGTCATTCACCAATGTTTACTTAAAGTTGGGTAAATATTTGATCTATAATTACCTACTGTGCTCATTTGGTTTTATTTTTGTCTTACAGTATGAGTTCTATTTTTGGACTAATTTAACTGTTGTATTTACTTCAAATGCTAGCTTTTCGATAAACGTTACAGAAAATTATGGCTTTCTGTAACAAAAATAGAACAGAAAGCATTCTTTTGTTATGAAATAGAAAACCTTTTCATAACATAACCTGTTTTGGAAAAGATATCTTACCAGTATTTTTAACGAGTTTTCTCAAATGATGCATTTTTATTTGTCTATTATGTAACTGGGAAGGACGTTGTTTTTTAACTAATTATTGCGTTAAAGATCATAGCAAAATCAAGCAAAACCACAGCAAATCAGGTGAATATGACATCCGTGACATCCCATCCATCGGGTGAATTCGAGTGACAGTGACACTTTTGGCAGATGTCGAATACGATAATGTTGCAGCACATAGAGTAATTATTCTACCATTAATCATAGGCACATTATTTTTATCTCGTAAACAGAATAAAATATTGTGTTGTGAAAAACGTAATTGAATATACCGGTAATCAATTTCTGGAACACCTGTTTTAAACTAGTTAGTGGTTTCTGTAAGAACCTGTCGGGGCGCAAGCGGCTTACTCCAGGCGAACTAATTTAGACGAGCGATAAGGTTTTGTCATTCTTATATCCTTTTAGTTTGTTTTGTTTCAGCCTTTCTTCTGGTCGGCCAGCAAACGCTGAAGACCATATCATATAAAGATTAAAAAATATAATTGACGTGTCAAAATGTACGGTTACACATCAAGCTATGATTTCCAGTTTACGCTCATCTCGCATTTTACGGAATTCTTATACAATACGAGATCAGCTTACACTGGAAATGTATATCTTGATGTGTAGCCGTGTGTACAAACCTATATTTACCGAAATGAATTTTTTTCTCAACTATCATCGAGTCGTTAGCGAGAATCACTATGCCGCCGCTACGCTAGCTTTTACCTGCCTGTAAAATTTAAGTTTGCAATCGCACCTGTTTATGAATGTCATGTTTATTATTATTTTCTTCTACAATGGAAGAAAATCGATATCGCAACATTAAACAGTTCCGTTGTACGTATACTTAACTCTACTTCGCACGGTATGAGCAGTAATTAATTATGATGAAGAACTCAACGGAAACCACCTGATAACACTTTCTTCACCGTTGTTACCGCACTGATGGTAATAGTTCCGCAGTTACGCTAAGATTATAAAAACTAAGTAACTCCAAGCTAGAAAGGTTTACTTTACCTTCCTATTAATGGTTGCTATTCACACTGAAATCTGATAATCTATTGGTTTATTTATTGGCTTTATTTTGTAAGTGAGGAATACAAGTTTAAATCGTAATAATTGTATAAGTTAGTTATAAGATAGATTGTAATCAACAATATTATAATTTTATTATTTATTATTATAATTAAGTGTTTTTCTGCACTGGGCGATGTGGTCGCTAAGCGACAAAGCCCGTTAAATAAATAAATTAAAAAAAAAACAAATAAAGGTTTCAATTAATAATACATTTGTACTAAGAATAAAGACATCGGTATTTACTCTGGGATTGTTCCGCGAGTTTAGATTGTGATTTTTGTTTCTGGAGGGTAGTTTGTAGTAGGTTGTTACATGAATACTTAACTAGTACTAATACAACAAAATTACCCTAGATTAATCTCATTCAGTATCTGGCTGGGACTAGTCTCAGGGAATCATAAAGAAATTCAGTGGTTTTGGGTGCTGGCGATTGCATATTTTTTCAATACCAATTTTCGTAAATTTTCATACTTAAAAGGAACATTGGAAATCTTACAAAGTTACACATAATATTGCAATGACAACAGTTATTGTTACAGTACGAGCTCACCGTTTTGTAGTTTTCGGGTGTCCAAAATGTTTATCTGTGAAAGGACATTTCCTATTTTTCTTAGAAGGTCATTAATTTTGGGGACACGTCTCAAAAAGGAAAAGAGGTTCTATTGCTAGGCTCTGTGGGCAGGAAGGTCATGCTACGTTCACTGGGCACGTCTCGTGAGGCAGACAGTCAGCGCGGAACGAGCGGCGCGTACGCACGTCGCGGCATCACACAGTCGGAATACGATCGCGGGACCCATATTGTGTCGTAAACTGTCAATCGTGCCCGTTACAATAGTGTTTCATAACCGTTCAGTGATTGTTCATTTTTTAAAGGACACCCCGCTTCAACGACTTCAAAGAGGTTTGTTTACTTTTCCAATTTTAAGTAACGAATGGCCCTCTCTATCTAGTATTGTGGTGTAGTCGATAGTTGTCGATAAATGGTCGGTACCTATTCGCGGGTTCATTTGCATCGGTTGTAAGGCAATGAATGAGCTGATACGGTTCGCTGCAAGGATTACCTAACCCGACCTCGTAGTGCTTCAAAATTATAATATTTTGACGTAGGATTGCTTGGTGCGTGTCTCTGATTGCGCACGAGTGGACTATTTGTGCCCGCAGCGGTATATGAGATTGGTTTTATTGTTAAATATTGTTGCGTGTACACAACATTGTTTTTGTTCATGATCATCTGATTGTGATAGTAATAACAGCGGCATTTTTTTACATCGGTGTGTGACAGCCATAAAATGCAAGAATTGAACTTTGCTTTCTTATCGGAAAAGCGGTGTTGAACTTTTCCGTTTGGAATACTTGGAAACTAGTGTTTAGTTTTAGCAATGTGCTTGGTAACTGGCGATAGAGATGCTTTATAAACATAGGACCTTTCCTAATACTGTCTAAAATATTGTCCTGAAAAATCTTCAGCGATTGTTGGAATCTGTATTAGTTATGTAACAGGTACCTATTTCGCATACTTTTAGATTAATATGTTATTGACTATAAACACAATGTTTTAAATAAATCTGATGTCATTTTAAGTTGTTTTGCCCGTTTTATAACGAAGTCGTATTATTAAAAGTAATTTAATTGTTTTGACTTACAAATTAGTATTGAAGGTGAGCAAATTAGATACTTAGATGTTCGCTATAAGGTTACGTTTTATACCTACTTAGAAAAAGGAAATAAAGAATCCGTGATATTCTTACATACATTTATGTCTAAATTGAGACTACTTGTAAATACAATTTATAATCGATTCGAGTCCAGAGTTTTTGAGAAAAAGAAACGAAGTCGCTACCCTTGAGCTCAAAAACTGGGCAACCTGCCACTGCGCCTTTGGAAGTTTGAACAGTATTGGTACAGTTAGTTAGTTGATTTTATAAATTATTTCATAGTAGGTACTTGCGTCTCTAGGTTTCTAGGAAAAAGTATGTTCTGTAAAGCTAATGTGGTTTATATGCTAGCTCTACACTAGACTAGACAGGCGTTAAGCCATAAAAGTTGTTTTCGAGAAAAAGGCAAAAAACGCACGAATCATTATTTCTAACTGTGATACTTAGGTACTGACGCCAGCAGGTCAACCTATCCCAAACTGTCAAATTTTCCCAATTGAACATGAACCTTATACCTTTGTTATAAAGTTGAAAAACTATCAAAGAAATTTGACAGATTGGGGTAGCTTGATGTACTGGCCTCTGTACGTTACTGATTGTAGGACACATCAATTGATACTTCTTTCTGTTTATCCTAAAGAATCCTTTCCAGTTACTGATTGTAGGATACATAAAATGATATTTCTTTCTGTTTATCCCAAAGAATCCTTTCCAGTTAACGGCCTAAGTACAAACTCTCATATCTTGGAAACTATTTGAATTGTAAAAATGTTTGTTAGACAGAAAGATAGAGAGTTGCAAACTCTCTTAGGCGCAAATTACACAGCAGCGGCGTAAGGCGAAGGCGCGGCGCAGGCGCGTTTTTTTGTATGTAGGCATGATGCCGCTTTTAAACGTGTTCATACAAAAAAACGCGCCTGCGCCGCTCCTTCGCCTTACGCCTTTTCTGTGTAATTCGGGCCTTAGATTCTATTAAAAAGTAAAAATTTACCAAGTGAGGATAACTCCTTTCTAGATAAAGGACGGCAGTAGGTACGGTTCTTCCATCGATCACTAATAAAGAACGTTCTTTATTAGTGATCGATGGGTTCTTCCTACTTAATTACAATGTTAACGATCATGCTATCAAACAAAATATTATTTTTGACCTAGAAATTGAACCCACTACCTACCTCAAGGTGTAGACGCCCGTAAATCCGTCCACAAGCCATAATGCCGCTAACTCGCATATGGTCGATTTTAGTTTTTTGATGCCACCATAATCAGAAAAAAGTTCTCTATCTTTCTGTAGTATTTTTCTACTATTTATGGATGCGAAAAAAAAACGCCGTTAATTTGCATTGTTTGATATGTTTCCTACGCTAAAACGCAGGTCATCAACAGTAAACTAAAAAGTGAGTAAGGGCTTATAATTTATACTTTTACTAGATTTTTTACCTTCCTTTGCTTATCTAAATAGCATGCATTTCATATTTTTTTTGCGCATTTTTGTTCACAACTCGATATACCTATGTTTTTTTTTTGGGTATTGGTTTCGCACGGTTGCATTTAGCCAGTGTCAAGTAATTTTTCTTTTCGATCAAGTAAATGGCTCGTTAATAGGCACGAAGTCACGAAAAAGTCATAGTCGTCTTTAGTCAGTCAAGTCAAAGTTATTGTAAAACGGTAGTTACTTTTTACAGCAACCTATTAGGAGTTTTTGGGGGGAACACGAAAAGTCCACGTTAGTCACTTATTTTCACCTTCACTACACATGTGCACTCACACGTAACTAAATTGAATAATTCACTGCCAAAATTATACAATTTCACAAAATTTCATGAAAATGAAAATTCGTGCGACATGGTCCAACGCGAACCCGCCAAAAACTCCTTTAAGATTTTGTCGGCATTTTAGCTTGTCGACGGCAGCATAAAAGAAGCTGCAAAATTCAAACTTAAATAAATATTTGAATCTAATAATCATAAAGTTTACATACCTACCGTAGTGCCGTAAAGTTAGAAGTACAAAATCTATTCATCATTATAATCTGTGGCCGCTTCCATAGACTAGTCCCGTCTTATAGTAAGATCATATTGGCGGCTAAGCGGATTGGCTCTTACAAACCTTCTTTCGTTTATAAGTTTTTATTTTTATGTTAGTTCATCTTAGATTCCAATTAGGTTGTAATCCTTTATTTCTGAATATATTCTTTGCTTCGTTTGTCATTATTTATTTGATTTCGTCGCATGGACTTACACGGACATGCTTGGCAATGCAACAGCTTTCATAGACATTTTGATTCAATGTTTTCATTTACAAACTCGTAGTTTCAAGTTACTCTCTAGTTCCGACGAAAGTAAAATAAAAAAAAGATAAATGAAATTAAGTAAAAATTACCCTATCGGTAAAACATTTTGACAACAACGTAAATAACGCAATGAACGTGGGTGTATTGACAAAATGAAAGGCTTTGCCATCGATTGCCGTTGTTGTATGCATTACCCAAAATACTTGATTTTTAAAGGACCCTTTACAATTAAGGACAAAGCTTCTAATTTCTTCTTTAAATCGATAAACAATAGGAAGGTATAATGTTCGAGCATTAAGCGAGGTGCCCGTTAATGGCTTCCTTAAGCCATTCAAAGATCGTAAGTACGTCGGTATTCACAAGCTGGTCGGCGGAATGTGCCTATTACTTGAGTTCCGCCTCTCGGATGCGCTTGCGTCGACGACTTTAAAATGGCGGGAATCTAACGAACAGGCCAAGTTATGGGAAAATGGCGTCTGACGTTTCGATAGTGATTTAAATGTCGTTAAGCGTGTTGATAAAGCTTCAGCCGATCTGATATGTAAAAATTTCTCCATGAAAACTTAAGTGAAGTGAGCTGTCAACCTGTCACTAGTGTCAATACAATAGCATCAGGTGGTATGACAACTCACTTCAGAAATAAATAAAACTTAACTAGATTGGAACAAAAAATCTAGGTAGGAGATTATACCTGAATAGGAGGAAAACTTTTTGTCCCAGGTCTGAAATTCCGCGAGTGTGTGAACAGAAATGAAACAATAGGAATTAAGAATTCACCTTTTGTCCTCCGCAGAGGATAAACTTTATATTGTTAAATTAATACTTGGGCTGCGATCATAGGAAAAAATGCATGGGCAAATATGGATAGACATATCGCTCACATAGGCTTAACTGGCAATCTTCCTTTGTGTGTTGGTGCTGTTTTTTAATTTTTTTCAATTTTTCAGACGTCTAAATCTAAATAGAAGGTGTCATCTCGCCAGGAGTTCTTGACTCGCGTCAAACTTTAGAACCATAAAACTTTTACTATTCCGGCATTATTAACGAAACTAATTCTGAGAGTAAGCCGTTAAAAGAGGATGGTAATGAGATTTCGTTCGTCGCTTAAAAAATAAATGAAGTGTACATCAGTAGCCGAAGTTTTTTATAATGCTCTCATGAGATGACGGTTTTTTTTAATTCGTACACAGATAACTTTATAAAGTCGTTTGATTATTGTAGCGTGGTATAATGAAATCTTAGATCGGTCTTTTTTTATTTTTTCTAGACAGCTATTCATCCGACATCGACATCTAAATCGTTTGAACTAGCTTTTAAAAGCTTCACTTCAAATTCATATATTTACATTAAAAAATTGGGAACTACGGCAACATGGCAACAACTATACCTAAATATGATATTAAGCTCATGTTATGTAAAAAATATCAGTAAAAACTCATTCAGCAACTTGAAGTTTTCACAATGAATGTTAATTAATTAAGTTGAGTTACATCAAAACCTTGACGTTGTTTGGACAGCGCTTGTAAAAAACACATCGAAGTTTTATTTACATAATTACCTGCCTATTATTAGGTGAACTCTTTAAAGCCGACTGCGCCAGCAAAAACATAAACGTCAGAATAAATCCTTTTTGATGCGCGCTTTGAAGAAATGATTCTCACTTGCTTGCTGTCGAGGTGTAATCAAAAATGGAACAAAGCGAGATAATAAGGGCTCACAAAAACATCTTTATTATCCTTGCGAATATGATAGTTGATGCATCATTAGTCCCGAGAGTTATCGAGGCGCCCTGCTGGGACCGATCAATACTTTTTTGTTTACCTTTTTATTTGCCGCTGCCAATTTACGTGGCAACACTTTTTTAATAAAGCTGACATCAGTTAACGCGGGAAGTTGTGACGGTCGCTTTTTTTCAAATTAACGAATTCGGCTCCATGGTCTGATGAACACCCTGTTTTCCGTTTTTTAATAATAATCTCCCAATAACGTTACATTAAAGCACATGCGGCCTTGTGTAGAAACAATCGTGGAACCCACGGTCCCATTACATGGCAATTTGCCTGTGGAAGATTAGACCACGTTTTGTCTAGCCCCGAGGTGTCATGACCGAAGCGGAGTCCAGACAAAGGTGGCCGTAACCTACGGCTGTTCTTTCTAACTTATTATCCTGCATCGAACCACTTAGGCAAATAACACGATGCAAGGTAATGAATGTCGATGCGTTCAGTGATTTGTGTAGATCGAGGCACGTTTTGTTCTAGACTTTTTGTATATGTAGACCACTCCTTTGTTCGTACCAAATTAGGCAATATCACAATTACACAGCGCACACTTGTGTACACAGCGAGACACGACCGACATGGAACTTGTCTTTCCCGTAAGCGTCTGGGTTGCTATAATAAAATATAATATTTTTGAAAGAACTAGAGAGAGCGATGACCGCCGATTAGCTGTGGCGCATTTTTTATGGACAACGACGCATCGCGCAGGATGTTAGAGTACGTGACTTATTTATTAGGTTGTACCCTCGCGATTTGATATAAGATGATACAATGTAACGTAACTAGGTACATTGCGGTTAGTGAAAGAAAAACCTATTAAGAATGAGCGACATTTTTTGCTGAATGTTTTGCTTCAGATAATGGTTTCTCATTAAGTGGAGTAGAGTTCATTATGAGAATGTATTTTTTTTAATAGCAGATGCTGGCATATCTTTGAAGTGCTGTCGAAGTGTATATGCCTATTAAATATATTATTTATAATTATGATACCTACTTAGAACCGCTATATATCGTGAATTTAATTACTGCCCTGTATGATCTATGAGGGAATTAAAGACTCCCATATTATGCAGTGATATGCGGAAAGCGTTGACGACTTTGATGAATTACAAGAAATTGTAGAGTTTCTATGGTTGTCATCAGTATAATGCAGCAGTCACGCGTCACCACCGCTTTTCTTCCACCCACCAGCGTCGCTAACTGTTCTCAAACGAGTTATGCAGCCCAACTAACGCCTAGCCCTTCACCAAACTATTTGCATCGGCTCGGCTATACGACCTCATTTATTAGCAATTCAAAATCTAGAACAGGATTATTCAAGTTGCAATAAGTCAGACCTTACGCAACTAGATGTATGGACAAGGTTCGGCGGTGGGCGCACCCACTCACAGTTGCCAGTTGCAAATATATTATTCGGAATTTGAATAATGACTGGAATTCATGTAGGCAATGCAATTCATAACTGGTGGTGCGGGGTGCCTCATGAGGCTAATGGAGGTGGCCGATAAGGTACTTGTTGCACAGTTCATACAACTATAAGATTTAAGTGCAGTGCAAAAACAGACATAGGTAATATTTAGGGAAAAATAAAAAGTAGGTACGGTAGGTACTGTGTTCAGAAACCGCGACAAATGTATGAAAGACCTAGTAAACTAGTTGTTCTGGTGTTTGTAAGCGACAGTTAATGTGATGATGACTTGTCACTGCTTATCCACCGTATACAGCCTTTACGATAAATTCATTTTACGGAGTTGTAGCGGTACAAAATATTACAAAGTAATGAATAATCAAAGGCATGTAAAGTTTCCGAAAAACGGGTGTCTTATCGTGGTCTTTTAAATTATTAGGAGGTTTTAGGTTTGTTGATCTTCTTATCCGTCGTGTCGATTGATTCCAATGAGGGTTTTCTGAAATGACGTTCATTAGGTGGCAGCACTGAGATGTCAGGTCCAAGCACCTGTCAAAAGTGTCAAAACACCTACGGACTGAATGGTGAACGAATGAATGAAACATCATCATCAGCCTATAATGTTCCCACTGCTGGGACACAGGCCTCCTCTCGGTGAAAGGGATTGGGCCGTAATCTACCACACGGGCCCAGTGCGGGTTGGTAGGTGTCACACGTCTTCGAATTTTTGGTTCTAGGACATGCCGGTTTCCTCACGATGTTTTCTTCACCGTTTTGAGAGCAGTGGTGATGAAATAATTTACACAAAGTAAAGCGCCTGTCTGGGTTCGAACTACAACTCGTAAGTCGCAGCCGTTACCACTTGGCCACCACTGCTCCTGAATGAAACGAATGGCATCAAATATTTTAAGTTCAATATCGAACAGGGAAGACCTCTTGTCAAAGTGGCGCCGACTAGTGGCTTGAATATTCAAGAAAACCCTCATTTTTGGTTTTAAACAAGCTTCGTCCAGAATTCTGCCAAAGCGTTATCGTTGGCCTCGCAAAGGTCTTCCATAGTGCAAGTGTTATTGCAAAGAGAGCACGACAACAGGTGGGGCATAGTTTGCGATGTGGCTTCACACTCACAGTGGCACAGCATCTCATCGGAGTAACCCCACCTGCCCAAATTGTACCGGTAGCGGCCCACCTGGCTTCTTAGTCGGTTAAGAGATTTCCGGGTAGGCCATGGAAGACATTGGAAAGTTAATTTATTTAACAGTTTCGTACCTCAAGAAGTCCCGAGCTAATTTCGCCCATGGCGACCAATCACAGCCTTCGGTGCGGGAGATATGTGTGTAAAAGAACAGAAAATGAGCCAGTCTATGGATGTGTAATATTACTACTTAATAACGTTAATAGGGTAAACTATGTAATGGCAAGACAAGCACAATAATCTTGTTAACTTATGCTGGGCTCTATGAAAGAAGATCTGCCCAACATGGCGGATGAAAATTGGTGGGAATTGAAATTATTCCTGTGACGGAAATGATTGTCCCGTTTCGTTTTACGGTCTGCGTAAGCCGTAACAATGAGGTTTTATGATGTGTCGCCTCGCCAGAATGAAGATGTCGTCTGTGGTCATAAAATTCAAGTGCCAGTTTACATTTTACAAAATGAAACACCAAGTTACAATTTGTTTTTTAAAAGAAGTGATGACCATTCTCTATGATTATCAGCGAGTGAGTTGAAAATGTAGTGCGAAACACATAATAACTTCAAGAATATTCACGATGCTATGTATTTTCTTACATCATACTGTTTAAATAAAAATAAAAATTCCGCACGCACGATTTTGGTGAAAGTACCTAAAGCAGCAGGGATGGATTCCAACTTGCAGATTATAAATAAATAAAATATGTTTTTCTGAAAGCACATTGCACTATGTAGTTATTTATGTAGTGATTAATTTATTGAATTAAATAAATTTTGCCAAACAAATTTTGGTTTCCTACCGAATTTAATCAACTTTGCAGGTATGAGGTAAGTATAATAAATAATGTTACGTTTAGTAGACACAACCTAGCTATTTATACCGCGCACCGGTAGGTATGGTAAAGTTGTCGCGAGGCCTTGCCAAGCCGGTTGCCATTTGCAACGATGACGTCAGACTTCGGTGACTCAAGAAATTGCCTGCTCCGTTGCCTACAAAGTATTTTAATGTAAAGCCTTCGATAGCCATAAATTGTATTTGTTTTACACAAAACTATAGCCCTTGTTAGCACTGCGCTATCTCACCTGTTATTTACGGCTCAAAAAGAAAGGCATAAGGTGTATTTCAGCTTGATTTTATTTTATTGCAACTGTATTTTGTGGTGAAGTCTTTTATAGACTTGGCTACCAACTGGATCATTCAGGGGTTTGTGTTTTTTATTTACCTTCTCTAAATTACCTACTATCTTTAGACACTAGATACTGTACCTACAAGCTGAATAATAAATCTGACGTAGTTTCGAATGGCACCGAAAAGTAACTACCTACCTTAGTACCTACTTCTATCAAATAAAATTAAAAACGGTAAAGGTGGATGCGCTAAGGTAAAAAAATTGTAGCCCGCAAAATTTAAATGTTTAAGTTGATTAAAATGTAAATCGAAGACCTTTAAAAAAACAACGGAGGTTGGTCCCATAGAAATATAAAATGTATGCTATTCCCAGAAAACAAGCGCCGCACATCATCTCAAAATTGTTCACACCCTCAGAATTCACACCTTTCTCCCTAGTTGCTTTAAAGTTAATTAACTGAAAGTCGGCGGGCGTTAAAATATAAAAGCCTTTTTCCACTTTTTGCGTAATAGCCATAAAACTGTTTATTTTAATTACGACGCTTACAAGATTATGTTAGTGTTTAGTACTTGGCGAGTAATGAGTTTGTGTGTTGAGCTTTTTTTTTAAGGTATTCCTTTGTACAAGATTATTACGGGTGTAGAGTGCTAGAGTGTGGAGCTATTTGCTGTATGCAAGTGTGCGGGCTAAGGATAATCACCTAAGAGTGAATTAAGTGTTAAGATTAAAAAAGGAACTACCTATTATTAATCGATTTTTCAATTCGGTGCGTTTTTATTAAAACACAAATCCTATTTGTTGTTGGTAACAAAGACGAAGGAAATACTGTTTATTTAGTGATGAACTACCATCTAATTCGAAATTACTCGTAGGTACATATAAAGTCTTAATTGCCGTAGGCCATCTTTGATTGTGCTACCAAAGATTATCGAATATCGTAGGTAATAAAAGATCGAACGCTTTAAAGCTTTGAGGCTTTGTTAGAACGTGCCTAGTCATAGTCAGCTATTGGAGAATCTATTATCAGATTTGAGCGGCATTTAAAAATCGATCGCTGATCAAATAATTGGTTTAGAATAGCCCGATGATTTTCAGAGGCTGTTTGTTCTTTGTTACCTACATTTATTGGCTGAACCAATTTGTGACTGTACAAACTTTATAAAAAAGTTATGTGAAATGTTTCGCACCATTTTTAATAAACGCGTCACCATTCATGGGATCATGGGTCGTGTTTACTTAACTTTTTAATTCGTCCTAAAAATAGCACACTGGTATGTTCTCGTTTACAGCCAGTATCGGATGTCTATAATTTATGAGACAAATGTTAAGTGCATTTTGCACGCATATCTTGTGTGAAAAAGTATATTTAATTTATGGCTCTATTTTTACGTCTTTATACACACTTGTTGGTCTTTAATGACCACTCTTGGGCGACTTTTTATACCTTGTATGGTATTTTTAAATACCCCGTTGAAAACCTATTTGACGGTCATTAATTTAGACTTGAATTTATTAATTGTTACATTTCATATGTCGTCAATTTTGGTGTTAAGACAAATTGTCTGCCGATTATTTGTTATTACGGTGATAAACTATGGGATAGTAAAAAAAGAAAAGACTGTCTTAGTGAGATTTAAATAACGGGGTTCCCTTTATACATGCTCTAACTAAATACCTACCATAGGTTAATAAAAATATTGATTTCACGTGAGATTTCAATCTTCAGGCAATTTTCTCAATGTGATTAGACATCATATTCATATCAACTTTTGGTGAGTGGTCGTCTTGCTGACCATGTATTTGTTATTGTTAATAGTATTAACTGTTTATTTATTTTACTCCAAAGGTCCTGGTTTGCATTTGCAACATCTAGTTACAGCCATTTGAACATAATGCAGCATGGCATACGTAAGCGAGCACGCCCTTTATGCCTGGAGGCTTTAATTTAGGTTTTAAAAGCGGCAATTACCGTAAACCCTTATAACTTTTTAACCATAACTTTGACTTTATGGTTTTAAGAATCAACTTTTACAATTTTTTACAAAACCTTGGTAGAATTATTTTGTGAAATATCGCCGTAGCCGCGCCATTGAAACGGGCACGTTTGTTGCGCTACGCTGTGGGCGGGCGTTTTGGGGGACTGTCTTATGTAATTTTGACGTTCAAAAAGTGCTGACATTAGCCTAGTTTGATTTATATGACTTTTTATTTTGATTCATACTTTTCTACAATAGCCTAAATCAGATTGACAGACAGACATCACTAGCTACGCAAATGGTATGTCTGGATTGCGTGATAAATAACATACCGACCAAACCACTCTAGTCACTAGATACCCATCTTAAAAATAAACTTTTCGCTTTTAAAACAGCTGTGTGACAATGCAAAAACGAACAAATAGTTTCCTTTGCCGGCCGAGCAGGTACTATTGTATAATACGATAAACCATTACTGAAAAAGAAAATAAAGTTGATGCGAGAATCCGAACGCACGCGAATAAAGGTACCTATTCGAACAACGAACACAGCCCTTTTGATTTTTTTATGAATACTTTTTTGCATATTATATTTTAATTTTAGAACGGTGTAGTTAGGTATCTGTTGGGCTATTCGTTTTTTTTTTCAATAGTTGCAGTTTACCCGTTACATTACCTACGGGTTTTCCTGGTCCTTGTGACGGATACGCGGAACATATTCCGCGTATCAGATCAAGTAAAAGGTGCGTTTTATAATTGAGTTCATAAACTCAATTATAAAACGGACCTTTTACTTGATCTTTTATCAATGATTAAGCAGATATTTAGTCACCGTAGTATATTTAAATAACTACATGGGAACTTATTAATAAAAGTAAGTACTTATCTAACTGATTCGCACACACTTTTTTTTAATGACCCTTTTTCATAAAATTCCAAATGTGACGTTTACGTTCACGTGAGTCGTTTATCAAATAAATTGTCATCTCCGCTGAGTCGGTAGTTAGGTAAATACAATACTTTGTTGTATGCCAGGGTCGAAATCGTTACCACCTGTGACCTGTGGTCCTAGTGTGAGTTTCATATTTAACCATCTCGATCAAACGCAGTGAGCGCGTTCGGCGCTCCGATTGGTCCGTCACCAATCCAGAGCCAATCGGAGCGCCAAACGCGCTCACTGCGTTTGATCGAGATGATTAAATTAAACTCGCACTAAGGCCTCAGTATTACCTAGCTTATAACATTGAGTATTTTGTAGTCAGGCTCAAGAATTTTGGTTCATTTCTATGAATTTTTTAACATTTGATACGGTCAGCCGCATAAATAACCCGAATCTTTTATTTATTTATTTAAAAGGTACACCAACGACTTAATCACTAGGAACATTAACATAATAACATAACATTTGGACTTAATTATGGTGAATTTGTCACTTACAGGCGTACACAGCACAACATTTAAATAAAAAACAAAATCTTATTCGAAATAAGAATTTAAAAAACAACTTAAGTTACCTATTAATAGAATCAAAATAAATAAAATAAAAAACAATCGAAATGAGAATAGAAAATTAAAATTAAGTAATTAAAAAATAATGTTATCTGTGCACTTGGCTGTCAAAGTCAAAATATTGGCCAGATTGAATTCACACGCCCGGTTCCCTTTTTACCTCACCGCTGGCGGCTACCAGCAGGCTTAGCACGAAAACCGTAGAGAAGCCTTTTGTCGACGGAAGAGTAGACAAAAATGACGTTTCCGTATTGACAGTTTTGTAACACGAAATGTAGACAAGCGATTTCTATTCTACGGTAGAGTCGAAATAGAAAGAGTCATGCCAAGCCTGCTGTACGGTCTGCACTCACGTGTCGTCAGCGCTGTTATTGGTGAAAACTCTACGGTACCCCGCTAAATTCAAATTTTCGCAGAATTTCAGTCGTGAATATTTATATATATATATATATATTTCAAAATTAACATTCAACCTGGCACTAACCTGATAATTGCTAAAAACGTAAGAGAATTTCAATTTCGTGGTTTACCCTGAAGCTTCTTCTACCTTGAAATACTGTTCCTGGCGTTACCAATGCAGCCATCATGTCAATATTTTAACGTTAACACGCGCACAGTTATGAAAATCGGGTTCTAAGTGGTAACATTTGCATTACGAAATCTGCCCCTTTAATACATAGTACAGACGCCAGCAGGTCAATCTATCCCAAACTGTCAAATTTTCCCAATTGAACATGAACCTTATTCCTTTGCAATAAAGTTGAAAAACTATCAAAGAAATTTGACAGATTGGGGTAGCTTAATTTGCTGGCCTCTGTACGTACCTACTTAATGTATTTTTTTTAATTAATAATGCGCGGTTGACTGTACGTAAGTAGTGTTATTTATAGTACGTAGATACTTTCGTAGTAAATACCTACTTAACTGATTCAGGTACATTTAAATAACTACTAATCCGTAGACAAAAGTACTTATTAGGTACTCTTCTTATAGATAGGCACTGTGGACTGTGATCTCAGGAAATAATACCATTAGAGTGAGAGGCTTGTATAACTTTTACATATTGTGCTTACTTACCTTTATTATTATTACATTAAATTCCTAGGATTATCTTAAACTAAGAGTTATTACAATATTAAACTTTTAATAAAAGATAATAGTAAACAGCCCTGTTTGAAGCCAGTCAGAGTCGTCCGTAGTCCGTAGGATTTCAAAAACACGCAAGGCAAAGGAATTGGTACTGCCTTTCCCGTTCCTTTTTTCGTTAAAATCTTTCACGTGTTTCATAAATCCGTTAAGCGCTAAAAGCGCTACAACTACAACAAGAACACCATAATGTTCAACGCAATTATGCTGGCGACAAGCCAACACCTTTTCTGAGCGTATGGCGCTAGTATCTTCGCGAACCAAGACTTCTGCCATACATTTTTTAGTTCCGATATTTTGCCACCCGCAAATGTGAGTTTGTAGTTCACAGTCGTGCAAGAGAAATAGTCTTTGTTACGGTGAAAGCAGGAAGTTATTATGCAAGTATCATTGCCGGTGTAATTACGTATATGTGTTGTTAAACATTAGACTTTGTCTTTTGAATGTGGACGATTTTTGTTGATAGCAAGTTCTTAATAATGTTTACAAAAAAAAAATCGGTTTCAGTTTTCGGTTACCCTTCATGTAAGATGGAAGTAATTATGTATCCCACTATTAACCTACCTATTTCCTACATAACATATCAAGGTAACAAGATACTTAGGTGTCTACTAAATAGGCAAATATTTAAAACATAATTTATTCAACTTTTATATAATCAGCTTCACTATCTTTTCCCAGGGGACCTTTTACAAATAAATTATGCTTTCATAAATATCATAAAGAAGCCTCTTTTACTGAGGAAAGTCCGCATGTAAAATGTCTAAAAAGAACATGATAGTTATAAACGCTATTCATAGCTAAAGGCATACGTAATTAGGTCCTTGTTTAAGATTACACTTACGATGATCGAAAACGAATGCGGTGGAAAATAAATGATGGTCTCTTTCAAGTACTATTATTCATTATTCGCATAATACCAAGATATTGAAGATACCATTCGTATCGCGCCTGCTATCGATCATTTTACATCTTGATCACGCCTCCCGACATGTTTTATCGTATTTTCTTTTCTTTTATATTATGAGCATCGCAGGTTTTTAAACGTTGTGGTCAAGATATCTGAAGATTGACTTGTAAGAACTTCCCGTGCTATTCATACAAGCAAAAACGTAAAAGAAATTGATGGCTTTGTGTACCATAGCCATTTATGATGAATTGTGAGTTAGGTTTGATCTTTTATTTATTAACCAAAGGCAGGCAGTTATGTGCAGGTTGTGTTATGTATAGCGTAACATACGTAAGGTTCATTTACACAACTTACGAAAAGAATAAACATCACAAGTTTGCGAAATATTTGTAAGGTCAACGGATTTCCTCCCACGGCCGATAAACGTAACGACAACGTGTAGGTGTTATGTGTAGGTGAATCCTATTAAATAATGTATGGAAAGGACTGTATTTAGCTGCAATTTATTGAAAATGGTATATTTTATTTTAAAAGTTTTGTATATCTTATTTTTGTTTCGAGCGTGGATCTCAGGTGAAACGAAACGTAACAATATGGCGTTACGTCAAAGCCAGCTGAATTGAATGGGAAGTTAAAACGTCAAACGAACGGTCGGCGAGTCTCATTAGAACACGTCAGTATTTAACGTATAAAATAAACGTGTTAAACAAGAAATAATCCATATTCGTGTTAATTATCGATAAGTTGTGACTATAACGCGATTCGAATTCACAATAGTGTTGTGTTTCGAGAAGCCTCCCGGATCGATAAAGGTACTTAACAATGCAAAACGTTACGTTGAGAGGTTGCCCAATTATCCGTATAATAGAAAATTGCTGAATGAAATGTGTTAGTTTAACGATTCTATCATCTGATCAACAATTTTGCAGGGCTATGTCAACATGAGAAGCAGTGGGAAAAATATGATAAACATCATAATCACTCTCGTAATATTGCCTGTCGCTTATTGCAATGTACAGCCTCCAATAGTAGATCCTGGAATTCTTAGTCAGTCTAAAACACTCGGCGAATGTCAGGCTTGTAAATTATTCGTGGATTCATTCCAAAAAGGCTTAGAGCGAACATCGAGAGGTAAATATGAGGGCGGAGATGCGGCGTGGGAAGAGGAGAAATTAAAACTATCCTACAAACGAAGTGAGATCCGATTAATTGACATACAAGAGGGAATATGCAAGGAGGGGAAGCACTCTCTCCAGTGCCACCATATGGCTGAAAAAGCTGAAGAGTTCATTGAAACATGGTGGGCTCAAGACCCAGATGAATCCACTGACCTATTCCAGCACATTTGTATTGACAATTTGAAAGTGTGTTGCCCAAAACACCATTATGGTAAAGACTGCACACCGTGCCCGGGTGATCATGAAAATCTGTGCAGCGGCAATGGTAAATGTCGAGGAGACGGTACCAGAAAGGGGAATGGGACATGTTTATGTGATCCAGGATACACGGGGGGTGACTGTGAGGTATGTATGACTGGGTATTACTTGTCATACAAGGATGACAATAAAATGTTGTGTTCTGCCTGCCACCGATCCTGCATGGGAGGATGCAGGGCTGGTACACATAAAGACTGCGTCGCTTGCAAGACTGGCTTTGTCTTTGACTCAGATGAAGGCTGTCTTGATGTAAATGAATGTGATGATGTGAATAAATGCAATAAGAATCAGTTTTGTATGAACTCTATTGGCTCATTCACATGCATGAGTTGTGATAAGTCCTGTGAAACGTGTCATGGAGACGGGCCTGATATGTGCCGGAAGTGTGCCAAAGAATATATTAAGAAGGGAGAGTTCTGTATTGCTGAAAGAGAAGACGAGGACCAGTCTGAAAAGCTGACTACTACAAGGTAATATTGAATTTTGATTTAGTTATTGTTTGTCTTTGCAGGACCATATGGACAAAACTTAATAAGAAATTTTTACTATTCTCAAATTGTCAACATGACATTGATCTTAGAAAGCTGTTTCCTTTTCAACAAACACCATGGACAGTTGACTTCATCTATGATGTGATGACAGACTCACAGTTCCATATTTAAAGATAAATTCAAAAACATTAAGGCTTTTCATTGCAGCCACACTTTAAGATCTTCACAAATAAGTCATTCATAATATGTTTTAAGTTTTTGTTTATAATATAATCATATTTCTTACAGAAACGAGGAGTTATAGGGCTTCAAGTAAAGTGGTCATTATTTTGTGTAGGTAAATGAACATTTTGTTTTATTGGTGCTGGGTTCAATTGGTCACTTAAATTGCATAGTTATTTATTTATTAGAAACATCACTTCATTGAATTTTATTTATTGTTAGATATGGCTGAGACTGGGGTGAAATATCGGCAAATATGAATTTCATAAAATTATATTTTGTTTGAAATCATAATTATTATCAAAGAAATTGTTCAAAATGTCAGTCTAATTTCTAATTTATTTGGAAACATGATTTATAATATTAATATTTTATTATATATTTCGTATCAATTTGTACTGGTTACTAATATTAATATTCATGCTATTTATTCAGGTTTATAGTATTTTTTACATGTGTAAAAAAAATCTGTTCTATAGGTACACATTCATGGCTTCCATTGACATATTATTTTATACATATAAATATTAGTATTTATGATTCTTTTATAATATTTATTTAATTTCCTAACATTATCATTTTGGGGTCATTGGAAAGATTATATCAATAGATTTACTAAAAAAAATACTTCTTTTTCAAGGTACATGACATATGTGGGTCTGCTGATTGCCACCGGCATCCTTCTGCCCAGGTCAGCCTCACTGGGCAGCATTGTAGGAGCCATGGTGCTATCCTACATACTGGGTGCCGAATACTACTGTATGATAAATGGACACACCGGTCTTGTCGACCTGAAAAATTTCGACTTAGCCCAGATATTTCAAACTTAGGAATAAGATAGCGCAATTTTAAAAATGTTCTGGCAAAAATATCTGCACCCTAATTGCGTAACTCACGATTCATCATAATCTGTATCGTTTTGAAACGGATTGTTAAACCATTGCTTCATATGTTCGAAAAATGTGTCTGTTCGACAACATAAATAACGCAATGGATATTGTTTAACTGTGAAGACGAAACCAATTATGAACAATCGTGAGTTACGCAATTAGGGTGCTGGTTCTTCAGGTCAAGTTAGGCGATATTAAGTAACCAGGCATTTGTGGCCCTGGAATATTTTTGCCAGGATTCCAGTGGTACTTCTGGTCAAGTTAGGTTATTTAGGACCAGACATAATATATGTAGTCCCTAGATAATTTCTGCCAGAATTCTAGTTATAAGTTATCCAGAAATTAATTAATTTATAAGTTATTAACTACTATAAGGATGAATGAAGAAGGTTGTAGTTTTCAAGTTTAGTGAGATATTTAATTAAGTTTTGTGTGATTTTATTAATGTTCTAATTCTACCAAGTCACAGACTTCTTGTTGTAAGTTGTTACTTTTGATTAAGTTAATATTTAAAAATGGTGCAGTTTTTAAGGTGATATTAATTATAATATTTTTTCTAATCAAGTGTCAATGTTTCCTGAAAGTATGCTTGCTACTTTTATATAATTGGTTTTGATGTCAATTTTTGTTGTTATCTTTCCAACAAATTTGAAACCGAATCTTCCCTCTACTTTTTTACCTAATTTAATTGTTAATCTCAACTTTATATAGTTTTATGGTTCACAGAGGATGGAAGTGATTGCTCATAATAATTATTAAATAAGCCACCACTATTGTTGTTTAGCTGTTATCTGTTATGTAAAACAGCATTTAAAGTGACACATTGTACAAAGTTTTCTAACTGGCCCCTAGTTCACTTTGGTCCAACTTTGAAACATCAACTTTCTATGGCAGCTAAAGGACTTACCTACTAGGACCTTAGTATTGAAGTTAGATTCGCCTCTATTTGCGATCATTATAATCCTGCCTATAATGTTCCCACTGCTGGGACACCGGCCTCCACTCTATGAGAGGGATTGGGCCGTATTCCCCCATAAGGGCTCATTGCTGGTTGGTGGATGTCTTCGAATTTTAGGTCCTCAGACATTTCCAGTTTCTCACGATGTTTCCGTTCACCGTTTGAGAGCAGTGGTGATGATATTAAATACACAAAGTAAAGTGCCTGCCTGGGTTTGAACCTATGACCTACAACTCGGGTAAGTCGGAGCCGATATCACTGGGCCACCACTGCTCTCATAAAAATATGTAATTTAAGAACAGGGGTCAATAATTCTAAAGTGTGTATAGTTCCCTATGTTGTTCATCTCAGTGTGCAGTTAACGGCTACTACATCCAATGAGGCATGAAATTCTGCAAGCCATTATTCGCCACGTCCTAAATACAATGATCTTCAGTAAACGGATAGTGGGCCATTGTGAACGAGGGCTATTGGCAACGACGTAAACAGATTAACAGTATTGAATGAACGTAAACAGGCATAATATCTCCGTTACTTTTGAAATAAATAGTTTTACGTTGTCTATGTTGCTGTTTTTATCTATATCTATATCTATATCTATATCTTCTATACATATAATAAATCTGTAAAGGAACTTTTTCTGTACATTTAAAATATTTCGAAAATAATTGCTTGGGGTGGTAAGGGATAATCAACAGATGACATTTTAACCCTTATCAAAATTTTTGTCTGTAGCTCGGTTTTTCAGTTTCTATGTTGAATAGATCAAGTATCACGTCAAAAGAACGAAACTAATATGGTTATCTTTCATACTCAAATATTGTTTATAACTCAGAGTTTATATTAGTCTTTGTTTCATCGCAATCGCTTCGGTCAACCTATCTAAATAATTTAAAGTGTTCAAGAAGAATTTATTTACGTAATGTTGAAACACTTAGCGACAACTATTGGCGTGAAACGGTACTAACGAATACTTAGTAGTAACACACGTCATTCTCATTTATGTTACTTACTGTGTCTGTGTTAAATTTCAAAAAGTAATGATACTGATTACTAAAATCGCTTTCCGTTGGTGGTTGATTCCCACGAATCAAAAAAGCTAAAAGAATTTCAAATAAAAAGTTGTGATAATATTAACTGACGTGGTGTTCTGAGTCATATACCTAGAATGCAATGTTAGAAAAGTATTTATTAGTTTTATCAATCAAATTAATACAAATAGAGGGGAAGAAATCTCATTTTTAATTGTGATAAAAGTCTTAGTAGCGCCATCTAGCATAATATAGCAAAATTAGAGCGGCTAGAGGAACATCTCCATATAAATTCTTAATCTCTAGCGTCAGTAACGCCATCTAGGTTTGAATAGCAAAGACAACAACTTGATTTCGCGCGAAATTTGATAATGTTAAATTTAAATGCGTGTTTACAGCATTACTCGATTCAAATAATGGGAGTTTTGGGAGTAAAGAGTTGTAAATACTTATGTGCTAATTTTCGTGATGTTAGTTTTCGAGGTGGGGAGGGGTTCAAGCGAGGTCGGATGGTGAAAGTCAGGAAAAAAAAATCCAAAATTGCGACCATAACTACTGGTGGATTTGAGTAAATAGATAGGTTTTCACACGGGCAACTGTAGTTATGTCGATGCTCTTCCGAGCAACATCGCTTACAGAGAAGCATTTTCTTAGTTAAAACAAGTTTTAAAATGTATTTATTTATCCATTTGGCATCTCCAACAAAGGATACATTACCTACACAGGAACAATAGAAATCACAATAGTAAAATATTGACAATTTTAAAGTCGCTTCTTTAAATATAATTATTTAATGGTCTACAAATAAATGTATGGCTGAACAAAAGAAACACTGAAACATTTTTGATTACAATTTACAATAAAAAGGCATCGTAACTGAGAGTCGCGGAGGATCGCTCTGTTACGTCCATTATCCTCGGGATCGGGCTCTCTCTCTTCCTGCTGCCTGCGTCAGCAGCGGGGAGAGAGGTGGGGGCGCGCGCAGTATGGCACTACGTAGCAACAACATCGTACTTACTATGTTCATAGAAAACCCGTGCTATACAATTAAATAGTTTTTTCAACACACTTGCTCATAAAATGGCTCTAATTTCACTACAGTTAGGCACATAATGACACCTATTATCAAACTGTGACTTTTTCATTACTATTATTCACTAGTGAGTTATAGAATTGGTTGAGTTGCTTTGTTCTTAGTGAGTTATAGGTTGTTTTTTGTTTGAGTTGCTTTGTTCTTAAAAACGATGATGATGATGATGATGATGGATGATGCTGGATGATGATGGATGATGATGGATGATGCTGGATGATGATGGATGATGATGATGGATGATGATGGATGACGATGGATGATGATGAATGATGATGATGGATGATGCTGGATGATGATGGGTGATGATGAGTGATGATGGATGATGATAGATGATGATGGATGTCGATGGATTACGATGGATGATGATGGATGACGATGGATGATGATGGATGACGATGGATGATGATCGATGATGATGGATGATGATGATGGATGATGATGGATGATGATGATGGATGATGCTGGATGATGATGGGTGATGATGAGTGATGATGGATGATGATAGATGATGATGGATGACGATGGATGATGATGGATGATGATGGATGACGATGGATGATGATGGATGATGATGGATGACGATGGATGACGATGGATGATGATGGATGATGATGATGATGATGATTTAGTATTATTTTCTTCGCAAGTGTGTTGAAAAACGTCGTATGATACACGTGTGTATTGATGATTATCGTCCTCGGCTCTCTTAAGACCCTCGCCTGACGGCTCGGGTCTCAATGGCGCCTCAGCGATAATCACCAACGTTACACACTTGTACCATAATGTACTATTTTTGCCTGGTTTGGTTTTTTTTTTCAACAGCGCTTTTAATGTGGATAATGACCGACGTTACGGGGCGTAGGTAATGGTAACATTCGCAGCGAGCATGTCTTTACGCCGTGTGCTAAAATCAGTGTTGCTCGCTCGCATGTTTTGCCGTAGGTACTACTGACTGCACGAATACTTGCTTGGTAACATATTAGGTGCATTTTGACCCGTGACGCCGGTCAGTATCCACCTTTACAGCGTGATCTTTCTTCATCGTGATAACGCCATGGTCCCACGGGCCGTTAACTGACAGGTGGCGTCAGGTGTTACTGCACTGCTACCTGTCGAGGCCTATCGCAGTCCGTGCAGAGCATTCCCACTGCTGTGGTTTTATTCAGTGGTCAACGTTTGATAAACAAAGCTAAAAGACACGCGCCTGTACGGGCCGAGATAGGCGCCCGCCCCCGCGTGGAATAATGCTTCAGCACACTCAACCAGAAGCGCAGTCGATTTATTGAGTAAGTACAGTAAAAGCTCCTTATTCGTGCTTCCTTCATTCGCGTTTTCACTATTCGCGGATTAAAAAAATGCGACCCAATTCCTATATCCGCGGCTAAAGATTTAAATGATAAATGATAAATGATTTTATTTCTGTAAGTAGGTTTGTACAAACACTTTTACACGTCAATCATATTTTTTTAAACTAGATGAGGTCGGCGTTTCCTATCTGACTACTCTGAGAAGAAAGGCCGAAACAAACTCAGAGGTCACAGTCTCTTTTAAAGTCCAGACATAATCTTGGTCAGATCATGTGAAGACCATGTGGATTGGTGTCTGAAATGGTCTTTTGAGGAAAGAACCACACAGATTGAGTGGACCTGTCCATTCAGTGCACGCATGTATCAGTAATCATAAGGCTCAACTCAGAACTTGAGGAGCTCAACGATTTGACGAACAATACCAAAGAAAGGACATTTGGGTAGGCCGCATAAAGTACTCAAACTGCCAGATTAACATTAAAAACGAACTGAGAAAGAGACGAAATACAAAAACAAAAATACCACATAGTTCTCACATTCACAATAATTAAAACAAAAATAATATTATACTTCTCAAAGTAAATATTCATGTCAAAGTGTATATAATAATAATCAAATGTCAAAGTGTATATAATAATAATCAAATGTCAAAGAGCAAAACAAAGAAAAAACAACATTCAGTATACAAAATTGGAGCAGGTCAATCCCAAGCTTTTTTGTCCTCAATATAATCTTTAACGGTATAAAAGGCTTTCAGGCACAACTTACGTTTGATGAATGATTTAAATTTATTGAGACTTAGATCTTGAACATGGCTTGGAAGTTTATTATAAAAGCGTATACATTGACATCTGAATGACCCACCTATTTTCTTGAGCCTTGTTGATGGTACAACAAATTTGTGTTTGTTCCTAGTATTTATACTATGGATATCACTGTATTTTTTAAACAATTTAATATTTTTATGAGCATATAAAAGATTTTCATAAATATACTGTGAAGGCACAGTCATTACATTTATCTCCTTAAATTTATCTCTGAGAGAGTGTCTCGGACTTAATTTATAAATTGATCGGACAGCTCTTTTCTGCAAGACAAAAATAGTCTGAATGTCGGCGGCATTTCCCCACAATAGAATACCATACGACATTACACTATGAAAATAGCTAAAGTACACTAAGCGGGCTGTCTCTACATCAGTTAAATTACGAATTTTTCTAACAGCGTATGCTGCAGAGCTTAGCTTTTTCGACAATTTAGTTATATGTGGGCCCCACTGAAGCTTGGCATCCAAAGTTAAGCCCAAGAATACAGTGCTATCTTCAGGATTCAATTCTTCGCCCTTTATCAACACATTAGTTTTCACCTGCTTAACGTGAGGTAGCGTAAACTTAATGCATTTGGTCTTTTTTTCATTAAGAAGCAAATTATTAACATTGAACCAGTGAACTACTTTTGAGATTGCGCTATTTACATCGTCATTAACAAGTTGCTGACGTTTAAGTTTAAACAAAAGTGAAGTGTCATCCGCAAACAACACTATATCATGATTATCCTTTATGAGGTAAGGCAAGTCATTAATATAAATAAGAAACAAGAAAGGACCAAGAATTGAGCCCTGTGGGACTCCCATTGATACTACGGATCCCGGAAATCTTTTTCCGTTTACATCAACACACTGAATCCTATTACACAAGTATGAAATAAGAAGATCCAGAGCGGTGTTCCGGATCCCGTAGTGGCGGAGTTTCCTGATTAGAGTTTCATGAAGCACGCAATCGAAAGCTTTAGATAAATCGCAAAAGATGCCCAAGGCATCGTATTTATTTTCCCATGCATTGTAAATATGCCCTAAGAGTTCAACACCGGCATCGGTAGTTGAACGACCCCTTGTGAAACCGAACTGTTTGCTATGTAATAAATTATGTTTATTAAAAAATCTTTGCAATTGGTCTAAAATTAATTTCTCAAAAATTTTACTAAAGGTAGGTAGTACTGAAATAGGTCTATAATTAGTGGGGTCTGATGTACTACCTGATTTAAACAAAGGTATTATTTTACTATTCTTCATTAGGTCAGGAAACTCCCCACAGTCTATACAATTATTAAATATAAGAGCTAAAGTAGGTGTTACAATGTCAATAATAGACTTAGCAACTTCTACAGAATTACCCCACAGATCTGCAGTCTTTTTTACATTTAAAGTGTGAAAGGTTTTAATTATATCTCTACAGCTAATATGTTCAAAATGAAATTCTGAATCACAAACATTAACATTTTCCTTAAGCAAAGACTCAGCAACTGAAGGTGATGAGTTTAGTGATTTTGTAGTTGAAACGGGAATATCTGCAAAGAAATTTTCAAAAGCCGCGGCAACTTGCGAGTCCGATGTGATTATGTTGTCATTGATAGACAGGCTGTAGTCAGTATTTCGGTTGCTAGACCTTCCCGTTTCACTATTAATAATATTCCAAGTCGTTTTAATTACATTACTACTGTTTTTAATCTTTGAACTCAAATAACGCGACTTGGCCATCCAACAAACTTTTTTAAATAATTTGGAATAATTCCTAACATATAAATTAAATTCAGCAGTGTTTACAGAAGTCCTTTCATCGTATAGCTCATAAAGTCGTGCTCTACTTTTATGAATACCAATGGTAGCCCAATCACTGAAAGAGACGTTACTATTAATCGAGATAGTCTTGGGAATAAAAGTGGAATTAAATTGCTTACAATATATCTTAAAAAAATCATCATATAGATGATTAGGATCAGCATTTGCAGACAAAACTGGTAATTTATTTTCTAGTTTAATTTTAAAGGCCTCTAGGCGAAATGCAGTTTTGGGGTTAACAATGATATCCTTTTTACCCATTTTTTTATTTTGATTTTTAATGGTAATGTGTTGCCCGCAATGATCAGAATCTAATAAATTAATAATTTCTTTGTGGCTCGGTACAACATCTGTAAAAATATTATCTATTTATTTATTTGCGGGTCTAATCGGTACATCGGTACATACATATTAACAAATTAATAACAAAAAGGATTCCAATAGGTATCCAACCCAATATCCTTTGTAAACGCGTCGTCAGATGGACTATAAAAAAGTGAAATAGACCTTATTACAACTTCGCCTAAAGTACATTGTCAAATGATATCGCCGCTGTATTGGTTCGGCCTTTGACATCTACAATAGCCGCCTTCGCCGCGGTCGGTGTTTTTAACCGACTTCAAAAAGAAGGAGGTTATCAATAGGGTATTTTCCAATTTTATAAAAACGATTTTAATTTGAAGATTTCGACGATATATTTAACAGAAAAATAAAAATAAATTTATTAATATCCATTTTCTCCATTAAAAAGAATAAAAATCAAATGTATTTTTCGTTGTTTTGAATTTACCGCCAAAACGCTCCTTACGATGACTTTTTATCACGTGACATCGTGACGCCAGCTTTGTGTAAACAGCACCAGTACAAATACTTAGTTTGGCGCAGTTTTAGAAGTATTTGTGCAGAGAGACTGCACACCAGTGATTTCACTTTCTATCCATAAAAATCTTGTTATTTAGAAACACGACACTCACTTGTTTACTTACTAACTACTTTAGTTAAAACAAAGATGACGTCACGTGATAAAAAGTCATCGTAAGGAGCGTTTTGGCGGTAAATTCAAAACAACGAAAAATTAATTTGGTTTAAACCGTTTTTAATTGAGAAAATGGATATAAATCAATTTACTTTTATTTTTCTGTTACATATTTCGCCCCAATCTTCAAATTAGAATAGTTTTTAATAAATTGGAAAATACCCTATTCGACATGTTTATATTTTTAATGTATGTTCAGGCATAACTCCGTCGTATATAGACGGATTTGCAAAATTCTTTTTTTTTTTCGAAAGGGGTTTACTCCGAAATGGTCCCATTGAAATTTCATATAGACAGGGCCCGATCTAGCTATTTAGCCGCTCCGGGCAAAAATAACATTCGCCGCCCTTTGCACTAACACCATCAAAGATGGTATGACCATAATTATGTGATATTCTTTGAACTATGTAATATTCACATACGTTAGTCTACTACGGCTTCTGAACAAGTATACAAAAATTCATGAGAGTAGGTATGTTTGTAAGTATACATTTTGCCGCCGCTCATTTTTGTCGCTCTGAGCATTTGCCCGGCTTGCCCCCCCTTAGATTGGGCCCTGCATATAGATCTGATGATGCGTTTCGGAAACAGACAACGGAACTCTTCAAAAAATTACAGCAAATCAACCGCGAATGTTGCTATCACATAAATAAATAAGGATGATGAAATTTCGAATTGGTGTATGGTAGGTAACAAAAAAGTGAAAAATAAAAACTTTTTTCAAAAAAATAACAACCGACTTCCAAAAAACACTACAAAGTGCAAAATAACTTTAATTTCGGAAGGCGGTGACAAATAATTAAAATACACATCCAACGTCACCGACTTCCGAAATTAAAGTTATTTTGCACTTTGTGGTGTTTTTTGGAAGTCGGTTGGTATTTTTTTGAAAAAAGTTTTTTGAGAATGTAAACAAACATAATGAAACCAACCTTATCACCATAAAGTACATTTATATATCATCATCATCATCATTTCAGCTGAAAGACGTCCACTGCTGGACATAGGCCTCCCCCACATTTATAAATGCTGCGACTTAATAGACATTCCATCCTTTGGTACGAGCCGCTTTGCGTGTTTTACCTATTGTTTCATCTTTCCATTTATTGCAAAATGTTGAAATTTTTTTTTTTACTTAAAAACGATTTTCGAATCTGTTTAACGCATAGAAATGCTTGATCGTTTACGCCTTGGAGAGTCGCTTGCATCCATATCACGCTCATACAATTAATCAATATGGTCAAAAACTTCAATTAAATTGTTTTTTTTTTGTCACTTAGGAACGTATCCCCTATAATCCCATATAAATTACCATTCCATAGTCACGGTTTCTGTATTCGCGGTAGGTATTTTACGGAACGTATACCTCGCGAATAAAGAGCTTTTACTGTACCTACGGCAGGTGCACATTTATTATAAAATGAGCCTCGACCAGGCGCTTTGATCTATATTTATTCTTAAAAATCCGAGTGAGACTTCGTCGCAATATCATTATAACCCCTAAAGACGCCTGCAGGCCTAGACAAAACACCTTTCTGTTAACGTTCACGCTAAACTCTACGCCAGAATATATGGGAATGACATTACCGTGTCCTTTCCGCAGGTAATGTCATTCCCATACATTTTGGTGTACCGTTTAGCGTGAACGCCAAGAGTAATGTGTTTTGTCTCTAGGCTCTGGACTGCATTCGAAAGCTGTGGTAGATTCCTACCAGGATAGATCGGAAGATCGGAGGAGTGGTACCTACACCGTCAAAGCGACACATTATTGTTTTCCGACATGCACGCGAACGAAGTCGCGGGCACAGCTAGTCGTACATAATTTCCTCATAATAGCTACTTACATAAGTACCTACTGACGTCAATTTCACAGCATTATTTTCTAAACATTTTTATTTTGAAGAAAGAAATAAGATAATCTAGTGTGCGGGACAAGTGATAGAACAGTGTATATAACAGAATAGTGTATATAAAGTGATACATAGACACTCATAAGACAGTACATAAGTGCTATAGTTTTAACAATTCGTTCATAGTTGTGTACATCGTAAACTTAGTACTAGGGGTAAGCAGTAATTAAGTGTTTATGCTATATTTTATATTGTTTTCATTGATTTTATATTTTTCTTAGATAGTCCTTATTACATAGAGTCGAAATATATATAGTTTTACCTATGTAAATGTAATAAAAATAGTGAAAAACGCGAATAATGTAGCGCGGTCCTCATTACGGTAAAGATTCGAGGCATTTAAGAAAAAATGTACTATAAATGAGCTTCGCTCTGATTGGCCAACAGTTTTCGCGCATTTTTTTACGATGTTTTTCCTTTTTTTTATGTATAGCTGACGATTTTCGCGCGCTTTTTGATTATTGTGATTGGTCAAATCGATTTCGAAACCTTATCGAAAATTGTATAAAAGTAGGAACATTTTTGTAATTCGACACATTCAGCAGGCGAGCTACCTATAAGAAAGTACTCCAAATATAGAAGCAAGAAGTCTCCAGTGGTTTCATTCCCCGCCAACCCAGCACACAAATGTGGCAGTAGCCCACATCTAGGATTAGTTTGGTATAGGTATGTCACAAGTTAGTAGTTACACACACGGTAAAAAACAGAAAATTCTTTAAAAAAATTGAACCTAATTGCAAGCGATCTCATAGAAGGTAATTCAAGATCGTTAGAGCAGTATAATTATTGGTAATTTCTTAATACGCTAATTACTGCCCAGCCAATGTAGCGGTCGCGAGGTCGATGCTCCTACTATTTACAACCTAATTTACTATGAACGTGAGAGAAAATCTCTTTCATGGTTTCTTCATAACGAACCATCTTGGTCCTAAGATCCTCTAAATTTGGACTTTTCGTCTGAACAAAATCATGCCTCGTTTAATCTTTCAGAAACCAGCGGGGTAATTCCGAAACAGGCGCGAGAGGGGGGGGGGGGGGGTGTTCCGAAGGGTCATGACCCTTTTTCTAAAATATAATAAACAAGTTTCCGGCCCCAGCTTCGCCCGCGTGGAAGTCGGAAATGATCGCGCGGGAACGTACTTCCGGGATAAAAAGTATACTATGTGTTAATCTAGATTCTAGGTTATAATCTATCTGTGTGCCAAATTTCATCCAAATCCGATCAGCTGTTCTGACGTGATTGAGTAACAAACATCCAAACATGTTACAAACTTTATATAGTAGCATATGATAGGATTTTCTTATCATTATGTAGGTAGTCTTTGTCTGTAATCCCCCCCCCTCCCCCAAAATCTTTGGCTGCGACCGCGCCGTAACACCACCATCAGTAGGAATGACTTTCATTTGACAGTTCAACAACATTCATTGCGTTATTTACGTTGTTGAGCAGATACATTTTTCGAAAATGTGAAGCAATGGACAGGGAGCTATATCGTTCATATTAATTCAGATTGTAATTTATACGGTGTTAGGTACGCAATTAGGTGCAGTTTACTATACTAAAATTAACTATTTTAGAGTTAATAAACTCATTTTTAGCGCTTCATGCCCAACAATACGTAATGTTCGTCGGTTTCGGCCCAAGTGTGACGGTGAAGACATTTACATACAGTCACGGCTGTCAATACACGATTATGTGGTGAGTGTGGTGACCGTGACACGATTTTTATGTTCGAACACCCGACGTGACAAGCTTTGAGGAGTTGAGTCATAAGAGTTCAGCGGTTACAGGCCTAGGTTATTTATTTCTTTAGAGTAGGTATGGGTTGTGTTACGAACCTTATTCGGCAGGGTAATTGCGTAACACAGTAACATTAGGAATGGCTTTGGCACATTTACTGCCAATGATATTATAAATAATATCATTGTTTACTGCGTTATTGACATTGTTTAAAAGACACATTTTTCGAACATCTGAAGCAATCGATTATGTAGCAGAAATCGCGAGCGCAACTGGTGAGCGTTTGGTCGTGGGATCTATTCCCAGTTTGGATCGTTTTACTTGGTTTCTCCAATAGAAATTGAGGAAATGTCTCATTAGCACCTTGGAATCTGGATTTCTGACAGGTAGCAATATGGTTGCCAGTTGCCAACATTTATATAAAATTCTTATATCTATGGTTGCCAACGATTACCTAACTACATGGGATTTAAGAAATGAGAGTGCTAAATAGCTTGATCTGTCTGTGCAAACATGCGTGGTGTTATGGCAACGTACATGTTAGGATTTGAGACTAAAAAAGAAAACCGACTACACAACTCCCTATTATGGCAACAACAAGTCTTCCATAACCGCTTGGCGCTTATAACTTAACAACCACAAACCGTCAATCACTACCCACATCGGTTATGTAAACTAAGTACCTGCTATTAGTCTTGTGTTACGTTGAAAGTGGAACCGATATGACACTGTATTACAGCCAAGTGCCAAGTAACAGTACTACAAAGGTACTGCTCTTACTTTTTAAATAGACTTGACATTTAATTCTTTTTGACAGGTCATGTTTTTGTGGGGACATTTGAATGGAGATTTGCTTTATAATCATTAATCTATGTATTGACATATACATGTTTTTAATACAGTTGTTTTCCTGAGACAAGGAATAGAGTTGGCTTCGTCTAGACTACGATTAGATATAAAATCAAAATCAAAAGTCATTTATTCAAACTAGGCTGGTGTCAGCACTTTTTGAACGTCAAAAATTACAAAAGACAGTCCCCCAAAAACGCCCGCCCTTCACCACTTCCTAGTGCTTTAGCTGGGAAGAAGAAGTGGCGCAACAAACTCCCCAGCAGCACAGCTGTCTGTTATGTTAGAAGAACTTGATTTTATACAATGGTAGGTTACGGAATATCAAAATTTAAATTTGTTCTAGATATAATAGATCAATTATCGGGGTCGCTAGCTAGCTACATCTTGCAATTTAACTCATTATTAAAAATAAAAAAAACAATGAGTAGATTATGTCAACACTAAGTAAATTCAAATGAATTTATACAGTCAAATAAAAACAAACAATTATGTTAATAAAGATATGACCTGTCAGTAGGCAAGGAAACTCTGGTGAAAGAACACAAACATTGTCTTGAGTTAATCACAGCGACCAACTACCTATTCTTATCGTTTAAGTAGTCGTTGATAGAATAGTATGCCTTTGCGCAAAGGTTGGATTTTACTTTAGCTTTAAATGCATTAAAATTCAAATCTAGCACAGAAGAGGGAAGCTTGTTATAAAAGTATAAGTAGTATAACACAATTAAGGTAATGTAATGATGGATAACATTAATGAACGACTGCTAAAATCTCGAGCCTTCAGGGAATCTCTAAATGTTGGATAAGGTCCGACGTGCAAACTCACTAGAAAGTGGAGGACCTACTCCTACTATCAACGTTAACTGTCTATTAGTTATTCTGTTCCATAAAATAGCTGAAAATCCTGTAACTATCCATCTACTGATTTTCATTTTTCCTAGCTACTCATAGGTAATAGGTACCTAGTTACTCAATTTATGAAATAACCTTCAAATCACCCACTCAAAAACTTTCTAAAATTATCAATCACCCAATCTTAATAACAAATCCAACCCAAATTACTTCTCAAACCCAGGTTCTAACAATTTGCATACCTTCGCAGTGGTTTCAAAGTGTTCCATTTTCATGATACGCGTAAACTAGCAACGCTTAGTACATTCTTAAACATGTTGGTGCAGCAACAAGAACTAGTTTAACAAGTTCTGCTTCCGTGAACATCGCCGACTAAGTGGACACTTAGCAAGCTTCACTTTGTTTATTTCTAGGAGAGGAAACGAATGGATATTAGTTCTAGGTAGGATTTCGTTGGTCAAATCGGTTTATTGTCTTGTGTAGGTACTTAGATTTCTTTTTGCAGTAGGTACGTATGCGCAAGTGTAGAAAAAATTGGTTCTTGGTTTATAAATCTTGACCCTTTTTGTTTGTTCCATAGATTGCCGGTCACTAGCGGCCATTTTGATAATCAAATTGATGTACCTACCTACCTAAGCAAGTGTCGAAAGAAATCGGGTCTTGGTTCATCTTTTCAGAAAAATCGTGATCTTTTTTTTTGTTCCACAGATGCCATTTTTCGGTAGACTCACTCGCACTTACCTTTTTGGTTCTTTTGGAACACTATTTGGGTGGACAGGCTTATGGTGGCTAGGCTATAGAAGCGCAGTAGCACCCACTAGCGTTTTGCACACTTCTGAAATCGTCCTACTATTACCCCGTGTGCCCAGCGTGGTGATTATGGCATAATCACCATTCCTATCGTAATCACTTGGTAGTCTGCGATGTGATTCGGAGCAAAACGGCGCTAGTGATGTAAGTTAGTACCTACTGCGAGTTGGTAGATGTTGGTAATTCTATCGATCTCTGAGGTAATCGTAGGTAGAATGCATTTTCTTAATTAGCGACGTGTAACGATTGCTTTCTGAATCATTGTACCTACAGAGGCCAGCACATTAAGCTACCCCAACCTGTCAAATTTCTTTGATAGTTTTTCAAATTTATAACAAAGGAATAAGGTTTATGTTCAATTGGGAAAATTTGACAGTTTGGGATAGCTTGACCTGCTGGCGACTACCTAGGTGATGACATTTTCTTTATAGCTTAGTTGATTCAGCAGTTTGATTGCTTATATGTAACTAGGTACGCTAAAAGGGACTTCAGGCGTATTATAGGATAGATCCTATGTCCTTTTCAATTATACTTAACTCTCCTTATACCTAGGTATCCATATTTATTTATGAACCTACGCAACCTTGTTCGTTCCTAATAACCGATTAATTATTTATTGTTTTTACTTTTGGGCCCCCAATTTATGTTGGTAGAAGGTACCTACAGTAGAATTTTAATCAGTCGGAGTCCGTCATAATCACAGAACACATATAGTCCAGGAGGACATAACCCTCCGTTGTGCCCCCGTTCTGCCCAGACGGAAGGTTATGTGGATATTGCAATTGAAATATAGGAAGTTACTTTAAATCTTATTAATTTTGTATTCCCTAACCGAGACTTCACTACCAGTTACTGTGCTAAATACTGAAGTATTAGGTTAGGCAACGGAGAAACATATTACAAAAACGTACAACACTGCCGCTGATGCTGCAAGACAAGAAGAAGGACTAAGGAATTTCAAATAAAAAGCTAAATAAGCCAAATGTTCCTATCCTATATGCTATAAGAACTGTGATTATAACCAATTCCACTGACAAGCATGACTCTCAGGCCGACCTACCCTGGAAAAGGCATTCGTGCACTGTTTACTGTCCATGTTTAGCATTGGACTGTCTCTAAAATAATACTTATAAAGCGATTTGACTATACACTCGAAAAATAAGCAAAAAAATCGTCGATAAATGCATTAATAGCGGACTGTTTTCAATTCGCACAGGCTGTATAATTGACGACGTTTGCTCAAGATCGCGAAACGTAGACGTGTTATAAAAAATATCATTATGTTGTCGATGAAAACTGGAGAAAGGCGTCACTTCCAGACGTAATAAAAAGCTTAAAAAGACAATGCTGATAGAAAGTAATGAATGTAATGTCTATTGTGTGAGTTATGTCGCATGGGAAGCGTTTCGTAACGTTGCAAGAACAACAGTTTTGTTTTGATTTAATTAAGTAGGTATCTACCTATGTATCTACATTTACTTACTGTCTGGAACATAATGTACAGACGCCAGCTCACATCAAGCTACCCCAAACTGCCAAATTTTCCCAATTGAACATGAACCATAAGCATACGTTATATGGTTAAAAATCTATCAAAGTAATTTGACAGATTGGGGTAGCTTGATGTGCAAAGATATCTCAACTAACTGGTGAGTCAACAGTCAGATATTAATTGAAATTAGATAAATTATTAGGCGAAATTGCTGATTTTTTGTTTGGTTCACAGCAAAGGGACCTATTGGGCGTGTCCTAAAGGCTTCTATTAAATCATTAGGTAGTTAAGATTATTTTACAGTCAACCGCTCATTGGTGATACAAATTTGAAGTCTGACATCGCCTGGATTTCGCAGTAAAGACGAATTTGGTTGTGCAAGTGTTGGGTAGAGATCAACTAATTTAAAATTGCACGCCCTTCCACTGCTTATTGCATACACATTTCAAGTGCTTGTATAGAAATGTTAGTGGACGGGCGTGTATTTAGTTAATCTCTACCACAGGGCCTAGAGACAAAATACATTTATGTTAGCGTTCACGCCAAACGCTACGCCAAAATGTATGGGAATGACATTAGGTACCTGCGGAAAGGACACGACATAACCTTTCCGCAGGTAATGTCATTCCCATATATTTTGGCGTAGCGTAGGTAGGTACGCTAACAGAATAGTACATTATGGTACAAGTGTGTAACGTTGGTGATTATCGCTGAGGCGCCATTGAGACCCGAGCCGTCAGGCGAGGGTCTTAAGAGAGCCGAGGACGATAATCATCAATACACACGTGTATCATACGACGTTTTTCAACACACTTGCGAAGAAAATAATACTAAATCATCATCATCATCATCATCCATCATCATCCATCGTCATCCATCATCATCCATCATCATCCATCGTCATCCATCAACATCCATCATCATCCATCATCACTCATCATCACCCATCATCATCCATCATCATCATTCATCATCATCCATCATCATCCATCATCATCTATCATCATCCATCATCACTCATCATCACCCATCATCATCCAGCATCATCCATCATCATCATCCAGCCATTTTATGAGCAAGTGTGTTGAAAATGTATTTTTCAACACACTTGCTCATAAAATGGCTCTAATTTCACTACAGTTAGGCACATAATGACACCTATTATCAAACTGTGACTTTTTCATTACTATTATTCACTAGTGAGTTATAGAACTGGTTGAGTTGCTTTGTTCTTAGTGAGTTATAGGTTGTTTTTTGTTTGAGTTGCTTTGTTCTTAAAAACGATGATGATGATGATGATGGATGATGCTGGATGATGATGGATGACGATGGATGATGATGATGGATGATGCTGGATGATGATGGGTGATGATGAGTGATGATGGATGATGATAGATGATGATGGATGATGATGGATGATGATGAATGATGATGATGGATGATGATGGGTGATGATGAGTGATGATGGATGATGATGGATGTTGATGGATGACGATGGATGATGATGGATGATGATGGATGACGATGGATGATGATGGATGATGATGATGATGATGATTTAGTATTATTTTCTTCGCAAGTGTGTTGAAAAACGTCGTATGATACACGTGTGTATTGATGATTATCGTCCTCGGCTCTCTTAAGACCCTCGCCTGACGGCTCGGGTCTCAATGGCGCCTCAGCGATAATCACCAACGTTACACACTTGTACCATAATGTACTATTCTGTTAGCGTACCTACCTACGCTACGCCAAAATATATGGGAATGACATTACCTGCGGAAAGGTTATGTCGTGTCCTTTCCGCAGGTACCTAATGTCATTCCCATACATTTTGGCGTAGCGTTTGGCGTGAACGCTAACATAAATGTATTTTGTCTCTAGGCCCTGTGGTAGAGATTAACTAAATACACGCCCGTCCACTAACATTTCTATACAAGCACTTGAAATGTGTATGCAATAAGCAGTGGAAGGGCGTGCAATTTTAAATTAGTTGATCTCTACCCAACACTTGCACAACCAAATTCGTCTTTACTGCGAAATCCAGGCGATGTCAGACTTCAAATTTGTATCACCAATGAGCGGTTGACTGTAAAATAATCTTAACTACCTAATGATTTAATAGAAGCCTTTAGGACACGCCCAATAGGTCCCTTTGCTGTGAACCAAACAAAAAATCAGCAATTTCGCCTAATAATTTATCTAATTTCAATTAATATCTGACTGTTGACTCACCAGTTAGTTGAGATATCTTTGCACATCAAGCTACCCCAATCTGTCAAATTACTTTGATAGATTTTTAACCATATAACGTATGCTTATGGTTCATGTTCAATTGGGAAAATTTGGCAGTTTGGGGTAGCTTGATGTGAGCTGGCGTCTGTACATTATGTTCCAGACAGTAAGTAAATGTAGATACATAGGTAGATACCTACTTAATTAAATCAAAACAAAACTGTTGTTCTTGCAACGTTACGAAACGCTTCCCATGCGACATAACTCACACAATAGACATTACATTCATTACTTTCTATCAGCATTGTCTTTTTAAGCTTTTTATTACGTCTGGAAGTGACGCCTTTCTCCAGTTTTCATCGACAACATAATGATATTTTTTATAACACGTCTACGTTTCGCGATCTTGAGCAAACGTCGTCAATTATACAGCCTGTGCGAATTGAAAACAGTCCGCTATTAATGCATTTATCGACGATTTTTTTGCTTATTTTTCGAGTGTATAGTCAAATCGCTTTATAAGTATTATTTTAGAGACAGTCCAATGCTAAACATGGACAGTAAACAGTGCACGAATGCCTTTTCCAGGGTAGGTCGGCCTGAGAGTCATGCTTGTCAGTGGAATTGGTTATAATCACAGTTCTTATAGCATATAGGATAGGAACATTTGGCTTATTTAGCTTTTTATTTGAAATTCCTTAGTCCTTTTAGTCACTTGCTCATAAAATGGCTTACTATTATTATTATTATTTAGGCATTACTATTATTCACTAGTGAGTTATAGAATTGGTTGAGTTGCTTTGTTCTTAGTGAGTTATAGGTTGTTTTTTGTTTGAGTTGCTTTGTTCTTAAAAACGATGATGATGATGATGATGATGGATGATGCTGGATGATGATGGATGATGCTGGATGATGATGGATGATGATGATGGATGATGATGGATGACGATGGATGATGATGAATGATGATGATGGATGATGCTGGATGATGATGGGTGATGATGGATGATGATAGATGATGATGGATGACGATGGATGATGATGGATGACGATGGATGATGATGGATGATGATGAATGATGATGATGGATGATGATGAGTGATGATGGATGATGATAGATGATGATGGATGACGATGGATGATGATGGATGATGATGGATGACGATGGATGATGATGGATGATGATGGATGATGATGGATGATGATGATGGATGATGATGGATGATGATGGTGATGATGATTTAGTATTATTTTCTTCGCAAGCGTGTTGAAAAACGTCGTATGATACACGTGTGTATTGATGATTATCGTCCTCGGCTCTCTTAAGACCCTCGCCTGACGGCTCGGGTCTCAATGGCGCCTCAGCGATAATCACCAACGTTACACACTTGTACCATAATGTACTATTGTCTAGGCCTGCTGATGTGCGGTTGATTGTATCAACTCATGTGTGAACCACTATTGTGTTCAGCTATATTAACAACTTTGTAGCTCAATGTAAATAAGTAATCCCGACCTCCGGCTGAATATACTGCCTTGTTGGTCTAGTGGTTCGTTTCCCGGGTCGGGCGAAGTGTTTTCGGTTTTTCTATTTGAAATTTCTCAATAGCAGGCCGGAGTCAGAATTTGTGGCCGGTTGGTGGCAATAGGCTCACCCGCTATTACATGGGACTTAACCATAACTGGCGAAATATGGGTGTACTGTAGGTACATCTCTGCCTAACGGGGAATAGGTGCAGGCGTAATCATCATCATCATCATCCTCATTTTAGCCGAAAGACGTCCACTGCTGGACATAAGCCGGGACCAAAAGGGGGGTTTTGCCATAATTTGCGATTATGGCAAAACCCACCTGGGTTGACGATCGTAGTATGCTGGTTAAATGCATAGAGAACACTGCTGCCCATTCTCTAGTAAGTCCCTTAGTCGCCTTCTACACCCACGGGAAGAAATGGGAATCCTAACCACCTATTTCATGATACTTTACTACAGATCAGGGTGCTTACTCTGGAATATAATTCTGATAGATCGACATTGGTCAAACGTCAGTTGGTTGAGTTAAACGTCAGGGATTGGCTGGACTCACTCCCCCTTATTACAAAACAAGGTTTTTCTTTAGGTATGGTTTAAACCACCGAGCCTGTTTTTGAAATTTGAACTTAGAACTGAAATAGAATTACAGCTCCTTTTACAAAACTGACAATTTAGCACTGGACTAACTTGTCAGTTTTGTAAAAGGAGCTGTATTGCGATTACAGTTAGGTTCTTATTTGAAAAAACAGGCTCGTCGGTTTAAACCATACCTAAAGAAAAACCTTGTTCTGTAATAAGGGGGACTGAGTCTAGCCAATCCCTGACGTTTGACTGACAATTCCAATGTCGATCTATCGGAATTATATTCAAGAGTAAGCACCCTGGTCCTTGCGAGTCTCAACACTATAGTTATAACCCGTCGACTCATTACTCATTAATCAATAACCAATACCAATACTCTTCAAGTGATCGTATTACCGACCAGTCTCTCACACACGTCGAAATGCCGTCACGTACAGATTTCTCAAGGGCTTCGCGCCAAAGCCCTAACTAAGGCACCGTTCAATTATATATTATTACGGCGTTTGTGATAGCAGGGCAGGCACGAGTGTGCTGTACCGTTGACGCAGGGTACAGTTATATCGTAGTTTTGAGTGCACGACGCGGGTACGATTTGGTTGTGGTCGGTAGGGCTAAATGGGATTTTGGTTAATTTTTGTGAATTATTCTTTGACTTCGATGCGTTAACGGGAGAAGGCAACACACGAGTAACAATGGAAAGCTTTCGGAGAGACATTTCCCAGCAGTGGGACATTAAAAGTTGAATAAAAAACATAGTAAATTATTTTTGGTAGGTTTTCTGCTGACAAGTGTGCCAAGAGAAGCACTGATTGGGTCCCGAAGATGGCGGGACTGGGCACGCCACGATTGCGGCGATAAGTCCCCTCTTTGAGGAGTGGTTCGAGAGGCGGTATGGTGTCCTCGCCTTCCGCCTGACGCAGGTCCAGGTTTCGGGAGGTTCCTGTTTCGGATAGGGCGGGAGGAAACGCCCGGGTGTTTCCACTGAGAAGATCGCCCTGAGGACGGTGGAGCACACGGTGGCGGTCTGCCCGGCTTGAGCGGAGCACCGCCGTGTCCTCGTGGAGGCGATCGGCGGCGGCGATCTCTCGCGTCCGGCCCTGGTCCAGGCCATGGTACGGAACGAGAGTGCATGGGTAGACGTCACCTCCTCCAGTGAAGCAGTGATGCTCGCGAAGAGGGAGGCGGCGCACGTGAGGGAGAGGCAGCATATGCGCCCTCGCGACCCGCCGCCGCAGGATATGGAGACGCCCTGGGCGTCGGGATTCCCAGGCCGATTTCCGGCCACCGTAGGCATGAGCTTGCGGACGGCGAGTAATGGGTAGCTCGCTGTCCGGTAAGGACCAAGCCCGAGTCGACGGCGCGTTGTGTTCCGCACCTCAAAGAGATGTCAGCACAAAAATGATGGGGCCCGCAAGGGCCGAAGCCTGCCAGGGGTGCGGGTTTGTTTGAAAGAGATACCACAGCCCCTGGCATACGGGCTAGTGAAGTAACACGGGTGGGTTTTAGTCAGTAAAAGTCTGACACGCCCTCCTGCTCCACCCAGAGCGGGAGAAGTTATTTGATGATTTCCAACCCAAAAAAATAAAAAAATAGATGGCGGGACGATCTTGCCTCCTACTGAAAGGACGCCATTAGCAAAGGACAGAATTGTGTGGAAAACGGAGAGAAGGGCCCTCATATTCATGTACTTGCGGCTTGCCACGCTCTGGGACAATCAGTCAGTGGATTTAGATTGATTAGGTGTTCTGCTAGATTTTGTTTTATTTGTGTTTGTAGATCGTTTTACATTATTAGTAGAGCCCACATTTTGGTTCCAGGGACCAACACAGCCACAGTAACTCGAGATGAGGTAGGTAAAAAAACCTCTTTTATCTGTTCTGTGGTTAGAACGTTAAAACACTCTATCTATGTATTAGTTACGCATGTCAGGACCAGGACCGTATAAGCGATGACAGGATCGCTATTGAAGACTACAAGCTTATTTTGACGTGTGCACTGAGGTATAAAATCAACACCTGTCAAAAGGTTTTTTTTTTATCCAGTCTTCTTTACGTCAGTTTGAGACATGTAAGCTGCTAACTATGACATCATGTTGGTTTATAGCTTTTTTTTTGGTTAAACTTTGTGCAATGAAATGTTCACCATCATCATCTACATCTCGAATTCATCCACTGCTGAGTTTTATATGCCTCTCTTTTCTTCTGCCCATCCTCACGTTTCTGTGCCAGCCTCATTCAGGTTATAACCGATATCTGCCGTCCTTGGTAAATTTTCACTTTTTAATAGAATCTAAGAGAGTTCACAATTCTTTATCTTTCTGTCTAACAAACATTTTTACAATTCAAATAGTTCCCAAGATATGAGAGTTTGTAGGCCGTCAACTGGAAAGGATTCTTTAGGATAAACAGAAAGAAATATCAATTTATGTGTCCTACAATCAGTAACGTAAGTATCACAGTTTTTATGAAATTACGATTCACACGTTTTTTTGTAATTTTCTCGGAAACAACTTTTAGGGCTTAAAGTCTGTCTGTTACATTATTATCCGACTATCTCGCCGCTAGACGACATGGTTTTCAAGCCCTTGGTCAATACATTGTTAGTCGATCCATTTTCATTTCGTGTTCTATTTCACCAGATAGGACAGACTGTTTAGGACCTCGAGTCGTCAACGCACTAACAACCTTATTGCAATCATGAAGCTGCTAAATGGCGTGGCACTTACGACCTTACTCAAACCTACCTTAGCGAACTACCCAAGTAAAGTTTCCTCGAATCGCTTTGGCAAGCTTCGCCCACTTTAGTGATATTTGAAGTAATTTGCATAAGTAAGGGGCCTTAAGTAACTTTGGTCATACAGTAATGTTATTGAGATATTTTCGTATCTAATGACTTGTTGAAGATTTAAAGAACAAGTTTTAAGACTTCTGGACTCGTGTTTATTTAAAAGTACATGCATACTAAATCATCCATTAGAGACCCTCCATACCTCGGAAAGCAAGTTAAGCCCGGTCGTTGGTCCCGCCGGTCATTTTGTAGATCTTTAACAGTTACGGGTAAGCAGAAGCCTGATAACTAACCAGTCTTACCAATGGGTATCGTATTACCGAATAGCTAGGTTTCCACAACCCAGCTTCTGGGTAATACAGAGGTTAGATAGTCAGTCGCTCCATGTAAAATACTGGTATTCAGCTGCATCCGGTTAGACTGGAAGCCAACCCCAACATAGTTGGGAAAATGCTAGGCAGATAATGATGCATGCCCCCCTTTGATTGGCCAATAAAAAAAATACAAAATCTGTTAAAAAACGTGTGAAAAAGCAATGATATTATAAGTGTAAAAAGGTGTGAAAAAGTCTTAGTTTCAAAAGGACCAATCTTGATATCCAGCGCGATGTGCTCTCCTAGGAAAATGAAATCAATCAATTTCAACATATTTCATCATTCATTTTTTTTTGTCTCAACTTCTATGAAAACCGCATGGAAATTGTTCTTCCATAGTCGCTTCGCTTCGTCGCGCGTCGCATCTCGCCTCTCTGCAGGATCCTTTACGCTAGTGTCAGAAAAACAAATAGCATTGCCATCTACAAGGCTTAATCATCATTAGAACGAGACACATTAGAAACAATCTACATCCATATTTATCAAGCTCAATATCCAGTTTCTCATCGTGAAGCAATCCTGGCATTTCTAACAATATGACTAAAGCGGCTTGACATAATAACGTAACACCATATACAGCACTTGTCCTTCCAAGTTGAGAGCAATCTCTATTAGTCAGGGATGCGTAGGCGCAGCACGGAACGCGGAATCGTGTAGCTGTTAAACGTTTTTTTGTTTTTTACGGGCCGTAGAAGTCAACCTAATTCTTGATGAAAAAGCTTAATTGTGGAATTGGAGACAGGTTAGGCTGGGATCTAGGACCGTGTTTGGTTTACTGTGGGTGTGGTGTGATTGCGGAGAACTGTTAACTTATACTGGTGTAGTGTCCATGACACAGGCAAAAACGTCACTTAAAAATTTGTGCAAAAATATTGAGCTTAATTTTTCTTGACGCTTATGTGACTGCTATTTTAAGTCTGCTATTTTTATAAATTCGTCATTCCCCTAAGATGCCATTGTCATTTTGCTAAAAGTTCGTAATCTGCTAAATTCAAAATGGTCGATCAGTGGTCGGTCAATGGTCTCGTAATAGAATTGTGTTATAATGGCATTGTCGTATTGCCATTATTATTAAACCCGTTAGTAGAAATGATTTTCGAAATTTTACTCATGCTAGATTTCATTTGTATATATTTTACATATTATTTTAGGAACTGTCAAAATTTTAGCAGATTACCCCCTAAGTCAGTCATTATATTAGTAGATTACCAAACTTGTCAAAATCAACAATTATGAAATCAATGATAGACCATTCTGACACTATTTTAATAGCAGACTTGAGACCCTGGACAAGTGCCACCATTATGTGTGCCTTCTTTGTCAATATCCATGAAATGGTTTGCTTTTTTTTTGGCACAACAGTCAGGGCCTAAGCACTATGGTTATTGTAGCTGTACTTGCAATCCTTCAGTAGGTATGCCGACTCTCGAAGTCTTAGATGCATGTGCATACACTAACGACAATTTGTTACTAAATTCTGGTCTTTGAATCCAAAGAGGATCATTGACACATGATGTCATTTCTAAATCCTCTTTAAAGCCGAGCTGATTAAAATACACTCAGGAAATATAGCAATGATGTCATTCAAAAAGTGGTCTCGATGTTGGACCGTTTGGACGAAATACGATCCAATAAATGGTTTTTATTTTCAAAATGTAAATTGTAACTTACAACACGGATACCGCACGTCGAATAAAACGGTATTCGAGTTTTCTCAAAAACCGTTATTCCAATTCTTTTTCTTCAAAAGTTTTCTCAGTACCTACCTATCTATTTAAGAATGTCTTCACTATCCTACAGTATTAGCCTGCAGCAGCCAGACTCAATATATTGAATTTCACATGAACCTACATGGGTATAGGATAGGTATGGGAGGACAGTGTAGGTCTATCAACAAGTAGGTACTAGGTACCTACTCAAAAAAATAGAACATGATCAACTGTCCAACATACATTTGCCTCTCCAATTGCTATTCTCGGCAACTCTCATCCAGCTGCTACCAGCTTGCTTTTTTTTGCGCAGTTTATTGCGTTACTTCTTCCCAGATTAAGCACTAGGAAGTGGCGAAGGGCGGGCGTTTCTAGGGGACTATTTCTAATATAATTTTGACGTGCAAAAAGCCTAACTCTCAGCCTAGTTTATATAAATGCCAGCATTAAATTATACTTTCAAACCCAGCTCTTCACAACGTTGCTCCAAAACATTGTTAACGAAAAAACAAAGCCTCTTACTCAAGGCCACTCGGCCACTTTCAATTTCAAAGTAGCTTCATCATTAGCATAACCTTTTCTTATGACGGACTGAGGACACGGTGGAGTCAAAAGAACCAAAACTTCTTTTTTGCATTCCATTGCAGTTTTACCTCGCATCCATCTGCTCTCTCTTGCTGCAAAAAGTGCATTGGATGGTTTACTGTAGTCTTTTTCGCGATGTTTAAGGTTTATTTCGGGGTGCAGGTAAGGGCCAATTCACGTTGTTTGCTCTTGAAACCGGCTGGTAATGTCAAAGGAGTCACATTGGCTGGTCCTTGGTGCGTCTGGGAAATGCGTGTCCTACAAAAAAGCTTTGCTTTTTAAGTTAACAATGGGTAGGGTTCCCATGTTTTTTCGGACGTTTGAGGTTAGGCTTTGGTGAAGTTCTTATTGATTTAATCGTTTCTAATAAATGTTCATTCGAATTGAAAAATGAAAAGGGTAACTTACAGATGATTTTCAAAGACCTATTCAGTGATACCCCACTTGACATAGTTCGTTATTTTTTTTCTTTTTTACAATATGGCGTCTGGTTGTCGCCTTATTGAATTTTAATTACTGCCATATCTTTATTTTCACTTACAAGATTATGACAAATGTATTGAGGTAAGAATCATCAAAATCTGCCTGCGTGTTTGGTCTATGGAGTGGCACAAAGGAACAATCATACATAGGATGATAAGCCCATTAGGTACTCTCCTTTGCGTGGCGCATTCGGGTAAAATAGACTTATCTTTTAATATTTAGATAGGTACATTACAACTAGCCTAAGAAAATGTTATTGGTACTTTATGTCATATAGATTAAGATAAAGTTAAGTAATTGTAACTAACTTTAGACAAATACGCATTACACATAAAAGAACTTGTAACAAATTCCACGTCAGTTGCTAAGTTAAAAAACAAATAATAGGTCTTTACCTATGAAATTGCCGTTTTGTATGAAAAAATTTAAACGAATTTTTTTCATGAATTTTTTATTTGTATTAATCGAAGTAATCACCCATGCAATCAATGCATCTTTGCCATCGCAGTGGCAGTTTATTGATGCCCTTCTTAAAGAAATCAGCTGGACGGGAGGCAACAAATTCTTCAAAGGCATTTTGTACTGCCTCTCGGGTATTAAATTTTTTTCCCGCCAAGAAGTTATCCAAATTCTGGAAAAAGTAGTAGTCTGTAGGCGCAAGGTCTGGTGAGTAGGGCGGATGACGGAGAGCTTCCAACCCCAGTTCTTGCAACTTGGAGACCGTCTGCTGTGCAGTATGAGGTCGCGCGTTGTCGTGCAGGAGCAGCGGAGACGAGCGATTGACCAATGCTGGTTGGAGATGCGCCAGCTTCTCCATCATTGTGTTCAGTTCTTCACAGTACACATCTGCAGTAATGCTCACCCCGTTTGGTAAGAAGCTGTGATGAATCACACCGGCGCTAGACCACCAAACAGTGACCATCACTTTTCTAGGGGTAAGTTTTCGTTTAGGGCATTGTTTAGGTGCTGAACCAGGATCCAACCAACTTGCTGAGCGCTTACGGTTATCAAACAGAATCCATTTTTCATCGCAGGTAACAATGCGGTTCAAAATTCCTTCATTTGTGTGTCTGTTGAGCAGTGCAAGGCACGTCTCGACGCTTACTTCGCGCTGGCGATCATTGAGTTCGTGGGGCACCCATTTGTCAAGCTTTTTTACCTTGCCAATTTGACGCAAATGGACCAATATTGTTTTGACGCTAACGTCGAAAGCTGCTGCTAATTCAGCCGTAGATTGTGTATCATCAGCTTCCACAATCGCCTTTAATTCGTCATTGTCGACCAAAGTCTTCGGACGACCGCGAGGTTCATTTTTCAGGTCGAAATTTCCAGAACGGAAGCGAGCAAACCAATAACAGGTGGTGCGTTGGTTTGTAGTGTTAGCTCCGTAAACGTCGTTGATGTTGCGTGCCGCTTGTGCCGCGTTGCTGCCACGACGGTACTCATATTCCATAATTACTCGAATTTTTAACGTATCCATGATGACGAAAAAGATTGAAATGCGATGAAAATGTAACACTAATCAATAAAGAAATGACTACTTTTAGAAAAAAAAATCCATGTTTTTAAAATAAAATTAATTTGAAATTAGAATTCTTAGCCAAACAAAAATTATTTTGATTTGAAATGGCCAGTACTGCAGAACGGCAATTTCATAGGTAAAGACCTAATATTTATCTACATACTCCCCGAGCTTTCCATTGGCAAAAAAAAACTGTAAATGTCTAAACTAAGTATCTCAAATAATATGTTAAGTAAGTAGGTTACTTCTGGCGTTTAAATAACATGTAAGGCGTTGCCTAAGTCCGGCAAACATGTAAGATATGGTGACCCTACTAAAAAGTATGTTTTAAGCCGAGAGCAGACTAGTTCGCCACATAATTTTGTTTTAAGTGTTCTTATTTATTTAAAGCGATTAATACGTATACAGGCATCCCGACATCGACGTCCAACTTGCGACCATAGATTCATTACATGGTTCTGCAAGCTTAGCTTGATGCTTTCTATTTCTACTCTACTGTAGAATAGAAATCGCTTGTCTACATTTCTCAGTGATAAATTGTCAGCTGTCTATACGTAAACGTCATTTTTGTTTACCCTTCCGACGAAACAACGCTTGTCTACGGTTCCCGTGCTAAGCCTGCAGAATACGAACTCAAACTCAAAGCATTTATTTCAATTAAACCATTTAAAGGCTCTTTTGAATTGTCAAAAAGTCGATCAGTTGGAAAGTTGAAGCTACTCGCCCATTCCAAAACGTACGTAGATCTCAATGGAGAAAAAGGGGCAGGAAACTCCACGGACACCCTTTTAAATCAAGTTGGATATTACAAAATCATGGGAAAATTATTCTTGTTGCTTCTGTATGCGAGACTGAGAACAATGTAAAAAAAAAAAAACAATTCTAAATATAAGATTTAAAATAAGCCCTGAAAGTTTGGAGATGACCAGTTTCAACCGACAGCGCGCGTTCACGCGACGAACATGACGCGTGGATCAGCACCATCCAGCTCAACCATTTTCTAGGGAACCGAACGATCCAACACACGCGCTACCATCAGTGAGACATTTAAGTGAGCATGACGTACTCTCGCCTCTACGCCTGTATTGATATTTTTCTTCGGAAATAAAATAATCGTTATTCCATACATTTTGACTGTAGGCCACTATTCTATGAAACAGGTTTTTTTTTTACTAACGAAAAGTTTCTACTATGCGTCTAGAATCGTGTCCTGAATTCATACTTACAATTTCCACGTCGAAAGCCCTGCCACATGTATATTTCTGTCCATAATCAGGCGTTTTATGTTATTGCATTATTTAAAAATAATTGCAATTAGCTAATAAAGTAGCTTTAGGTATCAAAATTCTATCACAGAATTTAGAGCCCGAATTAATGATCCGGTCTTTTAGAAATGAGGGTAGGTATATATTTCCCCACCATAAGTACGTACCGTATTTAAATAGTACCTACATATACATAGGTAGTATAAAAATTGGCCTTTCAAAAAATCTGAATGCGCTTTCAATAACGGTTGAACACGAAAGGTCAATTCAATAAATTGAAATGAATTAAAGAATAAAGTAAGTTTCAGTTTTATACCACGACGAAAACCTCCTTCTTTTTGAAGTCGGTAAAAAAACCGTTATATTTTTAAATAACTTATTGAGTCAATATCTGGCGGGTTAAGTACAAGTAACATCAGGTTTAAATAAGTAAAATAAATAAATAACTCCACGCATAAAATATATCAGCAACGGCCATCGCTCGAAGCTAAAATTATTCTATATTTACACAAAAAAATGCGAAAGAAATTAACGGGTCTATTTTTATTTTTCCAGATAATCGAACGTACGTGTTAATGCCGCCCTCAACCGGGGTCCGCTGCAGAGACGTCGAATAAACGAGGTAAAAATGAATAAAGTTAAAAGTCTAGTTTAGTATTTGCTAATAGTGATCCGCCTCCGTTTTGCATGACTTGACAAAACATCCAGATTTCCGCATCAAAATCCATTGTGAAGTTATTCGGACGAACAACGCAGCCACACAGGACACAAAAGGCGACTGTAATTTATAATACGATAAATATAAACTCGAGCCTAATGGTTAGTATATAAACCTGGCGCCTGTTTAAAAACGAACAAAAATCAATTTTTGAAATTGGAAATTCCGTGGTGGTTTTCGGTCATAGTGAATTTCGGGAGGAAGGACCTTGGCCATCTTTGAATGTGTGTTTTTCGTACTGCCAGAATTCTTCCGGAACTTTAATAGAAGAGAATTAGAAGCTTGTAAAATTGCGTTTATTAAAACAAATTAGACCTTCGGTCAATGAAAGTGACCACAATTTTACGTTGGATTTATTTTGATCTTTTTATTTTTTATTTGTGTCCACATTTAATTATTTTGTTTTGTCCACCTTTCTTACTCTTATTACAATACGTACCTGAGCTTATCGGAATAAAAAATATTACATTCGACTATCGTGGCTCAAACTTTTATAGAGGTGGCGAATATTGCATAAAATCATAAAATAAACATAAAATTCTTAAAGTAATATAAATAAATATTTTACTGATAAACATATTTTTGCTTCTCTATTCCGACCAATAAAACCGCGGGGTATCTCGGCAAAGATTGTCATCGCTATGCACTTTACAAAACAAATTTATTATATCCTGAAAACGCATTCAAGTATAGCCTTTATTTTAATCACTTCAAAGTCTTATTCACCCTCAAAGATAACCTTGTTAATAAGTGAATAAAACGAATTCATGTGGACCAGAGACAATATAGAATAAGCGGCCATGTTGCTTGTCTATGGATAGAGATTTATGGTGCAACTGCAGCTGTAATTTCGCAATCTTTATATTTTTCCGATTGTCGCTTTTGCTATTTTTACGACTGGGATGCCAGATATTATTATCAATGGTACTTTTATACGTCAGAATTGTTTTATGGCACGGCAAAAATATAAAGTATCGACTGTATGTAGATAGATATTCAATAGCTGTGTGGTTCTCGGCTTAGAAGAACCCTTCCTTCTATGGCTGTTGTATGTTATTTATTCCTTATTCTGCCATCACCCAACAATTGTGCCTATACTTGATCCTTGGAGTCACTCAAAAGAATTATCCGTAAGCCTCAAAGGGCGCACTTTACCAAAGCTAGATAAATCTTTAATTCGTAGATATAAAAAAATTGACATCTGCCAGTTTTTTTAAGGAAAAACGTTTTTTTTTTGTATATCAATGGGACAATGTCAAAACATTAAAAAATCACATCGCGGGATAAGACATAAACTAAGTACTTATGCAAATTTGTTACAATTCGCCCTAAAATATCGTTAGTAACTTCGGTGTCAATGTACTTCCATTCCTTTACAAACGCGTGAAGATATGTAATCGCAGTCGCGAGCACTTATAAACATTCTTTTAATATTTTCATAGCCTAGTGTCCTTTTTAAATCATTTTTTTCTCTGAATGTCGGAGCGTGCCGGATCGCGGGTAAAAACGATATAATCACATGCAATTCTGGAACGCGCGCTTAAAGTCAGTTTTTGCCCATCCCTAGATTTAATAGTGCAAAAATTGAAAGTATTTTATATTAATGTAAAAATACGTAAAGTGGCAAAAAATCTTATTTTATTTTAAACGTTTGTTGAAGAAATGTGGTCTTTGCGGTTTGTTGTTTGATCGAGGCAGTCATAGGAAAGTGTTCAAACGTAAGTTATGTTTAAAGGTAAGGGTTGCAAAAAATCTCGAGAAAATTGCAGTGTAAGGGAAATTTTTAGGTAGCATTTGGTAGTTTTCGTTAACGTTAAAACTGTCATCGAAACTCAGAGACTTTTTGAAAATATTGCAAAAAAAAGACAGTAAAAAAAAGAAGCTTCTATTAACAGTAAGTTTATAATGTCAACGACCCAAAAGGCGATATGTCACCGAACCATGTTCAAATTAAGAATTGAGAAATAACGTTTTAACCAAAACTAAAACGTCGTAGGTGGGAGCCGGGAGTAGACATTAGCATATAAATTGGAATTAGATGTTCATTTCTTAAGAGCTGTTAATAACCAAAAAAATATATAAAAAAGATATATAGAACTAAAAAGTTGCTACATAATGTAGCATCTCAACCTAAAAAGTTGCAAGAAATTATCGTCTGTCAGATTGAACAAAAGTCTCTTCAACACGAAGAGTTTTACGCTAACTCAATCAAACTATATGTAAAAAAAAAAAAACACAAACGTAATAGTAACGTTAGCCTATATACTAACCTCACTTAATTACGAGCAATTTAAATACCAAAGTCACAGTCAATTATCTTCTACACTTGCATCAGACTTATTCTTTATCCAAGCCTACTATTTGTGCCACATTATTAAAACGAGTCTGCATAAAGATCGTAGTGCAAACTGACAGCTCTAGTCGCCCATAACTAAGAGAAAAAAAACCCAAACAACCCGCACGCAAAACGCACACAAAACGCATGTACAACAGTAATTGCAGTTACTTCACACTTACACGTCGCAGTTGATAGTAAAATTACATTTTATTGTTATACCAGTGTGTGGGTTTGTACAGAAGGACCACTTTTTATGGACTCCGAATAAAACTTTAATATTGCATGTTAATTAAATATGCCGTTTGTTGTTATTTTGAGAGCCATGTAAGGGATAAGAAATCCAATTTCTAGAATACATCATATTATAATAATACATTTAAGGACCGACATCGTTAGATAAAGAAACCATCGAAGGCCTGTGTTCTCAGTTTATGTCAGTTTAGGTACTTTGCCCATGTCGCTATGAGCTATACTCCATCCAAGACCACGAAAAGAGCTGTTATTTGACCCTGGCCTTGCTTGGTTAATACTAGCTTCCGCCCGCGGCTGCGCCCGCGTGGTATGTCCAAAAAAGTATCCCCATACCAAAATTTTATTTATTATATTATGTCATGTTATAAGTATTTGACATTAAACCAGAGTTATTTTCATGGCCACATAATTAAGTAAGTCTAGACACATAATATTTGAGGTTCAGATTGTCTAGGTTGATTTTTAACTCGCGGAGTGTGGGTGTAATATGGAAACACCGCTGCTTAACTCTTCGGGGATTACAAGAACGATGTTATGTTTGTTACATTGCGGCACGACAACCGTGCATTGAGAATTCAACAAAGTGCATCTCAGCGCGTCGAAAAAAGACACTGTTCGATTTTCAAATCTCGGCGCTAAGAAGTACGTTGAAGATGCATTGCGTGAAATAATCTCGCCGCAATATTGTTACGCGTGTGAATCTTAGCACCTAGTTACGCGTGAATTTCCCTTGGCCTTCTGTCCTTTCTGTGGTCAGTATCACAACTCCGAACAGTCCGTGACTGCCGCAAGCTATAATTATCGCTGCACATCATATTTTTTTAGTATTCACCGTCAAATACTAACTGTGAGCGGTGTTCTTTTACCGGTATTGCATGTGTTATTATTGGCTGCTGTCATTATGCAAGTGACATGTGTCGTTAAGGGTCATTATTGTGGTTTAAGGGCACGCAACGGTGATTATTGGTACAGGTGCAATGATTTGTGCATCTTTTTCTTTAATGAGATGAGGAAAATTCGAAGTTAATTTGTTGGTATGTTATTTATTGTATTGTTAACTAATTAGCTGCCCCTGCTTCGCGGGGTTAGACCATTTCATAAGACATCGAGTATCGGTTTAGCACCACCTGGATCCAATTCGATCCATAACAATAGAAAACCAATTGTGTCTCATTAAAGGTATTTGACCGAGTAATATTAATAAAAAATGCGGCGCAGGAGTTTGTTTGCGCCACTTGTTATAAGTATTTATGTTTTTCTTCCCAACTAAAGCCTTAAATGAAGTGACAAAAGGCGGTCGTTTTGGGGGACTGTCTTATATGATTTTGACGTTCAATAAGTGATGACTCTCAGCCTAGTTTGAATAAATGAATTTTTGTTTTTTGTTTGTAACACATAAATCTTCCAGAATCAATTTTATAAATGATAGATACATCGGTTACGGAGTTTAGAAGAACAACTCGGTGACACATACAGGAGTATAGAAATGGACCACATTTTTTTTTCTAATTATTGCGATTCTGAGTAACATATCTCATCCAAATCTAACCGCCATCTACTTCGTAGTCTTTCGTGGCTCCGTCTCGTTGTCTCAGGTCATCAATCATTTGTTTTACACCCCAAAACTAGATTGGCTGCGGCCATAAGATGTAATAATTTATAAATATAGCACATGTATTACGGCTTATACAGAACCTGTGAAGGAACGTAGTACCGGGATAAAAAGTACCTTATGTGTTAATTTAGGTTATAATCTATCTGTGTGCCAAATTTCATCCAAATCCATTCAGTAGTTTTTGCGTGAAAGCGTAACAAACATCCAAACATACAACCTTTCGTGTTTATCATACCAGAAGGCGTATGCGTAAGCTTCACTCTACTTATAACCCCATACAAATGATTTGACACACTTCCAAAATCGCCATGAAAACCAAACACACATTGAAATGACATAACACCTCACAGACTCACACTCACAACTGGCGGCGTTGCCTCATCAGCCAGTTCCGCTTACATTTTACATAACACAACTTGGCCGCAAGATGGCCAACACATTAGCATGCACACTGGTTTTAATTCACATTTCCATACTAGACGAGTATGTAGGGTGGGACACGATCAGTGTTAGTCGTGTTATTATTGGAACTGGATTGAGTGTGACTGTTTTAATGAGAGTAAAAAGTGGTTGTGCTGTGGATGGAAAAGAAACATATTTAAAGAGGTAAAGGCTTAGATTAGACAACACAATGTTATGATGCGTATACACGCACTACACAGTATTAAGCAATACTCCTGTAAATAATCACGTAGTAATCATCGCGACGTCGACAGTCTAGATTTCGAAAATAAAATTGTCTAGCATTGAAAATGTTTATCATTACTCGTATTTTCTTCCCTACCAAATTATAAAAATACTTTGCGTGCAATTTCTTGTGTCTAATTGCGTCTATGTATATTCCACGGAAAAATAAATCATTATAAATGTATATATAACCATATTTGAAACCGCATGGAAATAAAATCATAAAAAATCTTGCATAACCATACATTTCATACCCAATCAACTATCTTTGTACCCAATTTTTTCTTGGTGAGAAATAAAGACTAAAAGCCGTGAATTCTCCGTAGCCAATGATATTTTTTCTGTTATCGCGTTGTAAAGCCGTATCTAGCGGTTCGCGGAGTCTAAACAATTAGCGAGCCGGCCAAAGTTTGTTGCACCTATTATCTTTTAGTGGCTAGTTTTAGGGTTCTGTAGAGAAAATGGGAGCTGGAAATATCGAGTTACTTTTTAAAATTATATAATTACAAACAATTTTATAAAATGCCATTTATTATGGCGTTGGTCTCTTGATGTCTCTTTAATCAGACTGTTATTTGTAGATTTAGTTAGTTACTCATTTAAGTATGTAGTTTGTTAGTTAATTTAGTAAAATACATTTATTCAGGTCATATAAGAGTTTTTACGTAATTTAATTATAAGTTCTCTCAAAGATTTGCTTTCGAATAACTAAAATTACCTCTTAGTATGTACTTTCCAGTTATATTGCCTTGCTTTAATATATGGTACCGGGAGAGCCTGAGGACTTTTATTGTATTTTCCATTAGTCGTTTACACATACTTTTGCTTTGACTAGCCTTAAAAACCACTAGAGCACCTTGTCCGCATTTTAAAGATTTACTCGTAATAAATCGTGATTCACGTGCTACGGCACAAACACGTGAACAGTGAATCACTGTTTCATACTATTACTAACTTATATATCTCATATCGTAATGAAAACATGACTCAAAAATGCAAATATACATTCTTATAAAAATACTTTTCATTCTTGAATTTTTTTGTAAGGAATTCCATCACTTGAAAAAAAAAACACGCTTTACGTTTTTTTTTATCTTGCTCGGTCAGAATCAATATTTGCCTTCGATCCGTTGACTCTACAATTTCGTATGAACGGAAGTATAAAAAAAAACCGGTAAAAAAACTGTAATTTTCTATGTTCACACGCGAGTCGTGTGCGCCTGCGCATGGTGCTCGTTGATGTCTTTTGTATGAGAGATATAAGATTTTTTCGTAGGACAAATTCATAGAACACACTAATTTTGGTAAAACAATATTATGGCTGTATTTTACTGGTGGTTCGAGTTCAAGGTCGAAGATTTAGTTTCCTAAGAATAAGTTAGATAGGTTTGATAAGTTATTATTCTTATGTAAAATTGTTTTCCACGTTATAAGTATTTATGTTACGTCAGTCATATAAATGTGTTATTTATTGCAAGTATTTTCATTACGTAGCTATTAAATAATGCTGTTATTTGCCAGGTGGCTAGAACGCTAGAACGTTGGTTTACCTTCGCCTGGTAAGTCTAGATGTTATTATGATAACCTCAGCGTAATTGAAAGTGGAGATATGCTGTGTAGATATTGTATGTAATTGTTTAATGAGAATTCTACGATGTTTATACACATTGCATATACTAAAACTACACAGGACTGGTCACTGTTTCGATCCTTGGATGAGCCTGTGTCCAGCAGAGGACAATTTTGGTGGGGATGTCGATGATATGGTAGCAGGTTTTGAATTGGATGCGATACACCATACCAACTCTTTAACCCTCAATTTTGAGGGTCCATTATGACCCATAATCCCAACGATATAAGTAACGAAATATTTCAATGTTCTAGAATTTTTCAACCTACCTGAACGTAGTCTCCAGAAACATTCACTTTCAAATAAATAATCTTATGGCAAACAATTCTATACTTGAAGCATTTAATGTACTGCCACACAAACAAAAGACTAGCCTCCATGTCCAAATCAAAACTCAATCAATACGCTATGATTCTCTACAAGCCACCCACGCTGCGTCTGCGCACTTGTCTCGAAGGTTGCTGTAGCAAGGCTGATTATCGCGCACCCATGTATTGGAACTGCTGTTAAGGGATCGTGAATATATTTTTAGTCAACTTTTTACTGCCCACTTTTGGCGAAGGGTCACCCACATAGCCTTTGTATCAGCATAATATGGTTGGATTTTTGTTATATCATAATGAGAATTATATGTCATCCTTACTCCTTGCTATGGTAAATGCGAGGATGGGAAATTTCCCAACCGTAAAGTCTATCATATTCTATCAGAAACTGGTCCAACCTACCTCAGAGAGGAAGTCCAGTTTCTAAGTTCGTTCAAATTTTAAATCTGGAAAACCCAAAGCGACGGTTATTTTATAAACTAGGATATTTTCAAACATTGCACACACACACACATGACATTAAATACTGGTATTCAACTGCATCGGGTTACACTGGAAGCTAACCCCAACATCGTTGGGTAAAGGCTAGGTGATGATTTTCAGACATTTCCCAAACCCTTGGAACCTATTTGTTTGGGAAATGTCTGAAAGAATGGCTTAGTATTACGCAGGCGTCAGTTTTATAACTCTTGATACCACCCACTGACATTAGAAGGCTATAACAAGGTCACGCACATGTCTTGGGCATGAGTTGATTACATTGTAATCAAATGCATTATAGAATTGTAATTAATTTATAGCGTTGTAATAATTGTATTATAATTATTACCGCAGGTATTTCTTTTGTGTTGTTGATTGTAAGTTGTCTTATGTCATGTTGTAAAGAAAAAAATATTTTTTGGTGGGTAATTTAAATTAATTAATTTTCGGTTGGATTTTGTCGAGTCATTTTTGTTTTTGTATCGCACTGTTCTTGATATTGGCAGGAGTTTATCGTTTGTCTTCATCCCAATTTATATGGGGTAGGAACAACATGTCTTTTACTTTAATACTTCTCTATCAGTCGTCAACTCCGTAGTCACACCCTTTCTAACCATATCATCATTCACACAGTCCATCCATCGTTTCTTTGGTCTACCCCTACTCTTATAGCCATCGACATTCATACTCAAAACTTTCCTGACGACATTTTCCTCATTGCTCCGTATTACATGACCATGGGCATAGGTACCATGACAACCGAGTTCGATATGTCATACATACCATAAAATAAAATTAAAGTACTGCAGAACAAGCATTTGCACTCCTGTTTTTTTTTGGGAAATCGTCAAATGACTTCTTCCGCTCTGGGCGGAGCGGGAGGGCGTGTTTGACTGACTAAATCCCACCCTTGTGCCTTCAGTTGCCTGTACCAGGGCTACGGTAACTCTTTCTAACAAATCTGCGATCCTGGCAGAAACACTCCTGTTTTGGGGTGCAAAATGTTATAGGCTGTGGATGACTTGATGACTTAATTATGGCGGGCCGCACCACAACGTCATTCAAATCAATTCAAGTCAATTCCTTCTACATCACTTTGGCAAATTTTGTAAGAACCATCACTGATACTGAAATTATACACCCAGAGTTCGCTTGCTATGTCTAAGTCCCATAAAATATAGGGGACCAGTTGAAACGACATTTTGTGTTAAATATGTCAACAATTGTATCTCCCCCGTGCACTATAAAGCGGGATTTACATTACGAAACTAGTTATTCATTGATAGTTTCACGTTTTTAATTATCTGATTACACGTAAAACTATCAATGAATAACTAAGTTTACACAGTTTCGTAATGTAAATCGGTATGACATACCAATTTGTTTCATAGATTGTATGTGTAACACAAAAATGGCTGCCATTCAGGAGGGTGTGGGTTCCGACCCCACATGTAGAATAATTTGATTGATAGAAAAGGGCATACTATCACCCCCTTTAATTTTGTACATTCCGAAACCGGACATATTGTATAAGCCTTTATTCGGGCACAGACCCAAAAAATAACATAACCTCTCAAACATTGTTGACTAAATTATTGTTGTGAGTCGATATCCACAATCTGGTTTGGTTGCCAAGCTTTGGTAAAACCCTCCTCCATATATTTTCCTCGTTCTTGTTTTCCCTGCTATTGCATTTATTTCGCTTTCACACATATAAGCGAAGCTGTCCTGCCCTTTTGCGTATTATTATAGGAATTGGACAGGTCACATTATAAAAGGAATCTAGTACCAATGAAATACGTTATAAGTTATAACGTTATAACTAGGTATTCTGTTTACTGCACCCATATTAGGTGCAGAGCTTTTGCAGTAGTATAATTATGACGTAAACTGAAAATATTAAAATCTAAAATGGTCTGTGTAGTCTTTAGTTTATCTTCGTGTTTATCTACAAGAGAACTAGCCTGCACATAAATGTCATTCATGTCATCACGTCATCAATGACGTCATACATAAGCCATTTTAACTTGAAATAACACTACTAACATAGTAGGTACATGCTACGAACGTTATTACCAAGTCACTTCAATTATTACGCGGTTTCTTCATCTATTTCGAACCATAGTTAAATCATCTAAAACTATATTATACCTTTAGCCGAAGTCTACTTTTTACATTTAACACATTTATCATCTGCCTAGCCTTTTCCCAACTTAGTTAGGGTCGGCTTCAAGTCTAACCGGATGCAGCTTAATATCCGTATTTTGACATGGAGCGACTGCCTATCTGACCTCCACAACCCAGTAACTGGGTAATACGATACCCCTTGGTGAGACTGGTTGTCAGACACGACCCGAAATGACTGTCAAAGATCCACGAATGACAGCCAGGACCAACGGGCTTAACGTGCTTTCCGAGGCACGAAAGGGTCTTGGTATGTAAAGATGGCCACCCATCCATGGTCCAACAGCGGCAAGCGTAGCTTAACTTAATCGTGACGCTATCATTACTTAGCCATATGTCCTGTGGACCTAGTGTGATTTTGTTTTGAACGTCTCGATCTAACGCATCGACTGCGTTCGATCGAGAATGGTTAAAACAAACTCACACTAGGGCCACTGGATATTTATATGAAATAATATAAACGCAGAAAACGTCACGGGGAACTGCTAGTAAAGCTATAATGTCTTTCATACAGTAATTTCATATCATTATTAGTGTCCATACATAGACTATAATTAAATCCCCCGAACGCACATTATAACTTTTTACACATCAAATCCCACTAGCAATTTTCTTAAAATAGTATTTAAGTATTCATTCTCTGACGTCACCAATGACTCAGTTTCCGGAGGATGTGTGTTTGCTTGCACGGTCCGTGGGTTCGAGCCTGACCTTGGTATTGTGGATTTTAATATTCATCTTTATTTACGTTTACCTTGTAGAGGTTTGAGTTAACTATAGGAAAATATTGTCTGAGGTGCTCAAATCATTGGGTGTGTTCGTGTCTCACAGAGTTTTGCAAAACTTAAGCAGGTAGCATTATTTACGATAGTTTTCAGAACACACACACACACACACGTCCTTTTATTTTCAAGTTTGACTATCACAGCATATTACTTACATTGTTAACAGTATTTTACCAAAATGGGTACCCACAAATGGGTACGCTCCCTCTCACAGAGAGGCCTGTGTTCGAACAGAGGAAACATTGGAAGCTGATAATAATTATGCACCACTTTTGTCGCCAATGAAGGTGTTAAAGCCATCAGTTGGCGCCAATTTGACAAGAGGTCTTCCGGTTCGAAAATGAACTTAAAATATTTGATGTCATTCGTTTCATTCATTCGTTCACCATTCAGTCCGTAGGCGCTTTGACACTTTTGACAGGTGCCCAGACCTGATGTCTCAGTGCTGTCCCCTAGTGAACGTTGTTTCAAAACACCCTCATTAAGACTCTGTGTTCCTATAGGTGCTTTCATAGGATTTAAAAAGTTGACTGCATCAACAGAATTTCGTAGTTCTTTGCTGAACATTAACCAGTCATAAAAATAAAGAGTTTTTGGAGGATACCTGTTGATGTTTCTGTTCAAATGGTGAAGAGAATATCGGTGGTTCAAGGGTTTCTAGGTTTTAGATTTGAAACCATCTTCATCGATTATATTATAAACTACCTTTTCAACCAGCTTCTGAATGACCGTACGCGCTAAAAAACCTTGTTTTGTATGCATTATACACAAAATTGAAGCTGCTTGTTTACTCGGCCGAGCGACCGAGGTGATCCGTGTCGCGCATGGCAAGTAGCGTGTAAAAACTGCGCTGACGCAGCTTTACGTGTGTAAGGATATTGAACAGCAGAGTTAAAAAGTACGTTAAAGGAAGGATTTTATATTTGATTTAGAAAGAACGAATATATCAGAATGAGATTTCCCAATAATCTATGGGATTTCCTATGGGGATGTGTCTCTCCAAAATCATTTTCATTATTATATTGAAGATTTTTCGTTTAGGTGTATATTTTAGCATGATCATTCAAACAAAATAACAAAAAAGGCAAACGACACACAATTTTTATTTTTTTCTGTCTTCCTTTTTAGATGTAGATACCTAACTTAGGACCTTTTCTATGTAGATCGATTTCAACCGTGGACCGTTTGTAGTAAATCGCGGCAGGATTTTTTTTGCGTACGGGATCTTCAACGCTCTGCTTAGCGCGTAGAATTGTAAATCGAACACTGTATTTTAGTTTACGCGCTGAGACTCGCTCGCGCTGCATAATGTTGTATTCTCAATGCTCCGTTCAACACCGAAGGTAGAAATTCCAGTACGCGAAAAAATCTCGCTGCGATTTTATTACGTCTGTGTGAATGTCGATTTAAAGCCGTGTTAAATTAATTTTGTTGATATGTTAAAACAAGCCAATCCAGTCTTCTAACGAGATTTTTTTTTCAAACAGAACTAAGATTTCAGCTTGTTTTTATCTTATTCTGTAGTTAGGATGCCTAAGGTCAAACACTTTTTATATTAGGTAAATTAATGACATAGGTGTGAATGTTGGATTATAAATAAGTAACGAAATGTTTGACATTTTGCAAAAGAACGTGTTTTTCCAATAAACCTGTCCAAGTAGGTAGGTATTTAGATTTAGAAGGACTACTTTGATGATTAAATAACTTCTTTGGTTTTTGCGCCAAGCAAGACTGATGAAAATAAGATTTCAACTTGAAGTTATTGATCCGTGGGGAAATTGCGTAACATACTAACAGTAGGAAAGGCCTTAATTTTGACAATTCAACGACATTTATTGCGTTATTTGCGTTGTTGAGCAGACAATTTTTTCGAATATAGGTATAACAGGTAAAACGGGCTGTTGTCCGCAACTCTACGTCAAAGCGCGTATTTTGCGTACGGGTGGGAGAATCGGTCATTCGATCCACCCCAACTCTTCGAGAAAGGCCAGCAACGCCTTGGTGTTGCTGACAATCTCACGTAGGGTACCTGGGTCACCGAAGTATTTTGCCAAGTAATTAGCGACCACCGGGCAGTTTAACACCACATGAGCCGCTGTCTCGTCGTCTTCCATGTAGGGCCTGCACAGCGGAACATCTGTTACTCCTATGACAAAGAGATGTTTGTTAAATGACCCATGAGCCAGTTTACGTAATTTTCCGAACAAATGAAGCAATAAATTAACAATAACTTTCAACATGATTTAGATTCTGAAAAAAAGCGTGTTACACAATAAGGTTGCAGTATTTTCTCGATTCATAAAAGGCTTATTATGGTCTTTAACCCTGTAATGTTTCATTTTTGAAGATTGCTTTGATTATGTACAAAATAACCAAATATTGAGTCGAGATTCCAACTTTGTCCAAAAGTAAGCTACTCGTACCTTGAATAAAAATAAGTCTTCGAAAAAAGTTATGGTCCCTTCGTCGTCTTTATTCATACTACTGCCAAAGCACCTGCCCGCATTCTAAACAGGAGCCACTCATACACATGTCATTTACCAATAATTCCAAAAACGTCCAACTGTACAATAAAGCCTGCATGCACATTACTGCGCGCCATCACGCATTATGCGCAGGCGCATAGTTCCTAGAATCAAGCGCGCGCGGCGACATGCGACCAGTTCCTCAAATTGCGTTACGTCGCGTCGCTAATAGATGATGTGATGACTGTGTGTCCATGTGGGAATTGGTTGTTGTGGCTGATGGCTGTGCACACAATGTTTTGTGGTAAGCAACCACATTTGATGAAATCATCGAGCGATGCTTGACGTTCGCCAACAATCTTTAAAAAAACTGCCATATTTTTTGTTGAGGGGTGGAAAATCCTCATAGATGTCCTTCGTCCTGTCAGGCTCTTACTAACTAGAAACCACCCCGGTGTCCCTTCCCACATTTCGACCGAGGATCATGGGAAATTGTGCATCTTCCACGATCCCCGGCTAGTAGATTGGTAGCTTACCTCAACATAGTTGGGAAAAGGCTAGGCAGATGTTGTGACCAAAATTTTTGAATTTCGACCGCTTATAAGATCTAGTAAAAGTTGCATCTGAGAAAGAATGTTCCAAAACAATGACGATAGCTCTGGCTCATTAACCTAATAAATTGCCATTAATTACTTAAGTCTCCAGTCTCCGACCCACCCTTTTAAGCCTCATCATCGGCTCCTCAATCAATAAACGTAACCCTCTTAACAAAGGCTATAAATTAAAAGCTTTTCGGCGTTAACACATTCTTTTATTAATGGCTGAAAAAAAATACAAAATGGATGCTTTAGGTTGCGTACAGATCTAGACAGAAACTGTTTTTGAGTCAGAGTATCGATCTATGAAAACAATATAAGTGCAACAAGACAGTCTGTCCCACCGAGGACTATCTACTATTTTCTCGCGCAAGAAATGTGAAGTAAGTGGGACACACAGAAAGTTTTGCGAAAATTAAATAAAATGCCTCTATACAAAGTTTCATGCGCCTGGACCACTTTTCGAAACACTTTTTCCAGTCTGCCGCAGACACCTCATTTATAGCCTGTTCAAACGCTGACAGCGCATCTTCCGGCAACGAAAATTGTATCCTTTTGAGCAGATTTTTTATTTTCGGGAATAAGAAGAAGCCACACGGTGCTAGGTAAGGGCTGTAAGGAGGATGACCCAGGAGTTTGACCAGCGTGCTGTCCAGGAAGTCCCTCGTTTTGAGAGCGGTGTGCGAAGGCGCGTTTTCGTGGTGGAGCATTAGCCCGCGGAGCCCTGTGTTTGGTCACTTGATGCTTACAGCAGAGAAAACTTCTGCCAGGCATTTGGTAGTTTACCATTCAGCGTAATATAGAGAAATTTTGAAATTGGAACGTTCCCATTTTTTATTTACAAATAATGATACTTTCAAAATAGATTATAACTGGCCAGTCTCTCATACATAAAAACTTTTTTTCGCAAAACTTTCTGAGTGGACTGGTAGATGTAGGTCCCATGTCACTAACAGAGATGCATTTATATTAATAGTTTGTCGCTCATTGTTCTCACTGCCGACGAGAACGCTCTCTCCACTAGTTTATTGTAACACCAAGAGTTATCAAAGAAAATACTGGTTCAGAGACGATTGTTTGGCGGGCAGAACACTCGCTGAGAGACTCTGGTTTAGTATATACGCATACCAGCAAGGGACTGGGTCACTCGCTCGTAGCCCAGCGACGAAACTTCACTGCTCGTTGCCCGCCAACTTGTGTCGAGTGTCTAGCTTACTCGCTTCTCGCTTACCGTCGACTAAGACTACGCGACACCTAATTGTCAAAGTTAACAAAAGCGCACTGTTGTATTTTCAACGCTTAGCTCCGCGACTACGGTTGAAAATCGAAGTGCAACAGTTTTAAGCGTAGTGTTGTGAAATCGGGCATAAGTTTCCATTGTGATCAAAAGCCACATATGTGGTCTTAAATGTTAATCAACCATGGTCCTTAAGACCCCTTCGACGTATTTAGTGTTTACGATCATATTCTCCTTTGTTTCTATAAATGGGCGTACGTGTTCATGAATTTAGATGGACCCGATATAGGATTTTGAATTTGTAATTAGAAGCTGTCTTTTGTTTTCGTTTTTTGTTAACTCTGCCAGATAAGAGGACTTTGACGTGTTTAAAAAGATTTTAGAGGTAAGGTTTTAAGTAATTTTCTGTGGCCAATGTTACAGTTAGATTTGGCAAGGAGATTCTGATAATTCGAAATCTGGAAACTGGAGCAAATTAACGAGATTTCTGCAAATGCGTACCTATGTTGTGTTGTGTTGACGATTTTTTATCTTGATATATTTTTCGGGACCGCTCTGGATTGTTCTACAACTGAATTCCAGTACCTACTTATTCCCCATTTTATTACCTAGTTCATATAAACGAGACCATTCTATGTTACAATTTCACAAATAAATTATCCACCAACCGCCAACATTTGAAGCTACAACAACCGTTCAAAAACTCGTCAATGTTAAGAAACGTTTTGTTAAAACTCAGCAACAGTTTGTTATGTTGTTTCCCAAGAATTTAACTGTACTGCAGTCGTAATGGTGGTTCACATGATAACAGCAAACGGTGTGTCGTCGACATGTTGGACTCGTGAATTGAATTTTATTGGACCTGTTATGATGATGGGGATTGTAGATAGTCGAGGGAATTTTTCGCATGGACACTTGTCCAAGCGAAATTTACTACCTACACCTATTGTGTCTTTTTTAGATGGGTACTGATGTAATTTATCCCATGGGTTGTGTGGATAGACGATTATGATTTGAAAGAGGAAAACGAAAAATAGCGATATCGGTTTTTGGACTCTGCTATATTCGGCTTGGTAAAAAGATTCGGACGACTAAGTTCTTTAAGGTTCTTTTTTCTACTTGGGTTATGCAAAGTTAGAACTTAAATTTTGAGGTTTTGTAAGTGCTCAAGTTGATTTAACAGGCCGTACCCGATTTTTTCCGATTTCGCTGATTTATGCGATTTTTAGACGCGATTTTATAATAAAAATATTTAATTTTAATGCACCACAATAAAAAATAAGCTCATTCATCATATAATAATTGAAACGATCTTTCGTTTTGTGAATTAAAACGTGGAAATGTGCTATTTTAACTGTAAAAGTATGTCTTTAACATCAAGTAAATCAGCGAAATCAACATAATTTAAAGTAAAATAAAATATATTGAATGATGGAAAAGTAAATGAAGATTCCATTGGACGAGCTTTTGAATTCAAATGCTTTTTACGTTTTCTGACTCAAATTGTTGATAAATGCGATACGGGCAAGCGAATAAAATCATAAAATCTTAACAATTCTCGCAAGCTATTAATAAAAATTAATCACATAATGACTAGTGTAGATGACTAACTTCTCGTAAGCATATTGACACCACAGCGATAGTACATCACATACAAGGAATAGTAATGTCACCTGTGCATGAGTCAGAGTGACGCAAAAGAATGTTGCGTTTGCGCAGATTTAATCGATAATGGGCATGGAGTCATTGTCTTTTCATTGTATGGTCAATATTGCCGGTTCTGGCAATTTTGGAAGTTGAATAATTAACTGTCATTTTGGAAAAGGGATTTCCTTGACGTTTGTCGATGTTGACAATACATTATTGTTGGTCTTTCGTTGGATTAGGTACAGGCGACTGCACGTCAACTAAATCGTCGTGGTAACTAAATCAGTATAGGCTGGTCTCGTTTTCTATTGAAACTCCGTTCTAAGTGTTCCTACTGACTTATGGTCGACTATACTAATTTCGAGATATTTCTGTTGATATTTTTTTTTAATATTTTTTTTTGGGTGGGAAATCATCAAATAACTTCTCCCGCTCTGGGTGGAGCAGGAGGGCGTGTCAGACTTTTACTGACTAAAACCCACCCGTGTTCCTTCAGTAGCCCTTAAGCCAGGGGCTGTGGTGTCTCTTTCGAACAAACCCGCACCCCTGGCAGGCATCGACCCTTGCGGGTCCCATCACTTTTTGTGCTGACATCTCTTTGAGGCGCGCGTGGAACACAACGCGCCGTCGACTTGGGCTTGGTCCTTACCGGACAGCGAGCTACCCATTACTCGCCGTCCGCAAGCCCATGCCTACGGTGGCCGGAAATCGGCCTGGGATTCCCGACGCCCAGGGCGTCTCCGTATCCTGCGGCGGCTGGGGTCGCGAGGGCGCATATGCTGCCTCTCCCTCACGTGCGCCGCCTCCCTCTTCGCGAGCATCACTGCTTCGCTGAAGGAGGTGACGGCTCCCCATGCCCTCTCGCTCCGTACCATGGCCTGGACCAGGGACGGACGCGAGAGATCGCCGCCGCCGATCGCCTCCACGAGGACACGGCGGTGCTCCGCCCAAGCAGGGCAGACCGCCACCGTGTGCTCCACCGTGTCCTCAGGGCGATCTTCGCAGTGGAAACACCCGGGCGTTTCCTCCCGCCCTATCCGAAACAGGAACCTCCCGAAACAACCGTGTCCGGTGAGGACCTGCGTCAGGCGGAAGGTGAGGACGCCATGCCGCCTCTCAAACCACTCCTCAAAGAGGGGACTTACAGCCGCAATCGTGGCGTGCCCATTTCTGTTGATATTAGAAATGCAGTTATGAATCCTAGGTCATTCACTCCCTAAAATGATTGATCTAATGATATATAAGGTCTACGACCTTTAAATCACAAAGGATATCAATACTTGCAACACTAAAACAAAAAACAAAAAACAAACGTCACGACTTTGACAGTTGCATTCAACTCCAGCTATTTTTTTTTTCTATCAACCTGCCAGTGATGTTCCGACTTTTTTATTTATCTGACAAACCGTAACTAAAGCCGTTACATAAAAAAGTAACAATCGTAATTCTCAATCGGTTAATCCACATTTTTCTAGCAAATGGTTAGCAAAAAGTTCAACCGTTATCAAAACAATGCTCGGGCTGTCAGTGTGGTCTTATTGCCCCCGTTAGAACTAACCCTTTGTATGCAGATGTGATGACAGGGGTACAATGGTACCGATTAAATTATTCTTTTTTCAAACGCCTACTGGTGTTTTGGAGAATGTTGAACAACTTTTTTTCGGGAAGAAAAAAGTTTGACATGTGTTTGTGAACTTTTTTCTATGTCTTGCGTGGTTTTTGTTTGTATTATTGATACTGGCATGATACTTTGAGAAATATGTGGGCCGGAGTATTTAGTCGGAGAAAATGAAAACAACAGTGAATCACGTTCAAGCATGAATTAAAACAACAAAATATCGGAAATATGTAGTTTGGCTATTGTTTCTTCTGGTGTGATTAAAATAAAATAAAAGGTTTAAAAACGATAACTTTACTGAATCCACTACCTAAAGATTTTCCGTGCTTGGAGTTTTTCTTGTTTTAATTTTCTTTCTCCGGCAGTTTACGCCATTCCAAACCCTCTGGTTTTTAACTTCGGTATCGCAAGACTTTAAATAAAAAGAACCTATTTCTTTGTTACAGTAACAAGCCGACAATGTGACGGGTCGCGGTAGTTTCCCGCCGAAACGTGATCGTGCACCATCTTGATTTTATCAAAAACAACTGTTGCCAGGTGAGAGAATAAAACACTACTATTTGTTCAGAATTAATTTATTACTTACGTTTTATTATGTCTTCGCTTTCAATCGGACAAGAATAAGAATAAACCGTCTCGTCCACACCTAAAAAAAATAAGACCAGACATTTTTCCTAAGTCCATAAAAGGCAGATAATCGTTGAGTATCTCGCTAATGTTGCCATTTCCTTTAATTACGAACATAATGCGTTCAGGCTGCATCTACGTGAGGATTCGCAGCTTCTACAAATTGCATGAATCGTTCGCCTATTAGATTTATTGGACGGGTACTGCTATGTTTTTATAACTTAACAGCTTAGGAAATGACTGTATTCAATGCAATAAGAGGTAGAGAAAATCTCTTTACTGTTTTTGTGCGAGAAATTGAAGATTCCTCTTGAGAGATTGAACTTTTTGATTGCTTAAATAATTACGGTATAGAACACTATTAACAGTATCTTTAAAAATAAGGTTACCTTCTGATCTGAGGATTCTTTTTTACATAGGTACTTACATCAAAATATGTATCTACGTTACATAACGAAAAACATCTATTTCTGTTCTTTTCTTACTTCTTCGAACTTGCTAAACAAACCTTCCCGTAAAAACGATAACACAAATATTTTTTTCATAACTTTCGTCCCATAACTTGGCACTACCAACCTAACAAAAAGAAGTCGTGTGCAATTTAAAATATATGTCCCTAGTCCTAGGATTTATTGAGACAACACAACAAGTAACAATGCAGACTCTTCCTCGTGTTTAGCTTTTATTTAACTTGGTACATCTACTATTGTTTTACGGTGAAATAAGGAATGCACGCTGCGAATAGAAAATGCGAATGTATTTAAATTTTTAATAATATTAACCGTTGGATTGTGGTTTCCGGTATATCAACTATAGTGTTGCATAGTCTAGGCTAGGTATGAAAGGGTGGTATATAGGCTAGCTAAGTGAAGTTTAACGCCTTTAAAAAACACAATGGGATACCTATTATCATGATTTTTATAAATTATAATGTGTATGTAAGTTCATTCGTGGATCGTTGACAGTCGTTACGGGTCGTCAGAAGCCCGAAAGTCTGCCAGCCAATCTTACCAAGGGGTATCGTGTTACCCAGAAACTGGGTTGTGGAGGTCAGATACAATGGAAGCCGACTCCAAAATAGTTGGGAAAAGGCTATGTACATGATGATGTAGGTATCTACGGAATCTTTTAATTTTTCTTTTATTTTCTGTTAAAACGTCATCAGTGATGTATTGTTCTAACGTGCTTTTGACGTCAACATTTTAGAACTGAAGTAGGATATGCCTATTGCCAGACAGTAAATTAAAAATACCTATATTTCAGACACCAATCCACATGGTCTTCACATGATCTGACAAAGATTATGTCTGCACTTTAAAAGAGACTGTGACCTCTGAGTTTGTTTCGGCCTTTCTTCTCAGAGTAGTCAGATAGGAAACGCCGACCTCATCTAGTTAGAAAAATATGATTGACGTGTAAAAGTGTTTGTATAAACCTACTTAAAGAAATAAAATCATTTATCGTTTATCATGAGAGCACACTGTGGTGTGTAGTCATGGTAGTTGGAGCTTTGACTCCCAACCACCATGACTGCAAGTCATAATATAATATACCTAAATAGACCGGTTACATGAGAACGTCACTAGTATTGTCATTTCAAATCGATTAAATTGTTGAACATCTACAATTCAAACGTCTCTCATTTTGTTTGTCGCTTCTTCTTTCTAGTTTCCCTTTCATCAATTCCGAACCAACTATTTCTGTGTTCCCTTTCACACATTGTTACGTGTTTGGTTTCGTTCCTTTCTGTATTGTGCTAGATATCTGAAATCTGCTCGTTAGCCGCGACACCTCAATAGGCAAGCCTTGAAGATGTGCGTATAAGATTGCCTCAGCCTATACGTTCGGATCACTGTTTAAGGTTCGCCCTTTCTGGGTAAACAAAGTGTTGCCCGGTCCTATCGGGGAATGAATTGTTGGTATTGCGGAGAAGACACCTTATTCGTGGGTTTATCTAATTAGTGTTCGTTGGCTAGTTCGCTGGTTGAGCTCAGTCGGGAAAAGTTTCTGGAACAATAAACTTAATTAAAACCTAATTTGGAATCGGGAAATGAGAATTTAGGGTGTAGTTCAAAAAGGCGAAGCTCGCTTACTTCCACTAGTTCTATGGGAGAGTGGTTGACAGTTCTCTGCTAGTGCTGTACAGTTTTGTGAGTGACGCACTCACAATTCCTAAAACTTTATACGATTTTTGTTTGTGTATGTTTAAGTGACACGAGACGTCGATTCTATTCTATTATATTTTTTATTGTGGCAAGCAAAGCCAATGTCGATTATTCTGCCAATGTCTAAAGTGCATTGGAAAAGCATGTGTTTTTTTTTTTGAGAAAAAACTGGATATCTTCGATGATAAAGTTGGGCTTAATGTTGATCTTGTGGGGTTAGTATTGGAGAGACGTCGATAGTTTGTATGTTTGTTACTTAATCACGAAAAAAATCTGAGCGGATTTGGATAAAATTTGACACACAGATAGATTTTAGCCTGGATTAACACATATAATACTTTTTATTCAGGAAGTACATTCCCGTGGGATAATTTTCGACTACCACACGGCCGAAGCCACTGGCAAAAGCTAGTAAATAAACAAATGACTGTGCTTTTTGCCTAAAAAGTTGTTCTTTAAAACTTTCCCTCTGGTTTTTGGATTTTTCCTAAGACAGAGAGACTAGATACAGTGTTGGAGAAATCCGTGCGTTTTCAGACACTGATCTCGTATGCAAACACGAAGGACCAACGTAATCTTTACACTACAAGATGCCTATGACGTTTTTCTAGCTGTAAGTACCTATTAGAAGCAGTAAAATCACTTTAATACATTCTTGTAAAAACTTCTCATTTCAAAACCACGTTTCACGTCTGCCTTGAAAATCTCGAGACATGTCTGCCAACATGATTTTCGCCAAAAAAGCAAAACCACAAACATGAGTGATTGTTGGGCCCTTGTTCTTGTACCCTAATTGATTTCGGACCCGAAAACGATGCAATAAATAACGTTTTTGTGACTAAGGCCATATTTTTCGTCGAGATGGTTTAAGAATAAGGTTGGTTTGCAGGTTTTGGTAGAGTTCCATCGGAAAAATATTACAAATTCCGATCGGATTTCATTTTTGAAAATGGAATTTGCAATCTAGGAGATTCGTTTTTGAAAACGTTATTATTTGTACATTACCTACTTAAAAGTTAATTGGTTATTGTTTTAATATTTATTTAACCATTTATGTACACACATATAAACAGACAAGAAGAAAGTAATACAAAAATATTTACACGCTTATTACTACAGAAATCTCTTCAAGCACATCTGCGGTAGGAGAGAAGATAAAAAGAGATGTAGACAACGTGTGTAAGTAGAAGAGAAAACATAAAACCTAAAATTATACCTACCTACTCTAATTTATCTTCTATCTGATTATCTGATACCAATGGCGAGATTCACAAATCGAAATGTGACTTTACTTTGCTAAAAGTAAGTTTCATAAAAATATGAACATTAATTTTGTCTGCATGATGTATGTAACGCTTACTTTTCTTAGGCAGGTACGAGCTGTGAATATCACATTAGATAGAATAGAACCCATTTCAATAATTGTAGAACTTTAAAACCTTTTCATGGAAGCCAAAACATCCCTTTACATTCAAGTTCAATACTAAGTATAGTGTGTCTACAGCCCTTTATATGTACTAAGTGGAAGCAAAGTGGAGGACACACGTTTAGCATACAAATTTTATTCATAAGAGATGAGAAATTGATATTCATCATTTAAATAATAACAGTCATTTTTGAAACAAGAATCATTTATAATTTTAACGCAAATAAATCATGCAAGCCGAAAATAACTGATTTATGGCTGGAACTGATTTATCAACTTGTTAGGTTACATTCACTGCTGAAACTGACCTTCCAGTGGCTGATAATCGCCATGTTTGAAAGATAGACTGGTTCAAGTGGTAATTAAATAAGAAACTAGCTTTTGCCAGCGGCTTTGCCCGCGCGGAACTTTCATCCCCTATTTAACTCCCTTAGGCGAAGAATTTCGAAAAGTCCTTCCTTATTCCTTGTCTACATCATAAAGGGAACCTCTGTGCAAAATTTCAGCTTTCTAGGTCCAAGGGTTCGGGCTGGGCGTTGATGAGTCAGTCACTCAGTCAGCACCTTTTCTTTTTGAAATAACGGAAAACTTCTTAAGTCTCATTGGATATTGATTGGTTTCTTGCCGGCTCTTCTCCATAGGAAGCGACAATTTGGAACCGTGCACCTAGCTTCTGACGTTTCATAAGTGCCCATACAGGTTTATATGAAACAAAAATATTTTGATTTTGATGCAGCTGACCAGTAATATACATGGAGCTGATGTTAAGGATACATTTTCAGTGTTGTTTGGAAGAGACCTGACGGTTCTGGACGACGCGAAACCTGTTACCACGCATTCAGTGCATGATCCTGTACTCTCAACGTTGTTGCTGTTCCTTACATTTTTAAAGGCATAGGTTGGTTTGGTATGGATTCGCCAAAGATCAACCGAACTCCATAACAACAGGTGGTCACGGGCAACAGACTGTAGACAGTCAAAATTGGCTTTACCAATTGCACACCCGCGATTAACCAAAAAACTGCTTAGCCTGAATAGAAACAACCTTAGAATAATCATAGGAACAATTACGGGTCATAACCCCCTTAACAAACATCTCTATAATATAGGCGCCACAGACAGCCCGCTTTGCAGGGGCTGCCTTGACGCCGAGGAATCAGCCGCCCACGTCATCCTGGAATGCGAGGCCGTGGCTTCTCAACGAAAAGAAATCCTCGGAACAGTGAGGTCGCTCCGCGAAGTCTGTGAAGCTCCCAGGAAGCTTCTGTGCTTTTGGGCGGAGCTAGGCTGGCTTTGTTAGCCACTTGCGGAAAAGGGAGTCCCCATCATCATCATCATCATCATAAAAGGCATAGGTTTTTCAATTCATAACCGACGAAACAAATCTAGGCTACCCTGAATTCAGGTTTACAGTTTGTACGTCAATAAGATGACGTCATCTGCATAAGTGCAAATTGCGTGCACCACCGTTTATAAGACGGGCAGTAAAAGTAAAATTCTTTGACGCAATCGCCATCAAAACATGTTACACTTAAGGATTCCTTTCTTTTTACCGCTCCCGGTCTTCCAAATTGGGTCCCACTAATGAAGTGGAAAAACTCGACAGGGCAGGACAACTGACCTTGGAGCCAAATATAGACTTATGAGTTAAAACGAGAGAGCTTTTTATTTCACTCTGATTTATTTTAAATGCAAGTAGATTTTAATCGTACTTTTGAATGTTTATTTTTGGATAATAAACACGTGTTTTTAGTACGTTATTAAAATACGTTTAGATAGCATCTTGAACCTCGTTTTTGGCGGAATGGCTGGCGTATAAATTGTCTTTTCTTTCTTTTTTATTGAGCTGTCTTTCGTTTAAGGCTTCAGCAGACAAACGTGACGCGACAGGGCAATGCGATTCTTGTAAAACATTTTTTATGAAAACTTCTTGAGAATTGTTCTACCAGAAGCGCACCTGTTCGCAGGAGCTTTTATAAATACTGCAGGATTTTTTAAGGCGACGATAGTTGACAGCTACCTACTGCGATGCACTGCCGCCCGTCGCTCGCAAGAGACCCCGCCTCAACGCGCATCAAGTTTTTCGAAAAACAACCCATGTTGATTTATCAAACACAATTCAAAGAAAAACCGTATACTAAATTTTGGGTGATTAAATTGTCTTTTAGATGGTGAAAGTTTCATGGAAATAGACCCGAAGTTTTTGCGTGATTATCGTTTTTATGTCCGCGATAGACATTACTTTACCAATTAATTACATTATGTTACAAAATATTATTTAAAATATTCACATATCAAACGATGAAGAAAATTGTCTAGTTTCACATATTTTTTTTTCAAATACATAAGACAAGCCGTTTAGACGTGATCTTCAATAAAAAGTCCTTAAAAGTCGGCTGTCTGTCTTCGTAATATGATATGGTGTGTTCGTACCCTTTACCAGGTTGTAATAGTTATGCTTTGACCGAGTTCTTCTATATTGGAGACTACATATTTAGTGATGCTCTGTGAGACCATATTTTAAATTATAACAGTGCACTGTAATGTCTTTAAAGGGCCAATTTGGGGACTATGATTGTTTTGTATATTTTCTGTCTTCTATAATTCTTATATAAAATATTTAACACCACTAACTATTTAAACTAGGTACTAAATTAAATTACTAACTATGTAACTATATAAATAAATACTCAAACAAAAGTACACTCAGGTGTCAAGTACTTAACTCGTCCGCACTGTCAGGCGGAAACGTGACCAGAACTCTGGCAGCATTGCCACGTTGAATGGTCACGCTAATTATTTGGCCAAAGAATAACCCAAGTCACGTCAAGTGTCGCCTAGTCGACGAGAAATTTCTTTAAAAAGAAATCTTTATTTATTTATTTTTGTTGTAAGTTACAATCTGGTTGAAATGTCAGAGAAAATCTAGACGTTTAATACAAAGTATATGCACCACTCAAAATATATCGCGGCCATTTTTTTTTGGCGTCTCTCGTACGTCATTATGAAGGTGGCTAGCTGATAAAGAACATTGTAAGTAAGTATCACACTGGCACCGACATAACATAACTCTCACTTATCAAGCTTTATCCGTTTCAATGTCTATAATTATGCAATAACTTCAATACTATTCGAGGCAGCTCGTTACTCGTTATCTACCATCTTAAGGCTTGCAGTAACAAATCTATATCTTTGAAATTACGACCGATGTCGAAATGTAAGGCCTTGTGAATGCAGCTATTAATGTAGCCAATTAATTAAGTACAGATGGGAAGATACAGGGTGTTGCTTTTAGACTTCCGGACACGATTTTTTTCACGGTTTTTGGATGTTTTTATTAAGGTTGATTGTTGATATAAATTGGCCTTGCCACGATTATTCCGTGGATGGGTGACCATCTTTACATACCTGTGCCCGTTAAGCAGTTGGCTCCGTCTGTCATTTGTGGATCTTTGACAGTCGTTACGGGTCGTGGAAGCCTGAAACTCTGACAATCAGTCTTGGGTATCGTATTACCCATTGTAACTTGGTTGTGGAAGTCAGATATGCAGTCGCTTCGTGTAAAATACTGGTACCCGGTTGGACTAGAAGCTGACCCCAAAATACTAGGGAAAAGGTTAGGCAGATAATGATGATGATATAATTTGGGCGGTGTATGAGATTCATGGTCGATCTTTTCCGGTACTCTTTAGACCAATTTAGGCATCAGTATGGAAAGATTCTTCTTTCAGATAAACAATTTGTAGCGTTTCCGTACACTTTGCCCTTTTACCAGGGTTTCTGCTGATTTAGAAAAAGATTTAGGTATGATTGCCTCGTTGATCTAGAGGTAGCAAGCGCAACTTCTAAGCACGAGGTCCTGGTTTTGATTCCCGGGCTGGGAAAAGTGTTATTGTGTTTTTATATCTAGAATTTTTCAGTAGCAGTTCGGAGTCCTGATTTATGCTTGGTTTATGGCAATAGGCTCGCCTCTATTACATAGGACTTAAACATAACTGGCGAAATGTGGGTGTTCTATAGGTAGACCTCTGCCCGACCCTTTGGGGAAACAAGGCGTGATGTTATGTTATATATTTAGGTACATAACTATGCTAGATATTACAGGAACATTCCTGTAATATCTCTGTAAGTGATTACAATGTATGCAGACAAAACTGAGGTGTTGTTAGCCTGGTATCGAAATGGTACTAAAAACTAATTCGATTTATTTTTAAGTTCAATCTAATTTAATCTAATTGGCAAGTTTGAAATACAAAACCGACCGTCATAATGCGACCTTATATTTTATTTTACGGATTAATTATTTCAAAAATAATTGACAAGCCGCAAACGGACATACAACAAACATTAATTGGCGTCCGAATGTGGGGCGCTGTGCTAACGCAAGGACAACGCGAGTTTGCGCAGATGTTTGGGTAAGTTCGGCAATGATCGGATAAGTTCGGATGTTGTTTACGCTTACTTTGTACAGCAATTGTGTAAATGACATGAATATAGTTGGATGGACTATGTATAATGTCAATAATGGGAATTGGGTTTGTATTTATTTTCACTTCCTTTAGCACGCAGATGTTTTAATGTAACCGTTGTTGAGTTTCTGGGTTCGTTTTATTTTTCTTTTTAATATATTACACTCGTACTTAAATATATTATATAATATACTTACTTAAAATATATAAAAAAATATTTCAGGCGAAACCCATATTACAAATTGAAATGAAATAAAATTTCACAATGCTAGTTACCCGCCAACCCGCTTGCCAAGCGTGGCGATTATGGCAAGCCCCTCCAAATTGGGGGAGGCCTATGTCCAGCAGTGGACGTCTTCCGGCTGAAATGATGATGATGATGAATGCTAGTTACCACAGAATAGAATACAATGTCATTAGGAGAATAAGAATTTAAAATATAGAATTGGAATAATATATCAGTAGTGACAAATTTGAGGCAAGAACTTGACTTAACAAAAGGTATTCCGTATGAATACATAATTATAGATAATTATAGTGAGCAGTGGGGGCCCAATGGTAACGGCCGCGACTTACTAGTTGTGGGTCGTGCGTTCGAACCCAGCCAGGCACATTACTTTGTGTAAATAATTTCATCACCACTGCTCGCAAACGGTGAAGGAAAACATCGTGAGGACACCGGCAATATCCTAGAACCAAAAATTTGAAGACATGTGACATCTAACCAACCCGCACTGGGCCCGCATGGTGGATTACGGCCCACTCCCTCTCACGGAGAGGAGGCCTGTGTCCCAGCAGTGGGAACGTTATAGGCTGAGTAGGAAAATAATTATATGTTTAAGTCTCAATGAAGGAAATAATATCTTATGGAATCCAATGGCAACATGCCAATGGAATCCCTATTTATAGCTACACCACGACACGAATAACACTTTAGCTTCACATTTTCCATACAGAATTCAATCAATAAAGTTAATATGCAAATGTCTTCATTATACAAATACTTATTGAAGAAAATGGATACATTCATAGTTAAGACGTAGACTCGATAGGTACAATTTGATTGGCCTGCATGTATCTAAATCAATGAAGTTATTGCTACAAGTAGGTACAATCAACATGTTAATTCCGAACAATAAATTATGATCACAGTCTAAACTTAAACGCCTTTGAGCGTTAGATCGCTTTTCGAACCGACGAAAAAACGGAGGAGGTTACTCAATTCGACGCGTATATTTTTTTTTTTTTTTTTTTATGTATGACCACGCATAACTTTTTCCAGAGTAGTCCGATTTTGATAATTCTTTTTTTATTGGAAATGTTAAACCTCGAAGTTGGTCCCATATAAATTTCGAAGAAAAATTCCAACCCTAAGGGTAAGAAAACAGGGGATGATTGATTGTTTACTCACTTTTAATACTGAGTTGTGTATTAAATCAAAAATTAAGCATGTAGTAATTAGTAGATTATAGCCACAAAAATTATAAAATTAAAACTTTTTAATAAAAAAATTAAACCGCCGAAAAACCGAAAAATAAAAAATAATAAAATAGCTTTGTCCAACCCCAATAAATAAGTTCGGAAGTCGGTGACTTTGGATATGTATTTGATTATATGTCACCGCCTTCCGAACTTAGTTATTGGGGTTGGACAAAGCTAGTTTATTATTTTTTATTTTTCGGTTTTTCGGCGGTTTAATTTTTTTATTAAAAAGTTTTTTTGTACTTACATTTAGTAACGTGTTATTTTCTTTTTGTTAATAACTAGCTGCGCCCCGCGATTTCACTCGCATAAGTTTTGATCCCGTTTATATAAAAACCGTTTATACTACCTACCTTTCATTCAGGTACTCAAAATGACCAAACTAATCTCGAAGCATATGATTTTTTTTTTACTAATATAAAGTAGTAATTTACTTTGCCTGCTGACCACACTGGCACAAGTCAAGTAGGTACTAGTTACATTTGCAATAGTTAGTTACCTTGACATGCTACTAAGACTTGTTTACGTTGCATACCAGTCATTTATTAGTATTAGTCTCGACATCTGTCCTGCTTTGTACCTTGCGAGATGATTTGATGACGAGATGTTTGAATTGGAGTTTTTATTTCTTATTTGATAAATGTTTATAATATTTCTAAATTACATTTTTCGGGGCAAAAAAAGAAAGGGCATTTTTCGGGGCGAATAAGGAATATCATGTGTGGGGTGAAACTTGTGGGGCGAAGAATAAAGACTAAGTCAAATCATTTATTTTAAATAGGCAACATTTGCATTAAAATAGCATTGATTCAAGTCGCCCTTTCCAAGAGGGAGTTTAATATGGAGAATAATGGGCCAGAAACTCCACTGAAAAGACAATAATAGGATAGATATCCTACTATATAATCTATACTAATATTTTTAAAGAGGAAAAATTTGATTGTTTCTTTCCATTGAATAGGCTCCGAAACTACTGAACCGATTTGAAAAATTATTTCACTGTTGGGAAGCAACACTATCCCCGGGTGACATAGGCTATATTTTACCCTCGTATTCCCACGGGAACGGGAACTACGCAGGTGAAACCGCGGAGCGCTGCTAGTAATATTATAAATGTGAAAGTTTGTATGTTTGGATATTTAGATGTTTGTATGTTTTTTACTCAATAACGCAAAAACAGCTGAACGGATTTGCATGAAATTTGGCAAACAGATAGCATATAATTTGTATTAACATACTGGAAAAGTTTTTATCCAGTGCGCAAACTTTAACCATGAATTCAGCATATGATTCTAGACCCTCTAGCGCAGAAAATTTTCGCCGGTAATACAAAAAAATATCAGCTATTCCACACATTTTGACCGCGTAGGTATTGCACTTTTCTATGAAACAGCTGATATTTTTTTTTATAACAGGCAAAAAAATTCTGAATGATAGAATAATATGCTAAATTCATGGTTACAGTTTGCGCACTGGATAAAAACGTATCCTGTATAGGGTACTTTCTATCCCGGTAGTACATTCCCGTGGAATAATTTCCGACCTACACGCGGGCAAAGCCGCTGGGAAAAGCTAGTATTAAATATTTAATTCTTCTTCAGTAACTGCATTCGTCATGCATGAATTTAGTTTTTCTTTAAAATGGGTTATGTAATTTCGTCTTTGTCTTTTTCGTCATTTAATTTTGGTTGGATTATATTATTTGTGTGTTCCTTTTCTTCGTTATTCTCCGACTAACAATGATTGAGTTTTCAACCTTTGAGTTTCATATCTTGAAAATACAAGGTGGCATACATCGACGCGCCAACAGTAACCATGAATTCAGTACATATTTCTAGAACCCCAAGCGTGAAACTATTTTGTCGGTTATTTTGAAATAAAAATTCTATTCCATATATTTTGGGCGCGTAACCTATTGTGAATGTTCGATGTTGCTAAAATGGTGACACGGAAGAGTCTTGAGTCTCAAAAATGGCGTAATTCAAAAAAAAAAAAGTATCAATTTCCCATAAAAATCGATCAAGCCACACAAAAGCCTACACGCATCATTATCCACAGATTTGGCAACAAACATCCATCTCAAACATTACATAAGCACATCAACAAACACACAAGGAGGGCGATGCTGGCAAAAAGTGAAAGTTGCTGCAGCCAAAATATAATCGACGAGGCCTTACATTACCACCATCTCAATACCCACCTTATTAACGAGAGTTAGGGATTATTTTCGATTGGTGAGCCATGATATTTAACAAGTAATGTTAAGTAAGGCATTTTATAAGGCACTTGTCGTGGACTTATGTGCCTGTCAACCAGTTTTATATAGTCTGAAGGTTTAAAATTGTCGTTTCATATAAAGGTTGGTTGGGTCAAAATATGTAAAATGGAGCAGTCTTCTCCATTTAGGGCTTCAGCATTTTAAGTATATTATAATTTGGTTGCAGTTTGTCTTCCCATACTTCGCTGATAAAACGGGTAATTAGAAGAAAAAGGATGTAGTTTTTTTTAGTTTTCGGGGCAGTTACTATTCACCCGGGAGTGTTCTCTATACTTTGCAACTTTTTCGATAAGGTCTGGGGTGTAAAGTGTATGCGAAAATTGGTGTTTTCGCATTGAAAAATACATTAGAAAAGTGGTTGTTATTTCGTGTGGTAGCGGGCGTATAGATTAGCACCATCCCAATTCTTCCCGTCTAAGGAACTTACTAGAGAATGGGCAGCAAAGTTCTCTCTGCATATTACCACCTACACCATACTGTGATTGCATCCCTTTAGGGAAGGCCTCACAAGATAAGCAACAAAGTATGTGTTAATTTCTATTACAATATTATTACCAAAGAAACAGAGTCAACAAAGTGTTAAAACCTATAGATTTTTTACAGTGGTCAACCATGACTGTAAAGTTAACACACTGTCCACTTTATATTAATACTGTCAGTGACACAGACCACAACAAACACCAATAAAAACATTTTACGACGAGTTTTTATAACGTCAAAAAAAGTTAAGTCATCGTCGCAAATCCTGCATTCAAAATTTAACCTCAATCTCTTTGAGCTGGAGTACAATTTTGTTTGTAAAAATTAAGTCACTGTCAACTACTGAATACCACTGATACATTCAAAATTCAACTTCAAGTTCTACAACGTAGCGTATAATTTCGTTTGTGAGACTAAAATTAATAACATACAATGACATAAGTAATAATCAAATTGAAATCCGGTTTCTTATAATATTAGATACTTGAGATTTATTCGTAGTTTAGTCCCACGGACTAGGACAGTTTGAATTTAAATTGAAATTCTGCTTGCGTTTTAATTGCTTTCCATCGCTTCGTTAGTTATGGGAATTAATTTTAGATAGAGCCACTGCGGAAGACGCAGTGGCGTAACTAGGGTGGGGCAGACAGGGCAAGAGCTCTGGGCGCTTATCGAAGGGGACCAAAAACTCACCAATTATTAAATAATAATAAAAAACATCAATAAACCATTTCATACTGTTACCTACCTACTTATATTGCTTTTTTTTTGTATAACTATCGAAAGCTTCTACGCTAGGGGGTCTAGAATGATATGCTGAATTCATAGTTACAGTTAGCGCACTGGTTAAAAACGTATCCTGTATCTTAGAAATCTAAAGAGCTACTTTAATAAATTGTGCAGTACGAGAATGAAAGCGTATTTCCAAATCTGCCTATTTCTATTCAAATTGCAGCATTGCAAGCGATTTTTTTAGCAAATTGAAATTAATACCTTCGTTATTGAAGGCTATAATTGGTCAAGAAAGGTTATGTGACCTAGCTTTGCTCTGTGTAGATCGAGAAGATAATTAACGAAGGGCCGCAAATATAATGCATGTCCTAGGGGCCATTTTCTATTAGTACGCGCCCGGGAAGACGTTAGGCTTACTTTTGCATTTTTGTGTTTTTACCTACACACATACATACATACATTCGAGACTTCTTTCCATGGGGTTAAATAGAAAGAAACGATAGAACGCCAAGTCATATTTGTTCCGGTGGAGAATCGTAATTATTTTTCATCTCATAGTGAAACCGCTTTTTAGTATTTATATTCCATAATGCCAAAACATGTATTGTGTCATACAAGGCGCCTCATCATTATCATCATCGTTTTAGCTGAAAGTCGCCCCACTGCTGGACAAAGGCCTCGCCTAAGCGTTGCCTAAAGGCGAATAATTTTTTGGAAATATTAATTTTAAACTATCCTATTTAGGTTATTTGTAGTGGGCGGATCAGAATACAACTTTACCTTTCGCAGTATTTGCAACAATACAAGTTTATTTGCACTGTGATTGCTGTATAACTCCAAGTGAATAATTATTAAAGCGATTCGTTATCTCCATAGACACAATGCAACGACGTCGCCTACAGAAGCATAAAATGTAGCTATACTTCTGTGTATGCAAATTGCAAATGGTGATTAAGTGGCTTTAATTACAAACAAAGACATATCTGAATGTGTGCATATTATTTAAATAAATCCTAGTGTAAAAATAAATATCAACAAGATGATTCAAGTATTCATCAACATCATCATAATGATTATTATGCTTGCATTTTTAAAAGGGGGTACGTATTTCGAAGAGATGAAAGAAGTACTCAAGTAATTAATACCTATTTAAGAAAAAAAAAACAAAATGCAAAAAAAAATCATCTCATCTCAATTCTAATTCTAAATCTAGGTGTAAAGCTTTACACCTGCACCCTAACTGCGTAACTCACGATTAATCTGTTTCGTTTTCAAACGGATTGTTAAACCATTGCTTCACATGTTCAGAGAATGGGTCTGCTCAACAACGTAAATAACGCAATGAATATTGTTGAACTGTCAAAACGATACCGATTATGATAAATCGGGTGTTACGCAATTAGGGTGCTGGTTTCTGAATTGAGAACTTGTCAAACTCTAAAATAACATTATGTTATGACTCAAGAAAATCTTATGTTTTATATAAATTTTGGATTTCACGGGCTACATTAAGGAAATCACCTTAGGCAATGCCAAATTATAGTTTGACAAGTATTTAACTTCAAATTCTCAAGTTAGAAAATGTTGTTTCGGAGATATTCAATCTTGAGAACATTCGTGCATAAGTATATGGTCCTTCTAAAAAACTGTTCATTTTCTTTAAAGCTGAGTTTCTACTAAATCAAATCCTTGTCTCATAAGAAAACTCATAAGTACAGTCGCTAGCAGGTCAAGTTATCCCAAACTGTCAAATTTTCCCAATTGAACATAAACCTTATTCCTTTGCAATAAAGTTGAAAAACTATCAAAGAAATTTGACAGATTGGAGTAGCTTGATGTGCTGGCCTCTGTACCATGAAAAATTTAAACACAACTTGACATTCATCATCGTCTGACATATTTCTGCGAACCTAAAAAAGTTTTATAACTATTAAGATCTGCCATGATGATGCCAATTAATCAAAACGTCCAAGTTTTTCTTTTCGTGAGACTGAATATATTAAATTGTCTAGTTTGAATGGCTTCTTCTCGTCCAAATCGGGCGAATCGACATATTAAATAATATATCATTTTATATAGGCGACACATTGGTCGCAGAGCAGATGGCCGATGGGCCCGAAAGGTTCTGGAGTGGCGACCGCGTACCGGAAGACGTAGAGTGGGATGGCCTTCCACAAGGTGGACCGGTGACCTTGTGAAGGCCACGGGAATCCGCTGAATGCGGGAAGCACAAGATCGGTCGAAGAAAATGATGATCTGAAATGATGATGATGATGAGGTGACACGAACAAAGTTAATTTATTTGTGAGCGAATCGACAACCCCGTAAATACTTATTAGGCAATTGGCACGTTTTGATTGGTAAAGCACTTTACTGTTTTGAATTTTATGCAGTTATGAAAAAAGTGGCCTTGTTTTCATAACACCATAGCTAAGAACCTAAGTAACGCTATGCAAGTCATTTGAGTTTGATATGTAGGTAACTGTCAGTCTTATGATAATAGTGACAAGATAATTTTATCAATTTGCAAGCAGAAGTATTTATCCTATTATAAAGAAACAGCTTTCTTAGAGGGCAGTCTGGTAAAATAAAAATCGGTACATTTTAAAACACTTCTTCTCGTATTTAAGCATTAGTTGTCAATCGAACTGACCCTAAAGTTGATTGTCTCTTTGCTTAAAATCCCTTAAGTTAGAGCTTTTTAAGTGCCAAACGAATTACGAATTAAGGGACAGTAATCCCTACATTCGAGGTCCCTTGAGCCCATCCTATCTTTATGTAACTGGTCAGTACAGCAGTGGCCAGTAACCAGTATAAAACAGCTCTAAAACCAATGAAGCATTCTTATAAGGCACAAGATACGATCTTCCCTATCCGCCGGAAACTTAAGAAAAATGGGACTCAGTCCATAGCAAGGCAAACGTCAGTCAGAGCTATCCAATAGTCATACATATTAAAGCCGTCGACTGTACCGTAAGCTGCGCGTGAGTGCCTCCGTGGGAGAGTACAAGGCCTACAGGTCTAGCAGGGCTATAGATGTGCTAATTGAACCATTCATTCACCAGTCTTACGTTCAATTGAATGGAAACGCCAATTATGTGCAGACTGGTACTGAATTAGCAGGGTTTGGCTAAATATGTGGTTACATAAAATGTTAATGTTGTTGTATTTCTTTATTGGTAGTGGATGTGAAGTAAAATATGTATATGGGTTGGAATTTGCTATGTGCTTTGTAGGTTGATTCCCATGGGAAGAGGATGTCCGAGCCAGCAAGAGAATGCGTTCCTGATACCTAACAGTGTAAGAATTCTAGAAACGAATAAAGATCAAATTCGCAAAACACGTTGCATTTGTATGAAACTGACGGGTGTCAGAACGCCTTCTCTCAAACGGCCGAACTGTAAATGCCTGCCTGATTACTTCCTTCTTATTAAATTGTTTGTTTGTTGTGTTATGGAATATCACCGTAATTAATTATAGTTTATCACCATTTTAAAATCAAAACCAGTTTTCTTTGTCAATACCGTTGACAAAACGGCTATTTCTCGCTAGTTGTCCTATGTTATCTCCTTTCATATCCAATACATTATCACTCAACCAGTTACAACGGTAAAGCTCTAAGCTAAAAACCACATCATGATATCCTTGCTTATTTATTTAAATTCTCAAAACATATACACATGATTTGTGCATCATAAAAACGTTAAAATACACAAGTTCTGCAGAAACCAGTCGGACTCGCTTCGTTGCAGTCTGTGTTTTATTCCTTCATAAATTCGGTACTTAATGTATTTGTGAAATGATATTTGGCGAGAAGGTTCGTGATGTGAACGATATCAGGGTAAGGGTGAGAGCTAAGAGGCGCGGAGCGATTTTTGAAAACCTCTAATGGGTGTTTATGCATAGCTAAATAGGTGATTGATAGTCTTTTGCTTCTTCTCACTAAAAGATCTTATCTAGTTAATTTATGAGTGAAACAAAATACTTATTACGGGATATAATAACTATAATTAAGTGTTATTAATAGGACAGGATGCCTACAAAAAAATTAGAAACACAGTCAACTACAGTCTCTACAAAAACTTATCTCATTTAGTTAAAATATATAAATGTCTTCCGTTTGCTCCAAAAAGAAGTATTTTATAATTTATTTAAGAGTCAGTGTAACCGTTATAATTAAGATACAAATCTTACCGTCCTAAATCACTGGTGAAAACCTACACGCATATAGTAAAGGTTTATTTCGTATGAACTTGTGAAGTTACATTTTATTCTTGCAACTATTATTTAAGAATATTACGCTAATTTATGAGTTTGCTATCCTTGTTTCACATTTAAAACCTACTTACTATGACTCGTCGTCTTGAGATTCTTGAGTCTATACAATTATAAATATCATTTTGCTTGACAAGTCTACCGGAAATTAAACCAAATTCATCGCTCATCACTATAGTCTTACCCTTACAACAAAAATTACACTCAATAATGAAGGAGTAGGATTCAAAGCCCTATATTTGGAGGCAGGGGGCGTCAATGCGATACGCCATTGCATTAAGTTTGCTCAGAAAATATTAGTCCGTTCGTAACACGCCAGTTTTTGCGAATTAAATGTAAATATGCATGATTTCATCTTGTGAGAAGATTGGTGGTCGGTTTCTTCGAGTTTCTGTATCTGTAATCGAATCGAAAGCAGCTTCATCTGTAATTCGCTTTTTCTGCCAGTAAATAATATACCTATATTAACATATCATTCGGAATCGTCTGTGGATATGACCATCTTTACTTACCAAATCCCCTCCGGTCCTCGGATAGCACCGTAGGCATAAATATTTGACAGTCGTTGCGGATCGTCAGAAGCCCGAAAGTATGACAACCAGTCTTACAAAGAGGTATCGTGTTACCCAGTAACTGGGTTGTGGAGGTCAGATAGGCAGTCGCTGCAAGTAAAATACTGGTATTCAGCTACATCTGGTTAGACTGGTAGCAGACCTCCACATAGTTGGGAAAAGGCTAGGCAGATGATGATGAACATTTGGAATTGTTAGCACCTAAGTATTTAATTATCCACTTATCTATAATATAACTTAACTTCCTAAGTAAAGCGTGATATTTTCTGTTACAAAAATAGTTACTTAATCAGTCAGTTAGTAGCTTATCTCTTCCATCTATCTACCTAACAGATTTCTGAAGTTACTATTTATTTATTTATAAAGGACGAAACCAGTTACATGTTAAAAAATACAGAGAAATACCTATCCTATTTATCCTAAAATTTAACAAACATGTAACCCACACCATTGTCCACGTTTTAACTAAAGATTAAAATAAGTTTTGAAAACAAGTTAAATGTAAAGTGAAGTAAAACAAATAAAATGAAAATAAAACAATAGTCGATGCCACAGTATTGTTATGTTATTTAGCTTAATAGGGTATTTTCCGATTTGATAAAAACTATTTTAATTTGAAGAATGGGACGATATATTTAACAGAAAAATAAACATAAATTTATTAATACACATTTTCTCAATTAAAAACGATTAAAATCTAATTTATTTTTCGTTGTTTTAAATTTACCGCCAAAACGCTCCTTACGATGACTTTTATCACGTGATATATGACGTCAACTCTGTTTATACGACACCGGTACAAATAGGTTAGTTTGGCGCAGTTTTAGAAGTATTTGTGCACAGAGGCACCGCACACCACTAATATCACTTTCTATCCATTAAAAATCTTGTTAATTATAAACTCGACATTCACTTATTTCCTTACTAACTACTTTAGTTTACAAAAAGTTGACGTCACGTGATTAAAAGTCATCGTAAGAAGCGTTTTGGCGGTAAATTCAAAACTACGAAAAATACATAAATGGTTTAAATCGTTTTTAATTGAGAAAATGGATAGAAATCAATTTATTTTTATTTTTCTGTTAAATATCTCGTTCCAATCTTTAAATTAGAATAGTTTTTGAAAAATTGGAAAATACCCTATTTAACTTAAATAACAAAATATCCAGAGCTATTTTCTTAAATAATTTCATAGACAAAATGTATCTACTTCAAGATAAATGTGTTTTATTCTAGATGGGTGATTTGAGGAAAAAAAAGCCTTAAAATCTAAAGAACCCATTCAAAATATCTTCCTGAAATCGTTAGGTACTGATTAGAGTCTCAAAAAACACATTTTATCACATAAGTAAACAATGACATAATCACATAAAAACCAATACCAAGTCGACTGCGACAAAAGATACAAGTGTTCATAAGACCTTGTTCGGTGAAAGGTTATGCGCCCGCGCAGCCGGAATATATCCTTGTTCGGATTGACAGACACAAAATATGTTAATGGCGTCTTAATGCCAACACGATCGTTTTTTATTTGTCGGTGACTTATTATGGAATTAAGGATGGTATAATAATATGAACTTTGTAGGGTTATAAATATGAAGCGGTGCTTTTGATGTATTAGCTTGTGGTTTAGCCAGATCTATCGTAAAGGCCCGCAGACAGGCACAGGCTGGCCTCTGTAGTACAGAGGCCAGCACATCAAGCTACCCCAATCTGTCAAATTTCTTTGATAGTTTTTCAACTTTATCACAAAGGAATAAAGTTCATGTTAAATTGGGAAAATTTGACAGTTTGGGATAGCTTGACCTGCTGGCGACTGTACATCAATTTCCAAGAAGTTTTCATAGAAATTGTCCTATTAGTCTTAATCTTCGGAGCGACTGATTAGATACCGAAAATTCTGTCACTAATGGGAAGCTACAGTATTGCCAAGTGGCAAAGGATTTATATTTAATGTTAAAACTAAAACTTTCAGAAGAAGTAGGGCAGAAGTCGTTAGTTTATTGTAATTAGCGAATATGACAATGTTTAGCTCGTAATAGGAGCTGGGGAATGGAAGAGACTAGAGAACTACCAAGAGGACTCCGGGAGTTTTTTTACCTAGCGCTGCAACAGTTCATAAACATATATCTTTTTTGGTGTTGACAAAGAATATGTCGCGCCGATCCTAAATTAAATTGAGATGCGGCAGGAGAATCATGATTTTTGGTTTATTAATCGTCACTTTTATTTATTATAGTATTTTCTATAGGCGACTCGCACGAAGTTTTTCGACTTTTAATTGTATTCAGTAGTTTGAAAGTTAAAGGGGCCAGATTTTTACAAAAAAAAAAAGATAGTGAGGTGGTGTAAGAATGAACGAAATTGAATGCATTTTATTTTGGTTTAAATTTAATAACTTGTCTTAAAAACATGATATGCATTGTCAAAATTTGTAGAATATGTTATATATTTTGTTTTTCAATAGTAAGGTAATGTATTTAGTTTCTTTTTATTAGAGGAATTTAAAAAAGGAAATTACTTTTACTAAAAAATATTTATTATTCTTATATTCCACATCTTACAAATGAATTTTTAAAGTTTTATAACGAATGCTCAAAATTCAATTTAAAATATTTTATCCATATTTTATCATTCGTTCTTTACGCAAAATCGTTCACTACCCCCCCCCCCCCCCACTATTAGTTTTAGTATGGTAACATTATTTTTCTTTGAACTGTCAAGTTACTGAATACTAAAAGTCGAATTAGGTATAGTAGCGCTAGCGACCACTGGACCAACAAGGCAGTCGTTCTTTTGTGTTACCTTTTTTAGTATAGGAGTTTGACATTACATCTGTCAAATTAAATATCAGGGTTAAAAAAAACGTAGTTGCTAAAAATAATGGTCTCATTATCTCTATATCCCTCTAACTTTATGTGTAAGACTACTTTCCTTTCCAAGTTGTCATACCATAAAAAATTACAACAAAAACTCAATCTAATTACATAAACGTTTCACTCGAGAAAAGAAGAAAATTACCGACGAGTTTCTCAAAGTGAAAACAGTACGATGCGTAGTTACTATGTATATAGGAAACTTGGTAGAAAAACTTCCCGAGTGAAATGCACCGCGCAACGTGAGATGGTAGACTACTTTCTTTGGTTTAGTATTATACTCGTAGTTATCGATTTGTGGAATATTTACTGGCTTTCTATCGTAACTTGTCGCATTTGTGGTTAGGATTTTAAGGAAATCGGTCTATTCCTACTTCCTACTAAAATTATAAATGTGACAGCTTGTATGTTTGGGTTACTTTAGAATAGGTACCCATTATTAATACCAATATTCGTAGAAGTAAGGCTTACAGGGTTGCAGGGACATCAACGCACCACCACTAAGACAGTAAAAAGTAGGTTTAAAAAAAAACATTTTGACAGTGTAGGTAATTAATTATTTTTTTGTGATCCGACGATTTTTTTTTTAGACTAGAGGTACTTGATAGTAAAATTATTCGTCCAGTTCCCTAAAAAAAGTCTGCTGTCTAAAATTATGTGCTGAAGTAATGATTTCAGTTTGCACGTCGATTACCGTGCCACCTTGTATAATAGTTATTTTTAGATTGCCACTTACTGTGGCAGGGCCAGGACACATTTATACCCACTTTATATTCGTGTAATAAGTTTTAACCGTTGTGCACAAATAACCGCATAAGGATTCCTAAAATTCTTCACTATTGAAAGTATGGTTTTATGTAGCAATATTGATTTATGATTAAAACGAGGAAGTACATCGCGGCGGCACTACAGGATACATTTTTAACCAGTGCGCAAACTGTAACCATGAATTCAGCATATTATTCAAGACCCCATACATTTTGACAGTGTAGGTATTTCACTTTTCTTTGAATCAGCAGATTTTTTTTTGTGTAACTGACGAAAAATTTCTACGCTAGGGGTCTAGAATGATATGCTGAATTCATGGTTACAGTTTGCGCACTGGATCAAAATTGACCCTGTATAATTTTACGCTGCAATAGGCACTTTTCCATTTTGATAGTATCCATCAACAAGCTTTGACTATTTAATAACCCATGATTTTACGAATTATTTAGATACCTGATTGAAATAGCGAACTTCCTCTTGTTATTACTTTTAATCTTAAAGTTTTTTCATTGAAAGGTCTTGACAGCTACTGGTCGTATAGCTAGTAATACAACTCTAATGTGACTGAATACATTTAAAACTATTATTTTCTTTCTTTTCTAGCCTAAATATGGCGCTGTTATGGTGTGTGGTGGCGTGCGCGCTGGCCGCAGCGCAAGCGCAGTCGAACTACGGCTCACAAGCGAACAATATCGAATACCAGGGAGAGGGACTCCCTGAACAAACTGTGCTGGATGGAAAGGTCAGTATCTTAGTAAGCCTCAGAAATGTAGCACAGCAGGAAATTTCGATGACGCGACGCTTGAAGGCCTATACAGGAAAAGTTTTTAATCAGTGCGGTGTGTTTTCGCCGGTTCTACAAAAAAAAAAATCTGCTGTTCCATACATTTTTAGCGCGTAGGTGTTGCACTTTTTTATGAAACATCTGTTTTTTTTTTGTAAAACTGACGAAAAATTTCTACGCTGGAGGGTCTAGGATGATATGCTGAATTCATGGTTAAAGTTTGCGCACTGGATAAAAAAAATATCCTGTAGGTATGTCCGGCAGAGCACTTCTTTCTGCAAAAAAAAAATATGATAACACGAAAAGAAATCTGGCCGAAGAAAATTTACGTAGAGACTTCAAAAACGTAGTCAACACAGTTCGTCTGGTAGTAAAAGCTGCGACGGGCATAAGAGGTGGTGGCCAAAGAGTTCTCAGTATTTTTGTATTCTCTTCCATAGGCCTCTTGCGTCATCGGTAACACTAGTGCCAATAGCACGCTTGGAATAAACGCACAACAGACATAACAAACAAAAACAGCCTATAATGTTCCCACTGCTGGGACACAGGCCTCCTCTCTGTGAGAGGGAGTAGGCAGTTCGCTCAACCTGGTTGCTAATGTCGATATTCCTCAGTACATGATAAGGAGCATAATTATGATACTTTCGAGGTTGAAAATGAATTTTGGAGAACTTTTAAATAACGGAAATTGACATGTTTTATATAAGTAATCTAGTTCGGCCTTTCAAATTCACTATGTACTCGTAGATCGAATCCCATTTTAAAATCATTCCAATAAAAATCTTAATTCTAACGAATCTTGTCGAGAAAATTCACTTTTTTATAATAGCATAGCGGTCACCGACAATGGTTACAATCGTACTTACGTGGTTATTGTTACCCACAGCACAAAGTGGGTCTAACCGCAGTGTACCGGTGTGAGAGCGAGTCTGTTGTTGCTCATCTCCTCGCGTTAGGAGCAGCGCACGCGCAGCTAAATGTAACAGGATTGGTGTTATACAATGTTGCGGGTGTGCGGGTGTTAGTTTGTTTACAATATGTGTTGGGATTATATTGGCTATTTAACGTCTAATCTCTTCCTTTATAGCTGATACCAGATGCAACTTAAGTGAACGTTGTGCAAATAGAAATACAGCAGGCCTAGACAAAACACATTTCTGTTAGCCGTGAAAATGTATGGGGATGACATTACCTGCGGAAAGGTTACGTCGTGTCGTTTCCGCAGGCAATGTCATTCCCATACATTTTTGGCGTAGCGTTTGGCGTGAACGCTAACAGAAATGTGTTTTGTCTCTAGGCCCTGATCTGCCTATGGGTTGCTATGTCTAATAATTATTGGCCTTTTTTGCACAGTGTGCGCCAACCTCCCAAAGGCAAGTTTAGTGTAGGTACCTAGAAATACTGGCTATCGCATTACATCATCTGTTCACGCTAATACTTCGTTTTGTCTAACTTTTATTTTTATTTCTGCTCGGCTCCTTATGGTCGCAGCTTGATGTTAAAAAGTATATGGCCTTCCTCAATAATTGGGCTTTTCAATGATTTTTTTTTTTAATCCAACGGGTATTTCTAGAGATTAGAGCGTTCAAACAAACAAACAAATTCATCAGATTTATTATTAGTATAGATTTTATATATGATTTATCTTCCGCATTACTTTTGTTTTTTTCTTTACTATTTACCTAACCGCTTTACGTGGAAATCTATGAGGATAGCGGGGGCCGGAAAAAGACTAACATAAGGATTTTCCAGTCTGTTCTCTTTGATTGTGGCTGCGAAAAGACAAAATTGAGATGGCAACACTAAAGCTTCTAAAGCTTTTAAGATAACAAAAACTGCATACAGATTGGCTTAGGAGTTTCGGAGAAAAATGACACCGAATCATAAAACCTCTACCCATGTACCCATGTCAAACGCACACAAAATGGATAATAAGCTTCTTCAACATTGATAAAAATACGACCTCATCACGATTCGCGCAGCAAAAGTATTAATTTACATGTACTGGGTATAATTTATAAAATGGCCTTAAACGTAATTTACATTTAATAGCGGCGTGATGTGACAGAATGTATTCAAGTTATTGTGACATTGAAATCTCTGAAACGGTGTATTAAAATGGCGATGCAAAAGTATTATTTAATACTAGCTTCCGCCCGCGGCATCGCCCGCGTGGAAGTCGAAAATTATCCCGCGGGAAGGTACAACTGGGATGGAAAGCATCATATGCGTTACTCCAGATTACAAACCATATTTCATCTAAATCCTTTCAGTAGTTTTTGCGTGAAAGAGTAACAAAAATCCATACATCCAAATATACAAACTTTCGCGCTTATAATATTAGTAAGGATCATTGGATTGCCTACAACTGAAAAGAAATAACTAACTAAATACGTATTTAATAAGTTCACATATGAATAAGAATAAACTGTGACGTTTCAAAAAAAAAAAAAAAACCATTTTGCCGTGCCCTAAGAGGGTCCATAACTGTACTTAGCTTTAAGCCTTATGTAACATCTATTAAACACATTATGGTATGCAACTAAATGAAATGAAATGAAATAAGCTTTGGTATATAATGAGTTAGAAGCCTTGTGAATGAAGTCGATAGAAAGTGGAGTTTGATTATAAGAACAAGTCTGTCAACTCAGTCAGTCTTTGACTGAACTTACGGTTTTAGAACTTTCTAGTTATCAATAAAACCAGTGTGGAAACGAAATAATTTTTAGCGTAGGTAATTAAAACGGTTGTCCATTCAGCTCCTTGTGCAGGGCTTGCATGGAGGCCGAGGAAACCGTTGCGCATGTGCTTTTTGAATGCACAGCGGCGTAGCACAGATTAGAACAGAAACCCAAATGTTACACGGATATTCTCAACAGACCAGGAGTTATAGCCAACTTCTGGAGGGAGGTGGGCTGGCTGGAATAATACCAAAAGGCCGCCATGGCTCACGCACAATGGTCCACTTGAAGGACTAAGTGCGGAAACCAAACCCATAACATATAACGGTTGTCCATTATAACCAGTGATCGGATAATCCGATGCATATTTACCTACCTAAAGTTCATTTTTAGTTATGAAAGTACGGAAGCGGCTTCTTATAATATATTTTTTGCAAAATGAAACGACGGGCGTTGATTAGTTAGTCAGGTGTATAGTATGGAAGCGACTTCTAAATTATTAAGATTGCGTAACTGTTCAGATGCATATTTATTTAACCGGTAAAAACCCTGACAGTTAAATATTTTCAATAATTGCGCTTGCGTCGGATCCATATAGATCCACTTGGCAGCTGTCAGGGCTTTTACCTGTTAAAACTAGCAGCGCTCCGCGGTTTCACCCGCGTAGTTCCCGTTCCCATGGGAATACGGGGATAAATATAGCCTATGTCACCCGGGGATAGTGTAGGTAGCTTCCCAACAGTGAAATAATTTTTCAAATCGGTTCAGTAGTTTCGGAGCCTATTCAATGCAAACAAACAAACAAATCTTTCCTCTTTATAATTAAAATATAGGGGTGGTGTGTGTTAGTTATAACAATTTTTATTTTTACATTAAGATTTTTTCGATACAAAAGCGCGTTCCATATTAGCCAACATCTCAACTTTAGGTGAATATGCATCCGAATATCCGATCTCTGATTATTACCCTTATGGTATACGCCCATAGTCCCACAGCTGGGCGAACGCCTCTGTACTCTCTTTCCACATCTCTCTGTTCTTTCCACATCTCTCTGCCAAGGATTAATTTTGATTAAAGGAGTCCAACTCATCCCACCATCTCATACATGGTAAAGAAGATTTAACGATTTTCTGTTCTTCCAAATTCTTTCTGTCAATATCATTATTACCCTCATGAACATTACAATCATCAGTTGTAGCATTTAAATCTTTCTTTGAAAAATGTTCACTGGCATTTTAATTCACGATTTCTCAACCCACAACAGATGTTGCCCGAACCTCGCCAGGTCGATGTAACCTTGACTCAGATACTCGTACCTTATTTTGTATGCGCTCAATGCTTGCCCTTCTTTAGTCCCGGAGATGTTCAAGAAATCTCAACGGTCAACGGCTTAATTATTTCGAAAAGTTTGTGTTACTCAATATACTTACTAGAATTTGGGTAGAGTAATCCAATTCTAATATAATTATTACTAGCTTCAGCCAGCTTCGCCCACGTGGAGGTCGAAAATGATCTTATCGGGATAAAAGTATTCTGTATGTTACTCCATGTTATACTCTATTTGTGTGCCAAATTTCATCCAAATCCAATAAGCCGTTTTTGCGTGAAAGAGTAACAAACTTCTATCAATCCATCCTCACAAACTTTCACATTTATAACACTAGTAAGATGGTAGGAGGGAGAGTGCAAATGTTTTGCCCAAAGCTTAGGATATGATAGTCAGAAAGTCGGCACCCTAATTGGGTAACTCACGATTAATAATAATCGGTTTCAATTTGACAGTTCAACAGTATTCATTGCGTTATTTACGTTGTTGAATAGACACATTTTTTTTCAACATATTTGAAAATATGTGAAATAGGTGAAATTATATTATTATAATATAATTTCACCACACCACACAAAATCGAGACAGAAGCAAAACTAAAAGACTAAAACTAAGTTAAAAATATTAAAATTAAAAATTAGAAATTAAAATTCAAACTAAACAATATTTTCACTGCGTAAGTTCTGAATATGAAGCAATGATTTAACAAACTGTTTCAAAACCAAACAGATTATAATCAATCGTGAGTTACGCAATTAGGGTGTTGGAAGGATAAAAATGAGAGTAGTTAAATTTGCCTCCGGGAAAAATTACCAGTCATCAGTAAATCTACTGAAAAACCCGTGGAAAAGAAACAAAAAGGCTTTCAGAATCAATAAGAAAAGTAAAAAAGAAATAACGATTCCACTTTCGGTTTCAAATTGCGATCGTGTGTGAACTGACCTTTAAAATAAACTGTGCCAGTTATTATATCTGCGTTTGATAGAGTTTTTGTATTTTATGATATTATTCGATCAATTCGTACGAGGCGGAAATAGAATTTTTAATCAATATCAATTTCTGTGGGCGACTTTTTCGTATTGTTATGACTTTTTGCTAAAGTTTTTGTTGGTTTCAAATTTTTCGGTTCTAATCGAGTGTAAAAACTGTTTAGGCTTCTGAATGATGAACTGGCTTGTGAACAACTAAGATGGCTGAATCATAGAATCTGCTGTTTCATAGAAAAGTGCAATACCTACGCGGTCGAAATGTATGGAGTATCTGATTTTTTTTGTATAACCGACGAAAAATTTCTACGCTCGGGTATCTAGAATGATATATTAAATTCGTGGTTATAATTTATCTCATCATAACATTACGCCTGTATTTCCCGAAGCTATAGTAGACAGATGTGTGTCACCCACATTTTATGGTCCGATTCCTAAGTTTTAGGGGGCTAGCCTATTGCCAGCGCATAAAAATTATCCTATGTGGTAATTCAGATTGTAAACTAACTGTGAGCCAAATTGTATCCAAACTGTTTTGCTGTTTTTGCGTGGAGCAAATATCTTGACATACAAACACACATTTATTATTGCAAGTAGAATATTTGAACTTTTATCTCTCAGTGTATCAGTGGTTCGTGGTTGAATTGCCAAGGGTTTTTTAATTGGCAGTAAAGGACGTTCCCTATTCCAACATCGATCCCAAAATGACGCCTTTTAAAATAAGCACAAAGTTTCTCAGCGCACATCGAAACGCCGTTCTAGACGAAATATTGTTATAGGGTGATTACAGACAGATAGCCGGTGGCCTGGCTGTTGTGGCCATTGTAGCCTATAGCTGCAGTGTCAACATAGCTTAACAGCCCTCGGAGAGACGAGATATTGTTATTGGGCCACGAACGGAAACGTATACCTTGTAGATAGGCACGCTTGTCTGTTGTGGTGATAGTCTGAATGCTGCGTGTGTGTCCATTGGTTTACGTCAAATCATGTTGAGACTTGAGAGAAGTGGTGTCCCATCCGGTGGTATCGGCCCCGAGGTGTGGTCCTGCCCAAAGCCCCCTCAGGAGTCAGTAATTACTCGTTCACTGTATATTAAAAAACTTAGAATGGAGCGACAAAGTCGTGACTTTATTTTTGGGCTATGTAACGACAGTCAAAAGATCTCGCCACTGCAATGACAGCTAGCCAACCGCCATTATCAGTTAGATGGTAGGATGTGGCGCCATGGCGCTACGTAGGTGTGACAGAAGCCGCCAAGCCAGTTAGCCAGTCATTATAAAACCGAGGTGCGCTTTTGTATGATGGTCATTGTTATTCTCAAAATCAAGTATAAGTGATTGCGTATATCAATTCCTTTTTTTATTTCCACGCCTACCTCAGTGTTATGAAAGTTTAAATGTTTAGGCGTTTGTTACAAAATCACGCATAAAGAGCTGAACGGATTCGGATAAAAATTAGCACGTAGATAGTTTATAAACTGGATTTGACACTTCGGATACTTTTATTCCGTTAGTTACGCCCCCGTGAGATAATTTTCTTCCCTTCAATAAAAAAATTCCTCAGCTATCCTTACGTCCACTGCCTTCGTGACGATAGTCTTACTTTTCTATACAATATTTCTCGTATCGTATCGAACTCCTCAATGGAAACCAACCCCGATAGTAACTGCCCGAAGGTAATAATTAGCAGTAAAGATTTATAGCAGCGTTTGGCATGCAACTAACTAAATATAGAATTGTTGCTGCAATCACCTGGAGGCTGCCATTCTGAACCCTTGCTTTTTGTGCGAGATTCTTGATTAACTTTGATGTATACTGTCTTTGGGCAGAAGATAGGATGGACGGGCTTTTAGGCACTTACTTTTAGGAACAAGATAAAGACTTTCGACTAACACTTTTGTTAGTCGAAAGTCTTGCGCATACATATATGACCTTATACATTGATGCATTGGTCTAGCTAGTGTTTGCAAGCGCTACTGCTGAGCATGACGACCTGGGTTCGATTGCCGGGTCGGGCAAAGACTTATTTGGTTTTCTTTCTGGAAATTCTCCGTAAAAGCTCGCAGCCTGCATTTCTTTTGTTGGTAGAACCCTATTGCCCTGCCCTCTATTACATGGGACTTGAAACGAACGTGGCTAACTGTGGTTGTACTATAGGTAGAACTCTGTGCAACGCTTTGGGGAATACAAGCGTGATGTTATATTATGTCAGGCGTATATGCTCCCGCATGCGAACTTTGTTGTGCGTGTGTTGCGGCAATTCACATTTTTGTATCTACATTTATCTACGCCAACGAGTATGCATGCGGGGTGCGACATTGACGTAAAATAACACGCATCCGGAAGAAAACCTGGATGCCTAAATATAATTGATTCTAAGACCACAAGGGGACAACGACATCGTTCGCTTTGCTTCGGCTTAGGCCGAGTTTAAACGATTACGATGTAGAACATCACGCCTGTAATCCCGAAGAGTTAGACAGAGGTGCACTTTATAGTACACCCTTATTTCGCCAGTTATGTTTTAGTTCCATGTAATAGGGGGCGAGTCTATTGCCATCAACCGGGCACGAATTTAGACTACGGGCTCCCACTGAGCAATTTCAGATGGAAAACCCAATAACATTCTGCGTTATGAAGGTGCTCTTACCCGGCAATTTTCTGAGCAATTATTGCTCGACAACACTAATGGATCAATCTGGATCAATTAAGTGGAGCAATCTGGAGCAACAACAATAAATTGCGAATATGTTTCGGGAATATTACTTCTGGTTGTTCCATATATTTCATGAGTTGCCGAATATCCAATCGGTTTGGAAATTTTTAGTCGGCGGTGGGGGCGGCGGGCGCCCGTGCGTATTGACTAGTTTTTTAAGTTGTTCCATATTGCATTATATGGAGCAACATCTCTGGCAACGGGTTGCTACAATATGTTGCTATTAGCCTAAATTGCTGGATGGAGCAATTTTAGTTGCTCGAGTACCTTTAGGTTTTAGTATCTGGAATTTTTCCAAAATTTTACCGGGCCGACCCGCGAATCGAATCCCCTCATGCTCAGCCGTACCGTAACGCTTGCGACCACTAGAGCAACGAGGCAGTTTTCACGACGCAACTTTATGAAATAGACACTACAATAGTATCGATACGAAAACAAGGCAATTTCGTTATTCAATTTTATCGTTGTACGAGTACCTATTGTCAATTTGTATAAGATACCACACCATAACAAATAAACGAGTTTCTAGCCGCTTATGTGAAGAGATGGGCTGTTCCTATCGGGGACTAAGCAGTTTAGATTTTGTTCGTCTTTGTCTTGCTTTTGTTTGTGTTGAGAGCTTTTATGGAGGTACTTAATTTGTGTACAATGTTTAGGCTTGCAAATGCCAGCTGCCACTAAAAACCTAGGGCTGTGGCGCTGTTTCGCACATGAGTCTCAGACTCTCAGCAAAATGCTGAGCGATAGTCTTGTGTAGTTCGTGAACGATGAACGAATAGGAACCGTTTCTTTGCACTGTACTAAAAGAAACGTTTCCGAATGCTAACTTGTAATCGGTCTATTCGTTCTAATAGCTCCTCGTACATTTACAAAGAGCCCTATCGTATGACCGAACGAGAACAAGAATGACAGCGACCGATTTGACGGATACGATTTCAATGAGACTTTTTTGCTCTGTGACATATGGAAGTACTGTCTGAGAGAGTCTGTCTACGGAGAGCGACGACCGAATAGAGCTAATAGAATGAACTAGTTCACTGACCGAAATGAACTAGTACGGAGCGATCTCAAAAATGACCGACCAGGCACAAGACTACTGAGCGATGGCAGTTTTGCGTGGATGTGACGCATGTCACAACCACGCAAAACAGCCCCGCCCATTTCCCCCATTTCATTTAGTTTTCAGTAACACAAAAGTGTAGCTAAGTAATAGTTAGGTTAAGCTAGACTTGTAGCGGTTGGTTCGTGGATGGGTGACCATTTTTACATGCCAAAACCCTTCCGTGCCTCGGAAAACACGTTAAACCGTTGTTCAAGGCTGTCAAATGTGGATATTTGATAGTTGTTACGGGTCGTCAGAAATCCGAAAGTCTGACTACCAGTCGTACCAAAGGAGATATCCTTTGGTACGACTGGTAGTCTGACTGGTAGCCTCCACTACCCAGTTACTGGGTAATACGATAGTATTACCTAGTAACTGGGTAGTGGAGGTCAGATAGGCAATCGCTCCATGTAAAATGATGGTAGTCATCTGCATCCGGTTAGACTGGAAGCCGACCCTAACATAGTTGGGTAAAGGCTAGGCAGATGATGAACAGGGGCAAGTGGGACACTTCTTTTCTATGTTTTTTTCTTATAAAATATGTATGTTTGTTGCAGGTCACAAAGTTGGATGACCTGAGTCCAGTGATATTCTTGAACAGAACTCGGGCTGCCCTCAATTGTGCCGCTGGTTCTATGCAGGTATACATACCAATAAATACTATAGAGATATCCCACTATCCGTGACGTACCGTTGGTTATCAAATAATGTTTTAAATAAATATCACGTTTTATTTTAATATTCCCACACTTATTTTTGAAGCTGATGGGGTAAGGTTAAAGCCGCTTTCAGGCCTGGCAACTTACAAGCCTCGTTATAAACTTTTAGAAGAGAAAATTAAAATTCCTTACAAAGTATGGTCGTATTTGTGGAGTTTTGCTAGCCAATTTAAAGTAACCCAGTATGATTGTTCGTCTAACGTGATTACGAAATAGTATTAAGGTGACAATGAACGTGCTAACCGAGGTTTAGAACAACCTGAAAAACACATTAGGCAGAGGTGTAGGTACCTATAGTAACACCCACATCTCGCATGTTACTTACATTAAATCCGATGTAATAAGGACGAGCTTATTGCAATCAACCGGGCAAAACTTTAGACACCAAGCTGCTAATGAGAAATGATTTTTGCCCTACCCGGGAATCGAACCCGAGACCACACGCTCAGTAGAAGCGCTTCGACTACTACACCAACCAGGCAGTCACCAAAGAACACACTCTTATGCAGTAAACCTGCATCGACACCAATACCTCTAATACGTTTGTCAACAGAACAAGTACCTACTAACAGTTCGTTTAACTATCGGTAACCGTTGGGTGATGTGTGACGTCGGCCGGCATATATACTAGAAGTAACTTCGATAACGTCTCGTTGAGATTCGTGCCAGAGATATGTGAAATTCCTTAAATAGTGAGTTCTTGTAAGCGGGCGGTTATCTTGGCATCGGTTACATTAGATTTTATAGGGATTTGTCTGGAACTCGTATATTTGGATTTAGAGCCATGTAGTACCTATCGTGAAGTTCTTCTACTTTTTGTCTTTGTTTTTTTTTTTTTTGTGGTGGGTAATATAAAAATGTAATTTTGGTGTAGATAAAATTATATTCTAAGGGATTTAATGGAAATAGGTATAGTTTCGAAAATTGTCCCCGATGAAGGATCTAAATAAAAGTGTGACCACATATTCTAATATTTACATGAGGGAAATAACATTAAAGTCCTTTCTACATATAAAAACCCATTAAGATTTTGTGCAAAACTATTTTTTTCTCTTTTTTCCTTTTTAAATCACTCTCCCGTTATCTAATGGGAGAGTCAAAGAGATGTTGTTTGGTATAGGCCTAAACTGGTGTTCTGTGAAATTTTTCAGTTACTAAATATTAACCTAACTTTTTCAGATCGAGTTGAAATTCAACGAGAAGTTCTATGGCATAGCGTACGCGGATTTCGACCGGCATTCGGCTTGCCAGGTGGTGGGCAAGGGAGCCCTGTCCTACAAGCTGGAACTGCCTCTCAAAGGATGTGGCACCAAGCAGGTAAGCTGTTAAGGCGCAGCCCGAACGTGGGACACTGTAAAATGCTTAGTTTTTATCGTACAGTTGGTCGACATTCATACGGACGTAATAAAGTTACGGCGTGTTTTTTTCGCGTACTGTATTTTCAACGGCATTAAACAGTGTGCGAAAGAATCCCGCCGTGATTTTACTACGTCCGTGTGAATGTCGACTTAGGCGCACATCACAAGCCAGAAAAATAATATAAAAATAAAATAACATCATGTTCATGATAAAACAATTGTAAACCAGAGCTCAAAAAAATCTAGCATGGCGCTTTACCATATTTAATGCAATTATAGTAAAGGGAATTCAGTCACCTAAAGAAATACCAGAAAAATATTTCACTGAGACGTCCATTATATTTTTTAAATTTATTTAATTAATTTGGGCATACGATTCAACGAACATAGAAAAAAAGAACGAAAGTAATAGTTATTTATGATACCTACTAGTGCGGTAAGTTGGTCTTTACAAACGAGTAGACGACCATAGTCACGAGTTTGTAAATACCAATTTCTGCACGTGTGTCATACAATGTTTTTCAACACATTTGCGAGAAAACAGTCCACTAAGTAGTAGTCTTCCATGCTATAAAATTATTGTACCTAAATCATTAAATAGCGCTCTCGCGATTTTTGCGGCAAGATACCGTTTTCTGCAATTTGCGCCTCATTCAAAATATCAGGTGGAGTAGATTCCATATTAATATCAGATTCCTCGCTTGAACTCATATTATTAGGTTTCAGTCGAAAAGTCGCGACAATCTTTGACGTTTCTAATATGAAAATGGCGCGAATTTGCAAATGGAGCCACATGCACGTGGTGAAAATTAGAACTAAATCATTCGTCTTATTTACTCTTTAGTATTAGAGTGAGACAATTTATTGAGCAAAAGCGCTTCCAAGGAGGTTCGATCAGTCAGCTTATTTATCCTCGTAATATGAAACTCTTTGGTGGAATTCTTATAATAGGTACCTATTATATGAAAATTAAAAAAAAAACCGTAAAGAATACGCACAGTGATATACAACGGGGAATGCGGCAAAATAGGTAATTAGGTGAGGGTACCTATTTTACCGCACGTTCCGTTGTATGGTGCGTAATTTTTAACTTTCGAACCATGTATACAGGCTTTGTAAATGCAGTTTTTGAAAAAGTATTTATTGTAACTGGCATATCAAACGCATCGGTGTTTTGAACCTTATTTGTTGGTGAGATGCACTATTGTCAAATACCTAAAAATTCTAAGTCATCTTAGTTAGTTGCGTCTGAATTTTCAAGGATCAGTGTGTAAAGAATCAACGAGCTTCTAAAAGCATCATTAGATTTTTCATGTTGCTCTTTATGAAACTTTTAACCGATTGAATTGACCCATCATGACATTTTCGACCGATTGAATGCCGTAGCCAAAATTAAAAAGCCATTATGTTCCGGGTTGGCCCAATTTTCAAACTTTATTGAACCATGAATGGCATTTTTGATCAACATCAAATTCAGGCTACTTCACTCTCCGGTAGAATAATAATGCATTTTAAATATTAGAAACCAAATTCAATAGTACATTATGGTACAAGTGTATAACGTTGCGTTGGTGATTACCGCTGAGGCGCCATTGAGACCCGAGCCGTCAGGCGAGGGTCTTAAGAGAGCCGAGGACGGTAATCATCAATAGACACGTGTATCATACGACGTTTTTCAACACACTTGTGAAGAAAATAATACTAAAAAATCATTTTGTCTTTGGAGTTTTTAGGTAGTAAACTTTCCATAACGTTAAGGGCTTCACATCTTATATGGGGCGGTGTTACAACATAAATAATTTTCTTCATAACTAGTACTTGTAGTCATTTTAATGAATAAATAACTATAATTTCAACATTGAAAACGAGTTGAATTTTTTTGCCAATGGCAAGTACAGTTTTCCAATGCGCGCGCATCTAACAATGGCGATCGGCCATGGACTAAGGCCGCATTCCGAATTAGAAAAATAACGCTGTGAGCGCTCACAGCGATATTTTGCGTTCCGAGTTAGATATCACGATTCTGTAAAACATATATTCACCATATTAAACTTGTATACACCACACATTTTTTTCTTCTTAGATAGTAGCACTATTTCAAATAAATGTAAATTAACTAAAGATTCTATGTGACTCAAAACAAAACAGCACAACTGTCATTTTTGACAAGATGGCGCATGTCATGACGTCATCTATGACGATTCGCGGGACGTTGTATGTGAGCGCGGTCAAATCGATATTATTGTAACTCGGAACGTGGCCTTACAGAATGACGTTTCTTTTTTTTTTGCTTTTCGCGGATAGGGCTTTAGCCACGTACAAAATGTTCAATTCAAAGTTTTTTTCCGAAGTTGCATGAAATGAGCAAGCAATAGGTACATTAATTTATTTGTACTATTGAATACGACCTTTTTTGTATCGAAACTTTTTAAGAACAAAGCAAATCAACCAAAAAAAAAAGCCATAACTCACTAGTGAAAAATAGTAATGTCACAGTTTGATAAGAGGTGTCATTATGTCCCTAATTGCGGTGAAATTAGAGCCATTTTATGAGCAAGTGTGTTGAAAAAATGTTTATTTATATGTGTTTACTTTTGCTTTCCACCAGGATCCTCTGCGAGTCTTCACAAACAACATAGTGGTCCGGTTCCATCCAGGTCTGGAGATGGATGGAGACGAGGTGATCACCGTCGTGTGTCGGTACCCGCCACCCATCGTACCCATCCCACCAGTCCCAGTGTCCAACTCCCTCGTTAACACGTAAGTGTTCATAGGCAGCTGAAATTACTTTCAAAAATTTTGATAATTTTAGTAGTTAAAATCAGTCCGTTAAGCTTTTCGCCACTCTGAGACGCGCTTGTTTTTGATGCTTTGTAAAAGTACGTTAGTGAAATTAGCACTGTTCTAAAAAACCCTTATTTTAGACACATCAATCCATAAGTTGTGTTTGTATTTGTAACACATCCATAAAATAGATTCCAAATGAGACGGTAGCTTGATATTCACCGATGACACAAAATCTAATAATATACTTGAAATCGTGGGTACTTGACATTATTTTTTAAATTAAGTTACACTTTACAGCCCTGAAACTGGCCCCCTGCCAGCTCCCCTCGCAGGCACCCACATCCTGATGATAATCTGCGCGATTCTGTTCCTCACGCTGCTGCTCTTGGGTTTGGGAGTGTCCTACCTTTGCCTCAGGAGGCGCGCGCTGCCTGCTCCGAGGAGGTTCATCGATGACTCCTCTGCTTCTATTGTTAGCAGGGAGAGTATACAAGGTAAGGACTAGTAAGGCGTGACCTGTTGAGTGAAAGGTTCCTAACTTACATAGGTACTATCAAGAATTGAGTGCTAAAAAAAAACAACTTAGGCTACAGGATACATTCAATATCTGCGGCATATCGCTTTGTCTCTCAACTCACTTCCAACGACTTTGAATGAGTAAAAGTAATATTAGTAAAATTTAAATACTTTTGATTCTGTGATTTGCAGCAGTCACTTTAAAGGTGATGAATTGAAAGTTTTGCCACAATACAAGTCAGTCAAATAGTCATTCTAATTTCAACCTTACCTGCTTCCAAAAGAAGTCAAAATCCCACGAGCTCATCCGGTTTACCCTGCTGCCGCCGAGGTCGCCAGCGTGGCATCCGATACCATTCCTTCCGACTACCCTTCGGAAACGCCGAGCGAAGCCGAACAGGCGCATAGTAACGCCGCTTTCATGATGGACGAGTCTTACCATAGCGAAGGTAAGATAAAGATAGTTCTAGCAAGTACTGAGTATAAGTTCCTTATCAATCGAAATAATAATGATATGCTATGCTCACTTGAGTCCCATTTGGGCGCCATTAGGGTTACTAATGGCGTCCAGTTGGGACTCAAGTGTTTTCTGTAAAAATAATGTAAACTTTGTAACTTATTGTAAATTAGCGATCATTTGTATAGACGGTATTTATGCCTTATTGTAAAAGTGGGCACAAAACATAGATAATCGCAAAAGAGTTGGACAGGTCGGTTATACGTCTTTTATCAGTTAAGAGGATATTCAAATAGGAAAAGCTGGATCTCCCTAGTTTAAAAACAATTTTTCAACGTCAGGTTACGGTTCCACCCGTGAAGCGATGACCAGCAACGCGCGCCTGGTGTCGGGCGCGGCGCCCGCCTTTGACGTGCGTGTTCGCGTGCAGCGCCCTGTCGTGCCGCCCTCGCCGCCCTCCACCATCACGCTCACTGAGACGGACGGAGGAAGTATCCGGTGAGGCTCAAACTCTATCCGAAATAATGATTGAATTCGAACTGGAGACCCAGTTGGGTGCCATTAGTGTCCTTAAACTCCAGTAGGATCTCGAGTTTAGTTATTGCGCTGATGGTAGGTAATGGTGATAACACATTCTAATGTTATTTTAAGGCATACGAGACCATCTAGCTTGATCTCTTAAGACAGCAAGGTACTGGCGATGCCTCTTAAAAATGTTGCGTAGATCTCGGTCAACCAAATTTTTTCACTTCTCATATTTATCACTCTTCACAGCCAAACGATGATTTCGGAAGAGCACGAGCGTCAAGAATCAGTCCGCACAGTATCTCCTGTGGCCCTCCCGCTGCCCGCGCGTGCGTCGCAGTTACCGCCACCGGAGAGACCGCCGCGCCCTCCTGCAGTGTACTCGCGAGTGTCGCGGGATAAACAGGTGAGGGGTTTGAAGGGAGCTATGGGGATGGAGTGTCAGGAGAGTGATCCACGGGTTGTGTGGTGGCACTGGGGCCAGCCACCAGCTCTTATAGGAGAATTATTTTAGTTTCACCGTGGGAAAGTGATGGAGCTATACGTCCTGTGCTCCACCTCATTCTCACACTAGAGTAATATTGAAATAATACTGCTGTAAGAGGTAGTACATTCATTGGTTTTGTTTAGCTAATGATAAAATGGAATGATGAAAAAATGCCAATGATCAAAACTTAGTATTGACTTTCAGTTGTCTTTGTTTGATTTTGATCATGATGAAAATACTTTAATGAAAGGATTTAACAATCAAAATGTAAATCACATGCACAAACCTAACTGGAAGCACAAATTCAATTCACAATAAAACATTAAACACATTTTATCGCACATAAAAAATCATCCTGTTTTTAAACGCACGTAAACATCTGCACTGTAATATGAACACCTTCAAACTCACCCACTTGAAAGCACACACACACTCACCTACAATAATGAGTCACACACACACACACACACACACACCATAATATTCACTACAATAATAATAATAATTCCATCATCATCCCGTGTGACTAACCAGGAGTGGTCGAGACGTCCGCGGTCCATCGTGTCTCTCAACACGGAGATGACTGACACGCACTCTGTCACCGAAGTTACCGACAGATCGCACGCCAAAATGTTCCATATCAAGGTACTAATTGATAATTTTACTAATGTTAATATTCTTCTCAGCGTGTCGATGGCGGATCAACAATATACCACGGAAAAGATGGAGCAGCGGCAAGGCTTAATTAAAACAGCAGCATCAATTGCTTTGGACCCAGAGACCCCTCTGGGTCTGATTGACTGTTTTTATCGGCCAAACCAGTCTCGATCCTTTATTTCTGAACAGATTATGTTACTTACTTCAGAAGACATTTCGTCTTTAAATTGTTGCCAGCACGGCTGCATTCATATTTAAGAAAATATAAGATTAAAATATTCACTTGTGTACAGAAAGCTCCTCCGCCACCTCCAGTGATGAGAGAGCGCCTGGAGACGGAAGAACAGGAGATGCTGATGGAGAGTCTTGAACCCATATCTGAGACACCCATCATGCCAGCCAGGTGAGCGAAACTAAATATATATATTGTTAAGGAATCATTGGCGGGTCGCTGAAACACAAGCCTTGAAAAGACGGCTGAAGTTGCTGCTGCAAGGGAAACAAAAATATTAGACTGGTTAAGCCTAAAAATGTGCTATAGCTTACATGAGCCTTCTCTATAATTTGACACGATATAAGAAAATTGTTATCACAACATTTCGTTAAAAGAAGAGTGATATCAGTACCTACTTACAGAATTTTCAAATACGCACAAGCACCACCCGCCAGTGTCGATAAAACTAAAAGATCTTCTGTGTCGAAATTTTCCCGCAATCATTATAACCTCAAAATCTTTTACCAGAAAACCCGAGATCACCTCCCACGTAGTAGACGACGTGTTCCTTCGCACGATCACTGAAAAGAAGACCATCGAAGACATCGAGCGTCACAAGCGCCTGGTGACGGAGTACAAGCAGGTCCCGCCGCCCCCGCCGCACTTCGACGTCACCATCCGCAACCACACGGTGCCCGAGGCGCAGTGGGAGAACTTCTCGGACATCAGTTCCGCGTCAGGGATGACGCTGACGCCCAAGATGGAGAGGGTTCCGTTGTCGTTGCCGCCGCAGAAGTATATTGGTAAGTGTTTTAGACAAGAGAAGTCAAAATGAGAGATGATTATAAGTTTCGTTTTTTGCATTCGCTATTATGTAAATGATTGATGTGATGTTCAGTAACAATCTGTTGCTGAACAAAGCATTTATTTTCACCATGATTTGGCAAAAACGATCAAGGTTCGAAGAAGATTGTAATAAATTCTAAAATATTTTTATAGTATTAAAAACGAGGGGGGGGGGGAAATCTATGGAAACCACCCACCATTTATCATCTACCATATTTTCTTCACCACTGACGGATTTGTTTTAATTGCCCTAGGTAAAGGCGGCCCCGACCTATTCTCCCCGGAACTGATCAAGCAGACCGGCCAGGTCTACCAGTCCCCATCATCAGACCTGCCACTACTGCCCGAACTGCCACCAGCACGCAACCCTCTGTTCAGGGATGAGGATGACGAAGATGTGCCCGAGCCAATACCGGCACCACCCGTGCCGGTCAACTGGAGTGTGCTCACCAGAGTCCTGAAAACCGAGGCTCAGGATGAGGTAAGATTTTGTACCGTTTGGTTCAAATAGTGAGGTTTTTTGATGTTGTTATTAACATTCTAGCGAAAACTAAGTAGTGGACACTTCGTATTGAATTTGATTTCTGCCTACTGTCTTTCAAGCGAGTAAATTAAAAAGTTCGAATTTTTGATTCTTGATGTAAAATATGTTGTAAGCCCGACTCATATGCCATGACGGCAAACGGCATGACGTTCTTATGCCGCCATGTTTCAAATTTATTCAAAACTATGCTTATTGGGGAAAAGTTTTGTGTTATACGATGTAGATCGGTCAACTTAAGCAAAGTCTGACTCATGAAAAAGACTTGGTTTTATGTATTGATATCAAAAATATATTTGGGTTGAGCAGCGTTTTTCCTCATGTAAATCAAAAAACCTTAGCTCAGTCTGTTCCCACAAAACTCGGTTTTCCAATTTCTGATCATCTTCTGTTTTTATGTCAGTCCCAGTAACAATATTAAATTTTCCGTAGGTCCTAGCCGAGACCGAGCGCTCGTACCGCCTGACGCGCGAGGAGCGCCTCCGCTGGCGCGAGCTCATCGCGCACGAGAGCACGCTGCGGCGCGAGCTGGCGCGCTCCAGCACGCGCGAGGACTTCAGCAGGGTCGCGCACGACCATCGGTTCGCGCCCTTGTATGCGCCTCCTAAGTGGGAGGTCATTATACGCATACTGGCTCCACCTCCGGATAAACCCAAGGTAAAGTACTATGTGGGGTTGGAACATAGCTAAAGTTTACAAAAGAAGAGATCAAAGCGTGTTACGTCTTGCTTCCGCTGTTTATAGAAACGATAGTATTGCCAAAAATAAAAAATAAATGTGATTTCTTATATTCTAAAGAAGTCCCTTCGCAGGTGATATAGTAATGTAGGTATGTACCTCCTATATCTTAAGAGCCCCAAAATCATCTTGCTAATGTTTAGAATTTCAAATTCATTTTGAAACACTTCAATTCGAGTATTTTTTTTTAGACCACGGGACTTTTAAAAGCCTGTTTCATTGTTATTTAGCCACATTACCACATTAACGTTCATTTGAGATTTTTACTCCTCACCAGAATCGTTACCGCAAGAAGACAGAATGGGACTCCCGTTCCCGCCGCAGCTCCTTACCGACCCTGTACGAGTACGACAGTGACGCGACCTCGCTGCGGGACCCGCAGAGATCGCGCCGGTCCTCCTACCGCAGTGACCATGTTGATATGAGGTGGGTAAAATTGGATGATAAGAAATAGTACCTACCGCCATCCCGACAGAAAGAGACAACTTAGTGACAGCATAGGCTGTCACTAAGTTAGGCATAGGCTGTTCCTATAGAGGAACGAGTTGATATATCAGTCCTATTAAAGTGTTATTAACGTGCTATTTTGTACCAGTCATAGAAATTGAATTGACAACATTAGATGGCAACGTAAGTTCCAATTTCTTTGTAGCGTTGAGCTAGATTAGAATTTTGAAAATAAAAAAATATGTCATAAATCTAGGCTGATTGGGAGACCTTCTCGAACTCTTTTTTGGATCCGACTTTGTTAAGTTCTACGGGAAGAACTTGTAAGGAGAAGGTCTTCTTACAAGTATTTACAGTAGAATAATCGTATTTATTAAAGAATGAACAATAGCGTATTTTCCAATTTATTAAAAACTATTCTAATTTGAAGATTGGGACGAAATATGTAACAGAAAAAGTCATCGTAAGGAGCGTTTTGGCGGTTTTTAATGGAGAAAATGGATATAAATAAATTTTATTTTATTTTTCTGTCAAATATATCGTCCCAATCTTCAAATTATAACAGTTTTTATCAAATTAGAAAATACCCTATTGAGCATTCAAAACACATACATCATTTGGTTTAAATACTACGATTATGGGTTTTGTAACACATGGTCCGTAATTTAGAATAGTTTTAAAGAAAACGTTTTTCTCATCCTCCAGATCAATGTCAGAGATGATGGTGGAGTACGCGCGCGAGCAGGCCGACACGCAGTCGGAGGTGTCGGGCGGCACGCAGCTGGGACGGTACTACGACGACGACAGCGACTCCGAACATCCCTTCCATCAGAACCAGTGAGTACATAAGCGCTAATCAGCTCTTTACGTTATTATGGAGATTTTCCGGAAATGACGGAATTTGACACGGCATTTCAACGTGTTTTTAAGTTTCATCTCTATAGATTAATAGTAATTATGCTTTTTTATAATATGTCACCGTATGATTGTTAACACCGTTAGTTTATAATCTATCTCGCGAGATTATGAACTGTCCATAAATTTGTGAACTGCACCATACTGCTTACCGAACGAAAAGGTTAGGTTAGGTCAAAAATGCGACAAAACGTGCGCGAGTAGAGCGAGCGAAGCGAGCGGAACCACTGCAGCGGCCATCGAGCGTTACTTCCAAGTTAGTGGCGGTTACTTGACTATTTAGTAATAGCGCGAGGTACTATCCGTCTTGATACCAGTTCACAATTTGACGAACAGATTATAAACTATCGAAAAATATTCCAACAACACAACACACAAATAAAAACACAACAAAAACACAAACACAACAACAACAACAACACAAAACACACAACTGTAAAAGGTCACAATTTATCGACCGTTTACAGTCTCGCGAGATAGATTATAAACGAACGGTGTTCACAATCTTACTGTGACATATACATTTTTATTACAATACGTTATTTATATTATCAGAGCTTGGTCCCGTCACTCGCTGAATCGCTCAGTGAGCCAGCCGTCGCTGGCGCGCTCCGCGACCGAGGTGGTGGAACAGTGGACAGCTCCCGAAGGTGACGTCACACCCACGCCTGGACGCAGGATAAGAGGTGAGGGTCTTGCGATATTATTGAACTTAGTATGAAGAAATACTTTAAGTTTTCGAAATATCTACTATTTCCTACTTGAATCCTTATTTTAGTTCTTATTAAAAGCGCAAATTTATTTTTAAAACAGTTGCTCAAAAAGTGGCGTATTGCAGGGACGTATAGCGTTCGGGATGTGGGCTATTACATACTAGTGCTTTTTTTTTACCTTTCCCGAACTCGTGCGTTCTCTTTCCCAACTGTCAAAAAAATGTCTATTAAAAAGAAAAACCAACCATGAAGTTTTTACTAAAGAGTTTTTGTGATTCGTACAAATACGTATATTTCTAAAAAGAAGCTGCTAATTTATTTCAATATCAGATTTAATGATTTGAATGGGTTAGGTTAGGTTTCATTTAATTTCATCTCATTAAATTTCATTTTCATTTCATATCAATAAAAAAATCTACCGAAGATTAAGCTGTATGGGCATAGTTCCCTTTGCCTACCAAAATGGGTGAAGAAAAAAAAAAAACTCTGCTTATATTCTACGGTTGGCGCCATTTTCCAGAAATTTTCTTTGCAAGTTTAGTTGTTTGCACAAAATGAGTAATTTCGACCCTATTTTTTTTTGAATTAACACCACCGGAACTCAGTATAATTGCACAAAATGCTTCGGAGAACATTTTACCGGAAAAGTCAAAAAGTCGTTACATATCTACATACGACGAATTTATTGCGTGGAGAGAAGAGAAAAAAGCAAATAGTTTTTCAGAAAATGTTATGTTGGCATACTTCTCCGAACTCTCAGCAAAATTAAAACCGTCTACGTTATGGTCGAGGTTTTCGATGGTAAAAAGTATGCTGAAAATAAGGAATAACGTGGATATAAGTGAATACCCAAAATTAAATGCTTTCTTAAAACGACAATCAGACGGTTTTACAAGTAAAAAGTCGAAAATATTAACACCCAATGAAGTGTCAATCACTTCATTGGGTGTTAATATTTTCGACTTTTTACTTGTAAAACCCTGAAGCTCCCGATGATCGTTATTTAGCCGTAGTTCGTTCATCTACCCGTTGATAATGATAATTCATCAGATCCAATTCCATCAACTAGCAAACGCTATTGTATGACAAATATACATGAACAATCATACGATATTAATAATATTTTGTCTCAAACAGTAAATATGCAACCTAAAACTTCCCCAGTTAGTATAAAAAACTGTACCAATTTCAATGTACATGTGTACTATAACTTTTATAAGAAATAAATGATTAGTTAGTTGAGTTTATTGTGATTTTATTAAATTGCTTCATTTTTTCGCAACTGTATTAAAAATAGTCGTTCAGTACACTTGCGGAACCGTCATTGCAACTTGTTCCGACTGTCAACCCTCGCCTTCGGCTGCGCCTCGGCTCAGGTAGACATTTATCGGAACTCTTTGCAATGACAGCCTTTCCGCACTTGTAATGAAATATACTATTGTATACTTCTTCCCTAAACCGATGGTCATGAATGACTATGCAATATAGCATTATACGGCCAGTAATTTCATTGTAACTGACCGTACCTATATTGCTGTTATTAGCAAAGGAAGATATTACTGAAATGCTCGATCTTGTCAAAATGTATTTGTCGTTTGTAGAAAAATCTGGTTAAACGACTAAAACATGAATTCCTATCTCTTTCAGGTCCACAAGGATTAACGACCTTCTCATCATCTGAAGTGCGAACCTTCCAAGCGTCTCGAGAGTGGCGCGAATAGAAAACTTTAATAGCGCGATTCAGAACGTTATAAGTCATGAAGCGAGTAATAGATGGCGTTGTACGCAATTTTGTAAATTGAAAGAAATCTCAGAAATTTATTGTGATTAGCAGTAACATACTATTGTAGGTTTGCTGTTATGCTCAAAGTTACTCAAGTGATAATTTTCACTGCCTTTTTATCGTTTTTCTTACATTCTTTGATGTTTTAGCGTAATGCGATTCCGTCCATTCGTGACTAATACCTGTTTGAGTGACATAATATTTGTAATTGAATTTATTTTGTACAAAATTTATCGCTTGGCATTATTTTTAAGACATAAATAAATTGTTTAAGTATAAAAGTGTATATTTCCGGTATGAAGTATATATTCATACATTGCAAAGTGTATATTTTCCACGTGGAATTATATTTTTTATGTTTTTCTTTTAAATATTGGCATGATACTTTTGTATTTTGTTTCAAATTAGCTCTAGGTACATTCTTAATAGTCCTATAGTTGTCTTATTAGCATGGTATTGTAGTGGTCATTACCTACTGTGTGTACGTGGTTTTTCATTATTGGAACATGTTCAAGATCATTAAATATATTGATTCAAGGTGTTAACGGATTTTTTTTAGTATTTGAAATATAGAAGATGTTGATGGGTCAATACCATGATGGCCATGCTAAAACGCAACAACTATAGTAAAAAGTGTGTCTGTTCGTAGGTACATTGTATACAAAATATACCATTACTATAAATAACAAGTTTAAAAGGTCGACTAATTTATCATAAGTTTCAATCAAATTAAATTTTATTAAATATAATTTAACTAACATTGTGCCAAAACGAATTAATAACGCTTCCTAACAATCAGTGAATATATTAATATTCTTTTAAATGTCTAAAGTTTTATGTAAATTTTGAATATAAAAAAAATTTGTAACATTTTGCTTTAAATTTTAATAATCTCGGTAAAGGTTATTGAAGATTTTTCGCTTTTTCCTTAGTTTTTCTGCCAACACTAATATTAGGTGTATATAGGTAAATGTAAGTCAATGAAGAGTTAATACCTAGCAGTTGAGGCAAGACACCCTATTTTTCTGAATTTGGAAAAATGTGGCATAATTTGGCATTACTTACTTTTTGTCACTGTACTTTTGACTTTTGTCGACGTTAGTACTTTTGTTGTCAGGAGGCCATTACTTTTGTACAAAAAGTATTTCTTGCCTCGATTGCTATGTGAGTGTGGGATTTAAAGGGCAATGGGATAGTGCAAATTGTGCTCAATTATCGGTTGTAACATGTATTTTTGGAAACAAGATTTTCTAATTCAATTCGATGAAAGTTCGGTACCCTATCAACCAACAAAAAATTGTGTTTTTATGAAATATGCAATTTTTTTTTTTCATTTTAAAAAGAGAACTTAATGTTGCCAGTTAAAAAAACAAAAAACCTGAAGAAAACCATGTGGTGCTAAGACATTAAAAATATCTAATATTTTTTTGTATCAATTGAATTTGTTTACATGTAAATTTTGTATTTACATTGTGAATTGATGTATTTTAATATTAAATATACGAACCTTAACATTTTATGTTGTTGTTTTTATTAACTTGGATTTCTCCAGCCCCATTTGGTATAGACGCCAGCACATCAATTAAGCTACCCCAAACTGTCAAATTTTCCCAATAAAGTTTTTACCTATCAAAAAAATTTGACAGATTGGGACAGTTTGATGTGCTGGCGTCTGTACAGTCACGAGCAATAATATGTATACGCTTACCAACTTTTAAAAGTGATTTGTTCCACTTTTACTCATTGTAATCTTATTTTATTATGAAAATAATATTTTGGAACCCATACTTTACTGAAATGCCCAAGTTAGGTTAGGGTTGCAATCGCTATTTAAAAGAAAATCGCTTTTGAATTTGGCGATGTGTATACATATTAATGCTCGTGACTGTACCTGCTGGTAACAGCAATCTAATTGCGTAACACACCATCAATCAGAATCTGAATCACTTTGAAAGATATTGATAATACATTGCTTCTTCTGTTCAAATAATTTGTCTGCTCACCAACACATTGAACTGTCAAAATAAAAGCCATTGCTAGTGTTACTGTGTTACCCAAATACTCCCAGCAAAAACAAAGTATCTTCCCGTCCAGCCCGGCTGGTTTCATTTGGTACCAGCAAACTTAAAACCTAACAATGGAACCCAGCTGACACATACCCTAGTTAGGTAAGCTCCTACCGAGTTATGAACACCTGGTACTTCAAAGGCATAAAGCGTTTTCTAGCTGACACAACTATGTTAGGTGTGCTCCTACCGAGTTATGATAACCTGGTACTTCGAAGGCACTGGCTATAGCTTATGAAACTCTAATAAGCACACTAACGTAATATAGTTATGTCAGCTAGAAAACGCTTATGCCTTCGAACTACCAAGTCGTCATAACTTAGTAGGAGCACACTTAATATAATCGTGTCAGCTAGAAAACGCTTTATGTCTTCGAAGTACCAAGTCGTTATAACTCGGTAGGTGCACACTTAACATAGTTGTGTCAGCTAGGAAACTCTTTATGCCTTCGAAGTACTAGGTTGTCATAACTTAGTAGGAGCACACTTAACATAGTTGTGTCAGCAAAAAAAACTCTTTATGCCCTCGATGTCGTCATCTGCCTAGCCATTTCCCAACTATGTTGGGGTCGGCTTCCAGTCTAACCGGATGCAGCTGAATACCAGTTTTTTACATGGAGCGACTGCCTATCTGACCTCCACAACCCAGTTACTGGGTAATACGATACCCTTTGGTAAAACTGGTTGTCAGACTTTCGGGCTTCTGACGACCCGTAACGACTGTCAAAGATCCACAAATGACAGCTGGGACCAACGACTTAACATGCTTTCCGAAACCTTCTTTGTCACCACTCCTGTCTTGTTGTGGTTCTTTTTGCTACCATATTTCAAATCAGAAACTACATGTTTACAAATAATTAGTTAACTTGGTACTCGTATATTACGTTCTCATCATGTGGTCATGACATGTTAGGATAGCGAGGTTATTTTAGCCGGGAGTGATATGAAGTTTCGAAAGACGTTATTTCGATGCACGCTATTTTACTCGTGGTACGCCAGTTCGAAAGCACATTGAGTCGAAAACCGCTCTATCGAATGACGTTGTCGCGAACACGCTGATTCGAAAAACTGTTTGAATCGTAAGCTAGTACGAAAGTCTGGTATCGAAATCCACTGTTGCGAATAGCATATTCCAATCTGAATTTGTCTGGGGATCGAAGTCGCGATCCCGATAAAGCCTTATCTTTGTATTGGGTTTGGGAAACAAAAGCAATGAGAAGTAACTTGAATTTTTAATTTCCTTTAGTATGTTAATCAACAAATAATTCAACAAAACAAAATTGTAAGTTGTACAGTCACGAGCAATAATATGTATACGCTTACCAACTTTTAAAAGTGATTTTCTCCATTTTTACTCATTGTAATCTTATTTTATTATGAAAATAATATTTTGGAACCCACACTATATGAAATACCAAGTTATTCAAGGTTAAAATCGCCATTTAAAAGAAAATCGCTTTTGAATTTGGCGATGTGTATACATATTAATGCTCGTGACTGTACTCATTACCAAAATCAAAATCAAAAGTCAACTAGGCTGAGAGTTAGAACTTTTTGAACGTCAAAAATAACAAAAGACAGTCCCCAAAAAACACCCGCCCTTTACCACTTCCTAGTGCTTTCGCTGCGAAGAAGAAGTGGCGCAACAAACTCGCAAAAGTTTTCGACTCAATGTGCTTTCGAACTGGCGTACCACGAGTAATTTTTTTCCAAATAGCGTGCGTCGAAATAACGTCTTTCGAAACTTCATATCACTCCCATTTTAGCCACAAGCCCCTCTAAGCCTCGCTTTATGCTTTCGAAGTACCAAGTCGTTATAACTTAGTAGGAAGGAGCACACTTAACGCGTCAGCTAGAAAACGCTTTATACCTTTGAAGTACCAAGTCGTTATAACTTAGTAGGAGCACAGGCGACATAATTGTGTCAGCTAGAAAACGCTTTATGCCTTCGAAGTTCCAGGTTGACATAATTGGGTAAGAGTACACATAACATAGTTGTGGTTGTGGGTGAACCTTTTTCACAAGCCGCGCGTCTCGTGCCTCGCGCTCCTTACCGTGGGATTTGAAAGTCGAATTGTAGGATTCTAATTATGGCGCCCAACCTGAGAGGTAAAAGTGTGGTACCAATTTGAGAACATTTATTTTTACCTTTTATGTACATAGGTGTGGATCGAATTAATTTACCTACTGTTTCAATAAAGTCCTACGATTTAAATAAATGCTGCTCGGGCCGCGGGCCAAGTCGGCGGTCAGTTATTTTTGGTGGGTTTTTCCGCTAATTCACCTTTTTTATTTCATCGCTGATAAAATTGAGCGCAGATATAAAAATTAAGAACATAGACGCCTTTATTCGGCAGTAACTAGTGATACTTACGTAAGTGTACAAAGTAAACCAATCGCGTTTCTCACAGTTGTGCTAAGTACATCGGTTTCAACATTTTCACAAACATCACAACGAAATAACATTGTCAAACAATTGAATTCATAATTTTATTTTGATCCATCGATAAAACGAAAATAAAACAAATGAAAAAAATTCAAAACACTAAACATTTCGTAACAAGGAATTTAAAATTAATAAATTCGACGATCATGACATTGTTATCTACAATTTAAATTCATAATAATATTAATTTTAAAATTCCCCTACATAATTCGTCATTTAGGAACTTAATCAAGCAAAGTTGAGAACTTTATAAAAGTAAACGTACTTGAGGAACGTTTATTATAAAAGATATTGCTACAGATTTAACAAATATTGGTTCTCCAAGTATTTCATTATTTAGACAGTCTGATAGAAATCGTATGTCCGTTTTCAGTAATATTAAGCAACACCTAAAATATTGTCTAAATGAAAAAGAAAATCGGACTTAACAGTATTAGGTACCTACTGCCTATCAAACAAAACATGGTCTTCATTGTCCATGAACTTAATCCTTACTTTTAAGGAATAAATAAATTAAAACTGGTATAAATATCATAGCCGAAAATACTGAACCACAGTTCGCATTCAATGTGTACAATAATGTAGACCACACAGAAGATTCATCTAAAATTGTGCGACATATCAAATCAAGCGTTACACATCTCAAAGGACAAATCGACATAGAATACAAAGACGAGAAAAAATATCTTACAATAGTTACGAAAAAACCAATTTACATATGTTTGTATCAGATGTTATAATTAACAAGAAGGTTAAAACATTTCGTAACCTATCACATATTTTACATTCTCTATCAAGCTCAGTTACAAATAATTCTATTTGTTTAACTATGACAAATAAACAGCTCTTTTATTTACAGTCAACAATTAGGCCTATTTCAGTGTTATGTACTATAAACAATGATTTTAAGATATGAAGTATTGACAGGTCCCTTTCGTCAGTTTTTGGCATATATCTGTTATCGTTTGGCAATCCATTGACTTCAACATTCTCTAATCTTAACACTTTCTTAAGCACTCCGTAGTTTTAATCTTATTTCTGGTCCAAATTGCGACCGTCTAATAATACAGTCTCTAATGCTGAATCATCTACTTCTATATTGTGAAGTTCTACACGTGAACACTTTTTATCATCGTTCTTTCTTTTGTTTATCATCGTTTTTGTTTTATTTACCACTTTTATATTTGACTGATAGATCCAAGAGATTGACGTCTTCTAGTCACTTGTTTCCAGAATCTTTTCTCGAAATGTTTTTCCTGTAAGAATATTATATTATTTACGCACTACTTTTGTATTTGCTATTTTCATTACAGTTTTACATTTACTTACATTAAGAATACAGGGTTATTATGTTTCATTCTATGAAATCGTTAACCTTTTAAGTAAACTAGTGCAATTTACGTACATCTTAAATAACCCTGTAGGTATATTCTACTTTAGCTGGCTACTTTAGATTGCAAAGTGGAAACTAGAGGATACAATCCGCGTGAAATGTCTCTTTACAAATTTAAAATATAAAGACATTGTAAGACTAAGAATATGCAAACAATATTAGCAGAAACGAAGAAGTGGACGGCTTTATTAGCGCTAAAGAAAATGAAGGTTTGTGTAAAATAAAGGAAGGGTCAGCTAAGCTGCAGGATGAAGAATGAAAAGCTTAATGATATTTTATTAAAAATATATTTTCGAGAACACTCGTTCCAATCAAAATGGACAGATCAGTTCAACAGACAACAAAACAAATTTAGCATATCTGAAAGCTGGATTTAAACTTTAATTCTAAGTGTTAAGCAAAGAACAAATTGACATGAGCTTAGTGCCAAGACAATCACAATCATAACAATATATCAAACGGTAATTAATCTTAAGATATAAAGGTAAAGGTTAAAAACATGTAATATTTTCACTAAAATAGGTTTTAGTACTAATTTAACAATATCAATTTCGAAATTTAAAGATTTTTGAAAAGAAAGGCAATTTTATTGGCCAATTTATACTGAAATTTAATAAACATTATCACTCACTACTGTTTCGTATATTAATATAGTTCTTTTAACTTTTCACTTACATTTACGAATCCTATGATTTCCAAATATTAAATGTCCTTTAAATTTTTATAAAACACGATTATACCATTATTGAATCGTTTTGAACAGTTCGAATTAGTTTTTCCATTACAAACTACCTTACATGCTTTTATTTACTTGTTCTAATTTATTTACTAGGACGAAATTGTTTTAAATTTAAATTTTGGATCTAAAATTAAGGCAGGTTTTTAAATTGTCCCGTTGACACGTCTGAACATATTCACTTATTCTTACTAAACCCCGCAATGTTCAATTGAAGTTCTTACATCTTATTTTATAAACGTGTACATCTACATAGGAAGTTTCTTCATTACTAATATTTACTCTAAACGACACCCTTACGCGAAATACCTGTTTTTAATAAAATAGTGTCAACCACTTTAGAATAGCCCGCAAACACCATCCAGCACAAACTAGAAAGATAGAGGCACAGGCAACAACGAACGCCGAATGTAAGAATGGAGGACCCAATGAAAAAACTTCCCGCATTTGTTTAAATCCAGCTGATTGGCACAGATAAGCTCGTGCGTGCGCTGTGCTCACACATAGCCATTGACAAAGCATATCTTGTAATAGCCGTTGTTGCTCACGGAAGTGCGGCGCGGGGAGAATGGCCGCGCCGGCGAGCTCGACACCACGAAGGGCTCGCGGCGGGGGCTATCGGACGACGCGCGGCGCCGCAGGAAACCCATTCTGGAAACAGAAAATACACACTAAAAACTTTATCTTTTAAGCGAGCTTTCAACTTAGGTGGACCTAGTATGCTCCCTTGCGGCATCCTGCAGATAACAAGCTTTTCATTCTTACATAATACGACATTATTTGGCAATCTTCAAAATTGGTGGACTGTTATTCAGAAATTAGAATTAAGATCCAGTTCCTCCCATAAGAGAGGAGACCTGTCCCAGCAGTGGGAACTTTGTAGACTGGAATGCAATAAGATACATGCATTTATTCGCTTGCAAGAAAGGAAACCGCAGGATTACTAACATCTTCCCGTTCTGGCATAGAGAGCGCGTCCGCGAACGCATCGTCTGAACTTCCGCTCGTGCCAGTTGCTCCATCTCCATAGGTTTCTCGCTTTCTGGAACTAGAATACCTCATGAAATTAGCTTCAAATATAGTTTAGAGTTTTACTTTTTACATGCTTGTTGGTAGATAATTATTTAGTTTGTTCGATAAACTTTCGTTAAAAGTTGCATCGTAAAGGAATCGGGGGCCTACTCTCTAAGCACGAAGTCCAGTATCTCAGTCGAAGTTACGGGCGTTTCTTACTCCGTTTCACTTACGGACAGAAGATGTTAATGGGCTGTAGGATTCACTAAGAAGTTTCGAACTACTTTCGGACGGGCCCATATCTTCGTTGACGGAGTTAGAAAATAGGCCCCGTGGACTTGAGTAGTTTGAATTCAATAATACGTTAGAACGTGATAATCAACAGTCGTTCATTTTCTGAATGGTAGAGGCTTTTGCTGAGCAGTATTAATTTATTTGGCGTTGGCGCAGCATGTTGTCTTCTTCCATACAGCGCAACAAAGAATATTCCCAACGTACCCTTCCAAGCATATACAGAATTGCGCGAAGTAGTATGCGGGGCGGTGCGGCGGGGGTGCGCGCGGCACAGCGTCACTGCGTCGGCGCTCGCCACGCGCCGGAGCAGTGAGCGTTGGCACGCCGCGCGAAACGACCAGGGGTCGGACCCGCCAGCCTGCAAGTGTCACATGATGAGGATGTCAAATTTATCCAAGTATAGTTGTTTTGGCACATTAGCATCATCTTCGTATTGTACTTATCTTGAAGAGGTTGATGAGCCAAAGACGAATTTGATGCTAATCAAAACAATACTCCAGAGACTAACAATTCTCACTCTCTCTGCTTCCGTTGTTTAACGTAATGAACTGGCATAAATGGTGTTTTCGAGGGGAGATGTTTATTAGTTTAGTAGGCTACGAATGATGAAGTAGACTATTTTTGGAGGAAGTAAAGAGTCTCGAGTGATGTAAAAGCTAAAATTCCGACTTAAGGTAGGTCGGAATTTTATCTTTTTACGCCGACTAGGTACATATTTTGTAGAGGGATTTTTACGATTTACGGGACCTTTGTAATACATACCCAAGACACTTCCTGATCTGCCAGCATATCCGTCCCCTGGTCCAGTGCCAATCTCATCTCCGCTCGAGGACTGAGTCGCTCCGGCGTCCGTGGTCTCTGTTCCTCCGGTTGTGAGGTAGCCTCCGGTGCTGGTGCTGGCCCCGAGGCTGAAACGGCTGATAACAATTTTGGTTCATTTTTCCTTACTGACTTATTATTCTGTTTTCCTTCAAGAAGAAAGGTCGGGCCTTAAAATTAGGAAAGAAAGCCGCTTTCTACAATGAGACGTCATATTCGATCGTTATTTCCTAAACGTAAGTACTTTCGAAATCGGGAAGACTGAAAACAAAAAAAAAAAACAAAAAATAACTTGGAAAACGAATACAATGAAGATACAAAATTAACTACTATTGTTTATAGCGCTGTTTGTAAATACTTTATTTTGGCAAGCCTGTTGACTAAGGCAAGCTTTCATTATGTTATTGTCTCGGTCTATATATGTCCTACGAGTATGATAACTAGGAGCATCATTTCTTTTAAATTGTTGACGAAGAAAGTATGAAAATTAATGACGATATGGATAAGTTTCTAGTTTACCTCGTGCGGGTGGGCTGAGTGTCGCAGGGTTGTGTATAGTGGTGCGTTCGAGTGTGGAGGGCGTGCTGTCCGAGCTGGCTGAGCCCCGACGACCAACTCCAGCAACGGCACGCACCTCCACAAACTCTTTTGAAACTGTAGCAATAGGAAATAAAAATACAGTCATTTGAACAGTTGTTTAATAGTTAACCACGAAGGTAATTTTAAATGAGCTCGAGAATGCTGCTCGATGGAGCTAAATCGTATTTGAAATCGCTACATTAACAACCATCTCTAAGGCGTCTTTAGAATTAGTAAATCAATATTAGAGAAAGATAACAGTCTATTACAGTTCGCTTAGCTCCTACCAAACCTTAATGTTGACTTATTCTGCACCAGTGTGGCGACCTTAAGACAGCTTTTGGCACAGTTATTTTTTATGGATATTTGACTTTTCTAATATTAACTAATTATATTTACTTGTATGTAATTTTTTTATCGACTTTTTTAGTAACTATATGTGGAGGCTATTGTTATTAGAAATTTTTGTATTTTACTTTTTATGTCATTTGTTTGTTAGTCTGTAAGCCTTCTTTAAAATAAAATAAATAAATAATAAATAGCTGTAAGGTATATGAATAAAAATACCAACCAGATAGTAAGGGCATCGAAGGCGCCTCGTTGGTGGGTGTCCTGTCGGGGCTCAGCTCGCACGCGGCGCCACCACCTCCCCCCCCTGCAACATCCTGGTCGACGTGCGCACACCCTTCCTCTGCTTCTGCAATATCATCATCCTTAAACCCTCACGAAACCAAACCATAGGCGTGAGCAGTCGATAACAGTTCAGTGTCTCTTGTGTTATATGTGGTTCGTATATGAAATATGTATCGAATAAATTGATATCGTATTTAAATATTTAACATATGAATAATATTCTAAGTGGAGTGCTATAGCTACATATTGATACCGTGCTAGTATAGGGGTACATAAACAACGTTACCTGATTACCAGAAATTTATATTTAACTGCGCGAGTGTGAAGTTATAAAGACGCTAAGCTTCTGGTAAATTGTGTACAAATAAATAATAAATACTCATGCATCGTGCTGACTTTACTGTTTAAATGTCGGCATTATTATAATTATTATTTGTGTTGATTTGCGACAAGACTGTTGTCATCTCTCACCTTTCATCAAATGTCAAGCTGTCCATTTCTCTGTCAAAATGTATTTTCTCTGTTAGTAATTTTTATGGGTTCTTGACGATGTGTTGTGTGCAAATGTTGAAGTTGATGCCGCTGCGCTTAACAATGCTTTCATTCTAAACTCATGCATTCGTCACCTCTAAGCAATCACATTCTGTACACTAAATTTACTAGATGGATAGAAAGTTTAAAAAGTAGTTTGTAATCTTCAGAAAGATATGCCAAGATTGATCCGATCAGCAACAAATTAGATAAATGTTTACAAGCTGTACAGTAAATAATGAACTCACTATTGAGCTTCCCAGTGAGCCTCTACCCTCGTCCACAAAACATTCGCGCACATGATCCTCTACACACTTACCGACAACTCTAATGTCATCCACATGGACTTGCGAACTCACCTTGATCTGAAGCAGAGGGCGGCGGGTGCGGCACGTCGCAGCAGTCGTCAGCATCGAGGCCACGCTCGCTGTCCTGCGCCAAGCGCCGCACCAGCGGACCAGTCACAATGTGAGATATAACCTAGCTACGGGACTTTACTTCCATTTGCCAATAACCCGGATCCAAGTCCAGGTAGAGAAATTTCGAAATAACTTTTCAAAAGCTTGAATTTTGCAAATTATGAATTTGATTTTGATTTGTTCGCGATTTTAAATGTCTTGATTCAAATTGAATCTATGAAATGTCAGCATATTCAACAGTTACGATACTTGGGTCTTACTCAAATATTTCATGCAACAAGCATGCTTTGTCCAATAACATTATTTTGTATAGTTATTGGCATGCTATGGGTTACAACGATACTCCTACACAACTATTATAATATTCGCTATCTGCCAAATTTGACTTGTTCAGGACAAGGGACTATGGGTTACTATATCAAAAGATACTAAACATTGATGCATTTTAAGAATTTAACGTCAATTTTGACAGACTAATAATGTGTTACACATATTACATTCGAAGTACATAAATATGTTGGGTCATAAATTACATATAACATTAAAGTACGTATTAAATATTACATAATTATAATAACATTCGTCGGTTACAAGGAAAGGTGTTTGCACCAAACTTCGGGGCTGGAAAATTGTAGGATGTTAATTACAGGATATTTTAGTGTGCTTACTATCAATTTTGTGATTTCTTAAAAGTTTATCGTGAATGACAACAATTTCAAATACTTTGGATTTTGGAACTTTGGTGCAACTGTTAGTAAATTTTCTATTGTAATCAGTGTTTATATTCACCTGGTCGTCAGAGTTGGTGGGGGTAGGCTTGTTGTCTTCACTGTCGCTGTCAGAGCCTTCTTCTTCCATGAGAGGTTCTAGTCTTCTTCTAAAAACATCCCTACATTCAAGATTGTCATTAGTAATGTGTTTCTTTGCAATTTTTATGATTATACCGATTATTTCATGATTTGAACTCCTTCACTATATACACTTATGTAAGTTTCGGGAACTCCTGATTGTGTCAACGGCCCGTTGTTAAATAAAATTGATAATTACTGTTCTAGTAAAGCATCTGAGAGTAAAAGAACAAGCTGCACTACAATTGTGCTTAAGCAATGGGTTTTTATCTATAAATAAAGCTGTAGTTAGATATCTGCTAAAGTGTGAAAACAAGCGATATTATATTAAAAATAAATAGGCGTGCAATAGTGTCATGATGGAAGTAATTTACCTTGGAAGAAGCGGCCTTAGCGTCGTTGGTCCAGTAATAGTAGGAGCCATGAGGAGCTCGTCCATCATCAGCTCCGTATCGTCATCACCAGCATATGATGATGATGACTTCGTGGGTGACTGAAATTGTGAAGGATTTTCCATTCAAAAGGCCTAAAAAACCTATTGAAAATTCTGTAGGTATTTGAAGCTCAAGGCATGTTATTTAAAGAGATTGTAATAGAGATGGTTTTAGAACTGTTCTATCGAAATCTTAAGAGCTACTTAGCCTCTGTTAAGCATTTAAAATGATATATATGCCTTTTACATGAAGCTTTATTCTGTAGAAATGTATTTTAAAAATCTTTACCGATAGCGTTCCATGTTCAGAGTCGGGCAAGTTATCCGACAGGTCTCCAGAAGATGGGGTGCCCCAAGCTTCTTCCCCGCTTGCCCCACTACCCTCGCCTGTTTCACCTGTACCTTCTTCAGTACCAATTGTTGACTTCCAGTCACTTACTCCAAGGCATCTGGTAAAATCGGAACTTTAAATATGGTGGAAAACTGAATTTGACGAGTCAGAAAGAAAACCTACGAAAATGATGACTTTTAAATTAGAAGTATTTACATACATGTCATTTTGAGCAAATCTAGAGAGCTCTATTATTATTACTGATTTTCCTATAATACGTAAAAATAATTAAAAAACTACGATTACATTACACAATAAAATTCTACGAATTAAATATTGACTATTTTGTACCTATTATCAAATTAAATAATTTCTAATGGTTTAAAGTCTAATAATATTGTCTCTTCCTAATAATATTTGATTGACAGAACAAATTGTATTCTAGATCTAGCAGTTTTATTACGAAAATCTGTATTGTTGTACTCAATTCTAGCTCGGAAATTCTATTCGTAAAACACATTTCTAGCAAAAAATCTAATATTTCTATGGTAAAAAAAATTAAAAGTTATAGTAAAATTTTACAAAGTTGCCGCAAAGTTACAATTACTCTTAGACTAAATCTAATTTTAGTAGTTGTTGTTATAATTTAGCTCCTTAATTACAATCTTAATCAAAATATGAATGCACTACAGTTCCACCCACAGATTATACTCATCGTTCCTTCATTATTCTCCATCGACTTGGGTTCCACCTATTTTGGAAAAATATGATTATACACTGAATTCAAAAACAATAGAAACAAAAAATTTAGATCAGGGGGTGTAACAAGAAGTCAATATGTTCCTTCTGTTAGCGGAAAATCGCCAAGTGACCAACCCAACGTGACCTAGTGTGGAGGAACAACTTAGGATGTTATAAACATATACATGGCACATATATGTACATATTATACTACCCTAGTTTTAGTAAATGCGAAACCCGAAACATGTGTCTAGTATTTTATGTAAAGAATGTACAACATTTCAAAACTGTTTCATGAAAAATCACAAAGTAAGTAAGTAAGCTAGTTATGTTTAGCTATTCAGAATACAGGTTGGCTATTTGTATACACAGACATGGTCACCACACGCCACTCGCGCCGCCCGCGCGTCCAGCGTCTTATTGTGTTCATTGATAAGAATTAGGCAGTAAGTACCTAACCGTACGGCGATTGCGCACGCCACGATTGCGGCGGTAAGTCCCCTCTTTGAGAAGTGGCTTGAGAGGCGGCATGGCGTCCTCACCTTCCCCCTGACGCAAGTCCTCACCGGACACGGTTGTTTCGGGAGGTTCCTGTTTCGCATAAGTCGGGAGGAAACGCCCGGGTGTTTCCACCCGCCTTGCACCACCGTGTCCTCGTGGAGGCGATCGTCGGCGGCGATCTCTCGCGTCCGGCCCTGGTCCAGGCCACGGAAAGGAGCGAGAGTGCATAGGTAGCCGTTACCTACTTCTGCGAAGCAGTGATGCTTGGGGAGGCGGCGCACGTGAGTGAGAGGCAGTATATGCGCCCTCACTGCCCCGCAAGGGCATCATCAGGCACACAGGTCACGAGGGCCACGGGTGGGTTTTAGACAGTAAAACAAAACTGAGCGGGAGAAGTTATTTGATAATTTCCCACCCAAATAAAAATAAAAATAAAACCGTACGGCGATTGTATTGTAATTAACTGGTGATAACATTTTTCATCACACTTGCAAAACTTTTTGGGAAAAAATATAACACTGTAAAAATTATTGGAATCGATTCAGCTACTTATTCTGAACAAACTATGTTCAGGTTTCGTATATACTAAAAACAATGTTGTATATGTATGGTGTCCTGAGTTTATTATATCAATGTCAATCTCACCTACCACTTCGGTATTAGATGCCATGGCAAATCACCATTGTTTAAATCTACGACCTTCTAAAAAGGGACCAGACAAATGGTTGAGTATTTAGAGCGGTATATATGGTTTTAAGTCCTTCCATTTCAAGTATTATATATTTTCACGGAACTGTAGGTAAACGATATATATCAGTAGCATTAACGAATAAATACCTTTCTAAGAACGAGGGTTGTTTGTGCGCTATGGATGTGTTGGGTACACTCTCAGTATAACTGAAGATATTCATCTTCTCCACGACAAAGGAGCCAGCTCTCGCTGCATAGCCCATAATACCACCAGCAGCACCGCTTACTAAAAGAAACATTCGTATATACTTTTTTTAGCATTAAAAACTTTGCAATAATATTCTTGGGTATGACCATTGTAACATTGCCCCTGTAATCCTCAAAGAGTTAGGCAGAGGTCAAAATCAAAATCAAAAGTCATTTATTCAAATTAGGCTGAGAATCAGCACTTTTCGAACGTCAAAATACATAAGACAATCCCCCAAAATTGCCCACCCTTCGACAGTTCCTAGTGCTTTAGATGGGAAGAAGTGGCGCAACAAACTCCCCGGCAGCACAGTTGTCTGTTTAGTCGGATGGACTTGATTCTATACATACATAGGCAAAATAATAAACAATAAAGCATAATACCAAAATAAAAACCTCCTGGTATAAAGGGCGTGATAGCTTACATATGCAATGCTGGATTATTGCTAGGAGGAAATCATGTCAATAACTAATGACATAATAGATAGATTTTAAAAATAAAATATACTTGGACAAAAAAAAAGTATATAAATAATTATATGAACCCATATAACCTGTCACTAGGTACGCTAATTCTGGAGAAAGAACATAAACATTGTCTTGATTAATCACAGCGACCAACTATTCTTGTCATTGTGTCTACCTAAACAACCCACATATCGCCAGTAATGTTCAAGATGTTATAGTGGGCGAGCCTATTGCCATCAACTGGGTACAAATCCAGACTCTGGGCTGAGAAATTCCAGATGGAAAAAGCCCAATAACACTTTGCCTGACCCAGGATGAAGCCCAGGATGCCATGTTTAGCAGTCGCGTTTGCGTAAAGTACACCAAAGACGCAGACAATGACTATTTTATTCTGAAATTTGACTTATAAAATGATTTACCTGGATTATTATAAGCTTTCGAAGTCTCCGGCTCTTGTGCAGTCAGTCTTACGTTGCCATCGTCAGTCTCATCGGACGGTAATCTCTCCAGGCTTGACATTGTGCCATATCTTAAACAACATTAGTAGTCTTTACAACAATACTAACTAGTTTAAAAACTACATTATAACTTTTATTAACACACCTTTTGAGCGTCACATAAGGCAGGTCATCTGGGACATCTGGGGAATCTGGGGACTCATCTACAAGGTCATCCTGCAATGTAAGGGTTAAGTCACAATCAATCAAAATCTATGGGTAACTTACCAACAACTTAAAAGTGAACTCACAGTCTTATTAGTGGAATTAAAGTCGGGCGTTGGTGGAACAACAGCTATGTTAGGAACAGGAGACTCGGACTTGATCGAGCCAAGACTACCTGGTCTAGAACAAGGGTTGTTCAAACTCGACGCCGAACCTCTCTTGAAAGGCTCTACTCTCATCAAATGGGCTGCGGGATTGATGGCCGAAAGACCCATTAACATTAGGGGTCCTAATTCTAAATCTTCGTCAGAACCTGCGTCATTATTATTTGCATTAACATCTTCCATTCTTTCAGTCTTCTTATTTATATCCCCGTTCATTTTACTGACAGCCGAAATACCCATTCTAGGGGACCGTCTTAGACCTCGCTCTATTTTAAAGTCATGGTCATCATCGTGTATCGAATCATCTTCTAAGAACACTGATGATGTCTTCAAACAAGAACCAACGTGTTCCCTCTTAGTTACGATATTCATGCCTAAGACTTTGTTTAGTACATTTTCTGCCTTTTGTCTGGTTATTTGTTCTTTTCTTGCAGACGCTGGCGATGGGTAGTTAGCCGTGGCTGTCTTCGTTTTTGTTAAAGTTATGCTTTCGACACACTTAACCTCATTCAAGTATTTCTCTTGAGCAATGACGCATTGGACCTGATTGGCGATGTTCGAATTGGACATCCTTAAATCGTTAGAACTAGAATTAAATACCATAGAACTACAGGTTGTATGGCTAGTTGACAGTGGACTGTTTCTACTACTGGATGAAGGGCTTGGCGATCTTACTGAGTTATCTTTTCTTAATTCTAACTGGCTCTTCGTATGAACTGAGTGAACGCTTCTGCTTAAAATTGGTGAATCAGTTTTTAGTTCGTAGGACGTTGATTTGAGCATTCTCTGGCTTTGTTCAATTGAATCTATAACCTTCTTTGCTGCTCGGGGCCCATCTTCTGGACGTAACTTGATAGCATTTTTACGTTCTAAATGTGAGAAGTTTCTTGGCTTACGATTACCACAGTGTGCACTACACGGGCTCGTGGAACTTTTGTTAGAGTTCGAGTTTTGGGGCGATGCTTCGGGTTTGGGTTTTGCGGGTATCACTGGTGGTTCCTTTTGGGACACAAGAGGACTATTTGGTTTGGACAAACATTTTTTGTGGCACTGTCTGCAGACGGGTATCGTGTCTACCACCACCGGGCTTGTCCTTACCGTTATCTGAAATATAACATATGGCTTTAATGGAGTGAATTCGTGATATTTTAAGCTGATTTCTACGATACATACTTGACTTCCTGAATTGCTGCTTTTTGATGGACTTCGGTCATTTTCTTTCTTTTCACCGGGTGACGTTCCTTTAACTTCGTGACTCGAAACAAGATCTGCTACCTCAAGAAGGTTAAGTTCTTTGGATCTTTTTCTTAGTTCTTCTACGCTCCACATCTAGAATATCCCGAATTACATTTTTTTAAGACAATTTTTATCAAATCAACTTATTTACCATAAGTGTTGATACAAATTCGGTCTTAGCATAAATTATGATATAGATTCATAACACTTTGTCATAAAAATGTGACATACAAGTTTTTTTATTATTTTTATTAAGCCTACACATACACAGTCCTACGGCAGAGCAAAGGCCTCCCCCAAATCGCTCCAGGTATATATTTAGGTAGAATAATTACTGTAGTAAATACTGGTATTCAGCTGCATCCGGTTAGACTGGAAGCCGACCCCAACATAGTTGGGAAAAGGCTAGGCAGATAATGAATTACTGTAGTAATAGATCAATTACAATTGAGGAATAATATTGTTGAATTATTATCAGATCTTTAAATACTTCTGAAAACGATAGTTCTGACTTGCATTCCTAGGCCCCTCGCCCACGGCGACTTTTTGTAGCTAGCTACTAACGCGCGTTAGTGGCGTTTGCAAAGTACGACAGCAACGATGCAAACGCGCGGCTATATCGATATCGAGCCGAAGAGCCGAAAGAAAGAAGCTTAATAATATCGCGATAGCATCGCTGTAGCAGTGGTACAGAATCTGGGCGAAGGTACACAGCCAGCGACAGCATCGCGGCTGTATCGATACAAAAAAAAAAATCGCCGTGGGCGAGGCCTCTTAAATGTAATAATTTGATGTCTGAAGTTGAATATTCTGCCAAAGCTGTTTCTTTGTTTCTCTCAGGTATACTTAATAACTGTGCAGTATTATTTAGCTGAACTTGTTCAGCTGTCTGACCGAAATTCATAATATTAATGTCATCTTACAACATTGTACCTAGTTTTTGTTTGTCATAATTGCCAGTATGTCCATTATCGCTTACCTCCATATCAGGTTCAGGTGGATCCAACTCCTCAGCCTCAGGCAGTTCCGTCATCCATCTTTGAAGATGGAGGGTGGATCCTCTGCTGCGAGTACTCCTGGCCCCTTCTGTGTTACTCCCCCCACCTGTCCGTGTTTCCACTGAACTGCGTCGCGTCTAGAATATTCGAAAGTATCCTAGTGTATTCGAAGTTTTAGTGCAAAAGAATCTTATGATGTTTTTTTATGGGCATGGCAAAGACATTCATAGGATTTGTGATTGTTCTAATTGAATTCAGGAAATTTGGATATTTGGCGATATTTAAAATAATCTTTAAATACTTACCAGTATGTCTAAAATATGTTTTAAATCATCACTTATCGGGGCTTACCATTCATTAAAATGATTCGGGATAATGGCCATTTCTGTAGCATATGCATAATCACATAATTTGATTGTAGTTCTGCCAGGGGTGCGGGTTGTTAGAAAGAGATACCGCCACCCCTGGCACACTGGCCACTGAAGGAACACGGGTGGGTTTTAGTCAGTAAAAGTCTGACACGCCCTCCTGCTCCACCCAGAGTGGGGGAAGTTATTTGATGATCTCCAACCAAAAACAAAAATAAAACTATGATTGTAGTTCACGTTTGTTTTTCTCTGCTTTTTTTTCCGCTATACTATTCTTGACAACCAACATTGTTACAAATTTCATGTCTCATGTCACCTTCAATGAATTGTGGACTAATATAGGAATGATGACGAATGACGAAAGAGGGCATAGTAAAATGAAATAAGTATTCGAATAAATCTGTAAAATCAATAGAAATATGGTGAAGGTACACGCTTTAAAAGCTTCTTTCTGGAAGGGATTATTCCTGATTTTTCGCACGGTATGAACAATCTATGACGCTCGTATGAAGTGACATGGTCGTGACGTCACTTCTGTGATAGAGCTGTCTTTGGCGAGCACTTATTTTGATACGTTTATAACTCTGCAATTTTTTGAACTATTTGTAAAAAAAAAATCATCATTGCTATTGAACTCATTGCATAAAATCGGATTATTTTATGTTTGCTACTCGTGTATCTAGTGAATCATTCATTTATTTGTTGCCACCTAAATATTTAGATTTAAGTTCCGACTGATATTAATAGGAAATAAGTTACTTTTTAGGCAACTTAATATGTTACAAGTTACAGAGAAAAATGGTAGGTCATTCAATTAAAAATATTAAAATATTCGATAGCGTCGCAAAATTCTGGGCCCCTAACCAATTTCAAATAAAAAGAAGTATATTTCGCCATTGACAAAATCACTTTATTTACGGATATTAAGAAATATTCTGCTCCGATCTAAACATAAACATCCAAATTTTTTATTATTTAATCCATTAATATGTCATGAAGAAACCGGAACTATAATAAAATGCTTTCTCAAAATTATAATTTTTTTCCTCACACTAACGTAAGACTATATTAAAAATTTACACACAGCCAAAGACATCGAAAATTATCGGATTCTAACTACGTAGATTTGTAAAAAAAATCATTTATACACATACAATTTTTTTTCCCGGGAAACGATTAGGTTATGTGAACATTTTGCGATGCTAGCGACACATATACGATCTTCTAAATCATCATTTACAAACATCTGCTATTACATGAAAAAATAATCTATGTGTTCATTTATTACACTAATAAATAAAAAAGCATCAAATAAATCAGTCACATTTAACATCGACTACCATTTTTCTTTGTAAATATATTAATATCTAATGGCGATGAACATTTCAACATAAGAAGCATTGTTCAAATCAAAATGCTCTAAGTGTGCAATGATGGCAACTACATGATTGATTGCGCGAAGCAGATCGCCAAATATCCACATGACCTGTACAATTAACTCTATGTACAGATTTACAATGTTCAGTGTCTGTACATTTACAACATCAACATTTTTATTAGCTAATTGTTCCATTACACAGTTGGAGGAATCAGAGAGTAGAGTGCGCCGTTGAAACAAGTACCAAAGTAAATGAAGCCTTTTGAATTTCTTAAGAAAAGGACGGAAGACTTAAGCAAACTTGGTATCCAAAAAAGTGTAATGTAATGTACACGATTCTTCACTATTGGAACCATAAAGTTACATTTGACACTGATTTTCTATTTGGTAAATATTGGCATACACATTTTCGATTATACTAAAGCGATTTTGTAAAATACCCAATCGTGAATTCAGTTCTGTAATAAGTAAATTTTCATTAATACCCGGTCGCATATAAGTGGGGCATCAGACTTAAAAATTATTTCTCTAATATAATCAAAATACCGAGATTTCTTTAATACTGCTAATGTTCGAAAATATGTCTCTCAAAATTTTGTTACCACAACCTTAATCTCGACTATAAGCGATTTTTATAACAATCCAACAAACTCGCCAGTCTACGCGGCGAAAGCTTTCGACTCCCTCTCCTAAACACCGGCTAAACAAGACTACTAGAACACACTGTGAAGGCTTCCGTTCAGAAACCTTATCTCCAATTTCCGCGATTCCGGGGATAGCAGGAGTCTGCTAGTTCCGGATCGGACTCCGCGGATCAAAGTTCCAGGTAGGCTGGCGGAGTCGGCCGCTCTGGCAGTGCCATTCGCTGCAGGAGAGGATCATCGGGCAAGAAAATGCGCTCTTCGACATCGTGTTTATACGAGGGGTCTACATCCAAGTCAGCGAGAGCTAAATCAGCTTCAAAGGATTCCCATCTGCAGGGTGAACTTTCTGAATAATCATCTCCACCGTCTGGTGTTAGTTGGGCACTGGGTGAAGTGTGAGGATCATAATTCTTTTCAATGCTCGACGACGAGACAAAATGAGAGGAGAACGTTTGTGAGTCTGCCGGAGAGAGATTAGCGGACGGCGTTTCAGGAGTCGGGGCTGTTCTCCAAACTGTGCTAAGGGGCCCTCGGACTGGTTGAAGGGTGGGAGAGTCTGAGATCGTTCTGAAGTCGAAACTGACTCTAACTTCCTTCTCTGGCCGTTCTTCGACGAGCATGTTAAGATGTGATCGATAGGAGCTGGCCGGTAAGAGGGCCAGGCTGGAGTGTCGTTGGATGCTGGACGCGGATACCTGGCGTTGCTGCGAGTCCAGCGTGGCGAGGGAGAACGTGAGCTGAGGGTCCGGAGAATCCAACGGTGAGCCGAGCGGTGTGCCCGACATCGTGTGAGCGCGGTAACTGTAAAAATAGAAGTAACACATAAAAAAACGCTTTAAAAAGGGACCAATGTCATTCAGTAAACGGCTGAATAAGTAAAGGTTGAAAATGAAATGTCTGTCATAATTTTATTTTTCTTTAGCGCTAATTTTTGCTCCCAGTTTTCCACTTGCGATTTAGGCTAAAATATGATCGGTACAGTATTTTAGTTACATTATGTAGATCGAATAGTAAAATATACTCACATTTGCCTCTGTAATAAGCTCTGCCACACTGCCTTGAGGTCTATAGAGGGAGCACGTAGCACGATGGTTCTTGTTCGAGCTGGCGTGCGCGGCGAACACGATACTAGTGGGGACTCACCTCCCGCGCGCCCGAGGATCAGGCGGAACTCCGTCGCTGCAATACGAGGATATTTTGTTAGAATACCATTGTATTCTGATTCTAATGAATAATGTCATTACATTATTGTTGGACAAGGTCATTCTTGTGAAGGCCGCAGGAATCCGCTGGATGTGGGCAGAACAAGACTGGTCGAAGTGGAGGAGCCTGGGGGAGGGCTATATCCAACAGTGGACGTCTTCCGACTGCAAAAATGATGATGACGTTATCATTGACTTCCATATTGGAAATATTTTTACAGCAAAGAAAGTCTATCGTTTGAAATTTGGTTCCAAAAGTGACTGGCCTTCAAAGCTCTGGTGGTAATTTCAAAATGAGTGTTGATTATCAAAAACAGCTTTGCCCGAGTTTCGAGGACATTGCAGTATAAATTCATGACTAGTATAAGTACATTTGAACGTTATACCATAAAGAAAGCAGGACTGAATCATGTTTTTATTTTATTGTTGCTTTTTGATAGATCCCATTTCCTACGAACAAATCTCAAAAAGATCTCATGAACACGATGTCAACCAACCTTTCTTTCTAACATTGAACTGTGCCTCGGACACGGTGACCAGCGCCACTGGCTCCTCCGTCACGAACAGCACGCGGTCCCGGGACACGGTGGCAAACAGAAGCAGGTCGCTGAACAGCAGCGCCCAGTACGGCCTCACCGCACGACCTTCTACCCTCGACAGCTCGCCGCCGAAGATCCATTGACGACCTGCCGTGCTTAACACGAATGGCTGGAAAAATTTTTCTCATGTAGTTCAATAGTCCAGCTAATTAAATGTAATTAAACAATCATTTATTTCAGGAGTTTATTCTCGTATGAAGCACTACAAATTACACAGAAATACATATAAGGATTCATTATGAGTACATTAAAACATTACACATTAAAATCATTGCATAAAAAAGTTAAAAAAAAAAATATATATAAGTTAAAACTTAAAGTTACACCACATTAACAATTAGGTACAGTCATTAATTAGGTTAAATATTGGTTATTGTGTACGTATGTTTGATACGATTCTATTAGTTATGTGGATTTTAGAATCAGCAAAGGTGCAGCTGCATGTATTCGAGCGTTTGATTTGATTTAGATACACATTTATACATATTTCTGTGTTTTCCGTTTTTTTGTGTTCTTCTTTGTTGTTTTTTTGCGTTACCAGTTTCCATTTAGTATTATAACATTATAATTATACTGATAGGATAAGAAGTAAGTAATAAGTTACATAAGAGTCTTATGAATGAGGCTGTTCACATTAATTAATGGAATGAGCACATAAAGAAATTACTCGTAGACACTCGCATACTTGGCAGGTTCTATTACTCAAGCAGCATTTTTATGTAGCATTTCTATTACCTTATTACCAGTTCTTTTCACCTCATGAGAAAAACCGGTAGCGTTCTTTTTATATTTACCTTACACCTAGTGAACACGAGACGACTCTCCAAGTCCGCGACGGACAGCAATGGCTTGCCGTCACCAGCGAGACCCATCAGGCCTGAACCGGCTGTTACGTCTTGGTAACCACCCTGAAAATCATGGTCTTTGTTAAAATAAGAGTGCTAAAGTCATGTGTAACTATAGTCTGTTCGCTGAGAGTTGATAAAAATTGTGATACGTCTTCGAATAGCGACCGTCGCCTAATTATCGCAAACTGTACGGCGGTTGTCGCTTATCTCCCGCTTTCGCTGTTTTCGTGGTACGAGGCACGCATATGTTGTGAACTGCGGCCCAAACGGCGAGAGATCACGGTGGCGGTCTGCCCAGCTTGGGTGGAGCACCGCCGTGTCCTCGTGGAGGCGATCTCTCGCGTCCGGCCCTGGTCCAGGCCATGGTACGGAGCGAGAGGGCATGGGTAGCCGTCACCTCCTTCAGTGAAGCAGTGATGCTCGCGAAGAGGGAGGCGGCGCACGTGAGGGAGAGGCAGTCTATGCGCCCTTGCGACCCTAGCCGTCGTAGGATACGGGAATGGAGACGCCCTGGACGTCGGGAATCCCAGGCCGATTTCCGGCCACCGTAGGCATGAGCTTGCGGACGGCGAGTAATGGGTAGCTCGCTGTCCGGTAAGGACCAAGCCCAAGTCGACGGCGCGTTGTGTTCCACGCGCGCCTCAAAGATATGTCAGCACAAAAATGATGGGGCCTGCAAGCGCCGATGCCTGCCAAGGGTGCGGGTTTGTTCGAAAGAGATACCACAGCCCCTGGCCTGAGGGAACACGAGTGGGTTTTAGTTAGTAAAAGTCTGACACGCCCTCCCGCTCCACCCAGAGCGGGAGAAGTAATTTGATGATTGCCCAAGCAAAAAAAAAAAAAACAACGGCGAGAGATAAATAATTAACGGGCCGCAATTTGTAATCAGTTAAGAAACCCTGACTTTATCAACTCTCGGCGAACATACTTTAGGAACTTGGGCTGTTAAGACTTAATTCGGATTGTGATAGTGATAGCGTTACACATAATCAATCAGAAACTGAATATTTTTGAAAGATATCGCTATTAATTGCTTCATCTATACTAATATTAAAGAGGAAAGATTTGTTTGTTTGCATTGAATAGGCTCCGAAACTACTGAACCGATTTGAAAAATTCTTTCACTGTTGGGAAGCTACACTATCCCCGGGTGACAAAGGCTATATTTTATCCCCGTATTCCCACGGGAACGGGAACTACGCGGGTGAAACCGCGGAGCGCTGCTAATAATTCATATGTTACAAAAATTTGTCTGCTCGACAACTTAAATAAGTAAGTAACTACACGTCAAAGCACGTATTTTGCGTACGACAACGTAAATAACGCGATTAAAGTTGTTGATCTGTTTAATTGAAAGCCATCCCTACTGTTATAGTGTGTTAAGCAATACTTATTGCCCGGTAGTACTTATTACTCTCTTGTACCGACATGGCGACACTAGCTTTCGTAACTTCAGCCGAAAGATGCTCACTGTTGGACATAGGCCTCCCCCAAAAGGAGGTGGTTTGCCATAATCGCCACGCTTGGCAGACGGGTTGGCGATCGCAGTATGGTGGTAAAATGCATAGAGAACGCTGCTGCCCATTCTCTAGTAAATCCCTTAGACGCCTTCTACGACACCCCACGGAAAGAAATGGGATGGTGCCAGTCTTTACGTCCGGAAACACACGGAACCCACACACTACACTACACTAGCTGTACGAGAACTTTGTGCCAGAAGTGGATGTTGGAAGTGGATGTAAATTAATTTCAATAAATTAAATCATTCGGCAGGGTCCAGAGTCAAGCGGACATATCGCCATTCACGGAGCCTGTTCTATTAATTCATTGTAAACTTATAAGCCTTAAGTTGAATAAGCTAGCAGTCAATCATAAGCGTTTCCATACAATTGCTACCGTCACGGTTTCTGAGCCTGTCGAATTATAAATCGAAATAGATACTTCGAATGCAAAACCCCACCACTAATGGGCACGCCACGATTGCGGCGGTAAGTCCCCTCTTTGAGGAGTGGTTTGAGAGGCGGCATGGCGTCCTCACCTTCCGCCTGACGCAGGTCCTCACCGGACACGGTTGTTTCGGGAGGTTCCTGTTTTGGATAGGGCGGGAGGAAACGCCCGGGTGTTTCCACTGCGAAGATCACCCGGTGGAGCACACGGTGGCGGTCTGCCCGGCTTGGGCGGAGCACCGCCGTGTCCTCGTGGAGGCGATCGGCGGCGGCGATCTCTCGCGTCCGGCCCTGATCCAGGCCATGGTACGGAGCGAGAGGGCATGGGTAGCCGTCACCTGCTTCATGCTGATGCTCGCGAAGAGGGAGGCGGCGCACGTGAGGGAGAGGCAGTCTATGCGCCCTCGCGACCCTAGCCGCCGCAGGATACGGAGACGCCCCGGGCGTCGGGAATCCCAGGCCGATTTCCGGCCACCGTAGGCATGGGCTTGCGGACGGCGAGTAATGGGTAGCTGGCTGTCCGGTAAGGACCAAGCCCAAGTCGACGGCGCATTGTGTTCCACGCGCGCCTCAAAGAGATGTCAGCACAAAAAATGATGGGGCCCACAAGGGCCGATGCCTGTCAGGGGTGCGGGTTTGTTCGAAAGAGATACCACAGCCCCTGGCATACGGGCTACTGAGGGAACACGGGTGGGTTTTAGTCAGTAGAAGTCTGACACGCCCTCCTGCTCCACCCAGAGCGGGAGAAGTTATTTGATGATTTCCAAACCATTAAAAAAAAACCCCACCACTAACGTCTTCCCTATAGATAAGCCTATGAATTACCTGTAACTGCTCCACAATAACTTGAAGCTGCTTCTTCTCAAGCTGGTCGTATGGCCCAGCTCCATTGGCTGCTGAAGCTGCCCTCATTAGTCGTAACAGTTCTCGGAATTGCTCCAGTGGTTTGTGGACCAGCGACGTGATGTCCGGTCGTCTCCGGGGTATCGGTGGACTTGTGCAGAAGCGGGAGAAAGCCCCGCTTGGGTCTTTTGACTTTTTTACCTGGTAAACGAAGACAAAGTTAAAACTGTAGCAGTATTTAAAAGAAGAGTGAAAGAACACTATCTCTCCACTATGTCATAAGTTGCATTTGTATTTATTATTTAAATTACATTATAATTATATATATTTTGTTGATATTTATTTTAGTAGTATGTATGTTTGTAGGTATGTATATTCTTATATGATATGTGTATTTATAAATTAGATTAGGTATAATTTGTGCTATTATGTTTTCCCTTCTATTATTATTACACGCGTTGTCTACATCTCTGTTATCTTCTCTCCTATCGCAGGTGTGCTGGAAGAGATTTCTTTAGAAATAAGCATTACCTTTGTACGTATTTTTCTGTTCCTTTATTCTTGTCTGTTTATATGTGTGTGCATAAATGGTTAAATAAAATAAAAATAAATAAAAGTTAATTGTGACCTAAAAAATTCCAAAGAAGGCGGTTAAATACACAGCTTCTCATGTGTATGTTTTCTTCTGTATAAAAGTTTAATAATTTTCGTGCGTAGGTAGGGTACCGTTGGTTGCGGGAAACACAGAACCGGTACAAGTGGCGGAGTATGGCGGAAGTGTATTTTCTTTTTAATGTATGCTGCTCGATAGCTCCCCCATTTGTGGACCGATTCTCAAAATTATTTTTTTTATTTGAAAGAGTATACTTCTGAGGTGGTCCCATTAGCACCAAGTCAGGATCTGATGATGGAAAATCGAGGGAAACCCTCAAATTTTTTGGGTATTAACATTGTTTTTCATACATTTTCTAAAGCCATTGAGACATTTGCGTATGGTCATCATCGTCTCATGACGCTGAGCTAATGAAGCAAGGTGCAACTCTTTAACGGTTAGGAGTTCGGTGGAGGTTCGGGCATAACTCCGTCATAAGACCGATTTGCAAAATTCTTTTTTTGTTCGAAAGGGGTTTATTTCAAAATGGTCCCATTTAAATTTTATATAGATCGGATGATGCGTTTCGGAGACAGACAACGGAACTTTTCGAAAAATGACAACAAATTAACCGAGATTGCTGCTATAGCATAAATATATATTGTTTTGACCCTAAGGATGATGAAATTTCGAATTTGTGTGGGGTAGGTACTATAGCTAAAAAGTGGAAAGTAAAAACTTTTTTCAAAAAAAAACAAAAAACAACCGACTTCCAAAAAACACTAGAAAGAGAAAAATTACTTTAATTTCGGAAGGCGGTGACAAGAAATTAATAAAATACATGTCCAAAGTCACCGACTTCCGAAATTAAAGTTATTTTTCGCTTTCTAGTGTTTTTTGGAAGTCAGTTGTTTTTTTTTTTTTTTTTTAAGTTTTGTGTTAAAATGATGATGATGAGGTAAGGTTTACGTTGACTAGATAAATTTCTAATTCAATCTTACCGTTACTTTAGCATGATTAAAGTGCTCGTAGTTGTTAGATGCTTCAGATATTCCTCGTAATGAAGAAGTTCCTAATGAATTATATGAACTTGACATCAGCTAGGTCTAATGTGTTTACTGTGTTCTGGATTGGTGGAATTTCGACTGGACACCAGTCACTATGAAGATGGACGGTGGTGGAAGTATATAAATTAAAATACTATTGTTCCACTGTCAAAGGTAGCGAGTCGGCTACTCAACCTACTGTTGTGTACGAGGTCTGAATCGCAACTGTTTCGACTTTAAGATCTTGTTGAATATGCAAGCTTTGGTCAAAATGGAGCCCAAAATTTTAATAGACACGGGGTGCTTTGACAACATTTCCTGTTTTCGTTTATTTTAGCCATCTTTGAATATCACCACAATGATCATTGTACGACATGAACTATGACTACTGAGAGTAGTAACAGTAACTGAAAAGTTGTGCGGAAATCGGTTGTCATGGTATGGGCATGTGAATATGTGATACATAGGAATGAAGAAAATGTCGCGAGTTTTTAGTATGAATGTTGATGGCTATAAGAGTAGGGAGAGACCAAAGAAACGATGGATGGACTGTGTGAATGATGATATGGTTAGAAAGGGCCCAACTACGGATATGACTACAAATAGAGAAGTATTAAACAAAAAAACATATTGAACCGACCGCAAATAATTGATGAATTTGATTTGATTGAATGATGATGGTCAATGAACTCACCAAAACACAGTCGGCTCTCTTAAGTCCAAGGCAGTACTTCTTATAAAGGCTAAGGAACACAGGGGTCTTCTGTAAATAGATGGCCACCACCGTCGACGACTGGATCTCGCCGTCGTCTTGCATCACTTGATCCAGGATGTCTTCTGATAGTCGGAAGATCTGGAAGTGGATGTTTTGTTACAACAGCTCTGTTGTCCACTTTGGCAGTATGATTATTTGAGTACACAAACGTACATAACTACAATGCATTTATTTGCTGTCTTGACAAAGCTTTCAACAATAATCTGTTACTGTTGCTGTGTGGTAGTCTGGATTTGTATCAATTACGAGTACTTTTCTCAAACTTTTTATTTTACGGTCTTTTTAAGATTTTAGACGAGCAGGTTAAGATAATATTTTATGATATACATTTCAGCCTTACAGTCTTAATAAGATCAAATTAGACGTGACATCCTAATTGACGTGATATCGTGTATCTCTCCTTCGAATCTGAATCTTTGATTACCATCAAAATGAGAATATGATACAGCTTTTGCTATATAGTACAGATACGAGTATAATATTAGAACTTTTAAAACTATTTTGGGTAGTTCCATTATGTAATGATACGTTTAATGGTTTGTTGGGATATTATAGAAAGTGCTGACTCATTCGAGTGAAGTTCAAATACCATCAAGGCCAACAGCTCTTATACAATTTTGATAGTATTTATTTATTCATAGTCTTTGTCTGACTATCCTAGTCCTAAAATGTGTGTGATATAGTCAATATATTAGTGTCCTGATTTTTATTTTGTATATTGGCATCTTACAGGCACAGTATAACAATTGCTGTGTAATAGGTATTTTCTTATTATTCATGTATTTTGTTATCATTTAATTGTGCTTACGTGTGTTGTCCTATTTCATTGAGTGCACTAAATAAACGATTTGTCTATCTATCTATGGTTCTTAAAACTTACCTCTTCAATATTTTGGAACAACAGCTGGTGATCATTAGGGGCTATGAGGTCGGCTCTTTCGGCTAGTGGTGACACAAATCTGACGAGGCCGAACTGCAGGCACGTGCCGTAGTGCTGTTCTCTTGCGACCACGGCTAGGAGTGCACGCTTTCTTCCGTCAGTCGCCAGCCCTGGCGTCTAGTGGTGACCAAGGGTTTTGTTAACTTCCATTTTTACTAAAGAACGGCTAAGTGCTTCTGTTAAGGTGGTTGAAAATGAAACATAATTATGGATGTTTGTCTAAATCTAGCTTTACTTATAGTAGGTGACTGTGAGAGGTGACTGGAGAGGCTTTTTCTTTACGGCTTTGCCAAATTAGCCCCACTAATTTTATAAGTTATTCATATTTAATGTTAGCAAAAACTAACTATCTATTAGACAAAACATAAATATTATATACATTATCCACTATATCCGCGTATCTCACAAATTCATATGTTCACTCATTAACATCACAAACACACTCACAAATAGACACACCCTCTCACACTCACTCATTCACCATATCACAATAGATAGATGAATAGGTGCAGACCATGAATACAACCTTAGACTACTTTTTATTCCTTTGTTTTGTGAAATGCTAGCAATTAAGAACTCTATCTTATTGTAACTCGAGGGGATTGGCGCTGTTAGCCGAAATACAGGTTCCTCCTAGTTCGGTTTCAGATGCTAAACCTTTTGTGTACTTTACTTTACCATAGCACTTAACTGTAATGTAATCTAAGTACTGTTGTTTTTTTATGAAATAAATAAATTATTATTAAAAATTATTAAGTTATTGGCATAATGTGTCGACGAACACTATTCTTATATCGAAAAAGTCGATCGGTATCCCCGGTGGCTGACAGCGGTGGTGTAATAGAAGATAATAGTGAATTAATCCTATATTTTTATCGAATTGCAAGTCTATAAGCGTTTCGTTAAATGTAGTTTAAACCCCGAAATTAACAGTACTTCGCTTCTTGCTATTTTATAATGTTTTATGAACTCTTTTCAATTAGGTATTATCTTCGTTTGTAGGCTTCAATAACTCATTTTTGTCTTTTTATTTTCATGCTTTACTGTCTGTGATTTTTTTGACATGTCTATTACTACGGCACAAGTAACATTGATTAATTTCTAGTATTTTAATTGTAAACACAATAACAATCAGAATCTGAATAATTTTTGAAGGTCATCCATTCTTTCAATTACGTTCGAAAAAATTGTCTGCTTAGCAACGTAAACAACGCCATGAATGTTGCAGAACTGTCAAAGAAAGAATAAGACTGTATCTTTAATGATTACAATTGAACCTTCACAGGAATAAAGATTGCTGAGAATGATTGTGAATCTAAATTATTCAAATAATTAGAGCATGATGATACTGGTGCATAGCATGTGCTAGAATCTAGATCATTAAAATAATGTAGAAATAAGGAAAAATAACAAGAACAAAAAAACAAACAAAAAAATTAAAAGCAATAAATTTATTTGCACTTAAAATAATAGAACATAAATTAAAAACGAAATAAAAACAACAGGAACCAAATGTTTGCATCCAATACACGAATAAATTAAATTAAAAAGGTAGAATACAAAATCATAAAGTCACAAAAAATAAAATGATACAAAACACGACTATGGTACTATGAAGTTACAACACGCACGAACTAAGATAAAGAAAATAAGTAAGTAAAAGAAAAAACATTAACAAAATAAATATTAACAAAAACAGGTAAGCTTAAACGTAACGATTCCCCATTCAATGATTTTCACTTAAAAAATAAGATTAAAATGACATACAAGCTAAGGCCGTGTAAACTGCAGATTTTTAAGGAATATATTAAATTATAATAAAATTTTGACATAAAAATATTTACGTTACCATCTAAATAAATAATTTGGTCAGTAATTCCTAAAGGGTGATAAACATTTTCGATCAAAAACCGGCAGTACACATCGTTTCTTAAATAAATTAGAAAATTCTAGCGCTTATAAACTAAAATAATGGAATGTATCGTGAAGTATTTACAAAAAATAGAAGAAAATAATATTAGTAACAAAATGTGACACACACTACTGTACAAGTGTACATCCTACAGATTTTTACTCCAGACGTCAAATACAAGGTCTAAACTAGCACCAAAGCCGTAAATTTTTTGTCTCTCAATACCAAAATAATAAATTCGAATAATGTTTCCAATGGCCAGCCCACAAGACGTAAACTTGTTGCAAAAATGTGATGAATTTTGTATCATTAATAAAACTTGAACGCGTTTAGATAGATACACATCTGTTTTATTTATTGGCTCACCTAACTCAACCATATTTAGCAATTCATTTTGTATTGATAAATTTTGTCCAAAAGTTGAACTATTCTTGAATCTGCAGTATCAATTGTAGAATATGTAGCATCAATTTAAGAATATGTAAAATCAATAAATTTAAGAATATGTAGAATCAATTTTAGAATATGTAACATTAATTTTAGAATATGTAGAATCATATTTAAGAATATGTAGCATAAAGTTCACATCAAACGTGCTGGCCAGAAAGATGACTAGTTTCCAAAACGATACCGATGAGCTGTCAAACGATGATTCCGTTACCGACCTCTTTGGAGAATGTCACTTGTGGCAAGTGCAGCTTGCGTCGGTCCAAGGACTGGCTGGTTGAAGAACAGGCAGTAGGTGGCCGGGCAACAGTGGCTGGAGACGCTAAGGCAGCAGCTCTTGGAGACCTAGGAGGTGGCGGTGGAGTGGATTCCGCTGTAGGTATGGTCACTTGGCTCAGCTTCGGTCTTATTCCAACACCGTTTGGCGGTACCCTTCTGAATGTTTCTATGTTCAGCATCTGACCTGATGATCTGGAAGGAGGAAGTGCAGTTTGGTTAAGTGTTTTTAAATACTTACATACATATTCAAATCTTTTTGTTTGATTCTCAATAATTGACACATTGGGCACATTCCTCCTAAATGGAGGAATGTGCTGCGGTTTTCATAAGTACTTTATTTAAAACGGTGGTCTAGAGAGCTTTTTGAGAGCAGTGGCTTTAAAAAAGTTGAAAGACCACATCAAGAGGAAACCAATATGTCCTGTTGTGACATCAACCAACCCGTACTGGGCCTATGTGATGGATTATGGCCCGCTCCCTCTCTCAGAGAGCAACCCTGTGTCCCAGATCTGGGAATGTTTTAAACATAAGATCATACCTCGAATTTTCAATTCGACAAAAAGTAAATCATGTCAGCTATACTCACTTGACAATACTCCGGACCTCCTCCTCATTTGATGTCACCACGTTCTTGTTGCCCACAAACACGATGTAGTCTCCTGCCCTGAGCCCTGCACGTTCTGCGGACCCTCCGGCCGCCACCCTTTCGACTCTGGGAGGCCTGGTCCACACCACTGTGAAGCCAAAACCACCGGCAGTGCCGCGGATGAGTCTGGAACAAAAAAAGTTTTTTTTAGTTATTTTTTTACAACAAATCATACTTTCCAGAAACGAAATAGATGAATGTTCTAGAATATCCGAGCTCATTAGAAGCCAGTGTAAATATATTAGTTTCAGAAAATGTATTTTAATCTGCATAGTCTGATAATTATGAAAACTTATAAATTTCGGTTACACAATTTAGGATTTATTTAAAAATAAGAACATAACGTTTTCCGAAATAGTACTACTTCTGATAGGATTAATTCAATTGCGAACATCAAAGAATGAACAAAAACATGCGTTTAATATGCTTATGATGTTTCCATCATAAGCATATTAAACGCATTTGCAACGCACGCAAGGCTTTGAAAACCTACCTCCTCAAACCTTTGTTTGAGTGAATTCTCATAAAGTATTTTCTACTCTGCTGATTGTCAAGACTTGAACATTTTCCAAATACGAATGAGCTCTTTTAAATCGTTCAGTATAAGTAGATTTTCTTCCAAAAGCCCAAAAAAAAAAAAACAAATACTCATGATAAAAATTGGGCATTAAATGAACATGGTAAGTTTTTATTCGCTAGTCTTCAAATAGTAGCCCTGTTCTTTTTGTATTCTGAGGTAGCCCTCATACTGTATTTTCATACCTATCTATCACTTTATTTTGAAATCATGGTTATAGCTATTTTTAAGAAGGTGCACGTGGAGGTTCTTGCCGGGTCTTCACTATAGGAATGGACCAATTGGAACCCGTGCACCTGCCTTTTGGCTTCTTCTATCTTCACAAGGTTTATGTGAAGTAAAATATGCTAAACTTTAGGAAAGCTTGACAGTTCCTATCATAATTTGTATTTAAAACGTAAAGAAAATAAGATCGTACTCACTTCCTTGTGGTCGTAAACGGAGTCCGTCCGTTCCTGGGCGGTCTCTTGGGCGCATTAGGATCCTCAGGTGGGTCCAGCTCCAGGTATCGGAGGAACAGGTGCTCATCAGCCTCTCGCTGGAGAGCTGCAGCCACCGCTTGCGCCTGGCTGGCTGTTGTTGATGCTGGGCCGTTCGTTGTCCCTGTGGATTTAACTGGTGTGTTAGATGATGATGATGATGAGGAAATATTAGAATTCAATGTGAATAAGTGAGCTTCTGTAACTGGGAAATGAAGAGGTAAATGTAGAATAAGCAAAAAGTTGGTCCAACAAAAAGTTTTGGATCTGTTAGAAAAGCATTCTGTGGCTTTTTTGTTAGTCGAGCCAGTTATGGATGTTTCAGACGAAAGCAGTGGAAGTAGAGTCGGCAGTGACTGCAATATCCAACATCGAATATTCAGATATTTATATCACAACTTTCTCCGCGTAGATTTCGTATATTCCCTTACAAACTTTAATTCTCACTTATACGCCCCCACAGAGTTATTAAAAAAAATACTCACAACTACAGCTAAGTACTTTATGATTTACTTAGATAAGTATTCGTGTCAAGTTTCAAGATTATTAACTCAAGGAATATTATTTTTCTTACAAACTAAATACATGTATTTGGTTTGTAAGAAAAAATCACCCCCTTACATGTCGAATTACCAAAAACTCCTTAGTGCTCCCCTATAGTATAAAAGGAAGCCATGTGCAAAATTTCACGTTTTTAGTCCCAGTAGTTTCTGCAGTGCGTTGATATATAAGTCAGTTAGTTGCTGCTTTTTTATACAGGAAAAGATTTTATCCAGTGCGCAAATTTTAACCATGAATTCAGCATATCATTCTAGACCCCCTACCGCAGAAATTTTTCGCCGGTTAAACAAAAAAAAATCAGCTGTTCCATACATTTTGACCGCGTAGGTATTGCACTTTTCTATGAAACAGCTGTTTTTTTTTTGTATAACCGGCGAAAAATTTCTGCGGTAGGGGTCTAGAATGATATGCTGAATTCATGGTTAAAATTTGCGCACTGGATAAAAACTTACCCTGTATATCAGATAGTACAATAATTGACAACTCTGTCACCACCACTACCGCCTCTCTCTCTGAACAACCTATTACAGATGACACGAATCATATAAGCATAAATTCTCTTTTTTGTTAAAGTGCTCACCTTTATCGTTATGGTTTTCTTTAGTGCCATCGTTAGTGCTAGTTTCAATGTTGTCAGTAGCCATTTTACGTAAATCCCCTTCAGTCACGCGGTCCTCTGTAACGAATCTGTCATTTGCGGGCGCTTGCGCCGCGTTCTGGCCGCGTCCAGAGCCTTGTTGCAGGAAGTACGTTCCGGATATGTCGCAGTTAATTGCATCTTTTAGTGGGAACGAGACACATCCTAAAAACTCGCTCCGCCTGTAACAATAGAAAAATCATTAATAATTGACTAAACAGTTTTATCCTGTGCTAAAGTTGGTACAAATCTAAAGGATTACTTTTCAAAACTGAACTCTAAAATTGAGTACAAAAGGTGAATGTTCCACGTCTGCTCCATTTTGCTCGTTAAAGGTCAATATATCGTCTGTGAGATGGGAATAATATGTTAATGTACGCAATGGGGTGATGTCGTTATGTATAATAATAGCAAGTCTGCGCCGGATCCACATGGACAAAAGGATCCACAATGGAAATTTATTCTAAGAGAACATACAGGAACTGGTCATGATGAAAGTTTATATCAATTGGATAAGATTATACCTTCCGCTGACTAAGTAGCGCTAAAAGTAAGGGGTTACTAATAATAATAAACACGCACGAGGAAATCACAACATCTTTTAGGAATAATACGATGACAGTAAAATTATACAAGTTTACAATATCATAATATTAGGGAATACAAAATTCACATAAAAGGAAACATCGGATATACGAGCATTTAAAGCAGGGTTTACAAAATACAAAAACTTTTGCTGCTTCAACGAATATAGTATTTATTAATAAAATATTAAAAGCCGAAGTGGGGCCTGTAATATACATGAGTCATCACTCATCAGTAAGCCGCCCTTAATGCAGCGTGCCTGCGAGGCTCGCCCGTCATGACCTACATACATAACGCGTGTTACGTAAGGAGTCATTGATATACTCGTAGCTTGCCTGTTACGCATAGTTTCAGGAGGAAGGCTTTTATTTGTTTTTCTGTCTTTCTGGTTTCGTTTCAGTATCGTCCACTTTTCCTTGTACAACTCACCATCTTTGAAATTCAGATCGTCTCTTTCAAGTTCATTAGTATCTCAATTGTTCATTTATCTCATTGTTTTCTCTACTTTGTTCGTTAGTTAAATGAATACCAACTTTTTAACAATCTGGTTCAATCACTTCACTTTCTTCACAACTATTTCCAGTGTAATCAACTCGAGCACGAATGTTATTTTTCCATAGGTATCGCAGTTTGATCTGTGCTTATAAACAGTTGTGCAATGGCATGCACTCTAACAGAAATAGCTTCGCGTGCTTTATTAGCATGCACGTAAGGGGAAAGTTCGCTCGACCTTGCAGGTTCATCTGATAAATTGTTCCTACCTAGTCTGGCTTCAAGTGGCGTGAGGGTTTCTTAGTTAAAACGTAAGTGAGCTCGGAAACGTCTATTTTGTTTTCAGAGTGATAACACAGTTTAACAGTACATAAGTAGATTGAATTTGAATGAAATGGTGATAACTGAAGTGAGGTAGGAAAGTCTTTTCATAAGTTTATGGAATTTTGGTATTAAGTACAACAACTCCTCAATTGACAGATTCCTGATATTCAGGGTTTAAATGACATGTATTGATAGCAGTTATATAACAATCTAAAACTGCAATGTATATCAATGAAATAAATCATCTATGTGGCAATATTGCCTTTCACATAACCATACTCATAATCCACTAACCATATGTTATTAGATTACGAAACTGCTTCATGTGACCACTTAGTTTTGTTTCCATCTAATCACGGGCCGGGACTATTGCCATTTAAGTACGCGATACTTCATCGTCGACTGCTGGTTAGTTCACATGATTATGTCCATTAAGGTCTAAATGCTCTCTTATGTCGGATACCGAACCGGTAGGAAATAAGGGCAATGTACTGAGTATCTAGGTTTGAGGCATTTCATTTCAGATTCCATGGTACTTGTAAAATATAGATGTACTAGTCTGCTGACCTCTACCACCTCGGTAAATACAGGCGTGGAGCTATGTCCATGGTACACACGGCTATACATCAAGCTATACATTTCCAGTTAACGCTGAAATCACACTGTACGAAAATCCTATACAATGCGAGATCAGCTTATATTGCGTGCGTACAAGTAACTTTTAGGCCTAAAATATTACTAACACTCAAACTTTTTTAATCCATCCTCATCATCATTAATATTGAACAGAGAAATAACGAGGTCTGTGAGTTTTTGTTTGATTACTAAAATACAAACGAAACACGAATTTACTTAAGGCGCAGACAGCCGACTTTTAAGGCTTTTTATTGAAGATCACGCCTAAACGGCTTGTCTTATGTATTTGAAAAAAAAATATATGAAACTAGACAATTTTCTTCGTCATTTGATATGTGAATATTTTAAATAATATTTTTATAACATAATGTAATTAATTGGTAAAGTAATGTCTATCGCGGACATAAAAACGATAATCACGCAAAAACTATCGGGTGTATTTCCATGAAACTTTCACCATCTAAAAGACAATTTAATCACCCAAAATTTAGTATACGGTTTTTCTTTGATATGTGTTTGATAAATCAACATGGGTTGTTTTTCGAAAAACTTGATGCGCGTTCAGGCGGAGTCTCTTGCGAGCGACGGGCGGCAGTGCATCGCTGTAGGTAGCTGTCAGCTATCGTCGCCTTAACAGTATCACAATACTTAAGGTTAAGTTTTATGTGACATTATCAGGATATTTTACCTTTAATCAAGCAAAATTAAGTCTAAAACGTTGAATTTCCTGAATAAAATCGACCGGACCTCAATTACGGTGGTCATTAATTGGACCAATTTCAACTTGAGATTTGAACACCACCGGGTTAGCTGGCAGGGTAACTGGAAATATAAATTGATTACGAAAATTAATTGGAGACCGAAAACCTCTCGAAATTTTGCAGCGGATTTTTGCTGTCGAAAAATGTTCATGTTTTTGTGCACGTATATCGGAAATTTTCAGTTTCATCTCGAATAATGATAGCCGTGTGAATTCAGAAAAAGATTGTGGAAAATGAACGATACATTTTGATTTTATATTTATCTGTTAATGGAATTATCGTGAAAATGTGTTTATAGTTCTTTGGACATTTGTTTTCTCTTAGGTTGAATAACATTGCTTATCAACGTGACAATATTGATTTTCATACAAATGCATATTTAGATTATGTCTAGACATGGTATCGTTGAATTTTTAATGTACCGAAGGGGAAATTATGTCCACTCGCTTGTATTATACCGTTTGTCATGTCATTGCCTTCCATCATTATAATCAATCTTTAATATAAAGCAATCTCCCAAAGCAATTTATTTGTAATATCTGTGAATAGGTTGTGACATACCATCACATTTGTTTGTACATTATTTTCAAATACAATCGGTCCTCAATAAAGTGGCAATATAGATACAATGTCTTCTCTCTCTTGCTCATCTACACTCATTTCTTCTTTACATTCTTGATTCGTTATCATATCTTCGCTTACAACATTTACGCACAACATATATCTATGGGGTTCGTGCAGGGTCTTCCCCTAATCACATAAGCCTCTAAGCATGCAAGGGGCTGTTCCAAAGCCTTTCCTCCCATCCTGTGCATAACATTGGAGTGCATCCATGCGTACTATAGAGTGACGGGGACACCAAACTTACGGGGATAGTTGTCACTCTTCTGATATCGTGCTGATGGTCGATTCCGTCATTCTGTCCAAGAGATCTGCTGGTAGGCTGTTCTTTCTGGTTCTTTGTTCTGGTGGGTCCCATTCTGGGAGGCTGTTCTTTCTGCTAAGCTGCATTTGGCGATGCGCGTGCTGGTGCGAGCAGTGCTGCCGTGGTGGCGGGTCCTCGCGTACCCGGGTCTGACTCAGCCCAGCAACCGTTTGAGATACGAACGACATCTTTTTTGAAAATTTACTGTAAAATATATGGTTTTATAGTGTGGGACAGTGGGGAGGGAGAAAGCTGTGTTTACGTTTGTTTATTTAGGGTTTAAAAGCGTGGGTTAAATAAACGATTCGTTTAAAACTGCCGGGTTTAAATATTCTGTCTTAATTCACAAACCGGAGACACGTCAGGTAACGTTAATGGATATACTTTATACTACTATATATGACGCCCTGCTAACGACTAATGATTAGTAGAACATCCAATTAGTTTTAATTAACCTAAGACTAGCTTATCTAATCTAGGTTAATTGATCCAATTAATTGCATAAACCATGTCTGCAAAATATACACACGTTGCTATGCGACCTATAAGCCTAAAATATAGACTAGGTTAACAAATTATAAACTGAAATTACGTAAGGTTTTAAAACTATTGAAATCGAGAGTTTTAACTTAAAGATAAAGGAAAAATAGTCACGCGATTTGGATTTCCAACATTGCGGCGTTTTACAGACATTAATCAAGTTGGCGTATTTTTTTATGGTGCTAATTTACATATCCGTTACGATATTTTAGATCAACGACCAAGCAAAGGGAACCCGTGAAAAACTAAAACATGGGCCTCATTTTACACCTACGAAAGTTATATAATTATAAGATATAAAGATAGTTAAGTTTATAGTACAATTTATATATACCTAAATACTCCGGGGATATTTTAAGGGAAGAAACTATATCGGTAGGTAAGAGACCGAAATCGATCAATGAAAGCGAGGACCTAAGTAGTTTATTGTAAAACAAATATTTTAGTTTCCATTTCAATTATTGTAGACCCAAAACTACCTGCATCAATGTTACAAGACCTTTTTCCTACATGAGGTTTTAGTCGAAAACTTATAGCCTTAGGTTTTCCTCAAAAGGTTATTCCATTGGGAGCTCGACCACAGATAAATAACTGCTTCAATTCCCTTTTTATGTGGCCTGGAACTGCCCTTTGTCTCCACTGAAGGTTGGAACAGAGAACTGTACAAATCGTCGCTCATCACGCGACGAACGAACACCCTGCCGTTAATGAATTGGCAATTTATACAAATTACTCTATTGTTTTTTTCGTTCGTGAGGAGAATTTGATGATATGGGATTCTAAAAGCAATTTGGAGCGTGTTTTATGGGTTATTGTAACATGGTTTTTACTTCGACATTATTATTGGGTAATAGTAAAGCTATGCTAGCAATTTTGTTTTTTTGGGATTGACATCTTGCAGGTCAACCTAGGAGGTTGTCGGCTGCTTACCCTGACTTGCCTGTGGCCACCTTAATAAATTAAGGCCGTTAGCCAGGGACTATGGTCCCAGCCGAACAGCATTGCTGTGTTTAGCGGGTCTGATAAATGATTTTATTTCTGTAAGTAGGTTTATACAAACACTTTTACACGTCAATCGTGTTTTTTTTTTAAACTAGACGATATGCGATATGCGTTTTCTATCTGACTACTCTGAGAAGAAAGGCCGAAACAAACTCAGAGGTCTCTTTTGAAGTCCAGACATAATCTTGGTCAGATCATGTGAAGACCATGTGGATTGGTATCTGAAATGGTCTTTTGAGGAAAGAACCACACAGGTTGAGTGGACCTGTCCATTCAGTGCACGAATTTATCAGTAATCATACGGCTTAACTCAGAACTTAAGGCGCTCAACGATTTGACGAACAATACCAAAGAAAAGACATTTGGGTAGGCCGCATAAAGTACTCAAACTGCCAGATTAACATTAAAAACGAACTGAGAAAGAGATGAAACACAAAACCAAAAAACCACCTCACATTCACAATAATTCAAACAATAATAATATTATACTTCTCAATGTTCGTATCGGTCTATACTCGCTAAGTCCGTCAACGAAGATACGGACCCGTCCGAAAAGACTTTTTTATTCGATACTCTGGATAGAACCGTCTCTCGATGAATTCGCTTCTTTGGACGGGAAAAAACACATCGGAAGTAAAAACAATGTTGTCATAAATTTGTAGTTCTGGCCCAACACCAATCAGAAACGGGAAACGCCCACAACTTTAGCTGGAACTACGGACCTCGTGGTTTGTTGGATGGCGAATTTACAGGCTCTCTGGACAACTCTTTGATAACATCATTGTTGTTGTAAACTCTCTTGGCATTGCAAGAAAGAAGGTAGTAACCGTTACCACTTGATGGAAAGAGGTTCTGGGAACCAAATGCAACTAAAACATAATGTTTTTAAACTTACTTTTGAAGTGTTGTGACTGATATTTTTTACCCATTTATGCCCTTAAACATTTAATATAACCAACTATTACTAACTTAGAAAACAAACACACAGAGTCGGTTTATATTCCCTAAAATATATTTCCCAAATGGCGCCGTAACATACGCAAAATAAAGACTCCATTTCCCAACATGCTTAAAGGATTCAATATTCGCAGTTGTTTTGAAGACATTATTTTTAATACCAACAACTGCACTTGTATTATTTAATGGAGCTTAAGATTACTATGCTCGGACTGTTTTAAAATGTCGTATTCATATTTCGGAGTCGAGTGATTCTTGCTATGGTTTGTCATAGTTTGTGTCAGAAAAGTTTTTAAGCTATATAAAGTCTGGAATGTGAAAAGGATGTGACTAAGAATGGTTAGAAACGGCTTTTTACTTGTGTTTAGCTGGGATAAGATGTGGCTTACAATGTACTGTATATTATATAGTGCAGTGCTGGCCCAGAGGCGCTTTACTTTGTGTAAATAATTTCATCACAAAATAGTGAAGGAAAACATCGTGAGGAAACCGGCATGTCCAAGAACCAAACATTCTAGAACATGTGACTTCTACTAACCCAGACTGGGCTGTATCACAGCCCACTCCTTTTCGAAGAGAAGAGGCCTGTGTCCCAGCAGTGGGAACATTTATATAGGCTGATTATGGAAGAATGTGTCAGGAAAAAAGATAGAGAGTTTGATAAGCAGACTACTATAAAATTGACAACGCTTGCTTGTGGTAAATGTCTAGAAAAACAGCAAAAGCTAATAATTTACGAAGAAAAGATAGATAACTCTAACCCTAAAAATAATCTAATCTTGTTACTAATGCGTACACAGCCTTAAAAGCATAGAAAACTTACATAACTACAAAACCCTTTCACAAAAAACAACTTTTTCATAAAAAACAAACATACTAAAAGTAAAACCTACAGTAATACATGAGCTTGGGAGCAATACACTCATACATCAACTTATTTACTTATATGCTGCAAGACGGGTGCTCGGCTATAGGGCTGTCAGTTTGGCAGCCTGCCAGGGCTCATTTGGACTTCAGCTACCCTGGATTATGGTGATGTTTAAGCTTAGTTTGTTAGGGGGTGAGCAGAGTGTGTGAAGTAGAAGTGGATGTTTAGTTTGGGAGTAGTTTTTTAATTAAGGCCGGTTGTGGCAGGAGGAAGTTTGAAGTCAGACGTAAGTACATAAATAAACACACGCCTTGGCATTCTGTAGTTTCTGCTGCGATCCGTACATACATTTTGCCTCATTTACGTTCATCTGGTCATATTTGCACGCCGGTTGCGAGTGCTAAGGATCACCAATGAGGTAAAAGGGTGTTGAGCTTTTTATCGTGCTATTTAAGTAATAAAATGTCACTCTAAATTAGATCTTTACAGCTACAGGTACAGCCACCTACAGGTATATCTCTAAAGATGATATTTTAAAGCTTAATTCCGAAATTTTGTTGCTAGGTGAATTTAATTAGTTGTCAGTCCCATGAATCACATAAATGGGACATGGTGATTGTCTATGGGACTATAGTATCTGCTTCGCGGGTAGTAAACATTTAATTCTAGAGTTTATGGTTATATTAGTTTACTTCCCATGACGTATTACTCCAATAATTTCTGTTAGATGTTTTCAATTAAATTCCGGTAACAACATGACGTCATCCATTTCATTACCATTTAACAGCAACTACTACCAAATATTTGGTAACCTTTTCCACTAATAACGAGCGGTTTTTAAGTATTTGACGAGCACCATTAACCTTTGGCTCGCGAACGGTAAACAGAACCGGGCGTAGGGCGGCGCCCTGTGAAATGTCGTAACGGATAGTAAGTAGCTTGTAGGTATAGTGGGAAGTATAGCTGTATGTAGGAAGTTTTCACATAATTGTTATGGGAAAGTTTGGGATGGGTAGTGATGTTCTGTCTGACGGGTTTTCGGCAGTAGGTTACTTATTTTAAATGCGGGTAGGTTGTGGCTGTCAAAACCTGATATGAATGCAATAGATTTTAGCAAGCAGTTGGAAAGCTCATATAATGATATAGGTTGTTAAATCTGATGACAATTTATACATAACTAGCTTTTGCCAGCGGCTTCGCCCGCATGGAGGTCCAAAATTATCCCACGGGAATGTTATTCCGGGATAAAAGTATCCTGTAACATATAGAATACATTCCAGGTCCTTTATTTCTTTCTTTCAAGTATATACTTATAATTCGTTGTGATTATTTGAGTCAAGTAATCACAATAACTAAAATCAAATTCGGTGGTAGATTCGTTTACCACCACAGATCCAGAAGTCAGCTAGTTAAGTCTAAAACATTCAGGCATGTGTGAAAAGTAACCTTGTAAAAATATAGACTAGACTCGACAGATTCATTTTGAACTCGCGTTGCAATAAATGCTAGAAACGGCAAAACTTTTCAACAACTATGTGTGTTCAACATAAGCTCTGATTGCCAATTAGTAACAGATACAAGCCACTTATTGCAAACTAAATTACACAGACAGATGCTACTGGCAACTCGCAATTAACGACCAATAAGTTGGACAAAAAAGTTTTAATTTGGTATTTTTATTTTTACTAAAACTCCCACATAATCCCATTTCCAAAACCAAAATCCCTTTGAAGGAATCCAATCAAACAGGAGCTGTTTCAGCTCAATGGCAGACAAACATAAAAATAATTTGCTCGTGACAAAGGTATGGCGCAAACAGCCAGGGAATGTCAGCCCTGCCCCTGTTTACCATGAACGAAATGAGGTTTAGGGATGTCGATAAAAAGATAGCATGAATTTTGGCGGCAAAAAACAATTTGTGACAGTGTTCAATTTTTTATTTATGGTCTATAGGTCTGGATTATCTGTGGTAAAATTTTGACAGTGAAGGATGATTTGCTCAAATAAAAAGAATAATCTTACAGTTGAAAAATACAAATAATAAAAAAGGACTTAATGATCGATTGTACATCACCTCACATATTTTGACGATTTAGAATTTTATTTGACATTACCACTAATAAGGCATGTAACTAAATTTATTTGACATTTATTGATATTGACTATATTTTCTTCATTTTGTATTCATGTGCCTATTAATTTTGTTTTTATTTCTAATTTTGACATAATTTTATATAATTCTACCATTATATGAATCTGAAACGTTGAATTGGTGTTAAAAGTGAAATTTTCGACAATGTTAATTAAATATTATATTTGTACGCTTCTGGGCAAAACATAGAGGATCTATTCATCTGTAACATCTCGCACACTATTGTAATTTGACCTATGTTTACAAATAAAGCATTCTGATTCTGATTCTGATTCTGATTCGAACAAAATCCGGGATTTTCCGCTCAGTTTGCCTTTTGAATTAGTATCGATTTTCGCATGAATAAACTCGCTCTCCGTTGCGTAATCGGTTATTCGAGTAAACAAGAGAGAGAATAACAAGAGAAACATTAATTACGATCGTAAAATAAACAAAAGTCAACAAATTAGTAGGTGTTTATTGTTTTCATTTTATTTTCTTGGAGTTTCCCTAAAGGTCAATGTGAAGCACCTCGAGCCGGAAAGTTTATTGTTTTGATGTAAAGTAATTTCAATGAAAACGGTGGACGGAGGAAACTGGCATGTCTTGGAACCAAAAATTCGAAGACGTGCGACATCCAACAACCCGTACTGGGCCCGCGTGGTGGATTATGGGCCACTCGCGCTCACAGTGGAGGCCTGTGTCCCAGCAGTGAGAACATTCTAGGCTGATTATGGTATATTATGCTAATGATAATGAGGAGATTTGAGAGTGAGTCTTTAAGCCTCGTTTTGAAGGTTTTATGACTAAACTAACAAACACGGTTTGTGGTAGTAAATGACTCGAAGTTTTGATGAAGTTTAAAAATTAATTCCGGAATATTTTTAAATGTGACTTTCAAGTTTTTGGGTGTAGGAAATGGATTTAAACTATCGAATGCGGAAAAAAGACTTATTTGAAACTAGCTTCCGTCCGCGGCTTTGCCCGCGTGGAAGTCGGAAATTATCCCGCGGGAGCGTACTACCGGGATAAAAGGTATCCTATGTGTTAATCTAGGTTATAATCTATCTGTGTGCAAAATTTTATCCAAATCCATTCAGCAGTTTTTGCGTGAAAGAGTAACAAACATCCATACATATAAACTTTCGTGTTTATATTGTTAGTAAGGACATGTTATCATAATCAGCATCACATACACAGCTGGAAACAGACCGGCGAGTGCCGCATGACTTCATCATCTTCATCTGCCTCACCATGTTGGGGTCAGCTTCCAGTCTGACCGGATGCAGCTGAATAATTTACATAGAGCGACTGCCTATCTGACTTCCAAAACCCAGTTACTGGGTGATACGATACCCATTGGTAAGGCTTTCGGGTTTCTGACAACCCGTAATGACTGTCAAAGCACCACGAATGACTTTATCTCGTTCTAATGAAAAATATAAAATAATCAAAGTACAGTAACCTACTATTTATTTAGAGGTTACTGAAATCGAAAGGTCACATTAATTTGAAACCACAAGACAACTAATTAATGTATGTATAGAGTTAATAAAACGATATTTCCGTGCCAACCCTATCATGTTAACACGAAGGGGTTTCAGTTAAGCATTAGTTGAAAGTTGGCTGCTCAAAAAACTTTCCTAATAGCTTAGGGGGATCCATGTTGATGCTTTTCCGGGTTTCACGTTGAAATTGGGTTTGCAGGAAGTCGGTTTTTGATTAATTTAACCAACATACTGGCGAATATGTGTAGATAGATGATGCACGTCATCATCTGCTCAGAGTTTTCCCAACAATGTTCATCGGTTCTACACACAGACATACTACATGAGGACAGGACTTCAACGCACAACTTGTTACCACGAATTTAGTACCCTCTGTGTTGACCCTGAGTGACTACAAGGCAAAAATTTAGAGAACAGCAATAACAAAAAAAAAAAAAAAAAAAAATGGAACAAACTCATGTACAAATTCCAAATTCAAATTCATTTATTTGCCAGAATATAGGTTTACAACTGTAGCAGTTATGATCATAAAACTATACTGGCCCCTTTACATTCTACCATCACATATATGGTGTGCAAATATATCTTTAATTGTATAAATTATTTTTAATAGATAATAAAAACAGACAACAACGACACGAAATATTTCATGCATTAGGATTTTTAAGGAAAAAAATAATTTATCGATGTCAAAGTTATACCTACGAGAGTGTCAGTGTCAATGAAAGTCAAAGTCAAAGTTATTAATTGCAGTAAATGCGGTACAAAAGATGGTAGTTACATAAATTGTTAGAACGATGACACATTTCGCCATAAGTTGGCATGCAAATAATGAATGATATATTTATTTGCAAGAATATAGGTAGCCAACAAAAGTTCTTCATCTATGAGTTTTACTATATTCGGCATTTCAGCCGTGCAAATGCCATGCCATGGAAACACGTGCGTACCCTCGAACCCGGTATTTAAAGTGCCCTCTACGTTTTATTGCATTGCTGACACGGTGACACCCTGAGACGAAGTTAAAAAGTAATAAGGTCACGTCACGACCCACGTTTCCTTCAAATGCTTACAGACACAGCTTTCTGCAGCAGAAATAGGTCAACCTACTAATTACTAAACACAATTTTGGCACGGGTTTGCGTAATAACAGTTGCATGGGTCCATAGAAGGTTGAGCTACCCTTACTAAGGTCAGTCCGTGGATGGGTCCATTACTTTTCAAACCCCTCTGATGGCCCAAGGACACGTAAAGCCTTTTTTGTCATTTAGAGATCTTTGACAAGCAGTCTTACTAAGGGGTATTACATTACGTAGCAACTGGGTAGAAGAGGTCAGATGGGAAGTCACTGCATGTGAAATACTGATATTCAGCTGTATCCGGTAAGACTGGAAACAGATTCTAGCAAAGTTGAGAAAAGTCTAGGTAGATGATAAAATTGAGTTATGAAAAGCACCTCTTCTAAAGACTCAACGTGCCACGGTAATAATTAACCCATTATCCAATTTTTCCTCACTCCAGTGTAAAATACCCACCGAGCAATTACACTGGCGGCCTAAATAAACGGCACATTACTGGCCGGGAGCTAATCCAAGATTTACCGAGCGGTCTTTTACGACAGCCCGGAGTGTTTATGGGCTCAAACACCGTATAACGCCCCCGTGAGATCGGCTTGTTACTTATTGATAATATTATGTGTTTTACGGTTTTTTGTAACATTCCGTTACGGTTTTAAAGGGTACTGGTGTAATGTAGGTTGGTGGTTTGTATCTTTTGGAGGTACTAAGCAAGGGTCTTAAAAGCCAAGGTCGTAAAATACTGAACAAAATGTTTACACTATTTGTAAATGGCTTTTTTAGTAATAGAACAGCTTTCTTGGATCTTATTTGAAGCTATTGGCTATCGATAGGGTTTTAGATTTACGATTTAACCGAACTAAAAAGCACGTATTTACATAATTACGAGTATCACAATTAAAATCATCAGTACAATCTGACACTGATCTGCTTATTGCAAAAACCTTAAGAAAGTTGGAATGTCGTGGGGTATCCCTGAATGGAAAATCCACATAGTAACCAACAATAACTATCGGATGGTAGATTTAGATATCGTAGTGAGCTGTTTCGTTACTGGGATCACTAAATTGACCGAGCCCACATTTTATTAGGAACCCGACCATAAAGGACAAAGAATTTAAATGAACGTTGACATTCCCTTTCAAATAATTTGCACAAAAATAGTTGAAAGCCACAGACCCGATAGGAGCACGCTTCATTTGTTTTCCCTTTCAGAGTATTCAGGGCGAGAATTTTTCAATATGACGCCCCTATAATAGAGGTTGAGCGTCAGAAAAACGAGAACAGTCCCGACTTTCCGAGTGTTCCGAGCTTCCGAGCACTTTCAATAAAGTGTAGAACAATGGCGTTCGGGATGCCATTGAAAAACAGTGCACAATCGTCAGGTCTAAAGATCAAAGGCTAGAAAAAAATATCTGTGCAAACGGCTCGAACACATAAATACTAGAAAGGTAGGTTTACTCTGAATTTGTGTACTTCTATTTGTACCTTTTGTACATATGGTGAAGTGTTTCAGTATGTATGGCACATTTTATGAACTGCACAGATCACATTCAAGACTCTAAGATGTTTTATGAAAATTGTTATGGCCCGCGCCTTCGTCGGCGTGTATTTAAACAACATCCTAGGGAAAGAAATATGCTACTTTTCGTCTCAGTAGCACTTTCTCGTGAAATAATTTCCTACTTCCACACGGTTGAAGCTGCGGGCAGAAGCTAGTAAGAAATACAAGAAAGTCCTGTATGAGGCCAAAAATTATTCTTTCTCAGCATGGTGTTGCGACACTTAAAAATAAGTTTACACTCATGGTGAAGAGACCAGACGAAACGTAGATAGTAGAGAGAGGCAACGTTTTCAAAAATAAACTAAATAAACACAGCAATGCTGAAGCATAAAATAACGAAGCCGGGAATGCAGCCCAAGCAAAGCTTTATCAAAAGGCACACTGAATACTGCTCTCATTTGCCGACTGTACACAATGGAAATTTCTAGCTGTTGCCCGCTACTTCGCCTGCGTGTTAATCTGATTCCATACTGTTGTAATACAAATAAACATAAAATGTTGCCTTTGTTGTACTCCAAGACCCGGACTACCTATTTATTTAGGCGTAACATCATAACAGGCAGTCAGACAGATAGAATTACTTTCGAATTTATAATATTTGTATGAATGGTTGGCGCCCAACATGGCATAACAGAAAAGCCTACATTAATATTGGCGCCCAACGTGGGATTTGGATTTTATTTATTTTAAACTAGCTGACCCGACAGACGTTATCCTGTCTTAACTATGAATATGTTACGCGCAACTTTCTTAGTTTTTTCCTTTCATAAGAACCGTCTTTTGACAATAATAAATACAACAAAGAAATAATTAGCAAAATTGTTCCAGCCGAGCCGTTCACGTGTGATGCCGTGACCAAGGGAAATAGGGATTAATTTATATATATAGAATAATATTCAGGATGAAGACTAGTCTGTCCTTCTCTAAGGCCCAGGCTAGCTATTTGTTTAGGTGTGAACTCGTAACACGCAGACAGATAGACGGAGTTGCTTTCGCATTTATAATATTACTATGGATTGGCGCCCAACATGGTATAACGAAAACTTTATATTTATATTGGCGCCCAACGTGGGATTTGAATTTTGTTTATTTAAAAATTAATATTCAGGATGCAAAGTATGTTCGTCTCTAGATCCCAGGCCAAATGTCTGTCTTTCAGAATAATTGACTCAGTGATTTAGGCGTCAAAAGTAATAGGCAGACAGACAGACGAATGCTACTTTCGGAATTATACTATACTAGCTGTCCCGACAGACGTTGTCCTGTCCATCCAAAAGTCATTCATTCAAAATCCATACACTACCTACCCTACCTAATCTACCCTACCTACCCTACACTACCCTACCCTACACTGCCCTACCCTACACTATCCTACCCTACACTACCCTACCTACCTACGCTACCCTACCTACCCTACACTACCCTACCCTACACTATCCTACCCTACACTACCCTACCTACCCTACACTATCCTACCCTACCTACCTACCTACCCTACCTACGCTACCCTACCTACCCTACACTACACTATCCTACCTACCCTACCTACGCTACCCTACCTAATACCGGGATAAAAAGTATCCTATGTCCTTCTCCTGGCTCTAAACTACCTCCCTGCCAATTTTCAGCTAAATCGGTTCAGCCGTTCTTGAGTTATAAGTGAAGTAACTAACACGACTTTCTTTTATATATATAGATTAGTATGGATGTGTAGGGTTGTGTTCAGCAGTGCATGTCTTCAGTCTATGTATGAAATCTATCTATGCGTTTTTTAGATTTCTCATTCACCCTCTCAAACTTCGTGATAGGTCAGGCTTACATGAAATAGGTTATTTTTCTTACCTTGGCATTTCATAACGGCCTTAATAAAAGTTTTAATGTATAGGTAAGGTTTCTATTACTTAATATCGAGTATTTTCTTCGTGTGGAATGAGTAATAAACGTTGGAACGGCGTCCATACCTTTATTTACTCGTAGTTTGTGTTGTAGGGTATTATTAGGGGTTTTGTTCGAGAAATTTTGTGTATTGACTCATATTGTTTTGTATGCTGTTACATATAACACTGCGTAGTAAAGTTTTGTTAGTAATTATGATCATGATTCTATTGATAAGATATACGAAAATAACGTTTCCCCGGCTCCTATAAAAGAAACGGATCGTTCGTCTTACGAATCGTTTTTATATCCTGGAATCTTGATAAAAACTCTAAGACTTGATTTTTCTTAGAATAAACATAATTCATTTTAAGGATATGGGATTTTGCTGAAGACTGATAAACATCGCTAAAATAAACGAAGGAATGAGGAAGAAAACAACAATATTATCTCTTTATCCTATTGTCCCATTTCGGATAAACTGAAATGCAAGGGTACCAACATTCCTGCCAGGGGTGCGGGTTTGTTCGAAAGAGACACCACAGCCCCTGGCTTAAGGGCTACTGAAGGAACACGGGTGGGTTTTAGTCAGTAAAAGTCTGACACGCCCTCCTGCTCCGCCCAGAGCGGGAGAAGTTATTTGATGATTTCCCACCCAAAAAAAAAAAAAAAAAAAGGTTACCAACATTCTATGCGTAAATAAAAAAAAAACCATTTAAATACTTTGGCATTACTGTTCCTATTGCCCATGTATAACTTCTACCATGTCTTTTAAAGGAAAATATATAATTTCTTTATCTTTTCTTCTCTCTCAAAATCTTCATTATTATCATTTCAGAAATCAACAACGGCTAGGTATAGTCCTCTCCTTTCTTCTGCCTTGGTCCGTGCTTTCCTCATCCAGGTATTGCCCTTGACTTTGACGACATCATCAAGTCAACATGCTTTTGGACGTCGCTGGTTTCTTTGATACAGAAACAAATCCAAGGATAGAAAAATTACTTGTATATATATCGTAAATTTTCCTGAATGCTGGCTGGACTCCTGTATATAAATATTTAATAATATTACAGTAAGTGGTGTTAAATGAGAATATATGTAACTGGAGAAGCTATCACTCATCCTGTCAAGTTTGCACTACTGACCCACATGTATAGTTTTATAACTTCCCTACCGTAAAGTGTATACCCAGAATTGTAACTGAATCAGAATCAGAATCAGAACTTTATTTGCTATGAATGTAGGTACAGGCATAAGATGTTGTACATAAATTAATGAGATCGGCTACAGTCTACCTTACGGCGTGCAAATTATTAGGTACATAAATTAAACTATTAATGTAAATTAAATTATGTCAGCAAAACAAAACAGAAATTAAAGTTAAGTACTGTTTAATTGTTTCAGTCTTCTGTACCACAAAAACTGAAATGCAAAGATAACAACATTCAATCAACGAAAACAACTTCCATCCTACATGTTGGCACTACTGTATAGCCACATGTATAATTGTATAAGTTCCCTACGCTGCGGTTTTAAGGTCGCGTTAGTAACAGGTCATCGCGCACTGCTCGGTTCTAACCTAATTCATTACACTTTCACTGCGGGTAAGCAGATTACGCGATGCCCGTCAATACTTAAAGGATTTTAAAAGGGAGAGATAACATTTTATGTTGTGATAAAATCAACCTGGGTAACATTTTCCCCTTGGTCTACTTGTCAGACTGTCATAGATCTACGGACGACAGACGGGATATGTAATAAATGATCATCCATCCACAAACCGACCCCGGAAAGCCTAGCTTAACTTTAACTTTTTTGTTGTGTAGGATATGCATAGGATATGAATAGAAAATGTATGTTGTATGTTTTGATATACGATAAGCCAGTTCTGAGTGAAAAAAAGAGGTTTTTTTATTGGATGTAGCGACGGAGTAGGTTCTTATTACAAGGAAAATTAGGTAGGTGTTGGTAAGCTCCCGAATAGTAAGGGTAGTTCCATTTGAAGTACAGTTTCTTGGTCTTGTTTTTTTCATTTAACGAAAGCTACATCTTGATACGACAGCGGTGGCCGCCACATAACAGCCGCGGTGAAGTCTGTCTGAAGTAAAGTGATGGCCCTAGGGTTTGAGTTTACGGTGTCAAAAAACGCTCTGTAGGGAAACACATCAATTTACTATCATAAATAACGTTTCAGTGACGTCATTGGATCATACAATGCGGACGCTATGCGGCCATCGCAGTCTTAAGAAATCCTAGCTTTAGAAATATTTTGTAACATTTCCTTTGAAAAGTTACAAGGATTTCGATTTGATAATTTCCCAAATAGTAAGATTATTTTGTTAATCACAGGTTTTGGTTTAGGTTTTCTATAGGTGGCAGGTACCACAAAGAGTTTCCCGAATACACTGATAGGATTTTAAAACAATGAAGAAATTTTTTTGGAACATAGATTCCATTTCGTTATTTTTTTTCTATTACTACGTCCAGCTGTTACAAAGTTTAAAATAAAGCCAAAAATCTGAACAAAAAGTAAACCAATTATTAACTCACAGAGCTCTTTTTAACACACTTTCCCTTTCAGTATGGGCAGAACTCCAAGTTATTCTATAAATGCGTTACTGTTCCATACACTTGCATAACTTTAAGTATGAGCTTGTGATCCATCATTATCTTCTTCTGGCTTGACGCCAGCTTGGACTGTGGTTATTTTAGGGGTTCCTCATTTTTTTATAGGCAGGTAAGGTCAGCTACAAAAGTCTATTAATACTGCTAGTTCTACTCATCATCTAAATTATTCGATATTTATCATTATATTTCAGCATTTCAAGTAATAGCTATTTAGAAAAATAAGAGTCATCTTTTGTTTCAACTTTTTATTAAATAATATATAACATCCAACTCCGCAGTGTCTGAAGACGAAAGTCTTTGACCAGTGCGTGTTGCCAGTGATAACCTATGGCACAGAAACGTGGTCGCTCACAATGGGCCTTATCAGAAGGCTTAAAGTTACCCAAATGGCAATGGAGAGGGCTATGCTCGGATTTGCCTACGTGATCGAATCAGGAATGAAGAGATCCGCAGAAAAACCAAGGCAACCGACATAGCCCGAAGAATTGCCAAATATAAGTGGCAGTGGGCAGGGCACATTGCTCGCAAAACAGATGGCCGATGGGGCCGAAAGGTTCTGGAGTGGCGACCGCGTACCGGACGACGTAGAGTGGGAAGGCTTCCCACAAGGTGGACCGATGACCTCGTGAAGGCCGCGGGAATTTGCTGGATGTGGGAAACACAAGACCGGTCGAGGTGGAGAAGCTTGGGGGAGGCCTATGTGCAGAAGTGGACGTCTTTCGGCTGAAATAATGATGATGATTATGACCAAATTACCTACAGTTGTGACCAAATTATAAAAACCTAGTAATATCACTTTAAATGACCTTTCTTTTGTCGTCAATATAGATTGATTTCCATACCTTATTAGATTTATAAATGGCCGTTATTAAGTAAGTACATGGAAAACGAATATTAAATTACGGATCGATCGAACTTTGTCCTTTGAGTTGGTTTTGTTCATTCTTGTTGGTATATTTATAAGGGTGACATTTTGACAAGAAGCCTTTACTGAAATGTCAGACTTATTAATACATCGGTTCTTTATTTAAATAATGAAATGAAATTGGCCCTTAACATTTATTCGTACCTATGTATATTTAATGAACGTGTTGATTGAAAATACGTACCTACGTAGAAATCAATAGTTTTTGTACAAATCGGTGTAAACTAACAGCATAATATCACGCCTGTAATCCCTGGAGAGGTAGACAGAGGTGTGGGTACCTAAAGTACGCCCACATTCCTCCAGGTAGGCATGTAACTTATAGAGGGCGAAAGGAATCGGTAATTTTTGAGCTATGAGTTAATTTGCTTTGTAATTTTTTTGAATTACGTCATCAGAACCTGCAACAACTTACCTTAAATTTTTTTGTATTGATATTATGAAACTTTAGATGGCGACGAACTTGTCTCAATCTATGGCTTCCTAGGAAAGCAGGTCCGTTATATTATAATGGCGGTCGTGAAAATCGGTATTTTTTTCCAGTGTTTGACATTATCATCATCATCATCATTTCAGCCGAAGGACGTTCACTGCTGGACGTAGGCGTCCCCCAATTAGGGGGATTTGCCATAATCACGACGCTTGGCAAGCGGGTTGGCGATCGCAGTATGATTGTAAAGTGCATAGAGAACGCTGCTGCCCATTCTCTAGAAAGTCCCTTAGTCGCCTCCTACGACACCCACGGGAAGAAAATATGGGATAGTGCTATTCTTTACGTCTGGCACCACACGGAACGGTATTTGAATACGGTGCTCAAATACACGAATGGCATGTTGTCAACGGCAGCTGTGGACTCGTCTACTGCTGCCGCCGACACGCGTCGACAGCAGTCGGTGAGAAAGAGCGTCGCCGATCAAAGGGTATTCTTACTCGTAGGTTAAAGAATCAGCGTTGCCATCCAACATGGCAACGTTGCCAGCCTTTTGGGCACTTTTCCCACTAACAGCGAAGAGGACGAATTCTTTGATGCTCAGTGAGCTCTTCCCTTTTTTTACTTTATATGTATACACGGTCTCATTATTTTTGTATATGTATACAAAGCCTTGATCAAATATTACCGACAACTTAAAAAGGCCAATAAATATTCAAACCTGTTGAATATGAAAAATAAAGTTATCAGCCTATAATGTTTCCCCTGCTGGGATAGGCGTCCTCTCGTTGACAAGGAGTAGGCCGTAATCCACCACGCGTGTTGGTAGATATCACATGTCTTCGAATTTCTGATTCCAGGACATGCTGACTTCCTCACGATACTTTCCTTCACCGTTTTGAGAGCAGTGGTGATGAAGTAACTGATACAAAGTAAAGCGCCTGTCTGGGTTCGAACCGACGACCTATCACTCGTAAGTCGCGGCCGTAACCACTGGGCTGCCACTGCTCTATAAAAAAGGTTACCTGTTCGGTAAAACTCATTTACGTGGAATTTAAAAATTCTAAGTTTCAGCCCTAGAACGCCCTACAAGACACCTTCACGTGAACCGATCGATTTTCAAGCTTTACAATATTTATACACTGAAGCGACCCGCTCCTGCATCGCACGGCATTTACTTATAGACAAAACATCTAGATTCTTTTATTTTATGTTTATGTATATGTTAGTTTATATTTGTGTATATCATCATTATCATCCGCATTTTCCCAACTAGGTAAGTTAGTAAGTAAATCATTTATTTGCGTAAAACATGGTATACATTGGTGTTAATATCAATAAAATAGATCAACATGTTTCGCTAAAACATAGCATGCAAAAATTCAACATCATCAAAAGGAATCAACATCTTACCTATGTTAGAGTCAGTTTCTAGACTGACCAGATGCAGCTGAAATCAGCTGAATAGCAATATTTTACATGGATCGTACCGTATGGTGCCGGACGTAAAAGAATAGCACCATCCCATTTCTTCCTGTGGGTGTCGTAGGAAGCGACTAACGGACTAACTAGATAATGGGCAGCAGCGTTCTCTATGCATTTTACCATCATACTGCGATCGCCAACCCGCCTGCCAAACGTGGCGATTATGGCAAATCCCCCCCTTTTGGGGAAGGCTTATGTCTAGCAGTGGACGTCTATCGGCTGAAATGATGATGATGACGACATGGATCGTCTGCCTAACTGACCTCTACAACCCATTTACTGGCATATACGAAACCCCTTGGTTAAGACTGGTTGTCAGAGTTTCGGGCTTCTGACTACCCGTAACGACTGTCAAAGATACACGAATGACAGTTGGAACCAACGGCTTAACGTGCTTTCTGAGACACGGAGCGTTAAAGATGGTTACCGATCCACTGACCAACCGCGGCAAGCGTTGCTTAACTTGATACACACATAAACCTTTCGGAAAAAATACTCCAGTAATTGGTGAAAACTGTGGTTTTGAAGAATAACGCGTCAGTAAGAGACGCCATGGGCTTCTCGCCATCAAACTGCAAAGTTTGGCAAGAAAAATAATAAAAAAAAAAGCCAAAAAATTGTATTGTTTTGTAAAATGAAATAAAATAAATAATTGACATGAAAAGTGACTTTAATGTATAAATATTGTATGGATATGGAAGTAAAATGAATAAGATATAAGTAGGTAATAGAGGTCATTTGAAGTTGGCCTATTGCTCTTAAGATTTCCCATGAGTTACATGTGTGTTGTTACTTCGTACCTGTGCTTATGAATTTTGAACGTAATTTTTTAAAGTTGGTGCTCCTGTGTCCTAGCAACAGAATTTAGTATTCACGAATAGGTGCCACAAGAGGCCTATAAGTTATATTTATGTCTCTTCTGGGTGTGTATTACCAGCAGGCTTAGCACGAGCACCGATTTATCGATGGAAGAATAGACATGACTATTGCTAAATTTTGTACAATGAAAGAAGATAGCTATGTTTTGCTATTAATTAGGTATCACAGTTATGCGTTCTAAACGAATCATGATTTTATATATAACTATCTTTCGCCAGCGGCTTCGCCCGCGCGGAATTTTCATCCCCTATTTAACTCCCTTAGGGGTTGAATTTCGAAAAATCCTTCCTTATTCCTTGTATACACTATAAAGGGAACCTCTGTGCAAAATTTCAGCTTTCTAGGTTCAAGGGTTTGGGCTGGGCGTTGATGAGTCAGTCAGTCAGTCAGTCAGTCAGGACTTCTCTTTTTATTTATATAGATAGATCGTATATACTTTGTGGTCGTCGTGTAGAAAGTTTGTTGTCAGTGTGATTTTGACAGTTTGGAAAGAAATGTTCTTCTGAAATTTTCTACATTTATAAGGACCTAGACAAAATGTCAGATTGTAGAAGGATATCTACGGTTCTAGCTGTAATTTCTTTCTAAGATGATAGGTTGAAAGACTTACCATGTTGAAAGGCCTATCATTGACCAAGTTTTCAATAAAGTGCTTATGGACATTTTTGACATCCATTAATTTGTAGATGTAATGGAGAGCAGTGGTGGCCAAGTGGTAACGGCCGACGAGTTGTAGGTCGTGGGTTTGAACCCAGACAGGCGCTTTACTTTGTGTAAATTATTTCATCACCACTGCTCTCAAAAACGGTGAAGGAAAACATCGTGAGGAAATCGGCATGTCCTAGAACCAAAAATTCGAAGACATGTGACGTCTACCAACCCGCACTGGGCCCGCGTAGTGGATTATACGGCCCAATTCCCTCTCACCGAGAGGAGGCCTGTGTCCCAGCAGTGGGAACATTATAGGCTGATGATGAATGGAGAAATATGGAAGGAAAAGACATGTTGCACTGACCCCAAATAAATTGTTATAACACCAAGAGATTGATATTTGAGAGAAGCAGGATAAAAGGATACTTATTATCATCCTAAATATGGAAACCCAAATCCCACGTTGGGCGCCACTATTAATGTTATGTTTTCACTATGCCATGTTGGGCGCCAATCGAAATCACAATCAAAATTATCCAAGTTAATCCAGCTTTTAAGTGAACATTCTGTGTGCCACATTTCATCCGAATCCGGTCTGCTATTTTTGCGTGATTGAGTAACAGACATCCAAAAAAAACTTTTACATTTATGTTATTAGTAGGAGATAGAAAATATACCTAGTACAAATTATATTTTGGAATCACAGAGCTTTTTAAGTAAACTAGGTCAGTAAGTCCATAACGCCACAGTCTACAGGCAATTGCATCATTTAGATTTGGGAACAGGAAGTAAAAGTTGGTTGGATTTTGTTATTACCGCCACCTGGTACCAATTTTCAAGGAAGATTTGGTGCATAAATTCTTTGAAAGCAAAAATCCCTTGCTGGAGGATTCCCCTTATATTTAATATTGTAATCTTCACCCATGATGCGTATGTATGCATAATTCAGGGGCTTCCGCGTGTTCATATCCTCGGATAAGGAAAAAGTCAGTTATTGGGACATTGGGTTCATAAACAGGATAAGTCACTTGTATAATTAAGTTTTTCTTGTGGTTCAAATAAAAATTTGCAGAAGTCTAGCTGAAATGGGATTCGGCGGGTCACTTCAGCCGCATGCACACTGACCGCTGGGCAATAGTCTCCACACAGTGGGTGCCTGTGGATGGACGGCATAGCCGAGGCTGGCCCAGGAAGAGGTGGTGAGACGATGTAGACACATACCGCAAGGGTTGGATCGAGGTGGCTCAAGAAAAGGATGCCTGGAAGGATTTGGGTGGGAGAAGCGGCTCTTGCTCAGCAGTGGGACAGTGTAGACTATTTTTTTTTAAAACAGATTTGAGTACCTATCAATTTGGAATTTTACAAGTTATTTTTAAGAACCATACAATTGTAGTAATCAATGGCTGTTTGGCTTCATGGTGGTACTTCAGTCATGCTGCTGGCAAAAGATAGTCAAACCCTGCCCGTGCGTTTTATAGAACGCACCCATGGAAGAAGCAACCTTGATGTCCTCGAGTCTACAAAAACTGCGACTGATCTGTCTGCTAAGATACTAGTGTTAATATTCACAAAAAAAAAAAAAAAAAAAAATGCGCTCGTGGCTAAGTAATTACAGTGGCACGGGTCGATCGATCAGGTTAAGCTACACTTATTGCGGTTGATCCGTGGATGGGTGATTACATTTATACATACCAAGACCGCTTCGTGCATCGGAAAGCACGTTAAGCCGTTGGTCTCGGCTGTCATTCCCGTAGCTTTGACAGTCGTTACGTGTCGTCAGAAGTTCGAAAATCTGACAACTAGTATTACCTAGAGGTATCGTACCCAGTTACTGGGTTGTGGAGGTCAGATAGGCAGTCGCTCCAGTTACACTGGAACTCGACCGCAACAAAGTTGGGAAACGGCTTAACAGAGATTTGTATATTTCCATACATTATTTGGAAGAACGATGGAAAGCAATGGATTTAAATGAAATTGTGACAAAGAACCCATAGCCGGTAACAAGAAAATACAGGTCAGTACTCAAAATTTCGTTCACGCACAACCTCCCACGTAACCTGGCCATAAATTAATCGTATGTGACTTAATAGTTTTCTCTAATACCATTAGGTAGCAAGATTTATAGTTTTAAATAAATTGTTAGTAATAGCTCGCAGTTGTGTGCTTAACTTCAATAAATGAGCTTTTAAGCTGATAAGCTGGAAGTGGGTCATGAGGTATGAGATCTAGGTGTTCACGTAAGTGGTTCTAGGGTTTTTGTTATGTGTTCTAGCCTCAAGATTTTTTGCCTCCAGGCTGCTATTGAAAAAATCTAGATTGAAAAACCCAATACCACCCACGAAATAAAAATTTCTACCAAATACCATTTTAGAATCATCTCGAATGAATCATGGTAGAAAAAACTTAGATCAGCCATTGAGGTTATTAGACATATGGATTTGAAAAATAACTAAGGAATAGTCAAGGAAATTGCCAGTAGAATGATAATAGACTTAAAAAAAGTGAGTAGGGCAACTTCACATACGAGTATGTATTATCGTATTGACTGTGGCTGACTTCGATTAACCTTGATTGTAAATGATGTTATTTTTGCGAATAAGTTTGTACTTTCATTCGTCCATAAAAGCCATTAAAAAGCTATATCCCCTTTACTAAGCAGGCGTGATGTTCCGTTTACATACGTTGTAAAGTCCACCACTTTTGTACACACATGAAATACTAATAATCAAGAAATATATCCTAGTATAGCTTCCTTCTTTAAAGAATTTTCATAATAGGATCAGTAGTATCGAGGATTACCTATTATTATTCTATTAATAGGATAGTATATCGGATGTAAAAAGATACTTAACGAAGCCGAGATTCACTAGTGGAGTACAAGTGAATCACCGGTATTATAATAATTTTGTGTACTGGACCATACGTGGGAAACTTCTGGTTACGAAGATATTGAAGGTCAAAATTCCAACTTTTACACACATTTTTTTTACGAAAACAAGTTTTTAATAATAAAACACAAGTTTAAATACCGCCTTGACCCCTGTACCGTTACATGCACATAAGCACAATGTTTTGCAAGCGTTATATTGCGCACCACCGCAAACAGCAAACTGTGGCACAAAAAATAAAAGTAGTTTGCTAGCAAATATTTTTGTGCAATGTAGATAACATTGCTTGCACAAAATATTTGCTGGAAAACGACTCTAGTTTGTTTTTTTGAGGGTGGGAAATCATCAAATAACTTCTCCCGCTCTGGGTGGAGTAGCAGGGCGTGTCAGACTTTTACTGACTAAAACCCACCCGTGTTCCTTCAGTTGCCTGTGTGCCAGGGGCCACGGTATACCTTCGAACATCTCGCACCCCTGGCAAGCATCTTGCCTTGCGGGCTCTTGCGGACTCCCCGAGTTGATGCTGACATCTCTTTGAGGTAATCGACTCTAGTTTAATGTACAGAAAGCGTAGTTGACGGCTATGTGTCTTTTGACATCCTGTATATACTTCAGATAAATAAATTGAGCAACACACTGTTATTTGATTTTTGAAGCTTTGTTGTAACATGTTAAGTAATAAACATTCAGGGAAAAATAAAACAGGATATTTTTTAAGGAATAGAGAAAATTAAATGCAAATACTGGTAATTGTAGGTACCTAATTGCGTCACAAGGAATAGTTAAAAGAAAATAGAAAAGCGAGCAAAAGCAGAAACCTCCAGCATGATAATTTTCCGAGAAAAATGCTCGTGGAAAATGTATTTTACCTTTAACAATCTAAAATGTGCGCAGTTTGGTTAGTACGAGTATCTATACAGGAAAAGTTTTTATCCAGTGCGCAAATTTTTACCATGAATTCAGCATATCATTCTAGACTCCCTACCGCAGAAATTTTCCGCCGGTTATACGAAAAAAAATCAGGTGTTCCATACATTTTGACCGCGTAGGTATTGTACTTTTCTATGAAACAGCTGTTTTTTTTTTGTACAACTGGCGAAAAATTTCTGCGCTAGGGGGTCTAGAATGATATGCTGAATTCATGGTTAAAATTTGCGCACTGGATAAAAACTTTTCCTGTATAAAAAAATATGCTGCATTACATAAATTAACGCCTCAGGCTTTTCACCAGTCATCATTATGGTAATAGAGAAGATAACATGAGAGATGCTATATCATTATTTGCCTAGGCTTTTCCCAATTATATTTAGGTCAGGTTCCAGTCTTACCTAATGCAGCTGAATACCAATCTTACTAATGGTGAAGGGTAAGCGTTTTGGGGGGACTGTCTTATGTAATTTTGACGTTCAAAAAGAGCTGACTCACAGCCTAGTTTGAATAAATGACTTTTGATTTTGCTATTATATATGTATATAAGAGTATATCATATGGGACGACTTCACTGACTATCTGAACTTCACAACCCAGTTACTGGGTAATACGATACCCCTTGGAGAGGCTGGATAGCCCTTTGGACGGCTGGATACCCCTATGTTAAGACTGGATAAGAGGTGAAATATGTTTAATAACAAGCATGAACAGATCTTAAAAATAAGCACAGAGTAATTTTAATTAGAAAACCCATTTTAACACAGTACTTCTACAAAATGTTACAGACAGCAGAAACAGTAAAGTATCATTACTATCTGTACAGAAGTTTTTGAATGAAGTAGTTGAGGGGCTTGTGGCTAAGAAATGACAGTCGCACGGCTCTATCAATCAGGTTAAGCTAAGGTTGTCGCGGTTGATCCGTGGATGGGTGATCAACTTTACTAATCAAGACCATTCCGTGCCTCTGAAAGCACGTTAAGCCGTTGGTCCCGGCTGTCATTCGCGGATCTTTGGCCGCGGCTTACGGGTCGTCAGACCGATGTCTGAAAACCAGTCTTACCAACGGGTATCATAGGTATTACTCAGTAGCTACGTTGTGGAGGTCAGATGGGCAGTCGCTTCATGTAAAAGACTGGTATTTAGCCGGCTCCATTGAGATTGGAAGCCGTCCCCAATATACTCGTAGTTTAGAAAAAGCTAGACAGACCCTGAGTACCAAAACAATTTCAGTCGCATTGCATGATCTGCCTATAATATTCCCACTGCTGGGACACAGGCCTCTTATAAAGGAATGGGTTATATACTACCACGTGGGATCAGTGCGGGTTGGTTCATGGTCAGTTGCATTCTAAATGCTTAGTTTGATAAGGTGGAATTCCACCATCACCACCATGATTGAATTGATGTTCCATGTATTCAATGGGTTTCTTGGTTAAGGATACGTCTGAGGACTTCATTGACAATCTCTCAGCGAAAACGATGATGGAACCGTCAAAAAAATATTGAATTGACATGTGGAGCTACCGAAAAACTTGTGTCAATCCTGTTGTTGTAGAAGTACGAAATGCTTTGAAACCGATTGTTACTTGTTTAGGTCATCTTGTCTAAATGTTTGTCAAGGGTAAGGACAGGAGTCTTCTGTTTATTTTAACAACAAACTAACATCAGCAATAGATATTCCAAGCTTGGTGATTTTAGCCTTTTCTACATTTCGGTTCATGTTCAGCGGAGGGCGTATAAAAATTGGTACATATGATGTGATGAAAATAGAATTCTTCATGTCGGAATCACAATTAAGCTCACGTTATCTTACCATGGAGGTAGGTAGAAACTAAGCATAATATATACCTACAGTTTACGCAGGCCTAGGTCGAATAAAACTTCCCCTCTGGTCTCAAATATCCTAGTTTACACTTCCAAAATACTGTCCGCTAAGTCAAAGAACAGAAGCGATGGTTTTGCAGTAACAAAAATATATCCTAAATTACAAATATTTCACCACCAGAATTGAAATTGAGAGGTCAACGAGTTCATATTCTATTCATTGACCTAGGTATAGTAGTTAAACCACTCCTACCACAGGTAAACTAGCTAATTAGCTACATACATATGGGAATTCAGGTTAGATGGTGAGGTAAGAAGTTTAAAATGGTTCGTGAAACCGCTGTCAGTTTTCCAGAAAAAAAAAAACAAATGAATTAGTAGATTTTTAAATATGGAATGAACAGAAAATGAGGTCTGATTAAAGAGCGTTTCAAAGACGAGAATATTCTTCAAAATTGTATTATCTTAGTGGTCTATTCCACTAATACGCAGCGTAGACATAAGGACGTAACCCATATCCCTATATTACGACTTAAAAGGGGATGCCACCGCAGTAAGGGGATGAATATAATTATAATAATAATGAGTTCCTTAATATCTAATGATGTCACGAACGAAATTACGTAAATATGAGTTGTAATATTAATGTTGGATTTGATATTTCGAGAAATGTAACAAAGGATATCTTGCGCGTTTTGTGTAAATTGTTCAACTAAGGACCAAAAGGACCTAATTTAATCATTTACAGCTATTTCATCGGATGATTAAAATAAGTAAGTTTAGCTTTGATACATATAGCTACAGTTTAAACTCGCTACGTGAAATAACAAAAAATAAGCAGGATGAGGCTCGAAAAAAAAAAAAAAAAAAAAAACCAATAATAAAAATATGGGTATGTAGATTCAGTGTCAAATAAATCCGATATCGGCTCAAAAATATTCCGAAAAAAAAAAACGAAAAAAATATAACCTTACCCTTCGAAAAATTCAATCCACTTTAAAAAAATAAGACCACCACAATCACTTCACTGCACGGCACTTTAAAAAATCTATGCGTATTTTAAAAGGGGTAGACGCGGCAAAAACGGGACCTCTGTCCGTCTAGAGTCGGCAACGCAACTGCCCGGGTCTGCGTCGTTGGGCAATCGATCGTTGTGCGCAGGTCCAGTCGAGCCAGCGTCACTTCAACTCCCCAATATCTTATGTATGAAAGTGCTACACAGGAGGAAAAAGTGAATAAAGCACTCCTACTTTAAACATGCGCTGTGCAATATTTATTCTAAATATTTTCTTCTTATTTTAAAATAGGAAAATGGCGGTTCACCATAGAGAAGCGGGACTCGAATTTCGAATGTCGACATTCGAAAATCATTTATTCATGTCACGCGTCGACTCGACTTGACAAAGTGTTCGCTTTTCAGCTATTTTTTTCGTTACAATCGCATTGATATCGGTTCCTGCTTTTGTATGGGTTTGGGCAAAGCGAAAAATATACGTGACTATGACAGGGAAAATAATTTTTGCTAGGAATCAGAAGATTTGCTACCGTTACATTAAAGTTATTTCTAGGTAAAATCTTTAAGTCTGTATTAGTTTTAATGAACGGCTATGTTGTATCCTCTCACAGCCCCAATTAACTTGAAATACAGCCTCTAATAAATAAGTTTTAATAACCTGTTTCATGTCTCGAAAGTTATAACTTTAATCAAGTTACTTGGTATAAGTTGAAAATAAATCGCTTTTAAATTGTAACCTTTTAACTTTGACTAAGGCGAAAGTATTCAGTGAAGACGTGCAATGACCCTTATTTTGAAGCCTATAAAGTATTTCTCAATAAATAAGACGTAGATACGTTGCAGATATAGTCCTTTACAAAGATACCGCTCTTAAAGACTTTCTACAAAGAATTGTCTCGACCATAATCACTAAGAAAAAGATGTTGGTCGCTGATCAAGTGGTACTGAACAAGCCTTCAGTTATTCAGAATATTTAAGAAGATAGTAATCTTCATAATTTTACATAGGGATCTCGAATTGTATACAATTATTATTAATATTAATATTCTGAATAACTGAAGGCTTGTTCAGTACCACTTGATCAGCGACCAACAATGCAATTTAATACGATCCTTGCCTGCTTTCCTGTTGCTACGGGCCACCCCACTAAGATCGTCGCCCCACCTAGCCGAGGGCGTGCTACCCTTCGTTAGCCGATTTGTGGCCTCCTTCAAGGATCATGTCTGGCCCATTGCCACTTCAGCTTACTTATTCTGTGGGCTATGTCGACTAATCTGATTCTTCATCAGAATATCTCAGTCAGGATTTCAAATTTATTATTCAATTAGAATTGTTTTATGCAAGTTTATCATCAATGTTTTTTACATAGTGCAAAACAGTCACTTTTAGTGTCTGTACGCTTAGGTATTTTAAACTACGTAACGGATTTGCAATTTTCATCAATAGAGAGAGTGATTTAAGAGGAAGATTTATATGTATAAAACACCGACTTCCATACTGGCGAAGCCGTTGGCAAAAGCCAGTAATATACATATGTAATCCTTCCGGAATCAACTAGGTATCTAAAGGATGGGGAAAACCGCATCAAAGTTTGGAAGACCACAACACACTAATTTATGATTTATGTACATGTACATTTATGTACATATATTTATAAAAACAGTCAATAATCCCTCCAAAACAACATAATTTATTGCATAATCGTGATACAGGTTTATACCACAGGAGTACGGCATAACTAATCTCATATTCCGTGAATTAAATATCGTTTCGTGCATGCGACTGAATTACGGACGAACTCGATACAATATTCAGGTGAGGCGCTGTTCATTCGTAATGAAATGCGATTAATTTAAGGGATATTGTTACTTAGTAATGTTAGCTATTTTGGTAAATGTATATAAACAGTATTTTTTTAAAATAACACAATCTTGTATTTATTAGTAAAAAGTCATTTGATTTGTTTAAATTCTAAAATGGCGCCACCGGATATTAAGACGTCAACTGACTATTTGAGTCTGATAAATTGGAGGGGTTTTAAAAGTTACCTGGTAGCGCCATTTTAGCAGATAGTGGTGATTGTGGTGTGAAAGTGTAAGGATCTTGTGATACCCATGTAAGTACTGAGAATTGTAATATTGTAATTATAGATGTATTGCAGTAATATTTGTGCTTTTATACTACCCAGTGTTTGAATCCAGTAAATAAAACATGGTTTGTTTAAATCAACGCTTTTATTTCCCTTTTGCTCTGGCTAGTCTTACATTTCAGAAGTGGGATGATTTGTGCCTAACTTCTTTTACTTTCACCTACTTGTTTCTATAATTTTTTATTTTTTTTTCTTTCTCTTTCTTTTTTTCTATTGCTTGTAATCTTTGATTAGCCCACAAAATTGTTTGATGTTGTTAAAGTCCATGGTCGTTATTTAATTCTGTATTGTTTAAATTGATTATAGTCCGGTTCTAAGCCTTGTGTAGGTACTAGCGTTTAATTGATTTTAAATGCAACTTTTTGTCCGTTGATATCTTGTTTCAGCTTAATAATGGAACACGTGCACCAGTTGTCGCCTTGTGAGCAATCTCACACCGTAGATCGTGACAAGAGTGCGCGAAGATCGCGGATCCGGGTGTTACCTTCGGGTAGCCGTGCTGTCAGGACACCTCAACGAAGATCAGAGAGGCGCTCGTGCATCCGGGAAAGGGGTCATGGCGTCAGCCGTTCGCCTCGCTCCCGGAGTCGTGCGGATGCAAGCAAAGTTCATCAAAGACAGCGGTACAGAAGTCGGAGCCGTCGCCGGTCCCATCGCCGGACGCAGTCACCGGTTAGCGAGTGCAGTCATCGCTCCGTGGTACAAGAGAGGTACGCCTCGCGGTACTGCGATAGGCGCCGCGAAACTTGCCGCCAGCCCAGGAGCCGATCCTGCAGCCGGCCCAAGGATGAAACATGCTGCTCGGAACCGACCGCAGCTACGCGCCGGGTTGAACACAACAATCGGCAACCTAACAATGTCGGTGAGTCTACCACTAATAATGTTAGTATGTCGCAACTTCTACAAGTTTTAACTTCTTTGAAAGGTTCAGAAGATCCGATGCATAAATTAGGGAATCTCAATAATGCTTTACCAGAATTTGACCCGGCAAAGAAAGAACAAACTATGTCCATATGGCTACATAAAGTTAATGAGTGCGCTTCTATTTATGGGTGGTCCGGAAAACAAACCGTTCATTTTGCTCTTCCGAAATTGCGTGGGGTAGCTCAGCGTTGGTACGAGGGTTTACCATCTGTTCTCTTTACATGGGAAGAGTGGCAGGAAAAATTAACTTCAGCTTTCCCTTCTGATGAAAATTACGGTCAGATGCTTAGTGATATGCTTTTCAAAAGAGCTCGCTTCGGAGACTCCTTAGAAAATTATTACTATGATAAAATAGCATTGATCAATAGGTGCGGTATAGTAGGTAGGAGAGCAGTAGATTGCGTCTTGCATGGGATTGACGATCGTTCGGTACGTTTAGGGGCAGAAGCAGTACAATTTGATGACCCCGATAAATTACTTACATATTTACGAAATTCTAAAAATGTCAGACCTAGTGACCGTAGAACTATTACTACTACTAGTAAAAATGTTGGTAAACAGGATTCTCAACCGCGTGTTTTTAATAGGACTCAGCGCTGTTACAACTGTAAACAAGAGGGCCATCATATTCAACAATGCCCACAACCTGTAAAAAAATGTACTAGATGCAACAGATTTGGACATGAAACAGAAAATTGTTTTACTAAACTTCCAGTAGCTGAAAAGAATGTCATGCGTGTCTCTAGTTTAAGAAAAACAAATGATAAATATTTTAAAGTCGCATTAATTAATAATGTTCCATTTGAGTCATATATAGATCTTGGCAGCGAGTGTTCTATGATGAAATTAACAGAATTTAAAAAGCTAGGTGTAGCTTATGAAGTAGACAATTCAGTGCTAGTAGGATTTGGCAATTCAACCGTTCTCTCTTTGGGCAAACAGTCTGTTTGCATTTCTATTGATGACGTAGTCGCCAACTTGGAGTTGGTAATAGTACCAGATAGTGCCATGCAAGTACCAGTAATGATCGGTCACACTTTTACAGAGCAGCCACACATTGAGATTCATAAGACTAAAGATCATTTAGCAATTAAAGAGTTAAGTGATACAATTACAGTTAATAACAAGATAAATCTTTACTGTAAAACTGACACCACCGTTACTGGAGTTACAACTGTTAACGTTTACACAGAGCCTAATTATAATGGGGCAATATTTATTGATGGAGGTTTCAGGATTGAAGCTGATTCTATGTTCTCAGTTTTAACGGGGTTATTTCATATTCAAGACGGAACAGGGGAAATAATGCTAAATTCATGGGGTGTTGTTCCTATTATCTTGCAAAAAGACAAGCTTATCGCTAGAGGAAGGATCGCACGCGAAGAAACTCAATTTAAAGTTCATTCAGTTTCATGTTTAGATCCTATTAGTAATTTAAATATTCACACTGGTTCAAATTTATCTGTTGCCGACCGGGAACAGTTACTGACTTTACTAAACCGGTTTAGAAGTTGTTTTGCATTCAATTTGAACGAATTAGGTTGTACCTCAGTAGGAGAAATGGCTATAAACCTTGAAAACAATGAACCTGTAGTTTACCGACCATATAGGTTAGCTATTAAAGAAAAAGAGGAGGTTAGAAATATGATTTCAGAACTATTGGACAACGGAATAGTCCGTCCATCAACATCAGCATATGCTAGTCCAATTGTGCTTGTCAGGAAAAAGAGTGGCGAGATAAGACTTTGCATAGATTATAGGGCGTTAAATAAGAAGACTATTAAAGAAAACTATCCTATGCCGTTGATCGATGATCAGTTAGATATACTTGCAGGCCATAAGCTTTATACCACACTCGATTTAAAATCAGGTTATTATCAAATACAAATTAGAGAAGAGGATAAACATAAAACTGCGTTTGTGACTCCGGACGGCCATTTTGAATTCAACAGAATGCCGTTTGGTCTTGCAAATGCTCCGGCAACATTTCAACGTCTAATGAACCAAATATTAGGAAAAGCACGTCATAGGGAGGCTCTAGCGTATTTAGATGACATTATTATACCGTCTAAAACATTTAATGAGGGCATTTTACAGTTAGAATCGATATTACAGTTGTTTACTCAGGCTGGTCTCACATTAAATTTGTCCAAATGTACATTCTTTAGTCCTAAAGTAGAATATTTGGGGTTTGAGATATCTTCTGATGGTATTCAACCTGGATCAAAGAAGGTAGAAGCAGTGGAGAAGTTTCCAACTCCTACTAGTCAACATAATGTTCGACAGTTCCTTGGGTTAGCCAGTTTCTTTAGAAGATTTGTGCCAAATTTCTCAGTCATAGCAAAACCACTAACATATTTGTTGAGGAAGGATATCAAATGGGTTTGGGGCCCAGATCAAGACAGTTCATTTAGAAAATTGCAGTCTGAGCTAATGCGTAAGCCCACATTGGCTTTATATGATCCAAATTTAACCACAGAACTGCATACTGACGCTTGTAAATTAGGCGTTGCTGGTATCCTGCTTCAAAAATATGATAGTGTTCTTAGGCCAGTTGCATATTTTAGTCGGCAAACAACTCCAGAGGAGCAGAATTACTCGTCTTATGATCTTGAAACTTTAGCAGTTGTATCATCTTTACATAAATTTAGAGTTTATTTAATTGGGATTCCATTTAAGATCGTCACTGATTGCAACTCTTTAAGAGCCACCTTCCAAAAAAGGGACATGATTCCTCGGGTAGCTCGATGGTGGGAACAAATGCAGGAGTTTAACTTTAGTATTGAATACCGACCTGGAAAATTAATGTCTCACGTAGATGCCCTAAGCCGCAATCCTATAAACGACGTACAGACAAAATTCAAAGTAATGATTGTAAACGATGATAATTGGTTAGCCACGGTCCAAAGTTCGGATAGCGAGATACAAAGAATTGTAGGAATATTAAAAGACCCTAATTTAGTTAATGTTATTGATATTAAAACCAATTTCAAATTAAAAAATGACAAATTGTTTAGAGTGACGGCATCTGGGGATAAATGGGTTGTACCGAAAGGAGTCCGCTGGCAAATAGTTAAGCAGAACCACGATGACATTGGTCATTTTGCTATAGACAAAACGTTAGATAAAATTAAGACACATTATTGGTTCAAAAAAATGCGAAATTTTGTAAAAAAATACGTAAATTCGTGTTTAGAATGTAGTTACTCGAAATCTATGGGTGGGAAAAAACCTGGATATTTGCATCCAATTGATAAAGTCGCTACTCCTTTTGATACAATCCACGTGGATCATGTAGGACCGTTTATACGAAGTAGCAAAGGAAATATGTACATCCTTGTAATTGTTGATGCTTACAGTCGATATATCTATTTAAAACCCGTTCGTAATACGAAGTCTTCCACATCAATAAAAGTATTCCGTGAGTACTTTGGTATTTTTGGCGTCCCAAGGCGGCTTATATCTGACCGCGGTACTTCATTTACCAGTGACATTTTTAGGAAATTTATGACCGATAAGGGGGTAAAACATATATTGAATGCTGTAGCCACTCCAAGAGCCAACGGGCAGGTAGAGCGCTACAACAAAACAATAATAGACGCTCTTACTGCAAAGTGTGTAGGCACACCTGACAATAAATGGGACGACCACTTGTTAGATGTGCAATGGGGTGTAAACAATACTTTTAATAAAGGCATTAATCGTACTCCTTCTGAAGCTCTTTTTGGTACACGACTATCCGGATCAAGTGAGAATAAGATAGTCTCAGAATTAGGCGACGATGTAACAGATATAACCGATGAACAGGATATTACTCAAATTAGGGATGATATTAATTCCCATATAAAATTATCTCAACAAAAGGCTAAAGAACTATATGATAAGAAACGTTGTAAGCCTCACAAGTATGTCTTAGGTGACTTAGTTAGTGTAGAAAGGCAGGTACCCGCTACAGGACAGAGTAAAAAGCTTGTACCTAAATACCGGGGCCCCTACAGAATAACTAAGGTTTATGATTGTGATAGGTTCCAAATAGAAGACACCCCTTTGACCAGAAAGAGCAATAAATTGTACTCTACCGTAGTGGCGGTGGACAAAATAAAACCCTGGTTGAATTTTACTAGACCCCACAGTGAGTCTCTAAGTGAGGAAAGTGATGGTTCTGACCCCGAATAATTTATTTAGGTCGCTTTGTTAGTAGATATATAGCTATAAGGCGATGATCGATTTTTACATAATCATTTATTATTAATAATATAATGTTTTTGGTAACTTGTATTGATTTTACAGATGATGTGTATAAATAAGTATGTAAGAATATTTTGTGGGGCCTGTTGCCAGTGGTATTCAGGACATAGTGGGGCCTGTTGCCATTGGTATTCAGGACATAGTGGGGCCTGTTGCCATTGGTATTCAGGACATAGTGGGGCCTGTTGCTATTGGTATTCAGGACATAATGGGGCCTGTTGCCATTGGTATTCGGGACATAGTTGGGCCTGTTGCCATTGGTATTCAGGACATAATGGGGCCTGTTGCCAATGGTATTCAGGACATAGTGGGCCTGTTGCCATTGGTATTCAGGACAATGATTTAATAAATGTGTAGTAAAAATAGAGAGGTCATTTCATGACATTTAAGATTTGTACAAGAATGATTTTATACAATTTTCAATGTTAATGTGAATTTATACAATGTGCGTGCCTACAAAATAACACTATAACGAATGTATTTAAAGCTAAAATTAAGATGAAAACTTGTATTATTCATTGTATTGTTGAATTAGTACGGACGCCGGCAGGTCAACCTATCCCAAACTGTCAAATTTTTCCAATTGAACATGAACCTTATTCCTTTGTAATAAAGTTGAAAAACTATCAAAGAAATTTGACGGATTGGGGTAGCTTGATGTGCTAGCCTATGTACATTAATCATTAACCTAATGTTACCAATGTTTTAATGGCTTTTTTTGTTCACCGTACGAGGACGTACTAGATTTTGGATGGCCGAATGTTAGCTATTTTGGTAAATGTATATAAACAGTATTTTTTTAAAATAACACAATCTTGTATTTATTAGTAAAAAGTCATTTGATTTGTTTAAATTCTAAAATGGCGCCACCGGATATTAAGACGTCAACTGACTATTTGAGTCTGATAAATTGGAGGGGTTTTAAAAGTTACCTGGTAGCGCCATTTTAGCAGATAGTGGTGATTGTGGTGTGAAAGTGTAAGGATCTTGTGATACCCATGTAAGTACTGAGAATTGTAATATTGTAATTATAGATGTATTGCAGTAATATTTGTGCTTTTATACTACCCAGTGTTTGAATCCAGTAAATAAAACATGGTTTGTTTAAATCAACGCTTTTATTTCCCTTTTGCTCTGGCTAGTCTTACAGTAATGAAATATTTTCAGGTAGCTTTGGAAGAAGTTGGGTGGTAACAGGATTGTGTGGGTGTATGCTTTTGATTGGTGATGAAGGGAAGGAATTACAGACCATTATCTATTGCCAAACTTAAGTGGTAGTGGGCAGGGCACATTGCTCGCAGAACAGATGGCCGATGGGGCCGAAAGGTTCTGGAGTGGCGACCGCGTACCGGAAGATGTAAAGTTGGAAGGCCTCCCACAAGGTGGACCGATGACCTTGTGAAGGCCGCGGGTATCCGCTGGATGTGGGAAGCACAAGACCAGTCGAAGTGGAGGAGCCTGGGGGAGGCCTATGTCCAGCAGTGGACGTCTTTCGGCTGAAATGATGATGATGATGATGATCTAGATGGGATGCAGGTGGACACGTGGTCGGCTTCCTTGTGCGCCAGATCGTGCCTTCGCTCGTCAAATTGTAGTGCTATTCTGTTAAAATCTCGCCGTGAAAACGATGGTTCAAGGAGTGTCAATTTCTAGCATCAGATACAATATCAGCTCGCTTTAAGCTCACTTCTCCTATGATTTCACGTTGAGATTTTTAAGGAATAGCAGAGCTGATCGCGGCCGAGCATTACTTTGATATGGACTGTAATAATTACTTACTGAACATAAAAATTGCCAAGTGTGATATTGTTTTAATTATTGTGAATGCCAATCAATGTTTTATCTTTTTGTTTTATTTCTCTTCTTAGTATGTTTAATTATGATCTGGCAGATTGAGTAATTTGTGCGGCCTACCCAAATGTCCTTTCTTTGTTATTGTTCGTTTAATCGTTGAGCTCCTTAAGTTCTAGGTTAATCTGCACGATTACTGATGAATGCGTAGACTGGACAGCAGGCCTAGACAAAATACATTTCTGTTAGCGTTCACGCCAAACGCTACGCCAAAATGTATGGGAATGACATTACCTGCGGAAAGGTTACGTCGTCTTCTTTCCACAGGTAATGACATTCCCATACATTTTGGCGTCGCGTTTGGCGTGAACGCTAACAGGAATGTAATTTGTCTCTAGGCCCAGGTCTACTAAATCTGTGTGGTTCTTTCCTCTAAAGCCCATTTCAGACACCAATCTTCACATGATCTGACCAATATTATGTATGTACTTTAAAAGAGACTGTGTCCTCTAAATTGATGCTTTTCTTCTCAGAAGTCAGATAGGAACCGCCGATCTCATCTAGTTTAAAAAAATATGATTCTCGTCTGAAAGTGTTTGTACAAAACGACTTGCCTACTGAAATAAAATATTCATTATTTAGTAAATAAGTTACAATGGTATGGAATATTTTCAGGTAGCGTTCCTAAAACTTGCGTAGTTACGAAATACCGTGGGCGAACGTTATTGAGTGAATCACTTAATTAGGTATAAAAGAAGATAGCTGTAGGTATATGTACTATGCGTCAGCGAGTGTTTGCGTATTTCGTTATGTAAGATAATAAAAATAGACCCATTGAAATAATACCATTTGCCTGTTTTTAGGGTTCCGTAGCCAAATGGCAAGACACGGATCCATTATGGATTCGTCATGTCTGTCTGTCCGTCCGTATGTCACAGCCACTTTTTTCCGAAACTATAAGAACTATGCTGTTGCATCTTGGTAAGATGTATTCTGTGAACCACATTAAGATTTTCACACAAAAATAGAAAAAAAAAAATTGAGGGTTCCCCATACTTAGAACTGAAACTCAAATATTTTTTATATCAAACCCATACGTGTGGGGTATCTACGGATAGGTCTTCAAAAATGATAATGAGGTTTTTAATATCATTTTTTTCTAAACTAAATAATTTGTAGAGACACTTCCAAAGTGGTAAAATAAAACTAAAAAAAATATGATGTACCTACGTACCATGTAAACTTCCACCGAAAATTGGTTTTAACGAGATCTAAGTAAGTAGTTTCTTTATACGTCATAAATCGTATTATGTTACTTGCTGCTACGAACCATTCATGGGCGAGTCCGACTCGCACTTGGCCGCTTTTTTTACGGGGCGGTAGCGTTAGTAGATATACGAGTTTTTATCTACATGTAAAATTCTCTGTATTTTCATTAGATATTAGAAGAAAGAGGAGCAGTAGTAACTCAAATGTAACGGCCGCGACTGTTGGGGGAAGCTTATGTCCAGCAGTGGACGTCTTTCTGCTGAAATGATGATGATGATGATGAACAGCCGCGACTTACGAGATCATAGGTTCGAACTTAAACAGCCACTTTATGCAAATTATTCCATCACCACTGCTCTCTCAACGGTAAAGAAAAACATCGTGAGGAAACCGGCATATCTTAGAATAAAAACATCGACGTAGACATGTGAATTCTACGAACCCACACTAGGCCCGCGTGGTGGATTACGGCCCAGTCTCACCGAGAGGAGGCCTGCGTCCCAGTAGTGGGAACATTATATGCTGATTATACGTATGCTAATATTATAAAGAGGAAAGATTAAATTGTTTGTTTGCATTGAATAGGCTCCGAAACTACTGAACCGATTTGAAAAATTCTTTCTCTGTTGGGAAGCTATACTATCCCCGGGTGACATAGGCTATATTTTATCCCCGTATTCCCACGGAGACAGGAACTACGCAGGTGAAATCGCGGAGCGCTGCTAGTGCATTATAAGAAAAAATATTGGAGACAACGATTCCAATTCCATTAACTTGTGATTTTTAAAACTATTTTAAAATCAAAATCAAATCAAAAGTCATTTATTCAAACTAGGCTGAGAGTCAGCACTTTTCGAACGTCAAAAAAAAAAAAAGAAAACATAAGACAGTCCCCCCAAAACGCCCACCCTTCGACACTTCCTAGTGCTTTAGCTGGGAAGAAGAAGTGGCGCAACAAACTCCCCAGCAGCACAGCTGTCTGTTCAATTAGAAGAACTTGATACTGTGCAATACAATAGTAAAAAATAAAATGATTTAAAGAGTCTAATAAAATAAACAATTAAGTATATGAATGTAATTCATAAAACCTGTCAGTAGGTAAGCTAATTCTGGTGAAAGAACACAAACATTGTCTTGAGTTAATCACAGCGACCAACTATTCTTATCGTTTAAGTAGTCGTTAATAGAATAGTATGCCTTAGAACAAAGGTTGGATTTTACTTTGGCTTTAAACGCACTAAAATGTAAATCTAACAAAGAAGAGGGAAGCTTGTTATAAAAGGTTATACCAAGCCCAACAAATGAGTTATGAACCTTATGAAGCCGGTGAAAGGGAGCACGTAGTTTATCCTTATTTCTAGTATTAATATTATGAATATCACTGTTTTTAGTGTATAAGTGTATATTTTGCCTAATATATAAGATGTTAGCGAATATGAATTGCGATGCCACCGTGAGAATACCGATATCTTTAAAAAAATCTCTTAGGGACACTCTAGCACCCAGTTGGTAAATTGCTCGAACAGCTCGCTTTTGAAGAACAAAAATATTTTGAATATCAGCGGCTTTGCCCCACAACAGAATGCCGTAGGACATAACGCTATGAAAATAACTGAAATAAACTAACCGAGCTGTTTCAACGTCAGTGTATTGTCTTACTTTTCTAACGGCATAGGCGGTTGAACTGAGCCTTCCCGCTAGGCTTGATATGTGTGAGCCCCACTGAAGTTTAGCATCTACTGTTATGCCCAAAAAAACTGTCGAGTCTACGGTTTCAAGCACCTCTTTATCTAACACGATGTTTGGACCAAGATTTCTAACATTCGGTAAGGCGAATTTTACACACTTTGTCTTCTTGGCATTAAGTACTAGGTTATTTGCCGTAAACCAATCCGTAACCATTGAGAGTGCACTGTTTACGTCGTCAAAATCTTGTCTATTCCTGTCTACTTTAAAAATAAGAGAAGTGTCATCTGTAAACAGAACAACCGAGTATTGAGCCTCGAGGCACACCTAACTGAACTGGTAGCCCGGAAGATTTTACACCATTACTTTCTACACATTGGAACCTACTATGTAAATAAGAATTTATTACGTTTAAAGCTTCGTTATGGACACCATAATAACGCAGTTTACGCAAAAGCGTTTCATGGTGCACGCAATCAAAGGCTTTGGAGAGATCACAGAAAACTCCAATAGCATTTTGCGAGTTCTCCCATGCGTTAAATATGTGTTTCAACAAAGCAACACCCGCATCTGTAGTCGAACGACCCTTTGTAAAGCCATATTGTTCCTCATGAAGGAGGCTATTTAAATTAAAATGTCTACTAAATGCTAATGTTTACTAAATGCCGGTAATATAGAAATAGACCTAAAATTGCCCACGTTATTTTTTTATTGCCATAATTTTCAATTTTATTTATAAAAATCTGATCGAAACTCAGTGTACTAAGTGTTACCCAATTGAGAAAAGCGTACAGCTTGAAGAGTACCCCCAAAGAGGTAAGTAGTGATTCAGTGTTACTTAAAATATTACGGTTCGGCTCGTTTATTTAATTATAGGTAAAACGATAAATCCGTTTTAGTGCCGCCATAAGCCTTAGCTTTAAGAAGGATTATTTGTTGCCGATAAATTGGAGGCTTCGATGAAATGGATTACGTTTTCATTAAACAATCTTTTAGATTTAATTATCTTCTAGTTCAAAATTGGCATCGAGGGGATCGCGGCCAAATAATAAGAACCGTACAGGTTGTTTCGTGAATGGGTAACCAATCATAACACACCGAGACCTCTCCGTGCCACGGAAAGCAGGTTAACAGCAGTTGGTCTTGGCTGTCATTCGTGGATCATTGACAGTGGTTACTGGTCATCAGAAATTAGAAAGTTTGACAAGCAATCTTACCAAAGGCTGTCGTATTAACCAGTAACTGGGTTGTGGAAGTCAGACAGACAGTTGCTACATGTAAATTACTGGTATTCAGCTGCATTCGGTTAGACTGAAAACTGACCTCAAAATAGTTGGGAAAAGGCTAGGCAGATGATGAGTTGGATAGAACATATTTCATTGGAACTGTGGAAGTGTTTGAGGACTGGGTCTTATAAGAACCGATGATGGGATCGTCTGAACGCTGTGCAAGTCTGGAAGGTTTACCTACAAGCAGAAATCAGCATTGTGATTAGAATCATTGCCTTGTGTGGGTGATCTGCAACTGACGCAATGCTGTAAAATTGGATTGCGAAACCATTGAACACAGTGACAGACATCTGATAAAAGCGGCAGTAGCGGATTTAAGTGGCGCCCTAGGCCTAAGACCATATGGCGCTCTTTTTCTTTAAGGCTAAAAATGAAAAATACTTTTTGTTACATATTTTGGATTTTAGTACTTTCCTGATTAATTATTTTATCAAAGAAATTGTACTATGTTTAGATCGTAAGAGCGCAAGAAAATAAACTTTAAATTTGGTCTTACAGTTTGCGGAAAACCCTGTCGATTTTAAATTTTGGTCGTCTTAAAAAAATTGGCGCCCCTCAAAATTTGCCGTCCTAGGCCCGAGCCTCACGGGGCTATGCCTAAATTCGCTACTGTAGCTTTGTGATTGTGCTTTGCAAATATAAATCATGATGTGGTCCAAACTTACCCCAAGGTCCTCTCTTCTTACTGCTAGCACTTCATTTTGGATCTTTGTTACAAAAACAAATATTAACTAACTTACCTTTTAGCTCGCCTGAAGTTTAAACTTATTTTTATAATGTAGACGATATTCTTATTTCGTAGACATCCATTCTACTTACTAGAGTAGACTAAAATCTTTATGTTTTAAATGTCAGACTGAATTGATTTTATAATCTTTCAAAATGACTATGAAATTATTCCTGTACTTTTTTTGGAGTGTAAACTTCTTTAGGTTTTACGTTCATTCTGAACAGTGAACGAAACTGAACCATTTTCTCCGGTCGGTGAGGACCAATCTGGTATACTCGCCTCCAGTCGTAAGTTTCCACTACTATCGTACGCCCACACATTCATTTTTTAAATTCAAACAATTTTTAAGGGACTTACCGGTATTTCTTATCTCTATGCCACACGGAGATATGTAGCACCTGGTGCTCGTAGACGGCCGTTGGAAGAGGAAGCTTCAGGTGTCTTTGGAACTCAGGCTCCCGCTTGCCATACAATACTGATGTCCTTTGGAAGATCGACCGTTGGGACGGAAGGGTCTGGGTTTCTGTTACACCGCTGATTACGACCTGAGAATGGAGTTCGGAATTTAAAAAGGGGTTAAATTCAATTCTCTTCGTTCCCTCGACGGTCTAGCGCTACTGCTGAGTTAGGACCCTGGGCTCGATTCCCAAGTCAGGCAGTGTTTTTGGGTTATTTAATCGACTTCAAAAAGAAAGAGGTTATCAATTCGACATGTTTACAAATACTACATTTTTTTATGTATGTTCGGGCATAACTCCGTCATATACAGGGTTATTGGAAAAACACTAACAACCTCTTAAGAGGGACGAACATAAAATATAAGGAACAGCAGAATTTTTTTCGCGATTTCTGGTTTGGTCCCATAGTAAAAGTTGTTCATAATGATGAGTACAATGACCTCTTAGAGGTTGTTGGTGATTTTCCAATAACCCTGTTTAGACGGATTTGCAAAATTCTTGTTTTGTTCGAAAGGAGCTTTTTCGGTTTAAATTTCATTTAGATCTGATGATGAGTTTCAGAGATAGACAACGGAACTCTTAAAAAATTACAGCAAATAATAATAATATCGTTTATTTATATAAAAGGGACATATTTACAAAGTATCCTAACAATTAAAATAGAGCACAGTTGCATATTGCCTGAACTAGGTTGAACCTGTGGTTCAGGCTATGAAGTGAATAAATACTTAATGTAATAAATTAACAATGTGTATAAAGTAAATGCTAAGTTAAAATTAGAAAAATTAAAGTTAAATAGCATGTTAGTCGTTCTATCAATCGCGATTGCTGCTATCGCATAAATATGCATTGTTTTGACCCCAAGGATAGTGAAATTTAGAACTGGTGTGGGGATACTTCTAGTACAAAGTGAAAATTGGATTTTTTTCAAAAAAAGAAACAGGAATTCTGAAATTAAAGTAATTTTTGACTTTGTAGTGTTTTTCCGGAAGGCGGTTGTTTTTTTGTTCTTTACGGAATTTTTCAGTAGCACCCCGGTTTCGGGATTTCTGCCCGGTTGATAGCAATAGACTACCTATTATATGGGACTTAAACATGACTGGTGACGTGTGGGTGTACCATAGGTACACCTCTGGCCAAACATTCGAGTAAACAAGGCGTGGTGTTATGACTTGTTATGAATTCTATTGTTTTTATTTTATTGCAAATTTTGGCCAATATAAAAAGAAAGAAATTACTTTATTTGTGGTAAATCAGAAATACAAAAAAAAAACACGGAAAAGAACAAGTCACTACTACAGTCAGTTATTTATCACTCTGTTGTGATCATTTTTTTATCCACTCTGTTGTGATCATTTTTCGTCATTGGGCGCCTTAGTTATCTTAAGCTGTCCTCACCATGTCGTAAGAACAGAAAATATTGTGAAGAATATTATTAATAATTTCCATTACAACACGCCTGACAGTCGTCGCACACGACATAATCAGGGCATGAATTTAATTTTCCCAAGAAAAAAATTAACAAAGGAAACTTCTTTACAAAATTTTCTCAAGTTATCCCCAGGCGTAATAAAATAATTTACTACCAACCTTAGCATAAGCATTGATATCATCCGTTTTCCCTGTGGACCGCAGAAGATCTCGGCATCTTATAACTGCAAACATAAAAGGGACATCAAAACTCCACCCAAATGGGACACAACCGTTACAATAGGGCAAAATGAAGGTCGATAGTCACCACTCACCGTGCACGTCTATGACGTCATTCCTTGTCATTATTTCTAAATCTATCGTCCCTTTTAGGGCTTGGAATCGTTCGCTAGAACGCTCTAGTTTATTACTTGCAACACTTCGTCTTTTCTCTTCACTACTACTTATGCTATTTTCTTCTGGAGAGTACGTCAAACATCTTCGAATAGATTTGTGCTCAATCACTGGAGTGTAGGTTTCAGTTGGGAGAAAATCCTCATCTAATTTACTCGTCTTATGTGCTCTTTCTTCGCTTAATACTTTGCCAGGTCTTTTAAGGTTTGGCACGGGAGTTATAGGACTTGGAATACCATGTGCTAAAGTCAGTCCGAACAGTTCTCTCGATCTCTTGTTGTGAGAATTATTCAGAGTATCGTAAGGCATCAAGCTGCTATGTGATACAGTAGATTTCAATGAAATATTCTGGTAATCATCAGTGACGATTGGGTTTGATAATGGAGGGCTTAAAAGTTCACACAACGACTTATTGGGAAGTTCTGTTGCTGGACTTGGTATTCCAATTTCTAGGGTGAGAGTTGAAGTTTTAAGATCTTTGTTTTTCCAGTGACTTTCGTTGCTAACTGTAGACTTTTTCCTTCGTATGCATTTTTGACGTTTTAGCCTAAGGCTTGCTCGTTCTTCGGCCGCTGATTTTAAGTCTGGAGTAGATTCTGATGACATGGATTCAAGATTCCCTCTTTCATAATAAATATTCAGTGACTGCGATCTGTTTAGACTTGAAATACGTTTCTTTGGACTTGTCTTACGTTTAACATCTACAGCGTTATCAGGCGTCCTTACTTCCCTTTCATTATAACCATCTCCATCATCTAAGATGAAGCAGCCAATTGGAAGGTTCTTCAGTAATTTGTCATTCACCCTATGAACAGGCATCTTTTTAGTTGGAGTAGTTTTGGGTGACATAGAGTTTTCTCGTGATAAGTTCACGTACTTAGCTTCTTTTATTAAATTGGCTTTGTTCTCTGCCTGAGGATTAACAAATAAATCTTTCACCGTGTCTAGTGGAGGAATTTGTTCTAGAATCTCTACATCTGGAGCTTTTTTCAATATCCTTCTTTTAGATTTAACAATTTTAGTACTCTTTATTATATCCTCAATCATTCTCTCAAGTGTTACATCACCCATTTGGGTGGTTGACACAGTCGAGTCAGTATTATTAGTTGTTAAATCCCTACCTAGGATGAATTTATTTTCCATTTCTGTTGACGTTTCTTCGTCCTTTAAAGGAATAGTAAAAGGATTCTCTATTTTAGGAAAATATTCTGTAATATCATTGTTAAATGCGACCCTTTGTGATTTGTTGTGTACACTCATAGTGCTAAATCTCAGGGCTGCCAGTTTCGTAGCTAAAGGTGTAATAGAGATAGGAGAACATCCTTCTCTTACTAGTGTATGAATATCCTTTTTATCAACAGAAGGCGATTTGAAGGAGCTTTCAAAGTCATTGGATTTCTTTCTCGTTCGTTTCAAAGGCCTTATATTTGTGAGATCGGTATCATTGTTACTGAAATATAATGGGTTATCCATAAATATGTGATGTCCAAATATAGGTAAAGTTGTTTTTTCAATAGTACTCTGGTTGATAGTCAGTGGTTTTTCTATGCAGTTGAGCACTAGATCCTGCTCATATTCTATTTCAACTAATCCTTCGTTTACAGATTTTGTTGTACACACTGGAACATTATTTTGTTTTCCTAAAGCAAAAGAGTTTCTACTGCTCGTGGTTGTAGCACTCAATCTATTAGAAAGATCACAAAGTGAAGGCTCGGATGAACTATGACTTAGCTTAGGACTTAACGAGTTTCTATCAATAGGCTTTATTCTTCTTTCAGATTTATATACACAACTATCTCTTCTAAATACTTCGTTAGCACTCGCCATTTCCAGTTTCCTTTTCTTAGCTTCTCTAACTCTTCTGCTATAAGTAGGTGGTGTTGGTGGTAAATCCGGAGCTATATCATCTTTAGAACTATTTAGACAGTATTTTCTCCTTTCAAAGTTTTTGACTGGAGTACCTGTTGGAGTGATGTTGCTGACATCTTTTAGGGCTATGCCTTCTGGCTTTTTGATAAAACCTTCTCTGTAATAGTTTGGTGTACTCACTATGTAGTTAACGTTTTCTTTGTCTACAGCTTTTAAGTTTTTTCTAACTGCATTAGTGCCTAAGGATCTGCGCTGGTATCTGCTGGGCTTTTTGCTCTTTTTGACTGTTTGTGGGTCAAGAGATCTTCTGATTTCGTTGTTATTGTTGTAATGTTCGTCGGGGTACTGTTCGCAGTCTTCATTTTCAGGATCGTTGGAAACTCGGAGTTCTTGGTTCTTCTTACCGTAGACTGCCCACTTCAACATTTTTGATCTGGAATGAGAAAATTAGTAATTTTTAAAGCGACTTTAACATATACTACTTAAATGAAGTTTAATAGAGAGAAATAAGGTGTTCGGTATTGAGGTCGAACAACAAGATTCAAATGTGATACAATCGAAACATTAATAAAAGTGTCAGACAAGATCGTTATCTCTAATTAATTGTGACCCTGCCCTACCAAACCATCATATTGAGATTATTAATCTAAAAGCCTATGTTTACATCTATCTACTAATTAAAGCAACTAATGACTCACAGCAATCACCACTAACATTCGTCATCTCCGACAGATGTCAATGTTCGCCGTTCACATGGATATTGAGCGATTATATATTCGCATGTATAATGTATGGGACAAACATTGACTCATTGGAGACGGCTTAGTTTGTCTTGGCTACAGAGTATTATTGAGAGATGCCTTGCTTTCTGAATCTTGATTTCTAGAAGGTGTTATCTCCCATTGTCATTATTATCTTGTCCTGGTCTTGTTTTATTTGGGATCGGCGCAACCTGTCTTTTCTTCTATATTTCTCTATTATTCTTCATCTCGGTGGTCACTTCGATATGCATATCAAGTTAAAAAACAACTATGTCCAAAGAAAATGAAATGTCGTTTAAACTAACAAATACGTCACAAAGCATGTTTAATGATAGCTTTCAGGTACTTATAACAATTTCGACACACTCTCTAGCAATTCTTTATAATATTCGTAATAACTCTCGATATTTTGATTACAACACGGCTTTCTATAAGAGTATCTTGTGTCAAAAATACTCGTCTTGACCCCCTTATCTCCCCTTGATTGATATCGCCCTAAAAACATTGTGTAAGTACAAAAAAAAAAAATTGAACGCAAAAAACTGTTACTCTTTACAACTTATTAATAATACTTTTACTGTCCCATAATAACCCAGTACTTTATGAAATCACATCTTAACTCATTAAGAGCCTGTCGTAATAGGTCTATCATGGCTTCACTTACTCCTGCACAAACCAATTTCCTCATCCCACTTATAATCGTTAAGACGAAACGTTTCCTTAACGTAAACCCATTACAATATCGTTAACGTCATCGATGCTATATCACGGTTATTCTAAACTCATAACATGGATATTATCTATGGACGGTACCGATTCGCATGTGTCTCGGTCATCGACGAGGATTGCGTGAATGTGAACATCGTAAATATCATTCCACACTTCCCCTCGTGAAGTAAAATCTTTTGATTCTTCGCGGCTGTATGAAAGATGTGCGTAACGACTTTCTTATGGATATGGGACTTTTTGTGGGGTTAGACTGGACAGTGCTTTGTAGTATTCGAGAATAAGTCTGGGGTGTCATTTTGCATGTGCATGACTGGCCATTTGGTGGTTCACGTTTACTGTAGCATCTTTTAGAGAAGCTAATTTCAAATAATGCTTCTTCTTTTCCAATCGATCGAATCGAAGACTTGTCTTGTTCTTTATCAATAGCATCATGAACGTTAGTGATGCTATTGATTAAGAATAAGAATAAAAGTTAATTATTTTGTTTCAAAGCGACAAATTGGAACCATGCACCTAGCTTCTGACGTTTCATAAGTGCCTATGCAAGTTTATGTGAAATAAAATAATTATAATTATATTCTGAAAATAAATTTATTTTTAACAAAGTTTAAAACTCACATCAAACGTTTAATGTGAGTTTTAAACTTTCCATCGCCAAGTTCTGTAACCGACTTTGGCAACTTGTTATAGAAGCGGATACTGTTTATTAGAAATGACATGCTAATTTTAGTTAATCTAAATTTTGGAATCACGAATTTATCTTTACTACGTGTAGTTAGATTTGTAAATCGCATCTTTTTTTGAAAAGACCTAAGTTTTTGCGAACATACAAGAGATTTTCTAGGATATAAAGAGAAGGCAGAGTTAGTATATCAATTGCGTTGAATTAGTTTCTAAGAGACTCGCGAGGCCTCATTCCCACTCTTCTTGAATGTGCAGTTATGTCTGGATATTTGGGACACCACAAGTAGGACTTGTGAGGGTGTAGTCAGCATACCTTGGGTGTACTACAAAAGTATACTAAACTACAATGGTTGTTATAAAATGTCTTGCTCATCATTACTTTAATGTTTAATCATAACCATCATAGTCTACATTTAGACCAAAGCCATATCAGATTGGATTATTGGGCCATACAATTTCAAATATTACCCAATTAATTTTCAAAATCTCAGTCCCACTGATTTGGTAGCGGTCTCTAACACTAATTTAACATAACCACATAGGCAATGATAACGCATATTATATGAACATAGGAGACCATATTACTTCCAATACGGTATAGCTCCGTACCGTTATCGACCATTTGTGGCATCACGCGTTTCATAGCGTATGCAATTTGGAATGTGGCACTGACTATATTAGTTATGCTGCCAAAACGATCGATTGCACGTGTTTGATTTTTAATATTCTTTTTTTTAAATATTGTTGTGTAATCGTTTTATGTTTGCAAAAACAGTGAAAGCGATGGCCAGTGCGAATTGGTTAATATTTCTGGAATATTTTGGTCAAAATTGTTTTTAGTATTTCGTTGCATCATCTGCGTTAGGTAGTTAATTTAGATTACATTTTGTCTATGTTATTAATAGTAATTTTTTATCAATTTTAGTTTCAATGCGAAACTTTATTAACATTCGTTGATAAACTGAAATGGGTGGTTAATTTTTTTTTGTTTTTGAGTGGCTTACAGCTATATACAGATGTAGTAATAGTAAGGTAATTTACGACAAGCCATTTACAGCCTCTATAGATACCAATAGATTATTGTTGTACGGGTTATTTTAGTTGAAATACTAATTTGAAATGTGCCTTAAATGGAAATTTAATCTTAAACAGGACCTTTCTGGCTTTAATAGAACCACGTGCTAAGTAATTTGGCTTCCAGTGGCATAATTTGCAAAACAAACAAAACGATAATTTCAAAAAAAGGGACGCCCTTGAACTGCGCACAGTTATTATGGGCTAATCACCAACTAATCGTTTTAAAACACAATCCAATACGCACATTATTATGCTAAGTCGTTCACAAAAAATTTCAATCTTTTGTCGCATATTAAACATGGCCGATTTCATCTCGGTTACGGACTAGGGCAATAACTCATGCTTCCCGCTTTACTTACCAAATTGACTGTGTAATTAGAAACTCGGTCGCTCCATTCATATTCACGGCACTGTGACAGACTCATGCTGGGCAAGAAACCAGTGTGTACACAATGCGACTCGAGAAATTCGCGTACTAAATACAACACCGCAAAAACAGGGCGTACTTACATTATCCTCTCCCTACCTATTCAACACCAAATTACTATTGAATTTAAAGACTTTTCTGAAGCATTTTTTAATATCGAATGCACGTCTCGACTCGCGAAACGGGGGTCGCCAAACAAAAAAGTTTCTTACTCAATGCACACAGTGCATGTTACTGGCCGATATTGTTTTTAAATGACAAACTCACGTAGGAATAAGGTTTAGTTTCAAGAATTCAATACTTTTTGGAACGTACCTATGGTGCGTGCTGAACGTCAAAGCTGCTGGCTGAATAGAATGGAACACGTTTTAGCGGATTCTGAATTTGAATCTTTCGAATTTGCTGAGCGGTTACCGGGTAATGCAAAGTTAATCGATCGCTTTTTCATAGCAATACTGGTCTTTATTCCTTGGAAATACGACTCATTACGGTGACATAACAAGTAGATAAGATTGTGGGTCACTTGAACAATTGAAGTTGAAACTTTATGCTCTTGAGATAAGGATTCTATTGACGGCAAGATCGTAAGATAAAGTAGCAAGACATCCATCAGCTTTGTATTGTACTTTGCCAAGATGGCCGGATGTTTTTGTCGTCTAGAATCGAATTTTACAAAAAAAATAAGGTGTGTTTGCTCTTGCTGTATGCTTTAAAGGGATTTTATTTAGCTTTAGTTCAGTCGGAAATATTTACCGTGGAATTGTTAAATTGAAAGAGGCAAAACGCAAAAGTAGAATTAAACTTTTCTGTAAAAATGTATCACGAGATTTTCACACGTAACATGGATTTCTGTTTCATTACGGTCAAGTCTTACTAAAATGCTCGACGGGGTTTCTTATATTGCCTACTCACTTGTGAAACGAGCTTTTCATTACGATCACTATTTCAGATGACTGAAAATCAATTGAGTTTTCTTCAGGGCAATGGCGATAAAGTCACATTCATCTATCTAGTGGGGTACCTATCATTGAATAGGTCTTTAAAATTCATCTTTAAGTTTCTCTAATTATTTTTCATTTTAAATGACCATTTTCCGTTTATAATTTCTCACAAAAAGAAATTAAATGTACATATTAATTTAGTAGTCAACCTCATCAAATAAAAAATTCATGTTTTCATCTTTCCACAGTTCACTTTTACGCTGTCGGTTTTTTTCACTGGCACTGATCCTGTCCACTCAATCTGTGTGGTTCTTTCCTCAAAAGACCATTTCAGACACCAATCCACATGGTCTTCACATGATCTGACCAAGATTATGTCTGGACTTTAAAAGAGACTGTGACCTCTGAGTTTGTTTCGGCCTTTCTTCTCAGAGTAGTCAGATAGGAAACGCCAATATTAAATATTGTAAGTCGAAAAACCGTGTGAAGCAGGAGCGGGTCGTTAAGTACTTCATAGAATAGCATGGAGCTAGAGATTTTATCATAAAAACACAGTTATATGGTATCAAACTCTTTGTAATATTATTGGAAAGGTTAAAACAACGGTGCCTAGTAACAAACTCACCAAAGAAAATAACGTTTTCTCGAAATTTTCCACTCGCACCTACTTTAATAGCTTCTACGAAACACAAACCGATCAAATATTTATTAGTACATAATTTATGGTAGCAAACGTTAGTTTGTCAGTTGGCCAGCAGGTGGCGCTGTCATGAATAATTCAGAACGCACCCGTTTCTACGGAACCCAGGGTTTTATGGTTCAATAATGGAATTCAAATGCTGTCATGTTTTTGGGGACATTTTCGAATATTTTATTATTGGTTCCGGTGCCGTGACGTCATTTGTTATGTTGAAGTGTTCCGTTATTGGGGTGGGCAGAGTTTTAAGTGGCAATAAGTTACGTAAACACTGGCAGTTGAAAATTTTCCGCATACACAGGTTTCCTATTCATTCTTGTGATCGGATTGTTAAAAATAGATTGTTTAAATGTCACAAAGTATCGGCCTTTGACTTCAGCACTTAGTACCTAACTAGGTGCGGTTGTTGACGTCTACTTAACTAGCAAGCCGGGGGTGTGTTGCTAGTTATTGACAGGCCTGCACAGTCCTCCCATACATTTTATCTCTGTAATTTGGAAACATTGTTAAAGCCAATTATTTTTAAAAGAGTAACCGTGGAGTTTCTTGCCGGCTCTTCTCCATAGGAAGCGACAATTTAGAACCGTGCACCTAGCTTCTGACGTTTAATAAGTGCCCATGCAGGTTTATATGAAATAAAATATTTTGATTTTGATTTTGAGTGATCGCTAGTAGTGGGTGCTTCGCACGGTTTTTACAATTTGACACAAGATTGGAATTAATTTAACAGATATTAGTTTTTGCACGCGGCTCCGCCTGTGTGGATGTCGATTACCCCGTATATCCTTCCTCTATATCCTTCTCCGTATGCCAGGCAATATCTCTGCCAAGTATCATGACGATCGGTTCAGCTGTTTGAAGTGAAAACGTGTTACGTTTTCAGACAGACAGACAGTTACTTTCGCATTTATAGTATTAGTTTATGATGATAAGTATGTAAGTTTAATACCAAAGTCAAAGCATTTATTACAAATAAACCAATTAGGTACAGGCACTTTTGAATTGTCAAGGTCGGTGAGTTAGAAAGATGAAGCCAGTTGCCCATTCCAAAGCGTAGGTACCTATGGAGAAGAACGGGCAAGAAATTACATGGAAACTCTTTTAAAATCGTGATATTGTTACAAACATTTCAACATAATGATTTACATACGTAAAAAGACGTGCACATTAAAAGCGTCCGTAATTACAACAAAAATAAAATAACAATTCAGAAATTGAAACATGCCGTGGGAGCTAAAAGATGACCATCAGTCCCCAACTGGCGGCGCCAGATCACGCATATTCCACCATCTTTACAAACCCTTCCGTGCTTCGGAGAGCACGCAAAATAAATTATGTTTTAAAACTAGATCAGTTTGGTGTTTCCTCGTCATTTCAGCCGAAAGCCGTCCACTGTTGGACATAGACCTCCCCCAATATAGGGGGTTTGCCATAATCGCCACGCTTAGCAGGCGGGTTGGCGATCGCAGTATGGTGGTACAATGCACAGAGAACGCTGCTGCCCATTCTCTGGTCGCCTCTTAGGACACCCACGGGAAGAGATGGGATGGTGCTATTTCTTTACGTCCGGCACCACACGGTGTTTCCTATCTGACTAATTTGAGAAGCAAGACTGACAAAATTCAGAGGTATCTTTAAAATCCACTCACATAATCTTGGTCAGAACATGTGTGCCGCATGTGATGTGTAATAAAAAGACAAAAACAAAAAGAAACAATTATTCTAAAATTAAAATAAGCCGTGACAGCTAAGAGACGACCAGTCCCTACTGACGGCGTCATACCAATACTAACTATTATTCACCTATGATTTACCCCACTGCATTAACCACCAATGATTTAACCTCACCTGCAGAAACTACAACAAATACACTAGCCACATTACCCTTAAAAACATCAACATTTAAAACTATTGACTTTACTCGGTAAGTATTAATTTCCCATGCTAAGTGCGGCTCGCGCGCAGCTGTTGCCACCCCCAGTCGATGCGTGTGCGCAAGCGCCTCGATAAGTGCTGACAATTACAGCGTAATTACGCAATTAGATGTTGTTTTTCTTTTAATTCTATTGTTAGGTCTTGAAATGTAATGGTTGAAGTTTTTTGAGAACAGTGTAACAAGTTTAGAGCTTAGTTAAAAGAAAAGGGGGCGAAAGTATCGATAGCTAAAGCATCAAGACAATAGCTTGACATTAATGTTTGTTAAGCTGTACTAGTTACACAGTAATTATGCCAATTGGTCTTGGTTATATTTCAGACATATTAGATCCAGTTTCTATTTCCAATACGAATCCATTTGTTGGAAATGGCAAACCCATACCTGAGGAGAATTGCAGTAGGAACGGCTTTCTTTACATGCTTAGGATTAGGAAGCAATGCATTGAATAAAATGAATCAAGTCTATCTAACTAAAAATACAGCTGTTCTGCTGGGGAGTTTATTGCGCAACTTCTTCCCTGCTGAAGCAGGTAGTGGTGAAGGGCGGGTGTTTTGGGGGGACTGTCTTATGTAATTTTGACGTACGAAAACTGCTGACTCTTGACCTAATTCTAACAAATGACTTTTCATTTTGATTTTGATTGGCAAAATCCTTCAAATTATTTATATTCTGATTGATAGTGGGTTATGCTATTAGGGTGCAGTTCTCTGACAACAATTGATGCTTGCCAATTACGTTATTAATTCACAGAATGGTGGTGTCAAATAAGAAAACAGAAAAAGTGTCACTATTGCATGTGGAAGTTGTATATGTTTTCACTATAATCTTTTGACATCGAAACGATGGACATTTCTCAGATCATAGTGTCAAGTCTTTCTAATTAGATTTTTTCAACTAAACCAAAAATGTTCGAAAGCTTAGCGAATGTTGCGAAAACGACACCTACATATAGTGTCACTTAGAGAAAGTCGACATTAAGGTCACATTTCATTCTACTTATTCCATATTACAAAATATTGCTCGGTAAGGTCAAACAACTGTATCTATTTAACGTCATGCGGTCATTACGACATTTTATCTATCAATCTTTGGCCATATGGTGGCGCGTACGCAAGCCATGGGGTCGTGGGCCTATGAATCAAAATATTACAAACTTATTTTATAACGAGTTTTTGAAGGAGCGTCCATACTCGAGACAGAAGGTTTTAGAATTAGGTAAGTAGTGGATTTTTTACATAGGTCGGTCTAATAAGAATTTGTTACAAAAACGAAGAAAAGGTTTATGAAAACTTATTATGAAAATGGCTAGCAATAGAGTTTTAGCATCAGCGACCATGGCTCTTTTAAAATGTTAAATTTATTTCGCAAAGATTTCAAGTGGATTGAATTCCTAGATGTCACACTATAGGATTCTCTGTGTTGAGAGATCCAGATTTTTATACTAAAAATAATAATGCGATTTTTTTTGCATTACTGCAAAACATAGCCTTTTAACTGTAAAAAAGGATTTATAAAACTTAAAAAAAAATTGGTGATACATGGAATGAAATTGATAAAACAGCGATCTACTGACTGACACTATTATAAGCAATATTGTTTTATTTACTTCCAAACTGAACACAAACAAGAAATTGATATAGCACATGACGACTTATGTTTATGTTTCATTTCTGAATGTTTTGTGTATTTGTCGTCCTTACATCCGTTAATGAGGGATTCGGGTTGAAATGAAACCCACGTAATTTAAATATGGGTTGTGAAATGTAAGGCTCGCTTGAAAAAATGGTTGTTTGATTCACCAGGTGTAAATAAGTGAAATGAATAAAGGTTTTTGAGATTATTATAATAATATCCAATAATAAATCGCCCATGCTATGCAAGGATTTACAAATGGACAAAACATTGAGATTTCTTTATTAAATATGTAGTAAGATAGTACCTAATGTTTTTTACACACAAACCTGCTGGAATACCCCCCCCGAGTGGGTTCCCGCATTGTCGTTGCGGGGGGGCTTAGTAACCGTGGTCTCCCATCCACGGTGAAGCCAAGAGGAACCCAACGGTGGGGCCGCTCGTCAGAGCTTTTGCCTTCAAGTCATTGACGTAGCGGCCAAAAAGTAGGTTGCGGTGAGGTGCACCGCAACTGAGGCGGGCCGCGATGTCGAATGGGAGGCATCGCGGCTGAGGGTTACGGGCTGCGGTAGAGGAGGAGTGCCGGTGCTTCTGAGCAGCGCTCTTCCCTTCCGTGGCCTGGACGGGGCCGCCACCGTTTGATGGCGGACGCGGTGGGGCCGCAGGGGAAGAGGAGTGTCGGTATAGCGTCAGCCGCTCTCCCTATCCTCTGCGGCCGAAAAGTGGTAGACGGGACGGCGCGTTGTGTTCCTCACGCGCGCCGTCAAAGATGTCAGCAACCACTGGTGGGGTCCGCAAGGGCCGATGCCTGCCAGGGGTGCGGGTTTGTTCGAAAGAGGTACCACGGCCCCTGGCATACGGGCTACTGAGGGAACACGGGTGGGTTTTAGTCAGTAAAAGTCTGACACGCCCTCCTGCTCTACTCAGCAGGAGAAGTCATTTGATGATTTCCCAGCCAAAAAAAAAAAAAAAAAAAAAAAAACCTGCTGGAATACATTTTATACATGATGGTGAAAACTACATATTTCTGTGATTTGGAAGAACAATGCGGTCATACAGACAGGTACAAGAAGCGGTTTTAATTTACAATATATACGAGTACACCTATAGATAGTTAAATATATAGATAAAATACGATTTAGGAGGTAATGGAACGTAGAAGACGTTCATTTAGAAGTAAGATTTGCTATGTAAGAGAAAATAAAATTGGTGACGTCAAGTTTAGATCGTATCAAGATTACAGACAGAATACTGCAATTTCAAATCCACTATGGTAGTATATTTAGACGAATCTTTAATTTTGGACCTTAATATATCTCCACATAATGCTATGTAGTTTTCCTCATAGCCAAAACTGTGTGAAAAAGTCCAACCCTACAATCAAATAAAAATATATTATTATAATAAGTAATAGATTAACTTATAGCCCGGAAATCATAAGAAGCAAAACCACCACTGAATCATAAAAATAATGAGTCTTATTAAAGTTACCCCTGAATATTTAGAAACAAAATCGTTGTCCGTAAAATTATAACTCTAAACTTGGTTTAGTAGTGATACTTTTAATTTTTAAGGTAAACATTTCATTGACCATGGGAAATAAATTCAATGACTATTGGACTATGCCCGCCATTTTGAACTGTCAATAGGGATGTTACCCGCTGTGTTATGGTAGGTTTTGGCTATAAATTTTTGAAATCAATTGTCGCGTTGATTGGTATCTGTTTCTGTTTTTCGTTATTGCGAATATGTGTTTTGATTGCGTGTATTTTTATTTTATAAAAGTGTTTATGAAAATGAAAATACCTAGGTAAAGTATGCCGTAAATTGTAACGCTTTGACCTTGAGTTAGCCTAGTGTAGTAAGAAGTTTGAACATATTTTTGGTCTAGCTTACATTGGTTTGTTTACCACTTACGTGCCTACCGTATCTAAAAATATCTCGAAAAGCTGTATGGTGTTCTTGTCGACAGATTCCATGGATCGGTAACGTATTTGCAAAATTTCTTCCAAATTTAATTTCTTTTTAAAATTTTCTATAGTTTAATTAAGCTAATTTCCTTTTTCTACTCCGTAGAAAATACATTTTACTGTATTCATTTGCTTCAAAAAAATTATAAATTTTTTGAAGCCACCCTGCAGAAATCAAGGATTGCAAACGATCTAAATATTATTCTTCCACAAAAATAATAAGACATAAAAAATAGCAGATGTCGTTATGTCAAAGGTAGCAAGCCCTTACCTTTACCAAATTGAAACTATTGTTAACGCAACAATCGCTCACCTTTGACGTTCCGAAGAAATTGGAGTAATAATATTTATTGTTATACAATCTGGAGTAACTTCATCCTTTTGTTAACTCTGCTCTGCTCTCCGCGTTATTGTTTGAGGAAGTGTGCGAAACTCGAAGATGCGTTCCTGTCCGAAACTTTCGCAGTTTTGAAACTCAGCTCCGCAAACAAATTCCAACCTTAATTCTAACACGTTAAAATAGAAATTTGGGAAGCATCCTCAAACGCATTTGTTAAGAAGCCGTTTTGTTATGTCGGTTCCGATCTAGTTCTTTTTTATAACCAAAGAGTACATGTAAATGTCATGATTTATTTTGTGACAAGGAACACGGCAGTCGTTGTGGGAAATTTACGAGGATATTAAGGGGTGGGCTCGTATTGAATCTTTGATTATGTATTGTGAACTAATTTATGGAGCAGACGACTTTGTAGAAATAACGTTTTAGACAGGTGAGGTAGCGAAACTTTGTAATCTATATTTATTATGTACTTTTAATAGAACGTAACGGTTCATGCCATTGTGCTAGATACAAAATAGGTTAATTGTAAACGAAAATTGTAAATGAAAATGGAAACGGTAGATACTGGTAGCCGATTATAATCGTGTTAATTGTCTATTCGTAATGGAATAACATAAATTGGGTTTCAGGGAAAGGAAACTACTTAAGATAAAGATAGGACTAGGTCAACTAGTAAACTAAATGCCAGCGAATAATTGCAGCGCCACAAAGTTCTACAAAACAAACCAAATATAATGTTCTACAAAAGTTTCGAAGGATCGCTTCAAGCCTCAACAAGAAATGAAACTCGCTGCCTTAAACTTAGCACGAACAAATTAAAAACCAATTCACTTACCAAGGTTACTTAAATCCTCATATAAGCTCTACTAACTTTATTACAGTACACAATAAAAATAATCGTAAACCGTCTCCATATAACCGATTAATATCGAAAACATAATCCCAACTCTATAATAGAGACGTTAAATTTTTATAACCTATTTCTAACAATACAGTAGAACGATAAAGCATCGCTATTTTTTTAAGAAGGCAGTTTGAAGAATACTCCCCTTATTGTTAACCTGGCTGTAAGTTTTAGCCCCTGTCCCTAAGTTTGCGAAAAAAAAAAAAATAAGCTCGAAGCTATTGTCGACTTTTTGAAATGAGAACACGTTTTGTTGGTTTGATTTTTCAAAATGGAGTTTTGTTTCCACATTGCAATACCGGCTTGATTTTCAACGGTTTGTGGTGTAAAGTTGATTTAAGGGGGTCGCGGGGTCTAACTCACTGATGGACCTGGCTAAAAATCACGCTGTCTCGCCAGGCTTCGTGTCCGACAGAGGTAGTACCCGTGATGAGCAGTTAGACGCTGGTGTACACGCACAGCATTATTGAGTGAGCTGCAGGATCAGTTATAGTAAAACAGGCGCGTAAAAAATTAAGAAAAGTCCTTCGGAAGATCAGATTTTCTGAAAAAACCACTGCATAAATCAATGACCAATAAATTTTATTGAACTTTTCGATAATTTGTCGGTACTGACTTAGTTTTGGAGATTTTACACTTCTTTTATAACTTAAACACGCCCAAAGTTAGGTTAAATTAGCAAGAAAAACTAATCTTTGGTAGCTTCTAACTTTTTAATGGTTTTCAATTTTAGTATTTTGTTTCCATACAGACAATATTAATAATAAGACAAAACCATACCATGTTTCATTTTTTATGTATACATTGTCAAACAGTGGAGTAATACACTCCCGAAGGTTGTATGGGAAAAACGTGGACTAGGTTCACCTTACGAGTTGTTATGTCAGTAGCAGAGTTAGTTTTATCTACTTTTATTAGGCAGGTGGTAAACGAGAACACTCTGCTAGATTTGAAATAGATTGAAACAAACTTTATGATCGCGAAAATAATAACGATAATGTATAACTCGTTCACTAATACGCTGAAACATTAATTTCAATTTCAATAAAACATTTTATGTGAAGCATTTAGAGAATCAGTTTTGCAATCGGTTACCAATAGAAATTTTCCATCTAGTTGTGTTATGTAATTATTTTCGGAAGATAAACGTTTGCAAAACCTTAACTTTATAATGGGGCACGTCGTTACAATAAGAACTTCTACAAATTGATAATCAATAGGGATAGAGCGAAGCTTTAAAATAATAAAAGAAGCACACATCTATTATACATATTCTCCAAAAACAATTTAACCCATCTCGTAGACCAAGTAAAAGATAAATCTTTGCCTAATCTTGAAAACCCGTAGAAAGTTTTTGCACAAAGTAAGCAAACCTGCATCTGCCGGGGACTGCCGGGGTCGCAATTCAAAATACTCGCACAGTTCGAAACTTGAAAACTTTTCTGACGTTTCGCGTCGGTTCTGCCTGACTATTTGAATTCCTGCCAGTTACAAGGGATTGGTTGATTGAATTTGTAGGTTATGGGAATGAGGTGACGAGGCTTTTTTTTGACAGCAAAATATGTTTAAAAAATTGAAAAGTAGTCTCATATCTTAGACTGCCAGCTTTATTACACAACATGAAGAAATCGGTACGCTGTTAAAAAATCCCTATGTAAAAAGAAAAATGATCGAATTCGTACAACACTGAATTTTGAACGATTAAACTGATTTTGAATGAACTATTGAACTGAAATTTTGAAGGCCAGGACAACGTCAACGTCAGCACGAGTCAGATAGATATGAATGAAAATTAAACAGCAAAAAATGATTTACTAACTTATTTGACTTCACATAACATACTAGTGACCTTCAAATGGAAACTAGACCTAGTAACTCTTGACCTGGTTCCAAGCAATGGGTGGTAAAAAAGTTATTTATTCAATCTAATCAGTTGATCAGCACTGCCTTGCTGCTATAAATTAAAAGGTGATCAAAAATGAACTTTGTAGGTGTGACTGGTATGCTGCGTATGTATAAGTACGGAATTGTAATTAGGTAACCGTACCGTAACACACATAAAATGGCAATCGATCGCAATGCTTTTCATTTTGATAGTTGAACTATGTTCATTGCGTTATTCTAGACATAGGTAGTACGCGAACGATTTAAGGAAATGAACTACTTTATATCACAAAATAAACTTATCATTCAATCAGTAGCAAAGGGAACAGTAGTCATTCAAACGTGTCTCTACTTCGCTTAGTTCAGTGTGCAGTTTAAAAAAAAAACAAAACATAATACTTACTTAATCAAATAGTTTTGCCTAAATTGATATTTTTCATTTTCTAGTTTGACAGTCCTAAGCCTGTATAAAATACGAAGGAAAATCGACATTATAAAACTTTACTAGTGAAGTGCATCATTTGTCGTAACTTATCAATCACTGTCGTCATCATCTGATTTAACTCGTTCCGATTTACTGAACTAAATGAAGTACTGAAGTAAATGAGTAGACTACCTACTTCGTTAAGCGAAAAGATATACTTCATTCATTTCTTTTTACTGATACATTTTGCGCATCTCTGCGTTATTAACTCTAGATACTGGAGCAATTTATTTCATCACAGAAACGTTTATTATTCTTTAAAAAAAAACTAACATAACTAAACCTATTCACAAAAATAAAATAAAATGTCGTCGAAAATTTCATCCGCATCGCTGTGGACTGGTAAACTCTTGTTACTTATCTTTTTTGGTGGACCGTACATAACAATTTATGTAAAAAGGCCTATCAAAACCGATTTTTAGAAAAACAAGTTTTGTTTTTATTGTTTCCTCGTATTTTCTTAATTAAAAACTTTTAAAACAGCAACTTCGAAGCAATTATTTTTATTTAAAACTCGAAACAGCTCAATTTTTTTTTCTGTATTCTGTAACTTGGCGATCTGTGTTAAACACAATAAGCCATTCAGTTGAAGTATCACGTTCTGTGTATTCTTAGCAGAAGGAATTGTTGAGAGTTCCTTTCATATCATGGCTCACACAGCTCAATTAGAACGTTTTTCATAAACTTATAACACTAACACAATAATTAGTAATTTCCCAGCAAAACTGCAACAAGCAATTTCACTCTTATTGCCAATGGCGACCGACGGCGACGGTGTAATCCAGTTTAAAAGTCCAATATTCCAATATTGACCCGATTGTGAATTTATTTTCCCGCAAAAAATACAAGGTCGAACGTTTTCCGATAACAGAATAACCGGTGCATATTGTTTGTCTATGGACTGCAGTTATAACAAAACTTTTGGCAGGGATAGCCAATTACTCATAATAAACACAAATAAAAGGTTTGGTGTAGTTTGTTCATTCATTTTTAAACATTTCTGACTTCCACATAAGTACTCTTATTATCCATTCGTGTCACACCACACATCCCTCTTAGCATTCTTATCTCAGCTGCATGCAATAGGGTATTTTCCGATTTCATAAAAAACTGTTTTAATTTGAAGATTGGGACGATATATTTAACAGAATTTTTTTATTTTTATTAATACACATTTTGTCAATTGAAAACGATTAAAATCTAATTTATTTTTCGTTGTTTTGAATTAACCGCCAAAACGCTCCTTACGATGACTTTTTATCACGTGACATGTGACGTCAACTTTGTTTATACGGCACCGGTACAAATACTTAGTTTGGCGCCGTTTTACAAGTGCACAGAGGCACCGCACACCAGTAATATCACTTTTTAACCATTAAAAATCTTGCTAATTATAAACTCGACATTCACTTATTTACTTACTAACTACTTTAGTTTACACAAAGTTGTCGTCACGTGATAAAAAGCCATCGTAAGAAGCGTTTCGGCGGTAAATTCAAAACAACGAAAAATAAATTTGGTTTAAATCGTTTTTAATTGAGAAAATGGATATAAATCAATGTATTTTTATTTTTTTGTTATAAATCTCGTTCCAATCTTCAAATTAGAATAGTTTTTGAAAAATTGGAAAATGCCCTATTGCCTTCATAACAGGTACCTACCTACCTACATAAACATACAACTTATAACACATTTTGTAATAGATTTCACGGTAGTGTTTTTTTTTTCGTAACAAAAACATTCCACATTCGAATGTTGGCAGTTATTAAGTTTTTTATTGTAGTCCCAAGTCCCAATGAATTCTTTTATAGTTTTTTTTAGAATAACGACAAACAAGCCCGTTTCTTCAAAGTCACCAGGTAAACCAGGTGGTTTATCAATATAAATCAGCCCTCTTTGCCCCCTGACCTGTGGACACCCAGGATTAGGGGATATAAGTTCTCAGCAGTTACGGGTTGACACCTACTTATGGCGTGTAGGGTAGGTTTAATGCATGTCGTCTTTACCCTTTAGTTGGGCCATATTGATGGGTTTTGGTCGAAGGATACTTGTTATTATGATAGTTCGTATTGATAGAAATAGTTTAAAGATTGTAAATGTAGTCGAGTATTTCTACTAAATTGTAAATAAAAATTAAGCCGCGGGGGTATGTAATTTTCGATGGGCAAGAAAAACGATCTTCCATACAAACTTTCATTTAACCATTTTAAGGGATGAATTTCTAAAAGTCCTTCCTTAGTGCTCACTTTCGCTGTTTATGGAAGTCTTGTGCAAAATTACAGGTTGTCAGTGGGTAAATGAACGAATAAACTTAAGATCGAACTGTCAGTCAGTGAGTGAAATAATGAATGATTATCAGTTTTTTATAAAGTACATTTGTTTCGATTGCAAAGATAGAGCAAGGCGCAAAGCCAAAACCACAGATTACTTTTCAAGTTGTACAGAAGCCAGGACATCAAGCTACCCCAAACTGTCAAATTTTCCCAATTGAACATGAACCTTATGCTTAGGTTTTAAAGTTGAAAATCTATCAAAGAAACTTGACAGATTGGCGTCTGTACTCAAAATGCATACCAGTAACTAATTATCCAAGTATTCATTATTGGACAGAAGGCCTATTTTAGTAGCTCTCGAGTTAAGTTTATGATTATTTCGAAAAGGCTTACAAAGGGTTCCTATTGGATACACTTCAAACTTCGGTTGCTCTGTTTGCGGACCCCTTTAGAATTAAAGTAGGTACCTATTTATGAGGTAGGTACTTGGCAATGTATATTGCATTCTCAAGTGTGTCCATTGGGTGCCCTATTCACAATAACCGTACCAGTTACAGTTTTATGTTATAATTTTACGTGCAAATAATTTCAAGTATTTAAATAGTAGACTGATGACCTTGTGAAGGCCGAGGGAATCCGCTGGATGTGGGAAGCACAAGACCGGTCGAAGTGGAGGAGCCTGGGGGAGGCCTATGTCCAGCAGTGGACGTCTATCGGCTGAAATGATGATGATGATGATGTGAAATAGTTTATTAAAATTAATAGGCCTTTAGCAACAAAAAAAAAATGCGCTTGTCTTACGTATAAAATAAACTTAACTAACTTAAATAAAATAATTTCCTTTCATCAAATCTTTAATAAATGAATGACACAGAGCAAACAAAATGTTTTTTTACTTTGCACTTACCTACTACATATACATACCAAACGAAACTAATTATAGTACAGAGTGCAAAAAAAGCAGTGCCACTCGAACAAAATCACTCTTCAATTAACGAAGAAAAAAGCGATCCATATCTTTTAATTAACTTTTATTATACTCCCAGTAGGTACTGCTCACGGAGTGAGTAAGTACTGCTACAATTATTTATATTTAGAATTTTTTTTTCGTTAGCTTGGGTAGTCGACCTTTTTCCGTTCCGTGAGAACTGTCAATGTTTTTTTTTTCAGAAAAAAATATCAGTCCCACGCCACACAACACAAGATCGCTAATGGGTTAACTTTTTCGTGACTTGTAGTTTTTTTTACTTGTGAATAAGTTTGAAAAAGCCGGAGATACCGGTATCTTTTTGAATTTTTTTTTTTTGCTTAGTTTCGTTTATTAATGTTAAACAGCAGATTTAGATGACGAGAGGGGAGGACTGATAGCAAGAAATATTTGACTATGCATTTATTGTGTTTTATTTTATTTTAAGAGCCGACTGACAGAGTAATTCATCTCTTGAAAATATTCACTTGATAGTGTGACTTTCCAGTTCCAATATGCATAAAAACCATAAAAATAACGACGGTCACTCTCTAACTCGATTTTTTTCCGTTTCACTGCAAAAGCGCGGGAAAATCTTTTCTCTTTTCTTTATGGTAATGATTTATTGCATATGTCGGCAATTCTGTCAATGTCAAAACTGTTACGAAAAACATCAAGTTTATGACAACGTAACAAAATAATATTTATAGTTACCTCAACAAAAAATCGAAACCGGTACACATCAATCTACGATATTTTTTCTAATGTCTTACAAACGTCCAACCCCTTGAATCTTTTAATTAAATGCGCACTCCACGGTTATAGCTAAACACAAATAAATTATAATGATAATAAAACATTTTACGGTTTGGTTGACACTTTAAAGGAGCGAGTGATTCCGGGTGTGCGACTAGTCTTTTGTTTCGCAATCTGTGATTTGTTTTTGCCTCTTTTTTTGTGAAGAGGCAGTTTGCTAAGAGGTTGTGTATCTTTTTTGATTTGGCTGAATAAGCAAGGGGTTGTAGGAAGATAAGGTTTTATTGTTAATTTGACTAAGGGCTGATTTTTCAAGAGTCAGAAAACTTATATCCAAAGAAAAAATAAGGTCAACATATTTTCCATAAAGAAGCTGTCAAACCATTTATTTTAAGCCTTAGGTCAAAGTTATCTGACGATTGATAAAACGGTCAAATATTAATTACTGTGACGTCTTAAAGTAAGACGAAGTTGTGTGTTGTTTAACAAATTAGTTATTTTAGATTATTGAAATTTTACCTACTATAGCATTAAATTATAAACACAACCACAATGTTTACTAAATTTGCAAATTTTGCAAAAATAATTGCGCATGACGATTTTAACGTTAATAAATTAAAGTAAAAGCTCGCTTTCATAAAATATAAACTGCAAAGTTTCCAACTGCCAGTGACCATGTTTCCTCACATAACCTTTTAATGGTGAACCTAAAAACCGTTTAAAACCACTCGAAATTTAAATCAGTCAGTCCCATTTCCGCCACGAGGCACGAAATAACGAATTCAATTAATTGTCTAAATAACAAAATATATATTAAAAACAGCCATTCCCATAGAATGATAGCGTGATGGTTATCCATTACTGAGCGAAAGCACTAGACTGTAAAAGCCGAGTTCTCACAGACTTCAAACAAAAAAAAAAAAAAAACTCCGAAGAGGTTTGAACTCGTGCAAAAAAATCCGCGCGTACGCACGCTCTGTTGGATCGCAAGGGTGCTTTATTATAATCCACTTACTCTTCCTTCTCTTTCCAACAGGAGAGTGATATATGCTTCCGTCTCTCCATTGCTGTAATTAAGGGCAAAACTGACCCTGCAAAGTGCTTGAGAAGTGCTTGTTATGATCTTTTGTTTTATTGTGGCGCAGTGAAGTGTGTGAGAGCCCTTACAGTTTGGTGTTTTGACTTTTTGAACTTGGCATTGCGATTTATGGAATTGATACGGTCAGCTGAACAGATATTTGTTTTTAAAAATATAATTATAATCCTTAAAAAAGTACAAAAAAACGTGTTTTAGCGTACGTATAACATGACCAGGCGATGTTCTGTAATTTCTGAAGAACAAGTCGTGTGTGAATGTGTCGTGTCGGAAGAAGGCGTGAGTTTACTTGTACCTATGTATGTATCATCAGGAAATCACATTCGGCTTCAGATTGGCTGTATGCTTTCAAGAAACTGTTGTTAATTTTATTGAAAGAATAAAAGACAAGAGAATATCATAAAACAGAAGTATTGTGGAACATTGCATTTCTCAACTGTTTGATTTCTTTTTTTTTTGTTTGTGTTTTTCTTCGTAGAAAATAGGCATGGTCTTACGAGTGCGCATACCTATTTAAACATAACAATGTTTAAATAGGTATGCGCACTCGTCAACTCATGTGAAAATTGTTTATATTATCGTGTCGGATGGCAATCTAGATTAAGTTGGCCCAGAAAATTGAGTACTTACACCTTTTTTTTCAGTGGTCCATTGTTTTCGTAACTTGGTTCCACGATTGTATATACCTACTAATTTTAACAAATAAATTCTCCTTTACTTTTTCATTTTTATTTCCGAAGCCTTTTAGAAACTTTTCTTGGCTTTTACCGTGCTTATTTGCTGAACATACAAAAATGAAAGAACAAAAAGATATATCGAATCATACAATTACTGTGACCACGATGTCGTTATTATTGTATAAAAACTTTTTAATAAAAAAATTGAACCGCCGAAAAACCGAAAAATAAAAAATAATAAACTAGCTTTGTCCAACCCCAATAACTAAGTTCGGAAGGCGGTGACATATAATCAAATACATATCCAAAGTCACCGACTTCCGAACTTATTTATTGGGGTTGGACAAAGCTAGTTTATTATTTTTTATTTTTCGGTTTTTCGGCGGTTCAATTTTTTTATTAAAAAGTTTTTATTTTATAATTTTTTGTGGCTATAATCTACTAATTACTACATGCTTAATTTTTGATTTAATACACGACTCAGTATTAAATCTGTGAGTAAACAATCAATCATCCCCTGTTTTCTTACCCTTAGGGTTGGAATTTTTCTTCGAAATTTATATGGGACCAACTTCGAGGTATACCCTTTCCAATAAAAAAAGAATTATCAAAATCGGACTACTCTGGAAAAAGTTATGCGTGGTCATACATAAAAAAAAAAAAAAAAAAATATACGCGTCGAATTGAGTAACCTCCTCCGTTTTTTCGTCGGTTCGAAAACGAATCGGTTGAATTTATGACATGTTTATAACTCATTTATGCACATAAAGTTAGCATAAAAATGTTTGTCTAATCAATATTTATGTCATGTAGATTATGGGACTGTATTGAGGGGACGACATAGTGAAAGAATAATTATTGTGGTTAACTGGTACCTAGTTGGTACGGTCACCAAAATAGATTACTAAATACGGTCGTCGGACATAGTTGAAGTTTACTAAGAAACCAATGGATGTTTTTGAATAAAATGTAATTTAATTAATAGAAAACAAACGGTTTTATTACCAACTTAAATTTCATCCGAATATATCCATCAGTTTCTTGCAAAACTTCAATAATATTCGACGACCCGTGTTACTTCTCTGTTTTGGTGACCGTACCTACACGATTATTTACATAAATAGTTATGTAAAATAAATATTCATCGTTACAAAAGCGTCTTAAAACACGCAAAGTTGAAACGACTACCCGACGTACAGAACAAAAGAGAAGTTTGTGCTTTGCGTCGTTTAACAGCTTTAATAACACTACCAAAGTGCAGAAAGTCGCCTTAATTAGACTTAACTACGAGCTATATAAATCTTTGAAGAAAACATTTTCTTTTTAATTTTATAAATTTAATCCAAAATTCTTTGAGCTTTTCATGAAAAACTAGCACGTTCATAATTTTGAATAATTAGCACAGATGATATTATAAACCACACATCATAATCAGCCTATAACGTTCCCACTGCTGGGATACAAGCCTCGTCTCTGTAAGTGGGAGTGGGCTATATTCCACCACGCGGGCTCAGTGCGTGTTGATAGATGTCACAATCTGTCTTCGAATTTTTGTTTCTAGGACATGCCGGTTCCCTCACGGTTTTTCTTCGCCGTTTTGAGAGCAGTGGTGATTAAATAATTTACACAAAGTAAAGCGCGTGTCTGGGTTCGAACATACGACCTATAACAGTGGCGGCCGTTACCTTTAGGCCACTATTTCTCAAAGTTCTTAATATAAATTCTAGGACACGTTTCCTCACGATGTTTTTCTTCACCGTTTTGAGAGCAGATGAAATCCTAGTAGTTTATGAATGTGAAAGTTTGTGAAGATATTTGGATGTTTGTTACTCAATCACGCAATAACGGGTGAACAGATTTGGATGAAATTTGGCACACAGCTAGATTATAACCTAGATTAATACATAGGATATTTTTTATCCCGGTACGTTCCCGTGGGATAATTTCCGACTTCCACGCGGGCGAGTCGCAGGCGACTTATAGTAGTGTTATAATTTTAACCTATCGCCTTTATGTCAATTGTAAAATTGGAAACAAAGTTATTATTTATTTATTACTAGTTTTTACCAGCGGCTTCGCCCCCGAGGATGTCGAAAATTATCCCAAGGGAATATTCCCGGGATAAAAAGTATCTAACGTGTAAATCTAGGTTATAAACTACTAGCAGCGCTCAGCGGTTTCGCCCGCGTAGTTCCCGTTCCCGTGGGAATACGCGGATATAATGTAGCCTATATCACCCGGGGATAGTGTAGCTTCCCAACAGTGAAATATTTTTTCAAATCGTTTCAGTAGTTTCGGAGCCTATTCAATGCAAACAAACAAACAATCAAATCTTTCCTCTTTAATAATAGTATAGAGTATAGAAATAGATGTGTGCCAAATTTTATCCAAATTCTTTCAGCCATTTTTGTGTGATTGAGTAACAAACATACAAACGTTAACTATAAAATTTGTGGGATAGGATTGTCAATACTATAACTTTGCATCAATAAAGCCACTAATAAAGTTTCTGCAATACAACCCATGAAAAAATTACTGCAAAAAATGAATAACATACTCCATTTATCCCCCTAGATCAAAGCATAAATTATAATAATTCACGACATTCCGGACACTGACCATAGACGCAGAGACGAGGAATGAAAAGATAGGATCAGATAAAATCTATATTGCTTACGCAAGAGAAGCCGGATGCATTTATGCGCATGCGCAAGTCTTGCTAAAACTTCCGTCGGTTTATACCTAGCTCAAGAAATGGTAGTTAATAATACGTAATTTGGTGTTAATCTTAGCATATTATGTCTGTATTTAGACTGAATTCAGTTTAGGCGTTCATTATAGGTAGACAAGTCTAAATTTGGACATAACCAAAGAGTTATGCTTTCCTAAAGATGGAAGAAACATGCATTTTGGACAAATTGTGTATTCTTATGGAATTCAAAATTTAGAGGGCTAAAGATCATTTTGGAAATAGAGCGAAATTCGTGTGGACAGAACTGCCGTATAGGCTAGTTCATAATAATTAATGTTACAGCATTATAATGTTATAACATTATGTTGACATGGTTAAATCTACATTTTTAGATATATAGTGCGACTCTAGTAGAACAGTTTCTATGAAAACTTATGAGATTTGTTGTACCAGGATCGCGTCACACCGTCGGGTCGAGCCTTCTCGGGAGCCTTCTCGGGAGTGAGTGAGGGTGTTTCAAAGTTTAGGCGGGTGATGTTTTTTTGGAAGTATCTGTTAGTCATTAACCGCTCTGTTCCTATACGAAGTACAGGTTAATGATACGTATATTAAAAGATCTTGAACGTACAAAACCCTAAATTACATTTTAATAAAAAAATGTAATTTTAAATTTATCCATAGAAAAAGTTTGCGCGAAAATATACTTACAGCGGTCGATAAAATATTTCAGGTGTGAGAAATCTCTTACAATTTATATATTTTACATAATGTGTCACATAAAGGTAACAGTTGCAACATGAATGTCTTATTGAATAGGAACCCGACTCACCGTATCCTCAGCTCCGATACAAAAAAGTAATCCCTATTGCACAATAAGATGGTCCGCGAACAAAAAAACAACCAACTGTCATTTCACAAAATCACTAGAAACTCCTTAAAACACATTGTTCTATTTCAATTACAAATGTAAAATTAAAAAATAATAACACTTTCCATAAACGATTCCATTTTCGAACAAAACCGCCGAAAACTTTAAAAATGGAATAAGCTCTCGCGCAACCGTGCGTTCGCGCGCAAAGCTCGCGTTCGAATAAATGGAATAAAACTTTACCTGGGGTTCGGTGTGACATTCATGTGACGTATCCTTTCTCTTTCTTTCGCATATTTTATGGTAATGTGTGAGTGAGGTAGATATATTTTATTCAAGGTGGAACGGTCGGGAAGATGTTGAAAGTTTTTTCTACGACCGGTGCATTGTTTTCCCGCGTTATCTTTGGCGGTCTGTTGATAACTGTGTCTTCGATAAGAGCCATTGATAAAAATGTCATTAAAACTTTTTGAATGGGCTCCCTTGTTTTGTGCGAGAATGTCGATAATGGCGGTAAATAAATGTTCATTAGTTCCCATTGATAAATGCTATTCTAGACATAGTTGGACAGTTGAAAAATACGTTTTGTCGGTAGTTTGGGAAACTGTTTTAGTAAAATATATAGGGGTATTGGGTGTTTTGGACTTAAGTAATTAATTGCTTATCTTTTACGCCCGTGGCTTCACACAATGGATTCCTTTTCTGAAACTAACATGTTTTGGTAATCAATCGAAAACACACAACCTGCCAGTGGGCAGTAGACTAACAGATTAAATGCTTAATAAGTTGTATTATTTTTCAGAAATCAGAAATCATTTATTTGCCAATAATGTAGGTATACAGAAAAAAAAAAGAAAAAGTAAAAAGAAAAAAAATAAAGAAAAAGAATAAAAAGAAGAAGAAGAATAAAAAGTATTAAATTTCATCCAAATACATTCAGCCGTTTTTGCGCTACTGAGGAACAAACATTGAAACATAAAGACACTAAAATATCGATGTGGGAACAAAAGGTTAAACATATTACAACCAACACTAAAATGTATTTAGCACCCAAAAATTACAACGAATCTTCACAAGAACATGAAAAATATTGAAACAAAAATTGGTAACACTGTGGGAAAGTTGAAAGGATTTTTTTATTTTATTTAAACTGACATAAAATAAAATTACACAGTCATTATATTTGTTGTTTAGCTTTTATGTACTATCCTACTGCTGGGCAAAAAGGTCTGCTTCCAGTCCCCCCAGGAACCGTTTTTCTAAAACCAGGAGTGTCAGGTCATCTTTTCACCCGACTGCGAAAGGTAATGTGTATATCAGCCTGTATACATGTATGTTTTTAACTATACCAAAGGAAATAGCAGCCAACTAAAATGATCGAGTCACTGCAACTCCGTTAGGTTGTGTGCATAGCGGTGTAGCGGTAGTTATGTTGGTCAGTGGGTTTGTTCCCGTTGATGCAATTAAACGATTTACTGTGCAGTCGTGAATTTCGCGTTTATGTGACGTTTTCTCTTTAATGGTTGTGTTAGTGGGTTTTATTTTTCGTTACTCATGTTTTTATGTAGAGCTCTCTTTAAATACGGTCAATAGATACGATATTGGGTTTTCTGTTTTTTGATCAGGACATAGAAAAAGAGATCTGCGGGGTAATTGTGTAAGTGTAACACATTTATGTTTGGAAATACTTTTTAATTTTGACAATTCAACAACAAGCACTTTACTTACATTGCTGAGCAGACGAATTTTTCTTACTTAAGAGGCAATGAATTAGCGAATTCGTTTAAAAACCTTTACATTGTGATTGAAAGCACGTTACGCAATTCTAGTTAAAAAAAAAAACTTTGGAGACCCGTCAACTCCCAAGAAAGCCATCATGAATGAACTATCGATACAATGTAAATAGATCTCGTGAGTTTAGATTTTCCAACGTAGTCTAATGGCCCATTTATTTTCATAGGTGTGTAGGTAAGCTAAACTTATAAAGAGATTTTGTGCTATACTACTGTACTTGTGGGATTTATTATTCAAGTAACCGAGAATAACCTACTACCCTACGTCATTCGTCGTTGTTTTCCCGCATTTTACTTTTTTAACGTATCCCCGCAATGAAAAAGAAACTTTTTTACGCACAATAAAAAACAAGTTTTATTAGTAAACAAGCATCTCACTTTTACTGTATCAGAGGAAAAGTTTTTTTTTTTTTATGAAACTCGATACACAAGCAAGTGTAGAAAGTTTTACGTACACACGGCTACACATCAAGCTATACATTTCCAATATAACCTGATCTCGCATTGTATAGGATTTCCGTACAGTGCGAGATCAGCGTAAACTGGAAATGTATAACTTGATGTGTAGCCGTGCGTACTAGGGACAGTCATGAAAAACAAAAGGGGTTCTGTCTTGGCTGATTGTACGAAAATTTTAAGAATGGTTAGAGTGAACTATTATTTATTTTGTCTATGATACACTCTACTGAGCTTCAAATTCATATAATATAACCATAGATTTAAAATAGCTGTCAAAAAATTTAAAATGGCGGTCATATAGCAGTGGTGGTAAAGAACAAAATTCGAATTTCAAAATCCCACTTCTACAGCATCGTCTTTTATTTATTTTTCATGCCTTGTTTGCACACGATGAGAGGCAACCATATCCTAAAATTACATCAAATATGACTTAAAAATAAAACATAAATAATGAGAAATTGACAATGGTACTGCAACAAATCGATTTACTAGAATCGGCCGTGTCACGATTTAAAAAACTCAAGGGTTTTAGTAAAAACTGTCTATAAATAAAATGTTTTCTGTTTTTTTACGGTTAATATTTTTTAGGATATAAAGAATGTTGATATATGTATTTACTGTAAGGCCATAGGATGTTGACAAAAGAATTGAATGAAGGTGACAAAAGGATCTTGTAGCGATCCTTGTTTATGGTTTGAAAGGTGATTGCATGCCTTGACTTGATGATGCGAGGACTAAGCATCTCGCCCTGAAATCTACAACTTATTTCTTTACCGAAATGCCCAATAATTGCTGGTCAAGATAAGCTAGACACTGAATTATAAAAAAAAAAAAATTACGTCACACTTTTTTGCAGAATGTCCTAAAAAGCCAACTTTGAGTACATTCTGCAAAAAACTGTGACTTATTGTTATATTGTTAACCCCCGACGCAAAAACGACGGGGTGTTATAAGTTTGACGTGTCTGTGTGTGTGTGTGTGTGTATGTGTGTGTGTGTGTGTGTGTATGTGTGTGTGTGTGTGTCTGTCTGAGGCAACGTAGCTCCCGAATGGATGAACCGATCTTGATTTTGTTTTTTTTTTGTTTGAAAGGTGTATTAGTCGGGAGTGTTCTTAGACATGTTTCATCAAAATCGGTTCAGCCGTTTGAAGATTATCAGCTCTTTTCTGGTTGATGAAGTGATTTGAGCATCTTCCACGGGGCTGATCAACTCGAAATTTTGTAATCTATTACTTCAATTATATTAGACGAGCAAGGTAACATTGAAATGATGCTGGAGTAACACCTGAAATTTCCAGGATGCCCAAGTTACTCACCAACAAACAGCAAAAGTATCGTGTTTGGGCTCATTGAAAAGGTATCAATGCATAGATTATAGATAAATAGTGATCAGGACGAGGAATGAGCTGATAAATTAGTAACAAACTTCACTGTGGGAAAAATACGCAACGATGCGCAGATTTAAGCGAGCGAGACATTATGTTTAAAAAGCAGGAAATAAAAATTAAATTTTAAATTTTAAAAACCCCCGACCCTAACAAAAACTACTAAGTCGGGGGACGGTCAATGAAACCGCCAAACAGAGGCCTAGCATTTTCATTAGCCGTCCCCCGCCTTTACAATGCCTTGATCAAAATATTACCTTCATCTTAAAAGGCCTATAAATGTTATTATTTTTACTTTTTAGAGTATTTGTTAGGGTCGGGGGTTTTTTTTAAATCAATAATCAAGTCGCTACCATAAGGGGCTAGTGGTTAAGTAATAATAGCCGCACGGGTCGATCGACTAGGTTAAGCTTCGCTTGCCGCGGTTGGTACGTGGATGGGTGACCATCTTTACATACGAAAACCCTTCCGTGCATCGTTGTTGGTCCCGGCTGTCCCTTGCGCCTTGTGCCTTGATTTACGGGTCGTCAGAAGCCCGAAAGTCTGACAACCAGTCTTACCAAGGGGTATCGTATTACCCAGTAACAGGGTTGTGGAGGTCAGATAGGCGGTCGCTCCATGTCAATTACTGGTATTCAGCTGCTGATAAAGTCGGTTCGTCATGCAGCTCACTGCTATAAGTTCCTCATTCCTTAACGAAGTAACAGCGCCCTAATTGCGTAACTTACGATTAATCATAATCTGTTTCCGTTTGACAGTACAATAGTATTCACTCACACACACATTTTCGAACATTTGAAGCAATGGTTTAACAATCTATATAAAAACGAAACAGATTATGATTAATCGTGAGTTACGCAATTAGGATGCAGGTTGATTTATATAATTAATCAAGAACACATGGCAAGTGATTAATAAATTAACCCTTTCAATATTCATTGATTTCTTATCAATCACAAATCAGCGTAGAAAATACAAGGGGCGAAAAAAACTTTGAATTAACAAGTTTTCAAACAAAAATAAAATGTAAATTATTCCCTAAGGCTGTCAAATAAAATAAAACAGTTTGTCAGTGAAACAAATTAGTGCAAGAACGTTAAAGTATTTATAACGTCAAGAGATCGACTCGTGCGCAAGTTACGCACCTGCTGTTCAATAATGACGAGGCGCGAGGTTCTCAAAGTGTAGGAGGCCTTTAAAAAAATATTTATTCGAAGTTGATCTTGGTGAAATTACGTATGATAGAATATATTTTTTGAAAAATTATTAAAGGGCAATATGAAATAGTAAACTGTCTATAAAATAAGAATACTTTTACAATTTTCGCAAGGTTGAGCTTAAAATTGGTGGAAGAAAACCGATTGCTCAAGAAGACGTTCAAAATAGTCATAATTTGTGTAACGAACACGCTGTGAATGCGTGCGTGAAGACGAGTAGCGTCAGCACATAACAATACACACTTCCGACTTTGCCATTGCCTCTGATGGTACCGAGAGCTCCTGCACTTACACACACATTCACAGCGTGTTGGTACACATGAAAACCGCAAAGTAAAGCGCAAATCGCTACATGAGTTAAAAAGTATTTATCAAATTAACTTCTCAATCAAAAATCTTTGAGAGCTATCCCTTCACACTTATCAACTTATATTTATACTGTGAGTCCGTATATTTTACGTACTCCTAATTATACGCTCCCGGACAGGTGTATAAGGTCCTTAATGTCTCCTACATTTGTTGTAGTATTTCCGACATTCTCTAGTGTTATTATGTGTTGCCTTGTTAATTTATAGTTGTCACTTATTATTTTTATGTTAGATTTTTTTTGGCTTGTCAAAAAAATTGTTGTTTGCATGTCTAACACATCATTATCATTTCTGCCAAAAGACGTCCATGGCTGGACATAGGCCTCCACCTGTTCACCAGTTCTGAGCTTCCGCAACCAGCGGATTCCTGCTATACCTTACAGGAATCCACTGACTAACAAGCGAAAATTACCTTTCGTCATCCAACAGACGTCCCACTGCTGGATTTGTCCTCAAGCATCACTTCTCACATCTAAAGGATTCCCGCTACCTTAACTAGGTCGTCAGTGTCACCATGTTAGACTATCAAAGTCATCTTCATCATTCAGCCAAAAGATTTCTAGTGCTGCATATAAGCTTTCTCCCAAGCATTGCCTCATAGCTCATAGACCGATCCTGCTTCCTTCTCGTAAGCAACGGATTCCTGCGACCAGGTCTTCGATCTAATTACTTAAGTATTAAAGTACTTAGGTATAATCAGCCTGTAATGTTCCCACTGCTGGGACATAGGGCTCCTTTTGATGAGAGGGAGTGGGCGGTAATGCGAACCCAGTGCGGGTTGATAGATGTCACATGTTTTCGAAGTTTTGGTTACCACTGGGCCACAACTGCTCAAAGTACGTAATATAAATCAATTTGTCATGTTTCTGTATTGAATTAAAACATTGCAATGGAACTTGATAGTATTAAATCAATAAATCAAGATACTTGTTGATATCTTAAGATCTGTATCGCATATACACAAGTCTAAGATAAAGTTATCAGTATCACGATCTACAACACTGACCGTTTAGCTGTTGTCAGTTTCAGAATATCTTAGTCTATACTATGTCATTGATTTGGAGATACTTGTCTAGAGCTGATACTGCTGTATGAAGACTGAAATCGTAGATTTTCCCTAAGGGGGACATCTAATAGAGGAGAAGCATTACACATCCATTTCAGACACCATGGTCTTCACATGTTCCGACCAAGATTATTTCTGGACTGTGATCTCTGAGTTTGTTTCTTTTCAAAGGAGTCAGATAGCAACCGACCTCATCTAGTTTTTAAAATTTGATTGACGTGTAGGAGTGTTTGTGCAAATCTACTTACAGAAATAAAAATCATTTATCATCTATGTCGACTCTATTTAGAAACAAAAATAACCTTCTTTACAATATTTGATGGTAACCCACTGTTCCTTATAGAATTTGAAAAAGGTTGTTTATGCGCTGACAAAAAAAAGACCCGAATCATAAAAGAACATATTTAACACAACTAATAATTTACACTAGGTACTGAATTTAATTACAAACTAACTTTACGAATAAATACAAAAACTAAAAGACACTAAGGCATCGAAGTACTCGTCTGCATCGCTGTCATCAGGACACGTGACCAGAAGACTGCCAGCGTTGGCACGTTGATTTAAAAGAAGATATGTTAGAACTAGAACAAACGCTAAAAACATAAAGAGAAGCAGAAGTTTCTTAGGATCTTGCTACGACGCCACTTCTTTTCGGCTGAAACACATTTTAAACAACTTAAAGTGGGCATTATGTGTGATGGCTGTGGATATGTATTTTATTTCATGTCACCGACTTCCGAACTAAGGTTAAACAAAGCAGGTTTATTATTTTTTACTTTTCAGTTTTTTCGGCGGTTTGTTTTTTGTTGTTCGTCATCATCATTTCAGTCGAAAGACGTCCACTGCTGGACATAGGCCTCCCCAGGCTATAAATTTTTTGGTTAAAAAGTTTTTTTAACCTCCAATAAATCCTGAATTTCGTCTTATTTTGTTTCCATTGCAACGGTAATTCAGCACAGCCCTCTATTCTCCCTGATTTTCCCACAGAACACCTCGCCATTAGGTCCGCTCTCATTTAACAGGTCCCTCCATATCGTGATCTATCCGTTGAAAATAAATTAAATTAAGAGATTATTATCTCGTTTGATTTACGTGCTGACACCTGTCGCCAATGTGGCGCCTGTTGCTGTTGTTATATCAGACACTGATAGATTTGTGTGCTGTATTTTATATACTTTTATGGCAAAGGCAATTTCTATGATCCTATAATATAACTAACCCGTACTTAGATGGCATTTTGGCACCCATAGAAATCACATTATTAAGGCGGTTATGACACTACAATGAAGACCGCTCCGGTGTGCGTTGCTGCGGTTTTTAACTACACCAGCTAGGTCGGTACCAATTTTTGCGCTTAGGTATGGCCGAAATCTATACTAATAATAAAGCTGAAGAGTTTCATCAATAGTTTGTTTGTTTGTTTGAACGCGCTAATCACTAGAATTGCCTGTCCGGTTTAAAAAAAAAAAAATTGCTTTTGATAGCCTAATTTTTGATACAAGTAACTTATAATATAACTTATATCATCATCATCATTTCAGCCGAAAGACGTCCACTGCTGGACATAAGCCTCCCCCAAAAGAGGTTTTGCCACAATCGCCACGCTTGGCAGGCGGGTTGGCGATCGCAGTCTGGTGGTAAAATGCACAGAGAACGCTATTGCCCGTTCTCTAATAAGTCCCTTAGACACCCATGGGAAGAGATGGGATGGTGCTATTCTTTTACGTCCGGCACCACACGGTACCGGTATTATAACTTATATGCTATTTAACATTGCGCTATGACTCTTAAGAGTCGAGCTAAAAGAATATAAGTCAGAAAGAATGCTAAGTGAAAACGAAGTAATGGCACAGCTGATGCGATGCGATGCGACGGGGTGGGTCGGAGGTACAAGAAATTTAACGCGGACGAAGTCAAGGGCAGAAGCCTAGTATTTTATTAAGCTTGTGTTGCTTACATGACATCACGCCTGTAATCTACAAAGGGTTATGCAGATGTGTATCTATAGTAGGTATATATACCCATATTTCGCCAGTTATGTCGTGTTGTGTTGTGTGTGTAGGTATGTGTTGTGTGGTGTGTGTAGGTATGTCTTCTGTTGTGTTGTGTTTTATTGTTTATTTGTGTGTCGCTTCTAACTGTAATATCATTAATGCGTACTACCCTTACGCCAGTTCCAAATTAAATTTTATCATCCAATTCTATTAATGGTACATGTACCAAACCCCATAAAACCGGTACATTGGAGCAATAATTTCGGTAAAGTGCAGCAAATTGGTTGTTTTCTCACGTTGTCACGTTAATTAGGAGACACCTGCGCTCGCGCACCCGTGACGTCATTGCTTACGTCACGTTGAGTGGTACACTGATAGTGGGTGTTGTTATTTGTGTTATGAGGGTGGGTAGAGTTAGATTGGTGAGACTACAATGTTAGATAGTGTAACAGGCGTCACGTTAGTTTATACTTTGGAAGAAAAGCGCGTCCAGTGACAATTTTGTTCAAAGTTTTACTGCAGTCTCGCAAAAGTAATAATGTTTTATTTATAAGTACAAATTGGAAAGCATCTTTTTAGTTATACTTCACAGATGCCCTGAGAGTTGGAAAACTGGCTCATCATCATCAACCTCATTCTCCTGCGTATACCAACAAATCTACAAATATAAACCAGTGCGCAAACTCATCATCTGCCTAGCCTTTTCCCAACTATGTTGGGGTCGGCTTCTAGTCTAACCGGATGCAGCTGAATATCAGTATTTAACATGGAGCGACTGCTTATCTGACCTCCACAACCCAGTAACTGGGTAACACGATACCCCTTGGAAAGACTGGTTGTCAGATTTTCGGGGTTCTGACGACCCGTAACGACTGTCAAAGATCCACGAATGACAGCCGGGACCAACGGCTTAACGTACTTTCCGAGGCACGCAGGGGTCTTGGAATGTATTGATGGTCACCCATCCACGGACTAACCGCAGCAAGTGTAGCTTAACCTGATCGATCTACCGGCGCAGCTATTGTTACTTAGCCACAAGCCCCGTATATACCACAAGCACCTAAATGAAGACTGTAGGGCATTATGGAAGAACACAAATGTTGCGCCGTTACAGGATTAATTTTTAACCAGTGCGCAAACTATAACCACAAATTCAGCATTTTTTGTCGGTTGTAAAAAAAAAAAAAATCTGCTGTTTCATAGAAAAGTGCAATACCTACATTGTCAAAATGTATGGAACAGCTGATATTTTTTTTGTATAAGTGACGAAAAAATTCTGCGCTGGGTTTCTAGAATGATATGCTGAATTCATGGTTACAGTTTGCGCACTGGTTAAAAATGTATCCTGTATACTATATATACCATTTATTTGGTGTCAGCGCAATTATGTGTTCTTCCTTAGTTCTCTACAGTCTTCATTTAGGTTATCATCTGGAAAACTTAGATATAGCTGAAAAATAACAATTATTTATATGTAAGAAATTAGGATTAAGTAGGTAAGTACCATTAAAGTCTAGCTGATGTAAGATTTAGGTACAGAGGCCAGCACATCAAGCTACCCCTGTAAATTTTTTCCAATTGAACATGAACCTTAAGTTTATGGGAATAAAGTTGAAAATCTATCAAAGAAATTTGACAGATTGGGGTAGCTTGATGTGCTGGCGTCTGTATCTATATTGTGACACTTTATGAAAATTGCTCTTGTTTCCCATCTGCACCCAAGACTCTATATGCAAAAACAATTCCATTTTCAAAACCATTGTACAGTTCTGTTTTAGTATCGTAAAAACGTGTCAACAGTCAAATGTATAAAGTGCCCACAGACTCAATCAAATGTAATGATTAGACACTTTTTGAACCTTGAATGATCCATTTACAACTCTATCACGTGTACTTAAGAGTTAATATCGGAGTTTTGCATAGATTTTTGCGAATTGTAGTACCTATTGATTGCAGTCTCCAGTGGATTGTAGTTGATAAATAATTTTATTGAATACTTTATTATGTGCGTGTTAAATTCGACAATTCAGTGCCAAATTTCACGGTTGGTTGTCTATAGAAAATAAATTGTCTCATTTTATGCTTTGAACTATTTTGTGTGGAGTGTTGAAAGCAAGAATGACTTTGCAAACTTAAAACTGATTTATCTATAACTATGCTTAGGTTTGCTATGTTTAGGTGTACAAGATGGCAAAGTCATGTTGTTAAAAGTTTTCAAGTGCAATGTGGAGTCAGCCTTGGATCTTAGTTTACTAGAGCGATGGGTGAAAATAAAGACCACTTCTATCTGTATGACATTTCATCTCTTCATTTTTGATATGGCGCCTTGCAAATAAAAGCGTGTTCAAGTGCAATGTGGGGTCAGCCTTGGATCTTAGTTTACTAGAGCAATGGGTGAAAATAGAGACCACTTCTATCTGACACAATTATGGCATTTCGCCATCAAACTGCAAAGTTTGGCGAGCAAAATTGTAAAAGCAAAAAAAAAAAAAATTGTTTTGTAAAATAAAAAAAAAAAAATCATCTCTTCATTTTTGAAATGGCACCTTGCAAATAAAACCGTGTTACATATTGACGGTTAGAAATAAAGAGGGTGTAACATGCTAATAAATGTTCTTCATTTCTCCTGCCATCAAAATGTAACACGCTTTTATCTAAATAATTGAGACTAAATTATTTTAAAAAGTTAAAGATTAAAAAAATAGTCTGTAACTTTTTAGTTCGTTTTATTAACAAGTAAACTTTCTTCCTTCCTTTTTTTATTTTAATTTTATTTATATTTCTCTGTTGAACAGCTGTGGCCCTGTGGTAACGGCTGCGACTTTTGAGCTGTAGGTCCATAGTTTCAAACCCAGACAGGTTTTTTTCTGTGTGTAAATTATTTCATCACCACTGCTCTGAAAACGGTGAAAGAAAACATCTTGAGGAAAATGGCATGTCCTAGAACCAAAAATTTTAAGATATGTGACATCTACCAACCCGCACTGGGCCCACTTCCGAGACCAGTGTCCTAGCAGTGGGTACAGGTAAACTTTCCCAATTGAACATGAACCTTATGCCAATGAAATAAAGTTTAAAATCTATCAAAGAAATTTTACAGATTGGGATAGCTTGATGTGCTGGCATCTGTACAATTATATTGCTTTACACTTCATTTTATGCTGAGTATTCTGATGCTACTTGTTGCATGAATGTTGGGTTGTGTGTCTTTTATTTATGTTAAATAAATGTCTTTTCTTGGCTTCTTTTTTTTACTTTTTTCTAGATAGTAGTAACTACTTACACATATTTGTAAACAGGCTAAAAAAGTACACTCAAATTGAGAAAATCCTCCTTTTTATCCAAACCCTTGAACCTAGAAAGCTGAGATTTTCCACAGAGGTTCCCTTTATAATATAGACAAGGAATAAGGAAGGATTTTTCGAAATTTAACCCCTAAGGGAGTTAAATAGGGTATGAAAGTTCCGCGCAGGCGAAGCCGCTGGCAAAAGCTAGTAAATATATAAATACTTTATTGGATCCGGCGGCCGCGAGCCCCGCAGTATGGTCCGCCCGCGCGCCGTCTCCACGAAGGCCGTGAGCACCTTCCACTCGTAGCCCTCGTCGGGCACGGCGCCCTGCGGGGTCACCGGAGTCGCCAGCTTCGAGAACTCCCAGAAAACTTTCACTGCTGATATCGAGAACCTGAGAAGAAGAATGGTCATTTGTTGTTCACTATTTCATCGCAGGGACTTATTAATTGACCAAATCGTGTCAAGAACACGATGATAAAACACCAATAAATCATCAAAACCATCTGAATATAAATCGAAACGATTACAATAACAATGTTATTAGTAATCAACAACTGTTACAGTTTAAATTTAAACCTTTTTTCTATCACTTCCGCACCTATGAGGGTCTAACATAAACTTTATTTTTATTGGTTTACGAACGATTTGTACAAATTAGATTATCTTTTGGATAACAGATGTTCCGAACAGTTGTGTTTGATCTGTTCGATAGTTCAAACTTCGTGGAATTATTTAGATAGTAAAATGTTTATATGGCGTATGTATGAATAAGGATTAAAGGTGTCTGCAATGAGACTGGGTGAATCACGTCTGCCACTGTGGCACAGTGACCCATTGGCAATAGTCTCCGGTGGGGAGCCAGAGGATGGCTGGTGCCGCCGAGGTCGGCCAGGAAGAGGTGGCAAAACGACCTAGACGCGAAATGCTAGGGTTTTTTTTGTGATGGTGGGAAATCATCAAATAAGTTCTCCCGCTCTGGGTGGAGCAAGAGGGCGTGTCAGACTTTTACTGACTGAAACCCACCCGTGTTCCTTCAGTTGCCTGTGTGCCAGGGGCCACGGTATATCTTTCGAACAATCCGCAGCAACAGCACAATGCGCTGTAGAAAAGGATGCCAAGAAGGTTATGGAGGAGGCTCCGCAGTAAGTAGGTAAGTAAGCTAATAAAAAAAAAAAAAAGCGAACAGGTTTTGTACGAAAATAAGGACATTTTAAATGGTAAGTGAAAATAATTTGAAAAAATAAAATTTTAACATTTGAAGTAGTAAACTTAGTATAATTTGTACAGTTAAAAGCCAATTGTAATTACGCTATGGCTGGCTTTTGAATGCCAATCCTCATGATTGTGCTCGGAAAAAAATGAATGGTAATGTCATGTATGACGTGTGACTTGTTTGCTGGTTTCCAGTCTAACCGGGTGCAGCTGAATACCAGTATTTTACATGGAGCGACTGCCTATCTGACCTCCGAAACGCAGTTATTGGGTATCATTATACCCCTTGGTAAGACTGGTTGTCAGACTTTCAAGCTTCAGACGACCCGTAACGACTAACAAATATCCCCGAATGACAGCCGGAACCAACGTCTTAATGTGCTTTCCGAGACACAGAGTAGAGATAGTCACCCATCCATAGAACAACTGCGCCAAGCGTAGCTTAACTTGATTGATCGACTCGTCCGTATTACTTAGTCACCAGCCTGTCCATTCTCTAATGATTAAAGGCTAAAATACCACCTTTCTCAACTTGAAAATTTATCAAACTTACCATATAATAATGAAACCCACAAAAAAGACTTCAAAAGTTAGTCACTGCGTCAACCAATTTAGGAAGCAACCTCTGTCGGTCAGAAGCTATAACGTCTCCTTACAGTGCTCACAATAAATAATGACCCATCAATCTCATCCAACCGCTGTACTAACCCATCATTTACGACCTGTAACTTCGTTCTCCCCTAAAACACCATAAAATAGTAACGTACAGAAGGTCGGCTCTATACAACGAGAGAAAACGCACTCACACGTAGAAATGCATTACGTAGGTACGTATAGTCTTTTCGAAAAGCATCCGACGAAAATGTAAACCATTGGATCAGATCACGTACACACGGCTACACATCGAGCTATTATACATTTCCAGTTTATGCTGATCTCGCATTGTACCGAAATCCTATACAATGCGACATCAGCTTATACTGGAAATGTATAGCTTGATGTGTAGCCGTGTGTACACATACAAACCTGTGGGTATTATTGGTGAAGAAAATGGTGGGATATAAAGCTAAAACTCTCTAAATACCTACATTATATATAAATAAGTAAATGTGTTACTAATACTTTAGTGGCCTTACCTTTATTGAGTGATTTCGTAAGAATTTTATTTGAACAGTGTTTGTTTACATTTTCCTCAGAAACGATTGAACCACATCGCACACAGCAAGTGTAAGGCACTCGCGACATGCATTTGTTCCAGGCCATTTCAGATCTTCAATTGAACGCGTCTATGTGTGCTTGCGCGCGTTCTTGTATTGTCTCGTTGTATGGAACTGACATTCTGTACGTATCTATCTTATGCCTTATGTTTTACGGATTAAGACTTCTGATACAACTACCGATGGTTGACACAATTTATTGGCTAGAAGTGTAATAAAGAAGGCAATGTCATCAGTTGATGTTAATGACCACCGTAAGAGCACGCTTGCTTCTGTGTGGGCTTGGTGACCTTTGACTCTATTTTATTCATAGATATCGATTTTTTTAGGACAGCTTGTGTTTCCATAATAACAGCCATCGGTCGGTTGACCAGGAGAAGCTACGCTTGCCACGTTTGGTTTTTGGATGGGTGACCATCTTTTCATACCAAGACTCCTCCGTGCCTCCGAAAGCAAGTTCAGCCGTTGGTTTCGGCTGTCATTCAAGGACCTTTGACAGTCGTTACGGTACATCAGAAGCCCGAAAGTCTGACAACCAAAGATTAGCAGTGGCGGTCAGATAAGATTAAAGAAGATTAAAGAAGACTAAAGCAAATTGTTAAAGATTTGAAATAATATGACCCGCTTGGAATAAACTTATTTGATTACAGAAACTTTGGTAACAAATTATAAAAATCTAAATAGATAGCACGGTACGTGCGTCGATGGCTGATTCTGTAGGCGAGTGGTGGGGCACGGTCGTCGACTGGATCAGCTGTGTGACCCCCTCCAACCGCGCGTCCCCCGTCGCTGCTGGATCACGCGTATGATTCGTGAACATCCTCCAGCGCATTGAAAGCCTTAGCTTTCAAGACGTAGACGAGGGAGCCTGGAAGCGGCCCTCTCTGCTTCGTTGTTATCTTTAGTTTCTGAAGTACAACTTTTGTTTTAATTTTTATTTAGTTTCTCATTTTCTTGAACAATTATACATTAGACTTAAGTTAGCAACTAAGCGGTAATCTGGCGTCTTGTGTTGTGAATGTTGTGTTTACCTATAATTGGCATATATATTAGAACATAACCGTATGACTTGCTATTTCTATGTATATGTATGTGCTGTGGGTGAACCTTTAAGTAAATAAATAAATATATAAGCTGCATCCAGTTAGACTGGAAGCCAACCCCAACATATATTATGTAGTTGGGAAAAGGCTGCGCAGATTCATTGACTGAGCATCTTTGAAGCAAATGTGGATCCTAAATGACAGTTAGTGGAGAGAGTTGCTAATCGATAAGTAGACGTATGGAGTTTTTGGCAGGATCGCGTTGTAACATGTCGCACGAATTTTCATTTTCATGAAGTTTCGTGCAATAGCGAATTAAATTGTAAAAATAATTTTGGTAGGAATTATTCAATTTAGTTACGTGCGAGTGCATAAGTGTAGTGAACTTTCGTCTTTTCGTGTCCCCCCAAAAACTCCTAATAGGTTGTTGTAAAGTTACTACCGCTTTACAGTAACTTTGACTTGACTGACTATGACGTTTTAGTAACTTCGTGCCTGATATCGGGCCATTTACTTGATTGAAAAGTAAAATTACTTGACACTGGTTAAATGCACAAACCGAGCGAACACAAAACCCAAAAAAAAAAAAAAAAAGAACCAGATGAATTTCAATTTTTATTCCAAAATTAGTGTTGCTAGCACAAAATAATGTCAAATTGTCAAAATCAATTCGGGTTTTGGCGGGATCGCGTTGAAAAATGTCGCAAGTATTTTCATGAAATTTTGTGAAATACTGAATTAAATTGCATAATTTTGGTAATAAATTATTCAATTTAGTAACGTGTGAGTGCATAAGTGTAGTGAACTTTCGACTTTTCGTGTTCCCCCCAAAAACTCCTAATAGGTTGTTGTAAAGTTACTACCGCTTTACAATAAGTTTGACTTGACTGACGAAAGACGACTGTATGACTTTTTTGTAACTTCGTGCCTGATAACGGGCTATTTAATTGATCGAAAAGAAAAATTACTTGACACTGGCTAAATGCACAAACCGTGCGAAGCCAATACCAAAATGAAAAGTAGACGTATGCCAAATGTGCTGCAAGGTAGCAGACCTTATCCAGGGTTCCGAGCTGAAAGGAAAAACTTAACATTTCTGATCACTTTTTTGTGTCTAGTTTATATGATTTTTCTTCTGTCATAGGCACGAAAGATATGAGGATAGCTTATGTGGAGATAAAACATTGGTCAGATAATGGTCTGCCGGTCCACAAGTCCACCAGAAGAGTCCTTTTTTTTGGGTGGGAAATCATCAAGTAACTTCTCCCGCTCTGGGTAGAACGGGAGGGCGTGTCAGACGTTTACTGACTAAAACCCACCCGTGTTCCTTCAGTTGCCTGTGTGTCAGGGGCCACGGTATCTCTTTCGAACAACCCGTACCAAGAAAAGCCATAAAACCTTCTCCAGGTCGACGCCATCGGTGTACCACATCTAACTCATTGGAGCACAACGCTGTGCC